>OZ022556.1:33906626-35254754 GCA_963991005.1 Barypeithes pellucidus
TTTCAAACTTAAAAAAAACTACAATTTTAAAGTACATATTCCCTTACCTTCGATCTTATTTTAAAATAATTCCTTTAATAATTGAATTCCATAAAAAAATAAACCACAAAAACTATGTGTTGCAACAGAACCATCAGCAGATAACATTACAAAAATTTTAAATCGCATCACAACATTTATTATTATGAATTATTTCCCAACAGAAAAAAAATCGGTTGCTACAACTAGCAAAACGTTTAAAATTCGTATACGTGAAGAACGTGGAACCCTCGACAGCATAATTCCACGCCCGAGTCTCGAAACATACTGAAGCAACAATAGTGGCGCGCGGCGGATGTCCAAGCAAGGGCGAGACACGCGATGTGATCTGACATCACTGTTAGTATACTCTAGTGACCCACATTGTTGCTAAGTGAATCCAGATTTAACGGCGCGACAGTATGTGGGTAAAAAGGGTTTTTACCTTAGTATTTAGATATTCGATTAAAAAAAATTTATGTAGACTTTCTCTAGGACACCCAAAGAGTTACCCATTTAAATATAATAAGTCACTTCCACAATACTCTGTATATTATAAAAAATATATTAAAGCAGGTCCTTTTTAACAAGAAGTCCAAACTAAATTAAATAATAAAGGCTTACTTATAGATAATATTTTAATGTCCGCAAACGTCATTGTTGACATAAAACCTTAAATATGTGAAACACGCTTTATATTTATGTGTAAAACATGATAAACGAATTCTGTCTAGAATCTTGCGTGGACTCCAAAAATGTAAAATATAGGAATTATAAACAGTGACAGATACGTCAAAATATTTTCATTAAAAAGATCCGTATCTTTTATAGCGACTAACATATTTCCAACAAATATATTTCTTAGTTCCCGAAATCTTTTGGTTGACCACTCACCGTGAATGACTCTGTATAATATCATTGGATATTTATCAAATTATAACACATTCCCTGCAACACTGACACAGCATGATTCACGAATAGTTGCCTACCAGAACCTCGGAAACGAATCGAATTTTTTCTGAAAAAGTTTACCTTAACTTCATATAAGTAGTTGATAGGAACGTCATAGCAAATTATGATTAGTATAATTTTTTTAAATATAACTGTTTGTTCTAATTGACTCACCCGGTGTGTGTTCATATTTATTTTATGACTAAAATTCCACAAATTAATTTTTTTTTATAAATTTTAATTCTTACATTCAATTTATTTCAAAGTAACTTGTATAAATAATAAATTAGATTTGTTTTATAGGCGTAAATTTTTCCAAACCAATAAGTTTTAATAACGCCCGTAAAGGAATATTGCAAATATATTAAAATAACGACTAACAATATTGTTATTTATGCATGAAATAATTCAATAAAAATATTTATTTTATAGCATAGAAGAAAAGAAATAAACGTTTGTCATACAAGACATTACGCATCCTCAATTGAATTTCAACTTTAGATTGGTAATCTTCCACCATATAAAATTAAATTTCAAAAATTAAGATTAATCAGATTATGTTTCTAATTAAAATTTTATATTAAGATGAAACCATAATATTAAAAAAAAATAATTAATTAAACCCAGTTACCATCCGGCCTAAATACCGGCGTAGATAGTTTAGTAGTATTATATCAAATGCATCGTATATTAAACCAAAGAAAATTGATTGCGATCCTACTTGGTAAACAGCGTAGATGGTTTAAGTGGTATCTTGGGTCAACGCACGTTTGGGGATAATGAAGTTCGCCACCTCTGGTAAATTTCTAACGTACGGCCTTTTCTTTAAGCCACACGCCTGCTCCTCGTTTCACTTCTCACTGCCAATTTGCCGTCAAATCGGTTCTTACAGTGATAGAAGGAAACGTGGCATTGGAATGGAATTTTAGGCCTTATCACATACTCCCTTGAATTTGATAAACTTCCCTGAAATGGTTAGTGCTTTGTTCGTCACAAAATATAAGTTTCACTTCCTTAAATGGTTTGTATCTGTTGCTTTTAGTTTGGATGTTATTCAATATTTCGGTCGCACTACCTTAAACAATAATAATTGGACTGTGGCGCTCGGTTCCCAGTATCGTCAATCGCGTGCCTGAATATATGTATATTATGATTGAAGTAAATGATCGATTATTATTAACCGGTAAAGATTCTGTCATTTCATACTTGCTACTGATACAACCTTTGTTATCAAATCATTCACGATTGACACATCTCTAGTGTATGGTATCTATTTAAATGTAATATTGTATCGGTACCAAAATTACAAAATGCTTATTGAAGTTTAGCCTACGGAAATTTGAACATATTCCACGATACATAGCATGCACAATGTGGGTAATTAATATGAAAAATGGTAGAAAAATACTTCCTTAACGCCGAATAATAATAACGGATAAATCATTATCTTTTAACAATATGGTCCCTAGAAGATAGATTTACGCTTTCATTAACTTAAGGTTCTACTCAATGAAGACTTGAAGTAGTGGCCATAGGTATAGTATTTGCAGAATTATACCGTTGATCTTTTGACTGCAATAAAACCTCATTATCCCTTCGACCATAAAATAAATAAGGAAATCCCAAATTTTAAAACCTTTTCGAGCAGAGCCGGACCAGGTATACAAATTCAATTTATACCTATGCCTGATGCATATATAAATACAAAGTGATTTTTAATCATTTTAATCTTTAGTGGTTTTCCGGCGAGTGATTTTTAGTTAGGATTATTGGTGGTAGAATGTGGCATCCGTGGAATTGTGCTGATAGGGGGGCATCTTCAAGTGTCATTTTTAAAAGAAAGCATTTATCTACCGATGCCAAACTAATAATTAAAAATGTGTATCAATCGTTGTTGAGTAGAAATTTTAATTCGATGGATGCTTTAGCAGAGACGTCTACTTTGACAAAAACTCCTTGATCTTCGGTAAGAGACATAGTACTTAAACCTGTTAATCCTAGAAAAAATCTGAGTGATTCTGGCACATTTAGAAGCATTGACGAAAATGACATAGATTTATTAAGAAAAAAGATTTACCAAATGTATGAGGCACAAACTGTTCCCACTTTGATTTCCCTCAAAAAGCGGCTGATTAAAGACGAAACAAATATCTCTTGTAGCCTTTCAAGCTTACGAAAATATTGCGTAAAATGTGTTTTAAATACCGAATCATTGATAAAAGACAAACATTAATGGAATCTCAACGTTTACGGGAATGGAGACTTAAATATTTAACAGCTGTCAATTTAGAGAAGAAAATCGTCCAATTATTTACCTTGGCGAAACATGGTTCGATACCCATGACACTCCAAGAAAAGGTTGGGATGATTCTTCCAAAAAATGTCAAACCAAGGCACCATCAAATAAAGGCAAAAGAATCACAATATTACATGCTGGTTCTGAGAACGGGTTTGTTCCAAATTGTCTGTTGCTTTCAGCTAAAAACATAGCAGATTCTAGATTACCAAGAAGATACCATGAAGATTGGTTCAAACACAAACTCCTTAAAAAATATACCTGAAAATAGCGTCATTGTAATGGACAATGCTAGTTATCATAGTCGGCAAGCAAAAATCATTCCCAATTCTAATAATACAAAAGCAGAAATTCAAAATTTTATGATTGAAAATGATTTATATTTTGAAGAAGCTTACAAAAAACGAGAACTGCTAGAAGTATTAAATGCTTTTAAAATAAATAAGGAATACGAGTGTGACAAACTTGCAGCAGAAAATGGACATACAGTGTTGCGTCTTCCTCCGTTCTATTGTATATTTAATCCTATTGAGCTAATATGGCACCAATTAAAATCCAATATTAGGAGAAACAATATTTCTCCTACATTAAATGCATCTATAGTAGAATTAATTAAAAACGAAATAAGAAAAATTTCTGCAGACAGCTGGAAAAACTGTGTACCGCATGTACTTAAGGTGGAAAATTCTTACAATTGTATGATTACAAATGTTCAACCCTTAATTATAAGTTTAGGCTTAGATGAAGATAGTGATAGTGATACAGAGTTAAATTTTGAATAAATTATCAATAGTTTCTTAGGATTTAATTAATTTTTATTCTACTTGTTATCCTAATAGTTATACTTTTAAATTATATTATTTTCAATTATCATTAATTGTTATCATTATTTTATATTTATTATAGGTACCTAAAACTAAAAATACCTATCTATTTATTTTAAATTATAAAAATAAATCATGTGGTGTGGTATACATTTTCAAGCTGGCCCTGATCCCATTTATTGAGCTTTGAAGAGGTTGAGGCGTATACAATAGGGTTTAATCAAGTAGTTTATTTATGGCAGTAAGAGTCAACGGTGATGCAAGTTTACGGTGTCTTGATGCCGTCAATAATTCATTATTAAAGGAAGGCATCCGAGTAAGTTCGTGAAAATGTCAATTGTCTTTTAAAATTATAACTAGTGACAGAAGTGACGTAACTGATGCCTTACTTATTGCGAATGAATTCGGGAGTGAATCGGTTCGGGTAACGTTAGACGCATGGTAGATCTAAGAAGGTATGATGACGTAACAGGGCGAGTGATTTTTAAATCTCTTATGGAGATTTATCTTGCTGTAAGTATTTAGCTCTTTTTAAAGGTATTGAAAGGTTTTGTGCATGTAATGGTATATGAAATAAAATAATAATATATGACAAGTATTTACGTAGATTAATTTCATAGAAATATAACACTCATTATAGCTATAATAAGAAATGATTCCGACAAACTTTTAAAACATTCGCCGCGCCGTGGACCACTGTCAGAACCCTTTGATCAAAAGTAATAGATTGACGGATCGAAACCTAATAGAATAGTAAAAAACGGTGTCAGAGTAAGAAGAATACGGAAAAAGGTCGCTTTCCTTAGATGGGGGGCCACCTCCAGATTGAAGATAAATTTTATATGGAGAGCCCCACAACAAGAATGAACATCTAAAAAATTGTTAAAATAGTAATGGATATATTGAAAACCAGCAGGGGTCGCCGAGCAGCTTCTCCAATCTTTTCTTACTTTAGTAATATTATGTATGTTATATTTCTATGAAATTAATATACGTATATACTTGTTATATATTATTCTTTCCTTTCATATACCATTTTATGCGTAAAACCTTTTAATACCTTAAAAAAAGAGTTAGAATCACTAACAGCAATATAAATCCCCATAAGGCATTTTAAAAATCACTCGCCCTGTGACGTCACTGCGCGCGGCAGACGAAATTGGGACGGTTACAAGTACTAAAGGTAAGATAAGATATCTTACCTTTAGTATTTGTAATATGCGTTAGAAGGGACCGTAGAAGAATTAACGCGTACGTAGTGCATCTAGCGCTAACGTGAAAAATGCACTGCGGTTGCAGGATTTGGTGATATAAGTACTGCATCATTGTACGGTAAGTACAATATTATATCGAATCTTTTTCTATGGATACCTTAATTTTGTCTACTATATAAATAGAAAAAATACTTCATAACATCGCTGTAACAGGTATAGAATAAAAGTAATTTCCAATACACACCATAGGATATTAATTTAATTAAAGAAAACAACTAATTTCCTTTAAAGGTGCCAAAATTGAGCAGATGTAATGTCGATGCAATCACTTCAAGTCTACGCGTTTAAATATGAATTTTTATCTCAGTATTAACTTAGATGCTTCATTAAAATGTTATTTCAAGTATTTATTGAGCAGAGTTCTTCAATTTATTTACACTTCAAAATTCAAACATTTAAATAATATCCTTAATTTTTTATTCAAAATTAAAAAAATAATATAAATTAATATTAATTTAATTAAAGACACAAAAGAATAACAATTAAAAAAGTTAAATTTGTACTTTAAAGTTTATTTTATTTCTTCAAAAGTATTTTTATTAAATTATAGAAATTAAAAATAAAATTATTAAGCGAGAAAAAAATATAATCTCAAACTTTCTTATTTTACAGCAGATTAAATTCTAAATAAGTTTATTCTTTTCTCAACTCAAAACGTAAAGAATTTTGTATTTAGGTTACTTTATATTTTCGCGTGTGCCTTAAAACTTTTGAACAGCAATAATATTTTTTACATTCAACTTAGTTATTTAACGGAATATTTAAAAGTTAAAATGTTTCCTTTTACTTTGAGGTCGATGTAAAGAGAATGGAGGATTTTTGTTGGCAATTAACCTATATTCGATAATAGTAAAATTTCAAAATTTATATAAGAATTTATTATAGAAGAGATTTGCCAGCAATTGCGACTTGAACCTAGCGCAGATGTAGCTGTAGGCTTGAAGAACTTATTTAGTTTCGACCTTGCCACCGTACTACTCTGTTCTGTTATTTACAGAGCATTATGAAGAAATGATGAATTAGAATGGCAATTTCACCCGAGGATTTTCCATGGAAATATCTATAAAAAGAGTCAAATCACCAACATGTCTTCGATGTTTCAGGCTGTCGGGCTTTTTGTCAGCTCGTGGTCTCCGATCACATGAATGGCTCTCCTTTCGATGGAATCGAGTAGCCGAAGGGTATGTTTGGGTGCGGAGCTCCAGACATGAGAGCAGTACTATCTGGTCGAATATGGGCTTTGTATGGTATGAAAAGTTGTTGAGGTGTGTACAACTTTCTGGTCCGGGAGAGTACACCAAGTTTCTACGAAGCTACCTTGGCGATTGCCACAACGTGGTTATGCCAAGACATATTTCCTCCCAGATTCACGCCCAGCAAATTAATAGATGAAGCCAGTTTAATTGCGTGTCTTGTCATGACTATATCCGGTTTTGTAATGTTAAACTTTTTAGAGAAAACTGCTGCCTGGGTTTACTTAGCGTTAAATTCGAATAAGATACCACCTCAAGGCAATATTTCTTCCAGATCTTTGTTGAGCAGTGATACTACATCTTGTCTGCGAAGATGTGCGTCAGCAGCCGCTGCTTGTGCATTCAAAAAGTGTGCTATCGTCAGCAAAGCTAAATATTGAATTTTTAGTTTTCACTAGAAGGTTATTATTGTAGAGTAAGTTGCGGGTGGGAGACAATATGGATCCTTAGGAACACCGGCATTGTTGGTGAATGTATCTGAGAGAAATCCATCAATCGCAACTTGCAGAGAACGGTCATTAAGGAAGCTAGACAGCCATGCACGGAATCGACTGGGCATACCATATGATCAGTTTACTTAGAAGTTCCTCATGCCAAACACGATCAAAAGCTTTAAAAATATCCAGTGCAATTGCCCGAGACTCTCCATGATGTTCGATTGCGTTGGCCCAAAGATGGGTGACGTAGGCTAGAAGGTCTCCCGTTGATCTAGACTTCCGAAAACCATATTGACGATCGCTGATAATGTTGAGACTTTCTAGCTACTTTGGAAGTTGTTGGTTAATAGCTTTCTCCAACAAGATTTCTTTCTCTCAACAATATGTTGTATGCCCAGCTATTTCTGAATACCGGAAGGAATGCGAGCAAAAGATTAGGCTATGCTGCCGTTAGTTGTATTATAAAAATTGTGAACAGAAACGAATCATGTAATTTCAAATTAAAACAAGTAAACTTACCAGTAATATAATCAATTTTGATATAACGTTATGCACAGTGCTATCAAATCTACCTAGTCAAACGTGAAAATTGTCATTTTCACAACATTCAAATGAATCAAATGAATCAAATAAATCTCTATTCGCTCTCTTCCGATATCAAACAAAAACTTCATTACTTTAGTTTTATTTTTTATGTAGAAATTGGTCCTTACAACGGTATATTTGTTTATTATACCGGCGTTGGAGTTTTACTTATATTTTTCTCTATCAATTACGTCATTGATCAAACAATAATTCCAAAAAAAATATTTTAAGAGTCAAGCAAAACAAATCGTGGGAAATATTTATTAATGTTTGTAAAGAAGAGGGTACCAATAATTAAATAATGATACCCGTAAAATTGCATGGGAAAAAGGTTTTTCATTTTCAGAAAGAATCCAACTGCGGTATTAGCAAAGCGTATTTACCTATTTTCCACTTAATAAATTAGTGTTTGAGCACGAATTAGCACGCGTATGGTAATAAGATGCTTCGTAGCATGGTTTTATTAATTTTTCTCTCCTCTCTCTTCATACGAAAACGTTCAAATAAAACTGAGCAAACAATAGGCATGAGGAGTTTCTAAGTAAACTGCGATCTTATGGTATGCCCAGTCGATTATGTGCATTGTTGTCTCGCTTTCTTAAGGACCGCTCTCTGCAAATTGCGATTGACGGACTTCTCTTAGATACCTTCACCATCAACGCCGGTATTCCTTAAGGGTCCATATTGTCTCCCACCCTCTTCTTGCTCTGCATTAACGACCTTCTAGTGAAAACTAAGAATCCGATATTTAGCTTTGCTGACGATAGCACACTTGTTTTATCTTTCTCTTTGAATCTACAAACATCGCTGTCGACGCACATCTTCGTAGCCAGCATGAAGTATCACGGCTCAATAAACATCTGGAAGAAATTTTGGCTTGGGGTGACAGCAACCGGGTGTAATTTAACGTTAAAAAAAAAAACAGACAACAGTGTTCTCTAAAATTTACCGAACCGGATATAGTCATAGCAGGATACGCAATTCCACTGGCTTCATCTATTAATTTGCTGGGCGTCAATCTGGGAGGAAATATGTCTTGGCATAACCACGTTGTGGCAATCGCCAAGGTAGCTTCATAGAAACTTGATGTACTCTTCCAGACCAAAAAGTTTTACAAACCTCAACACCTTTTGACACAAAGCCCAGATTCGACCATCACTAGAGTACTGCTCTCATGTCTGGAGCTCTGCACCCAAACATACTCTTCGGCTACTGGATTCCATCGAAAGAAGAGCCATTCGTCTGATCAGAGACAACGAGCTGACAAAGAGCCTCGACAGCCTGGAACATCGAAGACAGGTTAGTAATTTGACTCTCTTTTACAGATATTGCCATGGAAATGCTCTGCTCATCTTTCCCTCTTAATTCCGCCAGAGCGATGAATAGCAGAAATACACGATGAATCACTACCATCCGTCCAGACGTGGTTAAGCTTAGTAGTCCCTAACTTCATTATTTAAACATTCTTTCTTCTGGAGGATCCTTATCGAAC
This sequence comes from Barypeithes pellucidus, assembly GCA_963991005.1. Lineage (NCBI taxonomy): Eukaryota > Metazoa > Arthropoda > Insecta > Coleoptera > Curculionidae > Barypeithes > Barypeithes pellucidus. The sequence continues at coordinate 33,915,757 of OZ022556.1, forward strand.
GACCTACCCGAGTTCGTGATTGCCAGCGAGTATAACCTCCAACGATTCAAAACCAACGTGAATCACTTTATGCACACACGCACCACTCCCAGAGGGCCTTAAAGGATTTTCCTTGTGGTTTATCATTAAAAATAACTTATACAGCAAAAATACGATCTAGATTTGATTAAAATGAACAGATTACTAAGGCTATTGTTAGTGATAAAGTGGCCGACGAGTTTCTATACGTTTCGGTAACATTAAAGCAAATAAAGTGTAAAGAGGTTTTACCTGACAATTTACCTGACGTTTCACCTGACGTTTTAAGTGTTCAAGTCAACGTCAGGTAAGACGGCAGGTATAACCTTAGGTATGGACACTGCTAAAGCCCCCCACAGAACTCGAGATTTTTCATCGATCCATCGGTGTTCGTGACAGTCTGTCGTGCCAAAAGTTTATGGGTGAAAACTATCACGGTGCCTGTCACGATGCAAAACTTTCTCCCAAGACCACCTATGAAAATGAGGAAAGAAGCACGGCTAACTTGCCTGGAAAATGTCTTATATCACGCGCGTGTTGAATAATAATTGTTAAACAACATTTATTTGAACAGATGGTGCCAATTTGACAGAAAAACTATTTATTTAAAAAAATAACAAAGTTTTTGGATCCATGAAGTGAATTGGGTTGCTGAGTGGGGCAATACTGCACATTAAAAAATTACATATATGTGTCTTCTTTTTTTAATTGTGGTTATCCTTCTACGTTTTCTTGTGATAAATAAAAAAAAATAAGTAACATAATTTATCACCAACCTATTAAACATAATTGCTTGGGTAAAGTGAAAATAGGTTATTCAAATATTAAGTCTTTAATATTCATCAATATCAGAAGGTGATTACTTCCTTCGGCATTCAATGGTAAAAAAACATAAATGATTAAAAAATAAAACCATAAAGCTTAAAAAAAAACATTTATATCAAAATGACGATATTAAAGCGATGTTCCTAGTTTTATTAAGTTTTACGTTTAACTTGGGGAAAAGTACAGCTGTAAGGCATTTATTTTTGATTTATTTAAATAAGAATAAAGAGCTGAAAGTTCATACTACAAAGGCGATTTAAAATTCGTGATGGAATTTTTATAATGTCTCCTTAAAAATAACTGTAAGCGAGGCCCATGATAGAGTTTTCTGAATTCGTACTATTTAAATAGAAATCTTTCCACCGATAGGAGCATGGTTGCTTGTAAGGTTAGGATGCACCGCAATACATGCCTCAACAATCCATAGAAAGAGGAATACAAACTTGGACTCTAGCTTATGTCGATATCGAATACGTTCCGAATTTTCCAGAGAACCGTTTTGGAGCTAACAGCCCTTTCAGGGCCGATTTTACTGTGCATATTTTGACAAATTTTATTAGTTTCTCATTGGTGTGAAAAATGTCGGATTGAAATCAATGTGGAACAGTGAGGTCTAATAGGCGTGATTGGTTGGTGTCAGATAAAAATCTTAACACCAGAGAATCAAATTCTGTTGGCACCAGCTCCATAGCAGTAAAGAGATGGAAAGACAGAATCAAGGAAGAAGCTTATATCCAGTGTCCGAAAAGTATAGAGGACTATAATAATAATAATAGAAATGTGGTCGATTTTTTGACTGACATCATTATTGCTATAACGTGGAATCTTGAAAATATTGGCTGAATCTGTTCTATGATGCAACAATTATCAACTCTTATATCCTATACAGGGTGATTCACGACGAGCGTGCATTAGAACTTTATGGAGAACTACTGAATGTATGTTCCTGAAACTTTGGTGATTTGGGTTTATCGATATGCTCTCTTTAACTAAAATATTGACATGTTTCTGTCATTTCCGGTTATACCGGAAGTAGCTGCCAACTTTCGTTTTTTAAATACAACATGATAATTTTTATTACATTTTTCGATTAAGCATTAAATACTAAGCACATTTTATAGAAAATGTTTTTGTCAGACTCTATTCGTTTTTGAGATATCTGGACTTTTTGTAATTATTTGGCAAATGCATGACGATGAAATAATCCATATCATTTTTTTACCTTAGCGCTTGGACTAAACATTTTTTCTCACCGAATAGCTAGAAGATCATCAAGTCTCAAAAACATTTCAAATTCGGCATAAAATGTACAGGGTGGACACAATTCAAGCCTCATTGTGAAAGAATTCAACCATTAAAAACTTTCTTATTTTAAATGGAACACCCTGTATATTTTTATTTAATTTGATGGCAAATTAGTTGTTCTTTATAAATAGTATTTACTGTCCTATACCTATATCAAAGCGTTTTCTCAAAAAATCCAATTTTATTCCGAAAATACTATTTGTTCAAGTGTGTTATGAAAACAATTGTACTTAGGGGCTGTATACTGATGTCTATACGGAGGAAAAGTGATTGATTGCTTGAAAATACAATATTCTAAAGTGTTTCTTAATGATTTATAAATAAAATGCAGTTGATTGTTTTAAATTTAATGGTTTAAATATTATTTTTTTAAAAATAGCAAGGAAACAAGTTTATAAACTTTAAATTCTTTAATTGAAAATGTGTTTGAAAATTATACCTAATATCTTTTGATTATATTTTTAAAATATGTTCGAAATGATTGCCATTTACTTCCAAGCATTTATGTATTCTTTTCATCATGTTACTTCTTGTAGCATTCCTTTCAATTAGATTTTCCTTCGTGGTGATGGGACGCGAGTAAACTTTATCTTTAATGGTTCCCCAGATGAAAAGTCCAGTGGAGTTAAGTCTGGCGAACGAGCTGGCCAGTGGAAGAGACCTTGGTTTGCGATCCACTGGTCATGAAAAAGTCTGTTTAGGGCAGTCTTAACAACTTGGACGTGGTGTGCTGGAGCCCCATCGTTTTGATACCAATCACTTTTCCTCCGTATAGACATCAGTATACAGCCCCTAAGTACAATTGTTTTCACAGCACACTTGAACAAATAGTATTTTCGGAATAAAATTGGATTTTTTGAGAAAACGCCTTGATATAGGTATAGGAGAGTAAATACTATTTATAAAGAACAACTAATTTGCCATCAAATTAAATAAAAATATACAGGGTGTTACATTTAAAATAAGAAAGTTTTTAATAGTTGAATTCTTTCACAATGAGGCTTGAATTGTGACCACCCTGTACATTTTATGCCGAATTTGAAATGTTTTTGAGACTTGATGATCTTCTAGCTATTCGGTGAGAAAAAAATTTTAGTCCAAGCGCTAAGGTAAAAAAATTATATGGATTAGTTCATCGTCATGCATTTGCCAAATAATTACAAAAAGTCCAGATATCTCAAAAACTAATAGAGTCTGACAAAAACATTTTCTATAAAATGTGCTTAGTATTTAATGCTTAATCGAAAAATGTAATAAAAATTACCATGTTGTATTTAAAAAACGAAAGTTGGCAGCTACTTCCGGTATAACCGGAAATGACAGGAACATGTCAATATTTTAGTTAAAGAGAGCATATCGATAAACCCAAATCCCCAAAGTTTCAGGAACATATATTCAGTAGTTCTCCATAAAGTTCTAATGCACGCTCGTCGTGAATCACCCTGTACATATAAATAGAATTTTAATCAGCAGAAACTGAACAATAAGCCTAAATCACAGATAACTTTTAGAAGTATTCTTACTAATTAGTTATAGGGAGATTACTCATCATGGAAGCAGCAATCATCTTGATTGACAGGTGGCAAAAATAAAATGAAGAAACTTGACGGAAGATCAATTAGTGTTGAAAATACTATATACTATATATCAAACGTTAGTAACCAATTAATTATCCATTGCTGCACCGACAAAAACTCGAAACGATCTAGCATTATGATAAAGAACCGGATTAGCTTCTTATACGAGCTAACGAAGAACGTCGACAGCCTGGAAGATCGAAGACAGGTTGGGGATTTGACTCTCTTTTACAGATATTTTCATGGAAAGTGCTCGGCTGGCCTTGCCCTCTTAATTCCGCCCAGAGCGGCGAATAGCAGAAATATACGATGAACCACTGCTGCTCATCCATATGTGGTTAAGCTTGGTAGTGCTCGAACTTTATTATTTAAGAATTCTTTCATCTGGAGGACTTCATCCTTATGGAACGACCTTCCCGAGGTCGTTTTTCCCAACGAATATAACCTCCAACGATTCAAAACCAACGTGAATCGCTTTATTCGCACACGCACCACTACCAGAATGCCCTAAAAGATTTTTCCTATAGTGCTTGTGTTTGATCATAAAAAAAATAAAAAAAATATATAGAATAACGCCCACTTGATCTAGAATCGCTCGGACCCATCAAATTTATTTTTTGAAATGTTTTATTTTATAACAACAGGATGGATAAAAAAATGTTACTTGTATCAAATTTCATTCTTTTAATGAAACATATTGTATATTTAATACTTTTACATTCCACAATCAATTCTAGAATTTTTTTTATAAATTATGCCGTATACCTGTCTTCAACCATTTACGAAATATTAAAACACTTTAATGTTGGTATGCATTGATTCTCGACATTGCAACGTTCTGAGCTCAAGTCACCATCTCTAAGGCATTGACAATAACAATTTACTATGTAAGTTTGAGACAGAAAAAAATATCGGTGAATGTTAATCAACTTTCAATTTTGCTCTGCAAACATTACATCCCAAAAAAATTAATACAAATTTTGATTATGTTGGATTGTGGTGATAAAAGTGGAAGTTATATGGAAGTTCGTGATATGTTAAATGAAAAACACCCAAAACGCCCTTATATTAGCCAACAGTGTCTAGGGTAGCAATTAAGTGGAGAACTTCTCACACTGCTAAAGATTGTGTTAAAACTGGTCCTCCTGGTATACTTGAGGAGCAAAAGTAAACATACTAGATGTTATCACTATAGGAACATTCTCATAATTCGAGCATACAATTTGGTTGTGATTAAAACTACCAAATAACCATATCTAAATTTTTTAAGAGAAGTTTCTTTCCAACAAACCAGTAATAGTAAACAATGTTATTGGACGATGATTCTGATAGCCGAGCCCAATTTTGTAAAATAGTAATTTCTCTTTCTCTTTCCTTTTGTATAAGAGATGGCCTACGGAACCCCTAGTTTTAATAAGTGGTTTAAGCATTGAATAAATTTATATTTTTTCATGTTTCTAAATAGATCGGTCCTAGTTAAAATATCAACCTGCACAAAAAATGTAATATCTGTTCCGATTTCCCTATATATTTTGTAGATTGGGTCCTTATTCGTGAAAGATAGGATGATAAGATAAAGCATGCTATTAAATTTTTCTCGAAGTTTAGCTTTATTGGAGACAGGGCATCACTTGGACCGAGGAAAGCTGACGTTAGAATAGAAGAGAAAATTGTATTTTATGGAAACATTGATATCATATTATTTCAAATTCTAAAAAGATATATCTAAAACCAATTTCTGTTTATAAACAAAGGAAATATTTTGCCCCTTTCCTAATATTTATATTAGTACAAATAACTATTTGACGATAAAAAATTAATTGTTTTTAGCCAATGTAATATAAGATGCACAAAATAAATATTTTTTAAAAGATGGATGGTGCCACTAAAAGGTTTTCCTCTAGGCAATCAATTACCTATGTTATAGGACTCTGATAAATTGTCTTAAAAGGTCACGAAAAACACGAATTACATTGTATTTAATGTCTTATAAATCAAAAACCTAAGTGTCTATTGAAAAAAGTATACTTGCCATAATATATTTTAGTATTAATATGAAATGAGACACTAACTTTTTTTCTATATAGTAAGGTAACTAGTTATGTTAAGATGAGATTATATGAAATCTGTAATAACTAAATCTTTAGTAAATACCCACCATGCTAAAATTAATAATTTTGTCAGGAATTATGTACTTTTGGGCGTAGATTACGAATCTACAAACGAAGCCGTTCACGTTTCATTTAATCTTGGTCATTTTTACAATAAAAAGTACTTACTTAGGTACAACAATAGTCGTCAATGGAATGTATCATATATTTAACTACTGGAGTTTTAAATAAATTATTTCCACTTATTTGTTGTAAAATAATTCAATAGTATATTACATTCTAAAGCCGCGTTCTCAGAGCTTCGACGTGTCGCAGCGACAGTCCCCCACTCCTTTTGTAGGGGGTGACGTCTGTCACTTGTCATTCGGGTGAAACCTAACCTTACAATAATTTGTTATTGTTTTTTAAATCGAAGCAATTTGTTTTATACAAATTTCGTTTTGAATAATTTATCATACTGATTGAGAGTCTGATAATGAAAGCGGCGAAGCAACGAAATCTTTGAATAATGTCTGGCAGTGTATTTTAATATGACTATTCTTCCAGACTAAAGAGCTAATTTCGTTAAAAAACGTTACAAGCCAAAAAAACGGACTAAATTAACTAATTTGTGCATTTTAGAGCTCAAAATATAAATGTAATGAAAACCGCCTAGTTTTATTCCTGTATTTTTTATTATAAACTTAAAATTGTAGAGTTGCACACGCGTGCACTACATCGAGACTCTACTGTATTTAGGCTACGATGCACTAGAAAAACAAATACATTTACATATCTTATTAGGTAGTTTTTATTAACCACTGTTAAGTAGGTAGGTAGGAGAACCATTTCATTCTAATATAATTTCATCCAATAAGGAAGTCTAAAAGCATAGTCATGGTCCTTCCGACAGTGTCTCCTCATAATTCATATTCCACACCCTAGGTCTCGTTGTATTAATTGTAATAAGCAGGCTTTCAATAGCTTGGCTACTATCCTCACTAGCTTGTGTCTCCTCTATATCTTCACTCCAAGCAGATACAAAGCCATCTTCGTGCAGAGCATACTTGCCCTTTGTAATCTGTATCTACAATAATCTAAAAATATTTATATTATAAGATTTAGGCATCTATAGAGCTACAAAACTAATTTTTAGATAACATTACGAAATTGCCAAAAGTAGGGCTAACAAAATACCTTGTGACCTTAAAAACAGTTTACAATTTTAATTCAAAATGATGTTTTACCAGTTTAACTCTTGCACTTTCTTCTGTAGATAAACTTTATTCTAAATTCAGCTTCAGAACAGTGAAGAATTTCCACAGGAATATAATTTGAATTTGTGTCCACATCCATATTATGGTTTTCGCTTAACCTAAAATTTAATGTTTTAAACTTGAACTTATCACATTTCTTAATCTCTTCCGATTGCAGCAGGCCAATATTTACGTTTTTTAAGGGTGTGAGTATGTGGAATGCGGATGTTGGATTAAAATTTTCCCCTCTCGGACGATATAGGTTTGTTTTTTAAAAGATTTGTTCGATGACAGCGTCAAATTTGATTTTTATTTTCGTATTCTACTCCTCAAAATATGTATATTTATTCTGGTTAGTATACAATGAACTAATGTGATTAAAAAAACCAATGTAATTAAAAATTATTTAAATATTTTGTGGGATTTAGGTAGGTAATGAACAAATAAATTTTAAAAGCAAAAGTACATACTATTCACAATATTTTAGGACCAAATAATTAGTAATTACCTTTGTTCGGAAACAACGAATACTTATTTCGGAAAACTGAGGTTCAAATTTCAAAACAAAATAAAAAATTAATAATACTACAGCGCAGTGTTGCCAGGTATCTCGTGAAATGTCACCAGATCTGTTGATCTTTTTGTGATTTGATGAATAATCCGGTGGTCCATGAAAATCTTTTTAAAAAAGTCTGTTTTCTGGTGTTACCAGTTTCGTGTTGGGGGCGGTATATTTTATAAATCACAAAAAATCACCAGATCTGGTGAAATTTCACCAGATACCTGGCAACACCGCTAGATCAGCGTGGGGATGAGGGGTAATGACGTGTTGGTGTCGCGGGCGACAGTACGTAGCTCTGAGAACGCGCCTTAAGAGTTGTAAGAAGCCTATTACACACGATTTCAAAATGTACGGTACGAACGTATCGCGGAATTTTATTTTTAACCCTCCGGTAGGCGCGCATGCTGCAAAATACCGCAAATTTTAATTTTTTTCTCGCCAAATAATTTCAGAAAACCACACATCTTCGCGCGCTCAGGTATTTATTATTTGAATCGTCTACCCCCGTCCAAGTGCACATACCGCTTAAAGGGAACAACGGGTCAGCTAAAATTTGCCCTTTATCGAGAGTAGTGCAACTTTGCTCTATGTGTTTTCCGCGACGCGCCCTTTCATGTAAGTACTTTTTTTTATTGGTATTGTCATTTTCAAGTCGCATAATGAGTGGAACTATATAAGTGTAGTATACATGCTATCCATATAAGTGTAGTATAAATGATATTTACATGTGGAAGTATATTGTGGCTTATTTTTGATTATCCGTTTTAGATAAAATAAATCTAAAGTAAATTGTTCGTGTTTTTTTCAGGACACGAAAGCTACTGAGTAAAAGTGATTTGGAAAGTGCTGTAAATGAAGTTGTGAGAGAACTAGAAGATTAAAAGAATGAAGGCGAGCGGGAAGAATACGATAGGCAGATTGATAGTGACACAGATCAAGAGGGAGAAGTTGTCACAAAAGATTTGTATAATAGTGAATCCGAACAATCAGAAGACGAATTGGATATAGTTGCATATGCCTACCAACAAAGTCAACAGGAAGATGATTACCGGTTTCTTATTGGACAAGACAATAAAACTATCTGGATTAGTAAGCCTCTCTCCTCTGGTAAAACAAAAGCAAAAAACATCGTAAAAATTTTACCCGGTCCAAAATGTAGCGCCACAAATATTCATAAAGAAGTTGATACATTCAGTTTGTTTATTACTGACCAAATGATTCACGACATTGTGAACAACGTCTCCCTAAAAACTTCTATAGAAACTGCAAAACCGGGGATATGTTACATCTCTGGCAAACATGAAACTATTAAAACCAAGTCTGTCTGTCAACAGTGCGGAAACAATGTTTGCAAAAAACATAGTAATATAAATAGTATATGCTGCGAGTGTAACGGGAAAATGGAAATGGAATAACCCTTTTTTTATAACCTTTTTTTATGACAAAATGTACTTTTATACCTTACTTTTCATCAATAAAAAATTATAGTTTTATATTTTACCCATTTCCCCCGCTGTTTTAATTAATTAATGAAATGCGGTGTAAATACCGCGATGCGCCCACTTATGGAAATTTATTTGACGTGCCCGCCGCAGGGTTAAGCATAAAACATTTTTTCCCAGATCCTGGAAAGGAATCGGATCCTGTATTTACAACAAAACGTTCTAAAAATGATGACGAAAATCCATCTGACGAGATGAAAAACGGGAAGAAAAAATTCAATTTTTAACAAAAAAGCCAAAAAAATACTTATCTGTGGCTGAATCAAAAAATGTTTGTAGTGAAAGACTTTTTTCAGTGGCCGGTGAAAAAAAAGACTGTGTGCAAGCAACGGAAAAAAAGAATATTTCTGCACCATAATCAGCTCACTACTAATTACAAATACTAATCTGTTACATATTATTTAGTAATTATGTCATTTGTTCCATAGTTTGTGTTTTGTTCTTATCTTATCTACTGTATCGTTGTGGTTCTCTTAATAATTTCCACAACACATTTTTTATAAGTCAGTTCCGGCCGGATCCGGTACAAAATCCTGCCAAACTGGATAGTAGAAAAGCACACTGGATTCGCCGGATACCCAGATCCATATTCGGTCTCGGTGGCATCACTAAGTAGTCATATTTAATGAGAGTTTGCTAGTAAATTATTCAACTTTACACTTCTCAATGTTGAGCTGAAGAGTATTTTTTCAGCACCAATTATTAATTAGATCCAAGTTTTCTTGAAGGACAATACAATCAGTAATGTTGCTAATTACTTTGAATATTTTAATATCATCATAAACCAAGCATAAACCAAGTAGCCAACAGTTAACGTCATGCCAATATCATCATTTATAAAAAGAATAAAAAGTAAAGGTCATATAACCAGACCTAGCGGTATAGTTATCAGAATTCTAGCCGCAAAGAGCAACGTACTGATATATGAATAAATGAGAGTTATTAAATATATTACGTTAGTTTAAACACCTGCAACTATCGATTCGGTACGGCTTTGTGAAATGATAAGTAAGTTTGTTGTCATAGAATTCTGACGATTTGCATGACCGTAAAGTGTAAAGGTGCACTCATCAGAAAACAAAACATGTTCTACTTGGATCACATTTTTTTCTAACCATGCCATCATTTGTTCATAAAAATGCATTCTCCTATCAGAATCGTCTTCCATGAGCTCATGGGTAGGTATCATTTTATAGGGATACATTTAATTTTCTTGTAATGTTCGAATAATCGATGAATGGGTAACATCGAATATTGGGGCTGCTTCTCGACTAGATGTATGTTGGTTTTCCTCAAACTCAAGCATAATATCTAATTTTGTGTCATCACTTATTATATTGGCAGCTAATTTTTTATCTGCTTTACATGTGAGAGCTGGCGAAACTGTTTTTTTTTATTTTAATAATTCTCCCTTAAGTTATAGGCGGCAAATTTGGAAATTTTTCATGAAATAACCGAGCAACTTCCATTTGTATCGGTGTTTTATGCCCATAACATAATAATAATCTATGGGATTGTTATTTTGTGAATTTCTGTTAAATAAACACTTTTGTGATATGCAGTTAACGAAATTCAAATGACTATAACACAGACAACTACTGTCACGCAGAAAGACAACAATTTGCTAAGATCACGCGTTTCAAATATAAGTAAATAAAACTATTTATACCTATTTTTTTAATTCATATCAGTAAGAAGAAACGCTGAAATGCAATAAATCTGAAAACACTTAATATTTCCGAAATAGTTGAAGATAAGTATAGGATATTGTACATTTAATATGTCTAAAATTTTCTGAGGGATCCAAAAATTGAGTAATATACAGGGTGTTGTATTTGAAATAAGAAATTTGGTATTGGCCACTGTTACACACCCTGTATAAAAAGTTTTTATTGATCTTTAAATTATGAACAAAAATAAAGAATTATCAATCATCGAATTTGAAACAAACTGCATAATAATATCAATATTCTATAAACCAAACATTTCTAGTCAGTTTTATTTTCTACACAATTTGAGGTTCAAAATTCATTAACATTATATTTTCATTCGGTGAGTATCCTGTTACTGTACTGTCGCTGATTCTTTCTGATTTTAAAAGGAAAAAGTCTAATTTCGTACGAAGTATTTGAATCATTCAAAACGATCAATATTAATTACGCCTTTGTCGTTAAGCCCCCAATAAAATTTAATTTAATGGCTCGTTGTAAACAACATAATTTGGAAGTTTTATTTTTTAAGTCAATAAGTAAGTTCCCTAGCAATTCAGTATTATTTTTAATTAAAAATTAGAATTAACAAAAATATAGCATATTTATATATATTATCTAATATACATGATGGGCCAAAAAAAATGACCACATTATTATTTTCTGAATAAATTTATTGTTGAAAATCAAATTTGCTCGAAACATTTACAACTTCTCGACAAAATTAATTTAAAAGGAATAAGGATCGTTCCCATCCGACAATTAAGGTTGGTGGGTGGAACAATTGAAAGAGTTAAAAAATACACATATCTCGGCACCACCATAGATGATCAATGGAACCACTCGCAAGAAGTTAAATGCCGAATAGAAAAGAGCAGAAATGTGTTCATTAAAATGCCAGTAGTTTTTAAGAGCCGAGACCTAACCAGGAACACAGAACTAAGAATGCTACGTTGCTATGTGTTTTCCGTGTTGCTATACGGAGTGGACACTGACAGAAGCAATGACGAAAAAGATCGAAGCATTCGAGATATGGCTCTACAGAAGGATGCTAAGGGTATCATGGACAGAGCACGTAACTAACATTGAAATCCTTAGAAGAATGTCAAAGGAAAAAGAAATCATGAGTACAATTAAAACAAGAAAACTACAATATTAGGTCACATGATGACAAATGAAAAAAGATATAATCTCTTGCAGTGCATATCGCGAGGGAAAGTGAAAGGAAAGAGAAGCGCCGGAAGGAGAAGAATTTCATGCCTAAGAAACTTGGTTTTCCCTGACAACCACCGAACTATTCCGAGCAGCTGTAAACAAAGTTAGATTAGCCAATATGATAGCCAACGTCTGGAATAGATAGGCACCCGAAGAAGAAGAATAAGATCGAATTAGAATATCATTCAGAGCAGGTTAAAATAAAAAGTTACTTTAAAGAAGTCGCCGAAATAAGTTTTTTTCTTTCTTTAAATAACTGACGCTTACATGTTAAAAACTTTTATATTCTCAACAGGAAACATTTTTAGAAGTTTTCGATATTACATTCGGTTAAGCATTTATGATTAATTTTCTGACCAAATATTTCTCAACAGTTAATAGAGAATTATGGCACTTTTCAAATACTGACAGGAACTATTACTGATCGGCCTTATATAGTTACTGACAGTCACTATTTCTATTGTGTATTAGGACGTTATGGCACATGGTTTTGCTTTGTGGCGGCACGTCCAGCACTATTTCTCCGCGTCGGCGTGGTAGGCTGTCTCGATTGTTTCTAACCTCAGATTTGTTTTGATATTTTCAAATATTTTACTTATAGAAAGGGTTCTTCAAACATATTAAAATAATAATGGAAGGAATATTAGAAGCTGCTATTCTTGGGGGTGCAAATGACAACGATATAGAGTTTGTGATAGTGGAAAATGTCTTAATTAATAGAGACAATATCCAAAACCGAAACAACCAAGATATTAATAATTTTACATTAGATAATATAATTTTTCTGATGAAGAAATCAAAAAATTATTTCGTTTTGAAAGGCAAGATATACCACGATTAGCTAACATTTTGGGTATACCAGAGGAAGTAAGGACAGCAAGAAGGATTAGAGTTAGCGGTATGTAAGTTAAAAAATATATTACAATAGTAAAAATTTGGGTTTGTTCGGTAGGTACCTACCGTACATTAAGTTTATAATCTTTAACATTTTTAGATGTAACTGCACTCTGCATCCTACTTAGAAGATTTGCATATCCTAACCGATTGCAAGATATTAGTCCAATATTTAATTTATCTGCACAATCAATATCCGAAGTAATACGAACAACAATAGATATTATAATGGCAAATAATGGAAGACTGTTAGACAATTTACAAAATTTACAGTGGCTTGACAGAAATAAAATGATATATTACTCACAAGTAGGTTTTGTGTTTAATTGTTACTTGTGCTGTCAATATTATACCGGTTATTTATATTCTATTATATTTTTTAGGCTGTTCATGCCAAAGGTGGAGCTGTAGAAAATTGTTGGGGGTTCATTGATGGTACAGCCAGACAGATCTGTCGCCCGTCAATAGACCAAGAAAATTATTACTCGGGTCATAAAAGGTTCCACTGTGTTAAATACCAGTCTGTACTGTGTCCAGATGGGATAATTGCCAGCCTAAAAGGAGCATATACGGGTAGAAGACACGATGCAGGGATATTTAGGGAGTCATTACTTTATAATGAGCTAGAACAAGTAGCTGTGTTTGGAGAGAATCGGAAGTTCTGTCTGTATGGAGATCAGGCATATGGCCTAATGGAGCTGCTATTAACCCCATTTCAAGGCAGGCATGAGAATTTGCAACATCATCAACAGCTGTTTAACCAGTCAATGAAAACGTTGAGAGTTTCAGTAGAGTGGGGTTTCCAAAAAGTTGTTGCACAATTTGCATTTATCGATTTTAGAAAAAATCAAAAACTTCTTATGCAGGATGTAGAATATATGTATAAAGTAGCAGTTCTTTTGACAAATTGCCATACCTGCCTTTATGGCAGTCAAACAGCAACATATTTTAATATTGTACCACCCACCCTAGATGCATATTTTAATGTTTAATACTAATAATAAAACGTTTAATTTAAAAAAAATGTGTTTATTGTAATTCCTAAAAATTAATATTAGCTATAAACAAAAAAGAAAGTACTATCTATAATAATATTAAAAAGAAACAAAGTAAATTTACAGAAGGCACTTAATTAAGTTCATACACTAAGAATATATACATATATATACAACTATAAGTAACTACTGTCTCTGTAACAGTAATTGGTCTATTAATTTTTGCTGGGACTGCATTAATTGGTTGGCCAGTTTTTTTTCCTCTACCTCTACATCGGCCCTCTTTTTCTCAATGTCCAATTTTACCATTACTTCTCTGTGATGTTGTTCCAAATATTTTTGAGTTAATTTTAATTCCTGTTCCTTTAAACATAGTTTTTTCTCTTCTATACTAATTTTTCTTTCCTCCAAGTCCAATTCTCTTAATTTTATTTTGCTATCTCTATCATTTTTTTCAGTTAAATAGAGAAGGGCATTTTTTTTTAAAGGCTCCCCTTTCTTTACTCTACTTCTTGTTGGTCCTAAAAAATGTAATATTTATTATTAACGATAATTAAAATAATTACAAGATATAGGTTACCTGCTGTGTACATGTTTTGTTTTGAGGTGGAAGGAGTGAAGCATGTCGGCTTTAGTGGAGTGATGATCTTTTCTGCCATTTCTACTTTCTGCTCGGGTATATCTATGATTTTATTTTCAGGAATGTCTTGACTACCTGGAAAGAAAATGATAATATACTTATAAGTCTCACCAACCAAATTACTCAAGAATTGTTTATTACTAGCTAGGTACTTAGATGATCATTAATATATATATATATATTTTTTAATACTTACAAATATAATCATGGTCTATGGGCAATGGTATTACTTCCTCGGTGGGGTCTTCGATGATATCTTGCAACTTGACATAAGCTTGCGCAAAGTCGTCCCTGCTCCTTTTCCCCAACTCAATGGTCCTCTGCTCTTTACTGGCAGGTTTCTTTTTTTGTTTGAAATCATAATTATGTTCCTGACAAAGGGAACTCACCTCTTGTAATAAAACATCTTTTTCGCAATAAGGTTCCTCAATTCCAGATCTGAAACATTATGGAGTTATTCATTGTAATTTGTGGTTCCCAATACTTTACTTTATTTATTTTTATTTAACACACATTATGTATGTAAGCTAGAAAGATTTTTACTTACCTAACCTGATCAACTTTTACTTTCTTCAGAAATATTTCTATTAACAATTGTAAATGTTGTTTTAAGGTTTTTAAAAGAAATAACTTCCCAGTTGTAATTGAAACGTTATTGTGAATAACGTCCCAACCTTGAGGGTTAAAAATTGGATTGGCATTTAAAAATTCCCTTAATAACACCAGGTCATCTTCATAGGTAAATCTCAATCTTGTTAGTTTTGGATTTGCCATTGTAGAGAATAATAATAATAAAATAATAGAATTACAAATCAGAATAGGAACACGATAGAATAGATTAAAACACAGGACGAACTCGAACAACAAAAGCAAAACTGAAACTGGAGAAACCCGAAAATGGCAAAATGACCGAAATATTCGCAAAGGAAGTTGATAACTGACAGTAAGATGACGCTGCACTTTCCTATGCGCATGTCGCAAGAAATAAGGGCATAAATACGGCCTTCCACTAACCAGTCACAAATAAGGGCAGGTCTTATTTTAATACTGACCGTCGCTATTTCTAGCCACCGCTACGCATGCGTAGCTGTCAATAACGTCAAAATAAAGACGCTTTTAATAGTGACTGTCACTATTTGAATGTGCCATAATTCTCTATTAACTACATATCATTTTTTGTATTCAGTTGGCCAAGGAACAATTTTTATGAAATGAAATAGAAATTATATTTGTATGAAAGAAATGTATCTCATATTTAATTTTTTTAAAAATATGTGAAAAACCCGGAAAGTTTACTAGTAATAATAATCTACGAAAAAAATGTTTGACATTGTACAGGGTGTCCCATTTTCGATACTTTTATAGGATATCTTCGTAATTGTTAGTGTAATGTAGGTATCATGTGCTCTTTTTGGAACAAAATGGTAAAATCAAAATTTGAAAATTCTCGCTCGCTTAAGAGATACGGGGGAAAATCAAAAAATTGACAATTTCAAAATTACCCTATATTTTCTTAGTTAAAAGAGATACAGAAAAACGTCTTATACAGAAGTTTCTTTATATTGATTACTGAATAATCTGTCGTTTTCAGAATAAGTATACGGTGTCAGGTAAAAAAGTTATCGGACATAACCTCTTTGTTATAAATGGAACACCTTGTATATTTTTACCTAAAAAGGCACTGTTTTATTTTCAAATATATAACAAACTATGGATGATATTGGTTTCCTAGGCGATTTATTAAACTTTATTACTTTAAACCACAGTAGACCATGAAACAAAAGCTAATATCCTAGAAACAACTATGTTGACTATAACGTCAATTTCATTTTTACATATTCATTTGTAACATTTTGAAAATTTTTATGTGATATCAGTTTGTCTTGAAAGTGGAAAAAACGAAGAAATGGCGCAAAATATATATTTTGCTCACTATCCAGAAAGACGGTAACCATTTAAGGACATATTCCAAACATTTGCGATGATTTCCGTTATTTTTTACCTTAATCTGAATCTTTTATTTCGTTTCAAAGTAATAAAGTTTAAATAAATCGCCTAGGAAACCAATAACATCCATGGTGTGTTATATATTTGAAAGGAGAATTTAAAATAGTATACTTTTAGATTAAAATATACAGGGTGTTCCATTTAAAAAAGCTGAGGTTAGGTCTGATAACTTTTTTACCTGACCCCGGATACTTATTTTGAAAACGGCAGATTATTCGACAATCAATATAAAGAATCTCCTGTATTTTTTTTTTTTTTGTTGAAAACACCTCCATTGGCATTTACTGAAATTACAATCTGATCACAACTTAGATCAATGAGCAATATTTTTCAAACCTAATTTACTACAGCTATGAAACTTATATCTAAGGACTTACTCACTAGAGTTCCTTATTTTTTCTAATATCCTAATTACACTAGTGTTAATGTGTACCCAAGCACTGATATCTGCTTTCGTACCAACACAATTACACAAGCTCGAAAGGTTTGATCCTCTTGAGTCTCCTGGTCTGGTTCGTATTGTTAAGGAGCTGGATAGCCTCGACATTGACGTGATGAAGAAGTCGCTGTTCATGACTCCTGGCGAATTCGCTAATGGCCTGGCTAACGGTATCCATTTCCATGTCTCTATGGAGGTCACTATTTCTGCAGTACCAAGGGGCATTGACTATGCTCCTTAGTACTTTGTTTTGGAATCGCTGGATTACTGCTAAATTGCTCTTACTGGCACAACCCCACAGCTGGATGCCATATGTCCATACTGGCTTGAGAATTTGTTTGTACAGAAGTACCTTGTTATATATTGACAGAGTAGAATTTCGTCCAAGCAGCCAATACATTTTCTTGAATTTGATATCTAATTCTTCTTTTTTCTTTTTGATATGAGCTCTCCAGCGTAGCTTAGCGTCTAGTGTTATACCCAAATATTTTGCTGTATCAGCATATGGTACTTGAATATTGTTTATGCTAACAGGAATGTATTGGTCTCTTTTGTTAGTCAAATTCACATGGGCAGATTTAGTCCCATTTAATTTGATTCGCCATTGCTTAGTCCATTTGTTAATTTTGTTAAGTGATGTTTGCAGTTTCAATGCCGCTTCTTCGTGATCTTTGCCTACGGTCATTATAGCAGTGTCATCAGCAAAGGTGGCTATCGTATCATGCTGTAGTTCAGGAATATCTCTGGTGTATAGTAAATAAAGGACTGGCCCTAATACACTGCCTTGTGGTACCCCTGCTTTAATTTCCTTAAGTTCAGAGTAAGCGTCTTCCTGTTTAATTCTAAAGGCTCGATCAGAAATATACGACTTCAGTAATTTTGCAAACTGGTTAGGCAAGAGCTTACTTAATTTAAAATGCAGTCCCTCGTGCCACACCTTATCAAAAGCTTGAGCTACATCAAGGAAGACAGTAGAGCAAACTTTTCTTTCTTCAAACGACTTTTCAATTATGTCTGTAATCCTGTGGACCTGATCTATAGTTGAGTGCCTCTCTCTGAAGCCAAATTAATGGTCAGGGATTATGTTTCTGTCTTCAATAATTAGTTTTAATCTTTTAAGAAGTATTTTTTCAAACACTTTTGAAATTACAGGGAGCAAGGAAATTGGCCTATAAGATGAAACTTCATTTGGTGGTTTTCCGGGTTTAGGAATCATTATCATTTCTGCTACTTTCCATACCTTGGGCACATATTTCAATCTAAAAGATGCGTTAATAAGGTGGGTAAGTTTTACAATTGCTTTGCGTGGGAGTTGTTTTAGAATTTCTCCCGTAATTAGGTCAAACCCAGGAGCTTTTTTTGGACTAATATTTTCGTTAATTTCTGTTGCTATTTCTTTGGAGTAGCAGGTCTAATGGCACCTTCTTCCTGGATAAGATTTTCCCAGTCGAGAATGTCTTCACTTTGATTCGGTTGGAAGGTCTGTTCCAGATATTCGGCGTATCTGTTAGCTTTTTGCGTATTACTTTTTGCCCACGTACCATCTGCATTTTTAATTGGTGGGTTCTGCAGAAAGGGTCTTTTTAGCCTCTTGGTAGCTCTCCATAGCGAATAGTCAGTTTTACTATCATTTGACAGCTCACGAAGGTTGTCGCTAATAGAGTTATCTTTAATCTTGTTAATCTCTCTTTTAAGTTGTTGTGTGGTATTATTTAGTACCATTTTATCGGCTGGTGATCTAGTTTGATGCTAAATTCTTCTGAGCCTTCTTTTTTCTGAGATAAGGGCTCTGACTTCTTTGGGGTAATTGTTAGCTTTCATTCTTGGAGTTATGTCTGGGGTATTATCCCATGCAGTATGTTGGATAGCATCAACAAATAATTCCGCTTCATTGTCCAATTGTTCTTCATTTTTTAGAGGCACTGACAAATTGATATTCTCTTCAAGTTTTAATTTGAAGCTTTTCCAATCTGTGAGTTTATTTACCAATCTCGGAGCTAATTCATTTTGTGTAATGCTTTCACTGAGTGTAAGTAAAATGGGAGAGTGATCAGAGTTCATATCCCAAGCTTCTTCCACCTTCATATAGTTTACTGATACATTCCGAATAATAAAGAAATCAATTAAATCAGGGATTTTATTGGAGTCTGTAGGCCAATATGTTGGCTTGCCAGTTGATAATGTCTCGCACTTTAGTTGTTTGACTGCTTGAAGAAGTTCTTTTCCTTTTGTCGTCGTTAACCTAGATCCCCATTGGACATTTTTGGCATTGAAATCACCACCTATGATGAATCTATAACCTTGATTATTTAGAAAGTCTAAATATTGTTCTTTTTTGAGAGCATGCCTAGGCGGACAGTAAACTGCGCAGACAATGATCTCATATGTTTTGGTTTTCACTTTTACAGAGGCAGCTTGAAACTGTTCTGTTTTATATCCCGTTTCTTGATGGTGCTTAATTGATTCCTCTATCACGACGGCACTACCACCTTTGGCTGTATTTTCCGGATGTATAGTGTGATATGCTTTATATCCCTTGAATTTAATAAATGATTCGTTAGTAAAGTGAGTCTCAGAGATAAGGCATATGTCAATGTTCTCTATATCTAGGACCGCTTGCAGTTCTTGTTGGTGTTGCAATAGTCCATTGGCATTCCACTCCATTATCCTAAGGTTACTTGACATGACGATTTTTTAGAATAGTTCCTTTAGTGCCGTGGTCAAGTCTGCTAATACGTTCATCCATTTGTGTTAATTTCTCCATTATTTGCTTAAGAGAATTTTGAATGGAAACATTTTGGTCTTGTTGTTGGGTTTGGTTTTTATTATTACTCAATTCAGGCTTACCACTAACTGCTTGACTGTAGTCTCTTGGTCCTGCGCTTATGTTATCTGTTATCACTTGCTGGTTAATCCTTTGTGGCTGCTTAGGAAGAACTGGTTTCTTAGTACGTTTATCTTTTAATTTTTGCATTTCTTTTGCAACCATGCATCCTCTGTAATTAGCTGGGTGACCTTCACCACAATGGACACATTTTGGTTTTACATCCTTTGGTTTTTCGCACTCAATTGTTAGGTGTTTACCAGTGCACCTGACGCATCGTGGTTCCATAGCACAGTATCTTTGTGTGTGTCCATATGCTTGGCATTTTTTGCACTGAGGCACAAGCCTGGACTTTCTTAATGGCAGAATTTCAACTCTTATCCCTAATATATCAGTTATTCCGTAAATCTTGTCAATACTCTCATCGTGTCTGAATGAAAGCATGAACATATTCAAAGGTTGTTTTGTTTTATATTTTAATTTAGGAGTGGCTTCGATAAGTTTGTAGCCACGTTTTCTCATTTCCTGAACTATTTTTTCTGGTTCCATGGAGTGATATAGTTTGTTAGCCATTACTTTAATTGGCCTATTCTGCTTATTCTCATAGGAATGCCAAGAATATTTTTTTTCAGTTAGTGTTGCAGTAAGCATTTTATAGTTTGCCTCATCCTGTAGATTAATTTTAATATTTTTATCATGAATGACTTTAATTTGGACTCTAGGAATTTGACTCACGAGAGTATGAATTTCATTGAAATTATTAATGTTGTCCACTATGATAGGCGGAGGTGCTTGTATTTTTTTAGACTTCTCTACATTAAGCCCATTGCTTTGTTGTTGTGGTGGTGTAAGCGAAGTATCCATTTTTCTTTTCTTCCTATTTTTTGTACGAATCCACCCTGTCTCATGCGCTAGCTCCTCTTCATCGGTATTGTATTGAACTGTCTCCTTTTCTTCAGTGTTATGAGACAGTTTCTTTTCCATCTCTGTATATTTTTTATTCAGTTCTGCATACATAGTATGTATTTTATCCAATTGGAATTGTAGTTGGTCCACTTGGTATGTGGCATTTCTTTTTTCTTGTTCAGCTGATTTCCAGTTGTTATACAACGTCTGTTCATTTTGCGTACGTTGATAACTTTCCTGAATTAATGCCTGATCTGTTTGCATTATATTTATAGGCGCCTCCGTCGTTGCTTGTGGCTGATAAAAAGCCATCCTTTTTTTTAAAAAAAAAAAAGGATTTTATTTAACACATATCGCCCAATAACTTAAACGACCTCGACGCGATCGCCGGACATCACTCGCCGCGATTGATATCCTTATCCGATTTATTTACGATAAGAGAGCGTTCAAAACACTTGTTTACTGTTCGATAGCCAAACAAATACATCTTCTGTATAAAACATTTTTCTGTATCTCTTTTAACTAAGAAAATATAGGTAAATTTTGAAGTTGTTAATTTTTTGATTTTCCCCCATATCTCTTAAGCCAGCGAAAATTTAAAAATTTTGATTTTACCATTTTAAGTTTGACCCAAAAGAGTACATGACACCTACATTACTTTTTTTGATAGCACTAACAATTACGGAGATACCCTATAAAAGTGTCGAAAATGGGACACCCTGTACAATATGTTCTCCGGTTTGTTCAATGCATATCAGTAAGCGTATTTTCCTTTAATTTATTGCGTCATTGAAAAAAAGTAGGCTGGTTGCACTCCACTTTTTGATCCTCATATAATTTTAGATTGTAGTCAGTAAGACCTATTTAATGCATGGTTTTCAAATAATCACAAAAATTATACCCTGTCAAGACTATAGCTGCATACAAACCATTTTTCTACGACTACATAGTAATGCCATATTATGAAATCAATTACCAATACACAATAACACCTATTTCTTACAGGTTTTTATTTCCGTCAACTTGGCGATGTGGGAATGAACCCAAACAATACTTCAATGAGCAATTTAGAGATACAGTTATAAAAACATAGTATGCAGGGACCAGACTATCGCGCAGCGTTGTTAGCGTCATTACGTTCGTAACATATTTGTTACGTAACACGACGATTTATTACGCCCCTTAGAAATCTGTTACGTTTCGTAATTATTTGTTAAAGTATCGGTAGTCCTACAAAATGCGAGTAATTTAACCATCGACTTCTACTAAAAAAGAGGCAAATACCTTGCCTCGGTGTTCCCACCAGGTAAGTTGTAAGGAACTTTTAAATCAAACTTGATGACATTGTAACAACTATTCCGATCCTTTGATGTTAATAACAAGTACCTATACAAGTAGGGATGGAATAATGAGAGTAAGGCTTTTTCTATACCACAAACATAAAGATTGCGAAAAAACTAGATTAGTTAAAAAAATGTAATTGAAAACTTCCCAGCCTCAATATCTCGCTTCAATTTAATAATATTAAAAATGTTGTCGTGAAGGGGGATAAGAACATATTGGCTGCTTTGGTGGCTTAGCCCTCTGGATTACCTTTAAAATTTTAATTGAGAAGGTTGGTCAATTGGAACATCAATTTAAAGGTCGTTTCAATCTCTTCAATAATACCTTAATTTTCCAAATCATGATGAGGATGATTTAGGTTTGTAATTTTAAATCGAAAAAGCTTGACAAAGTGACATTTTATTCCTCCTCATTTATCATATGATAATCCGGTAATTTCGTAATTCGGATATACAATAATATACGGAGCAAGACTTTTATGGCAATTTTCCTACCGAAAATTCATAAATAGGTTGTTAGGGTAAAGTCTTCGTCTTAAAAAAAGTCTTCCCCCTTCGTAGGCGGGATTATTTTTGCTTTGAACCAATAAAGAAAATAAACTCGTATTGTTAACAATCAATAGTCTAGTGGCATGTAAATAAATCATTTAGAGGCGATTGAATCGGTCACTGGATTTCAATCATTCATTTGTATTATGCATACATAGCACACCGGTCACCAGTCTTAATACTTATCGGTCTGAACGATTAATTACGCATTCTTTTCTGATATTTTTATATAATGTAATGCGGATCGGTTGTGATTAATTTATAATATAGTTGTCCTTATGCCGAATGTTTCAATGCCGCCCGACAGCATATAAAGCATTGAATTGTTTGTCTCTGTCGCTTTTAGTTCGTATGTTATTCTTTATTTCGTTTCAATATTCCCTATCGATCGTTCTCCGCTAAATAATAATTGGTTTGCAGCGCTCGGATCTCAGTGTCGTCAATCACAATTGAAATAAATGATTGATTGATATTATCAATTCAATATTTCAATATAATCTTGGCGATCGAATTATTCACGATTGACACACCTCTAATCAACACCCGATTTCTATGGAGAAACCCGAAATTTCCATTTAATTCTTATTTTATGAGAATTCTCCAATTAAACAGTTTTTATTTTTGTATTAGTAGTTATTTTTTTATGTTTAGTATAAATTCTACAATTGTTATAATTTACAATTTACATACCTTCTTATACCATAATATGTGCTGCGACAAATGTGAAAAGTCTCAAAATGACGGTATGGGTTGTTGTATTGACGTTAATACATGTGGATTTTCAAGTAAATATTTCACCTACAATGATATTTTCATTTTGTCAATTCGGTGAAAATATCACGGAACTTATTGACATTTTTACATATAGGTAAGGTAGGGTAAGTGTGTATTCGTGATAAGTGTTTATTAAAGAATTAATATTTAAATCATATACCGGGTGTCAATTTGAAAACTTCCCACCCTTAATATCTTTCTTGCAGTTAAAAATATGAAAAATCGGAAAGACACGTCAATTTTATTTGTAAGGGGGACACTTGAAATGAATATTTTTAGCCTTGTTGTTTCAAGCCCCTAGGAGGGGTAGATGTCACCCTTAGAATCTGAAATGGGAATGGGGGTCAAGTGGCACATCGTTTGAAAGGGCGTTCAATTCTCGTTTCAGTGGTATCCTACTTTGTTGCGTTTTGTCCACAGGTTTCCGAATAATCGCGTTTCAAAGTTGCAGAAACAATTAAACTTGCCTGCATTGAGATTTTGGTTTTCAGGTTAGTGTTTACAAAAAAATTACTGCATTGGGTCTCCTTGTAGTACAAATGATTAGAAGATTAGGTGGCACAGTTAAAATCGTTGAATGACCGGAAGAAAATGTAGTTTCCACAATTGATTTCTTATTTATTGATTATTTTACTTCGACATAAATAACTTTTTATTGGCGGAAGAGAAATATCCACAATAAAACATGGGATCTACTTACGCACTATCTTATAAGTTGTTCAAAATGTTGTCCATTTTCTTGTAAACAATAATAAAGTCTATTCTCGAACTCCTCCCTAACATTTCGGAAAACTTCACCGGGAATTGACCGGCATTCCTCTGCAATTCGCCTTTTAAGATCATCAATATCAGCAGGTTGTGTTTTATAAACAATGGATTTGAGATGTCCCCCAAAGAAAGAAGTCTAAGGGTGTTAAATCCGGTGATCTTGGAGGCCATTCAATTGGTCCCCTTCTGCCAATCCATCTATCCGGGAATCTCTCGTTTAACCACTGTCGGACCGGAAGAAAATAATGAGGTGGAGCACCGTCCTGCTGGAATGTTAACAAATCCTCCTGTAAAACTGAATTACCCTCTGCATCAATTTGAGTTTCTAGCTCATGGGTGATAAGACGATCAATAGTCTCTTCAAGCATATTAAGGTACAGATCACCTGTCAAGTTTCCATCAATAAATAAAGGACCAATAATGGCATTTCCAAGAATACCAGCCCAAACATTAACTTTTTGGGGATATTGTGTATGTCCTTCTCGAAAAATATGCGGGTTTTGGTCACTCCAATATCGACAATTTTGTTTGTTAACATTTCCATTTAGAAAAAATGAACATTCATCGCTGAAACAGATATTCGGCAGAATATTAGGGATGGCGTTGACTTGACGACTCATGAATTCACAAAACTCTATTCTTCTATCAAAATCATCGTCATACAGTTCTTGAAGTATCTGCATTTTGTATGGATGGAGTTTATGCATTTTCAGTGCTTTTCTTACAGTCTCGTGTGATATTCCTGTCTCTTCTGCTACTGTCCGCAAGGTCCTGGTGGGCTCTGCAGCAAATAATCCCAAAACCTCAATTTGAGCTCGCTCATTTATCACTCGTAGGTTATTCCTTTTTCTATTACTCACCGAACCAGTTTCGGAGAACTTTGCCACCAAATCCAGCACATATCTGTGACTTACATCACGATGTCGATTTCTTTCATTGAAAACCAATGCCGTCCTTCGTGCGCACTTTCCAACCTCTCCATAAATGAAAATAATTGCAGTTCTTTCTTGAAGAGAATAAACCATTCTCACACTCTATGCACTTAATAAAAGCTATCAGTGAACAGACCGAACAAGCAAAACCGAATTAACAATAATATTCATGTGTTGGCTACATCCATTAAATTTTTTGACCATTTTTTTTGGGTTAAAAAACAACGTATTTTAAGAATGTGTTGATGGAATAGCAAGGCCTTTTGTGGCATTTCAGTGATAAGGAAGCGAATGAACCCAAATTAACTAGGCAGATACTCGTAGTGACATCGAAATTTTATTACATTACTTTTGATGTAAATTTGTCGTAGTTACTTTGCCAATCCCCACATAAAGTTTAAAACCGTGCCACCCAGGGGCGTAGCGTGGGGGAGGCAGGGGAGGGTCATGCTCCCTCTGGAAGTTGCCACTTATTGGAATTTGATAAAAAAAACATTAATGTTTACGATGTTTTGTGGTTATTAGTATTTCGCCCTCCCCTAGGAAAATGTCTGGCTTGGCCCATGGTGCCACCTAATCTTCTAATCAGTTGTACTACAAGGAGACCCAATGCAGTAATTTTTTTGTAAACACTAACCTGAAAACCAAAATCTCAATGCAGGCAAGTTTAATTGTTTCTGCAACTTTGAAACGCGATTATTCGGAAACCTGTGGACAAAACGCAACAAAGTAGGATACCACTGAAACGAGAATTGTACGCCCTTTCAAACGATGTGCCACTTGACCCCCATTCCCATTTCAGATTCTAAGGGTGACATCTACCCCTCCTAGGGGCTTGAAACAACAAGGCTAAAAATATTCATTTCAAGTGTCCCCCTTACAAATAAAATGGACGTGTCTTCCGATTTTTCATATTTTTAATTGCAAGAAAGATATTAAGGGTGGGAAGTTAGTAAGGGTTAGATATTTTCATTTTAGACGCAAATAGTATTCCTTTCTAAACTGGTTGTGATAAGGTGAACATTATAATTTTACACGCTTACCAAGGTATAAATACATACAATTTTGCTTGAAATCGGAAAAGAAATGAAAGGTCGTTGCATACAGTTGTAATTTACTATACCTGTAGGTAATAGCCCTAAAGGCATCAAAGTGAACTTTTAAAATTCTACTATACACTTACTCCACCTTATCTTAGGTAAATTTGTCTGTTTAAGTAACTATTAATATTTTCATATGTAGATAAAGATCTGGGACCTTCTCCACACTCATAAATAGTATATTCGGGAAACCTTAAACTTATACTGAGTGTCCGAAAGTATGATTTAATTAGAATAAATTTTCAATTTTGATTATAATTGTGAAAAAAGATAATATGTTAATTAAACTCAAAACAGTTAAATGATTAATTCTGCTATATAGTGTGTTCTAGTTGTAAAACCCAGCATAAAACGTCCTTGGTTATTAAAAAAATAGTTCAATTAGGAATGGTTTGTGATATTTATAACTGATTTAAAAAATATATTTAATTTTTAATTGTTCGAGAAAAACAAAAACATGGTCGATATTCTCGACCGCTGCCATATATATATCAATACCATAATTATTAAGGCAATATTTAGTGAATAATGTCTTGCCAAAATGGTTATTATCAATGGCAGAAAAATTGAATTATAACTTTCCGTAATAATTTAAATAAATTGGAAAATAATAACTCTTGACAGGTTAAATTAAATAACTCGTAACTTGTCAAATTAATCTTCCTTAAAGCTTTAAAGAAACTTCTTAAGAAATCTGATAAAATTGTGTAAGTAAGCTAGTCTTGTAGCTGTATCGTGGTAAATAAATTTTTTAAACTTTATACAGGAAATGTTTTAATTTAATTTAGCATGAACTTCCTTCAATTTTAAAGGATATTTCGATAAGATTAATAATTATATTATTTACTGCCTTACGTGATGCTGATATGGTAAAAAATAATATATTATTATTTTGATATAAATATAGATATACAGGGTCCGCAAACGAAGCGGGGACGGAAGATTAAATCGGTATCGAAGAACTTATCAACAATACTAAAACAGCTTGAGATATTGGATTAAAAGCGGCATGTTTTAAAAATATTTTACATTATACAGGGTGGTCCAAAAAAGTGTGACAGCATAAAGTTATATTTTTTTAATGGGACACCCAGTATTTTATTGCATATTTAGGTTCGTATTAGTATCGTTTATAAGTGCCTCAAATTTTGTTTAATTTTGTTTTGTAGTCTCGGAGAAATAAATTAGAAACTAAAAAAAAAAGTTTTTGCAGTACTGAATAAAAAAATCAAAAAAACAATCCAACTGTTTTTTAACCTCGGCATTGGGTGAAATTTATGACAAGAGATCTAGAGATATTATTAATCTAATTGCGTTTATCTATTTTATACAGGGTATTCATAATAAGCTTTCAAAAACGCCATATTTAAAAATAATTTTTCTCAAGTTTTTCAAATGAAACACTCTGTATATTATTTGGCTATTTGACGTAGAAATCAAAAAAAAATTTGTATTAGAAGCACATAAGTTATATCCAGCCGTTTTCGAAATAATTGTAAATATCATAAATTATGTTGTTTAAATTTTAAATAGAGTTTTTATTGGGAAATTTTGTTATAGGCGACTAGACTAATAATTATAAACTAAAGTAAATGTTCAAAATAGCTTCATTTTACTTAATTTAATGATTTTCCTCTACTACCAACATAACTCTTAATTCATTTTCTTCATTAATAACGGGTTTATTGATTAACTCCTTTTTGTGTACGCAATGCTTCCTGTTGCTACTAATATTTGCAACAACTTCTCGAAGGCTCTCGGCTTTCTCTCAATATCTGGATATCTTTGAGCATACACTGGGCTCGCGCGAGGAGCCAATTTCTTGCACATTCACCCAGTATAAAAATCATATTTACCATTTCTAAAGTTGTAAAATTCGACATTGTGTGTAAGTATTTTAATTTCGACAACTGAACAAATGTAAATAATTTTATTTAGCTGTCATAGTGACAATCTAAACAAAAAAATCATAGCAACTCGATTAAGAATAAAAAATAAAATTAAATAAATAAAAGCAAAAATATAGGCTTTTAAAAGTTATATTGAAATAACTGTGATTTTAAATTACATAATGAATATTACATAAGTCCGCTATTTATTATGGACGTGTTGTGTAATCATCCAAACATCGTTCTACCCTTCGAATTAAAGCAATAAAACGAACTAATTAAATTTTATTTCACTGTATTTTTATTTTAAGTCAGTCAATAAACACTTATAATCAATTAATATTGAAAATTAGTTAAAATTTAAAAATATTTTGATGAAGAACAGAGAATTTTTTATGAGCAATATACACATATAATAAAGTTCACAAGAACCATTTTAACAGCAAAAATGTTTCCGAAACCAAAATAGCCAATATCTATCTTACTTGTTTTATGATACTAATTAACAATCTGTCTGGCAAAAGTCTCAGTTGACTCCGGTTTTATAGTAGCATTTCTTAAACAATAAAAATGTGCTTATATTATAATGATTGAATAAACGTTCCCTTCTTTTCTATTTTACAAGAACGAATAAATCATTTCAAGTTATAAAATTCAGCGTTTAAGTGCACACAGATGGACGGAAATAGTGCGGATCGGAGAAGAAATCTCAAGTTTTTTTTTGTTGAAAATCAATCACAACTAGAGATGGGTCTCGTACACAAATTAAATTGCTTACTTTCAGACGCAGATGTGCTATTGCAACCAAGACAACTCAATGTGTGTCTGTGTTTATGTGTAAGTAAGTTGTAAATGGCATTGGAAATATTTAGTTCCTTACCTATTCTTTCTTTAAAATTTCAATTATTTTCAGTTCCAATGTGTTTAGGAGATTAGATAGGGATTTAATACAAATGACATAAATCCTAAATTGTTAGTCAGTTGATCGAGACCTGTTCGTATTTGAGAAATTAGAGAGTTTTGAGAAACATATCGCGAGTTTGTTTAAGTAAGCCAGATCATTTTTGACATACAGGGTGGCCAATTAGTGCGACAAAGCTCAATATCTCTTTCACCGCTAGGGATAGCGGAAAACTTTTTTCACGAGTTATTAAGCGTTAAGAGGTGCAGCTGAAAAAATTATTTTCAACCATACAGGGTGCTCCAAAAGGGCGGTGTGATAAAAATTTTATATTTTTTAAATGGGACACTATGTATATTTTTACATATTTGAATTCACCGTAAAATTCTGTACATAGCACCGTAATTATTTGTACACATTTTTGCAACGTTGCCAAATAGATTGGAAAATTCCTAAAATTTGTGCAATAACATGGTTCAATGAAATGTGTAATATGTCTTAACTTATAATAATTTGAAATAAAATATTTTTATGTCGGAAAGAGGAATGTTGACAGAAGTCCCCTATGATGACACATATCAATATTTTTATACATGGTATTTTCTATGGATATGCCAACATTACGAACTTGAAACCTGAGTTTCGTAAGTTTTTTAAATGAAACACCCTGTATATGATTACTTTATCTTGTAGATAATTTAATCCTCTCTAATTTTTATTAAGGTCTTTCTATGCCTATCTCTACCAATCTTGGTGGTATTTCAATTTTTATTTAAACTCGAGCACAAAAAGTGGTTGTATTTTACCATTGTCCTTTTTCTAGTCACCTATGACAAAATAAAAATAAAATGTTGTAATTTAAAAAAAATATATTTATTCATTCGGGAGGATACGACACGAAAATATTTTAGCGATTCAAGCTTGTGGACAATTTCTAAAGTAAATTATTACCAAATTATTTGTTCATATAGTGACCCCCACTAACTTGAACACATAATTCAATACGTTTTTCAAAAGAATGAGTCATGTTTCTAGACATTTGGAACTGTTTTAATGGATATAAATTGGACTACCTATATCTGCTACTATAAATGTACGTCCAACATTTGCTGCTGGCTAAGTGGAAAAAAACGTAAGATGGCCTTCGCTGTTTCTATGATCTGGCGAGAATCGAAACACCATATGCAACTCACTGTTACTTTTGATTGAGACCTCCCATCAAAAAAGGCATTTCAGAGGAAAAGTTATGCGAGAGCTGGTTGTCCTATTTCTTTTGTGTTACTAAACCTATTTATCTATTTCTTTTGTGTTACTAAACCTATTTATCTATTAGGGTGTAATAGGTCCTTGAGAATTCAGTTTCTGGATTTTCATCTGGATTACTTTCCACAAAATTGTGGTGCTGTAAGGGACGGACACGGTGAGAGGTTTTACCAGGGTATTTCAAAGATTGAAAAAAGATATAAGGAAAAATGGAACTATGAGATTTTAGTCGACTACAGCTGGACTATTACGAGATATGCCCCAGAGCTAAAAAAACAGGATAAGAAGCGCAAACTGAGTGTCTAAACTTTAAATTAAAGGATAAAAATGTGTTATTTAATGGCTGTGTCTAGATTTTATTAATAATTGGTGGAAAATTCATAATTTCTTTCTAGATGGAACGTATTCCGGAACAAAAATATAGATACTTTCCTCCAATTTTAGTTGAATTACAACGTTTTTTTTTCATTGCACATTTTTTTTTAAACAGAAATAAAAAACTCGTTTAGAGATACTCTGGAATCCACTTAAATGGGTGACTCCTTGGGTATACTAGAGACAGCAAAAATACTTTTTTCTTAAATCGACCCTCTAGAAACTTTTCCGTCTAGAAAATCTTTTCCTTTCCGCATGGCAAGTCGATACCGTCACGAGTTTTAGTTGTACATGGTGAGCCAAAGGAAGTAAAACCATCTATAACGACGAAGAACAGACGTTGTTATAATAATAATAACAACATTTCGTTACACACACCTATATCTAATACCTATGTGCAGTGGTTCTATCATAGTGAATAAGAAACGAAAATTTGTCGATGGTAGCTCGTCAACAAAGTCAACATTGTTTCCTTTGTCGCCTCTACAGATTTCTCGACGACTGACGCAAGCTCATTCCAAGTACCGACCTATCTTTGTTTTATTTTTTAAACAAAGATATGCATCAAATACCTCAACTTCAAAAAAATTCCAAGAAACAACATTTCTAAGATAAATTCCAAAAATACTGGCGCGGTTCAGGCGCACTCGAATCGCCTAATTTATACGCATCTTTGAAGCAAAATTTTCCAGTTAATATTATTTTAACAAGGCAGATACAAAATCTAACCGTCTCGTCTGGATCACTATCGTAAAGTTCTGTCGTGTTGGGAAATAATTTGAGCCCACTATGTGATTTAGATTTAACAATTTTAAGCGCTTTTTATCTCGTTTGCAAAAACGAAGTTTTTCTTGCTATCTGTATAGAAATTCTGGGATGAATTGTTGAGCATAATTCTTTCTAGAGTTTGACCTTACGGGTAAACTTGACAACATCGCTGAGAGATTGCCGTCTCTGGACTAATAATATGAGTTTGTTTACAAATTCTTAGTAATGCACATGGCTTTGTATGTCAATGACATAAGTTTTTTTTTTTGCGCTTACTAACTCAAAGCGCCATTTATGATTATTTTTCTGCGATTTCATTTCATCTCAGGATTTGATTTCATCTCAGGATTTGCGGGCTTAAATACAGGGTGTCCCATAACTTATAGGGCATAAAGCAACTGATGATACTAAACACAAACTATACTGATTAAATTATATAAGTTTTTTTTTGAAATGTTTCTCGTTTTAGATGGAACTAAAAGTTTATATATATTTCCGGGTGGGGTTGCTATTCCTCCATCGGGCGCCTCCCCAGGTAGCGGATAAGGGAGCGCCTCCCAGATATCGGTGGAACCGGGGAAATCAAATACTCGGGACGGACCAAAACTTGCAACTGGATAGCGGCAGCTGGCTCTCCAAAACTGTGCACAGGCAGAAATCAAAAAGATTGAAATAGAGTGTATCAGAGATTCACAGGCGAGAACCACGCTATTGTTTTATCGGCTATAATACAGCTATGGGGGAAGGCAACGGGAAACCACCCCAATTATCATCATGGTAATAGAAGGGAGGGAAAGATCTAAGGAAGAGAAATGTAGGAAGGAGAATAATTTCATGGCTGCGCAACCTGAGAGAATGGTACGGATGTACATCAAATGACCTGTTCAGAGCAGCCGCCTCCAAAATCAGAATAGAATGATGATTGCCAACCTTCGTCGCGGAGATGGCAAGTCAAGAAGAAGAAAAGTTTATTTTCGAAAATAAGCCATAATTTGAAAACGGTTCAATGTATCGGATTGAACGCTGGCTGTATGATGTTTATATGGGTAAGAAATGAATAATTGAAGAAATGTTTAAGTTTCCAATAAGAAGGTGCTAGTTATATATACTAGGTTTAATAAATCTCTCTTTTTTTCTATCCCTCATTAAATATTTTTAATCCGAGATTCTCAAAGAATTTCTAAAAAAAAGATATACTTGGCTCGATCTAACCGTTTTCGAGTATCAAAGTAAAAATGGAAACAGAGATTTAAGCTTTCTAGTTTAGAATTTACGCTTCTTTGAGAATTGGGAATCTTAGATTAAATATACTTAATAACAAGTAAGAAAAAAAATCATAGGTTCATTAAAACCAGGGTATGCAACTAGCGTCCTCTAATTTGAAACTTAAAAAAAAATTCTACAAATTCTAATTTTTTACTCATAGAAACATCATATCGCCCACTGTCAATCCAATACATTGAACTGTTTTCAAATTATGGCTTATTTTCGAAAATAAACTGGCACCCTGTATGTAGAACAAAGAACATTTCAAAAACACTTATATGTTATAGTTTAATATTTACTATCTCTAGTTGCTCTATGCCTATTTCATAAGACCCTGTATTAGTATCAAGTGAATGGCTCAATTTTGATTTCTTGCATATATTATTGTAAATAGTTTTTCCGGTGCACTATTCCTATTGACTATTAATTAGTTTGATAGATCACTCGGTAGAAGATCGTATTAATACTCTACTAATTCTAATCGCTTTGTTTTGTAATGTGTTTAACTCTAATGTTTAACATTGAATAGATTTTTCTTTCACATTTTGATTTAATTACAGCTCACATCACTTGGTTTGTGTTCGGAAATATGTTTCCACTTTAAAATATGTACCTTCCTTGTATTTCAAAGGAAGTGTGATTGGTCATCCAATTTATTTAAATTGAGTAGTTCTAACAGAAGTATTCACGCAGAAATTTTAATTGCAGTTGCAACTGATTCTAAATTGTTTAAATTGAACATTCAAGGATGCAACTCAAATAAACTTGTCTAATTTATTTAAAGGCATTTGAACTTTTGAATCAATTATACAGGGTGTTACGGAAATGACGTATTATATTTAAATGGGTGACTCCTGGGGTGTCCTAGAGAAGCGCTACATATTTTTTTTTGAAATCGAACGTTTAAAAAGTGGGGTAATTCACCCCTAAACCCACCCGGTTACTCCTCAGCACATTCATTTACGATCATATTACATTGCCAAGCTGTGTAATCAACAGATGTTCAATCCCAATGTTGCCAACTGTGTAGAAAATAACTATAGATTCTTATAAAAATAATATTTAGTTTACCTAGTATCCAAATAGAAGTGAATCCAGGTGCCAGTACACTAGCAAGTAATCCAGGGCACAGAGACATC
The DNA here is from genome assembly GCA_963991005.1 of Barypeithes pellucidus. Lineage (NCBI taxonomy): Eukaryota > Metazoa > Arthropoda > Insecta > Coleoptera > Curculionidae > Barypeithes > Barypeithes pellucidus. Next base: position 33,949,588 of record OZ022556.1, read on the forward strand.
TTCAGGTTTTTGTTTCTTTTTCTATGGGAAAAGCTTTATGCTCATCACGTACCTTGATGATAATGTGGAACTGCATAATAAGCTTATATCCACTAAACCCCATTCGGCCTCTTATTTCCAATCTCTCGGAACATTTGCACTAAATCACTTAAAGAAACACACAGACACCCACGAGTTTCCAGTTTTTTTTTTTTTGAAGATATGCACTTATTAGATTACACAAAAGCAATAAATACTAACGCATAATTACACTTTAGAATAACCTACCGTACACATAAAACAACAGCACTATAGGATACAAATTATTTCGCAATAGAAATTCAGAAATAATAAAAACGCTAATTTCTAATGGCCTACTCAAATTATTAATCCTTTACTGAAGAAGAATGATGAAATAATTATGTTGATAGACCCTTCCAGTCTAAGCGTCCATCCCTTTAAAATAAATAGTCTCGTCCAGTCGAATATGCAATAGTACTGGGACATCGAAATCGAAACGGAACATCGATATTGACCATCGACATTTAAAAAAGTATATTTGCGATTAGGAATAAATTAGATATAAAAAATAAAAATAAACTGTTATTAGAAAGAATTGAAAAATTATGAAACGTCAAAAAACAAAATGACAAAAATTTAAAAAAATAATATAAACAAAAAAATAAAGCAAATATTAAAACATAATATTTTATAACTGCATGAATTCCAGTCACTAACAACTTGTAAACTATTTTTTTTTTGTAAAACTAGATTAATGATGATTCCTTGCAAGCTATTTCGTTTTTGGGGCCATAGTTTCGCCGGCTTTGGAAAAAAAAATTTCGTTCTGGATAAGCTGGCCAAATACTTCTCGCAATTGCGCCGCGAGAATGGAATCCGTATTACAGTCGGCAATTCTAGCCTTCTGTCAATTAAAATTGCACGGATTTATGCGCAGTACACCGTTCTCAGCTGTCTCGCATTGCCAGAAATGGGGCACGCGCCACTATCATTGCCATTGCCGGTGCAAGTCTGGGTAGAGATGGATTATTCTGTTACTTTTAAATGTTTATTAATTGGACGAAGAACCTATGAACAGCTAATGGCTACTGCCATTTGTAAGTAGCAGTAGCTGCTTTAACTGCCAGTCAAAACGAATAGGTTTGCCCATCTCTAATTCTGGGGGTATTTTAGAGATTTCGACACTACCAACTGCTGTTCTGACTGTTAGCAAGGCGCCAGTTGATCGAAAACGGTTTACTGCGCATGAATTCGTGCAATTATAATTGCCATTGCACCGGAAATTTTTATTGTCGACTCTAATAAAGGCCATATTAGACTAGGCAATTTTTTCTCTTGCGCCGGCAATTATAATGGCACGTATTGCGCAGTAAACCGTTTTCGATCAGCTGGAGCATTGTCAACGGTCAGAACAGCAGTGGGTACTGTCGAAATCCCTAAAATATCCCCAGAATTAGAGATGTGCAAACCTGTTCGTTTTGATTACCAGTTAAAGCAGCTGCTGCTATTTACAAATAGGTGGCGCAAAAAGTTGCTGAATTAGCAGTCCATAAGTTTAATAAAGAATGCAAACTGCTAATTTAAGTACCAGTGGGTTTAAATGGCCATTACCGGTTCATACCTGGTTCGGCCAAATAATAAACAGTTAAAAATAACAGAATAATCCATGTCTACTCAATTGCGCCGGCAAGGGCAATTAAAATGGCGCATGCCCCATTTCTGGTAATGAGAGACAGCTGATCGGGAACAGTGTACTGCGCATGAATCCGTATCATTTTAATTGTCAGAAGAGTAGAATTTCTGACTGTAGTACGGAGAACGGTGTACTGCGCCTGAATCCTTGAATTATAATTGCCATTGCTGGCACCATAAAAATGCCCAAGTGTAATAAGGCCTTTAGGCTTTTAGCAAATGAAATCAAAAGCTTTCGCTCTTATTTTCATGTGCTGGGAAAATTGAGTTTAAGATTACAACCTAGTTTTCTTGTTTTGTTATAACATTGAACATCGAAAGGTAAACATCGATGTCGACATCGATGTTTGACCTCTAACACCGATGTCGAAAACATCGAACATCGGTAACAGAACATCGATGTTTCAAAAACATCGATGAACATCGCCCAGCACTAATATGCAACCGTTCTGCAGATCAGCTGTTCCTCGAAAATTAGACCGCCGTTTTCATACTGTTTCAAGCAGATTTGTGTGTTAAATTGTATGTTAATACTTAAACCCGAGTTTAAATTATTAAGTTATTTGTTCTTTTCGCGACGGCAGTGCCCCAGTCCAGCAGTTCAATATTGACCGACGGAACCAACGTGTTATTTAGACAATAGGGCGTACTTTTGTCTACACAGTAGCACTTTAAAATACTAATTCAGATTGAACGGTACTTAGATGTGTTGTGACGCGAAAACTATGTGATTTTGTGATGTGAGTACTTGGTGTTTTTTATAAATTAAGTTGGTTTTAAATAAGTCCGAAAAGGTAAATAAAATTGCATTTTTTTTCTAAAGGGTAAGTGGCATTTATAAACTTTTAAGTTGTCCAGATCTGACGGGTGTCGTTCGAATTGAACAAATGAGAACATACCTGACCATTTAAAAACTCCGCGGCGGTTCGTTCGAGTCAGTTCAAGTTTATAAATCAGAGATTGTTTCCCAGCGAACTGAACTGAACGTAAAAGTTTATAATAATGTACACTGAAAAATAAACAACTTGCAATCTGTCAAACGGTTATTGACTTTCTAAGGAGTTTATCCTGAAGATATGACAACACTGTTGACATATGTTGCTTTGTTTACCTTTGTGACAGGGGCACCACGTGGTCATTTTTGGTTTGACATAAGGTCATGTACAGGGCATATTAAATTAAAGCGCCATTTTTGGATATTTTTCTTCAATTTGTTTTCATCTCAGGAATTGCCGATTTAAATATAATACGTCATTTCCATAACACCCTGTAGAATATTCTAAGTTGTCGAATAACTGAGTATGTGATCATAAGCTATGAGTAGAAGGTACAGAGTTTAACATTTTTTTGTGACAAAACATAGTTGAAAATGGCTTGGGAATAATGGTCAGAGTCACAAAGCGAAGAGGGCAAAAATAAAGTTTACAAACTCACAGCTACAGTTATTTAATGTGACAAATTTTAATTAGGGTAATATCACTAACTAATTGGCTGTATGTAATACCGACCTGGACGAGATTCTGTCAATATTTCATAAACATTAAACGTAGTCACAAATAAATAAATGCAAGAATGCTCACAATCCAGGATTCTGATCGTTTTTGAAGAACTATGTGGCAAAAATATATTATAAAACTGATAAAAATAACATTAACACAATTTTATTTTAATGTTATGCATTTACAAAAAAAAATTCGAAAGTTACAAGCAAAGGAAAATGTTATATCACATAACAGAAAAGAAAATTTATTTTTAAAAAAGTTGAACATTTCGGTGAAAACAAGGGTATTCAAATATTGAATTGCATCTTTCTGAAAAGTTCTACAAGTAGGATAAGGAAAATAGCAACAAGCTCCTCAGACTCCCTATACCGAGCGTTAGGAAACCTAACTGAATTATTAAAGAATTTTCGAGAACATATTGAGAAAATACAATAGATCAAATGTGTAATATCGTTAAGATTTTTAACACCTAACGATAAGGATCCACTGTATGAATTCAATAAATTTTGAAGAAGAAGGGTCAATTTTGCTTCGACTCTTATCTTTTTTTCTGTGCTACGGATTGTATTTTATTTAATTTCAAGGACTGTGACTGTTTTTAAAAGAAAGGAATCTTAACAGCTTAAAGTTTATGTTGAGAGGCACTAGATGGCGAATTTAATCGATCCTCGAAGAATTAATCTAATTTTTGTTAAAAATAGTGATCGTTATCTCTCTCTTAAAATCCACAGCAAAATCGCCATATAAAAATATTAAATTGGCAATATTTTCAAAATTAACAATTTTCGGAATAGACAACCTTACACAAACTTGCTCTTATTTTTAATTCTAAATAGAACACAATTATAAAATTCGAGGGTTTCCATTTTCGTAGTTTTCTCAATTTCATTTTTAATCTTATTTTTTGTTATGTACTGCCGTCTTAAGTAAAAACACCGCATGTGCGATTATTATACTTTCTAGTAAATCGTGTTTCACAGTTTGAACACTTGCAAAATAGTTGTCATTTTACCTACCTATTTAATTTATTTCCTCTATGATTACAAATATAATATATCGTGACTGGCAGAGACTTCCGTTTTCGTAAGTATTTGGCAAGAAACGCTGTTCATATTTATAGAAATTGAAAAATTTATTTTAATTAAAATAAAATATATTAACTATTAAATACGGTGTTTTTTTCTACCTAAATAGCTAATATAGTCCCTTTTGAATCCATTACAATATTTAACTCAATTTTCAATTTTTTGGCGTTTGCTGTGTTTGTGCTTATATATCATAACAAAATTATTAATAAAGGCTCCCTTCTAGGAAAAATTCATTTTAGACATAAATATGTTGAACATGTTTGGACTTAGGTATAGGACATGATATACGAAATCTGTCTAGAATCTTGTGTAGATTCCAAAAATATTAAAATGCATAGGATGTTCAATTTAAAATAAGCAAGTTGACAGCGACATCAGGTATAACCGGAAGTGATTGATACGTCAAAATATTTTCATTAAAAATATCTGCATCTTTTATAGCGAGTACTCATATTTCACACAAATATCTTCTTTAGTTCCTGAGATCTTTTAATAGGCCACTCATCGTGAATGGCGCTGTATTTTTACTATAGGAATCCCAAATTTAATTTATATTTCTTGTTCCCTTTAAATACCCAGCTACGCAATCCACCTTAAACATTAGGGATTTTGGTAAATATTTAGATATTATCTTTATGACGCAGCGTCATTTCGCTGCCGTTATTCCATCTCCTAATAAATGGTCTATAAACTCGAGCAGATCGTTAAATGTCTTTTTTAGTGTTTTTGGCAAGAGGAATCGTTCTAAGTTAGCAATTTCCTCCTTTCATCCTAACGGTATTTTTGCGATCTTTTTGCAACAAATAAAATACATAAGGTGTTATGGAGATGGCCTATTATATTTAAGTGTGGTGACTTCTCCGATGTTCTAGAGAAAGGCTACACTGAGAGAAGTTCCAGTTGAAAACCCTTTGCTAGGATTATTTTGGCTGGGATAGAACATTTTCTTCTTGTAATATCAAAATTGATTTCTTATGACAGTAGAAACCAATTTCCTTAATATTCCTTATTCCGGTTAGAAGAAACTTTGCTATTTTAGAATTATTTACTTTATAGTGAATAACTTATTCAAAATATTAATCTTCATACAGGGTGCTTCCTAACCTATTTAAAAAAATTAAGGAGATGAATCCTCACCTTAGTTTAAGACGAAAATGCGGTATAAAAGTTTTTCGCATGTCGCTTCATTTTCGAGATACAGGGTGTTAAAAAACATATTGTATTTTTCATTTTATTAATTAATGCTAAACGATATTCTAATGATATTCATGAATGTTCACAACAACTATATTTGGACAGAAGATAATCCTCATGCAATCAGTGAGGGACATCACCAGTATCAATTTTCGTTTAATGTTTGGACAGGGATTGTTGGGTTTGTTGGACCGTATTTGTTTCCAAATTGACTTAGGTGATGTCTATTACAACTTCCTTAGAGATGAATTGCCAGAATTGATGGAAGCAGTGCCATTAAGAACGAGCACTTTAATGTGGTTCATGCATGACGGCACTATCTCTCACTTTACAGTACGTGTTAGAAACTATTTAGATCGAGAATATCCTGCTCGGATTCTCCATTGGATTTTTATTTCTGGGGCAACCTTAAACAACTCGTTTATATTAATCCTATTGAAACTGAAGAAGATCTTCGACTGCGTATTATTGATTGTTTTAATACGATTCGCGCCAGTCCCGAAATTTTCCAACACGTAAGAGACAATTTAGCACGTCGTGTACATGCGTATTTACTGGCTCATGGACACCACGACTGCGAACGACGACTAATTTAATTCACCTCGTATTGAAAATAGAAAAAAGATTTTATTGACATTACCTTGACCTTCTACAGTTTTAGAAACATATTATACTGCTAAAATCAATGCGTTAATGCCATCACGAGAAAACAGCATAACAAGGGAAACAATTTATCGTTTATATTAATGTATTTTTATCATGAGACAGACTTTTCCAAATGTCTTTCCATTTGAGTCACGAACATGTTATAGATTATCTGTGTATGTATAAAATTAAACAAGTATTATAAATCATATTGTAGGTAAATAGTTTAATTCCGATATATAAAGGATAACACAGCAATATCTAATGGCCGATTTTATATTTTAAATGTCTATTTTAGAGCTAAAGAGATTAATGGGTTTTAAATTTACCACTAAATTTATAACAGTTTGGGTTTTAAAATGATCGCTATGTAAATAAAATATTAATTCAAGCAAGTTTTGTGATGTAATTCATTTTTGCGGTTTTCTATTAGATACATGGCAACCAATGTGTATTGTTGTTAGTTATAAACTCGCTGTAAACAAATTAATCAAAATATTATTATTGTACACGGAAAGGCTTAGTTAAGTTTACCATAAAAATAATAAAAATAACCATAATTTAAAGCTCTATATGACTGCAATAACTAAAAAATGTTATTAACTTATCACCTAAATTTTTAGTTATACTTACAAAAATATTTCGTAAACCATTTATATGAAAAGTTTTTAACTTATTAGAATCTTTTTTTAATTTACTAAAATCTTTTGTGAAATTTACTAAAAAGTTTTGTAAAATTTACTAAAATCTTTTGTCAAAATTTTATTACACGCTGTCTCCCAAGCGATCACCGATTAAACTGGTAACCTCGCGTTGAGTCGCTTGACTTCTTCGATCGACGATATGTTCCCTGCATAAGTTCTCCACCCATTATGTGCTATAAAGATCGATATCCCAGTGATCCGTTCCATCTGATTTAAGGCCTTCATTCTTGTAAAAAGCATTTTTGCAACAGTTCAGACTTGGTCATTTTTACAATAAAAAATACTTAATTAAAATACTATAATAGTAATCGGTAAAATCTACCTTACATTTAAAAATATTGGAGTTATAAATAAATTATATTCACTTATATTCACTTATATTCGTTGTAAAATTGTGTATGAAATATTAATGAAAAATGTAATTAATACTACATTTTATAAGAAATCGTACTATCAAATCTTTACTATAATAATTTTACTATGGTCTTTCTTGCGTGTATTTATTTCTTACAAATAGGGTTAAAAGTAATCCACATTTAACACTAGTTCCATAAAATTACATTTTAGACAATGACAACAAGCGTTAAAAAGTCATTTTTAATAGTGCATGTAGATAAAATATTGAAAACATTTTCTCCTTATCTTTAGAAACTCACGCTATATACAGGTTGCCTCCGATCAACTCGGCACTGTTGCTATCTTCGTTATTATTAGAGCGACAATTTTTATTTAATTAAAAAAGGGGGATATATAATTGCACTCTTGACAAATTCTTCTGACTTTGTGCCTACAAACTATAAAATTGCAGATTTGCACTCTGCATTAATTAAATCTTCACTTTAAGCCTAATCGCTATAAAAAGATACAAACTCACTTTAGATTTAATACATTTTAACTTTTAACCTTACCCACTTTAAAATGATACAATCGCATTTTGGAATAGGTACATTTAAACCTATGACCTACCCACTATAAAATAACAGAATCGCACTTTGGATTGTATCTGAATTTGGAACACTTTAAGATAAGTACACATTTATATATTGTCTATATATTTTTATTAACAAAATAAACATATTTTTATTGAGAAAATAAACAAGTATTGTCATTGTTACATAATTATGTACGCACAAAAAAAATATTGCAAAACAAATACAGGTGAATCAGGAAAAAATACTATTGGATTATTAGAGCATTCTTTGGTGCTAGGGCTGGCCGTCCTATCTTCCTTTTTTGGCCGAGAAGTACACTTTTCGTTTCGATGGGCACCTTTGCTTGCTTCATAATGACTAACAAACCCAGAGAATGTTTGCATACGTACTGTTTCAAAAACCTTGAGCAAGTGCACCGAGACGTCAGTTCATCATTTTCAGAATACAACGTTATTTTCACTATCTTCTGAAATTTACGAAAAGTATCAAAACACTCCTATTTCAAAGAGGTATCTTTCCAGAATTGTACATTATCTTGGGTCAAGACTTCTGTAGCATTTCTTGATTTTGTATAAAAAATTGTTTTTTTCCCCCGAACTGCAAACATCGATCGTTTTGTTGTGCAAACCGTATTTAAAGAGCATGATAAAATATTTTAAAGCGGATTAAGTTTCTTTAAAGTCGAAATTTATTACAATAAGTTATCGCTATTATTTTCATGTTGTAGCAAATTTGATATCGAGTTGATGTTATTTTCTCAAAGTGCATTTTGTCTATCAAATGTGATATATATTATTTTTTGTGAATCTTTAATGAAAGTTTGAAATATATTTTTAATGTTTATTCATTAATTTTTAAAGGGATTTTACTCTTTTTTAAAGTGGGTTTATTAATTAAAAAACTAGTGAGCATTTTTCCGCCGATTTAAATGGCAAATTTACTTAGCGCTTTTACATTATGATCAATAATATATTTTTGTAAAAACACAACAGATATTTTACATTTTATAGCAATTTAACTTGTTCTATTAGAGCTACAGAAGTGTATTTAAATAAGTAGTAGAATTGGTCAGTTGGTAGACGTAGTCAAATAAGTTGTATTTAGGAGGATTATTCACTCCTGGCTTTTTTTTACACGAATAAGCCCCCTAAATACCTATAAATATTGGCGTTACTTCATTATTTTTAATTTTCGTAGAATAGTGGATCCATATTTTTTTGTTTGCGATCATTAACTTAAACATGGACCTGGTATTTCTATGTGCTTTGTACCGATATCTTTTATATACAAGTATGCATGTAATAATGACATTTCATCTATCTTTGTATGGTGGAAAGTTGATGTTTTTTTTACTTTTCCTGTCCACCGTAAATTTTTTTTTTAAACACACTTTTTAAAAAATGCTATTAGCTTTTCGTGTTTAGACATGTCTACTTTTTCCCTAATTGATAGAGTTGTCCTCAGCATTGAATATTTTGACCAAATTCTTGAGATCTAATGATATTTTTTGTCATCTTGATGTGTATTAGTATCTACGTTATTTTACCATCTGCGCTTATTTGAATTTTCTGTCTAATTTTTCAATGGAAAAGTCAAAATGACATTTTTATCTTTTATTAATAATTTTAATTCAAAATAATAAGACGTGGATGTTAGATGCGGTTGTAAACATAATAGTATACAAACCTGGGTGAAAAGTGTAATTACTATCTCGAGATTTAGTTAACCCCGCCGCTTCAACTCTCTCGACAGGACTGAAACACTTTCCACCTCGGTACATAATATACTATTTATCTTCTGTCTATTTCTGTTTTCATTGTGACAGATGATCGGTTTGATATATCTTGGTTAGGAATGATGATAATGATTCAAACAACAATACGTAAATTTAACACTAAAAAACAACAAAGAATATTATTTAACTATTTAACAATAATGACCGATATGATATGTTGTTAATCCGGTAGCGTCGAACATGAAAGCAGGTATGAAAAACAACCGTTCCAATAAGGGCTTTATAAAAAGTACGTTCCGAACGCTCGAAGGCGACGTTTTTGTCAAATTGACAGAAACGAACAAAGAAAAAATATACTAATTCTCAGGACTGTTTTTCTGGAAAGTTGTTTACAACTTAGCTAAGAATTGTTTATTATTGAAAGACTGAACCAAAGCCGTATACTCCTTGATTTCAGATCCTTGTTTGCGATCCATAAATATACAGGCCAAAAACACATTTTTTATTCGATTTTTTAATCTTTTTGATTTGATGATTTCGATTTAAAAAAAAGTTGTTTTTCCATTACATTTCTATGAGTTTTCATGGGCATAGTACCAATCAAGACCAATTTTTACAAAATGTCCAGCATATCGCAGCAATCAAATAAAAACCATTGCCAAAGAATACTAGTGTGCCCAATATAGACAACTAAACATGTAATCCCTACTTGTAAAGTAATTATTTCATTATAATTCAACTACCACGGTCCTGCTGTTAAATTTACAGAAATTCTATTTCAATCCTACGAGATATGATAGTCACTTTCTTTATTTATGGACACTTACAGTGAAAGTTACTTAACATAAATTAAGAATCGTTTCTGAAGCTTGACAGTTCCTTTTCGCTTGTTTAAAAAATCCTGTAAGCATTGACTAAAAAGTCGGACCAGCACGGGGTTGTTCGTATTGACTAGGGATGGTTGGAACAGGGAATTTTAAATAACAGATTCAATCTGTTTCAGTTCCGAACTGTTTCAAAAGGTTCCCTACTCTTCTGTTACATCGCAACGTGGCGTCAGCGTTGCATTCTGATAAAGCGGGGTTGCAGGTTGTTCCATTAACCGAAGAGTTAGCTTTTAGGGACTTTCCCCAGTTCTATTTTTATTTTAATAGCAAGTTTATCAAAACGAAATGAAGGTAACCCGCTTTGGAACTTTAAACAATAAATAATAGATAAAACAACTAAGTGTAATATATGCAAGTTACATATGTCGTATGAATCTTCTAGAACAAACTTAAAAATACATATTGAAAGAAAACACCCGACTCACACAAGCGAATTTCAGGTAAAAGCTGGTCAAAATAGATAAAATCCAAAGTTATAATTATGTCGTAAAATCATTAGCACTTAATTAAGAAACAACCACGGTGTCATAAATCACCCTTGTTATATTTATATTATGGCCAACCTTAAAATTATTTCAGTTCAAAGTTTGTTTTTCTAGTGTGGTGTGTCAATTAAATTAGAGTGGTTGAGAAAAATCAGTGCATTTAGTTCTATTATTCCGTTTTTGTAAAAATTTCGAAAAACCATCATGGAGCTTATTGCTGGTGGTAAGTAAATGTACAATCCCATAAAATTTTCAAATTAAAAATATTTACACTAGTACTTTTGATTTCATACATTTTGTTAACATAAGTTAAAATAAATTAAACAATTTTTTTTTTAATTTTTTATCAGGCAAACTGTAAAAAAGGGCGCGTTGGAATGCGACCAAACTATTGTTTGAAGGGTCCTGAATAAGGTCCAACTAAGAGTTGCTGCGATCATTTGCGACCCTGCCGACCTGCCGAAAATTGAATTAAAAAAAAAATTGTTAGGTATATTTTTACAAATATGTGATTAAGACATCGAACCAATTTTGAATAACTTTATTATTACTAAACCGATTCCGATAAAACGTACATAGTTTCATGGAGAATTAAATATACTTTTAAACAGGCGAAAAAGTTTCCGATATTTTTCAAAATGGTGGCTATTTTTTTCTGAGTATATAAATTTTTACAAAAAATCATACGGTTTGTCAATTTTTTGTTGTTCTTGCAGGATCCACAGCAGAATCAGTATCTTTCACAAGAATTCAGCTCGTGGAATGGTTAAGAGACTGTCCATCCAAAAGCGCTAAAGAACAACATGAATATTTGGAAGAAAAAGTCTCTCACATGCCATCTGATGGCCCAGAACTTGAGTAAATCAAAATTTCTATTTAGCAAGAAATATTAGAAAAAAGAAGAAGAAATATAGAAAAATCAGATTTGTATTTTGGGTTATCGTTGAAATAAAATTGTATAAAGGGGGGGGGGGACTTTAGGGTTTCAAAAACTGGTGGGGGGGGGGGGGGGCTGGGCTCGAGGGTGCTGGGGGAGATTAAAAAAACATAAAATAAATGTTTCTCCAATGTGATAATATCGTAAAAATAAACCACCTTTGTTTATTCCAATTTCTATAATTTAATAACCATAAAAAGGGGTGTGGTGGGGGGCAAAGATGTAAGATATTAAGAACAAAATTCAATGTTACCATATTTATAACGGTTTCTTACTTAAGAACATTTTTGTCTCATGTTACCAAGATAATCTTTTTGGCCACGATTCCGTCGAAATTCGCCTGTGTGCGACTGTGCAAAGAAGACGATCTTTCTTTATTTAGATGATACTGATAATAGGTGTTTACTTATAATTCTTTTAAAATAATATTTTTGCGATACTCATATAGATAATTGTGGACATACATTTATACATTGCCACGGAGATTTTATTTTAAATATTTTAGATTTTATTTTTCATCGAAACAGGTTCCTCCGGCTGCTCCCATGAAACAGGTTTGTTCCAGCGAAGCAAACGGATTCAGCGAACCAGACGGCTCCAGCGAAGAGCTGGAGACTGTTCCAGCGGAACAGGAAAGCCTATCAACCCAAACCTGTTTCACATAAAAACCTCTTTCGAAAGAATCAGGTCCTGTTCCAAAGCGACATCCCTAGATGGACTCTGCTGTGTAGTCCTGTCTCGAATGATATTATTCATTGAATTATCAATTAACACCTTATCTACGGGAATGCACAGATGTCGCAGCGCTAAAAAATAAATCAAGGCAGTTCGCGTTTGAAAATGGGAAGTAATACGTGTGCTTTGCATTGATCATTCTTTATTTTATTTCTGTACTCGTAAATAGCATAGATGGTGGATGGCGTGACAAAACAGAAACAGCGCTTACTTCGCATACTATGACCCAGAATTGCAATTCCAGAAGAGTGGGTAATGTAGTTCCAGGTTTTCATCGCATAAATAAACTCGCAAATTACTACAATATATCTACAACCGTTTCCCTAAAAAAATGCGAAACATAGATTTCAATAAAGAGTTTTACTGGACTAACCTTAGCCAGGTGGTAGTGTATGGATTTAATTTGTATTTACACGTAATGTTTTTTAACTGGCCAACAAAAAGATCGGCAAGCAATTTTATGACCTTAATTTTTAAAACTCTATAGCTTGAAAAAAGCTCAACAGATTGGAATAAAATTTTCGGATTTTTAAACACGGTTTTATGGAACTTAGTGGTGGAGAACGGCTTTTCAATATTATACAGCGTGAAAAAGAAAGTGATATAAAAATCAAAAAATTTGACTCGTTGGCATTTTGTTAAAAAAATTAACATAGAAGTAAATGAAGCTTTTAAAGCCTAGGTAAATATCTCAAAACGAGTGTATCAGTATTCTGTTTAATGCGCTGTGGCCAAACTTAACCAATTTACAAAAAAATTGAGCTATTTTCAAATTTGAACATCAGAAACTACCAATCTATGCCCTTGTACAGCCATATTTGTTCCATAAAAATTACTCATGGTTTTTTATTGAATAATTTATTTCAGAAATAATCATTCAATTGATACCTGGTTATCCAAAATATGACCAAAAAGCAAAATACCATCTTCATGGGAAAAAACTTACTTAATAGAAAACATTTGTAGACTAAATTTAGTGTTATGACTACTTTTTAAAGGCATATTAGAAATGTCGTATTTACTTGCTATAGAACTCGTAGCCTCTCAAGAATATTACTTTATTACATACTATATTACTTTCTTTAAATAATTTTGAAAAATATATTTTGAGATATTAAATATTTATTCCTGACTTGCCTTGTATAATTTAAAATTTAAACGATAATAAAGCGACGACTTTTTATTAAATTTAGAGTTATAGTAAAAAATTTGGACTATGTTTCCATGAAGAGTATTCGGCTTTAGAGTGCCTATTTTGGTCATATTTTGGTACCCCCGGTGGATTGTTATTTCTAAAAAAATTATTCAATAATAAAATCCATGAATAGTATTTAGAATACAGGTGTGGATCTGCAAGAGCATAGATTGCTACTTTCTGATTTTAAAATGTAACTAAACTTATATTTTTATAATTTCCTTTTACCGCAACACATTAAACAAAAAACTGCCAACCTTGTTTTGAAATAAGTATCTAATTAATTACAGGTCGACAACTTTAACTGTAGCTACAAAAGGAATGCGGGCAAAAAAATTTCTTGGGATAACAATGTTGTCACATATATTAAATTTTAATTTAATAACATGTTACCAAGTAAACCCTAAAATTAAATTTACCCATTTAAAGTAAATTGTCATAAGTATATAAGAAACTAATACTCTATTATAGTTTCAATGTTCTTAAAACTTTCTTTTCATACTATTTATTTTAATATTTAAATGCAAAATAAAATATTTTTTCATTAAATTACTTCTAATGTAAAAATAGGGCAACATGGTACAATATCAACGGTAACTATGGGTAACTGGTGGCTAGAGCTAATTTGATAGGTTATATCCCAGACAGAGGATGACGTCACGCGCCTGGTGACAGGCCTATAGAGCCAGCGTGCTTGTTCGGCGATGTCCAATATGCTTCATCCAGTTGCGTAGTGATAGGGTTTGTTTTAAAACTGTGATAATGAATGAATATACCCTGGTAAAACCCTTCATAGTCAAACCCGCGAAGTGATTGCCAATGTGTACAGGGTGTGTGAAGAGGAATCACAAATTAATACATTTAAATTGCCACTTAAGCGAAAGCTAGAAAGGCTCGCAATGTATACGGGAGTAAGCGTGGGTGCAGTAAAAAACATGCCCAAAGAAGATACTGAAAGGAAGAAAATAACCCGAATCAATTGTTGTCATCTCCTGTCAAGAAAGGGACCGTCTCTCTGCTGTCGAAAAAAATCGAAGGCTTCGACTTTGGCATTGTTAGGAGAACAATACAAAAGTTTTATTTGGAACTAAAAGTATTTCCAACCTTAAAAAAGTTGCTACAACAGCTGAGAAGTGACATAATCTTTCCATTTTCCCGTGAAACTTTGAGGTGCATGTTGAAATCAAATGGATTTTAGTGGCGAAAATGCCAAAATAAACGAGGAATATTAATGAGAAGGCCTAATATATTGCACTGGTGATACAAATATATTCATGCCATGAAAAATATATATTATTACATTATTAAGATAATAATAGCACGCCCATGACTCGGCCATGTTTTAAAAGATATTGCTTCCCCCTTACCGATACCGCGTAGCTATAGACTCGCTTGTCGAACTGTACTACTAGGCTTTATAAGTCTTTACTTTTACGTGATTTATTTTTTACAAAATGCCAACTAGTAAAACTTGTAGTTTTTTACATCACTTTCTTCGTCGCCCTGTATAATAATCAGAAGCTGTTCCTGGTTAAAAGCGTTTCCCGTTCGGGAATTCGCACAAAACCATATTTAAAAATCCGAAAATTTTATTTAATTCTCTTTCGAGCTATAGAGTTTTAAAAATGAGGATTAACAACCCGTTTGCAACTCCCTTTGTTGACCAGTTTACGTATTAATATCTTGATAAGTAATTTCTGTGTATACAGGGTGATTCACGACGAGCGTGCATTAGAACTTTATGGAGAACTACTGAATATATGTTCCTGAAACTTTGGGGATTTGGGTTTATCGATATGCTCTCTTTAACTAAAATATTGAAATGTGTCTGTCATTTCCGGTTATACCGGAAGTAGCTGCCAACTTTCGTTTTTTAAATACAACATGGTAATTTTTATTACATTTTTCGATTAAGCATTAAATACTAAGCACATTTTATAGAAAATGTTTTTGTCAGACTCTATTAGTTTTTGAGATATCTGGACTTTTTGTATATATTTGGCAAATGCATGACCAATGCCTCCTATAACTCCGGGCCGCGAAAAGAAGGTCATTCTGGCAACACTGTAGTGGGAATTTTGAGCCATTTTAGAACTGTCAATTGTCGTTGACCGCCGGGTACAAATTTTATTTTTCATTTCATTTTAATGATATTACATACAGTTATTTATTAAAACGTTAACAGGGTGTTTCCTGGGTTTGTGTAGAGGGTATTAAAAGTGTTTGTGATAATATATCTCATATATTTCGTCCATAATCGTGTGCTAACCGGATCGGCTCTCTCGTAAGAAAGTCTGTGACAATTTTTCAGCGTTTTAAGTCTTATTTGCGTTAGAATTTCAGTTGAATACCGGAAAGCCGGTAATTTAAAAAGTAGTGTATGCTAGTTTGTCACATTTTAGAGTTTAAAATTGGATGTATAGGATTACTTACGTAAAATAGTAACGAGGTAAGTTTTTGAATATTCTACATAATGACAAAAACGTGTTGTATTCCTGGGTGCAAATCGAATTATCTGAGTACGATAAAGGCTGGTGGGTCTATGTTATCGACTTTTGGTTTCCCAAAGGATGAAATTTTGAAAGATAGTTGGTCACCTACCCAACATTCTATAGTTTGTAGTAATCATTAGGGAAGAGATTTTTAGCTTACCAGACGGAACTGTGAAAAGAATTCCAAAAAGACTAGGCTTAAATGTGCTTCATTTCCTTCTATTTTTCCAAATTTACCTGTATATTTATCTAAAAAAGTACCTATGCCAAGAAAATCTCCTGATGAAAGACATAATGAAAATCTAGCTCGTCATAATGAATCATTTGAAAACTCAGATATAAATTCATAGTTTTCAAGACTTACTTTTAAACTATCTTAAAAAAATTAATATTTGTGAGTCTTGGACAGTAAAAGTAGAAGAAGATAGAAAAATTTATTTTTATATTCTAAATTTAATAGAGGACCTTATTAGCATTGTAAGTCAAATTTCAATTGATACAAATATGTTTGTTAAGGTATTTATAAATAATACAGAATTAACTTTTAAAAACTTAATTTGAATTTTACCTTTTAATTTGAAACTAACTAGATGGTCCCAACTAGAAAATTTATTAGTTAGATACAAAGATAAAATATCTATCGACCAATCATTCACTTTTTTAATAGAAAGGAGTATATATTTTTTGAACGAAGCTTATAACAAACTGAAACTCAGAATCAGACATATTGCAGGAGGAGAATGATTCAAAAGACAATAATAATTTAAATTATATGTTACCAATTTTAATTAATCAATTACAATTACTCATTTTGAAAAAAAGCGCTATTCATCGGAAACTATAATTATGGCTTTCATGTTGTATACACTTTCTCCGTGTGCATATGATTTAATACGGGATTATTTAAACTTGCCCACTAAAAGGTATATACAATATATTTCTTCTAGTCTCAATGTTGTTCCCAATTCCTACCCAAATACCACTGATAATGACAAAAACACCAATAATTACCTAAACTATGTCTCTGATTCTTTAGAACCTCATCAAAAAATCGTTGTACTTTTAATCGATGAAGTATATGTTAATAAAAGATTAGACTATAGAGGAAAAAATTTAATTGGTGTAGCTTCCAATGACAATTCACTAGCTACAACCATTTTAGCTTTTATGATATGTTCGTCTTTTGGAAATTTTTCTGAAATTGTTAAGTTATTGCCCGTACACAACATTAAAGGTAATGAAATGGTACCAGTCACAAAATATGTTATCTCTTTGGTACAAAATTGTGGCTTTACTGTTTTAGATATAATAACTGATAACCATAGAATTAATCGGTCAATGTTTTCAAATTTAACAAATAATTTATCTTTTTTCCCAAATCCTAATAGTCCTGGTAGTAAAATATTTGTCAGTTATGATTTTGTACATCTATTTAAAAATATAATAAATAATTGGCGCAATCTAAAAAATTTGGACAACACATTTGTGTATCCCGATTCTGAAAATTTTAATGAGATTAAACATGCAAAATTCCAGGACATTAAACATATTTATAATAAAAAAATGAATCTGGTAATAAAGAAAGCATACAAACATAATCATAAGACAGTCTATCCGAACAATCTCGAAAGGCAAAGAGTTTACTTAGCAGACACCCTGACTAGAGGGTGTCTATGAAAGATTCTCCTCGATAAAAAAAAACTTTGGGACAAAAGATACTGTTCATATATGTTATGTATTTTAAATTCCATTCCATTTTAAAATTCCCACCAAACACCATTTGGCAACAGCGCATCGCTGGTCTGTACACGGCCACTCTGAAGTTGGCCGTGGCATGACGATGAAATAATCCATATAATTTTTTTACCTTAGCGCTTGGACTAAAATTTTTTTCTCACCCGATAGCTAGAAGATCATCAAGTCTCAAAAACATTTCAAATTCGGCATAAAATCTACAGGGTGGTCACAATTCAAGCCTCATTGTGAAAGAATTCAACCATTAAAAACTTTCTTATTTTAAATGGAACACCGTGTATATTTTTATTTAATTTGATGGCAAAATAGTTGTTCTTTGTAAATAGTATTTACTGTCCAATACCTATATCAAAGCGTTTTCTCAAAAAATCCAATTTTATTCCGAAAATACTATTTGTTCAAGTGTGCTATGAAAACAATTTTATTAGGGGCTGTATGATGTCTATACGGAGGAAAATTAATAATGACGGCAATATTTTCTAGTGTGCTTTGACAAGAAAAACAATTGTCTGATATTTCTTGGCGTATTTTCAAACGGTCAATTATTCTGTTACTAAAAGATATCACGCTCCGGATTTTCCAGTGAAGATTTTTTAAATTTATTTACGGCTTACACTGAATGTGGCAAAATTAAGCTAAGAGCTTGTCGAATATATCGGGATAAATATCCGAATAGGCCTATTCCCACACCTGGTATTATTAGAAGACTAAATAATAATTATTTAAAATTTGGATCATTTGAAGCCAAAGTACGAAGAATGAAAGCAATACTGGACAATGAGGCATTTGAAGTTACCATTTTAGCCTATTTTTACGCTTTTCCAACAGACTCAATTCGTGAAGCTGCAATGCAATTAAGAGTTTCGTATTCGAATATACAAAGAATTTTAAAAAAATATGGTTGGAGGCCATATTCATATGCCCAAGTTCAGCATCTAAAACCACAAGATTTGCAAGCTCGAGTCGAACTTTGCGAGTTTTTTCTAATGAAAACCCAAGAAAATGAGCAATTTACTAATTCTGTAATATGGAGTGATGAAGCCAAGTTTACTCGTAATGGTGTTCATAACAGACACAACAGCCATTATTGGGCTCACGAAAACCCCCATGTTTTCAGGATAGGACGTTACCAGGAATCATTTCAATTTAATGTTTATTGTGCTATTAAACATGACCGTATATTTTGCTTACATATTTACGACGAAAATTTAAATGGTCAGAATTATTTGACAATTCTTGAGGATCAGTTAGAAGAATGTCTGGATGATTTGCCGCTCCGAGAGCGAATAAATGAATGGTACCAAAACGATGGGGCTCCAGCACACAACGTCCAAGTTGTTAAGACTGCCCTAAACAGACTTTTTCATGACCAGTGGATCGCAAACCAAGGTCCCTTCCACTGGCCAGCTCGTTCGCCAGACTTAACTCCACTGGACTTTTTCATCTGGGGGAACCATTAAAGATAAAGTTTACGCGCGTCCCATCACCACGAAGGAAAATTTAATTGAAAGAGTGAAGGCAGCATTTCATCTCTCAACAAGAAATTAGGAATGCTACAAAAAATAGCATGATGAAAAGAATACATAAATGCTTGGAAGTAAAAGGCAATCATTTCGAACATATTTTAAAAATATAATCATAGGTATAATTTTCAAACACATTTTTAATTAAAGAATTTAAAGTTTATAAACTTGTTTCCTTGCTATTTTTAAAAAAATAATATTTAAACCATTAAATTTAAAACAATTTAAAACAATCAACTGCAGTTTATTTATAAATTATTAAGAAACACTTGAGAATGTTGTATTTTCAAGCAATCAATCACTTTTCCTCCGTATAGAGATCAGTATACAGCCCCTAAGTACAATTGTTTTCATAGCACACTTGAACAAATAGTATTTTCGGAATAAAATTGGATTTTTTGAGAAAACGCTTTGATATAGGTATAGGACAGTAAATACTATTTATAAAGAAAGAACAATTAATTTGCCATCAAATGAAATAAAAATATACAGGGTGATTTTGAGACTTGATGATCTTCGGTGAGAAAAAAATTTTAGTCCACGCGCTAAGGTAAAAAAAATATATGGATTATTTCATCGTCATGCATTTGGCAAATAATTACAAAAAGTCCAGATATCTCAAAAACTAATAGAGTCTGACAAAAACATTTTCTATAAAATGTGCTTAGAATTTAATGCTTTATCGAAAAATGTAATAAAAATTACCATGTTGTATTTAAAAAACGAAAGTTGGCAGCTACTTCCGGTATAACCGGAAATGACAGAAACATGTCAATATTTTAGTTAAAGAGAGCATATCGATAAACCCAAATTCCCAAAGTTTCAGGAATATATATTCAGTAGTTCTCCATAAAGTTCTAATGCACGCTCGTCATGAATCACCCTGTATAATATGAATTTTAAGATTGTTTTACTATATTGGACTGTTATTATATCTAAGTATGTTATTATATTTGACTTGTGCAAGTACCTTCTTATGTACATAAAAATCAATAGAAACGACTCTGGTGGCTCCGTAGTTAATGCGACAGTAACTGGGAAATCGTAGGTTCAAACCCACGGCCGGCAAACTTTACTGTCCGAACTTATTTTTACAACAACAATATATAGACTGTATTTAATAATTTCCGTACTAAAAGAGGTGACACTTTCTCGTAAAATGAGTTTTATACATAAGAGGATAAAGAACAAAATATTATTTTTTATAATTAATTTAAGATGGGTTAACAGCATATTAAAACTATTTAAAAAATTAAATTGTTATTATTTTTCATTTATTCACTATGATAATTTTTGTTAATACAATTCGAAAGCTAACATAACAAAGTGCAACAACAATCAGTACAACAGAAGATATTAAATTTCAAACATGAGAAGATTGTAGAATGTCCAGCAAATTATCAAATATCAAATTTATGTGTGGATATTTTCGAAAAAAAAATGTATTCAGCAACATCCTGAAATACGTGTTAACTAATTTGATGTATATAAGTTGTAAAAAAAATTTCGGACGATTCTAAAATGCCAAGGTTAAAAAGTTTGCAGTTTCTAAAAGAATTACCCATATAGGAGAATGTACCAAAGGATATACAGGGTGTTATGGAAATGATGTATTATATTTAAACCGGCAATTCCTGAGATAAAGACAAATCGAAGAATAATACGCATAAATGGCGCTTTCAATTTATTCAGCGGTAAAAGTGATCTGACGTCAAACCAGAAAAAACCTGTGTGGCACTGCGATACATGTAAGCAATCAAGGAATTCTGGCCGGTGTAGTATGTACACCTTAAACTCTTTAGACAAAATAAAATAATTTAAATACTTTTTTACTCTGTAATACCTTTTTGTACAATTAATTGAATAATATTGACGACGGACTATGTTTTAAACAACCCGAAAAAACATATGGAATAGTATTAAATAAGTTTTAAATCGGCACGTACGTCACTAGGTCAAATGCTAATGACCTCTTGACGCCTTACATTGTCTGAGCGAAGTAGTTTCATATAGCGCCGCACGCTTGCTGTTTGTTAGTTGAAGACCAACCAGCGGTCGGCAGTCAAATTTCGTCGCGTGTAATAAAATTTAATAATCTGTATTATTGTATTTTCAAAAGCTAACTATCGGTTCTGTTTCACTATTACTGTGTGTACATAAAGTGTTTCCAGGAGTGTTCCCATGAAAAAGAAAAAAAACTGATTGTGTGTGTGCCTGGATTTTCTCGCTCTTAGGTATAAAGATAAATAGAAGTAGGTAGTTGTGGAATTTCAGTTTTACATTAAGTTTGGGTCTGGGTGAAATGTTGCACAGTAGCGCGGACTGACCTGCGAGTAAGAGTGTTTGTTACCCCACTTTTAAAACCGTCGATTTAAAAAAAATAAAATATGTAGCGCTTCTCTAGGACACCCATGGAGTCACCCATTTAAATATAATACGTCATTTACATAACACCCTGTATGTTTATTATTTATTGGTACTTCTTTTTATTTGTTCCTCTCCATTCGTCTGACCCCACGAGATATCTTAAAATTACCCATATGGACAAACGAGGAGTGGGCACCACCACATTGAAAGAACTTAAAAATGGTGTTATTATTGTAAGGCGTGGGTACTTGGAATAGCAAGAAAAAACAACATCAAACGCCAATTAAATAGAGTGAAATTCTATTTGCCTTAAGAAAAACATTTCCATACTGCGTGGAGTAATTAGCCTAATGACTAAAAATAAAAATACGTCTTAATTAATTCTGTAATAAGGGAAATTAAGTATTCTATTTAGTAGAATCAACTACATTAACCTAAAAGGAAAGAAAATATAAATTTACATTGATTGGGTTTAATAAACAAAGTGTATAATTTTCACAACGAAAAACTATTTTCGACTAATGAAACCCGTATGTATTTTAGCTTATGCGGTACAAATGCTGATTATACTTTTAAATTTCGTCCAAATAGTTGGTATATTTTGATCAGTGAATTCTAAATATACACAAAATTATATAGGGACTTGCATTTCACCTCGTGTCATCTATTCTGCCGTGTTAATTCAAAGGGACGTATGTTCAATCTTTAATTATAAGTTTAGGCTTAGATGAAGATAGTGACAGTGATAGAGAGTTAAATTTTGAATAAATTATCAATAGTTTCTTAGAATTTAATTAATTTTTATTGTACTTGTTATCCTAATAGTTATACTTTTAAATTATATTATTTTCAATTATTATTAATTGATATCATTATTTTACATTTATTATAGGTACCTAAAACTAAAAATACCTATTTATTTATTTTAAATTATAAAAATAAATCATCTGGTGTGGTATACATTTTCAAGCCGGCCCTGATCCCATTTATTCAGCTTTGAAGAGGTTTAGGCGTATACGATAGGGTTAAATCAGAATCAGTTAGTTTATTTATGGCAGTAAGAGTAAACGGTATAATTCTGCAACAACTATATAGTTTTTGCAGAATTATATCGTTGATTTCTTGACTGCAGTAAAACCTCATTTTCTATTCGACCATAAAATAAATAAGGAAATCCCAAATTTTAAAACCATTTCGATTAGAGCCGGACCAGGTATACAAATTCAATTTATACCTATGCCTGATGCATATATAAATACAAAGTGATTTTTAATAATTTTAATCTTTAGTGGTTTTCCGGCGAGTAATTTTAATTAGGCTTATTAGTAATAGAATGTGGCGTCCTTGGAATTGTGCTGATAGGGGGGCATCTTCAAGTGTCGGGAATGGAGACTTAAATATTTAACAGCTATTAAACAATTTAGAGAAGAAAATCGTCCAATTATTTACCTTGACGAAACATGGTTCGATACCCATCACACTCCAAGAAAAGGTTGGGATAATTCTTCCAAAAAATGTCAAACCAAGGCACCATCAAATAAAGGCAAAATAATCACAATATTACATGCTGGTTCTGAGAACGGGTTTGTTCCAAATTGTCTGTTGCTTTTAGCTAAAAACATAGCAGATTCTTCTTTAGATTACCATCAAGATACCGACGCACAACTTTTTGAAAATTACTTTTAGATACAATGTTGCGTCTTCCTCCGTACTATTGTATATTTAATCCTATTGGGCTAATATGGCACCAATTAAAATTCAATATTAGGAGAAATAATATTTCTCCTACATTAAATGCATCTGTAGTAGAATTAATTAAAAACAAAGTAAGAAAAATTTCTGCAGACAGCTGGAAAAACTGTGTACAGCATGTACTTAAGGTGGATAATTCTTACAATTGTATGATTACAAATGTTCAACCCTTAATTATAGGTTTAGGCTTAGATGAAGATAGTGATAGTGATACAGAGTTAAATTTTGAATAAATTATCAATAGTTTCTTAGAATTTAATTAATTTTTATTGTACTTGTTATCCTAATAGTTATACTTTTAAATTATATTATTTTCAATTATCATTAATTGTTACCATTATTTTACATTTATTATAGGTACCTTTATAAAAATAAATCATGTGGTGTGGTATACATTATAAGCCGGCCCTGATCCGATTTATTGAGCTTTGAAGAGGTTCAGGCGTATACAATAGGGTTTAATCAGGTAGTTTATTTATGGCAGTAAGAATCAACGGTATAATTCTGCAACAACTATACCGCTATAGAAATATTGGCTAATTTATATATTGCGTAGTCTATCAGACGCCACATGACCGGTTCAGGGTTAAATTCGAAAGCAGTATATGCTATCAAAACCTATTAATACGTTTGTAACTAGACTGGACACAATTGCAATTTGGAACCTAAATAATCGATGAAATTCACAATTAAATTGTCAGTAGATACGCCTCTTTGAATTAACACGGCATTATATTTTGGTTATTAAGTTGAAATTATGATATTTTGCACCCTTCACATGTATCATGAGGCGCGTTTCATGAATATATTCGTGAATATACAGGTAGTTCCCAAAAAGTATGATGGTATATTTTTTAGATTATCAAAATAAACAATAGTTTTTCAAGCCGCCTTCGATTTTTATTCATTAAAATTATCATTGGACTAGCTACTAAAATTAGTTTTCTGCAAATAAGTTTTAATGCATGTATAATTTTATTAACGAGGCACTACAGTTTTTTTTCTTCGTTAATTTTTGAAACAAGTGAAAAACTGACTTTTTTAGTTATTGTTTTTTTTTCGCTAAAATATTAAATTATTATATACCCTGTATATATATAAAAAAATTATAATTTTCTTGGGCTCTTGCTTCTCTGGAGTGATTTCCCATCTATATCTAGGTATAATTTGATACAGTGACACACAACCAGCTTTTAACTGTGTAACAGAAAATATAGGGGGTACAGTTATATCTTATGCTGACGACACGGCTATAATATTTACAGGTTTACAGTGGGAAGAAGTGAAAAATAAGATAATAGAAGGATTTAAATTGGTTAAGAGTTGGTTGGAAACTTATAAACTATCAATTAATCTAACTGAAACAAATTACATAGCTTTTTCATTAACAAGGAAGGGCTGGTCATCCTAATTTTACAGATATTACTATCGGTAATGATAGAATTGCTGAAGTAAACCACACAAATTATCTTGGTGTGCTGGTTGACCAATTTATGAAGTGGAGTCCACATATTGACTATATTTCTAATAAAATACTTAGAGTCATATACAAATATTATATATTAAGGGAATTCCTAAGTCAGAAAATATTCGTGATGGTTTATAAAGCATACGATACGGAATAATTGTCTGGGGTGGTGCCTATGGCACAGTACTTAATAAGTACAAAAATATATTCTTAAAATTGTATTAAAAAACATAAAATATTTCCAACATATTTATTGTTTTCGGAGGATACTGTAAATATCAGAACTTTATACAATAGCTGTACATGTAATTTTGTTTATCGATGTAACGCCAAGCTGAACTACGTAAATCACTCTACCGAAAACAAGGACTAAATCTAATAACAAATTTAAATTACCAAAAATTTAACAATCGCGTATAAAAAGTTTATGGATTACTTAGCACCCAAATCATTAAATTTACTCCCAGATAATATAAAATCAATTCAAATTATAAAAACTTTTAGTAGGAAGTGTAATCATTATATTTATGGGAATACAGAAAAGTTTTCAATATTTTTTCAGTAATTCACTAAATCAATAAGGATTGTGGGCATGTTTCAGTAACGTATGTCAGATAGAATTATAATATAGATAATATAAATAAAAATACAAAATAATAATATACATATGTCTAATTTTAGAATTCGACACATACGGGTGTTTTGCACCTAGGTGTCTATTATTGGTTTTTGCTATTCATTATATTATATTATATAGGGTGTTGAAAAAAGGTCGGTACCCCGGAATAACTCCGGTGCATCGCATTGCAGCGGCAAATGTCTAGGGAAAAAGTTGTTTGGTTTTGAAGGAGGAATAGTTTACAATTTAAACCACCCCCACCCCCTCAACCCCCGGGCGCGAGTGGGGGTAAGTAAACATTTAAAAATGAAACCCCATATTTTTTTAGTGGCGTATCGTGTCTCCGACCAAAAATAAACATCTTTTGTCCGAAAAATTTTTTTATTCGGGCTCATCCTTCACCAATAATCACCATGAGAAAGACAAAATCAGAACCATGCGAAAATCAAGTTTTATCGCGGAAGTACTCTTTTTCTCTGTCTTGTACTAAAAAATGCCCGTGGAAAAAGTTGTTTATATTCCATGGGCATTTTTTAGTACAAGACAGAGAAAAAGAGTATTTCCGGGATAAAACTTGATTTTCGCACGGTTCTGATTTTGTCTTTCCCATTGTGACTATTGGTGAAGGATGAGCCCGAATAAAAAAAAATTTCGGACAAAAGATATTTATTTTTGGTCGGAGAACACGATACGATAATAAATCCATTTGAAAATCTTAACTTACCCCCACCCGCGCCCGAGTGTTGAGGGGGTGAGGGGTGGTTTGTTCTGTTCCTCCTTCAAAACTAAATCACTTTTTCCCTAGACATTTTCCGCTGCAATGCGATGCACCGGAGTTATTCCGAGGTACCGACCTTTTTCCAACACCGTGTAGGTATATTAAAAATGTTAAAATGTTGAAAATATTGAAAAATAAATGTTAAATGTTAAATTATTATTTTATTGTGCAAGGAAATAGATTTATAAATTATTTAAAGTTCAAGAGGTAGTCAATTCACACTTTTACAAATAAGTGTTAAATGAAAGAAATAAAATTCTGTCTAAAGTATAAAAAATATAATTTTTGCCTTTCTCCCTTTGTAAATTCATCCTTCACGTGTTTTGCCGTATCACAGCTCGTTATTAAAGCTAATCTGATAGTCTGACAAAAGGAGAATGGTCTTTGCAACCATATCAAGTGCCGAGAATGAATGTCTAAGGGATTAAGAGAACTCGTCGCGACATCGCGTGTTGTACTAGCAACCCAAAGCAGTATCTTGTGGTGGTTGGTCCTAAATTGGCGACCAAATATATTATATTGGCGGATTTAAGGGTCAAGAAGTGGTACATTCTCACAGTGGCTAAAGTGTTAAATAAAAGAAATAAAAGTCGGTTATAAGTATTCGTTGCTGTTCAGTTTATCTTCCAAGTTGGTAGGTACAGGTACGGTAGGTACGATATAGCGAATGGAACGGCAACAGGTTTTGCTTAAATCGATATATTACGGTTACCAGCGGCTAGGTTGACATTTAAACGTGGGGCAGCGTCTGACACTGTGGCAGCTGATATTTTAAACGCATTTTGAAAAACTAAATGTTAAATAAATCACAAAAAAATTAATGAGAAATGGAATTGGGATATTTTCTTTCTTAAATGGATAAAAACCAAATCATTATTCTTAAAAATACATTAACAAAAAATAAAACATATAAATAGCTACTCATTGGAACGGCTACATCAACGAAAATAAATATTTATAAAAATACTAAAACAACAATTAGTGTAAACAACAACTAAAAAAAATATACACACTACACTGGTGCGCTTTATCATGGTTTACTACAAAGTACTAACTAATATGTAACCCAAAAAATTAGGTATAATAAACCGCAACTGAAAACAAAAATTTATATTTCAACGATGCGCAGAACTCATCTACCTATGTGCTAGAGCTATGGTAAAATCATAAAACATTTAACTGTTGCGAAAATTTTGAAATTGTGAAGAGACATCACATGTTGCCCGTTTATACCGACCATTCACGGAAATGGACGGAGAGGAACGCGTCTTTGTACCTGTACCTATTGCAGCTCTCTCCATCCCACCCATTGCAGCCGGACGGAATAGCGACAGTGCGGCGTTCTATTTTGAGGCGGATTAGTTTGGACCTGGAACAGGTTTTTGGAACAGGTTTCTGGTTGAAACAGGTACAGGTCCAGACAGATACAAACAAAAGCTGTTCCGTAACACCCCTAGTACTCCCGGAGTCATTCAGCACGTCAGACACTAGCCAAACTGACGAGTCGTGATACGGCGAAACGCGTCTAATGATGAGTTTGACAAAAGGAAGCTGGAGAAAATTTTTTTTTTATACTTGTGATTTAGGCAGATTTTCTTTCATATAAATTATTTATTTATCATAGAGTAATATTTGTTATTTAATTGCGCCTGTAATAATGCCGGGGTCTAATTTTACGACTTATTTTCCCTGTGGAATTTGAGAAATATTGAAGAATTCAGTATTTTTCTGAACTAAGAACACGACAGTAAACAAAATAATAGGAATCCATATTAAGTGTGAGAATTTATTTTTAGATGAAGGTTGTGTTAGAAATGGAACATGACACCCCTAATAAAAAATAGCAGCATTAAAATGTTGCACTACTTTCCTTCCGTTCTTTGGCAATATTTCAATGCTAATATGTTTTACTATGGGCAAATATTAGTAATTCAATAATATGATTAAGCTGCATTACGTTTTTTGAAACTATTTTAGAACGAGGCAAATTAATCTTTAAATTTGAATAATATATCTGTGTTCCTAATCAATCGACGGTGATCCATGTGTGTGTCTATGGCCTAAAGTATACAGTAGAACCATTCCGTTCTTAAGCCGGGAACAGACTAAGCAAACATTGTTGAACAACAGTTGAGCAACAGTTGGTCAGCTGTTGGGCAACATAAACGTACTACAAGTTGACAAACTGTTGGGCAACCGATATATACCTAGTTGATTGATGTTCGTTCAGTCCAGTGGTTAAAATGAACTCCGAAGAGAAAGCTTTGCTCGCGTGGAGTGCGTACTTATTAATAAAAATTAAAATGCGAAGAAAGTGCAGAAAGCGACGCTGGTGGCAAAAAAGTATATTTGCAAACAGAAAACGACACTTTTTACCGGAATTAAGATTGGAGGACGAAATGTTGTTCAACAACTTTTGTCGAATGGATGCAACCATATTTGAGAGTCTCATCATATTGATAGGTCCAAAAATTGCAAAAAAGCATACAAACTTCCGGGTAACAATATGTGAGAAGACAAGACTAATGGTAACTTTAAGGTTTTTAGCAACCGGAGATTCCTATACCAGTCTAATGTATCTTTTTAGAATATCGAGGCAGCTAATTGGTATTATAATTCCGGAATTATGTTTGTTGCATCAGACACACTGGCGATGCTGTTGGCGCACTGTTGCCCAACATTTATCTACTATAGTTCGTCAACACCGGTGCAACAGTTGGGCAACACGTACACACTGAGCAAACTCGTGTGTTTCCCAACTGTTGGCAAACCAATGTTTGCTTAGTCTGTTCCCGGCTTTATTGGAAGTCCTAACTATGCAACCCCTAACGACCAACATAAGGATAAATATCGCAGTACTATTTTTAATGACAGAGGTATTTTTATTTAAAACCTATGTAACTTTACTCCGATTTTGAAGTGGAAAATCATTCAAAGCCAAGTTTTTTTGAAAAAAATGTTATTACAAGGAAAATAAACTAGCATAAGCCCTGAACTAAAACTAATCTTTGGAACTGTTATTTTTTTGGACTCGGACAGAAACGGATTTGATCCACAATATTTTTTGGATTATCCATCTCTTCTGTTTTTGCCGTAGAATCAACGATTTGCGGCTGTCCATAAACTGGTAGAAAGCGTAAATGTTATGACGGCCATTCCCTAGGGGATCTACAGCATAACGTGGACTCCGAACGATGATCCTCGATCATACGCTGCTCGTCCAAAGGCTATCAACCCTTGGTTCCTTGCGGTATGACCTACCGATTGGTGAGTGTGTTCGGGTTTGTTATCGGGGTTAATGAGGTACGGATCGGAGATGAGACATTTTTCACTCTGCCCTATTTTTTGATGGATGCCAGGCTGTAACGCCATGACTTATACCACTAAAATCCACCAAGTGAGAATCGGCTTGTTAGCAGTGAGGTTTAAACTACGAACTCTCGTAGTAGAGCTACCAGTGACTACCGCTTTAGACACGAGGCCACCAGAGCCGTTGTAGAGTGTTTAAAAAATATATATGTATTTTGTGCTTAAACTTTGCCTAATAACAGTTAGTCTCACTTAGTAGGAATTTTTGTTTATGCATGAATTGGAACTTCTTCTGGAAATGAAACAACTAAGTAAATAACAATAATAAATATTTATTAGGACCACATTATGTGTTATAGGAAGTTGAATATATCAATGAATTATTTCTAGGCAAAAACATTAACAAAATATCACTAATTTAATAACTTAAATAAATATTTACAGGTTACACATTAAATATTATACTAGATAAATATAAATTTATAATCATACATATTTACAATTCGCAAAAAATGTCCAAAATAAGAAAAATATCCAATTTCTTTAAAAAAATCCAATGCAACAATTAATGGATATCAAGTAGAGTAAGTAAATTTACCGGAGTAATGCCATATTTGAAGAATTTTCTTATTTTAGCCGAAAAAATCAGTAATGAAGAAAATAAGAATATTTTACGGAAACTACTAAAATAATAATAATAAGAAGTTTTCAATTTAACATCTACAGGGTGGCTAATTAGTGCGACAAAGCTTAATATCTCTTTTACCGCTAGGGATAGCGCAAAACTTTTTTCACTAAAGTTATTAAGCGTTAAGAGGTGCAGCTTCTAAAATTATTTTCGACCATACAGGGTGCTCCAAAAGGGCGGTGTGATAAAAATTTCATATTTTTTAAATGGGACACCATGTATATTTTTACATATTTGAATTCACCGTAAAATTCTGTACATAGCACCGTAATTATTTGTACACATTTTTGCAACGTTGCCAAATAGATTGGAAAATTCCTAAAATTTGTGCAAAAACATGGTTCAATGAAATGTGTAATATTTCTTAACTTATAATAATTTGAAATAAAATATTTTTATGTCGGAAAGAGGAATGTTGACAGAAGTCCCCTATGATAACACATATCAATATTTTTATACAGGGTATTTTCTATGAATATGCCAACATTACGAACTTGAAACCTGAGTTTCGTAAATTTTTTAAATGAAACACCCTGTATATGATTACTTTATCTTGTAGATATTTTAATCCTCTCTAATTTTTATTAAGGTCTTTCTATGCCTATCTCTACCAATCTTGGTGGTATTTCAAATTTTATTTAACTCGAGCAAAAAAAAGTGGTTGTATTTTACCATTGTCCTTTTTCTAGTCACCTATGATAAAATAAAAACAAAATGTTGTAATTTAAAAAAAAAATATTTATTCATACGGGAGGATACGACAAAAAAATATTTTAGCGATTCAAGCTAGTGGACAATTTCTAAAGTAAATTATTACCAAATTATTTGTTCATATAGTGACCCCCACTAACTTGAACACATAATTCAATACGTTTTTCAAAAGAATGAGGCATGTTTCTACACATTTTCAGCTGTTTTCAAAGTATTACTCGGCAAATGTCTAGAAACATTCTTTTGAAAAATGTATTGAATATGTGTTAAAGTTAATGGGGGTTACTATGAACCAATAATTAGGCAATACTTTGAAAACAGTTCCAAATGTTTAGAAACGTGACTCATTCTTTTGAAAAACGTATTGAATTATGTGTTCAAGTTAGTGGGGGTCACTATATGAACAAATAATTTGGTAATAATTTACTTTAGAAATTATTGTCCACAAGCTTGAATCGCTAAAATATTTTTGTGTCGTATCCTCCCGTATGAATAAATAATTTTTTTTTTAAATTACAACATTTTGTTTTTATTTTGTCATAGGTGACTAGAAAAAGGACAATGGTAAAATACAACCACTTTTTTTTGTTCGAGTTAAATAAAATTTGAAATACCACCAAGATTGGTAGAGATAGGCAATATAGGCATAGAAAGACCTTAATAAAAATTAGAGAGGATTAAAATATCTACAAGATAAAGTAATCATATACAGGGTGTTTCATTTAAAAAACTTACGAAACTCAGGTTTCAAGTTCGTAATGTTGGCATATCCATAGAAAATACCCTGTATAAAAATATTGATATGTGTTATCATAGGGGACTTCTGTCAACATTCCTCTTTCCGACATAAAAATATTTTATTTCAAATTGTTATAAGTTAAGAAATATTACACATTTCATTGAACCATGTTTTTGCACAAATTTTAGGAATTTTCCAATCTATTTGGCAACGTTGCAAAAATGTGTACAAATAATTACGGTGCTATGTACAGAATTTTACGGTGAATTCAAATATGTAAAAATATACATGGTGTCCCATTTAAAAAATATGAAATTTTTATCACACCGCCCTTTTGGAGCACCCTGTATGGTCGAAAATAATTTTAGAAGCTGCACCTCTTAACGCTTAATAACTTTCGTGAAAAAAGTCTTGCGCTATCCCTAGCGGTAAAAGAGATATTGAGCTTTGTCGCACTAATTGGCCACCCTGTATATACCCAATACCCGAATTTTCTAGATGTTCACTAATATAGCGAGGCGTAATCTTTAAAAAAAATCATTACTTTCATTCGGAGGAAAAATTTGGAAAAACAAGATAAAAAGGTCATTAGTTTCATCCAGGGGCCCTTGCAGAATTATGAAGAATTTTTCAGGGTGAATCGAAGAAAATGATTAAAAATAATCTGGCAACACTGATTTACCGTCACAGTTAAGTCAAACAAAATAGGGACTTATCTTGACAGAAAAATGCTTACTAGTATTCAAAACCCCAATAAATTCTCAATAATTAATCATTATATTGTCATTGTATTGTTGTTGAAAGAAAATAAAAGTTTGAATTATTGATTATTTTCAGCTACACAAGGACGAAAGTGTTAAATGGCATTTATAAACTTTGTCGCTGCAGTTCAGTTCAGTTGCACGCAGTTGAGTTTAGTTCCGCCGGCTGTCGTTCGACTTGAACAAATGGAAACAAGCCAGATCATTTATAAACCAGTGATCCAATATTTGAAGAATTTTATCCTAAATATATAAAAATAGGCGATAATAAAATTTTACGAAAAGTACTAAAATATGAAGAATTTTTCAATTTAACATGTATTTTAGTAAAATATCCCATTTTGTAGATAGCGACGCCTAATTAAGAAATTTAAGAATGAGACTCATTCATTACTTTCATTCGGGGAAAAAATTGGAAATTTTCAAACTGGAACTTCTAAAAAAAGGTTATTACTTTCATCCGGGGCCCTTGCAAAATTATGAAGAATATTTCAGGGTAAATCGAAGAAAATCACTAAAAATAACCTGAGAACACTGTTATAACGCGAAGGTTCGTTCGAGTCAGTTCAAGTTTATAAATAAGAAATTGTTTAGCAACGGACTGCGAGCTCAGCGCAACTGAACTGATCTTAAACGTTTATAAACGGACCTTTAGTCACTGTACTTTTTTAAGTGGATAGAGCAACTGAACTGAAATTAAAAGTTTATAAATGAACCTTTAGTCACTTTATTACAAAACTAGGATTTGCTTGTAGGGCGGAGGAAAGAATATAAGTGCATCAAAACTTTAAAGTAATGTCAACGATCTGTTGTTTTTAAAGTCTTTCTGTTTTATCAGTTAATGAAAAGGGCTAAAAGTTTCGTTAAGAATTTTTCGGTTACGAATTTGTAGGTTATGGTTTTTGTTTTTCAGATGACACATGTTTCTTTATTTATAACTCCAAAATATGATTACAAGCGATGATGACATAGTTATAATAGCGAGAGCAATGTTGTGCTGCTATTAGCCAAAAAACATTTAAAAAGCATATGATTTGGTTATGTTAACATGACAGTTTTGGATGAATATGACCGATTCCGTGAGACCTAAAGTAACCAATGGAATAGGACCATTTCTTACTTCTTACTGCTTAATTTCTATGCATTATGAATTGTTCGGTTTCAAGTCACATTTTTATTTTTCTTACGGCTTGACGTTACGTCTTACGGCTTTAGTTACGTCTTACGGCTTTAGTTACGGCAACTATGAATCCAGCCTTAGACGGAGAAGGCAAATTTAAAATCTAGACATTGACATACCATTATTTCTCATAATTGACATTTATATTTTGTGTTCACAAATTTTTCAAGTTTCTAAACTAAATCCGAAAGAATGGAGGGAGTCAAAACAAATATCACGTGATCTATCAAAATTAGAATATTTGTGCACAGTTAAAATAAATATATAAACTGGAGAATTGTTAATTATATAACCTTTATGCATTTTTATAAAAATGGGAATATAAACGACATGCAAATATGTAAAAATTAATGAAAATTTAAGTCACGAATAAAAAAACAAACGAATTTTACGTCGATAGCATTCAAGCCTATTTAAATGCCGCTCCAATAATGCACAGAAGATGTGCAGCGCCGCTTTTCTCTATAGTACAGGAATCTAGACAGGGTTGAATGTTACCGAGGTAAAAGTCCTTCGTTTTCTTATTCCTGACTCAAATTTTCATTAATTTTTACAGAGTATGTCGTTTATGTTCCTATTTTTATACAAATGTATAAAAGTTATATAATCAACAATTTGTAGTTTAAATATTTTTAAAAATGTAATAAAGTTCCGATCGACCCTTAATGCAACTCTACACACTCATTGCAACTTTTATAGGTTACGTTCGTTGGATATAGTATAAACGAAACTACTTTGCTATATATATTTTATCATCAAATTCAGAAACTATAAGAACTATTACTTACATATTTGTTTCCTTTTCTGTAAGTAGTAATAAGTATTGCGTATTTAGTTATAAAACGTTACAAAAATAATTGTATTTTATTCGAATAACCCATAACAACCAGTACTAGCAATAAGGACTGTGTGTCTAATGTCATATCGCTAAGGACAAATATTTCATCTCTAAGAGCTTGGTTCCTACGAAAATATCTTAAAAATCAAAATATTATTCATAAATGTGAAATTATTATTCTAGTTTAGTGGATCCGAGAACAACGAAATATTTTTTTTGTATGTTTGGTATAAGCAATTTGTAACCTTTTTCAAGAAATATTACTATATTTTAAAACAATAAGTCATATTTGAATTGAGATAAATTGATAAAATTTAAAATACGTATAATGTATCAAATAGCATTTTTGTCTATTTCCGTTGGCGCATGACGTGGTTGTGTCTTATTTGATCATATAATCTCGATTTGGATCATAATATTACATTGAATGAGACACGTTCATGCTTCCTCCGATTCGACTGTATCTAAGAAACTTTTTGATTTTCATTCAGGATTTCTATCTCGATTCATTAATTTCTAGTAGAACCACAAATTAAACTAATTATTTACCAATAGTTATATAATAGTAGAACCCTGATTCAACCAGAAGATTACACTCCTAATAAGATTTGATGTATACTTTCTAAAATCTGTAATTAAATTATTTTTATTTATTTATAAGCAAAGTATTTTTGTTTCATTTTATAGAGTAGTATAAAATGATTTACCTTCCTGCGAATACGTTCTTTTAAGTTCTAATCCCTGTTGATATTTTTCCTTTAATGTACACCAAACATGATAAATCGAATGTACTAATTGTAGAATTAAAATTTCTTAGAATATTTAGATGAATAATCTTAAATAGAAATAATTAAGTTTATTTTTATTGATAATTCGTACTCTGGAATAACTAAGACCTTTCAGCTTCAGCAGGATAGTTAAACCAGATTATCATTTAAAAATACCTACATAATTTTTGAATAAGTACCTACCTGAATTGAGACAATCTCTTCTTCCATTTATGATATCGGTGAAAAACTATTATTTGGAAATAATTTTATTTAAGTAGGTATAGAATATTTATTTTATACTAAAGGATTGTAATTTAGAAACCGGTTTGTTTAACAATATTTCAGTAGCTTCCTCAAAACGATATTTATAATTAACCCAACCTAAAGAAATTTTACAGAGTGCAGCAACTAAAGTTTTAAAAATAATGGCAGGAATATTTCTGGGTTCAATATATGCTGGGAGATAAAATAAAGCAAGGCTTAATTTCTTTATTTAAAAAATAATTAACTTTACGTTGGTAAGCAGGCAACATTTTTATGTAAAACATTGCTGCTGTATTAAAAATTACACGTAATCGACCAGAGATAATGGATTTTTGGTAAAACATTGCATTTAATCTATTTGTAAATTATCCCGTATACTTACCGTATATTACATTAGAATACTATTTGTATTATAATAGTATTTACAAAAAACGAATTATTTTTTGAAAATAAAATATTAATTTTATTTCACTCAATTTTAATATGGTGGTCCTGTCAGATGATGGAATCAGTTGCTTAAATTAATATAATTTCTCATTAAATATAAAAAAGTATGAAAATAAATTTAAATTTATAATTAATTGGTTTATCCACCCATAATAAAACTGTAAGTATGTAATTTTCCCTTTACATACATTATTACACTATTTTTGATAAAATATCATTAAGTAAAAATCTAGTTAAAGAGCTTTACAGTATACAAAATTTAATATGAATTATTTTCATCTTAATCAATCACTTAAGTCTACCATCCGAAAAAGTGTGTGTGTTGTGAGAATTGTCATAGTACAGTAAAAATTTAGTGATGATCTTTAAACATTGTGTCATCATTTACTTTTTATTATAAACATTCTAGTATGAGCTGGGGCAGACATTTCAGTGATGACAGCTTAGGCCCCTTTTATGTGCATTAAAGGGCGTTGCTTGCCGCGGTGTTACTTAAATAAATTGTGCTTATGGCCGCAAATCCCGCGACTAGAAACGCATGCATAAAAGGGTTGAAAAGCGTCCATAAGAGGTAGTTAGAAAACACCGCGCCAAGGAATACCGCGACAAGAAACGCGTGCATTAAAGGGGTCTTATTGTTTCAATACGCGTTCACCCATAAGTAAACATATTTCTTTAAATCGTATTAAAATTTTTAAATATTGTTATATAATAAGTTAATCCGTGGGCACAGTATATAAAAAAATCCAAATAGACTTGTCTTAACCATAACACATCATAATTTCTGCCGTATTGAATAATATTTGTCAATTTTGTAACTTTGTTATTTTGTAACTCAAAAATTGGAGAATTGGAAGAAACCTCCCCCGGAAAGTTATTAATAACGTTTTCATGAACTATTCATTTTCAACTGTGATTCATACGAAAAATCATGACTCTCTTAAGAGGATGCCGGAGTTAGTCGAAATCTCCGATTTGACCCCTGTTCGTTTCACGCTTTGAAGGCACGAGGCGATTTGGATCTTCCCTTGCAGTTAGAAGAATATGTCGAGCGTCCGCCCGTAATCGGTACGCCGACAGGAATAACGATAATCGAAAGAAAGAGACTGCACTTGATCGGGGGTCTATACTTCAATTTTTTACGCTGAAAAACGGAGTTTTCGCTTCTTATGAAAACGGTACATTAAACATTTTTTTTTTAACGAAAAAATTAAATCAAAAAATCCTCCGAAACAAAAAGTAATAGACTTTCCGCGAGTTCTAGTTCTATTACAAAGTTTTTTTTTCTTTGACATTTTTTTCCTAAAATAGGAATAAACGCTTGGGAAGAAAACTCGTTTACAGGTACTCCGGAATCCTCTTAAGAAGATTGATTTTGACTATATCTAACTAGCAGAACCGGATTTGCATGTTCCTGGGAGTTTAAACTTCTGATTATTCTTAAACTTAAGTTTTTTATTTCCATTAAAGCAATAATTTTAGAACATATATAAATTTGTGGCAGCCTTTGTTATCTTCCCTTAAACTTTGCCCCTAACCGTAACTGCTACCAACCAAATGGTCAATTATTCACCTACAATAGCTATGTACATAATATGAAGCCACTATATACAATAATATACATAAATATAAAGAAACTATGTACATATTTACAGATGCTGTAGTTTCATGACACTTTCAGACTGTCGTCGTAGCTGTTTTATGACCTCCAACAATCCTGTAACAAAAAAAAACACAAAAATATAATAGTGTAAATAGTTATTTATTATACAAGGGAAAAAAGTATTCGATATTAGCTCGAGGTTGTGTTGTCGCGGAGGGAGACAAAATTCCGAGACATGAAATCTAATATTTTTCCCGTGTATAATACAGTATTTTTTTCTATGGCGGGAAAAACGACGATTTAATATTGAAAATATATTATTACAATATATTAAAGTTAGGAAATTATCGATGTAAAATTTGAATTTTTAAACTAGTAGACTGTTTACTTATAGCG
This sequence comes from Barypeithes pellucidus, assembly GCA_963991005.1. Taxonomy (NCBI): domain Eukaryota; kingdom Metazoa; phylum Arthropoda; class Insecta; order Coleoptera; family Curculionidae; genus Barypeithes; species Barypeithes pellucidus. The sequence continues at coordinate 33,987,779 of OZ022556.1, forward strand.
ACAATTATACCTGCGTTGCTAAGGAAACCTTTAAAATAGTCAAACATCTGTCAATTTAATTCTGTGATTTAATTTAAAAATTAAGAACTTGGTTGTTGTTTATTAGTTATTTTGAATACTATATAGTTAAAAATGCCCGATTCCGAGTTTTCTCTCCGACTCCACCGGAATTGGTAGAAGCAGCGAAAGTAGCGTCACAAAAATTATTGTCAGTTAAATCGCGCAAAATTTAAGACATGCAGTTCCTTGTCGGAGACGGTGTTATTGGTCTATTTCGGAATTGGCACAACAACAAAAGCCAGTGTGGTCGAATTATTCAATGATTATAATCTAATAATAATATAGACATTTTAAAATATTTCCAACTAATTATATTTCTGGAACAAAATGGGAAAGGTTACATGCCCAAGAAAGTTGCTATTTTTACGATTACAGATATTAGTGATTTTTTAAATAATGCTACCGATGAAGTTTATTTAATGGCCAGGGTTGTTGTTTTATTTGAGATTGCAGGAGCTCGTCGAATTGGTGAAATATAACATAACAAAGGTAACATTAGATGATATTGAAGATTCGGGAATGTTATTAATTGTAAAAATTAAGCAAACAAAGAATGATGTCAACAGGAGATTTATAGTTACTGAAAAATATAATAAATTTTATCGAATGTACATACAGGGTGTCCCATTTTCGACACTTTTATAGGGTATTTCCGTAATTGTTAGTGCTATCAACAAAGTAATGTAGGTGCATGTGCTCTTTTTGGGTCAAACTTAAAATCAAAAAATTGACAATTTCAAAATTACCTTATATTTTCTTAGTTAAAAGAGATACAGAAAAATGTTTCATTCGGAACTTTCTTCATATTGATTATTGAATAATCTGCCGTGATTTATTTAAACTTTATTACTTTGAAACGAAATAAAAGATTCCGATTAAGGTAAAAAATAACGGGAATCATCGCAAATGTTCGGAATATGTCCTTAGATGGTTACCGTATTTCCGGATAGCGAACAAAATATACATTTTGCGCTATTTCTTTGTTTCTTCCACTTTCAATATAAACTGATATCATACCAAATTTTTCGAAATGTTGATGAGTCATTTTCACAAATGAATATATAAAAATTAGAGTGACGTTAAATGTCAATAGTCAACATAGTTATTTCTAGGATATTAGCTTTTGTTTTATGGTCTACTGTTGTTTAAAGTAATAAAGTTTAATAAACCGCCTAGAAAACCAATATCATCCATGGTGTGCTATATTTGAAAAGAGAATTTAAAATGGTATCTTTCGAGATGAAAATATACAGGGTGTTCCATTTAAAAAAATGAGGTTAAGTCCGATAACTCTTTTACCTGATCCCGTATATTTATTCTGAAAACGGCAGATTATTCAAAAATCAATATATAAAGAAACTTCTGTATAAAACATTTTTCTGTATCTCTTTTAACTAAGAAAATATAGGGTAATTTTGAAATTGTCAATTTTTTGATTTTCCCTCGTATCTCTTAAGCGAGCGAAAATTTTCAAATTTTGATTTTACCATTTTAAGTTTGGCCCAAAAAGAGCATGACACCTACAATACTTTTTTGATAGCACTAAAAATTACGGAGATACATTATAAAAGTGTCGAAAATGGAACACCCTGTACATGAAAAAATTAATAAATCTACAATTCTAAGAATTGGGAAAAACAGCGTCAAGCGGACGAGTTTGTGTTCTGTATGTAAAATATTTTGCAGCAAAACACTGTATATTGGGGCCTAACGGAGTCTTAGTTCAGGTCATTATAAAATCCAAATTTTAGTAGTTTACTGTAAAATTATCAAATAGTAGAATTGTTTGTGGTCTTAATTATAGAAGGACTCCTATTTGTTTTATTCGACATAAATTGCAGGCGGACCATTCTGATTTTTTTGTTTTAGATTCAGTGCACAGGGACAGAAATGCTTTTGTACTAGGGAGACAGCATTTATTTCTAAATTACTTTATTGTTCAAGTAGCCATACAATAGAAATTCTATTTGGCATTAATTGCATGGTACAAAAAAATACTAGAATAAAGGCACACTTTAATTAAGTGATTTCTACCTTGCAGCTATTTATATATTTTTTTGTAGGATTTTTACCTATACAGGGTGTCCGGGAACATGTGGGAAATCTCCCGGATATGAAGAAAACAAGTGAAAAGAATACTATAGGTTCATATAAACTTCTTTCGTATCGGCCTCCTCTTCGGAGATATGAGCTCCCAAAGAGCACCAATGGAATTAAGTTTTTTACACATAATTATTGAACCACCTGGTATATTTCAATTATTTTTTAATATGATGTATACCAGGTAAGACCCGTCAAACTACTACCCAAGAAACTGTTGTGAATTACTCACAGCTGCAGGGACGGACTAGCTGTAACACTCATGGGCCCATTTTTTTTAACGCCCTGTATGATAAGAACTTTGGACAACGTTTTTTAAATACCTTTAACTATTGACTAAATATTAAGTACTCTTCATTCCTGTCGCTAATCCTAACCGTTTTCGAGGAAACGTCATTTTATTTGCACTGATCCCCCTATCTTCTCACGGGTTAAATATGAAAAAGCGGAATTTTGACGTTCATCATTTCATAGGAACAAAGATGGATCTCTTACCGAGATACGCCAAATACATGATGTAATTAAAATGACGTTTTCTCGAAAACGGTTAGGATTAGCGACATGAATGAAGAGTACTTAATTTTGAGTCAATAGTCAAAGGCATGTAAAAAACATTGTCAAAAGTTCTCATCATACAGGGCGTAAAAAAAATTGGCCCATGAGTGTTACAGCTAGTCCGTCCCTGCAGCTGTGAGTAATTCACAACAGTTTCTTGGGTAGTAATTTGACGGGTCTTACCTGTATACATCATATTAAAAAATAATTGAAATATAGTAGGTGGTTCAATAATTATGTGTAAAAAACTTGATTCCATTGGTGCTCTTTGGAGCCCATATCTCCGAAGAGGAGGCCGATACGAAAGATGTTTATATGAACCTATAGTATTCTTTTCACGTGTTTTCTTCATATCCGGGAGATTTCCCACATGTTCCCGGACACCCTGTATATTATATTATTTCTATCATTATAATTTTATTATTCGCGTAGTGAAGTATGGGAAAATATTGTCACCATATGGGAAACTTTTTATTTGTGATGTTAGAAAAAAAAACTTTTTCATAGAAAGTTTGTCTTATCTTAAAAATTCCTAATACACCCCCTAATCATAAATATAATGTACAGGGTGGTCAAAAAATAAGAAAATGTGTTAAAACACTAAGAATAAGTAACATTAGTTTACATACATTATAGCCCATAATAAGCACAAGCATTTCTTGGTTAATAAGTCGCATTTACGATTATTTTGACACCTGATTGTTTCATAGGTGACTTTTTTTCGTGTACTTTTAAAAATGCAATGCAAATACATGAAAATATTTTTTCTCCGTAGATTGCTGTTATTTTATATTTGGATATTAAATAGAATTCTCTACAACTTCAAATCAAATCAAATCAATTCAAAAATGTCTTTATTTGGTTGATACAATGCATTATAAGAAAAAATAAATATCGGATAGCGGTATTCAACATAGTTGTTCATACAAAGCCACCCCATTTAATTAAATATTTTAAAGTATATTTAAATTAAAATAACTAATAATCCTAAATTTTATTAAGGACAAAAATAAACTACAGAACGATAATAATGAGAATAATATCAAAATCCTGAAAAGACAGAACATTATATTACTAGATTTTATTTTATTTTATATTTAACATATTTTATTAAAACGAACAAACCTCGGGTTTGTTCCCGAACAACTCAAGGATCTCTTCTCTCCATAATATATACTGTTTAAATTTACAGTTAAATACTGCGGGACTGGGAGCAGTCTTCACCTCAATGGGCAGACGGGCAACTTCTCTCTAAACTTTTTTTTACGATGTAAATTAATATTACTTTACTCTTAGCATTTTTACACATTTTTATTTTCGCATAACATTTTTATTTTTTGAACACCGTGTACGTTATGTTTGTGATTTTTTCGGGGGGTAGGAGTTTGTTAAGGTAAGCAAAACTTTTTATGAAAAATTGTTTTTTTTCCTAAAATCACAGATAAAAATGTTTTCCATATGGCGCTAATAGTATCACACACGCTGTATAATAATTAAGCAAAGTAGTAATATATAAATGTGCAAGAAAAATTATTTCCTAATAACCTAATTATGCGTTTTATTTATACAAAGTAGCAATTCAGATTAAATGGTATTACTTAGGAAAGGGAACCTTTTCTAATGGTAAGATGCCACTATCTGCATACCGATTTCGAACTCGTCTGGTCTCATCAGTAATAAGTATTTATTTATTTAATTAAAATATTCAATTCAATTCAAGGTCAGGAAAATAATATGTCTTATAATTTTATTATACCGTAAAATATATAGTGTAGATGCTACACTGTAGAAGTATAAGATTTTCAATAATTATAATAATAAAATGTAAATAACAATACAACATAGAAGAAAAATTGAGACAAACCATGGACTTGAAACAAACATGGACCCGGTATTTCTATCTGCTTTGTACACATCAATGTGCTGCCTGTTATTATACATCTCTTTTTGTCTTTTGCCTATTTCTGTTTTCATTGTAACAGTTGATCGGTTTGATATGTCTTGGTTAGGAACAACAAATAATCGACGTACTTGGCTTAAAAGTCTATATTTTTATCCAGTTTTACTGCAGACTTGGCGCAGTCTTATCATATTGAATAAAAAATGACTATTTTTTCCACAAACAAAGTAAATTTAATAAATACTGAAAAACAACAATAACAACAAATATTATACAATAATTACAAATATGACAGTTGTTAATCCGGTAGTGTCAAACGTGAAACCAGGTATGAAAGACGGCCGTTCCAATAAAGGCTTTATAGAAAATGCGATACGAACGCTCAAAGGCGACGTAATGTCTTTGTCCAGTTAACAGAGAACGACAAAGAAAAATTATACTAATTTTCAGAGCTGACCGATTGTTTTTCTGCAAAGTTGTTTGGTTGGTTGGTTGGTTAAAGGCGGGGGTCGGTTTAAAGGCCCGAACTTCAAATCACTGCAGCCTTTCGACTTATTGTGTACCCCGATCTTGTTAGAAGATGTCCCGATGTTGTTAGAATATGTTTGTTCCTCCTATGAGGTCCAGTACTCTTCTACCAATCTTGTCATGTGGGAGGTTGTCACCACGTTGTATGTTCTCGAAGATATTTTGTCTTCTACGAGACAGCGCTACGCAGCGGTATATTATGTGTGAGGCGGCTTCATCCTCTTCGCCGCAGAGTTTACATTCAATTGATCCGTTGTTTATCCCTATCCGTTGAAGGTGTTTTCGAAAGTGGCAGTGGCCTGTTAGCAGACCCATCACTTGTTGCAACTGGGGCCGCATCAGGGTTAGCCTCCCATTCAATTGTATTTTCGATGGTTTTTCAATTACGGCCCGTGCGTGCATTTGACCAGGTAACTCTTTCCATCGAGATAGGTGTTGTTTTCTCGACCATCTATCTAATGTTGCTTTTGTTGCCTGTTTTGATATTCCAAAGGCCGGTTCGGGGCCCCTGAGACTTTGAGCAGATCCGGCTTTCGCTAGTTCATCCGCTTTTTCATTTTCTAATATCCCGGAGTGGCCAGGGACCCACAAGAGTTCCCCCTGGCCGCCAGTACTTTTAGGTTGGTATGGCACTCCAGTGTAAGTTTTGAAGTAAACCGATTGGAGTTCAGAGCCTTAAGAGCAGCTTGGTTGTCCGAAAGGATGTAAATCTTGTGGTCGTGGTAGGCCTTTTCAAGATTTTGTAGTACACATGCTTGTATGGCATGAACTTCCGCTTGGTATACTGTGACGTAGGTCCCTAGAGGAATACTCCTATCCATCCTGGACCTTTCGCCAAATATACCTGCGCCCACACCGTTGGCGGTTTTTGATCAATCGGTGTACCAAACTAGACCCTTGTCAAATGACGGGGATGCACTGTTTGTCCATTTATCAAAGTTCCAGTCAATCTTGAAAGTCTTTGTGAAATCGTATGTTGCTTTCATACGATCAGTTTACATATCCAAGAGCTCATCGTTGATTAGATCCGTGGCTCTTGTGTGTCCAATTTTTACAGGGTGCTGTGTCCATTCCCCATTTGTGATCATCCTTGAGGCGCTGCAATTAGCCTCCATTCTGTTTGTTGTTCACATCCTACGTAAGAATGTGAATTGTTTATTCTTCAAAAACTGTTAACAAAAGCCGCATCCTTCTTGATTTAAAATCCTTGAGACAAAATCAATTTTGCGTTATAAAACATTATACTGATTATTGCTTATAATTATTGACTTCAAATTTGTTTGTCCATAAGGCTGTAGTTTTTGAAAATTGAATGAAAAATTGAATATTCTGATGATTTAAATAAAAAATTATAAAAATATATTAATTTTTCGGACCGACACTGATAACCTTAGCAGTAATTATAGTAATCTAAAAATAAAATAAAATGTTAAAGAAACCAATCAGGAATTTCAAGAGATTAACCCTAATAATAGAACACGATGAGTATCTTGTAAATATTAAGATTAGGTTAAAACCAATGGTGATACAACATCATCACCGAATTAATAAAGTAAAGTGATAGTGCAAATACTAATAACGTATGTTTTCTAAACTGTAAGAAAATATACGATGGAGAATTTAATTCAATCGTTATTTTTTTATCAAATATCAATCATCCTAAATTACAACAAACTGTTTCTTTCATATTATAGTCTGATGATGGTTTAAAGACAAAATAAACCGAAACGTAAAAGTGGTTCGAAAACCCAAAGAAAGGATCTATTCTATCTAGTAATAGTACTTTTAAATATTAGTTATATGTTTTCTGCAATATCAATCATAAATCATATCTAAACACTCTGAATCCTAAGACAATCTTCAAAAAACGCATCTCAAATAACAGTTTAAAGTCATCGGCATGGAAGAAGTAGACATCCTTCCCACTTAAAATATCATTGGTAAAGCGAATAAAAAAGTCCCAGAATGAACCCTTGGGGTATCACGCAAATCATCATCAATTTAGTCAAAGTGAAATAAATGTAAAATAGCTATTTATATACCAAGGGAGAAGGGAGGAAAATAGTGTTTCTCCTCTTGAGGTATGTATACAGGGTGAGTCACAACGAGCTTGCATTAGAACTTTATGAAGAACTACTTAACATATTGTTTCTGAAACTTTGGGAATTCAGGTTTATCGCACATATTCCTGTCATTTGCGGTTATACCTGAAGTAACTGTGAACTTTAATTTTTTAACTATAACATGGTAATTTTTTAATGTTTTTCGATTAACCATTAAATTCGAAGCAAATTTTATAGAACATTTTTTGTTTGACTTTGCAAGTTTTTGAGATATCTGGACTTTTTCTAATTATTTGGAAAATGCATGGTGATGAAATAATCCACATGATTTTTTTTCCTTAGCTCTTGGCCTAGAAAAAATCTTATCGAATAGCTAGAAGATTATCAAACCTCAAAAATATTTCAAACTTGGCAGAAAATGTACAGGGTGCTCACAATTCAAAGTTAATTTTGAAATAATTCAAGTATTAAAAATTTTCTTATTTTAAAACACCTTGTATATTTTTATTTAATTTGATGATAAATTAGTTTTTCCTTATAAATAGTATTATTTTACTGCTTTGTACCTATATCGAAGCGTTTCCTCAAAAAATGAAATTTATTCCGAAAATACTATTTTGTCAAGTGTGCTATGAAAATAATTGTACATATTATGTACTGTGTTATGATGTCGATATTGAGGGAAATTGATTGATTGCTTGAAAAACAACTTTCTTCATTGAATTTATAAATAAAATTCAGTTGATTATTTTAAATCGTTGTGAATTTATTTAATGGTTTAATATTATTTTTCTTAAAAGTAAATAAGAAACAAGTTTATAAACTTTAGTGAAATTAAAAATGTATTTGAAAATTATAATATTAGAATTATAAATTTAAAATTTTCAACTGTATTTTATTTATAAATTCAATGAACAAACGATTTAGAAAGTTGTCAATCAATCAATTTTCCTCCGTATATAGGAATGGAAAAAAGTCTTAAACTACAGCTGCATTGACAACCATAAACGCAACATAATTTCTGACAGTCATCATGGCATAAAAAATTTTGGTTTGAGGTTATGTGATGTCTTTCACTAGATGTTTTGACAATGATGTGCGTTGAAAGTTACGCTCATACATTTAGTTAGAGGTGTTGTTTACGATTGATTATGATTACATCGTACACATACATTAAATCGGGGTATTGGGTTCAGATAATGAGATGTTGGCTAAGTTTAACAAACTAGATAATAAGGGTGCGGGACCTGATGGGATTATTTATTAAAAAGTGTCTCTCGTGCAGCCATTGAGAATTATCTTCAATGTTTCAATAAAAGGGGGTGAATTTCCGTCTAAATGGAAAACTTCTTATCTTATCAACATATACAAGAACTCAGGGAAGGCAGAGTCAGTAAAAAGTTATAGGGGAAATCCTGATATCATTCAAGAACAATATGGATTTTTCTCCAGAAGGTCTATTAAGACTATCCTTCTAGCATAAATATTGATTTTATTATAAAGGCAATGGACCAGGGCTTCCAGGTGGACTCATTGTAAATCGATTTGAATGACATTAAATCATGTTTTAAATTCTGTAAGTTCCTTATTTATGCAGATGACCTAAAGCTTTATGCAATCATTAGGGGCCCGAGAGGCTGTGAACTTGTTCGAGGTGATATAAATAACTTTGTTGCGTATTGTATAAATAATAATTTAATCCTGCATTTAGACAAATGTTGTCACATTTTTAGTCCTGCATAAAAATGTGCAGACAATTTTGCATTTAAACTTATTGCCTTATAAAAACAACATAAGTTTATTTTCTCATTTTGTAAAATATTTCGCCAAAATGAGAAAATAAAATCATGTAGTTCTTAGGCAATTAGCTTTCATGCAAATTATCGAAAATTTTTAAGCACTTGTGTAATTACCCCCGAAAGCAGGATCCCGTAACGATAAGTTCAACGTATCACTTATAACTATCCGTATCCAATCTCTGCAGTCGCAGATCAATACGTACGTATACGTGTTCATAACTGGCCGTGCTTTAAGTGTCTATTACAATTCATTTTTACTGTAAGCTTATCAAACCCGAATATTATTCTATGAAGCTTATAGCGCTGTATATCTGTTAGATAATTGTACCATTAGTTCCATAGGGCAATTAATAATAAATAAAGACAAAATTGCTTCTTTCTTTCCTTAATTACTTTAAATTTGTATAGAATTTGTACTATAAATTATCCTCTAATCAATTATCTGTTAAAAGTTGGCACCACAACTGAGGACCTTATATTTTTTGTTAACATGAGGGATTGAATATTTTCACCCCCTTCCTCAATAACAAAAAGCTAAATCCGTTCTAGACTATATGAAAAGGTCGCTCCGCTCCAATTTGGGGAATTCGTGTATGCTTGTGTCTGTGTAGGCTTGTACTAATTTGTTTTTCTAAATTTGTTGGCCCAATTCTGCTGTAGACACGACAACATTTATTAGGATCGGCCTGATAAACAGGTGTAAGCCCACAGATAACCAATGAATATTTTTATTTAAGCGCGGAAAATAAAGCAGACAAAAATCGGTTTCAGTATGAGCGTATAATTAAAATTCATTTAAGATAATTTGAACACTCGAGGACGTGACGCGTAAGTTGATTGGCAACATTATAATTTATCTAGAATAGGACTACGTGCCGAATCGGCACAATCAACTAAAAAAGGTAATTTCATTGCACAACTTACCTATAAACGATACAAATTATCGGTTTGATTGATTGGCCGGAACAAATAAAGTGTATTGCCTGTTAAAAGTGTTATACCTAGCTTGATTTTAATTCTGGTAGTCATTTTGTTTGTAAATAATTTTATTTTTTCATTCGGACAGATGATTCGCATTTATGTTCGAATTTGTTTTGTTTTTTTTCCTTTTAGATTACTAATTGCGTTTTAAATTTACAAAACGGCACTCCAGTAAACAAAAAGTAAAGTCCTTTTTCGCATCACAATCGACCTTTGTTTGCCTTGCTTTAATGTGACAATCGTTTAAAAAAAAAAACTTTGTTTATACAATATACAAGGTTATTTATCTGTCATTAAAGCGCTAAAACAAACATTATATACATATTACGGAAAATAGAAATAAAGTAATTAAAGAAATTATTCAAAGAAAAAATAACAACAAAGAACTTGATATAAACTTTAAATAAAAATAGAGATTAATATAATTACTGAAGAAATATTTCATTTCAACAGATTCACCTTCACACGCGATTCCTAAGATGGTTTATCATTATAGGAAAATTGTGTACGAACTATGAGAGTGTCGTGGTTTTGCCATCACGTTTAATTGAGTAGATTAGGATTGGCGTACCATGTGTATGGCATCATATCAATGGCAAGGGGGCTTCCTTCTCTTGGTAGTACCATTCAATCTGAAATAGTATTTTGTGCTATGCTATCTTGTTAATATTTGTGCTATTTTAGGTACTTTTCATAACCCAAATAAAATTACTAAAACCGTTTCGAAAACATCTTGAAAGCACCGAAAAAATTTTAAATTTTAACACCCTGTATGTTTCAAACAAAGCTTCTGCGGCACCATGCTGATCGAAACGATTAGACTTATTTTTAGGCAAGGAATTACCAGACGAGCGATAGCTTGAAACACCTTGTATACTGTTTACGTTAAATATTCCAGTTAATCGATCTGTCCATACCTAAACGATAAATGTTATCTGTGTGTAATGTTAAAAGTAAATTTCAATTTGTTTATGTTGTAAAAGTATGAAAATTAACATATTGCATCGTTATAGTATTTTACTGATTTTGAGAGGCAAATTAACTATAAAATGCATTTACATACGTTATTCAGTTTATTTCGTTGTGATATAGTAACTGCAAATAAATCATATGATTCTTTATAGATCCTAAAATAAAATAATCATTTTAGTTTATTATCGAATATTCAAAAATTCAAATAATAAGATAATAAGCTGTTATTTCGTTAATAATGAACCAATTTTAATATTTTCTTTTAACTGATAGGAACTAGATTCTACAGATTACGTCAGAGCACGTTACGTCCTGATACGTCTAATTGTACGGGGTAGCGCATAAAATCTAGATGCATGTAAATTTCCTACAATTTAAACATATTTTACTAGTGTTGTGATCCCTCGAGCGAAAAACCGCTTGATCACTCGATTATTGAAATAACCGACATCGCTCGACTATAAAAAAAAAAACCGCTCGAGTTATCTATTCAGGCGAAAACCGACGCTCGTCACTTATTATCTTTCACTCGATACCCGAGCTTCGCTAGACGCCGGCGGAAATGTACCGCTGTAGTGTGATCGAGTTAAAAAACTGCTCGTATATTCGAACAGTTTTTCGTTCGATAGGAAATACTCTAGTTATAAATTCAGGCGAAAAACCGAGAAGTATCGCCTGTCACTTGATACACGACCTTCGGTCTATTCGCCGCGCCATCCGATTGGCGACGTTCGAGTTTGACGCTGAGCAGGTACACGACATACGTCTTTCTTAAAGGCACATAAACGAGAAGGTGCTTATAAAAAAGTATGCCAAATCCCTTAGCGGAGTCTTCGCGACATGGGTTTTGGAACGTTTTGTTTTAATTGGCTAGCCAGCGGCGTAGTTTAGGTCTCCGATTATAAATATTAAAAAATTAAGGATATCATTTTAAAAAATTAAAGGATATAATTTTAAAATTTTTATTTACTATAAACTCGAGAAAAATTCTCAAAAATAACATAATAATAGAAATTGTAAATAAAAATAACAAAACGGTCAGAAGGTTAAGAAAATATATAGAAAAATTCGTTGGTAATCTTATAGTAAACATTGTTAAATCTAAACAGGAACTTTTTATTATTAAACTCAAGAAGACTTCTTAAAAATAACATACATTATAGAAAATGTTAATTGAAAATAAGAAAGCGAGAAAAAAGTTAACAAAACATAGGTATCGACAAATTTTTTGGTAAACAAAAGTAAACATTCTTAAATTTGAACAGGAACTTTTAGGTAAGTATAAACATGGATTCAAAAAAATAATCACCTATTTATTTTGCCAGTCGCATAACTAAGCCTACATTTTTGAAAGGCACACAGTGGACACCTGATAATTTAAAGTCGAATAATTTGACAAGCCATTTTAAATATCTACTTATTTTATGCTTATAGATTGAGAAAGATGTGAAGAAAAATAACTCTTGGTAATACTTTTTGTTTTAAAAAAGCACAAGAATAAACCCGAACAATAAATACATATATGGGTGATTGTTTGCATTTTTTTTGTTTGGTATCGAGGCATGTGCTAAAAATTCATTATTCACAGATAAATAAATTTCTGGAATTTTCTTGGTGGCTACTACAATTTTTTAGCTAAACCTGTGCCTACCCGTAGTTACGTGCGTGCTAAATATCCTACCTGATCACATGTAAATGGCTGGGCTGCCGGTCAAGCAGTCGGCGACGTCATCACTTGTTGAATTGGAATTTCAAGCGATTCAGTCGTGCGATTCACTCGATGATTAATATCGCTCGAGTATCAAGTACTCGATTATTAAAATCATCGGTTTTTCCCAACACTATATTTTACATACAAGTTGAATTTAATTTATTTTTTAAACTAAACCAATGAGATATATATCTGGGTTAGACACTGGCCCAAAAGAATTGCCATTCCACTCGAGGTGACAAAAAAATTTGCCATTTATTCTAAACACATTGTTTAAGTAAGTAAGCCATTAGCGAATTCGCCAGGAGTCATGAACAGCGACTTTTTCATCACGTCAATGTCGAGGCTATCCAGCTCCTTGACAATACGAACCGGACCAGAAGACTCAAGAGGATCAAACCCTTTGAGCTGGTGTAATTGTGTTGGTACAAAAGCAGAGATCAGTGCTTGGGTACACATTAACATTAGTGTAATTAGAATATTAGAAAAAAAATAAGGAACTCTAGTGAGTAAGTCCTTAGGTATAAGTTTCGTAGCTGTTGTAAATTAGGTTTGAAAAATATTGCTCATTGATCTAAGTTATGATCAGATTGTAATTTCAGTAAATGCCAATAGAGGTGTTTTAAAAATTAAAAATAAATTATTCTAAAACGTTGTCGAAAAACATTTCGTAAACAATTAATGGCGATATATTATCACTTTTGGCTTTGGATAAATTTCTATTATTTTCTCAAAAACTTTTAGGAACATAACAATATTAGAGTATATTCATTTTCCCAATTCAGACGAATAGCAAATATCACGCGCTGATGATTGTTTATGTTCCTGAATTGTGAAAATAAATAGAGTATAGAATGTTTTGACTTAGCTTGATTTATTTTATGGGTTTAGTGTCCATGTTTGCATAAATTGCAATTGCATGATTTAATGAGAATAAGCAACAGTAGGTGTGATAGATCGATATATAGCCTGTTCACATATGATGGTGGTGGACAAAAATATAATTAGTAGTAAGTTATTTTCTAAAATTTACTATTTAATAGTTGGATTCTATAATTTATGGAGCCAACAGTTATATACACTGTGACAGAAATTCGGCAACCCCTGGATCAAAGTGCTTCAAATTTAGACGGAGGGATAAAAAATGGTTTTGCATTCGTTTTTCTTATAATCAAACACAAGCACTATAGGAAAATCCTTTAAGGGGCTCTGGGAGTGCTGCGTGTGCGCATAAAGTGATTCACATTGGTTTTGAATTGGAAAACACAACCTCGGGAAGGTCGTTCCATAATGCATAAAGATGACTTCTTCCAGATGAAAGAATTCTTAAATAATGAAGGTTGAGGAGCACTAGGCTTAGCCATATATGAATGAGCGGCAGTGGTTCGTCGTGTATTTCTGCTCTGGGCGGAATTAAGAGGACACGGTCAGCGGAGCATTTTCCATAGAAATATCTGTAAAAAGAGAGTCAAATCACCAACCTGTCTCCGATGTTTCAGGCTGGCGATGCTCTTTGTCAGCTCGTGGTCTCCGATCAGACGAATAGCTCTCCTTTCGATGGAATCGAGTAGCCGAAGAGTATGTTTGGGTACGGAGCTCCAGACATGAGGGCAGTACTCTAGTGATGATCGAATCTGGGCTTGGTATAGTGTTAAAAATTGTCGAGGTGTGTACAACTTTTTGGCCCGGAAGAGTACACCAAGTTTCTGGGAAGCTACCTCGGCGATTGCCACAACGTGGTTATGCCAAGACATATTTCCTCCCAAATTGACGCCCACCAAATTAATAGATGAAACCAGTGTCCTGCCTTGACTATATCCGGTTCTGTAATGTTAACCTTATTAGAGAAAACTGCTGCCTGTGATTCATGATCATCATCAATCAGCTATAAGGACGTCCACTGCTGGACATAGGCCTCCCGTAAATGTTTCCATCTATCCCTATCCCGCGCCGCATTCGTCCAGTTCGTGTGAATGCGCTTCAGATCGTCTGATCATCGGTGGGCGGTCTGCCCCTGTTGCGAAGTGCTTGATCTCTAGGTCTCCATTCGGTTATTTTTCTTGTCCATCTGCCATCGTTCAATCCAGCCAAGTGACCCGCCCAGTTCCATTTGAGATTCGATATTCTTTTGATGGCATCCGTGACTCCGCTTCTTCTTCTTACCTCTATATTTGGAATCCTATCTCTCAGAGAAAGACTTGGTCGTCCCATGCCTCTCTGTGCTATTGTTATTTTGTTTGCCGTTTGTTTTGTTAGAGTTAGTATTTCGGCTCCATATGTTAGCACGGGTAGAACACACTGGTTATAAACCCTTCTCTTTTGATACATGGGGATATTTGACCTTAAGATGTAGTTCAGTCGTCCAAAGGCTGACCATGTGAGTCACCTTCGCTTCGCCAATGATCTGGTATTAATTACAGATAACTTCGGCGAAGCAACAGAGATGCCAAGCGAACTGGAGTTGGCATCTAGAGAGGTTGGGCTAAATATCAACATCAGCAAGACAAGTTTATGACAAATCTGGTCACCAGTGAAAACCTAACAGTAAATAATTTAAATAACCAGCAAGTATGGTCGTATAACTATCTGGGCCACGAAATTCGATTAGGGAGAGAATCAGACCTATGGCATCAGCAGAAGAATAGGCCTGGGATTACTTAGCATTAAATTCGACTTGGCTGTCACCCCAAGCCAAAATTTCTTCCAGGTCTTTGTTGAGGCGTGATACTTCATGCTGTCTGCGAAGATGTGCGTCGTCAGCCGATGTTTGTGCATTCAAAGGAAAATATGAGATAAGTGTGCTATCGTCAGCAAAACTAAATATCGGATTTTTCGGTTTCACTAGAAGGCCGTTAATGTAGAGTAAGAAGAGAGTGGGAGACAATATGGACCTTTGAGGAACACCGGCATTGATGGTGAATGTGGAGAAATTCGTCAATCGCCACTTACAGAGAGCGGTCCTTAAGAAAGCTAGACAACCACGCACAGAATCGACTGGGCATACCATAGGATCGCCGTTTACTTAGAAGTCCCTCATGCCAAACACGATCAAAGGCTTTAGAAATATCCAGTGCAACAGCCCGAGACTCCCCATGATGTTCGATGGCGTTGTTCCAAATATGGGTGACATAGGCTAGAAGATCTCCAGTTGATCTGGACTTTCGAAAACCATATTGATGATCGCTGATAATGTTGAAGCCTTCCAGGTACTTTAGAAGATGTTGGTTAATAGCTTTTTCCAATACTTTTGATATAACTGAAAGCAATGCGACTGGTCGATAGTTATTAGGCAAGGTTCTCTTACCTTTCTTTGGTATATGCTGGACTCGCGCCGTCTTCGAGAACGATGTAAATATTCCTTGTTTGTAGGATAAGTTAAAAAGTCTACAAAATACTGGTGTTAGTTCATCGGCGCATCTCTTGAGAACTATAACAGGAATTCCGTCTGTACCAGAAGCTTTCTTGTAACGAGTTGTTGCTTGGACTTACGAGAAAAATGGCAGATTACGAAGTTCTGGGCCACAATGTTTATGTATAATAACATTATGGATTCGAGCTGTGTTTAATTGTGCTGCTAATATCGTAGCTACTATTAACTAAATGCGCCAACTAAAGAAATTTAGTTTGTAAAATTATATTGACTCTTCATAGGAAGTATGTCTAGTTGTTCGGTGATAGTAACATATAAATATGGAATAAAATTATATCGGAATCACTTTAAGTTGCCTTATATTATAACTTTTACATACACATTTCCCGTATCAGTTTTAGAAAAATCTACCAAAGTGACAAATTATAAGCTTCATTCGGGCTATGCTAGGACTGTCGGGAATGTGCGCAGTTTAAATATACCTGTTCGGGTTTTACAGTTCTAATTTAGGACGGTTCTCGAATCAGAAGTTTGGCGTTCGGGTTAAGTACCGTTTTCAGATTATTTGTTACACATTCGCATATAATTGCCCTCTTTCATCGATTTTGGAATTGTGATGTGTGCACTGTGTACAGAGTATATTTTAAGGTTATATTTGTTCGGAATTGTATTTTACAATAACAAGTATGGATTTGATAAATATCATAGATTCATCTAGTTCATTATCTTCATCATCTAAGCACGAAGATGAGTTGTTGGAAATATAACCTTAAAATCAAAGGAAACGATGAGATCCGAAATCTGGCAAATTAGGTTATGTTATTTATAAATTTTACATCTTTCGAATGTGTTCGGGTTTTACAACTCTGTTGGCAGTCCTAGAACAGTGCGTGATATCAAAACCAGGCACATATAGTTCTGCGCAGTCAGCAGATCGTTCGATAACTGTTGTAGAACTGTTCAAATAATTGAACCCGAAGAAACCTATAGAATTTATTCCACGTTAGATGTTTACACTGCACTGTTTATATTTCACAAATAAAATGAAATACTTTTGTAAGCTTTGTAAATGTGTTAAGATTTAAAGCGAAAAGCGATATTTGGTATGCTCTTTATTTTCGTTTCAATTTATTTGAACAAGTTCGTAACTTTTCCACTCTTCTCCTTCCGAACATTAATTTTTGTTTACCACTAGATAACTCCAATCCATGGCGCTGACGTCCATTGCAATCGTGAATTAAGGTAGTCTAATATTTTTTGTATACGAGTTTAAAACAAAAATCTACTGCCTATAATATTTTTGAAAATAAAGAATTTAGTTGACGAAGATAATGAGATGGTTTTATAACCAAATGTTAAGAGTAGAGTCAGTAGAGGGAGTTTAAGAGTAGAGAATCTAACAATTAGAAGGTTAAAATAACATTGCTTGCATGTGATGAATACGAAATCATTTTAATTAATTTTTGGTTTTTGGTTTTGTTCGGGTTTGTTTGTTTATTTGTCTAACAAAAGCAACCTTCCTTCTGAATGCATAAATTAATTCTTGTTCAAAATAAAGATTATATAAATTGAGACCAAACAGTAGAGCATTTATTCTTGTGGCGTACGTTCGAGTTTCGTACACGGTACCTGAAATATTCTCGTTTCGTACACCGTCCATAGCGATGGTCTGGTTATCGGGTAACTGTATAGGTCGGTTGACAATTTTATAACGAAATATCATAATGTTTATGAATTTAAAATACTTTGTTGCTTTGTTTCCTATCACTTTATTATATTGCATTAATTGTATATGAACAGGGTTGTATTTGTATGTTTTGTTCAAATCTTCATATGAACATATGTCCTAGACGTCTTAACTTTTAAGATACAGGGTGTCAAAGATTTTCATGTTTTTTAATATTTTGTTAAGGTTAATGATTTAAATACGTGACCACTACACTAAGTAGGCAACTGGCAAAGCTGTTTCTGTTTACAAAACAAAATCTGCTTCTTACCTACTAGATCGCTTTTAATTGTTAATACCTAATTTCATAACAGAGTGCAAATGAATGAATTTCATTTTTTTATACGAAAACGTTAAACGACAAAAGTCAAGAGACGACATTTTCTCAGCACGGAATGAGAATTTCAAAAATAATTTTTATTTAAACAAAAGAAGTGGAGTACCATTCTTGTCTTCAAAAATACCGAGGACAGTTCCCCCACGAACGCTACTGGTCGGAATAAAAAAAACATATTATACATCATAAAATGCCTCTCGATGAATAGAAAGCGTGTACCAAATTTTACAAAAATATCAAGAGTAGTATCACAGATATTAATAAAAAAGGAGTTCTTTTGAAAATTTCTGGAACTCTGTATCTCAAAACTTAAGACATTTTACGTTTATATGAAATTTTTTTTATGAAAATGGACCCAAGAATAACCTCCTTAAATGTTAGCATGTTATTAAGGAACATCTTGTAAATTAAACCATTTCGCTTAATATTTTTTTCAAGCGGCTGTCCAAATTAGTGCATTTTTTATTCATTTCAGTGTAGGTCATATCGTTGCAGTACGATATCGTACTAAAGCATTTCTTCTGTAAATAATTTGAAATATATACTCACCGGCACAAAATTCCGTCACCCTGAAATTTTGGTCAAGTTTGATATTTTATAACTAAGTAACATTTTTCGATTAGGCTATATTCAGGAGTAAATCAAACTGTTTTTGTCGTAATTTCAAAACACCCTATAAGAAAATTGAGGTGGATAATTTTATTTATATACTGTTTCTTGTAATCTTTGATGTATTCTAAACATTTTTCGTTTCTTGTTTCATTCCATTATCTAATTTCTGCTGCTAGCTGCAAAATTTTAAATGAAACGCTGAGTTTAAGCCTATTTTTATTAAGATAAACAAACACTAGGTATATCATAAAGTTAATTAACGAAAACAATTTTAATATCGTGCATTTCCTCCTCTCGCAGCAATGACAGCTTGCAATCTTCGTGGCATCGAATGAATAAGGTTACTTAGCCTTTCTTGAGGGATAGCCTGATATTCCTCAGTCAGCGCCAGTCGTGAGTTTTGCAAGATTTGTGGTTATACAGGACGACGACGAACGGCTCTTTTAAGTTGATCCCAAAGATGTTCGATTGAGTTGGGATCTGGGCTACTTGGGGGCCAAGTCCAACTTCATTCGGATATTCGCTCACTACATGTGCAACGTGAGGTCTAGCATTAATGTAAATTGGTTCCTAATAAAAGGAGCAAATGGAACAAGTTCTTGGAGGATTTCCTCAATGTAACGGTGGGCGATTATAGCTCCATTTTCAACAAATACAAGATTGATGCATGCTTTGACATACATTTTCAAAAAATATCATCGTCTCATTTAAAATTTTGCAGCTCGCAGCAGAAATGAGATAATGGAATGAATCAAAAAAACGAAATGTTTAGAATACATAAAAAATTATATGAAATAGTTTATAAATAAAATTACCCACCTCAATTTCCCTGCAGGGTGTTCTGAAATTACGACAAAAAACAACAGTTTGATGTACTCCTGTATAACATAGCCTAATCGAAAAATATTACTTTATAAAATAATTAAGGAAAAACACAATAAATTGATCTACAAACTGATATTAAGATCATGAAAATCGTATAAAAAATAAAAAAGTTATAAAATATCAAACTTAACCAAAATTTCAGGGTGGCGGAATGTTGTGCCGGTGAGTGTATATTAGGGCGACACTTGCCAATATTAGTTTATTTTAATAGCACTATTAAATAACCATTATGACATTACATACCTGTAAAGGTACCTACGTTACCTGGTGTACGAGACGAGAAGCCGAAAATGGATTATTTTTTTCGGTGTAACAAACAAGAATATCTGAGGTAAATTTTTTACGTGTATGAAACAAGAAAACACCTAGTAGATTGCAAAGTTGTATTGTTGTTTATTAAGTTTAGTTTTCTTTTACAAACAGAAATGTTATTTTCAATTTCTTAGAAGATGCTATTTTCTTTCTATTACTTGAACTGTAAAGTACAAGCTTTAAAAGTTAAGTTCTAGACGCACTAACACTCTCGTTGTCGTAAATAGACATAAATAATAATAGTAAGAGTAAAAACTTACGTTTGTTTTGCACTTAAATGAAATTGTTCTAATAAGACCTCTAAAATAACGTTCCTCCATTTCCAAGGAAGGTATGAAAGTAAAATTATAGAGTAGAACTTTCAGTAGTACAAATATCTAGACAAAGAAGAATTGAAGTTAAAGAGAGTGTTATTTTTATTGATATCGGTTATTATATTATTGATAAAGTTTACTTGCAGTAGCATTATAAAGTTAGCAGAGAGAGAATTACAAAAGTTTATAAGAACATTGCAAGTTTTCTTTAGTAAAAATAGCGTCGCGTTTTTAAAAAAATTAGCATTTGTAACCGAGTTAAATATCTTTAATTCTCTAGGATCTCGTGAGCAGTAGCGCTGCCAGCACACAGTTTAAAGCATTACTTATTTTCTTTATTCTATCCATACTATAGGTACGTCTACTGTTTTGCGAAAGTAAATATAAACTAACCTGGAAATACGCTAATTAACAGTATTGCAACTTCAGAATAACAAAATAAACTAAAGCGTTAACTTGCTCTAGGCAAAACTAGACATTTCCTCTTTAACAATAAAATAAGTACCTACCATGATTCTTTAGACGAATTGGCGTTTAAAATATGCATCAATATTCTGTTTTTTTGTTGTTCATCGATGACAGGTTCCCTCTTCTGGTAAGTTAGTAGTCAACTGTATTCGCATAGGAACGTATTTTGTGAAAATATCGGGTGTAACACTTATGACATGATGTTTTCATAAAATTTGTAACACCCTGTGGATTTCAATAGTAACAACTTCATGTTAGAATTCAAATCAACCTTCAGCATTATTTCGTTCTTATTTTTTTTGATTTGCTCTATTACTTTCTTACTACAAGAGAAACCCAATTGTATAGCATAACATGATTTTATTGATTTAAATTTGCATTATAAGCATTAAATTGAGGCTGTACATGTGAGACCTAGAATCAAATTACTCGAGCTATGAGAAATGATCTGGAAAAAGTTGGAACTGATACCAAGGCCAGCTCAAAGCCCAGACACGAATCCCTTAGAGAATCTCTGGGATATTTTGGGGAAGAGATCACAGGAGGAATGTAACCAGTTGAAGAGTCTGGATGATACTGGGCTTGGACTTGTTGAAATACGGGTAAGCTGGTCACTTATTTCAAGTATGTACCGTTGTTGTTGCGAAGAAAATATACGTTTCAGAGGCCGAAATACTGGCTACTGATACTTTCGCTTATTTTTTTCTTAACTTTTCATTTCCCTTTTTTCGTTATTAGATATGGAAGTTAACTCTCAATAAAATGTGATGCTATAAAATTGTGTTCCTCTTGTAGTAGCGCCACTTGATTTTGTAGCTGCTGAAATTCATTATTACACAATAATTAGTATACAACAATTAATATAATTTTTACATCCGGTTTCATATAAAATAAGTTTCTGACCGAATACGGTAGTATACTAATTTCTTGGAATATCAAGACAGAAAATTCCACGTCACGGTCTCACTATTTACATATACGGGGTGTTATGGAAATGACGTATTATATTTAAACCGGCGATTCCTGAGATGAAAACAAATTGAAGAAAAATATCCAAAAATGGTGCTTTAATTTAATATGCCCTGTACATGACCTTATGTCAAACCAAAAATTACCACGTGGTGCCCTTGTCCGGAAGGTAAACACAGCCACATATGGCAGTGAATCTTGAACAGTGTTGTCATATCTTCAGGGTAAACTCTTTAGAAAGTCAATAACCGTTTGACAGATTTCAAGTTGTTTATTTTTCAGGGTACATTATTATAAACTTTTACGTTCAGTTCGCTTGGAAACAATCTCTGATTTATAAACTTGAACTGACTCGAACGAACCGCCGCGGAGTTAATAAATGGTCAGGTATGTTCTCATTTGTTCAATTCGAACGACACCCGTCAGATATGGACAACTTAAAAGTTTATAAATGCCACTTACCCTTTAGAAAAAAATGCAATTTTATTTACCTTTTCGGACTTATTTAAAACCAACTTAATTTATTAAAAACACCAAGCAAGTACTCATATCACAAAATCACATTAGTTTTCGCGTCACAACACATCTAAGTATCGTTCAATCTGAGTTAGTATTTTAAAGTGCTACTGTGTAGATAAAAATACGCCCTTATTGTCTTGGAAATAATGTATTTAACATCTAAAAATTTTAAAAATAAATAACACGTTGGTTCTGTCGATCGATATCGGCCGGCTTCTTTAAACAGCTGATTTTGGATAATCGGGTTCGGCAGCGGTTAATATTTAAATTTCCTTCTGTAATAATACTTTCCTGTATAATTATAGTCTCGGAAATGGCAACCGCGCTACCACCAGTTTTCGGAGAAAGGAAGCATCTTGAAGTTTGGACTGGCCCATTATTATTTGAAAGAGTAGTTCCTTTGTGAACATAATTGTTTCATTTTATCTTTAGTAAAGGCTTAATGGCCCATAGAAATTAGCGTTTTTATTATTTCTATTGCGAAATGATTAAGTGCTCTTGTTCTATGTGTGTTATTGTAAAGTGTAATTATGCGTTAGTGTTTAGCGCTTTCGTGTAATCTGATAATAGGTGCATATCTTCAAAAAACTAATTTGAAACTCGTGGGTGTCTGTGTGTTTCTTTAAGTGATTTAGTGCAATTTTTTCTGTTTCAATGTGTTTTTTTCTTTCGACGTTATGCCGGTTATGTTAAGAGATTGGAAATAAGAGGCCGAATGGGGTTTAGTGATAAGCTTATTATACACTCCCATACTATCATTAGGACACGTGATGAGCATAAAGTTTTTCCCATAGAAAAAAGAACTGAAGGTGTCCTGGATTTACTTTCTAAGTAAGCTAAATATTTATTTTTATAAGAAACTAAAGTTTTACAATTTTAAACAGTTTGGCAACATTGTGCCTGAACATCTGTTGATTACCCAGCTGGGCAATGTAATATGTTCATATATGAATATGCCGAGGAGTTGTGTATAGGTTTCGGGGTGAATTACTCCACTTTTTAAACGTTCGATTTAAAAAAAAATATATGTAGCCCTTCTCTAGGACACCCCAGGAGTCACCCATTTAAATATAATACGTCATTTCCATAACACCCTGTATGTATTTTTACAGTTTAAAGGTTACATGTTTCGCCAATCTGGGTATAATCAGATCTAAAATAAAAACAAAGTTGGAATAAGAAACAAAAATAAAAATACAAAAAAGTCACTAAATTACTTTAAAATAAAATAAAATACACATGTATTGTGGTGTGTAATTTAATTTAGTGACGTTTTTTGGTGTTATTAACTTTTTCCTTCCTTAAACTTATTTTAAATAAAAATTTTATGTCTGATGATGCCCAGAATAAAAAATTTATGTCTGATGATGCCCAGTTGGGAGAAACCTGTATCCTTTGAAAAATATATATTAAATATATGTAAATCGTAAGACCGTGATTTGAAGTTTACTCCCTCGATATTTACGATAAAATCTTTTCTTAGTATATGATTTTTCTATGTTTATTCGGTTATTTACATTTTATGTATGTAAAATAAATTAAAAAATACATAAACATGGATTTATTGTAATTAACAAGTAACAAACCCTAAATTACAAATGGCAAAGAGAAAGTAAGCTTCCTATCTTAACATATGTATGTTAATTTACAGATGCCATACGTAATATGTAATACGTCATTTTGAGAATAAAAACTATAATTAAAAACTGATATTAAAACTCTCTATAAATGCCACACTAGATTGAAAATGCCTTGCAGTTTTCGATTAAAAGTAATAATTTTTCTCGAATCTAATCAGTAGTTAAACTAATGTAAAAAGTTCTAAGTGCTACCCACTTATTAAGTTGAAGTAAGTAATTTTTGAATTTCTTTCACTTTCATAAACCAGGAATAATTATTAGTCTATTAATAAAAAGTTTTTTTGTTCTTATAATGCCATGTTTCTTCGGGCTTATCGGGTCGGACATGTGCTATTTTTATTTTGTTTTTAATATGAGTTTTTGAAGTCATTATGTATAATTTCTTCTGCTTGTTATACAGAGTGTTTCTTAATAACATGCTAATATTTAAGGAGGTTCGGTTGGGTTCATTTTCACAAAAAAACTTCATATGAACATACAGTGTGTCCGCGGATGAGGGTACCCAATAGGGAAAGAATCTTTATAAGTCATTTTACGACCAAAAGTCATTCTTTATAAAAAGTTCTGCTTATTGAGAAAATGAATTGACGATAAAAAAATTTTAGATCCGATGTACAGGGTGTTCATAAATTAGGAAAATATGAAAATGCTTCAAGAGCTATGCTACCATTATATATTATTTTTTACAAAAATTTTATAAAACAAAGTTGTTGATAAACTAACGTAAAGTGTAAATACAGATTTAGAAATAAAAATTCGAATTTTTAAAAATAAAATAATAACAGTGGTGTCAAGATACGTTCATGTTACGTAAGCATCTTATTTACATCTGTCAGTATTCTGATTTCGTGAAGGCACTTTCGAAAATGTTAACCAAAGAAGAGCGTATTTATTTAATACAATGTTACAGTATTGGAAATTGGAAATACGCTCTTCTTTGGTTAACATTTTCGAAAATGCCTTCACGAAATCAGAATACTGACAGATGTAAATAAGATGCTTACGTAACATGAACGTATCTTGATTTTTTTGTAAAATGCAAATAATTACATAAACACCACTGTTATTATTTTATTTTTAAAAATTCGAATTTTTATTTCTAAATTTGTATTTACACTTTACGTTAGTTTATCAACAACTTTGTTTTATAAAATTTTTGTAAAAAATAATACATAATGGTAGCATAGCTCTTGAAGCATTTTCATATTTTCCTAATTTATGAACACCCTGTACATCGGATCTAAAAAAATTTGATCGTCAATTGATTTTCTCAACAAGCAGAACTTTTTATAAAGAATGACTTTTGGTCGCAAAATGACTAATAAAGATTTTTTCCCTATTGGGTACCCTCATCCGCGGACACACTGTATGTTCTAAATGTCAAAACTTATGAGATACAGGGTGTTAAAAATTTTCTTATTTTTTTTAAGGTTAATGACTTAAATACGTGACAACTAGACTAGGTAGACAACTGTCGAAACTGTTTATGTTTACAAAACAAAATCTTACCTACTAGATCCTTTTTAATCTTTGTTAATACATAATTGCATAACAGAGTGCCAATGGATAAATTGAATTTTTTTATACGAAAACTGTAAGTCAAACGGCAAAAAATCACAGGACGACATTTGCTCAGGAAGGAATGAGAAATTCAAAAATAATTTTTTATACCGAGGGCAATTTTCTCACGATCGCCACTGGTCGGAATAAATAAATATGTTATACATCATAAGATACCTCTTGATGAATAGGAAGTGTGTACCAAATTTGACAAAAATATCTAGAACATTATCACAGATATTACTAAAAAAGCAGATTTTTTGAAAATCTTTAACACTCTGTATCTCAAAAGTTAGGATGTTTAGGACATAATATGTTCGTATGAAGTTTTTTTTCTGAAATTGAACCCAAGAATAGCCACCTTCAATATTAGCATGTTATGAAGGAACATTTTTATTTTGTTTACTACATAGTTTTATAGCAACTTAGTTTTGTTTGATCCCTAGAATTCTAAAGTGTAGTCGGAGGTGTTAATTTTAATAATTGATCAAATATGACCAATGTGTTTTTCTTGAAAATTTAGTATAAAAAACAGTTTATTAAATGGAAAATAAATCTCTGTCTAAACCACAAATATAGAATCTTTCCGTTATATTTTCGTCAGACTAATTCTTAGACGCGTTTCGCTGTATCACGGCTCGTCAGTAAGGCCAGAGTCTGTCTAAACACTAATATAGAATTTTTACCGTTCTCTTTTCGTTAGATACGGCGAAACGCGGTAAGGATGTTTCTGACGAAATAAGAACGTCAAAAATTCTATATTTGTGGTTTAAATACACTAGTAGGACAGCTGAACATTCCCGGATGACTGTAAAGATTACCTGTCGAAAAGCAAGGGGAAACTCGCAATATGGACTCCGGGAATGTGGTTTTTATGTATGAGATAACATACTATTTATCAAAAAAAAATATTATTCACAGAATATACACACATTATTAAAATCAACTTTTGCAATTTTGAACTAAGCATTATTAATTTTGTTCACAAATACTAATAAAATTTTCGAAAAAACTTGTTCTCAATAATTCTTCGTTACAAATAACTGCAAGGAAACAATATTCTCGTAGAGTACAAAAATAAACATCTCATGACAGTTATTTTTCGTTGCCGGGCAACCCATTGAGTATTTCTTCCAAAAATGTTATCAACTATGTTAGTCTTTCTTATCGATTTTTGGAAAAACTATTTTAAGAACGCAGTGTATTCTTACGATTATACTAAGAGATGACGCTGCAGGTTATATTCGGCACACCAGGGTTGATAATAGTTTGAAGTAGAACTCCTTTCTTATTGTTATCTATGAACACCCACCCTGTGTGAACGAGAACAAAAGAGTTCTAAACCGGTCTGCAGGTAATGACATACGACCAATAGATAATGCTTCCTATTCTTGGTAGCAGCGTTGCCAGCGTCGTTACGCTCGTAACATATTTGTTACGGAACACGAAGGTTTATTACGTTATTGCACCGCTTATGAATATTTACATTTTGTAATATTTGCTACACTATCGATACTCCTACAAAATGTGATTTATTTACAAAATTAATAACAATCGACATATAAAAATATATATATATGTACAGGGTGTTTCTTAACGACGTGCTAATATTTCAGGGTGTGATTCCTTAGGTCATTTTATAAAGAAACGTTCATATGAACATGTGTCCGCAAAGGCTTAAATTTTTTGCTACAGGGTGTTGAATATTTATTTTTTAAATGATTATTTTTTAATATCTCCGAAAGTCCTACAGATATTATTTTCAATATTGGTATGTGTTAAAAGGATATAAACCACAAATTTTAGTTAGAAAAGTTATTCAATTGTTCCGCCAGTGGCGTCCCTGCAAACATGTCCTCTGATATTTTTTACAAAAAAAATTGTACGCCACTGACATTTTTCCATGTGGATTTTTTCTGATTAGTCTGATCAATTCTACATGAAAATGGTCTCTTGAGTTTTTCCCGTTCTTGATTAAAACCACTAATTTCATATTGAAACTAATTGTCAAAATAACTAATTTGTTGGAGTGGACAATTCGATGCGAAGACGGGCGAAAGCATGCTTTTTGAGTGAAGGTAGCCATTTATCTTAAAAATATTGATTTTTCCTAAGAACAAACTACCTTAATTATTCGTTTTTAAGAAAGAATGTCATTAGGAAATGTTCGTTAGAATTACCTTTCCGTCGTAATTCAAGATTTAAAGAAAATTTGGTTTAAATCGATTTCTCCCCACGCTATAAGGAATACAACCAAAATACGTTGAATAAAAACATTGTAAATAAAATCCTAGTTTAATTAATACAAAAAATGATATTGACTACCTACCCTAAGTGTATTCAAAAAATTAATTCTCTTTAAATCTTGAATCTTGACGAAAAAGATATGTCCTAATGACATTTTTCTTAAGACGAAAAATTAAGTTGATTTATTTACTTCTAGATAAAATTTAGATTTTAACACGTATACAGAAACTAAATTTTCTAATAACAAATCTTAATTTCATTTACGAGTAAATTTTTTTATAAAGAATGACGTTTTGTCGCGAAATTAAAAATTAGGTCAATTTGTGGTATAGGTACCCCATCCAGGTATATTAATAAATCAAAAATATTCCGGTCGAAATGAAATACATAGGCCAATCGACGTAGTCGATATCATCCTTCTTGACTAGACCTTTTCGGAATATATGCTATATTTTGTAAACAAACAAAAATGTGCCAGAACGTAACAGATTTTTTTAAATTTAACAGTCGTAGTAGGTACTATACATCATAAAAAAAATTATAATGTTTTATACCTACATATCACTTTTCAACTATTTTCTATTTTGGCCATATGGATTTTCCTTAAGCTTTGTGGGTGGTTATACATTTTAAATTAAATAACCTTAATACATATAATATTTCTTGATAATTTAAATATACGGAGGTAAAGAAACTCACAGTCTGCTCCACTAGTTTAATAACAATTAATAAAACCAAAAACCATACATGTTTCGAAGGCTTAAGCCTTCATCTTCAGTGAGAAATAAAACATCAAAGGGTACCTATGACATTGAGGTAACTGTAAATAAGAAAAAAGAAGTTTAAATAAGTTAAGTTAAGCAAAAATGATTGAAAGAAATGGAATTGACGCAATAGAGTAGTAACATAGGGGAGTAAAAAGTATGAAAACTCTTTCTTACCTAGCAAAGCAGGAAAAGAAAAACTTTTGATTATGTAAAAATGAAGAATTCTTGTTAGAAAACGAATGCATAATTAAAATTTTAAAATTTTTTTTTTAATTTTGAATTTTATATAGAACTTGTTCATTTTGAAAAGGTTCATCTCTACACGAGGTTCAAAGATGAAAGAAAATTTTTTTAAACAATTCTTAGGTTAAAGAGTCAAAGCCTAAGAATTGTTTAAGAATTGTTTAAAAAAATTTTCTTTCATCTTTGAGCCTCGTGTAGAGATGAACCTTTTCAAAATGAACGAGTTCTATATAAAATTCAAAATTAAAAAAAATTTTTAAAAAATTTTAATTATGCATTCGTTTTCTAACAAGAAAAGAAACCTTTAGTTTTTTACCCTTTTTATTTTTTATTTCTATTCTTCATTTTTACATAATCAAAAGTTTTTCTTTTCCTGCTTTGCTAGGTAAGAAAGAGTTTTCATACTTTTTACTCCCCTATTCTACTACTCCATTGAGTCAATTCCATTTCTTTCAATCATTTTTGCTTAACTTAACTTATTTAAACTTCTTTTTCTTATTTACAGTTACCTCAATGTCATAGGTACCCTTTGATGTTTTATTTCTCACTGAAGATGAAGGCTTAAGCCTTCGAAACATGTATGGTTTTTGGTTTTATTAATTGTTATTAAACTAGTGGAGCAGACTGTGAGTTTCTTTACCTCCTTATAACTTCACTCCACTTTGAGATGGACTACTTCAAGAAAATTTAAATATACAACCAAACCATGCAAATGAAAATATTTTCCATTTGTAGCACTTTCGATGTGTGCATTGTAGAAAAAGTTTCTATATCTGATTGAAACAAGTTAATTTCCGGCCTTATAATGACAATATCAGGCAAAAAAGTGAATCAAGTTACAAATAGAAGTTTGTCGATTAATAATTAACATCAAGTACAAGCACGTAACAATAGGATTGCATATTAACAGGAAATTGTGGTTGCTATTTTGTTACATCTATTACCAAAAGTAGATAAAGCCAGTTTTAAGTGGTTTCATTTTTCAAATCTGAAATATTGCACTCAAGTAAAATACAAATTGACTTTTAGGCCAAGGTTTATACAGGGTTTTCCACTGGGAATAAATTCGATATAATATATCGAAAATTATGGATAGAAAAATTTGAAAAATTGGACAGTATGATAATGTTCATGGGAGCTAAAACATCGGAAGTATGGTGACACTGATTATACCAGAAGTCGTATTACATTTTTGGATTCTATGCAATATTCTAGGCATAAATACTTATGTCTCGAACACGTTTAGACTTAGGTATAGAAAATCGGGAATGTAACTATTCACCGTCGCCGATTCGCCGTCGCCGTTTTGCTGTCGCCGTTTTGCCGTCGCCGGTTTACCGGCGGGATAGTTCGCCGGCAGCCGATTCGCCATGGGCCGTTTCGCCGTCAAGTAGAAATTAATAAAATACGTAATAAAGGGTATTTATGATATACATTGCTAAATTATTTGAAAAAGTAAAATAATATAAACCTCTAAGATATTATACTATAAATATATGAAACAAAATTATTACATTTCATAATTATGGACTAAACCTCTGAGATATTCTGCTATAATAGGTTTGTTCCAACACCCTATTTTTGTATCGTTCTAGAACCGTCACGAAACTGTTGGAATCGATTTTGTGCGCAGGCGTTAATTTTGCACTGTTTGTTGCCGATGCACAAGGGAGGCAAAGTTGGTACGTTTTTGTGACCATTCTGTGTAAAAATCTCAGCGGATCGCTTGTCTGATTCTAGGAAAGAAGTTTAGTATAGTAATTAGTTAATTATCATAACATTCATAAATCACAACCCTACTTTTGTTGTTTTGATTTCTTCGTCTAAGCTTGAGTATTATCTTTTTTCGTTCCGTTTTGTTGTATTTAATAATCATGAAAGAGAATAACGTTTAATGTTAAGAATATCTTGTAGGTTTGGGAACCGGATTATACAAATTTAATAAGAATAAATTAAATAATCAAAATATTAAGCAACAACTCCTACAAAACAAGGCTAAAAGAACTGCATGAATGCCAGGAATACAAAAACAACGGTTAAAATGCTTAGGGCGCAAGTCAGTACAAGCGGTTCCTGGCCTTGGCCATGTATCGTTTTTACCGTTCAGGAACTGGTTTGCGAACGATCACAATTTGGTTGGAACACCAAAGGGATCGCCAGCTACACCGTTTTGTGTCGGTTGGGACGCCTTTCGACTACTACGCATGTGCGTGACCGTACATTGTACGATTTTTAGGGTGGTTGGAACGAACCTATTATCGTTTCTAAAATTGTTGACTAACGACAAAATTCTTTTGTTTTGCTATTTGGACTTATGTGATTTACTTGAATTCCAAGAACCCTAATTACAATTTTTATCACAGTACTATATCATAGATTGGAGTTTGTTTGGCTTTGTTCGGGTTTGTTAGAGGTTTATATTATTTTACTTTTTGAAATAATTTAGCAATATATATTCTAAACACCCTTTATTACGTATTTTATTAATTTCTACTTAACGCCGAAACGGCCCATGGCGAATCGGCTGCCGGCGAACTATCCCGCCGGCGAATCGGCGACGGAAAAACGGCGACGGCAAAACGGCGACGGCGAAACGTCGACGGCGAAACGGGACGGCGAATAGTCCTAGACCCTACAAAATCTACCTCGAATCTTGCGTAGAATCCAAAAATGTAATAATATACACAGGGTGTTATGGAAATGACTTATTATATTTAAATGAGTGACTCTTTGGGTATCCTAGAGAAAGTCTACATACGTTTTTTTAAAATCGAATATCTCAATACTAAGGTAAAAACCCTTTTTATCCACATACTGTCGCGCCGTTCCATCTGGATTTAGTTAGCAACAATGTGGGACACTAGAGTATACTAACAGTGTTGTCAGATCACACCGCATGTTTCGCCCTTGCTTGGATACCTGCCGCGCGCGACTATCGTTGCTTGAGTATATTTTGAGACTCGCTTGAATGACGCTGTCGAGGGTTTCACGTGCTTGATGTAAACGAATTTTAAACGTTTTGTTAGTTGTTACCCGATTTTTTTTCTGTTGTGAAATAATTCATAATAAGAAATATTGTGATGTGATTTCAAATTTGTGTGATATTACCTTAAATTATACAACTCGATATTACCTATTGTTGGTTCTGTTGCAATACATACTTTTGTGTTTTATTTTTTTATGAAATTTAATTATGAAACGGATTATAAGATCGATGGTAAGAGAGTATGTTCCTTAAAATTGTAATATTTTTTTTCTAAAAAGTTTGAAAAAGAAGTGATAACGCGTCAATGATGTCTTGTTGTTAAAAACTGAACACGTGCATTAACAATTCTGTATTGCAATATATGACAACACCGCCTCAATAAACTATTGATTGCGAGCGTCCTCAGTAGCGGCCACGTAAATTTTCAGATTTCATATTAAAGTGTATATTTCGTACAATAATTTAAAGCGCCATTTAAGGTTATTTTTCTTCAATTTATTTTCATCTCAGGATTTGCCGGTTTAAATATAATAAGTAATTTCCATAATATCCTGTATATACATGCTATTCTATTTAAAATAAGCAACTTGATGGCGACTTCCGGTTTAATCGGAAGTGCCGCCATATTTAAAAATATTTTAGCATCCGGTAAAATTTTTAAAATATTTTTATATTGTTTTCCATACATAGATCAAATTGATTCCTGGTGGGACACCCTATATATATTATTAAATGAAGGAGACCATTTCCAGAATTTTTTTGCAAACAATACTTATAATAATAATAATGAATGTAAATTAGAATGAGTCTTAATTTGAATTTAATTGTTTTAATCAAGAATGATGCGTCTGACGAGAAAAGCCCAAGACACTGTTATCATGCATATAGAATCAATCCTAATCAGAAAAAATACAGGAAAAAATGTCAATGGCGTACCACTTTTTTTGTAATAATATATTAGAGTACGTGTTTGAGGGTACTCCACTGGTACAACCGAACGAACAAACCCGATAGAATAATTTTCTAATTGAAATATACAGGGTTGGGCAAATGTTTCGGAACGGCTTAATTACAAGAGAACGAAAAGTTATATCAATTCCAGGTTTTCCGCACGGGACGAATGCACAGTCAAGTAGTAAAATTTTAGTGGTTTTAATTGTCGAAAAGCCAGATCTGATATCACTTTTTTCCTGTAAGTAAGCCGTTCAGGAACATTTGTCCAACCCTGAAGTATCTTATTAGCACATGTCAAAATTGATACTAATATCTAAAGGACATATTCTCCTGCCTTTTAGTGTAATCAGCCATTTCGTGAAAAGTCTGCTCTTTCCATGAAACGCTGCCAAACACTGAAACAAATAACTATTACGCCAAAAGTCTATAAATTCTAGACGTTACATGAAACGTCTGCCTGTTTCGGCCTCTTGATGGAAACGAGTAAAATTACGTTAAGTGACTGACTTTACTGGACTTTTCATATAATGCTCCGAATCTACTTTGAACTTGATGTAACAAAATGAGTATTGTATAACCTGAAAATGGCTACTTCTAGTAATATTCCATTAGCGCTTGCAAAAAACTGACTACGGAAGAAGAGCTTATGAAAATTATGAATGAAAAAAATTCAGTTGTCGAAATATCTTATGCACATGAAGGTCTCGCTGATGAAGATGCTGATATTACCAATGTTGTACCGCAGGAAAAAATATAAACACAGCTCAAAAAATCAATGTGCGAAAATTGTTTACGTGTTGTTAACATTGCAGAAGTTTGTCAATAAATGTTCTGCCACTAAAAATATTTCTGAAGAACGCGACGCAGCTAGAAATAAAACTGAAGAAGCAGGCAAAAAATTGTTAAGTAATTCGGCAAAAAAATGACGACTTTTAATGTAGGCTATTGTGTATTATTGAATATTACCAAAGTTGACAGAGGTCCAGGAATATGATTTGTTTGATAATAGATCAGAAAAATGGCGTAAATCAGATTGCTGGTACTATAAAGGTATGGTTTGGCACTGAAAGTCTTACTGTTGCGGGTTCAACATTTCTTAATAAAGAGGAAATCCCTTGGAAAAATCACTCAGCTTAAGAGAAGCTGTGCCATTGGAATCAGGTGGTCAAGGCATACTGAAATGTTCGTGTAAACCTAGCAAACAACAGTGTACTAGGAATAAGTGTATCTGTAAAGAAATAGCGTACTTTGTAATAGCCGTTGCCATAATAGCTTGCCGTACTTTAATAAATACCGTTTGTTTATTTTTTTTTCAATAATTGAGGATTCTACTTTCATTCGTATTTTTGTTGATCATGTACTGTAGCTAGCCGCTATGATAACTTATTTGTAATATTTTCTTTTGTAGTAAAAGTTATTTCGTTGTTAATTAAGTAAGTGCAAAGTAGATTCGGAGCGTAACATGAAAAGTCCAGTAAAGTCAGTCACTTAACGTAATTTTGCTCGTTTTCATCAAGAGGCCGAAACAGACAGAGGTTTCATGTAACGTCTACCATTTATAGCCTTTTGGCGTAATAGTTATTTGTTTCAGTGTTTGGCAGCGTTTCATGAAAAGAGCAGACTTTTCATGAAACGGCTGATTACACTAAAAGGCTGCGACATATACATATTTCGGAAGATTTCTTCACCTAAGTAATAAAACTCTAAAATATTAAGAGAACCTTAACGTTATGGTAAACCTTAAAAAAGTATGCTTTAAATTAATTTGAGGGTCAATTGATGCGTTAAGTGGAAGATTACCACGTGCTTAAAGATCTATTCCTTTAGATGAGAGTACAAGGGAGAACTTTAATATCCTCTCCAACTTGTGTTAAGAATGACATATCATTCTGTACCTTAAGGTGACTTTGAAATACCGGCCCTAAGCATGTCATTAAGGAAAAGAAGGACTTATAATAATATGATATAACATAATATGAAATATTGAAAATATTTTGTGAGAAATTAAAGGTGATTTCGTTCTAAAAATCATTAGCATTTACTTTTTACCAGTTCCTATAATTTATCAAAAATAATTAATTTTATATTATACTTACACAGTGGGAGTTTCCGATATAGTAGGCTGTACCCATTTACTTAATATTTTGTTTCTAAACAGCTGACCAAAGGTGATCCGAAACATTCGGTTCATGCAGCAGTAAAGTATGAAGTTTATAGACCCATTCAGCAAAGCCAAAATATCCATAATTTCTCCGTAATGTTGATAACACGTTAAAAACAATTCCTTTCCTCTCAATCCTATGACTAAGGCAAAAAGTCCTTGAGGGAGTTCTGTTAATAAAAACAATAACAGTATAGCGATTAGCATTTTAGTGGTTCTATCTGCACGTCTCTCGTATTTTGATACTTTACTCTTATTTTCCCGTCCATTGGCTATAAGAAAATTGCTATCATATCCTTTTAAGACTTGTCTACCTCTTTTCGCTTTAAATAGAGTCCTTATGAGCCATATGCTAATAACTATTAACATGACACAAGGCAACAGCTTAAGGAATATCGAATATAGCCAGAAATTAATTTTTAAAAGATTTCGATGGTTGTCCACTAAGTCACTTAACTGGACGTGGTACAAAGTATAAACTTTGTCTTCTGTAATATTAATACTATTTATCTTGAATGTTGCATACTGTGGTAAGCACAAAAATATCGGTAGGATGTAACTTATTATGATGGCAGCTGTACATCTTTTGTGAGAGCAGAGCACATGATTTCTCTCTATGTATCTGAAACAAAGAGAAACCAAGGTATTAAGTTTTTATCTCATCTAAAATTAAAGACATACACGAGATGAAAATCTTAGTTAAATTTACTATTAAAATAGTAAAAGTAACCATGGATCTATATGTGATTGGAATAACTTTTATTAGAAACTGACATGAAATTATAGCAAATTCTTGCCGACTTCATTGATGGATGTATGTTCGGCTATAAAGTTGTCCAGTTACTTCTAACGAAGAACGACGTCTCATCTGATTTATGATTTTTATTCTTGTAAAAATGTTTTTATAACAATTCACTTAATTCATTTTTATAATAAAAATACTATAATAGCCCATGTACCATACATTTTAAAATATTTAACTACTGGAGTTATAAATTAATTATTTTAACTTGAGTTCGTTGTAAAATTTACAATATATATTTTAGTTGATTTTATTAAATTTATTAGAAATCCTAACTATACTTTTTATACATTATGTGTATCTACAATATTATTTTGTAATTAATACTATATTTTATAGTTTACTTTACTTTACTATAATAATTTTTCTATAGTGTTTGTTCCGTGCACATACAATATATTTTACTAATTAAATTACTTCATTTTACTAAATTTCTTATAAATCCAAACTAAATTATTTTTGTAAATTATGTTTACAATATTATTTTGGTACGGATTACTAACAAAAAAATATAATTAATACTATATTTTATAGGAAATTTTACAATAAAATCTTTACTACAATAATTTTACTATAGTCTTTTTCCGTGTATTTATATCAATCATCACACGAGCTGATGAAGAGCCTCGACAGCCTAGAACAGGGGTCGGCAACCTTTTGAGACGGAAGACCAAAAATTATAATTTACTCAATTTCTCAGTTTTCAAAGAGCCACTAACGGCTACAATTTGATATCGAAAGAGACATAACTTGACATCGAAAGAGCCGCATGCGGCTCGCGAGCCCTAGGTTGCCGACCCCTGGTCACAGCCAAAGCACTGGTGAAGACGCCAAATTGTCTTGCGTCGAAAATGAATTAAAACCTACATAGGAACATCCGACGACGGCGTCATTCGAGAGCTTCCGACGGACTGACGACAGTAACGACGCGTGTCACGGGGGAGGGGTGCGGTGAAAAGCGAGTACAAGTGGCTGAGAGATAGAATCGATGCCTAATCCTCGTTAATCAATTCAGAACGAATTTTTAATGTTTTTTTTCGATAAAATAAATAATATTTTCGTATGGAACTAAAGAGCCGCAGCTTCACATCCAAAGAGCCGCAGGTTGCCGACCCCTGGCTTAGAACATCGAAGACAGGTTGGGGATTTGACTCTCTTTTACAGATATTTTCATGGAAAGTGCTCGGCTGACCTTGCCCACTTAATTTTGCCCAGAGCGGCGAATAGCAGAAATACACGACAAACCACTGCCGCCCATCCATGTGTGGTTAAGCTTAGTACTCCTCGAACTTCATTATTTAAGAATTATTTTATCTGGAGGACTTCATCCTTATGGAACGGTCTTCCCGAGGTCGTTTTTCCCAATGAATATAACCTCCAAAGATTCAAAACCAACGTGAATCGCTTTATTCGTACACGCACCACTCCCAGAGTGACCTACAGGATTTTTCCTATAGTGCTTGTGTTTGATTTTAAACACACAATCGTATCTAGTGGGGCATCTGGTAGAGATGGACTAGGTGAGACCCCTTGTCTCGCTCGCGCTTGAACAGCTTGACATGGTCCGATGTGGTTGTTGTTGCTGTCGTCGTTGTTCTGGAGCTTGGGGTGGATCGGAATTTAATGCAGTTTTACTTTTTGATTTGGATTCATATTGAGAAGTCGATTGTAGATTATAAATAACTTAGTGAAGACTGATACCAACTGAGTTACTAGATTTTTTTCTCGAGTCTATATACATAACAGATGACCTTCACTTGTAACCTTCCTTTGAGTGACGTATATCTAAGATGATGCGCTTGCGCCACCAGAGTACAATGGAATATCTGACAGCTTATGTTCATTCTCAAGGGCAACAATTCGCCCATCAAAATTAGATAAACGAGTATTATAACGTTCTTCAAACTCGCTTTGTAGTTTATTAAAACGTGCCGAGAAATCTTTATTAATTATATCATATATCTGTTTGCGTACGCTGGAAATTTCCTCAAGTACATATAGTTTAGTAGCTGCATCATCATTCTAGCTTTGCAACATTACACAAGGACTTTCCCCCAATGTCATATTGATCGTCAGAGTTGAGTTTAAAACCAACCCCCGGTAAACCACATAATAACTGAACTTATGTATTTACCCGCTGACGACCAAATTTATCAATTGTGTTGTTAACACGACCCATCCTTACTTCCAACTAATCTATTTTTTAAAACTATTATCCACTTATAATTTTACCTAGAGTATATTTGGGAAAATAAAACAATATGTAGCTATACATAATTTATTTACAATTTAATTTTTTTTTAGACATTACGTTCATCAATGTCATTACTGGAAGTGGCGATTTCATACCCATGGTCACAACCATTAAATTGTTCTGTTTCTCTGATAATAGATTCGTCACACATCTTAAATAGAAAATATTTTTAATGCTTATGTATGTGCTTCCTCACATGTGCCATCAACAACTATTCTATTACATATCCAACTAATACTTAATATGATAAACAATAAAAATATTAAAATTCTTTTAAAAATGTCTATTCCAAACAACCAAAATTTATTAATGCTCTTGTATTGCCTCCTGATGATGCATTTGTACTCTGTTCCAAATACGTCAAAGAATATTTATCACCTGACATATTCATATCATCAATAGAAATCTCAGTAAACGCATCAGCTACACGCTTAGGTAGAAATGTTTGAAATGTCTCATCATTCCATTGATCGTATAATGTAGCAACAATAGTTTTCCCAAAACATGTTGTCGTTGTTGTCATTTTTTTAATAACATAACCCGTTCCCACCCCCAAGGTTGAAAGCTTTCTGCGCTCCGGAAATTCGAAATCTTTGTTTACCATATTATTAATTTCACCCAAGGTCTGCTGTGAAATGCTCATTGTTGAAATATGTAATAAAATAATTACCTTCAATAGACACTTTCAGAACGCAACACAAACACAACTGTTCAATTCAGCAGATAATGTTAACTAGAATGCTAGTGTGACTTTGAAGGTAATAATCAAATTGTTCGGTATTTATTTAAATATTCAAGGTCAACAATAACATAAGTAGGCGGGGGGAATTAAATACAACACATACACGGTCACATAAAAAATACAAGGTCAAAAGAACACCTGTCCACGTGGGTGGTCAAGATCATATGATATCACAATGAAAAGACACCTGGTCACGTATACAATAACTTCAAGGTCACACAACAAAATAACACCTGGAATCGCTCAAGGTCAAAACAACAGCTGTCCGCCTGGACGGTCAAGGTCGTATATGCGCGTCAAGGTCACGTGTGACGTCAGAGGAGTGGGGGGGGGGGGGCAGCGGATAGGTTTGCTTACTACTAATGCATCTTGTTACTTCATTTTGCAAACCAACAATTGCTGGCCATTTTGTTGACGATATTGATACTCTCTTTATTTCTTTCATTAAGGTTGGGCTTCTTCTCTGCTTATTAAGTATGTGCCCATTGATATTATTTGTCAACTTAAGAGTACCAATATCATTAGCTATCTTAAGAGTACCAATATAATTTAATATAACATACTAGGTGTCGCCCATTTAAATAGAATAAGCCATTTCCATAACACCCTGTATATATGTGTATTGTACAAATTTATATACTATTTATCGTACCTCTAAAACCAGTTATTTATAAAACTTTATTTTATTTGCAACCAGTTAAGTTTCAAGTTATTTGAATTCTCTGTTATTTCATAAACTCGAGCTAATAAAAATTCTTTTACAGGCATTTAGTACACAGCTCTTGTTTATTCTGCTTCGAGTAAATATTTTATAGACATAATTTAGTGGTTGAAATTGTTTACAATTTACTAAAAATGTCTTTTTATCGATTTGAGTTTCGGCAATTTCGTTATATTATTATTTTAATTTAATTCTTCACTAAAACAGTATACAGTGTGGTAAAATAGGCGGGCATAAATTCATTTAAAACTCAACTTTAAATTTATCGACAAGATGCTCGGACCCGTCGATCTAAATTTTTAGACGGGCATTTTTTGAACTGATTATCATTTATATATGGCGACCCAAAAAAAGTTTTCATGTGACACTTCAATTTTTTAAATTATTTATTTCATTTTCGTATTCTACGATATATATATATAACCTATATCTAAATTAAATTGTTTAAAAAAATCAATTTTATTTAAAATAAAAACATTAGGTTGATAAAACCTCAATTAATGGACAATGTCTTGAAATAATAAAAGGGGAGTTTTAATTTAAAAATTGAAGTCACCCTCTGTATAAATGAAAATTTAAAAAATTACCATAAAAAAAATTAAATCGACGCATTTTTTCGAAAAATTGGTTTTCGAAAAAGGTATAATTTTAAATGAAATTGTTTCAAATAAGTCTATATGTTTAAACGTTTTATCAGAGTATATGCAGGATATCCCTGGATGGGATTACCTATCCCACAAATGAACGTAATTTTTCATCTCTCCACAAAAGATTTGCCATTAGAAAATTAAGTATTTGTGTACATGGAGAGGTCTAAATCTTAAAAAATATTGAATTAAGGGTACTACCTTAACTTTTCGTTTTTAAGAACAATGCGATTAGGAAATTTTTTATACCATCTTTCTCGTCTTAATTCAAGATTTAAAGAAAATATATTTTTTGTATTCTGTCAGGTCACGATAATTTTATTTGAAATCATAAGTTCTAAGTAGTATTAATTGTTTTCCCCAAAAATTAGTTGGTAAGAAACAAAAGTCAGTATTGTACAAGGGTGTAAATATTATAGAATGCAAGCATAGATTTGATATTTTATTAACTTTGTCGAGGCATAATTACATGTATAATGAAATGTATAAAATGGAAAAAAAAACATATGATGGTTTATTGACTAATTCACGTGCAGCACAGTATGAAAATAGAATTAGGAAGTGTATGTGGACTATTTGCAAGGAGATAAACGGTCAAGGTGCGAATTCCGACGTTAACGTGGAAGGAGACTCTGAGCATATAGCTAACAAATACAATGATTTTCTGCTTTCAATCGTTCCAGATATGTTTGGTAAATTGGTTAATATTCCATTTAGTTGTAAGATTAGTGAAAATCTAAGTTCTATGTTTCTAAAACCTGTAACGCCGGCAGAAGTTTGTGAAATAGCACGGAAATTAAAAAATGAAAGTAGTAGTGGTATTGATGAAATTCCGACAAGTATTGTAAAAGTGGCAACTAGTGAATTGCAAAATATTCTGTGTTACATCATAAATAATTCTTTTGGCTTTGGAGTATTTCCTGAAAATTTAAAGATTGCACTCATTAAACCCTTATATAAAAAAGGGGATCATTAAATTCTGGACAATTATAGGCCAATAAGTTTGCTACCAGGGTTTTCAAAAATATATATATCATTGTAATTTATTTAGTAAGTGTCAACATGGGTTTTTAGAAGGGAAATCAACTCAAACGGCTTTGTTTGATTTCATTAAGAAAATTTTGAAACATCTGGAAAATGGCGAACTAGCCCTCGGAATGCTCCTGGACTTATCTAAAGCCTATGATTGTCTTGATAGGGAATCACTTATAGAACAATTGGAAAAATATGGTATAAGAGGAAATGTAAAAATGTGGCTAATATCATATCTAAATGACAGGAAACAAGTTGTAACTGTGACGAGAGACGGACAAAATGGCAGATCAAAAATGTTATCAAATAATGTAGGCATAGCATAAGGTAGTATATTGGGTCCAATTCTTTTTATCTTGTTCATTAATGATGTATACCTTTTAATGAATTCCCCTTACCAACATATATTAAAGTATGCAGACGATACTAATTTAATAATTGGAAGTAAATCTGTCCAAGAGTTGATCGCAAGGGCTGAAGAATTCTTTCAGTTAGTAACAGAGTGGTTTACGACAAATAAACTAATTTTAAATAAAGACAAAACAAATATACTATTGTTTAGTACTAAACAATCGAGAATTGTATAGCCCTTGCGATTGACGATTGACGACAAAGAAATAAACATAGCGAATAATGCAATGTTTTTGGGACTTTATATAGACGAACATCTTAATTGGTCATGTCATATAAATAATTTAATTAAAAAGCTTAACTCAATTTGCTATGGCAATAGGGTCGTTGGCAAATATATGAATGGAAGCTCACTAAGAATTTTGTATTTTGCTAATTTCGAATCGGTCCTGAAATATGGTATCAAATTTTGGGGAAAGGACAGCTCGATTCAGGGTACTTTCATTATTCAAAAACGACAATTAGATTAATTAAGAAAATAAACTATTTGCAAAGTTGTAGATCTGTGTTCAGGAGCTTAGGCATAATGACTGTATACGCTGTATATATATACAAATGTTTAATGTTTATTTTTAGAAATAAAAGTCTTTTTGACTGGAAACCTAAGCATGTGTATAATACTAGAACCCTGCACTTCACTTATGTATCTCATAGACTTACGCTAACTGAAATATCTCCAAGCTATATGTGTGTGAAACTGTTTAACACTCTCCCAGGCCAACAACAACAACAACAACGTACAATGTATAAATTCAGAAAAAAAATTTAAAGCCAAAGTCAGAATGATGTTGATCAGTTTGGAACCCTATAGTTTGAAGGACTTTTGTCCAGATTTGTAAAAACTGTTAAGTTGTGACGTCATTTCATTTTGTGCTCTTAGTGTCATATTTTGAAATAAAGATACTATTTATATATTTATTTATTTATTTATTTCTTTAATTAAACAATCATTTTATGTCAAAAGTTTATATTCAACGTGAAAGCTCCAGGTATTTTGATTGGATTGTTTATATTCGGAAAACAGCGTAGGCATGGGGAAAATTGATAAAACTAAATGTTCCTTAAATCTTGAGTTATGACGAAAAAAACGTCATTCTAACGAACATTTTCTAATGGCATTTTACTTTAAAATGAAAAATTAAGGTAGTTAAATTTTAGATAAAATCAATATTTTTCAAGATTTTGACCTACATAAAGAACTAATTTTTATAATGATAAATCCTAATTCTTTTACAAGCAATTTTTTTATGGAGAATGACTTTTTATGGGGAAATTAAAATTAAGTCCATTTGTGGTATATGTAACTCCATCCCGGGACACCCGCACATTC
Source organism: Barypeithes pellucidus (assembly GCA_963991005.1). Taxonomy (NCBI): domain Eukaryota; kingdom Metazoa; phylum Arthropoda; class Insecta; order Coleoptera; family Curculionidae; genus Barypeithes; species Barypeithes pellucidus. The sequence continues at coordinate 34,030,457 of OZ022556.1, forward strand.
CGAAAATATTTCTATGCGTGTTTTCTCCGAAGCATTGTTTCATAATTTATTTTAAAATCGATTGAAATTACAATTTTATTGTAAAGAGCTTTTAGCTAAATAAATAATAAATGACTTTGTTTTTAAATGCCTCGATCAAATCCAATAAAACAGGGTATCAGAGCTTTATTATTTCAGATTTTACAAGAAGCCAGAACATTTATCATGATTAATTTATATAATACCGGAAGTAATCTCAAAAATATGTAGGCCACGTTTACATCCTTCATTCAGCAAATCGAGAGAATTGAGAAGTATTAAATCCTGATATTTAACTAGGTAACCCACTTCCGGGATGGAAGAATAAAACGCGGGATTTTGAAACGAACAAATATATTGAGGCCTATAAATTATATTTCTGTAAACCTGTAATTATTGTAAATCGGCAATTTGTAAAGAGCCGTTTAACTACGTAATTATTTAATTCATTCAAAATACTCAGTTTCGAAGAAAATCTTAGGTTTGGAAATAGATTTTTATTAAGATCAATATCATCTTATATTTCTCTATAAGTAAGAATTAGTTAGTGACCTCAGCAAAATAGTATATTAACAAGCCACTTTCGGCGAGTTTTCTAAGGGGACAGGTGCTATATTAGCTTTATAAAGCATATACTTTATACTATTTTTTCTATTTAACGTATTTTTTAATAGAAAAAATCCATATTAAATATTTATGTCTAAATTTTTGGTAATAATACACACATCACATTATGATTTTATAAAAGTAGCCTGTAATAGATTATTTGTGTCTGTCATTTTGTCGCGAAAATTGAAAACTTTCTTAAATAACACAAGTCGACAAATTTAAATTTTTGTAAAGTTAACATTGATGAAAATGGGTTTGTCCGAAGTACTTTAGAGTCCTAAATCCGAAAATGATAAGCTAATTACTGTAACACGTACAGTTTTATTGTTATAAGGGGTGGGTGGTGGAGAAAAAAGAGGAGACGACATATTGTTACAATGTAATTTATTTAATATAAACATATAAAACATGTGGCATTTATGCAAAGACATTAGTGAGGATTGGTTGTTACGTTAATAAAAATATATTGCACAAGATATGATACAGCGACAAAAACGTTCACTTTTTCCTATTGTGTTCTGTAGCATCATCCCTTTTTAAAAACCAACAGTAGTCGCCCAACATAGATGGGTTCCAGTGTCCCTGGTATCTTGTTTCCATCGTTCTGATGTCCTGGTGAAACCTCTCTCCTTGTTCATCGATTACTGCACCCACATTTTCCGGGAAAAAATTCAAATGGGAGTGCAAAAAATATATTTTTAGAGGCATGCGACACCCTAGTAATTCATAGGTTTTCAACAGTTCATCTATGAGTCTTTTACAGTCCAAGCTGCCAATTCCTTTTCATTTAATTGTTCTTGAAAACGGAGATTATCTAGGAGCTTCCTTATCTGAGGTCCAATAAGTATGCCTTCTTTTAATTTTGCGTCACTTAGGTGAGGAAATATTTCAGTAGCGGTAGCAGCACCTTTTTTGGGTTAACAAGGGGAGCATATTTAATGTTTGTAGTACCAGGTTGAAAAGAAGTTCTATGAGGCCAATACTGTAGTGTTCTTTTGTTGCCTTACTGTCCCACAGACACAAGTCCTTTATTACTTTTAAATCTCCACAGATATCCCACTGATACTGTTCATATTTAACACGATTTAATATGGTTGCTAAGTTGTCATAGGTTCTATCATTGTCACTGAATGAGCTAAAGGCATGGATGTTTTTTTGTTTCCATTATGAAGCAGGACTGCTTTTAGGCTGTATTTCGACGAATCTATGCCACTCGCTAGGATCATGATCCATATTAAGCACATTAAACTATCAATATCATAACAGACACATAGCGACCTTTCCACTTTAAAAAAACTTGATAATGTAACATTCCGTTTTCTGTAAAGTGAAACACTTGCTTTTTTATCTAACAAGTTCCAGTCTTGAAGTCTGGAATCAAGAAGTTCCAATTTTTGTTTTGACAATCCTAGGTCACGAACCAAGTCATTTAATTCATTCTGAGTTATTGAGGTTCACTGGTAGTTGGTAAAAATGTTGGGTCATAACTGGTGTTCTCAGGAAGTTGTGGATCAGATTCGGATGAAGATTTAGAATCACCGGAAAGGCGCTATCGGTATCGGTAGTTCTTGGCAATGAGGAACTGGCCTTAGCGCAGAAGGCAAATTTGGATACTACATATTGTCTCTATGCTTTTTTTTTAATCCCTGCTGTTTTAGTTATGCAAAAGTAGCATTCACTTACATGGTCAGTAGGTTCTCTCCCTCATAGGAACAGCAAACGGCATAGAATTTCTCTTGCGATACATCCACTGCACTAAATTTACGTGACAACTCACACAACAAACATGAGAAGCCCAACTTTTATCTTGATCCCCAATTTGGCACTTAAAATATAAAAAATAGGCTTTTTCGACTTCCTCAGATATATATCTAGCTTGGGACTTTATGATAAATCGCCAGATATATAACAAAACTGATCGGCTGGATTTTTACAACGTCGACGACTCGAACTTGCCATTTTATATCAAAATTGACTTAAACACTTGACTGTACTCTAAACGAGACATAAACCAACTAAACTGCAGAAAACAGTAAAACTCTTAAAAGTTCGTACAATACTATGAAAATAACCCCGCTGCGGTCTTGTTGTACTTTCCGGTCCTAAGGCAGGTAAAAATGATTTCAAAGATCGCATTATATTAAAGAGAAGCAGATACGTGAAAATGAGACGTGCGAGGCCATTTCTGGGAGAAAGAAAGGTGTTTTAATAACTTCCTAAATGAAACGCAAAATAAGCATTCTCATCGATGTTACAAAAATTATGTCGACTTGTGAATTAGACAATATGAACTAAGAAGATTTAAACTCATATTGAGTTAAGGGAAATTGCAAATCTTTAAATTGATATATTTGTAAAATAATATAACGCTGTGTTCAACTTTAAATAGAAAGTAAAACAGGTTTGAGTTTAATTTAGTAGTTGTTTCTGCAACCAAACATACAGGACTGCGTTATCAACCTTTAAAAAAGAAAAAAAAAACGGTTTCATAATAAGCTCAATTAGATAATGACAACGGTATTATACTTATTAAAATTGTTTAGTAAAGATTTTACTGGGAAATTTCCTATAAGATATAGTATTAATTACATAATCTGTACCAAAATAATATTGTAGATACACATAATTTCCAAAAAATTATAGTTACAATTTCTAATAAATTTAGTCAAATCAAGTAATTACTAAAATCTATTGAAAATTATTTATTTATGGGTCCAGTTGTTTAAATAAATTGTTGTGAAAATATTTTTACAAGAATAAAAGGCATAAATGAGATACAATGGATTATTGGGATTTCGTTTCCTATAACAAATAATAGGAGGAGAACTTAACATGGAACATCGATCGACGAAGTCAAGCAACATTAGGCACGGTTAATACTTGAATGGGTGACCGCTCGGACTACCATGTGTCAAGATTTTAGTAAATTTTACAAAAGATTTTAGTCAATTGTACAAAAGATTTTCTTAAATTTTACAAAAGATTTTAGTCAATTGTACAAAAGATTTTATTAAATTTTATAAAAGATTTTAGATTTTACACAATTTTTTCATATTTTTTTTTATGATCAATCACTAGCACTATAGGAAAAATCCTTTAGGGCACTCTGGGAGTGGTGCGTGTGCGCAAAAAGCGATTCACGTTGGTTTTGAATCGTTGGAGGTTATATTCGTTGGGAAAAACGACCTCGGGAAGGTCGTTCCATAAGGATGAAGTTCTCCAGATGAAAGTATTCTTAAATAGTGAAGTTCGAGAAGTACTAAGCTTAATCACATATGGATGGGCGGCAGTGGTTCGTCCTGTATTTCTGATATTCGCCGCTCTGGGCGGAATTAAGAGGGCAAGGTCAGCCGATCACTTTCCATGAAAATATCTGTAAGAGAGAGTCAAATCCCCAACCTGCCTCCGATGTTCTAGGCTGTCGAGGTTCTTCGTCAGCTCGTTGGCTCCAATCAGACGAATGGACCTCATTTCAATGGAATCGAGTCGCCGAAGAGTATGTTTGGGTGGAGAGCTCCAGACATGAGAGCATTACTCTAGTGATGGTCGAATCTGGGCTTTGTATAGTGTCAAAAGTTGTTGAGGTGTATAGAACTTTCTGGTTCGGAAGAGTACACCAAGTTTCTGAGAAGCTATCATGGCGATTGCCACAACGTGGTTATGCCAAGACATATTTCCTTCCAGATTGACGCCCAGCAAATTAATAGATGAAGCCAGTGGGATTGCGTGTCTGTCCATGGCTATATCCGGTTGTGTAATGTTAACCTTCTTAGAGAAAACTACTGCCTGGGTTTTTTTAGCGTTAAATTCGACATGGTTACTGTCACCCAAGCCAAAATTTCTTCCAGGTCCTTATTGAAGGGTGTTTATATATGGTTTACTAAATATTTTTGTAATTTTTACGTTACAATGTTGCTATAATTTAATGGCAGTTCTTAAATATGAGTTATTCCAGTCACATATAGAACATAAATTATGTATTTTTATATTAAATTTAACTACATTTTTTTCCGTCTATAATTAATTATGTTTAGAAAAAATAATAGTATAACATGGCAGCAAAGCAGATTTAATGCCTTGGCTGATTTTTTTCTGTTTGTGAACAAACCCGAACACACTTTATCACGGCATTAAATGTTCTATTTTATTGCCTAGATAAATAAATAACTAGTTTAGAAAATAAAAAACGGTTATATCCTTCCAAGGTGGGTCGTTATTAATTATACAGACCTTTCCAATTTTCAAAAAAAAATATTTACTAGTTTTTGAAATATCTGCAATATTTCAGATAATTTTATAATTTTTACCCAAGAGCTCACCACACTGAGAAAAGCTCCAGCTAAAACGTTTTGGCTAGGATAGAATATTTTCTACATATAACAGCAAAATCCATTTCTTTTGACACTATAAACCATTTTCCTGGATATTCTTTATTCTTTACGAAGAAACTTTGCTATTTTAGAAATATTTACAACAATTAAATAACTCTTTAAAAATATTATTTTTGCCATTAATGCTAATATATGCTAGGGAAGGTTACTTTACTTCACTGTGAACAAACCTGTTGTACGTGTTGTGCGCTATTTTAAGAAACAAAACAAAAACTTAAAAAGTGGTTACACGTTTTATATTAGTATTATGTTATGTTTGATATATATGTTATATGAACTGTTAGACATATAACCAACCTATGTTTTATATTAGTTGTGATAGCACTTAATTTAAATCTCGACAATATATTTTAAATTTTTAATGCTTAATTTTTAACAAATTTATTTTCAAAGATTTAAATGTCGGGTTTGTTCGGTATATTGTGCTGAATTTTTTTGTATATATTATGGTAGAACATATTTTGTATAAAACACTTTAAAAAAATTAGCAAACATAACCTGGGTTTTTTCTGGAAAATATCTTTATTGTCCGAGCAAAGTATCTTCTCAATGGGTAGTAAGTGACTTTTTAAGCATAAGAAGTTTCCTTTGCTATAACTGCATTATAATATTTGTAAACCGACTTTATTACCACATTACCCAGGAAACTCAATTTTACTCTCACAGCTATTTTCTATTTTCTTATTGTCCCCCCTCTGTAGGTATTTTTTTTGCTATCGTAGTTAAAAACATTTTATCGGTAGAAGATTTTTTCTCTCATTGCACACGCTTTAAATCTGGAGACTAAGCCAACAGTGAAAGTAGCTATGGGGTACAGCCAAAGACGGCATAATGTCCATAATTCGAAACTTTTAGAGGGGGAAAATTAATTTTTGACACATAAAACTTTTAATTGGTGTTTTATTAATTAAGTCTATACAAGAATTCCTGTGAGATTCGGAGCGAGCTGTAAGAAGCAATTATTTCTTTTTTCACCAAAGTCATGTTTTCAAATTAAAAAAATTCCAAATATTCCGGAAGAGATTTGGGTAAAACCGAATTTTTAAGATTTCGTCCTTCCTGCTATTTGAAGAGATATATGAAAATAAATGTTACATTCTCATTGTCACTTTTTCTCCTTTATAATTTTAGTTAAATAGTCAATCCGACGTTAATTTTTTTCGTAACCATCATCAACTTTGTTTGCTTAAATAGTAGTATGTAGTAGTATAACATTTTATTTTATGCTTTACGAACTCCACTTTATATTCGAAATCCAATAATTATCACACCTATTATTTATTTAGGTGGTTCGTACTAAAAAAACTTATCTTCAATGCAAATTCACACCTTATTGAAAATATGTTTGTTTCTATTGTTGTATTTTATACTCGAGTTAGCATTAAAAATATGTTTTTTTATTTGAAATTATTTACAATAATAATAATGTAAGTTGTAGTTATTTTTCAATTTCAATAAAGCATCATTTTCGAAGAAACCGTGCCCTCTAAATTCGTTATTATGGGCGGTTATGAAATTGGATAACTATATTAGAATAAAAAATATAACAACGGAAGCAAAAATGTTTTCAATATTTCAATTTTTATTGGAGATAATTTTTTTAGTTTTTTAATCCGAAAAGTCTGATAAATAATAGGTTTGAAATATCGTTGGATTCAGAATATCACGTGGAGTTCAAAGAGCATAAAATAAGATGTTACCTACTACTAAAAAAAGTAAACTTGATGATGCTTGCACAAAAAGTAAAGAACGGATTGAAAATTTAATTAAAGAGGAGAAAAAATGGCAATGAGACTGTAATAGTTATTTATATATCAAAGATACTAAGTAGATGAGGACGACAGTCTTACAAAGCCGAGGGCCTCTGGCCCGAGGGTTCATTAGTCTCCCGAGGGTATATATCTGTTAGTACCCGTGGTACATACAAACTTTTATGTCATACCAGTTTGTTTTAAATAATAAATATTAATTTAAAATTTAATTTGATTTACCAATTTTTTGTTTTTACATGCGACATTACCTTGACATTATTATAGCCTGCGTTTTTGTTGCTTTGAGAGATAAGTATTCAAATGTTTAATGTGTCAAAGTCAAAAATCAAAAATGGAACAAGGTTTTGAAATTCCCGACGAAATTGAAAAAAAGGATGAAAAGGCAACGCAAAACCTATAGACAAGGCCGCTGTACTGTACAACCTGTTGGAAAAACACATTTGGGAAAATTCCCTGTATTATTGCAAAATATTTGGGTTTGAACAACCCCGAAAAGTACACTGGTTATTGTTTACGTCGAACGTCGGCAACTCATTTAGCAGAAGCTGGAGCAAGTATGAATAGGCTGAAGCGCCATTGTGGATGGAAGAGTACCACAGTGGTTGGAGGATATTTAGAGGATAGCATATTCTCAAAAAATGAGGTTGCAAAGATGTTAGCAGGCGTACCATCTGGATCTCGCATTTCCTTAAAGAAACTAGAGACCAAGATAATGAATTATAAGTCAACCTTTGCTGCAGGAAATTTATCTATCAGCGGAACCTTCAAGAATTGCCAGTTCTATGTAAATACAACCAAATAATATATAAACGTAAATTAATATTTTGTTAATAAAGAATAAGTTAATCGAAAACTGTTTTTTTCTTAATGCCAGCGCGGGCCATAATGTGTACTTTATGCCCGCACGGACATAAAGTAATCCATTATGTAGACAGTATCTAAGGTATAAAATCACAATAATGCACTGGTATGACATAAAAGTTATTTTCACATATCTCCTGAAATAGATTCAGGAAACAATAGCCCAAATTTCTTCGTAAATATTCGGAATTTATCTAATTTTCCGCTTTCAGCGTCAAAACGTCTATTACGTTCGTTTTGTATATAGATATTCAATAAACCGAATATCAACAAACTGGAACAAACTTTAAGATCAAGTAACCTCTCCTTATTTTCAGATGGCTCGCAGTCGTCGGTCCACAGGATTCGAGCAAATCGAGCTTTATCTATTAAGTCTAGATTTAAATAAAGGAATAATCCGATTTACTTTCTCTACATCCAGAATCAATAAAAGAACGGTTCATATTGATCGGAGCAGACTCACCTAAATAAAGAGCGCTAGTCGTGTTTTATATTGTATATTTTATACTCAAGTTTGAATATCTGTCATTAAAGTCAAATATGTTGATGAAAGAGTTGATTCCGAGATATGTACTGTTAATGTTGATTATTTTATTTTATCTACCTAAAAGTATTTGTATTAATTTCAAGTCGTCTATAAACCTACTGGAAACTACTTTCAATATATGTTCAGGGTATCTCCGTTATTAGTAAAGATAGAAGGATGCGGATTTCGCAGCACTTTGCTACTTTTTTGTCAAACAGAAGATGCCGTAATCAGAATTTTTCTAGGCCGCCTTGTTTTTCATATACGGGATGTTTTTGAGAATTGTGCATTTTGGGACACCCCCCCCTTATCTCAGTTACCCCGTAACGTATCAAAAAGACATAAAATGTTCTTTTTGTAGTTTTTTACGTAGAATCCAGTGACGTACTCAGATTTTTCTACATTCAATAGTTTTCAAGGAAAATAAACAAATTTGCTTTTTTAAAATGGGTCACCCTATATATTTTTTAATAATATAATTTAGTTTGTAACAAACTTCTCAAAAATATATAACACTTTATTTTTAGTCTTAGTATTAGGCCTGAAATATACGTATTTCAAAAATATACCATTTTTTTAGTAGGCTAGTTGTGCTAAAATTTCTAATTAATAGTGAAAAATCAGTTCGTCCTAATTATGGCAGAGCATGTAAACTTTGAAAAGTACGACATGCTCGCTTGTTATATCCAGTATAACGAAAATGCAGATGGAGCATTAGAAGTGTATTTGAATAGGTAAATATAAGCCCATATGTAGTAATTCTATGAAATTTATAAATTTTCTTAAATTACTTGTAGATATCCCGAAAGACGACAACAGGATAAACGATTTTTTTCAAGAATAAAATCAAATTTAATTGAACACGGTTCATTTTCTAAACCTCGCCCTAAAATCTACCACAAGGATAATCGCGAGACTGATGAAATAAATATGTTAGATTCAATTGAAACAAATTCAAGTAGTTTTTGCAGAAAAGTTGAAGGTTCGGTCGGAATAATTAAATCAAGAGTGCAAACAATCCTAAAAAACACAATTTTAAGCGATATAAATTCCACCGTGTACAAAACTTACATCCTGGTGATGCACAGCGCCGTATAGAGTTTTGCAATTGGTATTTACAAAATCTAAACAATGAAGACAATTTTGAAAACACCGTTATATGGTCTGATGAGGCTCATTTTACCAGTGCTGGCATGTTTAATCGACAGAATACGAGGTTTTGGTCTCAGGAAAATCAGCATGTAATATTTCCAATCGAACGGCAAGGCAGATTTGGCGTTAGCGTTCCATGCTTTATACTGAATAGAAAAATAATTTATAATATATTTGAAGGAAGCCTTAATGCAAATAAATATTTGGAAATTCTGGAAAACGTTGTGCCAGAAATAATAGAAGATGTGCCCTTAGCTGGTCAAATAACTTGCATCTTCAACAGGATGGAGCGCCCGCTCACAATTTCTAATAATAACTTCCCAGGTCGCTGGATTGGAACTAATGGACCCGTAAGATTACCAAAAAGGTCACCCGACTTGTCGGTTTTGGATTTCTTCTTATCGGGATACCTTCAAAATATAATTTATTCCATTCAGTACCAAACAATGGCAGATTTAGAAATTTGCTAGAGTTTATAGGGAGTTACAAGCGCGGCCGTTTACCATTTTAAATTAATTAAGGCGAATAAGAACCATGTGTGAAATATGTCTAAGGTATAATGGAGAACAATTTGAGCAATATTTATGAAGGAGTTCAATAAATTTTCAATTTTTGTGTCTAATATCTAATTACACCAGTATTTTTTTAAATATCCGTCATGGCCTACTAAAAAAAAATGATTTATTTTTGAAAAATGTATATTTCGGGCCTAATACAAAGACTAAAAATAAAGTGTTATATATTTATGAGAAGCTTGTTACAAACTAAATTATATTTTATTTATTTTTAATACGTTACGGGGTAACCGAGATATGGGGGGTGTCCCAAAATGCATAATTCTCAAAATCATCCCGTATATCAAAAACAAGGTGGCCTAGAACAATTCTTATTATATCATCTTGACTGTTTGACAAAAAAGTAGCACAGTGCTGCGAGAACCGCATCCTTCTGTCTTTACTAATAACGGAGATATCCTGTAAAACTACCCAAAAATGGACTGTATATCTAACGAAAGGCCATAAATTGGTGAAAATATGCTCTAAAATCCACCAGGAAGATACAATTTATTTCGCTTACAACTACAAGTACCAATAAACCTAGTGGAAAATTAAAATAGAGCTGTATTCTGTAAATTAGATTATAAATTACAAAATGTTTCACATTGGTAGAGTTAATGTAAACTCAACTTTTTTAATAATGAAGCGCTTAAGTGGATTCATAAAATATTTCTTTAGTTTGACTCATTGAAACAACATCACGGAACGTTCAAATTACAACTTTACCTACATTTTTGTAGCTTTTGAGATTATGATGTTATATTTAAAATTTATGTTTATCTTAATGATACTTTAAGAGCTGAGTTTAATCACAGGTTGCCAAGCAGGCACTATTTTATGCGAACGTTTAGCCAAATATATTAATTAATAACAACTTTTTTTCTAATCTAAAACTGGATTCGTAAAGTTAAAGGATTGGAAAAAGGTATGAAAAAATTGCGTTAAAAAATATAATGTTATAAGAATAATAATAACAATTTCAAATATGAACAATTTTTTTTTGCAGATCTTCCTGAAACTTGTTGATTCCCCAATCGACATGTCAGACAATCTAAATATCAATAAATTAACTAAAAAAACTTTATTATTAACGGTTAAAACTTAACGAAAAGAAACATTCATCAGCTGATGACTCTCGTCTCTTTCAAACCTGCTAAAAAGCGGCATATTTTTAAATCAAGTTGATGCAACATAGATGGCTCTGGATGATAGAAGAGTTTTAGACTTGCATTGTCTTTATTTGTTATAAATCACAACATTTCAACTATTAAGTATCTCCAGGCGTCTTCAGGTAAATACTGAATAAGAGAAGTAACTACAACTCTATTTACACTAGCTATGTGCACTGAGGCATAACTGAGATGGATGCAGTCATGCGTTCAGTTTTGCGCGATATTAGTAATTATAAGCTTACATCTACTCAACAAAGGTTTCCAGACATTTCTTAAATCTAATGGAGGTTTACTAAAACAACCTGGGTTCTGGTGTATGGTAGCAGCTTCCTTGAACTTCCTCCAGTGTGGTTCTTTGAGCAGGATCTCGGCTTCTGTCCACCTGATGTGATGGCCGTGTGTCCAAGCATGGTCGACTGCACCTGATTTTTCAGTCTCTCCTTTTTGAGTGTTGTTTCTGTGTTCTTTAATCCTTGTTTCCAGTGGCCGTAGTGTTTCCTCAAAATACGATCGGCCACATTCGCAGGGGATCTGGTAAACACAGTCATTTTGCTAGTTGGTTTCGTCTTCGTTAGACTTAAGGTGTCTCTCGAGTTCAATACCGTTCTGATGTATCGTTATCCTAGTCTTCTAATTCTCTCGGATATTCCTTTGACATATGGAATGTTGAGTGTTGGTTGAGCCTCTTTTGTCTCTCCTTTTCGTGTATTCGGCCGAGTCTTACGATTTTTCAAAATTTTGTCAACTAATTTCGTGGGATAGCCATTTTTGTTGAGGTTGGTCTTGATGTGGTCAGTTTCTTCTTTATGGGATTCATTTCAGTTACAAATGGTAATTGCTCTATCCACAAGCATTCTTACTATCCCATGTTTTGTGTTGTTTGAGTGATTTGCTGTGTAATTCAGATATTGAAATGTATGAGTAGGTTTCCTGTACACTGAAGTTTGGATGATGTTGCTATTTTTCTTTACAATGACATCTAGGAAAGGTAGTTTACTGTTGTCTTCTTTCTCCATGGTGAATTTGATTGTCGGTGCGAAGCTGTTAATGTGCTGTAGGAATTCCTTGAGTTCTTTATCGTTTCCATTCCAAATAATGAAGGTATCATCTACATATCTCAGCCACGTTTTTTTTTCTTTTTTGCTTGTTTTATTGTTTCAGTTTCGAACCATTCCATATAAATGTTGGCGATTATCGGCGAAAGAGCTGAGCCCATCGGTAGTCCGTCCCCTTGGCTGAAGAACCTATATTTTTCTTGGACATATATGGAATTATAGTCCAAAACTCTTCTATCATTCAAGAAACACCATTGTCTACAACCTTCAAACAGACAATAGATGGCTCTGTTTGCTAATTTGTGATTTTTTGGGGTCCTCATCTTAAAGCAAATAAAAGAAATTGTAAATGGAGAAATTCTTTAAAAATATTAGGTAACATAAAAACTGGGGTGTTTATTTTAAAAACTTCTGCTGCTTGTTTAAAGTTTGTTCGCTAATTATCTCAAAAACAAGAGTATCCAATTTCGAGAGTTCCTTGTTTATTTTTGAACAAATATTAAACTTAAAGTGTAATTAATAAAATAAAACGAAGTACACTTTGTTAGTTGTCACTTGTTTTGACGTTACGGTCGTTTCGTAGTACAACTACAATTACAACTTGCAGAAGTTAATATGAAAATGAATACAAACTAACGGTATACATATTATATGGTTTGCAGAATATTAAAAATACAAACTTGATATAATAAAGTTCATACACAATGGTGTAACAAAATTAATTTAAATTAGGGGACAGGCGGGTTGTTAGTGATAGAATTTATTTAAGAGTGCACGTGCATGATGCGATTTCTTAAAAATATAAATTTGATATAATAATGTTTGTAACAAATTTAATTTAAATTAGGGGACAGGCGGGTTGTTAGGGATAGAATTTATTTAAGAGTGCACGTGCATGATTCGATTTATTAAAAACATAAATTTGATATAATAATGTTTGTAGACAATGGTGTAACAAAATTATTTTAAATTAAGGGACAGGTGGGTTGTTAGTGATATAATTTATTTAAGAGTGCACGTGCATGATTCGATTTATTAAAAACATAAATTTGATATAATAATGTTTGTAGACAATGGTGTAACAAAATTAATTTAAATTAGGGGACAGGTGGGTTGTTAGTGATTAGGAATTTATTTAAGAGTACACGTGCATGATGCGATTTTTTACAATAATTTTTACAGGGGGGAATTCCCGAGATCTAACTGTGTATTTAAGTCTTTTTTCTACAACCGTCAAAAAATTACAACGTTTGCGCATTAACGTCAATGTCAGAAATAAGCTATTTTTTCATTGACATTATTTTTTACGCACTATTTTGCATGACTCCGTGCGCAAAATAGTGTGCAAAATATTTGGCACATCACAAAAGTTAAACAAGAAAGTTGAAAAAATATTGTTTTATCAAATAAATCAACTGAAAGTATAATTTTTAAATATTTGTCTTAAAAACAGTACCTATGGTTTTTTTACAGTTATTTCAATTATTATTTACAATGTCAACGTTAATTGTGCAACTGAATATTTTTTTAAATACCCGACCAATTTTGGAAACTTATATCCATGTTCTCGAGTTGACTTCAACACAGAATATAGTGTCCATAACTTGGACGACTTAACTACTTTCGATCTTTCTTCAAGATATACCAGTAAAATATTTTGGGATACTTTTTTCACGTTTTTTCTCAAACACCATGTTTTAAATTATTCTTATTTGCCTTTCACACTGCCCTCTAGATTTTTCCAGTAGAAGATTCAGTGTAACAAGTTCGGCTGCATCTGATATTTCTGGAGGTGCGCAGGATAAATTATCTTCACTTTCGAGGCTCTTCATTATTATCTTACGTATTATTTTACTTTGAAAAAACTCACAATATTCAACACTCACAATATCGACAATGTCAGTGTAAAACTTATGTTATCAAACATATTGGTTCCTATAGTTAAGACTACTATGTTTCAATAAGTAATTTATATTAAATATTATAATACAAAATATTGTTTTATGGGTCAAGTTTAATGAAATTGTATTCGTAGAAAAAATCTTGTGTGCCACCTGTGAGCGACATTCTTTGGTGAACGATTTTTGGATCGAACAGTCTAGTGGGGCCATTTACTATTCTATTAATGTAACGCTCCCGGGGCCCGACAACACACGGAACCGATACAGAATCAACATGATGAGAAGACAAATGGGATAATATCACATTTTATGAGTCTAATTCCAAATAGGTGTTCGGTGAAACATATAATTTATGATCTGTTTGTTTGGTTCGCCTAATTTTCTAGTCGTAATGAATGTTAAATAATATCAAAAATTATAATAATTAAATTTCTTATAATATTCACCCTTTATAATTGAATCAAAAATATATCCGGTTTCAAGTTCAAAGTTAATGTTTAATCTATCTAAAAAATTATGTCCTTTCCCGTCTATTCGTTTTTGAGTTTTCGACTCAAACACAAACAAAGCAACATTCCGAATTTCCTGATCTGTACAGAATGTCCCATTGAGAACCTGAACTATATATGAAAAAACTATATAAAGGAAAATTGAAAAAATTAAATAGTATGTAGTATGTTGATGGGGACAACTCAACAAAAAAAATTTTCAATATGGTAGCAATTTCGGTTATACTGGAAGTCGGTGTCAACTTGCTTATTTTAAATAGAACACGTTATATATTGTTACATTTTTGGATTCTATGCAATGTGCCAATTAGAAATATTGACAATTTAATATTTTTATATGGCGATTTTAAGTTCAGTTAGTCCTAGTTGGCTATAACGGAGTTGAAAAATAGTGAAATGCTATAGAATCTGAAAATTATTATTAATCATGCAGGGGCTCTTAACTTATATAAACAAAGATTATTTGAATGTATTTATTATTTAGGGAAAATGTGATAAAGTAATAAGAAGAAAATGGGACAAATTTATTTCTTTAGCATTTTACTATTTTTCAACGTCACTATACGCTAGCTAGGAGTAACTGAACATAAAATTCACGCAAAAAAATCGCCATATAAAAATATTAAATTGGTAATTTTCGGAAAAGACAACCTTATACAAACTTATTTTTAATGCTAAATAGAAAATAATTATAAAATTGGGGGTTTCCATTTGAAAATGTAGAGTTTATACAGATTCTCAATTTAATTTTTAATCTTATTATTTGAATACCCTATATTAATAGTGAAGTGTGCAAATATCATTTTTATGAAGCCATAAATATGTTGAAGATACTTAGACTTAGATATAGGACATGATAAACGAAATCTGCCTAGAATCTTGCGTAGAGTCCAAAAATATACTAATATATTGCGTGTTCGGGCAAGTTAACACCGACTTACCGTATAACCAGAAGTGCCACCATACTAAAAATATTTTATCCGAGTTTCCCCCATCAGCACTAGCATACTATCCAATTTTCAAAGTTTTCCTATTCATAGTTTTTCATATATAGATCGAGGCGGTTCCCAGTGGGACACCCTGTATACCCTACGCCGCCAAGATCGGATAATATAGCGAAAAGTCATATTTTCAATACAAAAGTAAAAAACTCTTATATCAGGCAATGTCTGGCGTTGATTCTGAATATATCCCGGATAACATGTGTTCGGCAATTCCTGCTTTTCTGAAATTTTGTTATTAAACTATCTCAAGCGTATAAATCATTTGAATTCATACACTTGTCCAACAACATTTATTGGTTGCTATATACCGTATAAAGTCTTTAAAGGGAAACCGAATTTGTTTAGCGAAATCCGTAGCTTTATCCTGTTAAATCCAGTTAAATAAAGATGTAGGTCATTAAAGATCCCAACTGGAAAACGTTGTCAGTTTAAATCCATCGTGTAACCATCGATCACAAGGAATTTCATTAAAAACTAGATACAATCCAATTTGTACGAGCACAATAAACTTTACATCTTTGGATAAGAAAATCTTCATCTTAAGGAAGATGGTAATTTTTCAATACCCTTATACAGACATGATGTAATGCAACAAAGTAAAATAGCTTCTTTGCGTTGAAAGATACCAAAAAAAGTTAAATATAAGAACTGTAGTGGAGCCAAAGGGGCAGGTTCGAATTACATTTCAAAATTAAGAGGGTGTGTATGATTCTAAAATACAGGTTGTTATGGAAATGTATTATTATATTTAATCCCGCCAATCCTGAGATGAAAACAAATTGAAGAAACCATAAATGGCGTCTTAATTAATAAGACAGATGATTCACTTTATGTCGGACCCGAAAAACCACGTAGACGGCACTTCGAGAGATGTACACAATAATAATGTCGTAGGTGAAGTCTCAAAGACGTCAGTTAACGTTGGCTAATGTCATCATATTTACACATCACTTTAGAACAAATACTGTAATTTTAACACTTGTTCATTGTGTCATATCAGGGGTTATACCTTCTTGAACAATTATTTTCATAAAATGCGAACAAACATGTCAGTTTTGGTCAATAACTGAACCATACGTCTTTGTCAGTGATTTCTCCAAGTCTGTAAAAGAAAACTACAATTTTAAGGCACCTTACCTTCGGTCTTATTTAAAAAAAAATTTGTTTAAAAATTAAAAAAAAAATAGAGTACAAAATGTATGTTCCGTAAGGCAACAATAGTAATATCATACATATTTAAAATCGCATCCCAACTGTTATTATTTTAAATTTTTTCACAAAAACGTTAATGTTCAAATTTACACCTAATTTAATAAGTTAGTATAAATAATTTAACGTTTAAAACTCGTATACAAAGATGTGGGAATTGAGGAGAAAACGCGCGCGACGCTACATATCCCTTTCGCCATCAAAGCCCTCCTGAAGTAGCCACCCCGCCAAGGTCGAGGACCACGTTGTGACCTTGCATCACTGCTTGCCTACTAACGTACATAACGTTGTCAACTGAAATCAAATTTGTATGGCGCGGCAATACTTGGGATAAATGAGTTTTTAGACATGCAATTTGAAGTAAAAAGCTTATAGGGTCATCCATTTAAATATAATAAGCAATTTCCACAACACCCTATACAGGGTGCCCAAGATAAGGAGGGCCTCTATGGGAACTCGATAATGGTAACAGATACAACAACGGCTGGGGAAAAATTATCGCTATCAAAGAACGAACAATATGTCGCGCAAAAGTTTTGGTAAGATTTTTAAGTTTTGAGTTATACATCTTTGTAATATTTTTGTTACTGACAGATTATTTTATCTTGTTACTAGACTAAAAGCATTTCAATTCTTAGTCGGTATTATTGGTAATCCAGGAAAAAGCCAGTTTACTAAAATTCTATTTGATTCTTAGTAGTAGTTTGAATAAATTGTTAAGAAATTACCAAACAAAAATAGTTGCCTATTCTACTAAAACAGTAGGCATTTTATACTGTACAATCAAAGATAAAACACCTTTATTAGACCGATCTTCAGTGATTTATTGGACACCCGGCTTAAACTGTGAAGCCAGATATATTGGATAAACAAAAAATAAAGTACAAATAAGAATGAAACTACATAATGTTGTAAAAATACCTTTTTTCCAATTCCAGAAAATTATTGAATTTTATTTTCCGTTAAATTATTTTAAATAATCTCACATGCAAAATTAGACGGGCTTTTATAGTTTTGCGGTGTCGGCAGTATTTGGTTCCTTATCTCTGATGTCGCAACTTTACGGTCTTTACCGGTAGATAACTCGGCCAGGATGACGTAATGTAACGTTGAAAGAGACGACTAAAGAAATTTCTGCAGGAGGCAGTTTTTTTTAGTGGGTGTTGATCTCTCGACGCGGGCGGCCGCCTGTTCCAGGTCCACCTCGCTCGCCCGCGATTTTATTTTTTAAAAAGGGGGTCCGACGTTTTGGCTACAGGTTTTAGAGCGTTCGTCGCCGAAATTGCCCAGAAAAGTCAAATGCGGACCTTTCCCCGAGTAAATTTTATTTTCAAACACTCGTGTCTTGGCGCGAGTATAAATAAAAGCCAAAAGTATCTTCGAAGACTCGTGCATTTTGGAGCGAGTATAAATAAATCTAGAAAGAAATTCGTTAACGCAACGTGGGAGATAAACTTGTATTTATTAATACAGAGTAAAGAGCACCATCGATTGACGTTCAACAGTTCCAGAGACTCGCCGTTGGAAAAGCAGACTGGTGCGCAACCCCAGTTCGCGTCCACCCGCTATTTCAGTGCGGGCCTGATAGATTTTTCTTTGCAAGGTATCACCTATATACCGGCGGATTAATCTAAAAGGCGCTGTACAGGCTTGATAATATTTCCCACTGGGGCGTCCTTCCATCGCGTCGACAACCCCTAGGGCAATAATGTTGAGTCGCCAGCCTTGCTAAATAGCGCTAATATTTAGTAAGTGAAAAGGCCAAGAATGAAGCCATCATTGAAAAAACCCTGAAGACTTAAAATCTCGGCGGTGTCAGGCTAGTTTGTTTTCTCATGTGTTCGTAAAATAGCGACTGTTTTGACAGTGGAAGCTATAGGTAGAGAAACAAACAGAATAGCCATAGCTCGGTTGCAAAGGCAGCGTTGTCCCTGAACTGACGTAAAAATTTATACCCCTTAAATTAAGGAAAAAATGTAACGGTCACTACGAACTTTGCTATACCTATGAGGTAACAATAAGTGATGGTAACAAAAAAGAGTCCTGATTGAGACATGAAAATTTATTAGTGCGAAATAAAATATCTTAAGCTAGTATTAGTAGTCACTGCCGCGAGTCATAATTTTTCTTTCGGAAATTATTAGGGTAGTTTAGACTCTCTTTAGTTCAAAAACAAAATGCTAGCTTAGGTTTATTTTACATTGTAAATACTGTAAACAACTAAATTTTAAACAGAGTACGTGCCGATGAATGATAGGTTGGTTGAAACAATTGAATGATAGTACAGGTTAATTCTGATTGTATATAAATTGTATATAATTAACTACGAGTACTTCGGGTCGCGTTACTCGACATACGCAAGGACAGCCCCTTAAATTCACCCTCAAAGACAAGGACATAAAATTAAATAAAAATAGCCCTCCGTGTTCCAATATAATAAACTTGCATTGTTGTTATATTTAATTGGACGCGCCCGAGCCAATAAATCAAAAGTATAGTCTGAACATCAGTTAGGCCTCGTCCTACGTTCAACAAACTATACTTTTAAATTAAAATCATTCATTCTTTCTTATGACAAATTTGCCCTCATCTCTTCAATTGCGCTGGTGGACCGCTGACAGCTTCCAGTTGGCGGGGAAAGGTGGTGGGCCCACCCAAGACCGACTGACACGTGCGTGTCAAGTCGGCAATGGCATTAATGCCTGGCATCCCTGACTAATAAACAATCGAAATCGTAATCGTAAAGAACTGCGTCCGTAAAACTAATTAAGTAGGAACGTCTTCGGTTGCGATGACTTTTTCATTACTTGCTAAGACTGGCCACTTTACAGATAGTGTCGACCAGTTCTTACATCTTCCAAATTAAAATGATTCAAATAGTTAGATTGGCTCTAAATAAATAATTCCTGGGTGGGGAATTCACATCTGGATAGAATTCAAAAATGGGGACAATATTAAAATTCCATAAATTGCCATCTAGCTAATTATCAGGTTAAATTAAATTCAAAAATAAAATCAAGGGGTAAATTGGTTATACGGGGTTATCAACAAACGTCCCACGTAAAAACGCGCAGATAAGGAGAACGTTAGAGTTACTTATCGATTACTAAGCGCAAAACGGACGGATGTTTCGGGCTACGTACTCCACTCATATCATAGTATGACGTACGTACGCACCGATTTTTTAAAAATTTCCAAATTTCTTTTACATTTCGGCGACAATAAATATACAACCCCATTAATTCAAATTAAAAAGAAAAAAGATCATTTTTAAATTATGCATTGGGCAGTAATTATGAGCCCAATAATATGCCGCTAAAGAATTAAAAATAGAGCCTTTCAAAATATTTTCAAAACTATAAAATTTTGCATTTCGGGTTTTATTTTTTCCTGACTTTGCTGGAAGAGATATCCAAAAAAAATTTCACTTCCTCATTGTTACTTCTTATTCTCCCCAAAATGGCATTTCGTCTTTGGGTCACCATCATCAACTTAATTATAAATACGGGCCAGGATTTTTTTGTTTAGATTATGAAAGAGGAACTAATTCTATGTTCCGTGGGATATGGTCCTGTATTTCTCCTAATTTTATAAATAATATCTCATAAATAAGCTCTAAATTTTTACTTATGTTCGACTAGTTTGATAAATAAGAAATAATTTAAGAATAAACCACAAATAAGTGAACAAAATACAGAAACATTATTTCCAACTTCTGTTTATTCGGGATTTAAAAGAAAAGTAGGCGTTTGAAACCCAAAAATTATGACGAGTGATTTGTTTCACTTGACGGGTCCAATGTGATCGTTGTCAACATTTGAAATTATTTTAAGAGGTTTTATATTTTCCAGAAAATATGGAATATAAATTTACAAATGCTGAAAACTTTGATATTCTATCGTATGTTTTATTTTCTCAAAAAAACTGTTATGTGGCAGTTAGAAGATGATATTTGTGCTTAGAGAATAACAGAAATCAATTTGAACACCTCATTATGTAGTTCCTTACTTTTTTCGTTGTTTGTTTTATTACTGTTTTGGAATGATTTTCGTTCACTTATTTGTGGTTTATTATTAAATTATTTGTTATTTATTGAACTAGTCCAACATAAGTAAAAAATTTAGAGCTTACTTATGAGATATTATTTATAAAATTAGGAGAAATACAGGACCGTATCCCAAAATTTCGTGATGTTGTTCAAAAACCCCTCGAAACGTCATTAAACCACAATGTGTCATACATCGTTGCATTCGGAGAAAAAAGCTCTCAAATTCCAATATCAGGAAAACAGGGCCGTATTTAAAAAAATAAAGTTGATAATGGCCCTTCGAAGAGGACTCGTCGGATTACAAAACAATTAACACTCTTAGATAGAGCGGAAAAAGTGGCAATGCAAAAGAACAATTTACTTTAGAATTCGATCTCAAAAAACCACAGGAAAACAATAGAACGATTTTTCAGATCTCAAAAAACCACAGGAAAACAATAGAACGATTTTTCAGAATTTCGGTTTTTTCTAAGGAACTACTTGGAATTTTAAAACTTTCTAAACGGCGTATTATTAGGCACGTAAATACGCAACTTTACCTCCATTTAACCGACTTCGTATCTCTTACGGTTTCCGAGATCCCTGTACTGGCCCTCCTTATCTTGGACACGCTGTATTATAAAACAACGACTAAAGTGTATAATCACTCGCGGCCCAACCAATAATCCAATACCTTCTACACCAATATATTTTCTTCACGTTATTTAAACCTAATAAAAAACTTGACATTTGTTTTTCATCTCTCCTGAATAATTAATAGATTAGTAGTTGCGTCATTGCGTTACCGGAGCGGCGATATTACCTTAACTTTTCGTTTTTAAGAAAAATTCTATTAGGAAATGTTCCTTAGAACTACCTTTTCATCATAATTAAAGAATTAAAGAAAATATATTTTTGATATACAGGGTAGCCAATATCGTCTTTCAAAACATAAATTCTAAGTAGTATTAATTAAACTATCATTTTATTTAAATACCTTCTATTCAACTCAAAGCCCAAGGTATTTTAGTTGGGGAAAAATTGGCTAAATTTTCTTTAAATCTTGAATTATGACGGAAAGATAATTCTAACGAAAATTTTCCAAAGCCGTTTTCTTATAAAAAAAGAATTGAGGTAGTTTACTAAAATCAATATTTCTTAAGATTTTGACCTCCCTGTACAGAAAAACTAAATTTTCTAATGACAAAACTTAAGATTTTTACAACAAAATTTTTTATAAAGAATGAATATTGAGAAATTAATAATTAGGTCCATTTATTCCGAACAAACCCGAACAAACCCCATCCAGGGACACCCTGTATTGTGATTATAATATATTTTTATATTCTACAGCTTTTTAATTCTAATTACTCTCTTGTTATTTCCAAAATTCCTCTTAATAAGCCCCACATTTTGTGCGTAATCCATTTGAATTTCTGCTTTAATTTAACACAAAAGACTTCAAATTACACTATCTTGATTTTCGTCTGATATTTAATTTATTTTAGGTCACATAATAATCCACATTAATGCTTGGTCGCGAACAGGTTTAATTAAATTTTATTTACACACCACCCTTGTCAGAATTTGTAAATAGTGAAGAATGTAATGAATTGCAATTTTTTGAGAGTTAAGTACACTACGCACCAATTAATTACCGAATATTAACAAGTGCAAGCCGAAATGAATAAGCTATTAGAGTTAGATCGTTAATAAAATAAACCAAAACCAATTTTAATAATTCTTTAAACTCATAGAAAATTGTTTCTGAAGTTTGCGGCAGAGCAGTTTTCATCGTTATATGTCGAATTTTACGGGGTAGCGGAGCATAAGATCTAAATGCAATTTATCGTCTAAACTAAACTAATTGGAGATATATCTGGGTTAGACACTGGCCCAAAAATGTCACAGGTAACAAACAAAAATTACCATAATTATCTCGACATTTTACCACTTTGCTGTTTCTAAATTGAAATTAAAAATCATTTCAACAGATATAGTCTATAACACAGAGTATTACGCAATTATTTTTTCATTTAATTCATTTACGTTAAAAATTCGAAAATAACGATACAAATACTCCATACAAAATTCATACAACCTTCTATCATAAGAATATTAATCTGATATTAAAAACCGATTCGCATTCACATTATTGCTAAGTACGGTAACTTGAGTAATAATTTTTAATGTCAAATAGATATAAATCATTGTTGCCATGGTTGCCTCCTTAATGTTAAAGCTGAACATCGTATTTAAATCGATATTTTCGAATTTTTATAGTAGAGCAAATGAATCAAGTGAGAAGATAGTTTCGCAGCACTCTACATTATAGACTTTATTTATTGAAATTATTTTTGTTTTAAATTTATCAAAAGCCAAAACTGATAAACTATCGCATTGTTTGTTTACGAAACGTTTTTTAGACAATATAACGTGTTTAGTAGAAATATAATTTCTTTTTCCTACCACTAGTGGCATAGTGACTCTTTTGGTCCAGCGCCTAACCCAGATATATCTCTAATTAAAAAAAATATTAATTAAATTCAATCTTTATGTAAGATATGTCAAATTTAAATTTTATGAAATTTACAGCATCAAGATTTTATGCGCTACCTCGTACAATTGGACGTATCAGGACAATAAAGTCTAAAATCAATTTTCTATCAGTTAAAAATATATTCTATTCATATTGGTTCATTATTAACGAAATAATGGGTCAGTAGTCTGGTGGACAAAAACACAGCAGATTACGACAGCAAACAAACTTAACAGTTTGCAGAGGCTGGCCTGCCTGTGTACCAGTGGGGCGATGAAAAGTACCCCCACTGCAGCAATGGAAGTCATACTGGGACTAATACCCCTAGACATCCACATCAGAATGGAGGCTATTTGCAGCGCCTCAAGGATGATAACAAATGGGGAATGGACACAACACCCCGTAAAAATTGGACACACAAGAGCCCATCAATTTCACAAAGCCTTTCAAGATTGACTGGAACTTTGATAAATGGACAAACAGTGCACCCCCGTCGTTTGACAAGGGTCTAGTTTGGTACACCGATGGATCAAAAACCGCCAACGGTGTGGGCGCAGGTATATTTGGGGAAAGGCCCACGATGGACATAAGCATCCCTCTGGGGACCTACGCCACAGTATACCAAGCGGAAGTTCATTCCATACAAGCATGTGTACTACAAAATCTTGAAAAGGGCTACCACGACCAAAAGATTACGTCCTTTCGGACAGCCAAGCTGCTCTTAAGGCTCTGAAGTCCAATCGGTTTACTTCAAAACTCACACTGGAGTGTCATACCAACCTAAAAGTACTGGCGGCCAGGGGGAACAAGGTGGAACTCTTGTGGGTCCCTGGTCACTCCGGGATAATAGGGAATGAAAAGGCGGATGAACTAGCGAGAGCCGGATCTGCCCAAAGTCTCAGGGGCCCTGAACCGGCCTTTGGAATATCAAAACAGGCAACAAAAACAACATTAGATGGATGGTCGAAAAAGCAACACCTATCTCGATGGCAAGAGTTACCTGGTCTAATACACGCACGGGCCGTAATGGGAAAACCATCGAAAATACTATCGAATGGGATGCTAACCCTGACGCGGCCCCAGTTGAAACAAGTGATGGGTCTATTAACAGGCCACTGCCACTTGCGAAAACACCTTCAACGGATAGGGCTAAACAACGGATCCATTGAATGTAGACTCTGCGGCGAAGAGGATGAAACCGCCTCACACATAATATACCGCTGCGGAGCGCTGTCCCGCAGAAGACAAAATATCTTCGGGAACATACAACGTGGTGACAACCTCCCACATGACAAGCTTGGTAGAAGGTTACTGGAGCTCATAGATGGAACAAACATCTTCTAACAAGATAGGGGCACACAATAAGCCGAAAGGCTGCAGTGATTTGAAGTTCGGGCCTTTAAACCGACCCCCGCCTTTAACCAACCAACCAACCAAACGAAATAACAGCTTATTAATTAGGACGTCAATTTTTTTTAAATTCGATAATTAATTGACGAATTGTATATCAATAATACATTATTGTTATGTTAGGTTTGTCATCATGAAATACAAACAAACTTACATAAGTTCATTCATGGATATTTTAGTGATAGGATATTATCCAAACCTCTATCTGTTAGTACTCTGATATTCTTCAGATATTACAACCAATAAATCTTCATTTAAAAAATGTTAGTAACATAGTTTAAAATTGCAAAACAGGATAAAAGTTATTGTTTCTAGCTATATTACAATAATAATTCTACTAATAAAATATCAAACTCAAATATTGATAGTTTTGTCACTAAAAACCTCAATGCCCAAAAACACAACAAAAAGTTAAGAGAACAATTTAAAATATTTTGATAACTAAATTAGATGTTATCAAGATGTGGTCTAGACCTTCTCTGCACCACCGTGGGGTTTCAACCGATCTGATACACCCTATGGGGTAAATTTTGTCTGGTAAATTATTTTAATGTTCGAACGGGTTAGAACTTGTTTCTTAAGAAAATATTAATTTTCGATGCCGAAATAGTCGGTCAACACCAAAACGATCCTTGTGCCGAAATGTTCTAGACTGATCCAGATGTGGTTTGGAAACGATTAGTAAATTTCTTTAAATAGTTATTATTATAATGCTAGAAGTAAATGGTTTTCGTTTGCAACATTATAATTACTCACGATAAGTTTGATTTTACGTCAGATTTTGCGTTAATATTTTTTGCGGATAAGAAATTTATTCTTAAATACAAATTGACTGAAAATTTTAACGTTGATACATACTGGATCAGTACCTATAAGAAAAAATACACATTAGTGCTCTTTATATATATTTTCTGTTTTGATAACATTACCAAATAATTTCAAACGAACTATAGTGCTAAGACGCACCTTAACAGCGCAAAACCCAATTATTTGAAAATGTATCCTTATTACAAGAAGACACTTCTAAGAATTTTTCACTCAATATTTACCGGCGGTTTCTGGCCTGCTTATTCCAAGATCAAGAACTGGAGAAATTTCGAATTATATATTCGTTAATAATATCCTGTTTTGAATATGCAGAAAAATATTATCAAAAAAAAATCATAACCAAAATTATCTTGAAGGCTGTATTTATTTATTTATTTTTTATTTATCAGGTGTATGGAGAAAAAAAATGTGGAAATATCCATATTCATATCATATTCGATGAAAATAAATATTTTGCAGATTAGTGGTTACTTTCTTTTTTAGTAAATATTATTCTGAACAATAACAACAAATCGGGGCGTTTCTAGCTGTGTGAACGTTTTAGTCGTTTATGGTTTATACATATTTGAACTAGGTATTGTGAAAATTCTTAGACAATCTAAAATTACATTAGAACAGTAAAATTGTGCTTATCTTAAAAAATATGAAAATGGTATTCTAAAACTATGCCTATCGAATTTATTCGATTTTCGCAGTAAAAAGTTAAAAAATAAAAAGATTTAACAACTTAAACCAAACTTTAGTTGTTATTTTGCTGTGTCAAAACTTTCTTCCTTAATTTTTTTTTTTGTTTTAGTATTGTGGGAAATAGCATAGAACTAAATTTTATTCACCCCGACATTACCAAACGTGTATTTGCTTAAAGTTGAATTTAACTTTTTTTAAGAATCAGATGTAACTTTGGGATTAAGCCGCAAGCTTTTTAAATATTTAAAAAATATTTAATTCTACGCAAAATATTAGAAGATTATTTAAAACATTTAAGTTATACAATTCAAGAACATCTTATTTACTGGGACACACTGAAAAATTAATTATTAATTTATGAAATGGAAACTGGTTCCTATGTCATAAATCTGAAATTATCAATTTAACGTTCCCAAATCTACAGGTGTGGCAAACAACTATACACAATCACTCCTAACGGGTAGAAAAGAAAACGTAATATTATACTAGCAATAAATTAATAAACAAAATTCGTTTGCTTCCCCCTTCTACCACAGTAGGGGTGGGTTTGTTCGGGTTTATTCTCTCCTCTCGCAGACTTTACAAAATTAGCAGTGATGTAAAACTTTACCAGATATACTGATTTCTTCTTATTTCATTTCTTAAGTGATAATTTTTTAGAAAATGTTTTTTTCAATTTTTTTTTCACATCGAAAATGTAATTATTATTTTAAAATTTGAATCTGTTGCTTTACCATTTAATTTCCTTAAACACCTTTGTGCTAAGTCAATACCTAAATCAATGTCGTAACCAGGAATTCGTTTAAATTAGGTACTTATAAAGAATATTTTTAGAATTCTTGGAATTTTGTTCTTTAGGTTGTGTACTTTTTATTGTGGAAATAAAATATTATTTTATTTAATATGATTATCATTAATTCACCCTTTAGTTTTAAATATAGAGAAATTTTAGTGAATTGTTGAAGCTCTAGCTGGTGATTTTTGTTTTGGAAATATATCGTCGATAAGCATGAAGCAGCTTGCAAGATCGCGTCGTATTGGTTGATGGTGTAAGGAGTTAACATACTTTAAGATATGACGGATCTCTGTATTTAATCTATAGTTGATATACCACGTTCTCTTTCATATCCAAACCTGTATAGTACGCCAATTTTCATTTTTGTCAATAAGTGAGCGTATATTGTCCACATTTTGTTTCACATTTATGCATTTCATGCATTTATAAGAATAAAAAAATCAATCCTTCTTTCAATTAACTGAAAAGTAATTGTGATTTGTGAAACTATGATGGTTCCAGTCAACAACTATTATAAATTATTATTAATATCGTTTTTCTATAACTTAAGTTGATCAGTTTATATCTAATTTTCGGCAAAATCTCTACTACTACATTTTACTAAAATCGATCTTAAGAATCTCATCTAATACAATGGAGTCCTCTTCCCGATGTGTTATATACGATTTGACACGGTCCATTTGCTTCGAGTATTGAATTTATCTTGCATTACACGGTAATGAGGACCCCCGGGAAATTTTCCTGGACAGTAATAGGTTTTAATTAGATATGGTATAAAGGACTAGCTTTGTTCGGTTGCTTTACTTCTGATTCATAAACGTTAGGGAATAAGTATACTAGAATAAGACCATTTTGTTCAAAATAGAATACATAAGAATACAACTAAACCAGTGTCTGCATTTTTGCTAAAAATAGACAACATACTATACAGGGTGTTATGGAAATGACTTATAATATTTAAATGGGTGACTCCTAGGGAGTCCTAAAGAAAGTCTACATTCTTTTTTTTTAAATCGAATATCTAAATACTAAGGTAAAAACCCTTTTTACCCACATACTGTCGCGCCGTCCCATTTGGATTGACTTAGCAACAATGTGGGTCACTAGAGTATACTAACAGCGTTGTCAGATCACACCGCGTGTCTCGCCCTTACTTGAATACTGGCGGCGCGCCCTTCATACTTCAGTAGGCTTCGCGACTCGAGTGGAACGACGTCGAGCGTCGAGCGTTCCACTTGCTTGACGTATATGAATTTTAAACGTTTTGTTAGTTGTATTGCCCGATTTTTTTTTGTTGTGAAATAATTCATAATAAGAAATGTTGTGATGCGATTTAAAATTTGTGTGATATTATCTACTGTTAGTTCTGTTGAAAAACATACTTTTTGTGTTTTATTTTTTTATGGAATTTAATTATAAAACGGATTATTTTAAAATAAGATCGAAGGTAAGAAACTATGTACCTTAAAATTGTAGTTTTCCTTGTCTAAAAAGTTTGAAAGAGAAGTGACAACGCGCGCCAAGACGTCTTGTTGTTAAAAACTGGACACGTGCGTTTAGAATTACAATGACAACACCGAATACAATGCGCTGACCTCTTTTGAAACTTGAGACTGCCTCAATAAATATTGATTGCGAAGGGCCTCAGGAGCGGCCACGTAAATTTTGAGATTTCATATAAAGTGTCTATTTCGCTTAATAATTCAAAGTGCCATTTATGGTTATTTTTCTTCAATTTATTTTCATCTCGGGATTTGCCGGTTACGTCATTTCCATAACACCCTGTATACTATAAACTAAACTAGTGTCTGAATTTTTTATACAATGTATCCAAGGATAAGCGAACCTGTAGGTGTAAATGACAAAAAATGTTCGAATTAAAATTTGAATATTTGGGATCTAGGTATGCTTGATTAGAAAATAAAATATAACATATTCTGATTTTTATGAAATCAAGCAGACCTTGACCGGAGCATTATTTTAATTTTCTGTCTAGGTAAAGAGCCTCTTCTTCACAAAATATCGACAAATTTTATTAAGAAAAGTTGCTCAAAATTCGAAAACATGCCAGGTGTAATCATCAGTCTACATTGTTTTTTTTAATTAATACAATATGTTCCACAGTTAGAAATTTTTAATTTCTTCAACTTCGGCATCGTTTGTCATATTAGCTTAGAAAATTAAATTTGGTATCAAATGTTATTTCCGAAATAATCTTTTCTAAATAATGTATTTAATACCAGGAATATATTTTTTTTTCTATTTAGAGGCAAATAATTTATGTCTGATAGATATTAAATTCGGAACGCTTCCATGATTTTGAATTCTGAGCAAGTTTTCTTAATGAAATTTTTCGATATTTTATGAAAAAGAGGCACTTTACCTAAACAAAAAATAAAAATAATGCTCCGGACAAATCAAAATAAGTCAAATTTTATTTCTTAATGAAGCAGGCCCAGATCCCCCATGGTCAAATTTCAATTCGAAAATTGACATCTATAGGTTCGCTTATCATGGGACACACTGTATACTCATCGATAATAGGAACCTAGCTTGGAAAATAAATGCACGTTTTTCTCACAGAGACCTGATCTTTAAAATCTTACCTGATTATAAATTATTTGTCACAATAAAAATTATATTTTTAGATCTATAGGAGCATCATCAGTTCTAAATATAAAACCTAATTAAAATTTGAACGAAAAAATAAACTAAATAAAATAAATTACTAATGCCAGTATTTTCCGTAATGCTTTAGGCCGGCTTAAAAATAAAGACAGCTTAAGGTCATATTTTCGTATTCTCCGTATCAATAAAGCTACTTAAACTTAATTAACCTTAAGCTCACAGAGTTGGACTTAATTACGAGGCTTTAGCCTAGCCTTACCAAATCAACAATTCCACCTCTAACACGTTCCGATGGTATAATATCATCCACAGTCGGAGACAAAGCAAACTTACTTGCTGAACTATTTTCCTCGCATTCCACTGTAGATTTCCAGGAAATAACACCACCCAACATTCTTGCATTTCAATCCGAAATGACTGAAATCGTGTTGCATCAGCGTCCCGTCAAACGAATCCTGAAAGGGCTTGATGTCAAGAAAGCTTCTGGTCCAGACGAAATTCCTGTCATAGTTCTCAAGAGATGAACTAACACCAGTATTTTGTAGACTTTTCAACGTATCCCACAAAAAAGGAATATTTCCATCCAGCTGGAAAACGGCGCGAGTGCAGTAAATTTCAAAGGAACGAACCCTGCCCAACAACTATCGACCAGTCGCATTACTTCCATTTATATCCAATGTAATGGAGAAAGCTATTAACCAACAACTTCTAAAGTACCTGGAAGGCTTCAACATTATAAGCGATCATCAATATGGTCTTCGGAAGTCCAGATCAACTGGAGATCTTCTAGCCTATGTCACCCATCTTTAGAACAACGCAATTGAACATCACGGGGAGTCTCGGGCTGGTGCATTGAATATTTCTAAAGCTTTTGATCGTGTTTGGCATGAGGGGCTTCTAAGTAAACTACGATCCTATGGTATGCCCAGTCGATTCTGTGCATGGTTGTCTAGCTTTCTTAAGGACCGCTCTCTGCAAGTGGCGATTGACGGATTTCTCTCAGACACCTTCACCATCAATGCCGGTGTTCCTCTAGCGTCCATATTGCCTCCCACTCTATTCTTACTCTACATTAACTACCTACTAGTGAAAACAACTTTTGACACAATACAAAGCCCAGATTTGACCATTACTAGAGTACTGCTCTCATGCCTGGAGCTCTTCACCCTAACATACTCTTCGGTTAGTGGATTTTATCGTAAGGAGGGCCATTCGTCTGATCGGAGACCACGAGCTGACGAAGAACCTCGACAGCCTAGAACATCGAAAACAGGTTGGGGATTTGACTCTCTTTTACAGGGAATGGAAAGTGCTCGGCTGACCTTGCCCTCTTAATTCCGCCCATATCGACGAATAGCAGAAATACACGACGAACCACCGCCGCTCATCCATATGTGGTTAAGCTTAGTACTCATCGAACTTCATTATTTCAGAATTCTTTCATCTGGAGGACTTCATCCTTGTGGAACGACCTTCCCGAGGTCGCTTCTCCCAACGAATATAACCTCCAACGATTCAAAACCAACGTGAATAGCTTTATTCGCACACGCACCACTCCCAGAGTGCCTAAAGGATTTTTCCTATATTGTTTGTGTTTGATCATCAAAAAAAAATTATGAAAAAATCCTTTTTAGAAAATTTTTATGATTTTCATTTTAATAATAACAACATGGAATTAGAATATCAAATACTTATTGAGGACGATGAGAATATTATAGATCAGGATCTATAATGGAGAGAATCCGTTTGACACTCTTGATGATGTGTCATTTTTCGGAACGTTTCACCTGTACAACCCGACTGTGTTACAGGTTCTGTAACAAATAGAGCATAATCTTCTAGTTGATAATGATCTATAGGTGTATTTTATAAAAATAAATTAATTTTTTTAAATAATATTTCTAATGCCGTAAAAAAAATTTGAAATTGGCGGCAACTCAACGAACTGTTATAAATTAGAGATTACTAGCCCGATCGTTGCTCCATCCATTAATCTATGAGTACGGGCTTAAAAAGAGCGCTGCCCATCTAGTTTTACAGTAATCGGCGATTTCATTTGGATTAAAAACTCAAACAAGTTTCTCTTTAGTAGTGGTTTTAATCTAGATATTAAAGTGATGTTTGTATTTTTTGATGTAATCTTAATTGTTTATGTGTTCATGATATTACTTAAGATTAATAATAAGTTGTTAAATTATAGAATTTTAGTAAATTAGTTCAATTTCGAGAAAATGATTGTATAATACAAAATGAAATATAAAATAATATTTCTACCAAATGGGGATTTTAAAATTTAAAATGCAATATTTTAAAATATCTTTGTCATTTAGCCCCACCCCCACCCCTAAATATTTTATCTGGTTGGTGAAAAACTTTTTAATTAAGAAGAAATTTAAAATCGAAAGATATTTATTTTTTCAGTTACAAGAAAATTGTTATACTTGCTCTACTGGTTGCTGAGTTCCAAGTTTGTGAATAAATATAATTAGAATACCTAAAACTATCACAATACCTTAAATTCAACGACTATGGTGCTTTAAGACATATTCGAAATGACTCCTAAACATTTTGCATATATGGTGGGTTGTATAGCCATAACTTTATCTTCTTTATCTTATCCGGATAAATACGGTAACTTAAACCTAATTCACAGGACCACCACGACCAATCCATCTATTTTCAAACATTTCGGGGAGTAATTTTGAACATCTCTTAAAGCACGATTATACTTATTATACATAAGTATTCCTCTGGGGAACTACGCCACAGTATGCCATGCAAGAATGTGTAATATAAAATCTTGAAAAGGGCTACCACAACCAAAAGATTTACATCCTGCTCTTAAGGCTGTAAACTCCAATCGGTTTACCCCAAAACTTACACTGGAGTGCCATACCAACCTAAAAGCACTGGCGGCCAGCGGTAACAAGGTAGAATTCTTGTGGGTCCCTGGTTACTCTGCAATATCAGGAAATGAAAAAGCGGATGAACTAGCGAGAGTCGGATCCGCTCAAAGTCTTAGAGGTCCCGAACCGGCCTTTGGAATATCAAAAGAGGCAACAAAAACAACATTACGTCGAAAAAACAACACCTATCTCGATGGCAAGGGTTACCTGGTCAAATACACGCACGGGCCGTAATTGGAAAACCATCGATAATACTATCGAATGGGATGCCAACCCTGAAGCGGCCCCAGTTGAAACAGGTGATGAGTCTGCTAACAGGCCACTGTCACTTGCGAAAACACCTTCAACGGATAGGTATAAACAACAGATCCATTGAATGCAGACTCTGCGGCGAAGAGGATGTAACCGCCTCACACATAATATATCGCTGCGTAGCACTGTCTCGTAGAAGACAAAATATCTTCGGGAACATATAACGTGGTGACAACCTCCCACATGACAAGCTTGGTAAAAGGTTACTGGACCTCATAGAAGGAATACACGTCTTCTAACAAGATCAGGGTACACAAAAAGCCGAAAGGCTGCTGTGATAGAAGTTCGGGCCTTTAAACTGACCCCTTTAACCAACCAACCAACCAAAGCACCATTATCGTTAAAGTTAAGGTGAGTGGCTTAAATGTTTTAAAATTTTTCTCCCAATCTCCCTATTGGTGTTCTAACATTTTAATAAAATATTTCCAGAGATTTTTCGGATTTTGCTTGGTAATACTTTTAAATTCTAATCTTGTATAATGGTTAATCATTGCAATGAAATTAACTATATCGCAGAAAGTCCATGATATTAAACAAAATCTACAGAAAATATAAGCGTATGAGCTCTAAAAAAAATTATCAATTTGGAAAACGTATTTTAAGAACTTCATTATACCCGTATACTTATGATATATGGATATTCCGTAGAATTCATTAATAGTATAAAGAAATTATTTAAATAAAAATAAGTGAATATAATTTTATATTCTAAGAGTAGTAATAGTATATTACATACCAAAAGTGGTAAGAAGCATAGGCTTGTAATAGTACACATCGTAGTCACAAAATTTACCAATATACCCAAAAATAATATTCAAATTAATAATATTGACGATTAAAATTGCAAATTGACATTAACGTTGTTAAGGCGACGCGATGGTACACAGCCAACCAAACCTTGAGCAAAATCTATTGGAAACATTCACGGATTGGCATATGGCTATGGCTATTAATGTGATTTGTGGAACTGTTACGTTAGATGCTTTCTAATGTAGGAGTAAAAAAATACATAAATTCAGAAATTTTAAAAATTTATGAAAAATGAGAAGATTAAAATAGACTTACCTTATAGCAAGAAACCTCCAAACAGCTAAAGTCAATGTCAAGCATATTGACGTGGTGTGTAAAATCTGGGTAATATGAATATGAAAGAGAATATAAACTGCCCCATAGTATGGAAACTCCATCCACTGGGATTCCAATTTATAATAATAGGCAAATGGAATGTATTCCATCATTAACAGTATATCTGCCCAAGCTAAAGCAGTTAATATTCTGTTTATTGGAGCAGTTGCCATATCCTTCCTCGTTAGAACTATAACATTTAAACAGTTAGTGATAATTCCTAGTACGCACACTAATATAGCACAATAGGGGTGATAAATATTTGCATATATTGTGGCCCACTTCTTAAAACTACCACCACATGACCAATCTTCTTCAGTTTCTGTATCATTGAGTTCAGTAGTATTTAGATTATCCATTCTTGTTCTCGATTTAATATGAATATCTAAGATTTTATTTATGAGGTCTTCAGTAATGTTGATTTTTCCACTTGATAGAATTAGTTTAATATAAGTTCTCGTTGCAGTTTCGTTGTTATTCATTAGGGACATCATTGATCGAAGTTAAGATATTTTCGGACCAAGTCCATTCATCGTTGATGTTTTCATATTTTAGCTGAAAGAAAAAAATTAATTAGCGTAAGGTCTACTTTATATACACTATACAGATGAGGGGAAAGTATGTACATTTTTTAATCCTTCTCAATATCTAAGAAATATTTTACGGACCATAGTGATCATACGTAAACAGTTGTAAAATCCTTTTTACGTACATATATTTTTTAAAAATATTTTATTTTTGTTAATTGAGTTTTTGATATATTTTGAAAATATTCAACTTTGTATAGCTATTGTGAAGGTAGTCCAGTTTGTCATCGAATGCATTTCGAAGGTATAGTATTCGGCTCAATTTTAGTATCTCTGGTTAGGATCGATGATGCAATATCGAAGTATTTGCAAAGTTTACTAAAACTTTTTTGGTATCGATTGCGTATCTTTTAAAATGTGATATATTATGTTATATTGGGATCAAGTGTGCGACTTCTTCCTGTATTTTATAACTTTTTGAATATTAACTGGCAACTTAAAAATAATTTTACAATACTATAAAGAAATACACGTGAAGTAATCGGAGCTTCCGGAACTTGATATACGTTTTAAGGGTACGAAAAATATTGCGATTAATTAATTGTTTGAAGACAGTAGGTAACAAACTATTTTATCATTAGTGGTCTAATAATCAGTTTATTAATACGTTAAAAACATACGCATTCCGTATATTTATTCGGAGCAAGGAGTGCATACTGAAGGAATAGTACCATCATTACCGAAGGTAAAGTAAAAGCAAGAGTGCATGAAGGTGACATAAGAATACTTATTTAAAAATTGTATCTATAGTACATATATCCCCTAGCTTAGACTACAAAGCATGTGTAAATAGGAAGGATATATCAATTTTTTTTTAAAACTCTTTTAAAGAGAAGCCTTCGCGGTTTAACCTCTGGGAGAGGTAGATGTTACCTCTAAAATCGTATATAGGAAGGGTATAGTCACCAAATCATTATTTTAAAAGTCGTTTAAATATTTTCCTAATAATAGTATAATTTATTATTTTTGAGTAGCTGTTTCCAAGAAACACATAAAATATATTAGACAAAGAATTGTTGTTTTACAATAAAAAACTATAATATTTTTCAAAAGTTATTTTTGACAATAGTTGCTTCGAAGTAAATATATTCCTACTAAATTAAAAAATAAATAATTTCAAAATATTTATATATGTACAGGGTGGACAATTAAGCGACGTACGGAGACTATATTTCGGAAACCGTTCACTGTACAGCTTCCGGAAAAAATAGTTATAGGAAAAGTTGCCATTGCTGGAAATTATTTTCAAGATTGTAGGACGGCCGCTAGGGGGCGTAACACGAATAGTAATTTGTTAACAGACGATTTCTCTCTACAATTTACTTAGATAAGGTATATTGAAAACACTTAAAAATAAATTCCTCAGGTATCGTGATTAATTTTGCTTTTAACCTTTCAAATAAAGAGATGGGACATTGATTTGGAAAAAAATCAATGTTTCTGCATCGCCTTACCGGAAAATATTAAAATTAAAGTCATTTAAAAGAGTCCTTCTTGCTCTATCAGCTACACTAGGATATCTATTTCATTTTTACTGTAGTCGTTGAATTGACTGATTGATGGTGCAATTGAAAAGAGTTCCTCTTGCTCTATTAGCTACACTACAAGCGGTGTATATGTTATTTTTATTGTAGCCGCTAGATGGCACTTTCTACCCATTTAACATATTTTATATATTTTCTAAAAAAAACTTAAATACGATGGTAAAGATTTTAATGTTAGAAGCAGAAATAAAGGTCAGAGTGGATGATGGGAACTTGCGGTTTTTATCATTTGTTCTGGTCTTTATTCCTCTTTATAATAGTGTAAAAATATCTACCGTATTTACATTTTTCGATAAAAAACATAAACTATGTAAAATCTGCAGAAAGTTCCATCTAGCGACTACAGTAAAAATACCGCAGACATATTGCTTGTAGTATAACTAATAGAGCAAGAAACTCTTTTAAATGACACCATTTTAACACTTTCCAATAAGGCTGAGATTATAAATTTTTTTTCAAATCAATGTTTTGTTATTTCATGAGTTAGAGAAAAAAAAAATATCAGGAAAGTTGTTTACGATACATGAGAGATTTATTTGTAAGTATTGTCAATATACCTTATTTAAGCCGATTGTAGAAAAATCGCCTGTTAACAAACTACAATTAGTGTTACGCCCTCTGGCGGCCGTCCTATAAGCTTGCAAAGAATTTCCAGGAATCTTTGCAACTTTTCTCATAAATATTTTTTCCGAAAGCTGTACGATGAATGGTTTCCGAGAGACAGCCGCGTACCTTACTTAGTTGGCAACCCTGTACATATTATATGAGAAAAAAGGGATTTCCATCATTTTTTTATTAATTTCTAAAAACTTTCATATACAACGTTTTTTTCTTAATCGATTAATAAACCCGTGGAAAAAGTCTCCTTTATTGTAGTTATCTTAAGGTCAAGGTTAAAATCCAGTGATCTTATATTGGTAATTCGTGATATTACATTACCTCGACCGAGTCCGACGAATTCCTTATTTTTTCCTTAGATAAAAAGAAAACAAACTTTATTCCTAACCTAAAGTAAGTATACACTGAAGCTAACATAAAGTTTTGCCAAAAGTTTGACTCAATATTCGGGTAATAGAAGTATATTCAGCATCAGAATTAAATGTTAATTCGTTGGGCTAAAATAACATTGATAAATCCTAACAAATGTTTCTTTATCTGATGTCACTAGGTATAGTATTACTAAAAGTCATTGATATGATCAAAAAAGATGGATTATGTATTATTACTGTAATCTCAAAAACTTCGGATGCCAGCATTTAATGACAAAGTTATTTTTACGAAAAAGGACTCTTTAAATGTTTTGAATGTTTATAAAATAGAAATTCCCCTGTACATTTAGTGGTATGTTTTGAAAAATGTAATTACAGCCTTCATCTTACACATGAAGGGCTCAATTGCATTGTGATACTATTTTACGAAATATTATTCGTATTAAATAGCATTATGTCAGTGTGGTTTGTTCATGTATGTATAAAAAGTCATATGTAAGATATCGTATCCGCCAGTAAATTCGTAACGTCTTTCACAACGGCCGCATTTACATCGTAAGAGCCAATATATCCTTGACAAAACATCGTATCCTCATGACGCTTACGATAATTTATAACGCCACCTGATACTGAGCCTGCATCGATTTATTTAAGAGTAAAATCTATCTTAGCCGAAAAATAAATATATAAAACTTTCAAAAAATGTAACAAAGTAACGTAAGCTGCAAGATTTCCTAAAACTATTGAAGTTTAATAAAATTGACTAGTCTTCCCTAAATACAACAATACAAAAGAATATGCAAAAACTCAAACAGGTTCATTATTTAAGAAGTAGTCCATTTCTCAGTGGTTAAAGTATTAACAGTGGAAATAACAGTCTGTCTGTATCACAAATAAATTTAATAAAAAAAGGGGGGGTTTACATCAAGTAAAAATTAAGAGATATGTTTCACCATAGCGAAGGTAATGTTAAAGATTCAGGGCATAAGCAATATGACACAGTAACAGTTAGTAAAAATAGCCTTAAAAGTAATAAGAAGAATTATAAAAACAAAAATTCTAATCATAATACAAGGCAAGATAATCATTTGCAAGCTGACATAATTAATTGAAAAAAGAAATAAGAACAAACTAAAGGCCAAACAAGCTTGACAGCATCGAAAGTTTTTACATGATCATCTTAGTATATTTTTATTGAAAGAACAGATTTGTGGACAAATAAAATGATAGTAGTGATTAAAAAAATTGTTAAAGCCATATCAGTTCTATCCAACCAAAGGGGCTGAAAATCAACAAAAAAAAGTGAATTAATGGAAAAATCAACCTTTGTATAATCCATCGAATAAACCCGAACAAACCCATCGATGTGCATTTATCTCTCGATGCTAAAAAAACTATAAAAACTTTTTATAGTGCGTTACGTAACAGAGGACTTAACGCTAATGCTCCTGCGAATGAAATATGTGATTTGACTACGATAACTCTACAGTAAAAAGAATCGTAGCAAATCCCATCAAACCAAGAAAGAAGGATAATGCCGTACGTGCTACGGCTTCCACCCTATTATCTATTATTTATTTAATCTCGCAGAACATATTATACGGAATCAATAAAAATCAATGGTTAGATTAAAAAATTTCTTAGTATACATTGTATCCACAGATTGACTCCCGAGCAGGGAAACTAAACAATAAATTTCTCAGAGTAAAGATTTTCAGAAATAACATTTTTTGAGAAATATTCATTCTAAAAGAAAAATTTTTGGAGAAACATGTTTTCGCAAGGAACATTGGAAAGAATTGTTTTAATTGAAAAGTTTTCTAAATGAAATGAAATCAAATTATAATAATAATTACAATAACTTTCTCAAAGTAATGATTTTCAGAAATAACATTTTTTGAGAAATATTCATTCTAAAAGAAAACATTTTGTAGAAACATGTTTTCGCAAGGAACATTGGAAAGAATTGTTTAAAATAAAAAGTTTTCTAAATGAAATTAAATCAAATTTTTCGAACAATAAATTTCTCAGAGTAATGTTCTGATAGGAAAAAAACTTGTGAATGTGGTGTATATTGTATAATCACCACTTTTTTAATAAGTTTAGTTTAACCTGTTAACTTAAGATTATTTCACCGAATGACCTTTAAATTTAATGAATGACTTTAGAAAATCTCCAAAATATATTTAACCTTTACAAGAACGTCAATGTATTTGGTTCCAACAAGACGGTGCAACATTAAATGTTCGTTCAATGGAAATGTTATGCACAGATATTCAAATATTTTGTAGCTTGCTTGATCCCCTGACTACCCCTCTAGATTACTTCTTATGGGGTTACTTGAAACAAAAAATTTACCAGCAATGTCCTTTTCATGATGTTAATCATTTTGAGAGCATACTTACACAATCAATCCGGGAAATTTCTCCAGACATGATAAGGAAAGTATTAAGGAAATTTGCCAATAGAACGATGAAATGTATTGAACTTGAGGGTGGATATGTCGAGACATTAGTGGAATGAGTGAAAATTAAATTTCTATTTATTTCTAGTATTATTATTGTGTTAGTTACACACTTTATTATTTGTATGTGTTTTCTTCTTTGCAATATAAATGCATACGCATTCATCACGGACGTATTTAAATTGCAACATTGTTAGATAAAATTAAGAAATGAAAAGGTCATCATGTTTTTAATAATTACAAGAAATAAATGTGCATTCATAATTACTTTATTAATAATGCAGAAAAATTATTAAAAAATAACAAAACCTGTTTTTCATCGTAAATGGATGTGCTTAACTGCATGGTTTTTAGTTCTGGTGAACTTTTTTTAATAACAATTTTCGTAATTTTCAAAAACAAAGGTACTTTGCTATTGGGCAAAATTCATATTTTTTGACAAATCTCGTATACGCCTAGAAAATCTGATAGTTGAATTTTAGGTTTTAGTCCATGCAGAACATTTTATGAAGAATAACTTTCTTTCATTAAATTAATAATAAAAAAGCTTTCCATATGGTTCCAACTTACAGAGACATACTGTATAATATGGGGATATAGGTTTTCTTTTGAAATAGTATATACCACATTTTACCGCACAGTAATGTGGGCCTTGAAAAACTTTCCTAACGCATTGTACTAAAGGCATAAAATATAGTAGTACTAACAGATAAATATTCAAAGTATAGATTTTCATCAGAGAGGAGTCCAAAAAGTTAAATAATAAACAGATATGCAAGTAAAATATTTGTGTTAGTTTTTCTCAATTTGACCTACACGAAAATAAGAAACTTTCTCGACCCCAATGCACTTTTGGTATGACTGTTCTACCACTAAACGTAAATTCCGGTTGATATTCAACTAGGGTATATCTGTGACTTTGAATATGCAAGAGATGTATGCAAGGAATGCTATCTTACACTTATTTGCTCTGTAGGTATCAATTTTAGTCTATCACACTCTTACTCCTAGCTGATATGACCGTAATACCAGGAAGCATCCGACTCGTATAAATCCAAGAAGTAGGTAATAAAAGTTTTCATTTTAATAACTATTTTAAATTTTACTTTTTTACACTTGAACAGACTATTACCTGTCTATGGTTACATTTTCATTTACAAAAAACAAATCAATTAAAAAAAAACAATTTCAAAGTTTTAAAATCATTGATTGTCCTGTAACATAAATGTATATTTCAAGAATACGTTTTATTTTTTATATGAGGAAAACATTTTGCCATTTAAAAACTATTTGTTGTATGGTCTGACAGGCAATACTGTTGCTTGCGATAGCTGTCATGTCCATGTTCCCGCCTCACAAATATCAATTTTTTACTGCAATGCGCCGAACTAATAAATCTTATATTTTTATGGTCAAGCACACAATAATGGAGAATTTTTGAAATTATAAGGACCAAATTAAACGGGAAATTTTC
This sequence comes from Barypeithes pellucidus, assembly GCA_963991005.1. Classification (NCBI taxonomy): domain Eukaryota; kingdom Metazoa; phylum Arthropoda; class Insecta; order Coleoptera; family Curculionidae; genus Barypeithes; species Barypeithes pellucidus. The sequence goes on from OZ022556.1 coordinate 34,071,509, forward strand.
GTTGCGTAAAGATTTAAAATATTGCCATTCTTCTAGTACTATATTATGTAATGTTATTACATATGTTTCTTCTCAATGACGATAATATTTTATGTATTGGCAAATGGAAATATTCTTTTCGAAATAAATTCTCAGAATAGAAGAGACAAACGAGGGCTGACAAAATTATGCTTTAAAGACAGAGGGAGCTGCTGCTGAAGGACAATATTTATAACCATTATACAGTGTGTCTCTGGATAAGCGAACCTGTAGGTGTAAATGACAAAAAAATATTAACATTGAAATTTGACCATTTGGGATCCTCAGGCCTGCTTGATTAGAAAATAAAATTTAACATATTTTATTTTTTAATAAATCAAGCAGGCGTTGACCGGAGCATTATTTTTACTTTCTGTCTAGGTAAAGCCTTCTCTTCAAAAAATATCGAATAATTTAATTTTTGTTGCTCGAAATTCAAAATCATTCAAGTGTAAAGAATTTAATAACCATCAGCCTATATTAATTTTTATGCATTATTTTAAACCCCTAAACAGAAAAAACATTTGTTCATGGTATTGAATACATTTACTAGAAAATATTATTTGGGAAGTAACATTTGATGAGCAAATTGTATGTCCTAGGCTAATATGTGGAACGATGAGGAAATTGAAGAAATTAGAAAATCCTAACTAGGGAAAATATTGTATAAAATGAAAAAAGAAACAATGTAGGCGGATGGTTATTAAATTCGGTACGCTTGCATGATTTGATTTCGGGGCAACTTTAAATAAACAATAAAAATTTTCGATATTTTGTGAACAAGAGGCACTTTACCTAGACAGTCAATAAAAATAATGCTCCGGTAACGGCCTACTTGATTCAGTAAAAATCAAAATATGTTTTTCAATTTCAATTTCAATTCGAAATTTTTTTGTCAATTGCATGGGAACGATAAGAGAGTAAAAAAATAATATAAAAATACAAAAGAATCTAGCCAGCGTAAAATATTATCAAATATCCACTTCGCTCTATCTGAATTATTTGGAATTTAATCTAAAAAATTAATGTTTTACTATACGAAATGAGCTCTCATCATATTACAAAAATAAACATTTATTTAATATAAACTTTGATAGTTACAATCACCATACAAGAAAAAAAAAATTTACACCTATGTATGTAATGTTAACATTTCAGACTCTTAAAAGTTTGAAAGAAACATATTTTTTACTTGACATTTATCTAGGTGGTCTGTCTAGATCAGTGGTTCTCAACCGGTGGTCCGGGGACCATAGGTGGTCTGTGACTCATTCTAGCTGGTCTGCAAGAAGGGTAGAGCTGCAAATCCCAAATCTGCTATTATCCGGAGGGTTATTCCCAATCCAACGTTAGAACTAGGGGATCTACCTCATTGTATACACCAAGAGATCATCGAATTGCCAATGATGGCACATGCAAAAACATCTTTAGTTCATATATACGCCTCGAGGAGTTTCGGTGCAAGAAAATACTTTGCTATCCGCGTGAAATTGCTTTAAAATATCTGGCGATCTTCCTCACAACTTAACTTTCTGAACAATGATTCTCGGCGTTACTTTAAATAGAAAGTAAGAACAGAAACCGGTTGGACGCAGGTGACGATATGCGCGTAGCTTTAAGTAGCAACCTCAACCTCATAATGTATCTGCTAGTGAAGCAGATGCAGTCTCAGAAGTCTCATTAGAAAACATTTTTAGAAAAACAGTTTTGATTATGTTTTTAGGTTGTTTGGTTCCTTAACAAAAGTCAATCATGAAAATTAGGATTTTATATTTTTATGATAATATAATACTTATTCCCTTAAGCCCTGATTTTTATTACATTTCGTTACGATATATTTCGGTGGATTGGAACGGAAAAGTTCGGCGTTGGTCATTTGGTCACATGTGTGGTTTTTACTCCAGTACAAGTGCGTGGTTAAAAATGGACGATATTAGTAGATTCATTTGTACAGGGCGATTACGTATTTTGTCCCCCCATCTTAACCTTTTTATTTTACATAAAAATTAGAACGACTGGTATACAAGGTTTTTAAAGTAGTATTTGAAATGGGAAGAAATATCATTTAGGTGTGTTGATTTACAAGTAGGGTTGGTTTTACTCAATATGATGTTGAGGCCCTTTGTTAGACATCTATATTATAGTATGCAACCAAGTAATTTACGAAATAACCGATGTACAGGATATTTGTATAAGACGACACTAACTTGTGATCGTATGATATTAGTAAATTGTAATAAATTACTGTTGCATAACTTATTAAGGAAATAACACTTTTTGAAGTGACCCCGAATTGCGTAACGGGCCTAGAATAGGCAAATTGTATATTCCGATTTATTAATAATAATAAAGTCGGTAAAAATAATGAGCGCGTTTAGTTACGCCGATTCTTTATTCTGTCGTAGATTTTCTTGCCCTATTGACAGTTTGAGGCCCAATTTAATTTGTCAATTTAAAATCGTATTTTTTAATTTAAACTCTTTTATTTTTTGGTTCTTATCGAGGCCCCTTTAAATTCGAGGCCGTAGGCTAGAGCCTAGTATGCCTATAGTGATAAATCCGAAAACAAAGAACCGATAACCCGTGTCACTTAATAATGACACACGTCAGGCGGAATACTTTTTGTTGACGTACGTAATTTCGTCGGTATCCAACCTTTTGGATTTGAACGGAGTTTTTCGGCGGCAGATTATTATTGTTGAAAATCGTGATTGCTATGGAAACAAGGAACCGATAACCCGTGTCACTTAATAATGACACACGTCAAGCGGAATACTTTTCGTTGACCTAACTTCGTCGGTATCCAACCTTTTGGATTTGAACGGAGTTTTTCGGCCGCAGATTATTATTTTTGTGAACTTTTTTTTTACCTATGAGTGTAAAATACCATAAACTAGAGTTTAGTGCCTTAGAAAATGAATTGTTGATAGAAAGGGTAAAAGAAAATCCACCCATATGCTAAAAAATTAAAAACTTTTAAAGACATACAAATGAAGCAGAATATTTGTAAAAAAATAGCGGTAGAATTTGGATCAAATGAAATTATATTAATATATATATATTATACAAATATTTTATTTATTTATTATTTATTTATCCATTCAGTTATATTATACATACATACGTCCTTAAATAAGGATATGATATTCATCGATTAAGTTATAATATTTTGAATACACGTAACTAGAAACCGATAGGTCATACAATGTTTTAATATTGCAAAGATCTGACGAGTATAGCGTATTAGTAGAGAACAGCCTGGGTCTTTTTAGGATTACCTTCACAATATAGTTTTGGGCAATATTTAGATGCTCTAAATGAGTACTGTACATTCCTCCCCAAACGATGATTCCCTACCTCAATAAGGGCTCAACTATTGCCTCATAAATCATAACAATTAATTTTTTATTTAGTATTTCTCGAAGGATATAAAATTTATGGATAAGGCATCTTACACAAATAAAGCACGCGTTTATCCCATTTATGGATTATTATTCAAAAGTATTTTACAAACGAAACTTATAACTTATATAAAAAATATACTATTATATAATGTTAATAGTTAAAGTTAATTTAAATGTATCTAAGGAAAGATTATTTTAGTAAAACCAGATTTCAGGCGCTCTCTTGTCCTTTGTCACGTCAAACAAACATTTTTTTAAATGTGAATCTCTTTTACTGATAAGGAAGATTAGTTTTATGATTCAAGCTAATTATACTTTAACACACTATGCAAAACGAATTTTCGCCGATTCCTCTGATATTTGGCAATTTGTTAATGTTACGTTTTCATGATTAAACACTAGACAACTTTCCGCATACGACGATATAAAAACTTACTTTTTATTTCACTTCAAAAAAGCTAGCAACATACTAGAGCTCATGTTAAATATTGTTTGTTTTGGTTGGGTCGAACACACACATGACCCCCCACCTGAATATATATTTAACAGTTTAATTGGTACGATTTACGTGGTGATATTGCCATTGAACACTTCCTGCTTGGCTGTTAAAAAATTATTTAAAAGTGTCGCGCTCGTCTGTTGTTGGTGGCTGATAGTGCTATAAAATTATCTACTGGAAGTGTTGGAGTAGAATTCAGGCATTCCTATGGATATGAAATTTTACTTTTTCTTAACATATTGTGCAAACGACAGGCAGCAAAAATAATATTATCTCCTGTTTCTAGTTCTTTATAACGGCAAGTGGGGTAAAAACTAAACGCGTTCATTATTTTTACCGACTTTATTATTCTAGGCCCGTTACGCAATTCGGGGTCACTTCAAAAAGTGTTTTTTTCTCAATAAGTTATGCAACAGTAATTTATTACGATTTACTAATATCATACGATCACAAGTTAGTGTCGGCTTACATATATCCTGTACATAATTCGTCGGTTATTTCGTAAATTACTTGGTTGCATATTATAATATAGATGTTTAACAAAGGGCCTCAACATCATGTTGAGTAACACCAACCCTACTTGTAAATCAACACACCTAAATGATGTTTCTTCCCATTTCAAATACTACTTTAAAAACCTTGTATACCAATCGTTTTAATTTTTCTCAAGTATGTCAAATAAAAAGGTAAAGATGGGGGGACATAATACGTGATCGCCCTGTACAAATGAATATCATCCATTTTTAACTACGCACTTGTACTGCAGTAAAAACCACACAGGTGATCAAATCACAAACGCCGAACTTTTCCGTTCCAATCCACCGAAATATATCGTAACGAAATGTAATAAAAACCAGGGCTTTATAACGCAACGATTTTCTAGTATTTACTATAAATTATTGACCAATTTTAGCCACATGCAGGATTTTGTGAGCTTTCCCAACACTGCTTCCCGTTATACGTGATCCCTGAAGTTTTGCTTCCGTGGTCCGCAATCTCTTAAAGGTTGGGAACCACTGATCTTGATAAATATTAGCACTTCGGTATACCTTCCTTCCTCTCGAAAATAATAAAACTCCACCTCGATATGTAATGTACTATTTCGACTCCGCAAATCAAATAATTGGTCTTATAAAAAATCCTTCCTCTCGACAATAATGAAACACTTTCCACCTCCATGTGTAATATACTATTTCGACTCCGCAAATCAAATGATTGGTTTTATAAAAAATTGCCTAATTACGTGTACAAGTACAATTTCCATAATATACTTCCTGAAATATGAAACTTTCCGAATTACAACAAATTTAGAAAAACATTGAAGATTGAAGAACCACCTGAAAAGCATAGACTTTTTATTTCTTAAATAAACTTATTCTTGATTGAACATGGTTGCATGGGGCCAGCTATTTTAGATCCGCGTCTTCTTGCTCCGTTAAATTGAAATTCCTGCGTACTGTCGTATTTCATTGTTATTCTATGGTATTTTTCTTATCCTTTGTGATGGTTATAGACGTATCTTGTTCATACAGTCGTCTCACTTATAATTTCGGTATTTCTAAAATTATTGGTTTGAATTTTGGCGTGGTTACGTATCGATACAAGGAACCACTTTTCTATTGCTGAAAATTTTAGTTAGAACACTAGTGTACAAATTTAGAGGGTTTATAAAATAATAATTTGAAAAGTAAAGTATCTTTAGCGATTATTTTAATTTCAAAATTAACATTAGAAGTCGATTTGGCATCCGGCAGAAGGACCAAATACAAGATTTCAATAAATGGACACAACCAGTGGCGTGCGATGTTTACTGTTTGTTTGTTTTATTTAAAAGAAACTTTACGTTAGAATCAGTGGCGTACTGTATTTTGTGCTATAAAATTAAATTTGTAATGTCATAAATTAGAAAATAATCATAACTTCATTAAAACGCCAGTGACAAAAAATATAAAATTAGGTAAACAAAAAGCATATTTTGTTTACATGGCCAACTGATTCAAATTTTCTTATTAATGCCTGTTTGGTTCTTTTCTAATGTTTCATATTGCAATAATAAATTATTAGACGTCAGTTAAAAATTTAATTTTATATAGTAGGTACGCTACTGCTTTTACCGTATACTATTAGCAGTTAAACAGTCAATATTTTAATTAGCTTGTTTTATTTTAGATGTAAATATTTTTAAAAAGAAATAAAGTTCAACTTGGCATTGCGCACGCCACGGGTTGTTTGAATTTATTGAAATTTTGTATTTAGTCATTTTGTAGAAAGCCAAATCGACTTCTCATATTAGTTTTAAAATAAATGTGAAAGATACTTACCTCTTATAAGTATTATTTAAAAAAAACAATAAATCTGTACACCATTGAGTTAACTAACATTTTAAGTAATAGAAAAGGATATGATCATACGTAACTATATAATTCAAAGCAACCAATTCAGTAATACCAAAAATATAAGCTTGTTTCCATTATAAGTGAGACGTAACATATAAAATTGAAAGATAAATAATCGTTTTCGTCCATCCAAATCACCGACAAAACTAACTACCAATACCTCCAACCAACTTTAAATAATACAGCGTGAAGTATCTTCTGTTCAGAAGGGGTTTCTCGGGTTTGTTTAGAAGCGGGAAACCATTTTTCCGGGTGAAAAAAATTAGTCACGACAACATTAAATTCAGTTAGATAAATAAAAAATCGGTGCAAGCTCAAAAATCTGTAATTAATATTTTATTGAAAAATTGAAATTATTTGAAGCTTTATAATATTAATTAGAAATAAAATCACAAAAATATTAACAACAAATTAAGACGAACATGCGGGCAATTAGTGGCGATTTGGGAAAATAGTATAAAAGTTAAAAATACATAATTAGTTTTACTCGTTCATGGAGGAGATCGTGGTGAATTCGGTAGTGCATTATGTATCAGTCTGGAGAACTACATCCTTGTGGAACGACCTTCCCGAGGTCGTTTTTCCCAACGAATATAACCCCCAACGATTCAAAACCCACGTGAATCACTTTTTGCGCACATGCACCACTCCCAGAGTGCCCTAAAGGGTTTTTACTATGGTGCTTGTGTTTGATCAATCATAAAAAAAAAAAGTTGAGTACCAATTACAACAAGACTGCACAACAGGGCAGCAAATACATTCACAAATACATTTTAACAAAAAGATTTGTTTCGTAATTTTTTTTGTTTGTAATTTTTCAAAGCACTTGTAACAAAGACACTATTTATTTATTTATTTATATCTGGTGGTGAGCTTATGAAGTTTTCGAATTATAACAGTTGTTCGTCAAGAAGTGTTCCTCTCAGCATAGTATTCCACTATGATCTTGACATTTTTAAACTATAAATTTTAATTATTATAAATTTATAAATACGTAGTTTCCTATGACCATTAATAAAACACACTAAGCCAATTAATTATCGACTCACGTCCTAATTAATTAACTATTATTTCGGTAATAAATTGAAAACTTTTAACAATTTTTTTGTACTAATAGAAAATATATTCTAGAGTTTCGGGCATAGCAGTTTACATCCTGATATGTCTAATTTCTTAACATTTAAATTAGACATATCGGACATCAAAATTGAATTTAATTTATTTTTATATTAAACCAATTAAACACATATCGTCCCCTTAGAGCAGAACTATTCTATGTCCAAAAATGTCTGTTTTCGTTTTTTCCATCCTATGTCCACAACAGGAGCTGCTTTATCCGGTGTAAAAGTATTGTATGTCCATGCCAACGAGTAGCCCCGAAAAATCCCGAAGTAAAATAAGCCTATCTGTTCGGCTCAATTTCAGTTCAGGGCAGAACTATATTAACTGCAGTGGAGTGCACATCGTTTAATCGTCGCAAAGAAGACTATGGACATAGACTACTTCTGTCTTGTTACCAATTACTTAAAATTGTGTTTTGTGGACATAGAATAGTTCTGATTTCATATTTTAACAACATAGTATTACTTTATATGGACATAGACTATTTCTGGTTCTTGTTATTGAGCACTTAGAATTGCATTTCTTGGACATAGACTTATTTGTATTTAAATTGAATTGCCTAGAACAATAGTTTTATCAGTCAGTTATTGGAATGCTTTTTGGTTTTGTGGTTATTGGTGTAACATGATGGCTTCTAGAGGACAAAAAATGGTTGATATGATTAACGGAGAGAAAACAGCTGGTAAGTTTTTTTATTTTACTATTATACTACTATAGTTTTAGGTACAAGTTGTTTATTATGATACCAAGGTTTTATTGTGTTTTATTCAAATTTTATGTTCCATATTTTAGTTAGAAACACAAGTCCTAAAGAAAGGGCCCCTTTAAAGAAAATAATATATAATAAACAAGAAAATGATAACAAAACAAACAAATCTGCTGTAAAAGATGCGTCTTATTTAATGAATTGTGCCAACCTGGAACCTCCCACATTTTTAGTACCAAATGAGACCTCCTCAATACTTAACGATCCTGTCTGGTGTTCAATTTTAATTAACGACAAACAAATTTGTCAATCGATTGCCTCCCGATGTATACAATGTAAGTACAGGATGAGCAAACATCTAGCCATTTTTTATGTTTGTACTATTAAAAATAAATAAATGATAATAATATTGTCTTTTTTGTTTCAGCTGAAAAAAAATCAGAAGAGGGATATAGTGTTGCCCCCCCTCAGTAATAATTTATTTGGTATCACACACGACATGTTTCCAATAAAAGTGTCAGACATCCAAAATGAAAACATATTACCCAGTACATCACATACTAATGGTACCGAATGTCAGGTAAGCAAATCTCGAGGTATATGGTTTTTGGTAGGTATATTTAGAGTACTTGATTCCAATAATGACAGGATAAATAACTTTACTTTTAATCCCTTATGGCAAAAAAATTATAGTTTTATCTTGTTTATTTAAAAAAAAAATTGCAGTGAATAGGTACTGTACAGTTTATTATATTTAATTTTAGGATTTTTGCAAAGAGACGTCCGTAAGCCATAATAAAGATCCTATGCCTAGTACGTCAAATTTGATGGAACCTGGAGTGAGGGGCATGCTGAAAATGTCTAATACTTTGGAGGAAGATTTGCATATTACTTCTTCGGAATCTGATCCATTTGGAGGAGATGATGACGATAAAGACCCGGATTTTAAAATTGATTTAACTCCAAAAAAAAAAGTAAAGTTGCAAGATTCTCTTTCTGACAGCTCAACTTCATCTCGGGATCAAAAAGTAAAAAAGAGAGTGCGTAAACGTTTACGGAAGCCAGATACTTGGCAAAGAAATAAAATAAAAGAACTAAAAAACAGTGGAAAAGCCTATACAGATTGGAAAGGGAAAAAAAGATCTGAAAAGAAAATGAAAGCCACTTGCCAAAACTGTAGATTACAGTGTGCTGAACAAGTGAACGAGGAACAAAGAAATATAATTTTTAAAAGTTTTTGGGACTTAAAGGATATAAATCGTCAAAGAGATTACATATCAAAATATGTTCAGTGCAATAAAAAAGCAAGAAATCGTCAACGTACAAAAAATCAAGAAGAGCAAGATGAACTTGACAATAATAGTAGAAGAAATTTTACTTTTATTTATTATTTACAAACTGAAATATCAAAAATCCAAGTCTGTAAAACATTTTTTTTAAATACTTTATGTATTAGTGGCCAAACAGTTAGAACAGTTTTTAATAAAATGAATTCTGCTGGAAATGTCAACGAAGACCAAAGAGGTAAAGCCTGTAAAAACTCCATGTTGGATGAGTCAGTGAAACAATCAGTTCGTGACCATATCAATATGTTTGAAACCATTGATAGCCATTATTGTAGACAGAAAACAGAGCGTAAATACTTGCCACCAACCCTTAATATTTATAAAATGTTTACGTTGTATGAAGAATACTGTCTAGAAAATAACATTGAAAAGAAAGCTACAGAAAGCATGTACAGACACATTTTTACGACCGAATTCAACATGTCATTTTTTTTACCAAAGAAAGATCTTTGTGACGTTTGTCATAGCTATGAAAACAGTTTGCCCGAAGGAAAGTTGGCAATGGAGCAAGAATATCAACGGCATATAGAAAACAAGAATTTAGCACGAAATCTTAAAAATGCTGCTAAAGAGAAAGCCAAAGAACATGTTTCATGCTGCGCAGCAGTATTCGACTTGCAGCAGGTATTACCAGCACCAAAAACAGAAGTTGGTGTGGCCTACTATAAATTAAAGTTGTCTACATTTAATTTTACAGTCTTTAACTTGGCATCGAAGGAGGTGTTTTGCTATATGTGGTATGAATGCATAGCAAGACGAGGGTCTTCTGAAATTGGTAGTTGTCTTCTACTTTTTATTGACCATCATGTTCAAAAGGGAATTAAAGAATTTTCGTTCTTTTCTGATAACTGCCCTGGGCAGAATAGGAATAAGTTTATATTTTCACTTTATAATTATCTAACACAAAAATATTTGATAAAAATTTGCCATACCTTCTTACAGCGGGGCCACACACAAAGCGAAGGTGATTCTGTTCACAGCGTTATAGAGAAGTTCGCTCGAAATGTTCCCGTATACACGCCCGATCAGTGGTACACTCTCGTCAGATCATCAAAAAGGAAGAACCCATATACTGTAATTGAAATGACTCAACAAACCATATTTGACCTAAAGAATTTAAACCAAAAAACCTCATTAAATTGGGATAAAAACGAGACAAACGACAAAGTTTATTGGAGTGAAATAAAAATTGTAAAAACCGATCCGGAAGAGCCAAACATTATTTTTTATAAAGACGACTACAAAGGTGAAGAAAGCTTCAAAAAAATTTGTATATTAAAAAAAGGAAGAAAGTTAATTGAAGTTAATATCAAGGAAATTCATCTACAACAGCTTTACAACGAATTAATACTAACAAAAAAAAAGTACGAACATTTAAAGTTTCTTTGTGACAAAAACGCTATTTTACCCTCGTATCATCCTTTTTTTCGAAACTTACCTTTTAGTGAACACATCCGAGAGCCTGATGAAAATGATAACTAAATGTATGACTTTACTGAATGTCTTGGTGTTATAGTTTACGTATAATTTAATTCTTCTCTTAATATTAGTTACTCTATTTTTTAAGAGGTACTATAGTTGCTAACTTGTTTTACATTTTTTCTTGCTTGTGCTTTGTATAATGTTGATTAACATTTTTGTTCTAAAGGAGGTTTAAAAGTTCGTTTGCGTATATTTTTATGTTTATTATATCCTAGATTGTTACTTTTGTTCACTATGTGTTTTGACAAAATTTTTAGTTTTAGTTAGTTTTAGTAATAAATCAAAATAGAAAAAAATAATAAATATTTTTATTTCATTTAATTGAAGCAGGATAATTCTATGTCCTATTAAAAAATATATATAATATTCTATTTTTCAACTTAGAATACGGTACAATCATCCAGGTATTCTATGTCCTCTTTTTTAAAAAATAACGATCTTCGCCAAATAACATTAGACTAGTGTAAAATTAAGGGAAAAATAAAACGTAATTTATTACTTTCGCAAGACAATAACTATTGCAGTTTGCAAAAAAATAAAAAAAGCTTCCCCTGTAAAATTTGTATTTTGTGACTTGGAATAGTTCTGCTCTAAGGGGACGATATATAGGTTAGATACTGGCCCAAAAGAATCACCATGCCACTGGAGGTAACAAAAAAGATTACCATTTCTTCTAAACAACTTCTATTGTTAAGAAACGTTTTGTAAACAATTAATTGGCATCGACAATCGACAAACTTTGCTTTGCAACTATTGCTTAATGATTTTGTATTTGTAATATTAAGTCACTGAATTAAATGAATAGATAATAGCGTAGCACTCTATATTATAGACTTTATTTGTTGAAATTATTTTTAATTTAGTAAAAGCCAAAAGAGGTATCAGCATTGATCGTTTATGGAACGTTTTCTCGACAATATAACGTATTTAAAATACAGTCAAGGCGATGCTTTTGGGCAAGTGTCTAACCCAGACTATCTCTAATTGATCTAGTTTGAATCAATTTGTATGTAAGATATAATGTCAAGTTTAAATATTAGAAAATTTACATTAATCTAGATGTTATGCACTACCCTGTATATTTAATCATATCAGGCCGTAAACTAACCTACGCTATATAATGAATAAACCTATACTGTTTACTGCCATTTAACACTGTGGGATTAATAAATAAATTGCGCAGATATTAGCGATTTTCACCAGACCCACGTCACCGACAATTGGAAATTCTTCTCGCTAATATAATATTTAACACGGGGCTGTAAAATAATTCCGCATAATTTTCTCGAGGTCGCCACGTTCAGGTCTTTAAACAACCTTTGATGGCACGTAGCGATAGCCCATTTTTTGGCTTGGTGGGATTTCTAGGTTTACTTATTTCTATGCCTACGCTAAACTTTAGAATCAATATTCTATTAGATAAATCAAAAATAATTAAAATTGGTTCATAACTCGGAGTAACAGCTTATTAATTAGGACGTAAATTTTTGAATATTCAATAATTAATTGGCCTAGTAGCGCAAGTTTCCTTTGCATCTTACTATCGGCGCCTATTGCTCGAGTTTTGTAATTTTGAACACTACATGTTTACTGCCAAGTTAGGATTTACTGTAATTTATCTTGTGCTTGTCTGCATTTTCTTGATGCTCAAGGATCATCTACAAGATTCTTTTATCCCTTCATTTGAATTGGATTTAAACTGATTCCGACGATTCATCTTGTCAAATTTTATTATGAAGGAATATTAGGAAAAATTTTATGCCGGCGTCTTCTCTAATTCTTTTAAGTTTTTGCGTAGCGTAATATTTAATGAAGTATCGTTATTATAACGGGTACTCCGATTAAGTTGATACTATTGCTAGCTTCGTTTATTATTCTATTTTGTTCTATATTGTTCTATTTTTCGTTAATATGTAGAAATTGTATAGTAGACGTATTCTTAAAGTTGAAATTCATTATAAACATTTATATTTCAAATTTGAAGTATTAACAAAAAAATATAATATACAGGATTTTCCATTTAAATGTTATTTTATTTACTACTAAACTTATAAACAGGATGCTCAATTATTTTTTATAGAATTCTTCTTTCTGAAATAGTGATAAAAATACTACTATTTTATTAATTTAAATAATTTTGCATCGTTAACAATAATAAACTTGTTAATAGTGAACATTCAATTTGGGTATACAGGTTTGGCAAACAACTATTACAATCAAAAGCATATCGGACAGAAACGAGAACGTAATATTCTACAAGCTAAAATTAAATAAAGAGGAGACAGATTTCCTTGTCGTACCCAAATTCGCTTGCTTTCCCCTACTTTCCCCTACCACGGAATTAGGCAATCCAAACCACGTGACTTTTCATCTGTCAAAATTTCCTTGGTGGGCAAACAAACCCATTGTTTGCATTGATTTAGATAGGTTTATTACCTTTCTTGGGAGTTTTAAACCATCTAAATTCTAAATATTTGCTGGTTCTGGCTAGTTCTGTTAAGACCATTTAATTGTGAAAACGTACCAGTGTGTTTTATCATGCAGAGTTCATATTTGAAGAAATTATTGCAATAATGCTCAGACGTAGACCAGAGGTATGTTTGTTTACATTTTGATTATACTTTCAATTTAAGATTCATGAGCATTTTTCTCATTTAAATAGTAAAATTCTATTCTTGAATATCATATTCAAATGATATAAAATTATAATTTGTTTTAGATTTGTAATGAAGCTGAAATTAATAAAGGATTTGAATCTTTTTACCATGGCAGTTGTTGATTTGGACTACACCATTAATGGGATTCTACCAGTGGCCTATCATCTCGTATTTCGATTTTTGTAGCCTTAACACATAGTTTTTATTCACATGAGCAGATGAAAGCCTACAAAACCCTTGAAGCTCATTAATATTTTTCAGCCAGTTCTGTTATAAATCTTGGAACGAAGGTTGTAAATGAGTTCTATGTCATGCTTGGAAAGGTAATTATTTTTGTTTACTTTAAGTGTTTGATATCTAGTGCAGTGACCAACTTTTTTATAAGATCTTTCACTTTTGAACTAAAAAAATTTAAGGCGTGTCGCTCAATTTTCAGAATGCAATACCTTATGTTACTTAATGTATATAATATTCCTTTTCAGGTGAAGCATTCACAAAAGGCCAGTGCTAAACCAATTTTTGCTGTGGAATATATCGACAGAAATAAAGGTATGATTTTTTGTACCGATGTACCTGCCGTTATTGTCCACGGAACTGCCCATTATCCCAATTGCAAATATGAACTTCGGCACAGTTTCTGGTTCGTTAAGACAGAGGTAGCTTTACCTTCAGTGTTCAAAGAAGGGATGGTAAATTTATTCAAATATGAACTCAAAACCCTGCTTACTTATTTTTATTTAATAATAATTTGTTTCCATATTTTCCATTTGGTAAATATATTATTTATATTAAATGTATTGTTTTATTTATATATATAATTCAGTGCGTATCAAACATTTAAATATAAGTACTTATACTAAATATCCTTATTTAACATGAATTGTTTTTAAAAATACGTATTATCAAAATGGGTTTATTTACAAATTGTATGTACTATATGTTCTACAAGATTCAAAATATATGTTTTAAAACTATGTAAGTATATTTTTAATTATTATAAAACTTAAGTAGATAAAGTGATAGGAAAAAATATTTTAAAGTTCTCTTCGAGTAGGGCCATTTGAATAGCTAACTACACACTCTCTGGTTGCTTAAAATTGATTCTGTAAGATCTTCCCTCTTGATAGCTACTCTATTAATCACATATCCCGCCTTTTCTTTGATAAATCGTTTATTTGTGGGTAATGAATAGTCTTTTTTACTGCGAATCAAATGAAACTAGAAATGGTCGCGATCACGATGGCTTCCACAATTTGACCACAATACACGTTGTCGGCATTTTTCTTCCACAAATACTTATTATATACACTTAAATGAATCTATTCTAATAATAAATTTGTTAACAAAAGACCACACAATCACAGTAAAACGCTCCAAAAACGCTACAAACTTAACAGTAAACATATGGACACGACCTTTGTTTGCCCACCAGATAACCTAAAAATTTTATTTGACAGGTCGTTGGATTGGTCAATGGGATTTTAGCACTTTCCTCGCGTAAACTTTACAAGGCGAGCTGTCGATACAGTGTTGCCAGGTTTAGAAAAATTTCACTACATCTGTGTTTTGTTCAATCTAGTGATTTAGAGAAATCTTTTTAAGAAGTACTATTTTCTATTGATTTTTTTATTCACATCCATTTAATTTCCTTAATAAATATACAATACTTAAATCAGTGGCGTAACTAGAAACTGACCTAAATTATGTACTTATAAACAAGATTTTTCGAATTTTTATATTTTGTTATTCTTTAGTGTGTGCTTTTTTTTAGGAAATAAAATGTTATGTTATTTAATAAGATTATTATTAATTAACCCTGAATTCTTCAAGCACTATATTGTACTAGTGATTTTTCAATTTTTGACTTGGCAACATTGTGATGATAAGCATGATTCAGCCAACCAGACTGATGGTAACACATGACTGCGTGGTCTCATATTTGTTGATGTCTAGTTGTGGTAGGAGGAATAAATCTGATTTAAGATACAGCGGGGAATTTTGTTACTCTTTATTTAATTTACAGCCGATATATGACGTACTTTTCCAGTCTGTTAAGCGTTCTGATTGTAAATAGGTATTTGCCAAACTTGTATAACAAAATTATACTTAATTTTAAAAAAATATTTCCTATTTTATACAGGGTGTTATAGAAATGACTTATTATATTTAAATGGGTGACTCCTAGGGTGTCCTAGAGAAAGTTTAAATACTTTTTTTTAATCGAATATTTAAATACTAAGGTAAAAACCTCTTTTACCCACATACTGTCGCGCGGTTCCATCTGGATTCAGTTAGCAACAATGTGGGTCACTAGAGTATACTAACAGTGTTGTCAGATCACACCGCATGTTTCGCCATTGTTTGGATATCTGCCGCGCGTGACTATCGTTGCTTCAGTGTGTTTCGAGACTGGGGAATGGGATGACGCTGTCGAGGGTTCCACGTGCTTGATGTATACGAATTTTAAACGTTTTGTTAGTTGTAGCATTTACCCGATTTTTTTCTGTTGTGAAATGCTTAATAAGAACTATTGTGATGTGATTTCAAATTTGTGTGATATTGCTATTGTTGGTTCTGTAGTAAAATATACTTTTTGTGTTTTATTTTTTTCTGGAATTTAATTACGAAACGGATTATAAGATCGGAGATAATAGAGTATGTACCTTAAAATTGTTATTTTTTTCTAAAAAGTTTGAAAAATAAGTGATAACGAGGGTCAAAGACGTCTTGTTGTCAAAAACTGAACAAGTGCGTTACACGGATACTTGTATAAAGTGTGAACTTAATAGGTTCGTTCCAACCACCCTAAAAATCGTAACATGTACAGTCACGCACACGCGTAGTAGTCGAAAGCCGTTCCAACCGACACAAAACGGTGAATTGGGCGAACCCGTTTGTGTTCCAACCAAATTTGTGATCGTTCGCACACCAGTTCCTGAACGGTGAAAACGATACATGAACAAGAGCAGGAACCGTTTGTACTGACTTGCGCCTTAAGAATTTTAATAGTTGTTTTTGTATTCCTGGCATTCGTGCAATTCTTTTAGCCTTGTTTTGTAGGAGTTGTTATTTAACCCCTCGTTAATATTCTGATTATTTAATTTATTCTGGTTCCCACACCTACAGGATATTCTTACCATTAAACACGTTATTCTCTTCCATAATTATTAAATACAACAAAACGTAACGACAAAAGATAATACTCAAGCTTAGACGAGGTAATTAAGCAACAAGAATAGGGTTATGATTTATGATAATTAACTAATCTTTTTTCCTAGTCTAAGAACTAATCAGACAGCCGATCTGAATCAGCTGTGATTTTTACAGAGAAAATTAACGCCTGCGCACAAAATCGATCCCAACAGTTTCGTGACGATTCTAGAACGATGCAAAAATAGGTTGTTGGAACAAACCTAATATTGCTAGTAACACAAAATAACCAACTCGTTGGTTAGTATATAAACAAACCAATCATCTTTGGTTAATTATTATTATTAGAGAAGTAAGATTATGGTTATGGCAATTGTTGTGTATTATTATTGTGTAGAGTCGTGTCTTGTGAAATTTGTATAATAATAGGTATCTGATTATTAAAAATGAATCAACAGCAACAATCTGAAAACATACTTTTGAAAGTTTACGAGCAAAATTCAAAATTAATGAATGACAGTGATAAACTTTTACAATTCACAACATATAAAGAGAATACGCTAAACTGGAATTTGCCATACATATATTTTCGCATTACATTAAAAACGTAAATACTATTATAACCAGCGCTAGCTTTAGAAAGTGTAGTTCTATGAGTGGGAACTTCCAGAAGGTGAGTGGCATTCATTAAATATTTATTCGACGATTCCAATTTAGCAACAATTGATCTGTTCCTATTGACCAAAAATTGGATACATCTATTAATAGCACTAACACAAATAAAAGAATAAGTGTAACTCCGACAAAAACCTTTTCAGTAAGCTTTTAAATCTGACTGAATTATGAGCTGCTCCTTAGTGTTACAATAATCAAAAAATTAATATTTGGCCAGGTAATATATAAAAATAAAGCCGTAATAAAAAGTCTATTTATTTTTCAGGTGGTATTAATATCAAATTCCCAGACCACCCGATGATACCTTATACAATAAGGGCGTATTTTTGTCAGGGAAAATAATAATTTTTCCATACATTGGTATTTGATATTAATAACACCTGAAAAATAAATAGACTTTTTACTTTTGATGAACAAACCCGAACAAACCCGAACAAACCCTGTACTGACGGGAACAAAAGAGTTCGAAACCGGTCTGCAGGTGGTGACTTCCTATCAATGGTACGGGCTTCCTTTTCTTGGTAATACCATTCAATCTGAATTAGTATTTTAAAGTGCTACTGTGTAGACAAAAATACGCCCTTATTGTATAAGGTATCATCAGATGGTCTGGGAAAATAATAATTTTTCCATACATTGGTATTTGATAAAGCCGTTATGTTAAGCACAGGAAACGGAGAAAGAAATTTTAAAAAAATTTCTACGGTTTCAGACTTCTGTTGTTGCATTTTAATGTAAAACGGGACAAGATTTACAATTTCGTGGATTCCTTAATATAAGTTTCACAAAAGGAAGGTAGAATTGAAAATACCTTCTTCTGTAGACTGCCTTAATATGTCTTCGCTATGTAGGTCACCTCGATCATCAATAGCAAATTAATATTAAAATTTTTATAAATATTTTGTTGCAAAATTTTTAATGCCCTTAAAACTTATTGAACTTCTTGTATTAATACTTTCATCAATTAATATCATATAAAAATGATCATAAAGCGTATTATTTAAAATTGAAATCCTTGATTCAATAATTTTCATTATACCTTCTAAGGACCGTAGTAAAGGAAAGTGGTTTAATCGTTCATAACTTTGAATAATTACTTTTAAGCTCTACAAGTTAATTAGACTACAGCATTATAATGTAAACTATACAACTTTAATAACTTATTTAAAGTTTCGTACAACGAAGCTCTATGAGGTCTCACAAAAGTCAACTCGCTGAGAGGAAGTAATATGGCTGCTATACAGCTGATTGTCGGTTTCTTATAAGAGTGTGTACTAATTTACAAGGTGTTATGGAAATTACTTATTATAACAAACCCGAACAAACCCGAGATTTAAACAAATTGCAAGAAAAATAACCATAGATGGTGATTTGAGTTAAAAATGGAGGAGAAATCTCATTGTCATAAAGAGCCTTATGCACTGCTAATATTTGGCTTTAGAAAGGATATGCTAGTTCTTACTTTAACTATTCTTTCCACAGTTTCTATTCTGCAAACGAGAAATACAACATGCAGAACAACGCACATTGAAGCAAATTATTTCACAACATAACTCTATGGTAGTGAATGCAACGAGTTAACTTTTGTCCTTTTCGCGCAATGTTTTTAAAAAACAATTTTATTTAGCAGGAACCTTTATTTGACATACAGAACGATTCTAATGCAAGTAAAAGATTAACAATTTGAGTGCTTTACTCCTATTTATAACATTACTTATGATAGATAAAGAAAAGTGTTGACGATGGGCTTTCGTGGGAAACCGGGGACGTCTGCTGGCACATAACTCCTCCGCCCTTAGAAGGAAATCCGAGGGGTCACTCCTGGATCGGGAAGTCGGACATTTGAGGTAATAGGGACTTCCTGGACGTCTTCTTGTCTAGTGTTAGTCGGTACTTGCTTTCTTCCTAGTAGAGTTTTCTTAAAGTAGATAACAGCAAGATAAGCAATAATGGCTGTAATCAAAAAAAATATTAGTGCTGTCCAAAGATTAAAATTATTAGGCTCATAGATGTTCTGGTTGGAAATAGTGTCCAATTTTTGTTTCTGCGAAGAAAGCGCGTTTTTCACGTTTTTTAGTTCTTCTGGATTTACACTATTTATCGTCAGTGGTTTAAAATGTACTTCGGGGTTTTTGAAGTTATATGATGATTCATTGAACATTAATTTCGGAAGTTCGATTTTCTTAAATTCGTTTTGGATACTTTGATAGGTTTTTAATATTTGTTTGCCGACTTGCACTTCACAACTTAAGTCCGTTTCGATTAAAAATGTTCCTTTTATTTGCTTGTTTTCGCGATTATTACCACATTTTTGTTTCGTTATAATTGTACCGGGTGAGACAAGAATCCACTTATTATTTTCAAGCTTTTGAACTTTAATGTCTGTAATATGTACTGGTAGAAGTTGACAGTTGGATGAATTTTTTGAAAGACTCATAAGCTGGACTTCACAGGGTGCTTCTTCTTCTTTTACTGGTATGGGGCTGTTTTCGTGACAGATAAATTCTTCAGAACCAATTTGGAGACATTCTTGATCGAAGAGCATATAGTTTTGATCGTTAAGGGTAAGGTATTTTGATTGGGGTAGAATAAAGGAAAAGGTGTTGTTTTGCATAACAGGGAGTGCATATAAATGATAGTAGTCATAACCCTCAATCTCTACTATTGGAATCTCTAATATAAACATTATTTTATTCTCCTTTAAGTAACTTTTGATTGTGATAGTTTTTTCAAAGAGTAAGACATTTTCGATTTTAGGCTCGAAAGGCAGTTTTTTATTAAAAAGATGTTTACTTATATATTTTATTTCTTCTAAAAGCTCTGTTGGTTCTATCATTGAATTGTGAAACGTGTTTAATTTAGCGAAACTTATGGCAATTTCTATTCTTTCCAAAATGTCATAAATTTCTTGATAGGCTTGAATTAATTGCAAAATTGAAACATGAATACGCACATAAAGATGCGTTTGTATGTTTGATATTTCGATAGTTTTCACGATTTGTTCAATATGCATAATCCTGCTTTGTATGTTCACTTGATTTTCTGCGATTGTTTGAATTGATTTGTTAAAATTATCGATTGATTTTCCAAGAAGTGTAATTTGATCGTTTACAATAGTTTTAATTTTCATTTGATTATCGGAGAGTTTTGCGATTGCATTTTCATAGCGTTGAGCGTCACTGCTGTCTAAATTGCCCGTTATTGATTTGATTATAGATCCTAGTCCATCAATAAGTCCTCGTTTAGATAATTTTTTCTTTAATAATAGGGAAGGATTTACCTGATATATTTGTTGTTCGATTTTTCTTTCTAGAGAGTGTGCCAAATAATAAGAGTTTACAAATTCATCTTTATAACCGGTTCTGGTTTTACTACTCATGAAAATATGTTTTAATGTTTGAAAGTTATTTTTTAGTGAACGAAATTCATCGATAATATTGGTAATATCAAATATTTGTATAAAAGACCAATGATCTATTTTATTTTGTGCGTTACCAAGCTTTAAAGGTAATAATCCAGGGTTGTGGTTAAGTTCATAGTACTTGGGATAGGTTAGTGCTGTTGCGTGGGTGATGAGGATGAAGAACCTGCAACAATATTAGGTTTCTTAGGTTTCCTTAATTCTTTAATGTGGGTGATTTCTTTTTTATTTTTCTTGGTTTTGGAAGATATTTCTACTTTGTTGTTTTCGAGAATTTTTGTTATTTCATAGGGTCCTATAAATTTATTGCATTTTTTATTTCGATTTTGGGGATTTTGTTTAAAGACTATTTGTCCTACTTGAAATTCGTTATTAGTGTCGCCTTGGGTATTGTTTCGCGATATTACTTTTTCTTTTTGTGTTTCTAAGTTTTGGTTCACAGTTTCGTATACGCGATCTAATTTTTGTTTATGATTTTCGACATAATCGGAATAAAAGGCTTGTGGTATGAAAATTTCGTTGGGGTCTCTAGCATTTGTATGGCCAAAAGTAAGTTCAAATGGGGTATATTTAGTGGCTGAATGAATAGTATTATTGTATGCTATTATGGCGTAATCTATGACATTTTCTTTGTCATTCGGGTGCGTTTCCAATAAAATGCGTAAATGTTCAATTATGCTTGAATGGAATCTTTCAACTATACCGTTCGAATCATGGTGATACGGGGTTGTAAAATGGACGTTGATTTTATGTAGGGCTAATATTTCTTTTACTGTGTCATTATTAAATTCGCATCCGTTGTCTAAAATAAATCGATCGGGAATACCATAACATGAAAAGTATTTAATTAAGGCTTTGCTCACGTGAATTGCTGTTTTACCTTCTAGTGGGTACGCTTGCGCTAATTTAGTAAATGCGTCAACTAGGGTTAAATAATTTTGTCCGTCAAAAATAAAAACATCGATGTGAATTACTGAAAATGGTTTTGAAGCTGTTTCTGTTAGTATTAGAGGGGTATATGGTTTTTTCCTCGCGTATTTTGTACGATTGCACGTATCACATGCGTTAATGAAATTTGACACCGTTTCTTTAAGTCCTATCCAATAATAGTTTCTTTTTAAATATTCAATCGTTTCAGTTATACCTCTGTGATTCGATTTTCCTTCATGATGACTTTTTACTAACATAATTTGTTCTTCAAAATCTTTAATCGTGTTTGTTAATTTTGTGCACTTAAGAAGTTTCGGACCTCGTTCCGAGAATTTTGCAAGATATACTTTATTAAAGTTGATGTAAAGCTGATCCGTGTGAAAGTACATACAGTAAGTTTTTCCTAGTATCGTATAGTCACGTAAGAATTCAAAGATAAGGTTTTCATTGCATTGTTCTGGGATTTTTAAAGTGATGATTTTGTGGTGTTGATAATTTTCTTGTGAAACATGTAATTTATGATGAGGCCATGGGAAAACTAAAATTTGGTTGACTTTGTTATTGATCATTTCATCTAAAATTTTAATTCCTTCATTGGTCGTTTCGTTAGCTGTAGAATGTTGGGTATCGGAAAATGATTGATCAGGTGGATTGATTCTGATATCGGATAATATTTTTATTTTTGGGTTTAAATTTTGACTTTGTTTAGTTTCGGGGATTTGGTCGTCATAGTCTTGTAAAACATTTTCGGCCATGTTTCTCAAGGTTTCTAAAGTTACAATATCGATATCTCCGGGATTAGCAATTATTGATTCGTCTTCTAGCGCGTTGATTTGTACGCGTGACAATGCATCCGCATTTGTGTTTAATTTACCGGGTTTATAGATAATATCATAATCGAACTCTTCGAGTTTTAAGCGCCATCTAACTAATTTGGAATTCGGCTCTTTTAAGTTAAATAACCAAACAAGTGGGCGGTGATCCGTATAGATTGTAAATTTCCTACCAAATATATATGGTCTGAAATATTTACAGGCCCATACGATAGCTAATAGCTCTTTTTCTATCGTACTGTATCTTTGTTCTGATTCGTTCAGTGTTCGAGAGGCATAAGCTATTGGTCGATCGGATCCAATATTACCTTGGGATAAAACCGCGCCTAATGCAATTTGAGAAGCATCTGTTGTTAATATAAATTTTTGGTTATAATCAGGGTACTGGAGGATCGGTGAATTCATGAGCAATTCTTTGCATGTATTGAAAGCTGAAACATATTTGTCATCAATTTTTACGCATGCGTCCTTTTTTAAGCATAAAATTAAAGGTTTTGTAATTTTGGCGAAATCTTTTATAAATTTTCGGTAGTATCCAATGAGTCCTAAAAAGCTTTTAATCTCTTTTTGGGTTTTTGGAATTGGGAAATTTTTTATTGCGTGTATTTTGTCCGGGTTAGGTTTCACTCCGTCGGGTGTAATGACGTGTCCTAAATAACTTACTTCTTTTTGTAAGAACTCGCACTTATCTAATTGAATTTTTAAATTTGCGTTCCTTAGTCGTTCAAAAATTAATTTTATCCGTTGGATGTGTTCTTGCAATGAAGTTGAAAAAATAATTATGTCGTCAAGATACACTGCGCATATCTCGTTTTGTAAACCTCGCAATACATTATCCATAACGCGTTGGAAAGTAGAGGGTGCGTTTTTAAGCCCAAAAGGCATTCTTTTGTATTCATAATGCCCGTTTTCGGTTGAGAAGGCTGTTTTTTGAATATCATTTGGGTCCATCTCAATTTGGTGGAATCCATTAGCTAAGTCTAACGTTGTGAAATATTGACTCCTGCCTAATTTATCCAACATGGAGGTAATACAGGGAATCGGATATCTATCAGAGATTGTTTTATCGTTTAATTTCCTATAGTCAATAACTAATCGCCATTTGCGCATGCCTGAAGCGTCAAGCTTTTTTGGTACTATCCAGATCGGCGATGACCACGGTGAAGTAGAATTTTGAATGATACCTTGATCTAACATTTTTTTGATTTGTGTTTTCACTTCGTTCCGATGAATCTCGGGGTACCTATATGTTTTTGTGAAAATAGGGGATTCGTCTGTGACATTGATTTTATGTCTAACTTGATTAGTAAAGGTCAATGGAATTTTATCGCTATAAAAGATGTCACGATATTCAAAACAGAGTTTTCTGATTGCATTTTTCTCTTCGAGATTGCAATGATCTAAGCGAATATTTTTTAAGTTTGATTTTAAAATATTATCTTTATTTTGATCGAAGTTTTGATCGATTTCCATTTTTTCCATAAAATTTAATTCTGAAATATTTAAGTGTTCTATTTCATACGGGGTTCTTATAATTATTTCTGCTTCGCGTTCGTCTTTGTTTATAATAGATGTTATAGCAAAGAAATTTTTTACATTAACAATTGCACGGGGGGATTCTACGTTTTCGGCGAAAATAATATGGTTTGTTAGGCCTACACCGTTTTCTAAGTTTACAGGGATTTTGCAAATTTGTTCTGTCTGTGGTGGAATAGTAATAGTGTGGTTTTTGGTTTTTAATTTATTTTTAAATTGGGTGAATTCCTCTGTTTCGTAGATAATGTTTATTTTTGTACGGGGTGTACTAAGTAATTTTTGATCAATGTTTATAGAGGCTTTTATTTGTTTTAAAAGGTCAGTGCCTATGAGACCATCGTAATTTTCACTAAATTTAAAAAGGTAAAATTTATGGTTTTCATTAACATTAAAAATTTTAAAAATAGGTATTAAAATTACTTCGTTATGATTTGAAATATTATGAGCAGTTTGTATATTAAAGTTTTCTTCAAAAATATTATTTCTGTAAAATTTATATGCTAAATCGGGGTTCATAATACTTCTAGAACTGCCTGTATCTATTAGAAAATTTGCGTTTAATTCTGGGATAAAAATGTGTGGTAAGTTTGCTTTATTGAAATTCAGCGTAATTAAGTTGTTTCGTTGTGAGGCTGTATTATATGAAAATTTACGTTGCTATCGTTTTCGCATATGTTTTCTGTGGGTTCGACAGACGTATTTGTTTCGTTTGAAACTTGATCTTTTACGTGGGTTTGAGGATTCGTATGAGAAATACTATTATGTTGATTGTCGTTATCAGAATAGTAATCTGCGTTATCTTCCTGGTCATAAAAGGTATTAAAATAATTTTGATAATTATCGTAATAATATTGATCGTCTTGGTTATATTGATTTTCGTCAAAATATTGATTGTGTATGTCATAATATTGTGTATCGAGGTAGTTTAGATGTGTGTTACCTGACGATGTGTCCATTGGCTCGGGTTTTGGTAACATGCGACTTAAATGTGTATTATTTGTATGAAATGGTCTGTTTTGGTTAAAGAATGGTCTTTGACCTGCATTGTTATTGAATGGGTTGAAAGGTCTTAACCTGCTTTGGTTTGACATAGGTCGGTTAAAGTTATTAAATGGTCTGGGACTATTATAGTTTGTATTTGTCTGATTAAAATTTGGTCGATTAAGATTTGTTTGATTAAAATTCGGTTGGTTAAATCTCATTGGTGTGTTCATGAAATTTGGTGGTTTCGAAAAATTAAAATTTGGATTATTAAAAATTGGTCTGGGTTGATTTTGAAATTGATTTGGTATATACGATCTTTGTGGTTGTTGAAAAGGTGTTATTCTCTGGACTGTTTTAAATGATTGCGTGTTTAAACTTGTATGTTTATTTTGGCTGTATGAGAAATTTTCTTCCTCTATAACTAGCGACATTGCTTTTTCTAGGGAATCAGGATTTCTTAAATGAATATTGTTTTGTAATTGACCGTTTAAGCCTTTTATAAATGTTTTTAAAGCAAGAGAATCGTAGTTTTGAAGGTAAATTATTTTTTGTTCTTGTGTAATGTTAGTGTCTTGATTTAATTTAGAAATAATTAAACTGCGTTGATCTTGAATTCGCATACCAAAATTATATGGTGTTTCTTGTTTATTAGGTGTAAGAGATAAAAGGTCTTGAACTAAACAATCGATATTTCTTTGATCTCCAAAACATAATTTTAAAGCGTCTTTAATTTGATCCCACGATCTTAGTTTAATTCTAGAACCGATGAGCGTTAATGCTCTTCCACTTAATTTGCCAATTATTGCTCTTAGAATAAATGTGTTTAAATCATTATCTTGATTGAAAAAGGTGTTTATTAGATTTTCGGCACTTTCGATAAATATACCTAGCGTATGAGAATCACCATTATAATGAGGTATAATATCTACATAAAGTTTTAATAATTGGTAATTTACTGGAGGCATAGATACATTTAATTTGGGTGGTTTAATTAAATGTTCTTTTTCAGGTCGAAACTGCGTTTCGGTACTGTTATCAATTACTTGAATTTCACTCGTAAGCTGAGACTGCGTCTCTGTACTGGTTTCCTGTATAGTTTCTAATATTATATTAGTAGATAATCTAGCGAAAATTTTATTTAAATCGTCTAAATCAGACATTTAAATATGCATGCTAAATTAAACTTATTTAGCTGAGAAAGAAAGTTACTTTTATTTAAAAGAAAATAACTTTTCCAATAGAGAAATGAACCTTATGCACTAAAATATATATACGGAAAATTGGGGAATTGGTAAAATGGATTCAAAACTTTTACTCACAGTATTTTCATTTTCTTCTTTGATTTCTTCTTTGATTTTCTTAACTACGGTTGAAGCGAGTTGGTGATTTTTGTCCTCGTCGACTTCCTAAAGCTAGGGGTGAAGTTGAGTTGGCGATTTTTGTCCTCGTCGACTTCCTAAACTAGGGGTTGACTTTCAATTTGGCGATGTTTGTCCTCTTTGGTCGTCGGATTTCCTTGGCTTTGGCGATGTTTGTCCTCTACCTTGGAACTGCTAAAAACTGTTTTTTCTAACACTGCACTTGATTTTTTCGATAAAGTCTTGAAAGACACCGGTTACGCGTCACGATCCACGAGACTTTTTGGTAAACCGTTCCGAAAAATCCTACCGACTGCGCCAGTTAACTTTTGTCCTTTTCGCGCAATGTTTTTAAAAAACAATTTTATTTAGCAGGAACCTTTATTTGACATACAGAACGATTCTAATGCAAGTAAAAGATTAACAATTTGAGTGCTTTACTCCTATTTATAACATTACATATGATAGATTAAGAAAAGTGTTGACGATGGGCTTTCGTGGGAAACCGGGGACGTCTGCTGGCACATAACTAACGACGTGATTAGATTTTGTAACCGCGTTGTTAAAGTAATACAAAATGGCCAATTTTACACAGAATTTATCAATTCAGCGATCTTGAATAGGTATAGCTTTTCCAAACTGTTTATCTTGTCTGGAAATTGTAAGCCCCCCACAAGCCATAGTAATTTTTCAAAATCGTCAACAGAATACGGCGAACAGTAACAAATACTACGAATAATGCGAGAATTTCCACAAAATGTTTTTTTTGGACGCGCTTGGCTTGTTTGGTTTGTTCGGAGGAAAATGCTCAAGTGAGTACACATCTTTACATGTTTAAAACGATCACACTCTCGATTTTAAAAAAAATCGAGTAATACTGCACAAGACTGCAGCCTCGCTGCTGCAGCAGGAAGAGCGGTAGGGGGAAGTTCTATTGCGCCAGATCATGATAGCAAACGATAGAAGAGTGAGGCAAGCGTAGTGATTTGACATTCCGGATAAGCTCTGCAACTTTTCTAAAAAATTAATTTTACACTTTTCTAAAAAATACAGGACCCCGCAGTTTTTAAATGGAAATTGGGTTTCACTCAAATTTACTAAAAAGTATTGCATCATACGAATTGTATTATCCTGATAAAATGTCTCCATGGGCGCAATGAAAAATAATGACAGGATTTCGAGATACGAGCCATTCAAGGTGGTGATGTTTCAAGTCCAAAAGTCTGACCGGTACGTATTACGAATAATGATCAATATATTCACGTATATTCTCATAAACATCGTACATATAAATATCGATAGATATCTACCCTCTTCATGTATATGCACACATACACGAGATTTTCGGATTCAACGCCACCCGAGAATGAGAATATACGTGAATATATTGATCATTATTCGTAATACGTACCGGTCAGATACGACTTTTGGACTTGAAACATCACCACCTTGCATGGCTCGTATCTCGAAATCCTGTCATTATTTTTCATTGCGCCCATGGAGACATTTTATCAGGATAATACAATTCGTATGATGCAATACTTTTTAGTAAATTTGAGTGAAACCCAATTTCCATTTAAAAACTGCGGGGTCCTTTTTGCGAGCAAACCTGATATATGTTTAAATTTTAATGAAACTGTTCCTGTATAACTTGCTCGCATCAAAAGTATCCAATAAGTATTAATTTATATGGAACAAACTGTTGTTAATCCCAGAAACTTTCTTGTAATAGTAACAGTATTTTCATTAAAGCGTCTTTTTTCATTATATCTTTTCTTTTACTATAGTAATGAGGCTCATGAGTCCTTCTGCATTGGACAGTAAATCTTTAATTTATCAATTTTATAATATTAAGTGGTGTTTACGGTCGCATATTTCATTAATTCAGTAAACTTCAATTAAAACCTTAGACAAAGACGAATGCCTTGAATTGACCCTCATTTTAATTATATACCAGTTTATCGTTTACGAGGCATTTGTGGTAGGTTCATACTAGCTGTCGTTAGTGAATAACAACGCAATTATTTAAAGTATTGCGATTCATTTGTGGTGCTATATATCCGACAATGATAATGACCAAAATTAAAGTAGAACAAGGTCCGTAAACCCGTTTTATATGGTACTTATGCTTCCTCCTGACAGTTGACTAAGAGTAACAATTCACTAATACGTTTATCTAAAAGTTTTTCCTAGTATGACTAGTTAGAAAAATTTATCTCCTTAACATTGAAATAATAGTTCATACAGCAGCCAAAGTCGAACCAATTTTCAGTGTGTAACTCTTATGATGGGCCATCTGCAGTATGGATCGGATTTAGCTGTGTTTAATTTTTGTTATGTATAGATTTGAAGAAGCATCTCGAGGGAAGGCACTTTGCGGACAATAGTCAATTGAAAAAATAATAATATGTCATCATCAAGTTAATTTTTTATCCGATAGATAGAATAAACTCATAGAATCATGGGTGGATTACCTTAATTTTTTGTTTTTAAGAAAAATGCCATTAGGAACATCTAGTTAGAATTGCCTTTTCCGTCATAATTCGAGATTTAAAGAAAATGTATTCTTTGTACAGTGAGTCCCAGAAGAAATGTCTAAATTCATTTAAAATTCAGCGGTAAGTTTTTTCAAAAAACGCTCGTACCCGTCGATTTTGATTTTTTAATTTTTTTTTTTGTGGTAATTTCATGTATACAGGGTAGCTCAAAAATAAGTTACGACCATCAACTTCATTTTTTCAAATGAAAACATATATTTTTATTTCATTTTTGAATTTTGCATTGAATTCTAAACATGTTTCATGTACCATGTCCTATACATAAACTCAACAGTTATTGAAAAAATTAGGATTGAACATATCTATAAGTAAGACCTGTTTATTAAAAAAAAACACAACAAAATCAAATTAAATGTTGAAAATGTGCGCCATTTACGGCTTGACAATATCCAAGACGATCAATAAACTCTCTTTGCACGTTTCCAACCATTTCCGGAGTTATGACACGCACTTCTCTTCGGATCCTTTCTTTCAACTCCTGCATATTGTTTGGCCTGTTAACAAATACTTTTGATTTGAGGTAACCCCACAAAAATCAGTTAGGTCTGGCGACCTAGCAGGCCATTCGATAGGTCCTCTCCTTCCAATCCACCGATTGGGAAAGGTTTCATCCAAAAATGTGCGCACAGTGGCCGCATAGTGCGGAGGAGCACCATCTTGTTGGAATATCAGTTCTTCGTCAGGGGAGTCTGGATCCAATGGATTCGGAAATAAAGCCACTAATGCTGGAATTAATTCTAGTTGGAGAAATTCGACATATACTTGTCCAGTTAAAGACTGTTCAAAGAAAAATGGACCAATTACTCTTTCGCGTACGATTCCACACCAAACATTTATTTTCTTAGGGTACTGGCTGTGAACCTCTATCATCCAATGCGGATTTTCTGTTGCCCAATATCGACAATTTTGTCTGTTCACATTACCATTCAAATAGAACGTAGCTTCATCCGAAAAAATAATATTTTTTACTAAATTATTATCTAGATTGCACATATTTTGCATGCGTCCGCAAAACTCACTTCGCCTATCGAAATCATCTTCAAATAACTCATGCACTGGAATAACTTTGTATGGGTAATATGTGTAAATCGGCCCCAATGTGCGACAGGGGAGTACATGGATTTTCTTCCAAGGAAAGCAAAACGTCAAGTTGTTCATTTTCATCTCGAGTAGGACGACCAGATTTAGGCAAATCTCTAACATGACCGAATTCTCTAAACTTAGCCTCTATTCTACTCACCATCTTTTGACATATGGGAGGACGATCAGGATGGATTTCATTAAATAATTGGGCTGTTTCTATTTGGGTACGTGTTTTATCACCAAACCCAATCATGCATAGAATTTAAATTTTTTCCCGTTCCGTTAACTTCACCATTATTGTGAAAACCGCAACTTTGAAACTACGCTTGACAATAATTATACTTATTTGAAATAAAATTGTCATACAGTTTCTATGGAAATAAACGGTGACAATGAGACAGTACACTCTTACTTATTATGGAGCCCAAAATGCCATATTGCCAGAATAGATCGTTGGATTCCCTAAATGATATGTTCAATCCTAATTTTTTCAATAACTGTTGAGTTTATGTATAGGACATGGTACATGAAACATGCTTAGAATTCAATGCAAAATTCAAAAATGAAATAAAAAATATATGTTTTCATTTGAAAAAATGAAGTTGATGGTCGTAACTTATTTTTGAGCTACCCTGTATACATGAAATTACCACAAAAAAAAATTAAAAAATCAAAATCGACGGGTACGAGCGTTTTTTGAAAAACTTACCGCTGAAATTTAAATGAATTTAGACATTTCTGTTGGGACTCACTGTATAATAAATCAACCGATTATTTATTATATTTTAGAAGACGACTAGAACAGTGTGTAGAAATTGGGGGCTTTCATGTTGGATAAAGACTTTTTGAATAAAATGTATATATTCACGTTTAAAAAAAAAATAAAAACTTTTGTCGATTGTATACATATTTTTTAAAATCTTGAAATATAACGAAAAAAGAGTCCATTTGTAGTATAGGTAACCCTATCCAGGAATACCCTGTATATGCCGGGTTCAATGAACGAAGTGGTAAATTTTAAATATTAAAGCAACTTAAGTCTTCCTTTTTCCAACCGATATAAATTTTATTTTTAACAGCGATAACTAAGAATACGTGCTGCAGCATTATTTTAAGCATTTAAATAAGTCACTGCATTAGATTAAATATGACACAAAATAAATATGGAAATTGAGAGCATCACGGAAAGAATGAATTAAAGGGTTATTGAGTCTGAAAAGTTTTGTTCTGTTATTTGTTTTAAGGGCAACAGTATGTAAACATTGTAAAACTTTCTTTTTCTAATTCTGAAAAACTTCAACTTAAATAATCTTGATACTTGTAGATTTAGAAAAATACCTTATAATAAAAGAGATATCGTTGTCCCTTTTGCAAATTAAATATTTTACGGATTGTATTATGTTGCTAGAATAACAAATATTTCTATAAATTAATTGAATCAACCGATGCTAGGTGGAAATCCATAACTAATAGTATGAAAAACAGTAACAGAATAGGCGCATTCACAAGAACCCATTGAATTTTAAGCGATTAGCAATCGCCTCCTGACTGCACTAAAAACAAAATCCATTTTACTAATCGATGACCAATCGGACGATATTTTTTCCATCTTTAAAAAGCGATTTGTATTTTGAGAGCGATTTCTTTCATCGATTTGTTTGGCCAAGAAACAATTTTTTCTCGACTTTCTATTCCTAAAATGTTCCTCCCTATATTTTTAATTTATTAAAAATTTATTTTCTATTTTTTTCCTAACAGAACCAGCCAGATCACGAAACCAATCCAATTTCATCGCATAACTCGATGCGTAATATGATCGAGTTATACGACGTTTATATTTTCCTGTCATAATTTGATCATCATATCTATGAAACCCGATGAAAAGCACTGCGAAGCTATTATGGTAAATTTCGAGCGGTATCTAGAAATGACCACTGACAGGATTAGTGGTCCGAATGGGAAAAAAAGTTAAAAGAACTATGATAACTTTTAGCTACCAAACTAGTTTGGGCTATTTTCATTAAACATGGAGACAATGGGTAACCAGAGTCTACAATGAGCCATCAACGCTCATCTTATTCATTCAAGTTTGTTAAATACTCCTTTATTTGTGAATTTCTCCATATCAAACTGTCATATGATGCTCCACAATAATTCGCAAACATATTTCTAATTCGTAATCTGAAATCACATATCATTTGTAGATTTAAGGAATGATAACTTTTCCGGTTCAGAAAATTATGATAATTTGAGTGGGTTTAAAAATTTTTGATAATAATAATAATGTTTATTCCCAACGAGCTATTGTAGTCCATTACAGGGAATATTATAACATAGAACATAAATAAGACTTATTTATGTTCTATGTTATAATTACTTAGTAATTAATCAATATAAAAATTCAAAATAAAAATTATTATAAATGGTTTTTTTTAAGTAATTTTTATGTTTTCCAGAAAAAATTTCTTTGCATTTTTTTTAAACAATTTTAAATTAAAATTTTTTGTTAATACTTTAGGTAATGTAGTATAAATATTTATTCCATCAAATAAAATAGATTTCATCCCTATTCCACTTTTAATTTGATTTTTTTTTTAAATGGTCAATATTTCTGGTATTATGATTGTGTATATCAGTTAATTTTACAAATTTTATACAAGATTTTTTATTTTTATTATTAATTGCATGAATTAATATACTGATTTATAAGTTATATAAACTATTCAGATCTAGATATCCTCTTGGTTTATATAAATTTGCTGTCGGTTCCAAAAAATTCCGTTTATGAATACATTTTATAATTTTGTTCTGTAGTCTTTTTAAAGGGTTTAATATTGTGGCATATGCAGATCCCCAAACTGATATTAAATATTGAAATTTTGAATAAACTAATGAATAATAAATATTTTTTAAATGTATTAAAGGTATATAATCTCTAATTTTAAATAATATTCCAATGAGTGGTGATACGCTTTTTCGAAGATTTTCAACATATATATTATAGCTATATATGTGCAATCAATTGCTCCAATCGTTCCTGGAAACCCCCACCTTTTAAGGAACTAAAATTTGAAGATTGCATTCCTCTGGTGAAGTTACAAAATTTGTTTTTATATCTACAATATGCAGGCTGATCACGAAACTCGATCCATCGAACAACTCGATACGTAATATGGTCGAGTTGTTAAAAATAGCTTACGAAACTCGATCGAATTACACCTGGTAGTTTCCGCTTACCGTTAGATTTTTCCTAAAAAGTGATAGGCCAGCAATATTGACGCTAACTTCACGGCAGATAAATTTCGTAGGTTTGAAATGAGGTACGTCATCTGAAATATATTATAGTTGTTTGACGGCTGTTTGTGATTTTTATACTGAAGTTTAAAATTTTCTGTAAAACCTAATGAAAATTACTGGGAAACTATAGTAGAATATTTTGAATGCTTTCCAGAAATGGATACTGACAAGTTTAGTGGTCCTAACGGAAAAAGAATGACTACACTCTTGATTTTTTTTATCTTATACTTATAACCTCAACAAATATCGACAAAAATACCAAACTCGACGGGTCCATGTCATCGACTAAATTTGATTGTAATGAGTCGATTTTTTGAATATTGTGAGCGATATTTTAAACATTTCGATGAAAAATTACAAATCGAATCGAACAATCGAGTTTCGTGATCCGCCTGGACATGAATTGCATCAACTCCAATCAAAAGGTATTTGTTA
This sequence comes from Barypeithes pellucidus, assembly GCA_963991005.1. Classification (NCBI taxonomy): domain Eukaryota; kingdom Metazoa; phylum Arthropoda; class Insecta; order Coleoptera; family Curculionidae; genus Barypeithes; species Barypeithes pellucidus. Next base: position 34,105,399 of record OZ022556.1, read on the forward strand.
ATTGTGGTTTGGCCCGTGCCCAAATTATATTCTTGGCTTACACAGCGCTGATAGGAACCAGTAGCTAGAAACCTTAAAGTGCACAGTACCATATTATCAATTGTTATTTTCCGTATATTTATCCTCTGTGCCTAAATAGCTCAATGAATCTTTCTTCGGGTAAAGTAAAAGCGTTATTTTCCACACGTAAAGCATATCTTCTTCTTAACAGCCGCAAATTTTCCTGTCGCCGTATTCTTTGTCGCAAATATTCGTTAACAACTGGCAACATTATACGATCAGATAACTTATTATTTATGTTCAACTGCGTAAATTGTTTAAGTTTTTCAACAAAAATTACAAACTCGACGAGTCTAATGTTATCGAGTAAATTTGATCGTATCGAGTCGATTTTTCGAATATCGTGAGCGACATTTTAGACATTTCGATGGAAAATAACAAATCGAATAGAATAATCGAGTTTCGTGATCCGCCTGCAGATTATCTTGACCGATTCATTAAATTGAACTGTTCCATGGAAGGATTCTAACTAAACAAAAATAATGGCAACAAATTGAAATCCAAAAATCCAGCAGAATTACAAATCGATGCGCATCGTTGCGTCACCGATTAAAAATTGCTTACAAATCGATGGGCTCTGCTGAATTCGCCCATTATTTAATTTGTTTAAATCATATATATTAATGATTAAAAATATGCAATAATCCAAAAATGTAGAAGTCATTTGCATACCATAAATTGGTCAGTTTATTGTTTTAGCAATCATGAGCGAACGCAAACAAACCCGAACAAACCAATTATATACCGTTGATCTTTACTACAATAAATCGATTAGGCAATCGCTAAATCGATTAGGCAACAGACGTTTAATCTCCTTTATGTAAGTCCCACTATCTTTAAACCGCAATTATTTGGTGCAGGGTCGGCATGAAAATATAGCTATCTACTTATTAATTAATTTTTATTTTCAATTAAAGAGACACCTACTTAAAATTGTATAACAATTAGGGAGTATTTAAAATTTGTACTTCGGCTCTGCCAAAAAAGATCTAAATTTGCGGCATCTTATGGTCTGAAGCATAATTAAAGATTACGGTATAATCTAAACTTCTCAATACCCATTTTTTATTTTTGTAATTTATTCTTCACCTAAATAATAAAAATAATAGTTTTGAACCATAGGCAATTGATTCAGTACGGAATAGCATGAACAATTGATTTTGTAACATTTAATGTGCCATTGACTATTTTTTTATGATAAAACAGAATAATAATGAAAATTTAATCAAATAATGAAATGGCGGTCTAAAGGCTTTAACGTTATCAGTTTTATAACTTTTCCAATTATTATATTTCAAATGTTGACGATTGTTCTTTGGATCTTCCGTATTTGATAATTGACGTAAAGCAGTTGCTACATATCCTAAATAAACGATAAATGGTTGGTGGTAAAATAATTATTTGTTTTAATTAATATTGCATCCGGGTATTGGCGATAAATGATTATTTAATGTTATTAGTAAATTAAATATTATTTCTCCAAAATGTAATCTATTTATTTTTCGTATTTTCATGATACCCAGCAGTGGTACTGACGGACTCCGTGCACTATATAATTCTACAAATCGACTATTTTTTCTTTACTACTAGTACTCTGTGCGCGACCAAAGTCGCTTCTTGTCGAGAAATCGACTTGTGACGAGATACCGAGACGTGCCTATGAACCTTGTATGAAATTTTTTTTGTTGTTACATTGTGTCAGGAGTTCATGTGATTCATGTATAATATTTTCTATTATTTATAGTTAGTTTTTTTTTGCTGATATCAAATATTTTATTATAACATACTCGTTCGTATAGACAATGTGCAGTTATTATTAGATTAACCCAGAATTAACAACAAATATATGAATCGTGTATTGTACAAACCTATAAAAACATATTATTATATTATTACCCTTTTTACTAAATTCATTAAATTGTTAAATATGCAACATACAATTTGAATACTCTTCGAATGATATCACTTCTGGTTTAAAAAATTGTGTTCCTCAACCACAGGCCATATTATTTCGATATGGATGCAATCCATGACGCCAGGAAAATATCTTTCTTGCATAAATATAGCTGTAATTCTGTTTTTTTCATCATTGTTTCTTGGAAATTGTACCCATTCCTCAGAAAATGTGTTAATTGCAATAGTCCCTTATTCAATTGGCACGGATATACTCTCTTGGGCCATGGAGATGTTGAAGCTTTGGCCTTTTACACGCTGGTAAGCTCCTGTAGCAGCACCCCAAAGAATCGTATTATGATCGTGTTAAAACCACAAGATTATTAGCTTGATCCAGCTGTGGAAGAACGCCATTGTTAGTGACAAATTTCTTATTTTATGTTAATATTAGTTATGTATAGAAGGAAATGAAAAAATAGATAAATGAACATACCTTTTATAATTCTCACTTACACTATATTTGGTTACATTTGATATTTTTTCTTGCTGTTGAGTTTTGAACGTTTGGACGTGAACTAATTTAGTTATACCATTTAGCATTAAGCTAGGTTATTATTAATAAAATAAAAGGTATGCATATTTAACATTATTTACATTTTGGTTATTGGGTTTGTTTACATTTTTACAATGGTGGATACAGGAAGGGTTTGGAAAATACTATATTAAATTTTATTTTTATGATGGTAAAAATTTATTTAGAGTGTATTGTAGTTTGTCTTACTGAAAACTAAACAGTATTAAACAATGATATTATCAAGAGAAAAAAAGTTTTAACTTTAAATCACAAGTTATAAAAGTCACGGACATCAGAAAAATTGTTTTGATGAAGTTAGAACTTCACTTTATTCTTGAACTTTTTGACTTCAGAGATACCTCTGATAATCTCTGGAAGTGGATTATAGAGAGCTGCAGGAGCAAAATGAACTTTTCGGATAAGAAGATGTTTTATAGCCAGAGACACAAATTTTATTTGAATTCGTAGGATCAGTCGTAAGTTGCTGATGTATTTGGAAATTTAGAATGAAAATACTGGGCAGCGAAATAATTCAGGAGTCATTTGTCAGGCGGTAACGAATCCGGACTATACAGGGTGTTTCTTAATAACATGCTAATATTTAGGGAGGTTATTCACGGGTCCATTTTCAGAAATAAACCTCAAATGAACATATGTCGTAAACGTCTTAACATTTGAGATACATATGTTAAAGATTTTCAAAAAATCTCCTTTTTTAATAATATATGTGATACTGCTCTAGATATTTTTGTGAAATTTGGTACACACTTTCTATTCAACAAGCATTTTATGAATGTATGTATAACATTTTTTTCTTATTCTGGCCAGTGGCGCTCGTGCGGGAATTGCCTTCGGTATTTTTGAAGAATGATTAAATGGCATGCCACTTTTTTTATAAAAATTATTTTTGATACTTCTCATTTCTTGATGAGCAAATGTCGTCTCTTGATGTTTGACGTACAGATTTCGTATAAAAAATTTAATTCATTCATTTGTACTCTGAAATTAGGTACCTATTAACAAAGATTAAAAAGGATCTAGTAGGTTTTGTAAACAAACAGTTTTGACAGTTGTCTACTTAGTCTAGTTGTCCCGTATTTAAGCCATTAACCGAACAAATTATTAAAAAAACATGGTAATCTTTAACACCATGTATCTCAAAAGTTGAGGCGTTTAGGACATATGTTCATTGGTGCGAGTGGCAAATCTGTTTGAAGTTGGTCTGGCAAATGATGTTCTTTACCTGAAAATTAACCTCTTTAAGTATTAACATCTTATCCCTGTATAGTTTGTAGCTGTAGTTTGTTTGGGTTTATTCTAGCTCAAGAATGAAACACACACTCTCTAAGGTTGAATCTGGGTTTGGACCTGTTATTGTAGATAGTTACTGATCTTTTAGCCCATTTTCGACGAAATTAATAAGTACCGACGGTTCACAAAAGCCGGTAGAGAGAGAGAGAGAGAGGGGATATTGAGGTTTATTTTACAGGATAACTTGAATTATTTCTTTTTGATTAAATAAGGATGGCGCAGGTACGTTGTAGGAAAGAGGGATCTTTAAAGATATGTCAAAAATTTCCCAATTTTGTGTTCAGTTGAACGGACATTTAAGGATTAAGACAAAAACCCGTTATCATAATAATCTCGTACTTCAAATCAATTTAATACCATGACTATGGTAGACTGAACATCTCCAAATTTAACATTTAACGATTTAAATATCTGAAATTACGGAATTTAATTTAAATTGCTAAGCTTAAAGGCTGAAGTTGTAAAGGGTCTAATATAAAAGAATGTCAATAAAATATTTTTTTACTTTATTCTCTACATTAAAATTAATTTAAATTAGAAATCATACCATCTTATCCTGTTTACATACTTTTTTCTAATGGACGTGACGTTAAATTTAGTAAAATGAAGCTGTAAAAGCGTAATTCAATTATTATAAGGTTGTGTCAGAAAGGTGTCTGGTTTCGATAACGCGTAAACTATTTAAGATAGAAAAAGCTTAATGCAGAAGTTAAAGGGTTTACTAAGATGCATAAACCAAAAATATTTTACAACCGACATAGTGTCCTAAAAGGTGGTTCTAAATAATTTTTTTTAAAATATGACACACGATATACAGGGTGCCCAAGTAAAGTGGCCTATTAGAATTGTCTCGAGAACTAAATGAGATTTTATTTTGAAAATTTGGTTGTGGCTATAAGAGATGGTTTTCTACGTTTATAAAATATTTTCGATGGTGCGGTTTGAATTATAAATCATTTTGTGATTTTTTAACGCCGTATCGGGACCTGAAAAGAAAATCGTATCTTTTTAGCGGTTACAGGGAGAAAGCTGAAAATTTTACAATAGTTTCATAAGATCATCGCAATTTTATAATTTTGAACAGTGCATCCTGATGCAGCTCCTCTGACTCCAAAAAAGTTGATTGACGTGGCGGTCCATGGTGGAAATGGCCCCAAGGTCTCCAGATCTTACCCCCCTAGATTTATATTTATGGCGTAGGATTAAAGAAATAGTATACAAGTCACCCCTCACAACAAGGGAAGATTTAGAAAATCGAGTACGAACAGCTTTGGGGTCTCTAGAAGGGAAATAAATGAAGAAGGTGACAAATGAACATGTTATAACCACAATTTATGAATGTTTAAGAGCCAAGCATTTTACACAATTTAGATATTAGTTATTTTATTGGTGTTGTTGCGTAATTTTCATTTTGTTTATTTATTGATTAATAAATTCCTTATTGTTAACCATTTTTTTTACAACAACACAGGCATAACGTCACATGGATTTTTCATTATTTTGTTTCTATGAATCCACAGCCAACAACCAAAAAATATATTTTTATAAGATAATTTTTTAATTTCGCTATAACTCCGAAAATACTGAAAATAGGTATAGGAACACTTAATATCATTAGATAGAAAATTCGATCCTCCATTAGCAAAACATATCAAAAAAAGGGTGTCCCATTTTAAAAGAAGACGATTTTTGCAATAATTCATCTGCCTTAGAAATATTGTTATGGAGACGCCCTGTATACAACTAATTAAATACTGTTCAAAATTATAGAATTTCGATGGTCTTGTGAAACTATTGTCAAAATTTCAGCTTTGTAGCTGTGACCGCTAAAAATATACGATTTTCTTTTCAGGTCCCGATACGGCGTTAAAAAATCACAAAATAATTTATAATCGAGAAAGTCTTAAAGATAGGTATATGATATTATACGGAAAACTTTTCTAGATTTTTACCTAGATTCCAAAAAATATATAATATATAGGTTAATTCAATTAAAATTCCGAAGTTGCTACCACTTTCGGTATGATCCGGCAACACCGCACCATCGAAAATATTTTATAAACGTAGAAAACCATCTCTTATAGCCACAGCCAAATTTTCAAAATAAAATCTCATTTAGTTCTCGAGATACTTCTAATAGGCCACTTTACTTGGGGCACCCTGTATTTGTCCAGAATTTGATCTCGTAGAATATGAGTTTTACAGCAGTATTTCATTTTTTGAACTGAAATGCAGCATTGTCAAGTAATTATTTTTCTTCTGAAATTTTAGTAATTGTTAAGGGTACGATTTAAAAATCATAGCAACCTGTTGATAGAACCCGAGCAAATACAATTTACATTGTGGCTGCCCTAAAGTACGTAATATAGATCAATGCTAGTATTTTTAAAGCACTTATAAAAGCGCTCGTTAGCACGTGAACATATACCTAAATCTTATAATTTATGAAATATTTTAAGATTTGTCTAAACTCAGGTAAAAATGGGAACTTCTGATTATATAATTTAGTCAAGATTGCTTTGGTTCAAATCTATCTGGATAAAGTTAACTGAAGGAATTCAACTCTAAGCAGTAATAAAGCCGAAACATTAATAACGACAGCTAGGTTAAAGGAAATTAATTTTTTTGCAGGAAAATCTTCAAATATTTCAGAAATTATAAGAATTAGGTATTCTTTCTTCTTCTTCTGGTTCATATCCACTAATAGATGTTCATCATGTCACCATGTAGACGTCAAGCTTTCTTGGAACTGATTGTATATTCAAAAATATCTTCCTTAAACGCGCCCTAGGGTACTGGTAAAGTTTGGAAAGTATCAAACTCCTAAATTAATTAATAACCGAGCTACAGAAGTCAGGATGTGGGTTCCGATCTAGCATTTTTTCCTCCTCACTGAGACAGTCTGTATATGTGCGATATCCTTATAACTTTAAAATTAACAGCAGCAACAACGGAGGGTACAAAGTAATAACCCTTGCACAGAAGCCGTGAGACTAATTAATTAGTTAAAATTAAGAAGTTTTTGCAGCTTCTTTTTCAATAAAGAAAAGGCCAAATTAAATCAGTAACTTTCCATAACTTTAATGACTTCGCATCAAAAAATTGGAAAATAATCCTTTTGGTTTATTAACTTTCCAAAGTTCCACTAATATGAAGCAAATTCATTATGAAGGTAAAATGTTAATTTTTTGTTTATCTCGTATTATAAATATAATTTCAATACTGCAACAAAAAAAAAATATTATCGAAGAGTTACAAATAACCGAGACGAACTTAAATGATAACCGAGATTACAAACTCAATATTATTTATAAATACGAGACCCAATAGAATATGTTTACGGCTAAAAATGACTCACGAAACCTTGACCAATTCCTAAAAGTAAAAATAAAACTAGCTATCGATTGACACTGTTGTCATAACAAAACAAGATATTCTGAATGGGACAGCTTCTAACAGTACCTAAATGTAAATCAAATTCTTATGCCATTTTAAGTCTATTGTTCGGCCTTATTTGCTTTACTATTAAAGCTAGTATATATTTTATTTTAAGAGTTAAATTTATTTACCTACAATCACCGCCTTGTTTAATTTCAACAAGAGTACCATCGCTCTTCATTGAATATGGGCACTTGAGATTATTAAATAATTGCATAAGAGTCGTAGGTGGCTGCTTTCACAAACGCAGGTGAAAAAGGACAAATGAACTAACTTTTTCAAACGTCACGTTATTAAATCTACGATAACAATTAAACAGTTTGCTGAGCAATATTCTTTAAAGAAATATTGAAGACAAATCTCTTTAGTTTTAATGAATATGATCGTTGGTAAAGTATGGTATGTAACTCGAGATGTAGTGCAATTACGCACTGATGAGATGATATTGCGCACTCGGCGCTACGCGGAACTAGAATTGGATATATCCGTAGAGTTCGTACTTTCTTACGCCTACACAGTCTTTCCTCCTCAAAATCCATCGTAAAATTATTGTATAACATGCACGAGCAGACGTCGTTGTATCTTGCGAGTACGACCTTCATATCAACTTGAACATTGTGATCAGGATGTAGTCAGATCAACTGCAAGTTTGAAGACGACTTGAGCACAAATTGTGGTTGACTCAAATGTAGAAATATAGCCCATGTACAGTCCTAAGAGTACTAAAATGGATTTTGAGGAGGAAGGACTGGGTAGTTCCTCGATGACAAGAAGGAGATATTTTTACAATTTGTTTGAAAAACTCAAAGAAGACGAGAACAAGTTCTTCAATAATTTTAGAAAGTTAATTTCTTCTTTTAATTGGAAATCTTGGAGAATTAAAATTAAGCATTCCGACACAAATAATTATAAGAAAAAGTATAAATGCCTGACTGTGGTCGAATTGCGGCCGTGTACGGCCGCACCGATGCGAACGTTGACGTGACGATGACGGCTCGGTGGTATCGACTGCGATGCCCATTTTGACTGCACCACGACGTCGGTGTATGGAATATCCAGTATTTTATATGATGAACTCCAGTTTGCTAACAGACAGCTGCAATATTGTGGTCGGTCCGACTGCAAACTGCGGCTCATGTACGGTCGCCCTTACGTTTACCCTTGTATATTTTTACCTTTATAGATTTTTCGGTGAATTCTAGACATTTTCCATATAACCCTTATACGAATTCAAAATATAACTATGCAAGAAATGCATGTCCTAATAATAAGTAATTAGTACATTGTATAATAAGAGTTGTAAATATCATTTTATGTATGTAGCTCCATACTTTACTAACGACCATATTCATTAAAACTAAAAATAGTTGTATTCAATATTTCTTTCAACAATATTTCTCAGCAAACTATTTAATTGTCAACGTAGGTTTAATAACGTGACGCTTGAAAAAAATTAGTCCATTTGTCCTTTTTTCTCTGCGTTTGTGATAGCAGCCACCTACGACTCTTCTGTCCTTCTTTAATAAACTCAAGTGCCCATATTGAAAAGAGAGCGAAGATACCAACTTGTACTCTTGTTGATAATATACAAGGCGGTTTTATTTACTGTGCGATTTACTTTAGGAGATACAGGGCGTTAAATCTCTTTTTTATTAATATCTGTGATACTGCTCCAGATATTTTTGTGAAGTCTGGTATACACTTCCTATTCATCAAGAAGTATTTTATGACTTATAACATGCTTTTTTATTCCGATCAGTGGCATTCGTGCGAGAATTGCCCTCGGTATTTTCAAAGAAAAGAATGATATGCCACTTCGTTTTTTTTTTTTAATTATTTTTGAAATTCTCATTCCTTGCTGAACAAATGTCGTCTCTTAATTTTTTGTCGCTTGACGTACAATTTTCATATAAAAAAAAATTAAATTCATTCATTTGCACTCTATTATGAAATTAGGTATTAACAAAGATTAAAAAGGACCTAGTAGACAAGAAGCAGATTTTGTTTTGTAAACATAAATAGTTTTAACAGTTGTCTACCTAGTCTAGTTGTCACGTATTTAAGTCATTAACCTTAATAAATTATTTAGAAAACATGAACACCCTGTATCTCCTTAAATATTAGCATGTTATTAAGGAATACCCTGTATATATATTTTTTAAAGTTATTTAGATATTATTTACCTAATAATATGAACAGAGTTAAATTTATATTTGGACATACATTGATAAATATTTGTTCTCCGCAATATCCATTACCAATCATACCTTAAATAAAATATTTTACAACAGGGTGGTTTGATGAAATATCGATCAATGTATATTTCCCACCACCCAGTTTCAATTTATAAAAAATGTCACTAACAAATGAAATCATATATTTTTTAAACGTTGGATTATTAAATGTGCACTATAACTAACATTGGATGTTATAGAACATGTTTTTTTTGTAAATTAAAAAAATCAGATATATGTGCATTTAACCGAATACAGCAATTAAGTAATTTATCATATTTATTACTGTATAAAATATCCATTTATTTCTAATATTACCCTTTAATCCTAAGTATATTAATATTAAATATGGATTAGTATTAAATATAACACACCACTTGCAAGTATACGATAGAACGTTCATAAGATTTCCACAATTTATTAATGTATGATACACAATTTATATGATTATTTACAGTAACTGTCACAATAGGAGAAGAGTGGATATTTGCTAATACGTAAATAAGCTAATAAGTTTAATAAATGGTGGTGACTTGACTTAAACTAATCGAACGGACTTCGGCTGCTAGTCTATGAATGCCTGTTGACACAGGTTTCGTAGAAGCTTTAGTTCGACATTATCTGATAAGATTTGCTTAATAGCTCATCGTAGAATAAAATTATTTCCATATTATCTATACATTTATTAACGATTTTATTTAAAAATGGAAAGTAAGGATAATTATTCTTGGTTTTAACATTTGTAAGTTAAAAATATGTTATTAATTCTCCTAAATTCTCCTAAATGTTTTTTAAATAGAAAATACAATACTAATTTAACAAACTGGTAACATTTAGGTGAAGACTGATTTTTAACTGCTAAATTGAAATAACACGAACATACAGAATTCTATCAGTTGAAATGCAATACGATAGTCTTACTTTGAATTTACCTCACATAATAGTGATTAGGAATTGAACATTCATTAGATTACTTAATATGCATTAAATGTTTCGCTTGCCCCTGCTGCCGACTGGTATTGAGATTCTCAGGATTTAAGGGATTTGAAATTCCCTTCAGAATCTTGGGCTTTTATGCGAAAGATGTTCTTTTTCTCCTTTCTTGAAACCATTAATGCGACCTAAATTATATTTAGAATATATTATTATAAAAGCTAGAAGCAATAGAACCGGGTTTAATAGTTAAAATGTCTAATTCACATATTCACTACAACTTTTAGTCTAGTATCTCGAAGATATTTCTGTTCGAGTTTAAATTTTTTGAATTTAAAATATTGTATTTGAATATTTTCCAAAAGAAAAATTTTGAAACGCAAATTTCTTAAATAACGTTTTAAATAAAATTTTGGTCCACTCTGATAAAAAAATGTCCTACTTCTAAAATTCTAGAAAAATTATATTTTTATCCCCTTTTATGAAAATAAAAAATAATAACAAAGCAATTTAAGAAAATAACAACTTACCGAACTTTTGAAAAAACGTATTAAATATTGATGTCAGTAAATCGTAGAAAATCAAGCAGCCAATACAAATATGTTGATCTTAAAATCTTGTTAAATCACACTTTATTGTTATTCTATTTAAGTTATCTGGAACTGAAACTGTTACGAAACTACTGTAAATAACACTTAGAAGGGCCACGAATCGACAGCTGGTGCCGGTTTCCGATAGCTTATGTCAAATAACAAACATATTTGTAAGGATACATCCTTCCACTATTTAGGAATCCTTCACGAAGCTACGTTCTAAAATTAAATTATTATGAAAACTCGTATTAGGTTCTATAAATTGAAGATATATAATAAAAGGCATATGAGAGTGCTCATTTTATATTCTGGTGGAAAGTATTCACCTTCCACCCGGAGAATCAAGAAAAAAGTTGTCAATCCATTCTGAATTTTGAAATCTGGAATTAATTTTGAGTAACATACACATTATTTTAATAAGAAAAATATTTATTATATAGGGTGTTGAAAAAAGGTCGGTACCTCGGAATAACTCCGGTGCATCGCATTGCAGGGGAAAATGTCTAGGGAAAAAGTTGTTTGGTTTTGAAGGAGGAATAGTTTGCAATTTAAACCACCCCCACCCCTTCAATCCCCGGGCGCGGGTGGGGGTAAGTTAAGATTTTCAAATGGAATATTTTTTATTGGCGTATCGTGTTCTTCGACCAAAAATAAACATCTTTTGTCCGAAATTTTTTTTCCCATCCTTCACCAATAATCACCATGAGAAAGACAAAATTAGAACCGTGCGAAAATCAAGTTTTATCCGGATATACTCTTTTTCTCTGTCTTGTACTAAAAAATGCCCGTGGAAAAAGTTGTATGTATTCCACGGGCATTTTTTAGTACAAGACAGAGAAAAAGAATATTTCCGGGATAAAACTGGTGAAGAATGGGCCCGAATAAAAAAAATTTTCGGACAAAAGATCTTTATTTCTGGTCGGAGAACACGATACGCCAATAAAAAATATGGGGTTCCACTTGAATATCTTAACTTACCGCCACCCCCGTCCGGGGGTTGAGGGGGTGGGGGGTAGTTTAAATTGCAAACTATTCCTCCTTCAAAACCAAACAACTTTTTCCCTAGACATTTTCCGCTGCAATCAGATGCACCGGATTTATTCCGGGGTACCGACCTTTTTTCAACACCGTGTATATAGATGCCAGTAAAGTATTATACAGAGTGTATGTCAATGATATGTACTTATTTTATTGGGTGAACAATTTTATATCAACATATATCCTACAATGGTTTGTTTTCGATGGTGTTAAAGTTTTTATTTTTATTTTGCTTCTTATTTAAAATATCGAAACCAGTTTGAGATATTACACTCATTTGGTATAGACTATGATGATAAAACCACACATTTTTAGCATTTTTAGTTTTTTTTCTCAACCCAGTGGCGTACGTACAGATACGCCTCCGTACCATTTTAACCAAAAAACATGTTACGCTCGTGATATTTTTGAAACAATTTTATCACTATTAATTATAATTTCATTCCAAACAAGAAGTTCTTAAAACTTGCCGTTTGGAAAGAAAAAACATGAAAATAATTATACATCCTTAATTCTTATATTTTGTGGTTAAAATTGTATTGAAGTACCTACCTGCGGCAGTACCTACAATACTTGAAATAAACTGTGTAAAATTAGTATAACATTTCAAACTGATTCCGAGATTTTTTTTAGAAACAAAAAAAAAACTGTACCATCCTGTATATCGAAAACAAAGCATTTTAGGACTATGTGTATATGAACCTTTTAAATTAATTTATTCAGCTGATACTTGGTGGAAATCCATAACTAATATTATGAGAAACAATAAAACTACGTTATATTTCTTTTCCACTATATTCTTAAAAATGACATGTTTCGCTATCACTGTAGCTCCTTCAGATTGAGAATCAATGAATATTTTTCTATAGCTAACATGGTGTAGGGTGTAGGAGATCTAATACTAAAAGTTTGATTTTCCAAATGGTCAGTAAAGTGACATGTAATAGCGGATTAGCGAAATAAATTTAACAAAGGAGAATTGTCTATTTGATCGTTCAGTAAAACATCGGTATTTTTAAGTTTGTTTATTTCCATGGATTCTAACAGATTAAGTTTTATGTCTTTCTTTTCAGCTTGAAAGATTTTAAGATTTGAATTAAAGTTATGTTGTTTTTCTTTTAAATGGTTGGAATAATTAGAATCTGTTTTATCTCTCATGTAACTATTATAATGTTCTTGTATTCTTTTTCCAAAATGTCTCCCTATTTGGCCAATATATGTTTTTGGACAATCTTTACAATTTAGTTCATACACCCCTGATTTTCTGTTTTTATGATTTTTAGTTTTATTATTTTTTATATATTTCCCTAAAGTGTTGTTAGTTTTGTAAGCTACCATTAGGTTGAGTTTATTAAGCACCTTTCCCACATTTTTACTCGGTTTTCCAATGAAAGTAACAACTTTAAATTTATCTGCTGACGTTTTACTATTTGGGAAAACTAAATCGATAGTTTTTTTTGTTAAGGTCTTTTTTTTAAGAGATTTTATACATACACTTTTACATAATGAAAATAAAGGCATAAAATTTAATCTGTTACAATCCATGGAAATAAATAAACTTAAAAATACCGATGTTTTACTGAATGATCAAATAGACCTTAACAATTCTCCTTTGATAAATTTATTTCACTAATCCGCTATTACATGTATAAATAAATCTATAAAATAATTTATATAATCACGATAATGACCATTTGGAAAATCCCACTGTTACTAGTATATCCCTTACACCCTACACCATCTTTATACCTGTAACAATATTTTAATATTGTACATTTTGTTGGATATAGAAAAATATTCATTCATTCTCAATCTGAAGAAGCTACAGTGATAGCGAAACATGTAATTTTTAAGAATATAGTGGAAAAGAAATATAACGTAGTTTTATTGTTGAACCTTTTGACTTTACCCAGAAATTCTCCGTTAAAATAAGTACATATCATTAAGTAACACCCCGTATATAGAAATAAGGGGTAGTTTATAAAATTAATCTTTTAGACGATTATAAATTATTTGTTCTAAAGAGGTACACAATTCGATTTTTCTACATGGCAAAAAATTGCATTAATTATGTAACATCTGTGTAATGATTTATAATGAAACACGTTTACCTTCTCCAATGCGGGGGTTTTAACCATACATTATTTTAATTGCTTGTGGCGTTTTTTTATACCTAATATCAAATGAGGTTTAGCTAAATTTACCCATATCAAAGTGTAAAATGTGTTATGTAATATATAATTATGAATATTTTTAATTTAACTTGGTAAGTAGATATAGGGTGTTAATGTGATCATGTTACAAACTTCCAGGGTAGAAGAATACATGAAAAAAAAAACGTTTATATTAACATTGGTCCTAAACGCTTCCTCAGAGAGCTAGAGTCCTTTAATGATGGCTTTCATAAACTAGTCTTCGTTTTGGGACATAAATTACTGTTAGCAAGTTCATCTATTTGAGACTATTACATAATGTTAACTTTAACCAAGGGCGCGCGAGCCCGAGGGATATTTGGGTAAATTTCACCCCAATCCTCTAAGACTTCAATTTTTTGCCATTTTGACATCACATTGTGATTGTCCTATGACTTTAACATAAAAAGGGTACTCTCTATAAAAGTCCTTAAATGTCATCGTTTCGGAAATTGGCTAAAAACATACTAAGAAACAGAAATAAATTTTTTGTAGCGAAAAAAATTGCCTAGTTTCTTCAAAAATTAATTTCTGTACCTTGTTTTCAGCATAACGACAAAAAATTTAAATCTTAGAGGAATGTGGTCAAATTTACCCAAATATTCCCCTGGTTCATACGTCCCTGGATAAAGTTAGCATTATCCAATCGGCTTAAATAGATGAACTTACTAAAAGTAATTTATGTCCGAAAACTGGTTGCGATAGCTACAAAACGAAAACTAGTTTGTAAAGGCCATCTTCAAAGGACTCTAGCTCCCTGAGGAAGCGTTTCCGTATTCCTCCACTATTCACATGGACTTTTTTTTTCATGTATTATATCTACCCTAAAAGTTTTTCACATTAACATTCTATATAATTGGGAGATAATAACTAAATAGATGACAACTACTGGATTAATATTATATTACTTTTATCAATGTTGGAAAATTATACAGAGGAAACATATTTATACGGACAGTATACAGAGTAGATTTCTGAAATTTGAAAATATATAATATTTGGTGAGTAAAATAGAAAGTATCAAAAATTGGGTGGAAGATTCAATTTAAAATAATTAGATAACTTTAATAAAATATTTACGATACCAAACATATCAAATATGTAATTACGACTTAAAATCTCAACATATTTAAGCAATCCTGGTAAGGAATAAAAATATTTGTATTACGATCTGAAATCTCTAAGAACACAATGTAGGACGTATTTTAAGAAAGTGTCAATAATTTTTTGCATTTTTGCTGATATTGAAGATGACGGAAAATATTTGTTAAAAAATAAATATTTACAATTTTATCCCAACAATTTTTAACTTCATATAAATAAACACCTTCTAAAAATATATTTGTCATGCCAATGTTAAGTCCTTGTTAATATATCGTAGTTCGATCGAGAGAGAAAAGAGAGAGTAGGAAAGAGAGAAAATTTTTAGTATGCTATAGTACACGTAAACGTAGGTTTGGTAGTTTTGATTGATTTATTGACGATAATTTTTAGACGCATTTAAATTTAAATCAGGATTCGACAAAATCGAATTAAATTTATAATAGGACGGACAGAAGCTAAATATTTTATGGAATTAAATGAGCTAATTTTTATATCATAATATAAAATATTATAATATTAGATTTCATAAAGAAATTTTAAGAAAAAACACAATTTCATATCTTATCATCCAAAAATCAGTATTTGGACAAAACTAAATTTGTTGGATTTTTGTATGTTCAGGAATGTTGTGTATCCGTAAAGGATAAAATAAAATAAAACGTCTTATTTGTATTCAGCGTAATTTAATGCTACCATCGCCTAGCGCTTACGGCCTATTAGAAGGCCATGTTCAGGGATAAGGTTCTACAAGAAATAGTAAAAGTAAAGAAAAATATTCAAAAATGGTAAAAATTGTTACGATTGATGGCAATTAACACATTAAAATTAATTTAGTATATTTACTGGTCAAAACTACACCCATGCACCAAGAAACATACTCTCTCTCTCTCTCTCTCTTTCTCTCTCTCTCTCTCTTTCTCTCTCTCTCTTTCTCTTTCTCTTTCTCTCTCTCTCTCTCTCTTATTTTATTTGATCAAGCAGCTTACAACCGACCTCTCTCTCTCTCTTATATTCAGTAAAGGATAATGAATGATATATTTTACACTGCTTTTTTTACTAATATATTATTTACGCACAGTTATGGCACTACATTTTTACTAGAACGCGGGTATGGAAATGTATTGTTCACAAAAATAGTTAAGATTATGTTTCCTCCACTCCATCCTAATGCATGACGCTCATTGTTCTCCTGGAAGCACGTCTTACGCTGTAATTTAATTAATATTAAATAAATATTCCTTCTTTTATACGTTACCGACTGAGAATCTAATTTGTACTCAAAATGTACTGAAACAGCCCTTGAGTACGTCATCTGTTTCCAACACAGTAACTTAAGTAGTACTAAAATTCAGTCGTAAGGTAGCTACAGCTCACTGAGCGGAACCGCGTGATCCGATACAATGGAGCAAAAGTAACAAAATCTATCTATTTCTGTTTGTTTTGCGATATTTAATATTTTTGTCTTCCAACTCATTATTAGGATATGAGCTGATAACAAATTCATAAACTATTATTGTCAGTATTGACAAGTACAATGGTATGTCCAAGTTATAGCACATTGGAAATCTTTAAACACAAACCAAAAAATGAATACTATATTACAATCCTCATCTGCGACAAGCATGTATAACTGCACTCGACAAACAAAATAAACTTTTTCTGTCAAAACGGTTACTAACATATATCATGTTGATAACAAAGTGATAGAGGTTCGTTCGATCGACTTGAAACAAACATGAACCCGATTGTATACGTCAATGTGACGCCTATTATAATGAAAATAAATACAATTAAAAAGAGATGGGAATTCAATCTATAGAATTCCCATCTCTTTTTATCTTCTATCTGTTCCTGTTTTCATTCAGTTTCAAGGTAATCGGTTTGATATGCCCTTTGAATGTCGAAGGTTAAAGAACAACGGATCAATGTAGAACTTGAACAACTTATATTAAGAGACAAACGCCTGGTTTACAAGGATTTCCGTCTATCTCAGACATACCGCGTTGGTCTTAAGAAAAACAAACAATCGACGGACGTGTCCATATTTTTATCCAGTTTACGGCAGACTTGCCATATTGAGTTAAGAATTACTATTTTTCACAAAAAATAAATTGAACACACAAGCACTGAAAAACAGGAAATAATTTTATTAACAATAACGACAGTTGTTAATCCAGTAGTATCAAACGTGAAATCAGGTATGAAAGACGGCCATTCCAATAAAGGCTTTATAAAAAGTATGTTCGGAATGCTCGAAGGGGACGTAATTTATGTCTAATTAACAGAAAACGACAAAGACAAACTCTACTAATTTTCAGAGTACCCACGATTTTTTTTTCTGAAAAGTTGTTTACATCCTTCCTAAGAATGTGAATTGTTTATTCTTCAAAGACTGTGAACCAAAGTCGTGTCCTTGTACCTTATATTTTCATGTTTTTCGACGTTACGATAAACTTTTTATGCTTAAAAGCACTCACCGGATAAGCTTATTATTCTTTTTGCATTTATCCTCTAACATTGCTCGACAGTATCCATTAAAACAAACAAATAAATTTACAAAAATTACAATGCTATAATTCCAAAGGCGTAAAAGCACAACAAATCAATGAATTCTTGCCACCCACTAATCTGTTGAGGAATTGTATATTAGCTTAGCTTAGCTTAGCTTAGCTTAGACAACGTTTATTATTATAGAAATATTGCTTAGTGCCATCATAAAGATGCAACATTAGCAAATCAGTTGATAAATAAAATTATAAAAAATACTTTACAATTACCTGCCTGGAAGACTAAAACAACAGGAAGAATAAATTATATACTCCATACATTGAAATTAATATATTTAGCAAAAAACGTGGTAATATCCTTCTTCTCTATATATATATAAAAGAGTTGATAAAAACTGAAGACAGCGCCCACAGCGCCAATTTGACACTATATGTCGCATGGCGAATAACGTCTTTGTGTTGGAAATTCGTAGTTTAAGGTTTCACTCGGATGGGTAGCGTGATTTACTGCTTTTCAATAATTCTGCAATGTTCGCCGTTACATGTTTTTCCGGTTCATTCATTTCTATGGTCTGCTTCTCAACATTGGAATCCGTGCTGGTTTTCGGCAATAACTGAAAACCAGTAAAATTTTAGGTAAGTGAAATTTATTTATTTTTCGAGACGGTGAGCGATGCGCGTGTTTCAGCACTGAGTTGTATGTTAACATTTTTGGTTTCAGAAATTAAGGAAGTCATTTTCGAGATCATCTTTGCCCTGTGAGCGTGCAAAATACGGATTTTTTACATGGACCATTTAGAGCGTTTAAAACGATGAAAGTGTTGGCATTGGTGCCTCAACTACAATTAAGTTAAATATTTGTTCTTATTTACACATTTTTTTGTTGCAAAGTCTCTTTTTGTACGCATCGATTTTGGTATGCCACGAGGTTCAAATTTGGTTCCTTTTCCTTACAGCTCATAGCCTAAAAGTCAAGCTGGATGTCTACCAGCCAAGTCTTCCTTTTCTTCCTTCCGCCTTTGACGTAGCAACCACCTGGAGCATTTGGAGTCGTATGGGCCATTTGGAGTCTATCATCACATCTACGCGACCTGCAGTCTCATAAGCATTGAGCCTGATCGTAATCTTTTCGAACGCCTCCCTTAGCAACTCCTCGATATCACTTTTTACAGCCCTTTAGACATTTATCAAGTCGTACTGGTATTTTTCGTGTTAGGAACCTACTATTTTAGATCTTTTCAGTTATAGTAAAGGTTGTGTGAATAAGATTTTGAAATGAAATATTAAGGTTTACATTTTTATTAAGCTAACTTAATTTTCCATTGCTTAACCTCATAATTCAATTATTTTAGCGTTGTAACGAAATTGCAAATTTTTATGCGCGCATAACATATTATTTATTATCTTCTTACATTTTTTGCCGTATTACCAAGGTGATTTATATTTCTTCATTTTTCATTCTTTATTAAAGCGATATTTAAACTGTTAGGAATTGTTCTATTTAGTTCCCGGATTGCAATCCTCTAGGCTCAGGAACATCTACTTACAGAGGTCTACACTGCAGATTTCAAATTGATTTTCTTGCCTTAAGCAGTGTGGTGGCGTCTAAAAATAATATCTTTTCGAGTAATGTGGGATCTGTAAGTATCTAGAGCAGGGCCCAACCTGGACGCCGCGGCTCTCTGTGGCACCGAGGAGAGTAAGCAGGGGTAGAGGGCGCTAAACCTCTAATTAAATTGGTTGGTTGTCATAAAGCAAATCGATCTACCCCCAGATAGGTCCGGTCGAATGATAAACTGGACTGGGCATCCTTTGTTTTACATAGTCACCTAAGATAAAGGTTTCTAATTCATAATTGAATTGCTAAACAATTCAACTATCGGAGCCTTAATTAGCGATAGTTAATCACATCAAATTTTTTATTGCAATAATAATGTCTACAGTTCTGCCTTAGTTACTTATTCAACAAAAAAATATAAAATTTGATATATGAAGATTCTACTTGTACCGAAATTCATATAAATCATCATAGATGAGTTTGACAAACGGAGGGCGGCAAAAAGATTTTATATTTGTGGTTTAGACAGACCTTTATTTCTTTTAATAAAATAAATATTTTTGAATATACAGGTCCTATGGTTACTCACATAACCTTAAAATTTTATTGCAATCGTTTCAGTAATATCGGAGAAAAAAAAATCAGTTCTACACCACTAATTTTAAAAATTAATGAAAAATTAAAATATTGCTTTGTCAATAAAATTATAAAAGATATTTAATGAATAAGGTGTAAGGTTTGTTAGCCAATTTTATCGAAAAAAATTGTATAGTGTGTCAAAAAGTTAACCTTAAACTTTCCAATTTCGAAGCAATTTCTTGTTTTTTATATTGAAGTCCCTGTATATATCATTCGATGCGGAATTGAAAATTAAACATTTTAATAACTACAACGCTATCGCAATTCCTTGTACATTAAGAGTTATTTATAGAAAACTAATTCTAGCAGCTATTCCAATGGTAATTTTAATGAATAAACATCGAAGATGGCTTTGAGTTTTCAAAATATTAAATTAAAATATAATGTGCTTGATTCTATGTGACGTAGCTTCCCATGAGTACAAAAAATTTTTAAACTAATTATTGTTGACACTACCCACGCAGAATTTGCAAAACACATTTCATTATTGAAAATTATGACATGCTAATATAAATAACATTTTACTTTGGAAAATTTATTTTTAGAATTATTTCTTTCAATTTTATTGTATTTTTCAAGTCCCAACTTTATTGCCAATTAACATTTTAACAAATGTTATCTTCCTGTATTAAATAAAACGAAGAAATAATTAAGAGTGTGCTCCCAAAGTTTTTAAAGTTGAAAATAATGTTAGTAATACAGGGTGCCCCAAGTAAAGTGGCCTATTAGAAGTATCTCGAGAACTAAATGAGATTATATTTTGAAAATTTGGTTGTGGCTATAAGAGATGGTTTTCTACGTTTATAAAATATTTTCGAGGGTGCGGTGTTGCCGGATCATACCAAAAGTGGTAACAACTTCGGAATTTTAAATGAATTATCCTATATATTATATTCTTTTTAGAATTTAGGTAAAAATCTAGAACAGTTTTCTGTATAATATCATATACCTATCTTTAAGAGTTTTTGAATTATAAATAATTTTGTGATTTTTTAACGCCGTATCGAGACCTGAAAAGAAAATCGTATCTTTTTAGCGGTTACAGCTAGAAAGCTGAAAATTTGACAATAGTTTCACAAGACCATCGTAATTTTATAATTTTGAACAGTATTTAATTAGTTTTATACCGGGCGTCTCCATAACAATATTTCTGAGGCAGATGAATTATTGCAAAAATCTTTTATTTTTTAAATGGGACATCCTGTATTTGATATGTTTTGCTAATGGAGGATCGAATTTTCTATCTAATGATATTAAGTGTTCCTATTCCTATCTTCAGTATTTTCGAAATTTAAAAATTATCATATAATAATATATTTTTTGGTAGTTGTCTGTGGATTCATAGAAACAAAATATTGAAAAATCCATGTGACGTTATGTCTGTGATAATAAAATAAAATATATAATATATAGGGTAATTTATTTAAAATTCCGAAGTTGCTACCACTTTCGGTATGATCCGGCACCATCGAGAATATTTTATAAACGTAGAAAACCATCTCTTATAGCCACAGCCAAATTTTCAATATAAAACCTCATTTATTTCTCGAAATACTTCTAATAGGCCACTTTACTTGGGGCACATTATATCAATATGTACTGAATTTATTCAAGTGCCAAAAGTTTATAAAAATTTAAAGCGGTAGAACCACGTGCACATCGTATGAACAGTATAATTTTGAGACAAGAAAATACGTGCGAAATCTTAAAAAAAGTATAATTATTTGCTTAGTAGGTATTAGAAATGGTCAGTGCTCTGTAAATATTCATTTTAAAAATTAATAATTTACCATAATTGGCTATTTACAAAATGGAAATGCTCACATTTTCTACAAGAAATAGAAATATGTTATTTATTTTTACGATGTATTAAATTACCTGAGATCTATGGCGTAATAATTTTGTAAGGTTTACAATGACATTAATATTCGAAATATTATAGAAGTGCACATGTGTGTCTGATACCTCAGTTAAATGTTTAAAAAAATTAGAATATAAAATCGAACAGAAATAATTTGAAGCTACTGTATTGTATATTAAAAAGTCAAAAGAATTAAAGATTCAGTTTACAGACTATTATTAATGTCTTATAATAAGTAATGAGCACATACTGTTTTTTCTTTATTCGTCTATGTCCCAGTGTATATGTTACACAATTAGGAAAGTTATGAGGATCAGTTTATTAAATCTGCACAATATATTAGGTCGTGATAGACACCCTTCCAATGAATAAATCTTATGGCATTTAGTAATGCTGTATATAACGGTTATATGAATATATCAAACGCAAGTTACTTTACAAGGCTTTTAGATTTCATATCCTTATACCTACTGAGTATTCAACAAAATATTTTATCAGTAGGAGAAATTTGATTATTGAAAATAATTTTAAACTATATAGGTAAATAAACAGCCCATATTTACAACTGAAACTTAAAGCCTATTTCTAGTTCTGAAAAGGAACTACCCTTTTATTCGTCTACGGTCAAATAAAGGCAAAAAATCTGAAAAATAACTGTGGTTTCGCGTTACCGAAAGATTTTAAACAATAATTACCCAACCAAATATTTAATGGCAACTTCAATGCCATTGGCATTATTTACTTATACTAAAAGTTGTCTGATTAGTAAATGAAGAATTAAACAATGGTTTACATGACGTGTGAAAGATTTATTTGAGTAATAGGTTAATAAAAGATACATATGTAAAGATATTAAATTGGTATTCGTATCTAGAGGATATTTTATGTAGTTTTGATTAGGTCCGGTTCTCGGGTTGGCACCACGGTGCCATGGTCTTAGTACTTATCTTCCCTTCTTAAAAATGTATTATCCGTAATTGAGCTAAAATTTGAAGATAACTTCGAACACAATTTCCAGTTTTCGAATAAGAATGAACCCAACTGGTAACATTATTTTCTTATAAGCTTATCTAGCAATGCACTGAAGCAAAATGGTCAAGTGGGTGTTTGACACCACTTCATAGGTGGTCTAGCTAAGCTCGTTGAACAAAGTGATATTTTGCCACTGATAATTTCTGGGTTTCATGATATTTCACCCACGATTTAACAATATGTGATCGACGTATGATTTTTTATGGATCAAAAACCGCAAACGGTGTGGGCGCAGGTATATTTGGGGAAAGTCCCAGGATGGACATAAGCATTCCTCTGGGGAACTACGCCACAATATACCAAGCGGAAGTTCATGCCATACAAGCATGTGTACTACAAAATCTTGAAAAGGGCTACCACAACCAAAAGATTTATATCCTATCGGACAGCCAAGCTACTCTCAAGGCTCTGAACAATCGGTTTACTTCAAAACTTACACTGGAGTGCCATACCAACCTAAAAGTACTGGCGGCCAGCGGGCACAAGGTAGAATTCTTGTGGGTCCCTGATCACTCTGGGATATTAGGAAATGAAAAAGCGGATGAACTAGCGAGAACCGGATCCGCTCAAAATCTCAGGGGCCCCGAACCAGCCTTTGGAATATCAAAACAGGCAACAAAAACAACATTAGATAGATGGTCGAAAAAACAACACCTATCTCGATGGCAAGGGTTACCTGGTCAAATACACGCACGGGCCGTAATTGGAAAACCATTGAAAATACTATCGAAAGGGATGCTAGCCCTAACAAGGCCCCAGTTGAAACAAGTGATGGGTCTGCTAACAGGCCACTGCCACTTGCGAAAACACCTTCAACGGATGGGTATAAACAACGGATCCATTGAATGCAGACTCTGCGGCGAAGAGGATGAAACCGCCTCACACATAATATATCGCTGCGTAGCACTGTCTCGTAGAAGACAAAATATCTTCGGGAACATACAAAGTGGTGACAACCTCCCACATGACACGCTTGCTAGAAGGTTACTGGACCTCATAGAAGGAACAAACATTGTCTAACAAGATCGGGGTACACAATAAGCCAAGAGGATGCAGTGATAGAAGTTCGGGCTTTTAAACCGACCCCTGCCTTTAACCAGCCAACCAACCAACCAACGTATGATTGATTAATAAATAATTTGTTTTTCGTAACCAGATCCGAAATAAAGAGCCAGGGTATCCCTAACCAGACTTATTATTATAGAGGGTGTCTAAAATCCAGAAAATTTAATAAAAACATTTTGACACAATATTATCTTATGGCATCACACCTTTTATAATGCCATAAGTTCTTATTAGCTTCTTATTTTAATACTGGCTAAATACTCATAGAGTCCCACCAATACAAGGATTTTAATCAACAGTTAAATTCATAATTTAAACATTACTTTTTGAAGCTATTATTGCCCAGTCTTGCTGAAAGAAAGCATATCCGCCCCCCACAGGTTATTTGTATCACGTCAAATAATCTAATGCGCACCAAAATTGCCAATTTAAATTTTTAATAAAAACGAGCTTAAGAGGGCTCCGAAATCAAAAATACTTTCTATGTAAATTGTTTTTTTTGTCGCTTTCAATAATCACGAATAGTTTCTTTAACAAAAAATAGCCGATCGAGTAAATTCACAAAATCCACACGAACGGTTATATATCAGTAGGCAATCAATACATTTTGTTCTATGAACACCGAATTTTTGGTCAGCAGTAACATATTTTGCTTCTTTGAATGCATTAAACCAACTGTGTATGCCTCGGTCAGTTTTCAGCTATTTCTAATAATGGGTTTGTTCGGGCTATTTCTAATAATGCCCAATAATAAAAATATAGTGCCTTAGAGGTAGGAAAAATAAAGGATAACGAGTTTCAAATCAAAGCATATGTACGAACTATTGACAATGTTGTTCGTCTCCAGCATGATCGTTATGTGCCCCAACGTAACTTTAATTAAATTGTTGGGAAATTTCATGTGCGTTCAAACGTGAACTTATAAGGATATAATAGGTAGGAAACGCAAAAATATAATAAAACCTTCATATTCGAGAATATACACAAAAAAAAAATGAAAAAAAACATAATAAAACCTTCATATTCCAAAACCCATAGCAAAAACCTTGTACTGTGAAGCCCTCTTATATCAGCCGCCGCTTATCGAGTCTTCGTAATTTGCTGTAATATAACGTACTGGAAACTTTTTTCATCAGGCGGCAAATTAATTTGACAAGCAATTAAAAAGATATATGATATTTGAAAAATAAATAATAAATGTGGGCTATAAAGTAAAAATTCGAAGTATATATATTATATTTTCGTAGTAATAACAAATGCAGGTTTTGTAATATTTGTAATCGAATTTTAACTCACTTGGGAAACGATTCACACGTCGATAATTTTGAATCACAAGACATACGCAGCTCATCATATACTTTCCTTGGTCTCTCGTTTACGCATTATATCTGTTTCGTCCAACTAAACATAAAACTTATCGATTTTTAAAATAAAATTCTTACAAACCTGTTAATTCTATTAAGTTTATCCATATATTGGCAACGAACAATAAAACAGGTTCTCAAGAAAATCAATGCTAACATACTTAAGGTACGGTTTCGGTATATCTGCGAGTATCGGCGGCCGGCCGTGAAGGCTGGCATTACCGTATGGCCGCGAAGGCTGGCTGTCACGAGTGCTTTCGCTGAAACTGCTGGAAGCCATCGGCAGTCAATTTATCCCCGTTGAGAAATGCAGACATAGTGTAGATTTTAAGATTAGACGAAGTGGGTAACACCTACAAATCTACTTATAGTTCTGTATTATAGCTCTAGAACATATAGGTACTATATAATACCTATGATTATACTTACTCTTTCTTTTCAAAGTTATAGAAATATTTTTCCAAATATTTTCTGGTATTTCTAAATGTTGCTACCTCATGGCAGAATTCTTGTCATTTTTTCATACACAATTCAATAATAATATGAAAGGCTTTTAAAAGCAAATTAGGTTATAAAATTTACATGCAACCATGCAAGCAATCGGGCGTCAACAGCTAGACTGGTCACAGAGCAGTCAGTCGACGTCAGCCGTTGAGCCGTGGGGTCTCGTATCTTCAAGCGGAACCATATATCGTCGGTGAAACGTGTTAACCTGCTAACTCCACATACAGGTTAAAATGCGTTTTTTATACTGTTCGAAAGAGAAAAAGTACTCCGAAAGCATGAAAAGCCGCTACCTCATTTAAAATTTAAAATAACGTAAGTATTTTGTCTCAATAAAACACGATATCTCCAAATGGTTTAAACTAACCGCTGATATACTGCTATCTCCGACATTTCCGTTGCATTCAGGTTAAGACAAGTATGTGGATTTGTTTCCTCCTATATTTTTCGTTATTTTGTTAATTTCTGTTAACCTATTTATATTCTGCTGGTGATTTTTGATAAAGGTAGGTATGTATTTACTATAAATGCATATTATAATATTAGTAAAATGAATTTGATTGAATTGCTCCTTAAAAATTGTCTCGTTATTATTTTTCAGAGAACGAAAATCTGCTATCTCCTAATTTTGTCCGTAAAAAAAGAATTTAAAGAAAATATTATTGAATTTTTCGGTGCTTAATAAATATTACTATTGCCCGTCTATAAATTAATGGATATTTCTTTTAGTTACATGTCTAGGAAATGGTTCCTACGGTTTTAATGCTCTCCTGTAAAATTTATTTAAATGGAGATAGCAGGTTAACACGTTTCACCGACGATATGTTACTTTCCTGAAGACCAGTGCTCGAATGCCAGCCTTCGCGGCCGGCCGCCGATGCTGGCAGTTCTACCAAAACCATACCTTTAGGGTTACGTATATTCAGCATACTCCCGCTGTGTTTTAAAACAGAAGAAATGCCACGAAAAGCACTAAATCTTTATTCCTGAGAGACGACGTATTTTACAGAAGATAGCTGTTACCTTGTCGTTTTATTGTAAAAAAAATTCAATTCAGTGCATCGTTATAGAAATAATCTCAAGTTTAAACTGGCAAAAACAAAACATTAACTAATTATTCGGGTTTGTTAACTGTTTAATTGCACGAGTTCCACTGAAGACGTTTTAGGTGGACCTTAACTTTAAGTGTCACTTAAAGTATTATTTTTCGTTGCACACTCGTTGATCCAGTGCATACGCCAGGCTTAAGTAGAGATAATATAAGTCGAAGATTTTTACGGCTTAAACCGGACCTTAACTGATTCTAACGTCATTTGGCACTTTTCTGTTGAAAACCGATTTATTTCAAAGGAATATTTTAATTGAAACAGCACTATTTATTTTAAATTAAATTGAAGGCGAGATGTATTATCATACAATTTCCTAAGATACTCCTTTATCCTAGGATGATTCTCTGGTGTTTGACAATCGAATTGAAATGTTATTGTGTTCCAAGCATCATCTATGACGCCAAGTTACAGCATCCATTTTTTTGCTTGCGATTACGTCTTTATTAAGTAATTATAATGTTTAATAAAACTAACTTTTATCTATCCGAAAAATGAGTAGCTCTTTTTTTCCTGTACCTTCACTCATTTCTTCCCTGTTTAATAATAACAATTAAGAACAATAATAAAACCCACCAACGAATATACTCTTTCTAGTTTCTTGACTTTGCAATTTTGACATGATATATAATTAAAACGGAAATATACATTGTCAGTTAGCTCACTTAAGTGAGTTTTCTACTTTGCTGGCTTGCACCATATTTAGGACGGGTTTATCAGTGCAGTGTTAAGGTTATTTAGTTAGCTTAACTAGTTAGCTAAACTATAACTCTGAGAACTAAACTGTTCTATCCATGTCAGTCTTATACCAAGGTAAGTGTTAAAGTTTGAGGTTAATTAATACGAACTTGAAAGTGCGTGTTTTGGAGTTGATCCTTGGAATATTTTTAAAAGGGGGGTTTCTTTTTTGTCCTCAGCCATATTAATAGTCTTATTGTTATTAATAATAATTAATTAATTATATTTTGTTTTGAACTGTGATCTTTTCTTAACACAATGTTTTTTGGTTCACGTCATTAACTGTATTGCAAAAGAAGATAAAAAATTTTAAAGAAAGTATTACATTTTTTCAATTTTATTCATAATTCAGAACATTACATTATCTTATGGAGTAAATAAATATCCAAAAATTATTCGCGCGTATTGGCGCCTCATGTTCAGTTCAATACGGGCTATTAATTTTTGGATATTTGTTTATGGTACTCGATAAAACAATGTAATGTTCTGAATTGTGAGTAAAATTGAAAAACTGCAATATTTTCTTTTAAAAAATAGATAATGACGTGAACGTATAGATTCTGTGATTCTGCACTAAAACGCAGATTTATATTTTGACGTTTGTCAAACAAAATTTGCTGGTTTATAAAAACACCTGGATAAACACTTTCACTGGTAACACCAACTTTGACCCAGAGCTAACGATATCTCTGGGCTAAAGGTAACATTTCACTGATAAACCCGTTCTTAATAAAAACAGGTTAAAGACGCCTTTATGTTAAGTCGGGCATAAATTGCCTTATTGTATTGCACCGACACGTAAACACCATATAAGTGTAGTAGCCATGAGTTAAGTAGCCAAATTTCTGTATAGTGTTTGCAGAATTATACCGTTGATCTTTTGACTGCAATAAAACCTCATTATCCCTTCGACCATAAAATAAATAAGGAAATCCCAAATTTTAAAACCTTTTCGAGCAGAGCCGGACCAGGTTACAAATTGAATTTATACCTATGCCTGATGCATATATAAATTCAAAGTGATTTTTAATAATTTTAATCTTTAGTGGTTTTCCGGAGAGTAATTTTTAGTGGTAGAATGTGGCGTCCTTGGAATTGTGCTGATAGGGGGGCATTTTCAAGTGTCATTTTTAGAAGAATGCATTTATCTACCGATGCCAAACTAATAATTAAAAATGTGTATCAATCGTTGTTGAGTAGAAATTTTAATTCAATGGATGCTTCAGCAGTGACGTCTACTTTGACAAAAACTCCTTTATCTTCGGTAGAAACATAGTACTTAAACCTGTTAATCCTAGAAAACATCAGAGTGATTCTGGCACATTTAGAAGCATTGACGAAAATGACATGGATTTACCAAATGTATGAGGCACAAACTGTTATTTTAAATTATAAAAATAAATCATGTGGTGTGGTATACATTTTCAAGCCGGCCCTGATCCCATTTATTGACCTTTGAAGAGGTTAAGGCGTATGCAATAGGGCTTAATCAGGTAGTTTATCTATGGCAGTAAGAGTCAACGTTATAATTCTGCAACAACTATACTCTTAAAATTTTAAGTTATGATTTATAACGTAAACTTTTAATAAAATTAAATATAAAGTTTTCAGTTTTTGTGTCTCTTGGAGTTTTTCAATGACGATCTGGACGTTTTCGATATCATTGAAGGGCAAAAGCACTTCATTTCTCAAAAAAATGCTAGTGGTGCCACTGTTATTCGCTACCTTGTTAAGATTCCAAAATTTTCGACTTTTGTTAACTGTCAAATTTGACATTATCTCCACAAAATGGCATTTATTGATCGAATTTAAAAAAAAAATTATTTGGAAAAAAGTTTGTATTGTAATTTTATATCCACATAAAAAATTTTAATCACTTATAATTTTTGTTTTCTGTTTATTTTTGGCCAATATCTACTTTCATTGAAAACGGAAGTTGACCGTACCACAGTAAATCTATTTAATTATACAATATTCATCGTCTAAATTCTTTCGCCATACCAAAAATTCTTCCAAAATATTCATTGTCCTCAAAAAATTAAATTATAGTTTAAACACGTTGAGTAGACTCCTTTGTCAAGTCTTTTGGCCAAAATAGATAGACAACAAAAATTGGATAAAAATAGATAGAAAACAAAAATTAGTGATTCAAATATGATATGTGGGCATAAAATTCAATACAAACATGCCATGTAAATGCAATTTTTCGATATGATGTGGATATAATGTCAAATTTTTCACGAAAAAAGCGCATGGTTCCATTTAATTTTGTCATTTTTGGTTTTTATTGAAGCAAAACCTTATGGGAAGTTTAAATTTTACCTAAATCGAAAAATAAATATTTTTCGTATATGGTTCCAACTTTAATGATGACACTGTGGATTGTGGTGTGCATTTTATGAGGTTTGTTCGAATTCGTTGTAAATGCCAATCGTAATAGATAATAAATGTCACGTGGACAGTTTTAATATATTTTTCATATTAATTAAAATTAAAATGGGATGTCTTCGCAGAATATTTGAATATAAGCTTTGTGAAATCTACCTACTCTTTCCTCCATTGCTTACAATCTATTCTAAATATCTATCTACTCCACTTCCTTTTTCAAGTGGATAAGAATAATTATTGCGCATTTTCCACGAAATCCCTCTTTGCCTTTTGTCAAAACATTTTTTCGATAACCAACTTAAACAAAATAAGCCAGTAAGCAAACGAATTAAAAAAATATTCATATATTTTTCTGTGTGGGCAATTAAATCAATGAACCAAAACGATTTTTATAGAAGCTCTTTTTTATATTTTATTATTTATTGCTTTATCGGATTTATCTCAAATGAAAAAATTACTTGAAATTTAAATATTTATTTAAAAGAAAGATGAGTATAAGGGATGCAAGTCGGAAAGCGTGAAGTGTTTTATAGGGGAGCACGAGACAAGAAATTTAATTTAAGTTCAATTTAAGAAGATAAAACCTTAATATTTATTCTTAGAAGAACATATTTAAATAAAAAATGAAGATGGGTTAGACTTTCTGGAGATAGTTTTTGGCCCTTCTTGAAATCGTTATCCCGTCCGTCTCTCCCATGCATTAAAAGTAAGCTAGCTCTAACCAAGAACTCTAATTTTTGTACGACTTATTATATTAGTATATTGAAGTAAGTATAAGTGTAGTGAGTATAAAATAAATCGAAAAGTGTACACATTCAGTGGCGCAGCCAGAATCTTTTTGGGGGGTTTTATACAAATTTCGGGATGTTATTAAATTTGTGGTTTATTTGAATATACAACGTGTCCAAGATAAGGAGGTCCAGTACAGGGATCTCGGAAACCGTAAGAGATACGAAGTCGGTTAAATGGAAGTAAAGTTGCACATTTACGTGCCTAATAATATGCGGTTTAGAAAGCTTTAAAGTTGCGAGTAGTTCCGGAGATATCCGAAAAAAAAACGAAATTCTGAAAAATCGTTTTATTGTTTTCCTGGGGTTTTTTGAGATCGAATTCTAAAGTAAATTGCACCTTTGCATTGCCACTTTTTCCGCTCTATCTAACAGCGTTAATTGTTTTGTAATCCGAAGAGTCATCTTCGCAGGGCCATTATCAACTCTATTTTTTTAAATACGGTCCTGTTTTTCTGATATTGGAATTTGATAGCTTATTTTCTTCCGAATGCAACGATGTATGACATATTGTGGTTTAATGACGTTTCGAGGGTTTTTGAACAACATCAGGAAATTTTGGGATACCGTCCTGTATTTCTCCTAATTTTATAAATAATATCTCATAAGTAAGCTCTAAATTTTTACTTATGTTGGACTAGTTCAATAAATAACAAATAATAATAAACCACAAATAAGCGAACAAAATACAGAAACATTATTTCAAACTTCTGTTGATTCGGGATTTAAACATTCCCATTGTGATCGTTTGAGAGCGTTTTAAGAGGTTTTCTATTTTCCAGAAAATATGGAACATAATTTTACAAATGCTGAAAAGTTTGATATTCTTTCGCATGTTTTATTTTATCGCAGAAATAACTGTGATGTGGTAGTTAGAAGATGTTATTTGTGTTTAGAGAATAACGGAAATCATTTTGAACACCTGATTATGTAGTTTTTCGTTGTTCGTTTTATTACTGTTTTGGTATAATTTTTGTTCACTTATTTGTGCTTTATTATTAAATTCTTTGTTATTTATTGAACTAGCCCAACATAAGTAAAAAATGT
The DNA here is from genome assembly GCA_963991005.1 of Barypeithes pellucidus. NCBI lineage: Eukaryota > Metazoa > Arthropoda > Insecta > Coleoptera > Curculionidae > Barypeithes > Barypeithes pellucidus. The sequence goes on from OZ022556.1 coordinate 34,137,366, forward strand.
AGAGCTTACTTATGAGATATTATTTATAAAATTAGGAGAAATACAGGACCGTATCCCAAAATTTCCTGATGTTATTCAAAAAACCCTCGAAACGTCATGAAACCACAATGTGTCATACATCGTTGCATCCGGAAGAAAATAAGCTCTCAAATTCCAATATCAGAAAAACAGGACCGTATTTAAAAAAAGAAAGTTGATTACGGCCCTTCGAAGACGACTCGTCGGATTACAAAACAATTAAGGCTGTTAGATAGAGCGGAAAAAGTGGCAATGCAAAGGTGCAATTTACTTTAGAATTCGATTTCAAAAAAATCCAGGAAAACAATAGAACGATTTTTCAGAATTTCGGTTTTTCCGGATATTTCCGGAACTACTCGGAATTCTAAAACTTTCTAAACCGGATATTATTAGGCACGTAAATGCGCAACTTTACCTCTATTTAACCGACTTCGTATCTCTTACGGTTTCCGAGATCCCTGTACTGGCCCTCCTTATCTTGGACACGTTGTATTAAGGTCTTTAAAACGAGGGCGATTTTGCGAGCTCGACGGCGCAGCGCATCAGTAAAAAGTAATGTTTTGTATTAGCTATATGACAATAAAAGTGAAGTAAAGCGATCAGACTTATAACTAATATTCCAAAGACCCCAAAACCATCAACAAAAATAAAATGATTGAATGACATCAGTACACTGTCGATGAGAACAATAAAAAATTAATTAGCAATCTGTCACATAAGATTAATTGTTGTCACCAGAGTTGTTATTGGTTGTATATTGCTTAAAATAATGAGTTTTAACATTGATTACTTAAAAAGTAAAGCAGAATCGCGGTTAATATCGCAAAAATCGGAAACAGCTCATAAAAAAGAGTTCATTAAGTGGATGGAAGAGCAAAAAGTAACTGTAATTTATTTGACGTTAAGAGGCACTCCTTTCAGATCAATAATTGAAAAGGTTGAAATTTAGACTTTACGGTCCTCGGGTTGTTGATGTTGTCATGGTAACTTTAAAACTCCCGCATTTTTAAAAGTTGGATTTAAACACGCAGAGGCGTACTTTAAATAAGCATTATAGGGTACCAATAAAAACTGTACCTACTAATATACATATTATGATTTTAATTCACAAATTCTTCTATAAATACGATCGCATATTTTTAATAAAATTAGCTCTCTTCTGAACCTTGCTTCCTCATTTCCCTGCCCAGTAAATTTTAAACTTTTAGCATGATGCAGATGAAGTGCAGAACTTCAACTTGTAACATTCTTTCATTTTCCAGAATATTAGTTACGAAATTTTTTACTTAGTAAAAGTTAGAAAATCTCAATATCATACGGACATGATAACTTTATTTATTGCCACGAAAGTTCTCTCTCGCTGTAGTAAATATTTTCGTAGTCCTTAGTAACCTGTCAACTGTCCCATTTTTGTCGTCGTTAGCTTAATATAATAATTTCTGAGAACACAATATCACGAAAGACTTCGTTATTTATGAAAGTTACTGAAAACTTTGACTTTAGTTGTGAAAATAGGATCCGAGTTATGGGATGTAAATTTTTATTCAGTAAGAATATTACTTTTACATCATTAATTCAATAAAATGATGGTAATATGAGTAACTAAATGTATCCACTTATGTAACTTTAGAATATATACAGTGACCGGCAAAAAGTTGGCCACATATGGGAAACTTTTTTAATATTGAAATATTAAAATATACTTTTTACGGCGACTATCTGTGCATGATTGGTGACCTAAAAATTTAGTTTGACATTATTTGTCATTTGAATATTCGTTTGGCTGGACAATTGAAAAAAATAGTTATTTACTATACAAGGGAAAAAGTGTTAGATTTTAGCTCGAGGTTGTGAGAGCTAAAATCTAATATTTTTCTAGTGTATAATACACTATTTTTGTCTGTGACGGGAAAAACGACGATTTAATATTGAAAAACATATTATTACAATATACAGTGTTACAGGTGTTCCGATTTAATATTAAATAAAAATACTTTCGGGTAATTTACAATTTACAAACATAAGCTGGAAACCGAGAACTTCAAAAAATATTAAAATTTCAATGTGACCTAAATTTTTTGCTCACCAGTGTATTAAAGTTAGAAAAGTATCGATGTAAAATTTGAATATTTAAACTAGTAGACTGTTTTACTTATAGCGACAATTAGACCTGCGTTGCTAAAATAATTAAATATCTGTCAATTTAATTCTGTGATTTAAATTAGAAATTAAGAACTTCGTTGTTGCTTATTAGTTATTTTGAATATTATAAAGTTAAAAATGTCTGATTCCGAGTTTTCTCTGACTTCACCGGAATTGGTAGAAGCAGCGGTTTAGGCCGCTGCTGGCGAATCCTCGATATACATTAATAAATGTAATACTAAGGATAAAATGTATACTAAGACTAAAACCTTACACAAGTACCCACATCACAAAACGAAACAATCGGTATTATTAACTATCATCTACTTCTTATGAATAACTATACAGCCCCATGGACGAAAAAACCCAAAGCTACCCTATACCGAACAAGAGAGCCGTTAGTCGTCTCTCTCGTCTTCTTCTTTCGAGCACCCGACCGTGCAGCTTAGCGGCCGAAAAGGAAAAGCCACACACTTTTTACTTTTTGGTTAAAAGTTACCTAACGCTAAGCACTTTTCTGGGTGCTTTGTACCCATTTGTTCTAGTTTACTTTATTTTGCGAAATAGCTGACTACATTTATTTAACGGATATTTTATAATGATTCTAAGTCGCCATCCAAATTGATTATGTTAATCGGTTTTACAATAAAAATAATTTAAACAAAACTAACATAGGTTATTGCCCCATGCTAATCTGATTAGATCACGAAAAATACTTTTTCACGATTGCAATAGTTTCCTTCTTTGAAGGAGAGTTAAGAAGGTTAATGCCAAAAACCAAGGATAAATTAGGACATTGCTAAATTATGGTTAAGTTTAAATCTGCCTAATGATTGATTATATATAAATCATTATCATATGAAGAAGAAAAAAATAATATGGTTGGACTAATTCAATGGAAAAATGACGAGAGTAAACTATCAAATTTATAACAGTATAAAAAAAAATTTAACTGAATTGAAAGTTTATAATGTTAATTCATCGATAAATACTATATTAGAGAAGACAATCTATAGTCAGTAATTGCCTCATAAAATCTGACCTTCTTAAAAAGAAGTCAAGCGTGGGATATTCATTAGCTAGCCTGCATGATCGTGATATAAAGCTATTTTGGCCATAGTTAGTTCTATGAGGTGGTACAGAAAAGGTGTTCCTCTGACATGTTTCACTAGATGTTACGTACAATCCTATTCTGTCACGTAACAAAGAAGGAGAGGAAGTTTTATTTGTTATGTAATATGTTATACAACATTATAAGATCCCTATGATCCCGACGAAGCCTGAGAGTTCTCATCTGGATACTTTCTTCAAGCTGAGAATAATCTAGTTGCGATGTATTAAGTTCATATGCCATGTAATTTATGTTGAACCCTTTCAATATTCAAGATATGTATATTATAGCAAGGAAACAGGAGGAGTATTTCAGATGGGTTTTTATTAATAAACAGTATAATTGTTTTATAGCTTTGGTATTAGTGAAGTCACTGGTCATGCGCTTAATAAATCCTAGAAGTTCAAGAGATTTGGATATGGTGTTCTGAATGTGAGGAATGAAAGTAAGCTTGGCATCCATAGTCAAACTTAAATCATTAACTTCGGGAACAGTAGTAAGAATAATGCCCTCAATCAAATAATGCTGTTCAAACTCTTACCTTTAAAAATTTATCGAGTGACACTTTGAGGCGTTAATCTCCATACCGTTGATATTACACCGTGCTACCAATTTATCCAATTCCGACTGAAGCTTTAAGAATCCTCAAATGAGAAGATTTTTATGAAAAGTTTCAGATCATCAGCAAATAATAGGAACTGACAGCAATCAAATTTCATCCCCAAGTTTTTAATAAACAAATTAAAAAGAAGAGGCCCATATGGGATCCTGGGGGAACTCCATACGGTACCAGTATACTCCTGATTAAATATTGTTGAATCGAATAATTTGGGATCGACTTGTTAGGTAGCTACGTAACCAGGACAGCAACGCACCACCAACGCCCAGACCTTCAAGCTTAGACAAAAGAACTGCATGATTGACCTTATCAAACCAGTTTTTAAGAAGTAAAGGCGGTATGCCATCACTTCTTAACCCGGAATCTTGTTTATGTCCAAGGAGGCTAAATGTGAGTATACCTCTAATATGGGCATGCTATAATCGGTCACATTTGTATTATTGTACTCATCATGGGGATATTGGTAAACAGGGCAGGGTTTACTACTATAAACTTTTGAGAAATATTTTATGTAATAATTCACGAACCAAAAGTTTGATGTGATAAAAATTGTAAAAATTGTTTTATCACAAAGTGCTTCGGTTCGCTTAATTCTTAACTTACTAACCAGACAAGTTTGATAGTAAATAATTGTAATAATATTGATGTCACAGTTAAAGATATCTAATTAGTTAATTATATTTTTTAAATATTCCTTTAACCTGATGTAGAATAATGAGATTAATTTAATTAAAATGAGCCATCACAAGAACTTACAGAATTATTTTGTTACAGTTTCTTTTTAATTAGAATTGGGGATCTCATTAAAACATTTCCTACGTGTTTTCTAAATATAGTCTGGTTTATTTCTCTCGAATGAAACTAACGAAAAAATTGTTTAAAGAGTAAATGTATGACGGTAATCCATTTAAATACATTTTTTCTGATTATCTTCACCCGAGGGAGCTCAAAAATAATAGCGTATTTTATAATTTTCTTTAGAACCAAGAAAATAGTCTATATTACAAGATAGTAGAGATAATTCAAGTTAGCATAAGTCAGATCAAGTTTGAAGTTTCATCGTCTACTATTTAAAAAAGTAGTAATACGAATTAAAGTTTGTATATTTAAATTCCAGCATAAATAAGGTACAATGCAAACTTTCTGACATTACTATAATCTTTTTTAAAGGCCCTTTACTGTCATCTCTTAACCGGAGAATATGTATCAGTGACAGTTATTCTTTGGTTACAAGATAGTATAGTGCAGTCAAAGTTAGTATAGGTAGGTAATGTCAAAATTGCTTAGTGTGAAGTTTTCTCTTCTATGGAAAAACAGAAATACGAATTGTAGGTTATATTGTACCTATTTAAATTTAAGATCAAATAAAAAGCCCACTCTCATTTTTTGACAAGCCATTTACTATCATTTTGCAACATAAGAATAGTACTCTAAATTGACAAGATAGTATAAGCGATGTCAAAGTTAGGATACTTTTGCTATATAAATTCTCCGATCTTGAAGGCTTGAATTAGACTTGAGTTAGGACTGTATACAAGGTGTCAAAGATAAGGAGGGCCTCCATGGGATCTACGACAAAATGACGCGTAAATTTGGGCGTGCGTCAAAAGTACGTGAAAATCTGGACGAGTACGACAAATGGACGCATGACATTTGGCCGCATATTATTTGGACGCAAATTGATTGACCTGAAATTGAGTAACCTGAACTATCCCGCAATTGGAAATCATACGCATTCATAATTTCAAATAAATTCTATCTTGGCGCATAAAAAAAGGCTAGGATTATAATTTTATGTTAGTATATTTACAGCAATATACATACAAATTAGGATTAATACATAATACTACATTTGCAATTGGAAATTATACGCAATCCCTCGTAAATATTCTAATATCGGTCGGTTTTCGTACTCGGAAACGATCTGTTTTATTCTTCTTGCCGTGTCTTTGTAAACCCTCTTACTTGTTGGGAAATAGTGGCTACTATTGCCTGAGTTGTTGTTCCAACTTCTTTGGCCATCTGCTTTATAGAATTAACGGCGGTCTTCGATTCTAGTGTTGCAGCATCAACAACGTGATTGTGAACTGTACTTTTTAAAACTTTATTTTGTACTGTATGTACTCTTCCAGGACATTTGCACTTGTTGTAGTTTGCGCATTTCCATATAATCTTCTCACCAATGGCACGTTCTTTTTTATGAATATATCCATTATACATCAACATCTTATTGCCTTTTTGACTTTCGATAAACTGAAGCGCCATTTTAAAGTTACTCTAACAAATATCAGAAAATATCTGAATACTAGTAGCTTAGGCTTGATATTTATATTAAAGTGAAATAGTGAAAAATAATACAAATTCACAGGGATTAAGATATTTTTAAATTCAATTAGACCAGATACTTCTACGAACTGAGGTAAAAATTGTTTTACGAAAAATGGTGATTTCCTGGGTCGGTCCCATTGTGTCGACAAGAGCTTGGCAATAAACAAGTGAAGTATGAAGGGACGGACTAAGGAAAACAAGTAATGATATGATTATATTAATGTAATCAAATGAAATAACATTTTTTTTTAATATTACTAGTCATATTTATTTACATTTATAATGTCATTCTATAGATAGTTCTGTTTCGCTATCGCTATCCTCATCAAAATTAATTATAATTGGATTAATTATACGATCCAGACTAATATACGAATTTTCTACAGTTATTACGTGACGGTCTAAATTTTTCCAACTACCTGGGGGAATATCATTAAAGCATGTTCGTATTAACACTAGAACTTAAAGTCGGAGAAATATTTTCAAACCTAACCAGTGATTTTAACTGGTGCCACATATGCTCTATGGGGTTAAAAATGCAATAATAGGGTGGGAGCCGTAGCACTGCATGTCCAATTTCTTCTGTCAATGTGTCACAATCATATACTTTTTTTATACAAAATGTCTTTAAAACTTCTAAAAGATCACTTTTTTTTATAACTTTCTTCAAAATATATATCATTCGCCGCCATGTAGTTCTGAATCTCCAATTTTGTATTATTTGAGCTTGGAGCTTTATGTAATTGGCGACTGTGGTAGCTCGCATTGTCCATTGTCAAAAACTAACAAATTTTACCACAAAAAGATATTTAAATATAAATTAAGCAACCTAACCTACCTGATGTGCCTATATTTAATTATAATTATTACAATCCGGTCCTTTCCACATAATAATAACAAATGGTCATAAATAATGGGATGGCCACAGGTACTTTTACTGCAGTCATTAAGTTATATCCATTTTTCGTGAAACAATCTTTACCTACTTATATTGTATATTACTGCAAAATTTAATTAAAATTGACCGAGATGAACGCATTTTTACTTTTAAGAATTTAGGCTAGGATTATAATTTTATGTTATATTTACAGTAATATATAAATTAGGATTAATACATAATACTATATTTGCAATTATTTCAATTATTTTTGTTCGAGTTTGTATTTTTCCTTCTTTTATTGTAGTCTTTAACAAGTTTAAGCATATGCTAAATGCATACATACAATTTATTTGAAATTATGAGTGTGTGGGTGGTCCTCCACTCTGTATAATAGGTATGTGGTGTACCATTTACTGTACTTGTTTGTAGATGCTGCTTAACATGGGTTTACTTTTCGAATGTATTGCTTCTGGTAGTAGATTTCCGATAGATGTCATGGGAGTTAGGTCTCGATGATCCAAATTATGGTAAAGTTAATGTCTCTCATCCTGGGCCGTTCCGTTCATCCTTTAATGTAAAATACATTAGAGACACAATTACTATTCGCAAGCCATCTCTTGCTTTTACTTTTATATTATTACGGACGTTCCGATATTCTCAAAACATTCAGAATTGCAATTTTGAAATGAAATTCCGATTTAATTTAATTCTAATACACATTTTTTTTATAATGAGAAATAAGGACAAGTATTTTCAAATCCTTATATCCTTTGGCACAAGAGACGCAACGCCTATTTTTCTTAACACCTAGAAAAACAGCAAGTACATAACATCCGAGGAAAGCAATTACCTAAACAGTTGGAAAGTCATTTTGGAAATGGATTTCTAATAGCAACTTTGTTTCAAGCTTGGGTTATATATATATTTATCCAGGCGATTGGACAGAGAATATCACCGGCTAAGTTTTAAAAAACTAATTACAATTAGTTCATGAAACTGGGTAAATTGAATATATAGGGTGTTCAGAAACTAGTGGTCATACATTATTGGATATATAGCGGAACTCGAAATAATATCATTACTTCATATAGGTCTTTCTTATATTTTCCGTAGGTCCGGTACTTTCATTTTCATATAAATTTTCACTATCTGATAAATAACAATTTGTTAGATAAATAAACAAGCATTTGCAATCTGGAAGATAACTTATTCGGGTATTTTCAAATCAAGTAACTAACATAATATTATGGCCGGGCCTAAATCATAAAATATAAAATGATGAATTTAATCTCTCAACACGTGTAAAGTAGAAAATATAGTATTACGCCGTGAAATCTTTTGGAAAAAGCACAATGGAAACAAAATATTTAAATAAAAATTTGTGACATTTTATGACATTAGGTCTTATCATCATCATCAACCAGCCCTCAAGACGTCTACTGCTGGACATAGGCCTCCCTCATGGCTTGCCACCTGGCTCTATATTGACCAGTTGTTTGTAATTCTTTTCAAGTCGCCGGTCCATCGTGTAGGTGGTCTTCCTCTATTTCGTTTATCTGTGCGTGATCTCTATTCTAACAACCTCTTTGTCCATCTGTCGTCGCTCATTCTGGCTACATGTCCTGCCCAATTCCATTTCAACGTGGCTATTCGTTCTATGACGTCCTTTACGCCGGTTCTTATTTTTTATTTTTTGTGACCCTGAAACTTGGATGATAGTACCAACTCACAGCTATACAACTTTCGTTATTGAAAATTCGACTTCGGCTTAATCTAGAAATCACCGTAAACCATTAAAGCTTCCATAACTCAACATTTATTACACACATAAAACGGCTTCTACCATGCTAGTATGAATGATGCCTTATTTCTGGACTAATAAAATATATACAGTGATACCTCGAGATGCGAGTTTAATTCGTTCCGTAACCTTGCTCGTATGTCAATTTGCTCGTATCTCAAAGCAATTTTCCCCATTGAAATTAATTGAAATGCCAGTAATCCGTTCCAGCCCCAAAAATGCTACCCCCAATTGTTTTTGTTACGTGTTTTTGAATAAGGAAAATGTATTTATAAATAACAAATATTATATAAAAACATAATAACTTACACACAACTTAAATGCTACTGTATGCTTAATTTTAGTCACTGCTTCTTTCTTCACTGGTCTTTGCCTTTTTGCCCGGATTCAAAAAAAAAAAATGTCCAAGGAGGTTTCTTCCTCGCTTTCGGAATGCTGCGGAAATGAGTTACTCAAGTGCCATTAAATAGCTCCGATGTATGACCAGTTGCAACTTTTTCGGGGTGTTTCGTAGCTGACCGTTCCTCGTATCTCAAGTATCGCTCGAAATTCAAAACAAAACTTCGCTCCCTCGACAGCTCGTATCTCAAATAACTCGTATGTTAGGGTACTCATATCTGGAGGTACCACTGTACTAGTGCGTCTAGAATACAATAGCTAATTAACCAGGGAGGAAAGTTCATCATTCCGGTGGATAGTTCGATACCCGACAAGACGCAGTATGAGTGAAAAAGTATTATTTTTATCCTAAATTGATTAACTTGGTGCACGCTACGTTCTGTAGACAAAGAACATACATTCTGACCCTTGATAAATATTATGTAAAAGTTATTAACTTGAAACAAACATGGACCTGGTATTTCTATTTGTACAAGTAAAGGTGACGCCTGTTGTTACGAAAATACACAAAAACAGAGATGGGGATTTTGTTTGTAGGATCCCCATCTACTTTTATATCCTGTCTGTTTCTGTTTTCATTCTGATGACAGCTGATCGGTTTGATATGTGTTGGATAGGAAAAACAAACAATCGACGGACGTGACTCAAACGTCTATATTCTTACTAAGTTTATGGCAGACTTGGCAAAGTCTTAACATATTGAGTTAAAAAATATTTTTTCCACAAGCAACACTTAAATTTAACACACAAACATTGAAAAACAGGAAAGAATTTATTGAATGATAGAAGGTATTCTATCAGTATTCACCTGAAGACGACTTGAGATACTTACCAGTTTAAACATTGTGATTTATAACAAATAAAGACAATGCAAGTCCAAAAGTCTTCTATCATTCAAGAAACACCATTGTCTACAACCTTCAAACAGGAAAGAATTTAATTTAACAATAATGACAAATATGACAGTTGCTAATCCGGTAGAGTCAAACGTGAAAGCAGGCATGTAAGAAGGCCGTTCCAATAATATCTTTGTAATGTCTTTGTCTTATTAACAGGAAATGACAAAAAAATTATACTAATTTTCAGAGGTCCCCGATTGTTTTTTGGGAATTTGTTCTGGTTTGTTCCTCAAGGACTGTGTATAAAAGTTGTATCCTCCTTGATTTAAGATTCCTGGTAAAAGCTAATTTTTAATGACAGTTTCTAAAAACATCTTTTTTTTACAATTAAGTGTCAGGATTTATAATTATATCTGTGTTATTTTTAACCCTGATTTTCAGGCGACCTTGATCGATAACGACAACTTTCTTAAAGGCCTGTTCCTATTATATCTTGGATTAATGTTCCGTAAGAAATTGATTACACTTTTTACGAGAAAATTCGATTTCGTGATATTGGTATGATTAAAGATAGGATTTAAAGTTAAAGGTGAATTTCAACTCAAATATGGGTCCCTAATTTGGCGAGTTTCTTGCGGATTTAAAAAAAAATTACAGAAATAAAGTATAGTGTTATAGCATAATAAATATAAACTATAAAAAAATTACGTTAGAATTTTATGCCAATTTATACTTTTATTTGCCTGAAATTTTTTTATAGCCCTGAATAGTTTTACTTCCGCAAAATGATCAATGACTATAATATTTAATATATAATGGACAACTTTCTCTTCAAAATGTATGATTTATGTAATATTCCGGCAATTTATGTATAGTAGTAATTTATAAATATGGTAATGGATTACAAATCTCAGGGGTACCGAGTTAGAGGAAGAAAAGCAAGTTAAATAAATTAAGCTGATTTAAAATATCAGGCTACCAGTAAAACTTTCTACTAATACTGGAATAGGATCTATACCGGGTGGTGCATTCGGTCAGAATATAAAGGATATCATACTTAAATTATATGATGGTCAAATATTTGGCCCCCTCTTTATTTTAGCCTAAAACTATAGTTAAACTTTTTACTACAATAAGAAAAATTAGGAGTTCAATTTAACGTTTATTTTCCTAGTAATTTGTAAGTTATTTAACAAACTGTATTTTTAAAATGATAAACTAGGAACTACGGAACTGACACATGTCAGTCAGTACACCAGCAAATAAATAATTTTAAAAAATTTGTCAAAGTTATTTAATGTCAATGTTATTTTATTAGTTTAAGTTATAGATACTATTGTCGCGGTTGTACCATTTAATCATTGTAACTTTTTTCTCAACTGGATAGCTCATGGCGATTAGAAATATTCAAAATGAAAATTATTTGAAAAACGATGTCAAATATTGGCAAGTGAGAACCCAATTATGTGGATGGATTACTGATATTTTCATTTTAACCTGAGTTAAAATTAAACAGCATCGTACTCCAAATATAAGCTAGTTTGAAGATTAGAGAATAATTTTTTAATATTCTAAAAACGATATAATATGCAAAAAAGTTCAAATTTGGCTAACTTTTTATTATCATAAGTCTCTTTAAAAAGTTTTAATAAAAGTTTTCGTTAAAATCAATACGGAAGCGAATATTTGACCACCACCTCAAAATTTTCATAGAAAATCCCATCCTATTCGGATGTACCACCCGGTGCCTTTTTTGAGGAAACACCTCATAATATGTAAAAATGTTATGTGAAATTTATTTTTAGCAAATAACAAACAATTATGTATTTTTCCCAAATATGTAGGTACTTCGATACTTCAAATTTGGAATAGGTAGATCGACCACGTCGGCGTCGTCGTTGCGGCCACCCATATTCTATGGGTTTCGGGGTTCATCTTTGAATTGATTTAACTCATATCGTTCCCAAAGAACGCAAATTGTTCTCGAGAACATTGTGATATTCCTCAGGGCTCTCTTATTGAGTCTATCTTATTCCTTCTCTATATCAATAATCTGCTAATTCTTAACATTCGGGAACATTCGGCGGCACGGCCTAGATGTGGATTATTTCAGACCAATAATAAATGATGATTTACTTATTGTATTTTTAAAGTCAATTGAAAATCTCGCTTCTAGAAGGATTGCTGAGCATTATGGCGATCGCAAGAAAATAATAAACTGGACCCTGTAATATTTCGAATGACTGAGCAAGAGAGTCAGAAGAAACAGAGAAAAATGTGTGCAGCGGGCCAAACATAAATTCGGCGTTGCTTAGAACGCCATGGTGCAGGTGTCAACAGAAAGCTGAAACGAGTATCAGTCAATACATTGATTTTTTAAAAGTCAATGAGTCAGCGATGGCACGCGTAGGTATCAATCAACCGATTATTTCTCGTTCAATATATCGGTTTCTTAAATAATTCGATTTTATTATAAATTTAGTAATGTTTACTTAATTATGTAATTTATTTTTTATTTAAACCGTTATTCTATAGTAGCATATACATACAGTGAGGACGTAAAGTAAGGAATAAATTCATTATCTCGCAAACTACAATTTTTTTAAAAAATCGCTCGGACCCTTCGATTTTGTTTTTCGAACGCGCATATTCTGACATAAAATGTAGATATACAGGTTGTTGCAAATAAGAGTGACACAAAAAAAAATTTTTTTCTTAAATAGAACCCACTGTATATTATTGAATTTTTTGTGTCACTCTTATTTGCAACGCTCTGTATATATACATTTTATGTCAGAATATGCGCGTTCGAAAAACAAAATCGAAGGGTCCGAGCGATTTTTTTAAAAAATTGTAGTTTGCGACATAATGAATTTATTCCTTACTTTACGTCCTCACTGTATAGTAGTAGTATGGCTTTTTGGAGACCGTTTGAGGATCACTCTGAAGATAAGGACAATATTAATCCTGGAATGAATTTTATATAGAATAGTCTAGAATTTAAAAACAAAGACTTAAATGTATCAACGTCTTATTTTAAATATACAGTGCCTAAAATGCGACAATGAACAAATTTCGGATACAAATATTATTACAAGAATTAGAAAACTTACCAGATAGTCATTGTCAACAATTTATCGGGTTATTAAGGAGAAATATAATTGAAAAGAGTATAAAAAGATCTGCAAGTAGTTCTGGTTATGATGATGGCATATGAATTATAATAAAAATTTTTGTTTCCTAAATATTATATTTTAAAGATATTACCGGTGAACTTCATTTTGCTCAAAATACAATTGTCCCATTTCTAAATTAAAAAAATATTTTACGCCCATGTCCGGAATTTGTTTGATATGTGCCGGCGACAGGTATTTTCGCATTTTCAACTGACTTTAAAAATACAATACGTTTAACACTACAAAAACAAACGTTCTTTCTAATAAATGTGAATTATAAAATATGTATGTATGGATTCGGTATCCTTGAATAATCAAAATAATAAACCATTTCAGGGTCTACATTTAGTTAATAAATTAAATTTTAATGCTCATATGCGAAGAGAACTATCAACTGGATTTTATACTCTAAGAATTATAGCTCAAGAATTAGAATCATCAGCGGTTAAAATTGTATAGTATGCTCTAATACAGTCACATCTAGATATGCCAATTCCTTTTTGAGAAGTATGTGCGAAATATTTATTTAACTCGTTAGTGACAATAAAGCGCGCAAAAAATACTGACCCTTCCATGTTTATTTATTTTAAAAAGTGTTTATTTGGTGTTTAAAAAATACAGACACTTAATGGGCGATGGTTTTTATAACACCACACAAACTCAGAATATTCCATTTCCAATATCACTAAAAAATATTTAACCATTTACCGATTGAGAAAAATAATAATAGTATCAGTGGCTTCAAGAAGTTCCGTAAATGAGTCAACAATTTACTGATAAATCAGGTCTAGGAGCATTCAGATGGAAGAGTATTCCGATAACATATTTAAATGAATATTGAAAGTTTGTGTTTATTTGTTCTTATGGTTTTGCATGTGATAATAAATATTAAATTGTGTTATAGCAATTTTATCAATTTTTCGTAGTTATAAATATTCTACTGTATACGTACTTCTTTTCTTCTACTGTAAATTTACATTTTTGCGACAAGAAGAATGATTTGATTTTTTACCTCGAGTATAGAGAGTAAAAACATTTTTGGACTACCATCTTCATAATTACTACTGAGTGAACCATTTTATAGTTATTAATATACATAAAAAAATCATTTCCTAACCACCCATAGAACCTTATAGTATAAGGACGTATTTGTGTCTAACACTATAAGACTTGAAATACTAATTCAGATTGAATGGCACTACCAAGAAACGGAAGCCCTCTCTATTGATAGGATGTCACTACCTGCAGACCGATTTCGAACTGTTTTGTTCTCGTCAGTACAGGGTAGGTGTCCATATCTATCATCAGAGAAAATTATACTACTTCAAGCTGTATTATCAACATTAGTCGACAAAATGCAACTGTTAGTAGTCTCTGATTAGATGTGCACACCTACCCTGTACTAACGATAACAAAAGAGCTCGAATCCGGTCTGCAGGTGGTGACAATGAGCGGAAGTTTGAACAAAGACACAATATGCATGTAACTTGGCTGCATATGATAAAAACTCAAAAGATGATAATTTTCCAAAATATTGGCCCTATTGAGGAAATTTGAAGTTTTAGTATGGGGATATGATATATCGTTTGAAATCAAGTGTAACCTTCTTTTAATTTTAAAAATAATATGCAGGGGTTCCGTTAAAAAATAGCCATAGACTGCTTTTTAGAAATAGCAAATAAACATAATTTTATCCGCCCTTGTATGATATCAAATCAATGTTACTACGGGGGATTGAATATATTGGGTTTTTTTTTCTATCTATCTCTATCACCAAAATTTCAACTTTGAATGAATTCAGACCACAAATTTACAAATGTTTAATTAAAGTCATGTTTGCGCAATATTTGATAGAAATAATTTTTTCTCTCGGAAGCAGCAAGATATAGATATAGGAAAGTTATGAGAAAATGTTCATAGAGCTAAAAGGTGATTCTAAAAAAATGTAATAATATAGGGATTGTTCCATTTACCATAACAATTGCTACAACTTTTCGGTAGAAACGTCAATGCCGCAATACTGAAAATGTTTTAGGTCGATAAGTTATTAATTTTGAATTGTTTGAATTAGGTAATAAGATTCTTTACCGCACTAGTTACGTGTTAAAATTATTACAACAACACTATAATGATCATATTATTTAATTCAAATTGAATGTTATATTGTCATTAAATTTATTTTTGTTTAATTTAAATTAAAAGTTATTGTTTGTTATGGTCGGTGATAAAATGTTGTATTTATGTTACGCGTGGGCAATATACTATATTATATTACAGCCCTTTTGAAATTACTGCTAGTTGCTCGACGATATTATCGTAGCATTACTACCCACTCGTAACTGTAATAATGCTCATACCGCTCTTGTAATGTAAATTATGTAATTTTTTGATGTGCTAAATGGAAATTAAGAAATTCAAAGATTTTACCGTTAAATTTAAACGTTAAAGTTTCGTTATTTCAGCCAAATACAGTTTTAATGAAGGATCGTAAATAAAGGAGAATATTGCTTTGGTTCACAGTCTTTGAAGAATTTTTTTCACATTCTTAGGTGGGTGTAAACAACTTTCCAGAACAAGAATCGGGGAGCTCTGAAAATCAGTATAATTATCTTAAAAACCTAATTTGAAACATGTGTGTGTTTCTTTAAGTGATTTATGGTAATTTGTTCAGTGTTTCACTATGTCATCTGTGTCTCGATATACGACGGGATACGTTCTGAGATTTTGAGGGAAACGCTGAAAGGGTCTTAGTGGGGTATAAGCTTTACCCACTAAAACCAAAAAACTGAAGATATCTCTACCCTGGATTCCTTGCTAGTGCCATTGTCCTCGATTACCAAAATAATATTGTAGATACACCTAATTTAAAAAAAAGTATAGCTAATGAATTATGTAAAATCAAGTAATTACTAAAATATATTGTAAATTTTAGAACGAATATACAGTGAAAATAATTTTCTCCAGTAGTTAAATTGAAATGTCTTTTATTAAGTATTTTTTTATCAAAAATAACCAAGTTTAAATGAAGTGTTCTAAAAATATGTTTACAAGAATAAAAGACATAAATGAGATGCAACGGATTTCTGGGATTTCGATTTACGTAATAAATAACAGGTGGAGAACTTAAAGGGAAAATACCCTCGCTCGATGAAGTCAAGCGAGGGAATGCGAAGATACATCTTGGATGGGTGACCGCTTGGGAATACCATGTATCAAAATTGTTAAAAACGATTTTATTAAGGTTCACAAAAGATTTTAGTAAATTTTACAAAAGATTTTAGTAAATTTTACAAAAGATTTTAGTAAATTTTACAAAAACTTTTAATATATGTTTATGTAATGTTTTACTAAATATTATCTATCTATTTAATGAAAGTTAATCCAGTCACACATAGAGCCATAAATTATAGTCAGTTTTACTATATATAGCCAATTTAACTAAGTTTTTCTTTCCATGTACTAGGCATACAATAAATGTTTTGTTCGAGTTTATTCTTTACTGACATAAAAAGCTTTCAATTTTTAAATTCGACATTTTTGATAAAATTCTCCTGCTCTGATGGTTGTCACTTGACATGGGAATGATCGTAACACAACAAACTAAAGTAATACAAATACTTTCCATCCATCAATCATAAAAAAATTCTTTTCGAGATACGGAAATAGGTAATTTGAAAATATTGAAACTCCAACGAACCCCAACATATAAATTTAATAAAACACATACTACCTACCCATTTTATAAACTTTCGTAATATTTTCTCGACAGACTAAAATAATAATGTATTCGAAGAGTAAAAATAGAATACCCGCATTAAAATGAAGCATTGTCTCGTAGCAATTTATTTCAATTCCGTGGAATGAACAAATTGTAATTATAATAAATGGGAACATTTTAAGGGGTTCAAAATAAAATAAACCTTGGGAAATAACTGAATTAAAATTTTTTAACAGTGACCAATTCAAAAAGCTTTAAAATACTATTAAAAAAGTTAACTTTAGTCTTAGGGATAATATAACTCTAATAATAATAATAATAATAATAATAATCATCTATATTTCAACTTGTTACACAGAGCAAACAATGAAATGACGTCACCATCAAACAAAATCCCATTGCACTAATACCATGTCCACAGTTCACAAGCTTCCACAACTCTAGAGGAACTACTGAAGCATTGGGCCACAGGGAGCATAAATTATTTTTGAACATATTTAAATACATTCCAGAAGTTTATTATACAGAATCGATTTTAACTGCACTCTTCACGAATTGCCCGCGAACCATGTATCGCGCTTCACGAATGTCGAATCGACGCATAGTCTGTAGCCACCGCTACGCGCGAATATCCTGCAAGAGGCTTATACCTAATGACGCAATATTGCCAGGCCAAAATTAAAAAATCACTAGCACAAAATAGTGCCTCAAGAATTCACTAAAATTTCACTAGATTTAAAACTAAACGGTTAAATAATAATAATCCTATTAAATAATATAAAGAAACATAGATTTGCTTGCATTCCCTTCTTTAATTCCCTTACAATTGAAATATTATACTTTCACTATTTATCAAGATTAAGTACTTGCGGCACCAAGCATTATTTTTTTAACCCCGTTAACAAGCACAGTTGCCTACTATTAATTACATTTTTCTCCGTTGGCACCTCCATTTTATTAATTATTGTAAATACCTAGCTTCTCGCTTTATCTCACGTACTCTTTGGGTTTCCTATTTTACCTACAATTTATTTTATTATTGTTAAATTTAACTGTCATTACATTGTGTGACTGATTTCATTAGTTTTTTAGGATACGTTAGCTTGATTGCATGGATGCATTTTAGGTTTGGCTACTGTTGCATGATCATATTTTCAAATGGACCACCGAAGCAATTTGACAATATGAATTTTCCCTCCCCTCTTCACTCATGAAACATGTTGCTTTGACCATTTTTCAATATTTCATTTCACAACATCAATAATACACGTTTTTAATGAATTGAGCTACACTGACCACATTCATATATTATTACTGTAAGTTTTAATTTTTCTCACATCTAATTCATCATATCTACTTTCTTATCGTACATCAATAATTAATCAATTCTGCTGCTTTTTATTTGCGCACAAAACCTCACAGTTACTTTTCACCAATGAACACCCGTATTTTTTAAACATTAAACAATTAAAAAGATTTTAATGCATGAAACAAAATAAAATTAAACAAACAACAAATGCTTTATAATTCAAAAACTTGGTTGACTAATTTAGTCGAATTTCTAGGTAGGTATTAGTATACAGGGTTCTGCAATAGTACGTCAGGCTTCCATAGCTGCTATACGAATTAAGTTATGTATTTCTTTCATATGCTGTTGTATACTATATCATACAATGAATTTAGGAAAAATATTTTTCCATATACAGGGTGTCCCAAAAAAGTGTTATAACATGTTATATTTTTTAAATGGGACATCCAGTATCTTATTGCATATTTAATTTCGTATTAGTGTACTCTATAATTACCTAAAATGTAATTTAATTTACTTAAGTAGTTTAAGAGCTATAAATTAAAAGCTAAGTTTTGAAGTCCTGGGAAGAAAAATCAAAAAAGCATTCTAAAATAATTTTTTTAACCACATGATTGGGTGAGTCTAATAGTATTTATGTATTTTATACATTGTGTTCATAATAAGGTTCCAAAAACGACACATTTCAAAATCATTTTTCTGTTCCCTGTATATTATATAGGTATTGGATGTATATTTCATTATCTATTTTTGTTTGTATTACAAACATATCAGTTATTTTCAGCCGTTTTCGAAATAATTCCAAATTTCATAAATTATGTTGTTTAAATAGCATAAGCGCCTGGACTAATAATTACAAACTACCGTAAATACTCAAAATGTCTTCCATTTTGATCTGTGGAGAAGTAAACACGTTTTTGAAGAGATTCATTTACATCCCTTAACATTGAAATGGTGAAATACTATCACAATGCTTCATTAGTAGTGGTTAAGCTTTGAAAAAAAAAATAGGGATTCATTTGGTAATTATAGTTTGACTAGTTCTTAAACTTTAAAAAAATTGTTATTTATGGCGAATAAATTATAATAAGAAATTAACATGGATTTTATTGGTGATATGATTTTTTTACTTGATGGGAGCGCAGCAGGAGCAAGAAGTCATTTTGCGTTATGTTATCCAGAATCTTCTTTTACACGTATACGTGACACGTAATCAAATCCCTTATGAATATCCACCTACAACTGATATGCAGCAAAGAATAAGAAACGTGTTTGCTAGTTTTTCACGTGAAATGCTTACCGATGTTAACAGATCTTTTTAAGGACATATTTACTTGTACACAAAATAGAAGACATTTTAAACATTTACTGCAGTTCACAATTATTAGTCAAGGCGCCTATGTTATTTAAACAACATAATTTATGAAATTTAGAATTGTTTCGAGAACGGCTGGAAATAACTTATATGCTTGTATTACAAAATTGCTTATGAATTCTACATCGAATAGCTAAATGATATACAGGGTGTTCCATTGAAAAATCTTAAGAAAAATAATTTTAAAATGTGTTGTTTTTAGACCTTATTATGAGCACACTGTATAAAATAGATAAACCCTATTAGATCCATAGTATCTCTAAACCCCTGGTAAAAATGTTTTTTGATTTTTCTTTTCAGGACTCCAAAACTTTTTTTTTAGTTTCTAATTTATTGCTCTTAAACTTCCAAAGCAAATTAAATAACATTTTAGGTAATTATAGAGAACACTAATACGAACCTAAATATGCAATAAAATACTGAGTGCCCCTTTAAGAAAAAATACAACTTTATACAGGGTGATCCAAGATGGGTGGCGAGCGGCCGTATCTCCTAAACCATACATGCTACAACTTTGGGGTAAAAAATTTATTAAGAAATATGACCAAGAAAATTAGCTGGAAAATATGTTTAAGTTCGTAATTTTACCGCTAGGGGGCGTAATCGCTATGCTACGATACAAAACCCTTACTTTCTGCTAATATCTTCAAAACAATGTAGGTCGAAAATTAACTTTTTATAATTTCCGTAATATCCTCTATAAAATTTGTGATAACAATTTTTTTGTAGTTACTATGGTAACGGAGGGGGGAAGGTTAACAACTAAAAATACTAAAAGGGCCGTATCTTCGGTTTGCGTTACCCAAATTTAACAAACTATGGCTTGTTTTAAAGAACTTTTCGTCCTGATTAAACGTTATTATTAATAATTTGAAAATTAGTTCGTACGGATGATAAAAGAGGGCATTTTTTTTTCAATATTTCTTCTTTCGATTTCTTGAAAAATTTAAATGCAAACAGTCATTCATTTTTACTCTATTTTATAGCTCATTTGTTACTAAAAATTGCGGCGAAAACCGGAGTTCGTTATCTTTTGTCTTTTAAAAGTTATCGCAAAAATAGTGGGAAATTGTAATTTCAGTTTGGCTTTTGCAAATATTTTGCTATTTTCCTATATGTAAACGTTGAAATCCTAGAAAATGGATAATTGAGAAATAAAACAAAAGAATAAATAAATTATGTAATAAAAACAATTTATTTTAACTGTTCAAATTGTTTTCCATCATTTGCAATGCAACGATTTAGGTCGTTCTCTTGTTGAAATGACGGCTGCTTGTACTTCAACCCGAAGTAAATTATTTAAAACATTTCTAATTCGAACAATCATATCTTTTCTTGTGGTTGGTCGGACTTTGTAAACAATCTTTAACTCTGCCCCACAAATAAAAATCCAAACATGTCAAGTCGGGGGACCTGGCCGGCCAGGGAAATACACTTCTCATGCCAATCCATCTATTTGGAAAATGTTCGTCAATAAAATTCCGTACCACAAGTGAATAATGAGCGGGGCACCCATAGAGCTGCTTCGTCTTGCATCTAAAGGAACATTTTCCAGTAGTCCTGGCAAATCAAACAGTAAAAAATGTAGGTACATTTCACCTCTTAAAATATCTTCAAAAATATGCGGACCGATAATCGTTCCGTTTATAACCCCACACCAAACATTAACTGACCATCGATGTTGATTATCAACTTCACGCATCCAACGCGAATAGTGCATATTATGCAGGTTTACTCTTCCAGTATTAGTAATGTCCATAATACTTGAGATAGGGATTATCTCTAATCATATTTTTTAGCCAATAGCAATGGTTCAATTTATTGTCAAAATCGGGCTTAGGGCTTGATGTAGTACTATATGGTACGGATGAAATTTTTTGTCGACAAGGATTCTTTGGACTGTACCGTAAGAAACTCCTAAATCCCTGACAATTTCTCTAATACTAATATGGGGTTCTGCGTGAATATATGCCAATCCGTTAATAGTATATCCTCCGATCTTGCAGGGCGATGTTTTCTTAAAGAAAGAATTCGCTGAACGCTGAAAAACTTTTCTAGAATGGTGCACTCTATGAGGATAACGTTGAAGATAACCTCGAAGCCAAAACTGGGTTTTCAAACATTTGAAAATAACATATCGTAGGCTTTCTTCATTTGTAAAAGGCATTTTTCTTTAAAAAATATCACTTGTCTCATAAAAATATACTTAATTGTCACGACAGTAACAGAGACTGTCAGATATAATTTAGCACGGAATAACAAGGTTATTCTTTTGTTTTATTTCGCAATAATTGTCCATGGCCGCCATGGCAATAAATGGAACACTTGGATTATAATTGTATTTTTTAGATAAATAACTAAAATAAAAACAAAAATAACATAATTTAATTAAAAACATAACTTAATATGAATAACTAATATGAGTAATTAGGCCAAAAGGGATTTTTTTCTAGGATTTCAACGTTTTCATATAGGAAAATAGCAAAATATTGGTCAAAGCCAAACTGAAATTACAGTTTCCCACTATTTTTGCGATAACTTTTAAAAGACAAAAGATAACGACCTCCGGTTTTCGCCGCAATTTTTAGTAACAAATGAGCTATAAAATAGAGTAAAAATTAAAGACTGTTTGCATTTAAATTTTTCAAGAAATCGAAAGTAGAAATATTTAAAAAAAAAACGCCCTCTTTTATCATCCGCACGAACTAATTTTCAACTTATTAATAATAACGTTTAATCAGGATGAAAAGTTCTTTAAAACAAGCCATAGTTTGTTAAATTTGGGTAACGCAAACCGAAGTTACGGCCCCTTTAGTATTTTTAGTTGTTACCCTTCCCCCCTCCGTTACCATAGTAACTACAAAAAAATTGTTATCACAAATTTTATAGAGGATATTATGGAAATTATAAAAAGTTAATTTTTGACCTGACTTGTTTTGAAGATATTAGCAGAAAGTACGGGTTTTGTATCGTAGCATAGCGATTACGCCCCCTAGCGGTAAAATTACGAACTTAAAAATTTTTTCCAGCTAATTTTTTTGGTCATATTTCTTAATAAATTTTTTACCCCAAAGTTGTAGCATATATGGTTCAGGAGATACGTCCGCTCGCCACCCATCTTGGATCACCCTATGCACTTTTTTTGGCCACCCTGTATATGGAGAAATACATCCCATGATACAGTATAAGCTAGGATATGAATGATATTTCTAACTTAATTCGTTTATGAGTTACGGAAGCCTGACACACTATTATAGGACCCTGTATAAGAGTTAATGACTCATTGAGGTGTAAGGAGTCAGATAAGGTCAAAACAACAACCCAAAAGTCAACCTCGCCTGCTCGAGTGGTGACTCTGGTCATCCGGTGCATCGGTCTAGATATCCAAAGAGTCTCTAGTGACCGAGTCACGACGGTATAACCATTCCATCAAGACCTAAAGGAAATATCGCTTCCAAAATAACCGCACACCAACCAGAACTGACCAACGAGGTAGCGACCTAACATTTAATAATAATTGATTTATAATAGCTCATTGGCAATTTCCTTTTTCGATCAAGATTTCGTTGCTTTTTTGTTTTATTTCAAAGCACTCTTCTGGGCTCAATTATCTACAATTTAGAGTTACAATTTATCAATTATTTAAAGCAAGAACGATATTTTATCAAATTTCTTAAAATCTCCTTTCTTACTCTTGTTAATTTACTTAATATATTTTTTTACGCTTTAGGCTATACTTAATAGAACCCAAAACGCACTACTTTATCCCTTTCTAGATAAAACAAAGTAGTTACGAACTATTGAGGAAAGAATGAAATGCCAGAAGCGTTAGACCTAACTCTTAAGTAAACGCGTTTGTTACGTTTATCTCGCGATCTTTATCACTTATCCTCGCTCTAAAACGGGATGTTACCAAAAAAATCTTAATTTGCTGCGTAACCCATTCTGACAAATAATTATCAGAGAGCCGATTAGAGTGAATCTCAAAGAAAGCGAGGGTTTATTTTTTTAATTAAAAAAGGAAAGCTCAGGAAACATGTTGAAAATGAACATTAACTCGATAATTTATTAGGGTGTAGATATTTTATAATAAAAAGTTTTTATAATGGTTCCTTTAAAAATGCTTTTATAATTTAATTTTGTTCGGCTTTTCGGCGTTTTTTTAATTTTTCCTGGACGGTGTATGTACCGATTATGAGATGTACTATTTTCTTGACAAATACATTAATTTATGAGAACCCATTCGAGTATATTCGGATTGATTACAAGCTGAAAGTTTATCCGCGGAAGTTTACGCCGTAAATGAAATTTCCTTATTAAATAAATATATGATTTTGATATCGGACAAACAATTTTTAAATGATCATTAACTAGCCAGACTAGCGGTGTGTAAATCCATCTGTTAAAGGCGGTCGAATCAGTTACTGGCCGATTTAAAAAAGGATTGAATCTTTTCAATCAATCATTCAATTGATATTTTGTATTATGCATAGCATACTAGTCTTAATACTTATCGGTCTATTCACCAGTAGTGTGTACCAAACGAACCAACGAACGATTGATTATGATTTATGGTTTCCTTTATAATATAATCTAATGCGGATTGGTTGGGAATATTGTAGAATATAGTCATCCTTATTCAATACCAAAAAATATGCATTATATTTCATTTCCTTCGATATTGCCTGTGGTGTGTTTTGAGGCCAACCGTATATCAAAAGTGGAGGAGACTGAATTATTTGTCTCTTAGTTCAATATTTCTTATCGTTCATTTTTCGTTAAACAACAATTGGTTTGTGGCGCTCAGTACATGTCAGTATGTGGTCATCGTCAATTCTGTCGTGCAATATAAGAATCTAGTAAGTCGACTTACTATAAAATAAAGTAGTAAGTTTTTAATATTTATTTAACTGTTTATTTGTTAATAACAATCAATGATTTTTTGGAAAATGCAACTATGTAATAAGAGCTTGCTGTGTATAAAATTTGAGAACAATAAATTAAATATTAAAGAAGTTTTGCAATTTTTAAATGGAATGTCTGTTCTTGTATTGCCTGGCAGAATTGCGAGCATAAATATGAATATTAAGATAGAAGAAATAAATGATCGATTGATAATAACCGGTAAGGATTTAATAATTTCTACTGATACAATCATTGTAGTCGATTCATTTACGATTGACACAAGTCTAAACCAGACACCTTTCATCAACGAATACTTATAACCAGGAAGAAGACAAACTGCCTTGTTAAAAAATCGAAGCAGGCATGATACGGCGGCACCAATTATGCCTGGCTGGTATCAGCTAAAGAGCGCACGTGCTTTTCAAATGTCAATTTTGTCCAAATTTTTATTACTGTCAATATTTTAAAGTGACATTTAAGCAAAAAAACATTCAAAACCCTTTCATTTGATTTATTAAGTAGTAAAAATCAGTGGACATATAAACCTAATTGTACAATAAGCCCCTCCGACTTCACAGTCTGATAAAATAATTTTTACTGCTCATAATAATCAACAATCAAAAAAAAATTATCTTACAATAGTAATTTATAATAAAATTCTGACTACGGGTTAATATAACTAAGCTGTAAATATTATGTTGTAGCTTCTGACTTGTCGATTGTAAAATTTAAGTAAAATTCTTTAAAATGTGTTTGTTACTAGTTTGAACGACAAGTTTGGGACATAATGGGACAATTTTATAATGTAAAATAACAATAACGAATAAAAATTACTAAAAAAATATTTCAATAATAAATTACTTACCTGCAACAAAACGAGAAGGTCCGTTTTCGTGAAAAGAATAGAAAATTAAAAATTATTTTAGAATTTAATGACGCTTACTCCACCATTTTCAAGCACATTATAAATCAGATGTTGCTTGATTTTATTCCATTCCAGACGAAGGATGTTCGGTTGTGAAATAATTTAAGAACGTGTGCTGCTCGTATTCTATGTCTGTCTCTGTCTTAAAGGGAAATTAATATGGCCTAGATCAAATCGAACAAACCCGAACAAATACACTCACGTTTTTGACTTTCAGATATAGCTACGTAAGTCTGATATTGACATAGAATGATTGACACAAAAGGATAAACGTATGGAGTAACCTGCTTGGCTGTGACGTCACTTGCACGGTCTACTTATACAGTGAGTCCCAGAAGAAATGTCTAAATTCATTTAAAATTCAGCGGTAAGTTTTTCAAAAAACGCTCGTACCCGTCGATTTTGATTTTTTAATTTTTTTTTTTTTTGGTAATTTCATGTATACAGGGTAGCTCAAAAATAAGTTACGACCATCAACTTCATTTTTTCAAATGAAAACATATATTTTTTATTTCATTTTTGAATTTTGCATTGAATTCTAAGCACGTTTCATGTACCATGTCCTATACATAAACTCAACAGTTATTGAAAAAATTAGGATTGAACATATCATTTAGGGAATCCAACGATCTATCAAATCTTCTGGCAATATGGCATTTTGGGCTCCATAATAAGTAAGAGTGTACTGTCTCACTGTCACCGTTTATTTCCATAGAAACTGTATGACAATTTTATTTCAAATAAGTATAATTATTGTCAAGCGTAGTTTCAAAGTTGCGGTTTTCACAATAATGGTGAAGTTAACGGAACGGGAAAAAATTGAAATTCTATGCATGGTTGGGTTTGGTGATAAAACACGTACTCAATTAGAAATTGCCCAATTATTTAATGAAATCCATCCTGATCGTCCTCCCATATGTCAAAAGATGGTGAGTAGAATAGAGGCTAAGTTTAGAGAATTCGGTCATGTTAGAATTTGCCTAAATCTGGTCGTCCTACTCGAGATGAAAATGAACAACTTGACGTTTTGCTTTCCTTGGAAGAAAATCACCGCGTGGTTCAAAAGCACAAATATCACCCATACAAAGTTATTCCAGTGCATGAGTTATTTGAAGATGATTTCGATAGGCGAAGTGAGTTTTGCGGAAGCATGCAAAATATGTGCAATCTAGATAATAATTTAGTAAAAAATATTATTTTTTCGGATGAAGCTACGTTCTATTTGAATGGTAATGTGAACAGACAAAATTGTCGATATTGGGCAACAGAAAATCCGCCTTGGATGATAGAGGTTCACAGCCAGTACCCTAAGAAAATAAATGTTTGGTGTGGAATCGTACGCGAAAGAGTAATTGGTCCATTTTTCTTTGAACAGTCTTTAACTGGACAAGTATATCTCGAATTTCTCCAACTAGAATTAATTCCAGCATTAGTGGCTTTATTTCCGAATCCATTGGATCCAGACTCCCCTGACGAAGAACTGATATTCCAACAAGATGGTGCTCCTCCGCACTATGCGGCCTCTGTGCGCACATTTTTGGATGAAACTTTTTCCAATCGGTGGATTGGAAGGAGAGGACCTATCGAATGGCCTGCTAGGTCGCCAGACCTAACTCCGCTGGACTTTTTTTTGTGGGGTTACCTCAAATCAAAAGTATTTGTTAACAGGCCAAACAATATGCAGGAGTTGAAAGAAAGGATCCGAAGAGAAGTGCGTGTCATAACTCCGGAAATGGTTGGAAACGTGCAAAGAGAGATTATTGATCGTTTTGGATATTGTCAAGCCGTAAATGGAGCCCATTTTCAACATTTAATTTGATTTTGTTGTGTTTTTTTAATAAACAGGTCTTACTTATTGATATTTTCAATCCTAATTTGTTCAATAACTGTTGAGTTTATGTATAGGACATGGTACATGAAACATGCTTAGAATTCAATGCAAAATCCAAAAATGAAATAAAAAATATATGTTTTCATTTGAAAAAAAGAAGTTAATGGTCGTAACTTATTTTTGAGCTACCCTGTCCTATACATGAAATTATCACAAAAAAAAATTAAAAAATCAAAATCGACGGGTACGAGCGTTTTTTGAAAAAACTTACCGCTGAATTTTAAATGAATTTAGACATTTCTTCTGGGACTCACTGTATGCTTCGATCCCCGCTATAAGCGGTCTCTCTTTGATTGTTATATTAGTGACATTGGCAGAAGTGATTTACTCACAATTAAAGTTATCTGGTTAGTAAATCAAGAGATTGTGAAAAAATCATTTCTGCAAACGTCTCCGATGCCACAATGAAAGTTGTTAGATTTAATAATGAATGGTTAAAATCTTCTTGCAATTTCGAACTTTAGTAAAGTAGTACAGTAAAGACCAATTTATAAACTTTTCCGTTCCCGTTCGCAGTTTCCGTTTCTGCTGTCCTCACCACTTAAACCATATTGTTTCCATTAGCCTACTTATAAACTTATATTTGCCGTTTCCGTCCCGGCTCGCAGTTCGGACTTGACTAAGTTTTAAGTTTTGCCCTTGCCGTTCCCGAATGCAACCAATCAGAAATTAGTACACTGGATGACGCTTCTAACAGCTCGTTAATGTCATTTATCGGGAATCATACGTTGTGTTTACATCCATTTCACATTGTTTTATCATATTTTTAGAAGGTTAGTTAGTTTAATAAATCATTTTCTTTTCTTTAAAAAATATAATAATGGAATCTCAACATCAACAAGACCAGACAGTTGACTGAAGTCACCAGACACGTAATTTAAATCTGGCATCGCGTATGCTTTAAACCGTTAACCTGAAAAGTTTATAAATTGCTATTTATGAACGGAAACTACGAACGGCAATGGCAGCGGGAACGGAAACGGCAACTGCAAGTTGCAAGTATGTGTATTTCCTTTTTGCTTAACGGTTTAAGGAACCTTATCAAGAGTAGTGAATTTCCTATTAGGTAAAACTTTTTTAATACAAGTTGCTGTTTTTTACCAATGATCTTAAGAAGGTGTTTCAATTCTTCAGACAATTTGTCTTAAAAATACAACGACATAAAATTTCTAAAGCGTGCGAGAAATAAAGATAATAAAGTTGGTGTTTCCCACAGTACATTTAGCTTATACTCTCGAGATTCGTAAGTAGTCGCAGGGGAATAATATTATTTTTCAAATCTCAATAAAATACATAGATGACGTTATTTTTCATATAATGAGAAATATTGTTAAAACAATAAGAGGAAGAAAAATTGTGTAGAGTGTCCGGATAGTGCATCAGTAAACTTGGAGATGTGATTCTACATGTTAAAGTAAATGTAGTAAGCCATATAACAAAAAGTTGAAAACTCAATTATTCTTGAGTTACATCAATGTTCCAATTCTTTTATCTTATATTTAATATTTTGCGGTTAGTTTTCACACATTCAAGATAATTAACGACTTCTAGCATTCTGTTATAAAAGAAAATCATCTACTGTTTCGCGAAAGGCCACTTTACCTGAAATTACAAATTTAATTTTTGGTATATCTCTTTTACTTTAACAGTTATTGTACATGACTGTTAGACAAAACATTACCTAATAAAACGTATACTCTTTATTTGACTCGATAAACCACATCGTTAAGATGAAAAACTGTAATTAAAGTTATTGCTAGCACTAAAGTTTTTCAAATGGAAACAGAAAAAATATTATAGAGTTTTTCATATACTACCTATATTTTAACATCTAAAATCACGCATCCAAGTATCCTCATGCATTATCCGGACAGCCTGCATAAGAAGAAATCGAAACGAAACAGAATTAATAGAAGATTTGGGATTAGCAACAAATGTATCATCTAAATTTATAAAGAGATTTATTTTTTTCTAAAAATAAAATAATTTTTTTCATAAATGTATTATTCAAAATAACCTTCCTTAACCTTAATACATGCGTCACCTGTTCTGTACAAATGTTATGCCTACGGTAATATGTTGTCTACAGTGTTATAGGGGTCTTATTATATTTAAACCAGCAATTCCTGAGAGGAAAACAAATTTAAGAAAAATAACCATAAATTGCGCTTTCAATTAATATGACCTGACGTCAAACCAAATATAAACATGTGGTGGCACTGATAGAAAACTGGCGACAGATCGCAAGGATGTAAACAAATCAACATTGGGCTAGGTTATGTCAAAAAACGTCAGTGAATTCCTAACGGTGTTGTCATATTTAGACGGTGATGCTACTGTCAAAAATTGACGCCAAGCTGAACATAACGAATAATGAAAATATTATCACTGACACTAATTTTCGTTCTGTTAATGTCAAAATTTAATTTGCTGGTATTTGCTGTATTACCTGAACTCTGAGAGTTTCGTGATTTTGCAATCACGTTTAATTGAATAGCTGAGATTGGCTCATTACAATATATATTCAAATTCGGCACATATTCAAGATGATTTTAGACGTGTTTCTATAAAATGTGCAGGGGAGCAAATATTCAGCCACCTCAACAATTACATGTTCTTTCCTATGTTCAAATCATCAACGATGCATCACCTGGTATACCGCTGGACTAAAGTAACTTAATCCCTTGATCTCCATTCGCGGGATTAAATGAGTCACTTTAGTTCCTTGGTTTATAATATACGAAGTTTCTAGAGTTATTACGTGACGGACTGAATTTTTCCAACTACCTGGGGGAATATCATTAAAGCATTTTCGTATTAATTCTACAACACTAGAACTAGTCGGAGAAATATTTTCAGACCTAACCAGTGATTTTAACTGGTGCCACATATGCTCTATGTCTATGGGGTTAAAAATGCAATAATAGGGTGGGAGCCGTAGCACTGTATGTCCAATTTCTTCTGCCAATGTGTCACAAACATATACTTTTTTATACGAAATGTCTTTATAACTTCTAAAAGATCACTTCTTTCATAACTTTCTTCAAAATATATATCATTCGCCGCCATGTAGTTCTGAATCTCTAATTTTGAATTATTTGAGCTTGGAACTTTATGTAATTGGCGACTGTGATAGCTCGCATTGTCCATTACTATCACGCTATTCTGAGGAATGTTTGGTAAAAGACAATTCTTGAACCATTCCTCAAAAACTAACAAATTTTACCACAAAAAGATATTTAAATATAAATTAAGCAACCTAACCTACCTGATATGCCTATATTTAATTATAATTATTATAATCCGGTCCATTCCACATAATAATAACAAACGGTCATAAATAATGGGATGGTCCCAGGTATTTTAAAGCAGTCATTAAGTTATATCCATTTTTCGTGAAACAATCTTTACCTACTATTTTTTCCATTGTTGAAAGAGATTTTCTATGGACCCCTGGCATTTTTAACCAACCAAATGTAACTATTGTTAAGAATAAGTAAAAAGCTTATGGGATATATCTTTGCCGTTTTAATGAGAATTCATTTTATTGTAATATTATTATTTAGTAAGATAAGTTTGAGCCGTTTGGATCCTGTGCACATTTTTTTAAATAAATACCGCTAAAATAAATTGCTACGACAGAAATACTTAAAATATTATGTTGATATCACCGTCTAGACTAATATCATTAGTGTTTTTTTAATTTTCCAGCCAGCGAATTTAATGATTAAGATTAAGAGTTATTTGGGCATGGTTATTCCTACCTTAATTATATTTCTAAACGGCAAAACAAGATTTGTTTGAAGTCGTCCAGTTCTTATTAATTAAGTGAGCTTAAATAAAAAACAGGACCCAAATATACTTAATATTTTATTTGACAATAATAAAAACAAAGGATTTACTATTTGTTAACAAAATAGTAAAAACTACAACAAATACAAACCATATGAAAGTCAATTTAGCCCAAAGGTATTGTAAACTACAGATCCCATAATCCATTTATAAAACTCTTGGAAAGTGAAGCTGTGATTGTGTGAAATGTTATTGAAAATCAGTAATGTGTGGAAGAGAGAACTACATGTTTGCTGGTTGAATCGTAACAATGTTGAAGTCTGGTTATATCAGATGGTTAAATATTAAAACATAACCATACTTACCGATGAAAAGATAAATCCTTATTTAAATGATCCACTCTTTTACAAACTACGCATGAATGCACCATGATTGTTTATGATAAAGATGATTTTTCACCAATAATCACAAAAAAACACAAATCAATCATAATATATAATATAATCAGTTAGATCAAAGGACAAACATCGCAATGTTGACGGGATTAGTATTCGTTCATCTTTTGCTTATCGTATTTGTAAAATGGAAATAGATGTTGCCATAGTGCAGTTGTATTAGTTCAAGATTCGTTTGATACTATACGTTTAATAATATTTTTTTAAAGAATCTCTGAGCACCTTTTCACAGTTTATAGTAAAATTATTGGGAAATAAATTTATTTTAAGAGCAATTGCGGATTAATCTTAAGCCAGTTGTATTTGCCAAATTAACAAATTTTTAATTGAGATATTGCAAGATACCTTTGCGATAAATAGGTCAATTTGGCTATGCTGCAATAATGACCGAAGAAGGTGGGAAAGACTATTTGCAGTCGTTGCGTAGGCTAGAAATGTACATTTTTCCTGTATTTGTAATTTGATTTAGCTGAAGCCAAAACACAGTTGGTGATTGTTTTATAACAAAATATAAATTTTTCATTAATTTCCGTTTTTCCACTTTTGGAAAAAAACATTTTCCGACACTAGATTTTTCAAAATTTTGAACTCTCTTAGTAAGTACCTGCCATGGTACTTGCTTAGTTCTAACTTTCCAGCTGACGGTAACTAATTAAAAGGGAATATTGGTGCCTATTTTCCAAGGTGAGTAGGAATAATTTATTCTGATTGAACTACTCAGGAATTACATGGAAAACTGAAATTATCAAAAAATCGTAATTCTCCTATTACATTATTGCGGAGAAACGTTTTTATTGCCTTTCTTATTTTTGCAATACAATGAAAATTGTGTTTGCCACTATTATTATTAATTAATTAATATTTTATTGTAGTGAATAGAATGTTGAATTTGAATAGAATAAAATAAAATAAATACGCTTCGGATAATAGACTCCTGCCATATAGACTATAATGACTTGTTTAAATTCAATTTATTAAAATAGCAGGTATTTCCCAATAATTTTATTATACACTGTGAAAAGACGATGAGAGATTCTTTAAAAAAATAGTATTATACTTAAAGTATCAAACGAATCTTGAACTAATGCAACATCTATTTCTATTTTACAAATACGATAAGCAAAAGATTGAATGAATACTAAATATCGTAAACATTGCGATGTTTGTCCTTTGATCTAACCGATTGTTATATATTTTGGTTGATTTATGTTTTTTTGTTATTATTGGTGAAAAATCGTCTTTATAAGTAAAAGAGTGGATCATTTAAATAAGGAGTTATCTTTTCATCGGTAAGTATGGTTATGTTTTAATATTTAACCATCTGATATAACTTGACTTCAACATTGCAAGAGATTTATGAATGGATTATGGAATCTGTAATTTACAATACCTTTGTATCTCGTGTATTTCTCGAATCTGAGTGAATGTAGCAATCAACTTACCAAATGGTTCACCACGAACCATGACGAAGTTGGATTTAAAACGACAATTGATAATAAATAGTCAGGTCATAATGTGTTCCCATTATATAACATAAGTGAAAAATGTCTATAGCAAATCTACTTTAGGCATTTAATCCAACATTAATTCGTATAGTTCGCTCGCGACAGCTTCTTCAGAATTAAATTTTTATGCACTTGTGAAAAACTGTTTTTTTTAAATCAATTCAAAGCGCCTCGCCTTCTTGTAATTTAAGTCCTGCAACTTGCAAACGATTTTCTTATTAACATTTTCATGGCGACACGTCGTGACAACATATTCACTGCATGTGTTCAATCTTATTTGCATTTGGTGCAAGAGAGTATCTGTTTTTGAGGTTGATTTAAGCTATGTAGATTATAGATTTACGTATAAATTGGAATGGTTCAATATGGAGCACTTTTGAAATGTTTAAAAATATTAATAATAATCTAGTTATAGATAGATATATATTACTGCTTTCTTTACATACAATGTGTCCACGGATAGAGTTCGGAAGAGGAAAAACTTTTTTATTTGTAGATTTAGAAGAAAAAGTCATTCTTCATAAAAACGTCTGCTTGTGTCGAAACTACAATTTCTAATACGATTACTATACAGGGTTAGTCAGAAATAACATTTTTAATTTTTTGGATTTTGATTTACGTAAAAATAAACAACCATTGTTGCTTTCTTATTAAAATATAATTTTCTATCTGGCCGAATAACGATTCTGTTGTAAGGAAACCATTTTTTATTTGTATTTTATTATTATATGTCATATTTCTTTAATTCATTCAATTATAAATTATAAAATATTAAAATAAATAAAGTTCTATTCAAACGTGGTACCACCGAGTTCAGCGCATAGTTCAACTCGATATCTGAATTGGCGATAACAGTTCCTAATTTGCTGCTCTTATTTTTTCTTTCAAGAGATCCAAGTTATTATTGAAATTGGTTTTTTACACATGTTGCTTGAAATATCCCCACAAATGAAAGTCCATAATTGTGAGATTGGGACTCCTAGGTGGCCACTCATTTGGACCATACCTTCCAATCCATTTATTCCCAAACTGATGATTTAGCCAATCACGAACAATTATCGTGGAATGAGCGGGACAGCCGTATTGTTGAAAGTGTAATTTTATTCGATCAGCTAAAGGTATATCTTACAAATGATCATAAAAAAAGTGTTCAGAAGATGCAAATAAGTGTATTGATTTAAATTGTTTCAATAAATTATGGTACAATTATTCCATTGTAAGAATTAGCACACCACACGTTAACTTTTTTTGAATACTGTCTTCGAGAGCGAATTCGAAAATTTGGGTTGTCACGGCTCCAATAGCGACAGTTTTGCGGACTGACTACTGTTAACAAAACTTCCTTCTCTAAGGATATTTTCCCCTATCCACAAACAAAAGTCCAAACGCTTCATGTCGTCATTTTCTTCCAGAAGATGAATACATTTAGGTTTGTACGGACGAATTTTATTGAATTTTAATATCTCTTCTACTAGAGATTTACTAACATTACCAATTTCAGAAGATCTTTTTCTTAAAGATAGTTTGGGAAAATTCTAACCGAATCCATTATCATTACAGTTACAGCATCATCTTCATCATACTTTTTTTCTCCCTTTTTTTTTTTCAAAATACTACCAGTTCTCATGACATTACAATTTGTTTTAATCCCACTTCCGTGAGAGGAACATCAGGCCATATCTCATGGAATTGTCGAAGAACTGCCATATAGCTTTTTTCATGCCCTAAACCATAACTTCCAACAATATAAATTCTTTGTTCTAACGTAAGCATTTTCTGTTTTCACTATTATGCAGATTTATAAGAAAAGTATGACACAACTGTCAATAATTTGAAACATACAAAGAAACTAAATATTTCATTTATTTAGAACAGGCTACTTGATATTTTATTATTTTAGTATTGGCTGTGAAATTAACCACTTTGTAAAAATGTTTATTAGGTTTTTTGCACAATTGGTGAAATAAATCACGAGTTTGAAAATATTTTCATAAAATTTGAAAAAAAAGTCGAAATGGAAAAAACTGAAAATGTAATTTCTGACTAACCCTGTATAGTAATCGTAAATTTGTAGATATTATTTTACAAATTATAATTACTTATTGTATAATATCATACTACTTTTATTCTTGCACCTGGGCAACTAAATGCCTATTTGTTCAACAAAATACTATACTTCTTAATCTTTAATAAATCATTACATTACAATTTATATATCTCCCTATAAGTGAGTTAGATAAGTGCTCTTTCATATATTTGAACATTCCCAAATATAAATATTCTGCATTTATTACTAAAACTCTTAACTCGATTTATACTTCTAATAGTTGTAAGTAAAATATTATACAATCTTGGAGCCAAATGATTAAAAGGCGTTTTATGACTAACTGGTAATATTAAGTGTCTATTTACATTTTTCATGTTTGATGAACATGATCTACTTCTTTTTTTTCTTTTTTTAATACCTGGAATACAAATTGATAAGATATACAATTTTTGTACATTAAAAATTTTCTCATTATACACTAGACTGGTAGTATATAGTGTACCTTTTTTATGAATCACCTTCAGAATGTAGTTCTGCATACCCTACAATGGCTTTAATATACCCGTATAGGTCCCTCCATAAACCATGAAACCATAACGCAGCACAGATTCCACCAAGGATTTGTAGATCAAAATAGTCAATTTGGTATTCAAAATTTCCCTCAGGATATAGAATTTATACACCAACTTGCGAACCATTGACTCTACATTATTGATGTGATGTGCCCATTTAGGGTTTTGATCTACAACCACTCCAAGATATTTTGTTTGACTACATGATCGTATCACATTTCTATTCTTAATACTTATACAATCAGAAGGTGGCCTATCTGTCATTTTTTGGGGAAAAAGCATATAATATACTGCGTTTTTTGAAGATTCAGGGAGAGTTTAAAATGGTCAAGCCATTTTTTTCACTTTGATGAACCCTAATCTTACCCGGTCTTTAGTTTCCTCCCACATTGCCCCTTTAAATATTAAGGCCGTATCATCAGCATATAAAATAGTTTCACCCTCAAGTTGTAGGTTAAGCAATGAATTGATGTATGTAATAAAGAGGATAGGTCTAAGAATTGTTCCTTGAGGTATGCCGATTTTAATTGTTTCTGGGCTACTGGTCAAACTATTAATTTTGGTGTATTGAGATCGGTCCAACAAATAATTTTCAAAAACTCTCCACCTCTGATCCCATAATGTTCTAAGAGAGCTTTTTATGAGGCACTGTGTCGAACGCCTTTGCGAGATCTATAAACCCTATAATTGTCTTGCAACTGTCATCCATAATTGTGGATATTTTAGATATAAGAAGTTGTATAGCATCGGTGGTGCTAACACCCTCAGTGAAACCAAATTGGTTTCTTGATAATACGTTTTTGTAACGTCTCTGCTTTAATGTCTTCTCAAAAAATTTTATTATGACGAATTAGTTCTGCAGCAATAAATATAAATAACAGTTGATGTTCTATTAACGTTCATAGGCAAATGAAATCTTAAAAAATACCAAATGAATAAATATAATAATAAGACTTCGATATTATATTAGGTAGATTATATACTGTGAGATAAGAATTTGATATATTACATGGTAACTTTTGTATATCCGCTAATCGATTGCTCAATAGTATAATTTTACTGTACGGATTTTGGCTTAGAAAGTGGTATCCAAAGTAGTGTGGAAATATACCTTCCCGCATTACCTTACCGCAGTACTAGTTTTGGGTTGATTGTTAAGAATAAATCTAGTTGTGGTTTTAAGTTTTGTTCGGGTGTCGAGACGAAAATATGGTTCGTAACTCTTACGGAAAGTCGCATGCGTCTGCAAAGTCTGTCTTTCCACACGTTTTAAGAAAATAAGTATATTTACAAGAAGTAATTATAGTATCAATGTACGCGGCTAAAAATTACGAGATGAACTATAATCCAATGTTATAACCATTATCCAACTGAACGTATTAATAAACAAAAATTTAGAAAGCATTCCTCGGTGTCCTTAAGGTTAAAATAAATTTGACTTGGCATTTGATTTCATTGACTTTTTGTATTATTTTAGATATTTTGTAAGAATGGTTTCTGATTGGTTCAAAGAACCGTAGGTAATTAAATTCTTTACCTTATACACTCGGACAAAAACTACCAGTGAATAATCATTACTATTATTTCCTACAATTGGCATGGAAATGATGTTTTACTGTATGGTACTGGTACAAGAACGTTAATTATTGAAAATCGGCTTGCAAATAATATTTTTTTTTCTGTAGGATAAATACAAGGCAATTCTGCACAAGTTAACTATGTCTCTAAAAAATATGGAAAAGTTTATAAAAAGTTTCAGGATATAATATTATATAGAAAATGGCAAAGTAATCACCCACTAATTCCTGAGTGAAGGACAAGCAATTCGCCGACATTATTACAGAAACATCTTTTATCAAAAAAAATTTTTACCAGGAACAATCCTTAAAACGGATAAAAATATATATTACCCACGCTACATCCTCAGGTGGACATTTTGAACCCCAAACTGCTTCCGCCGGAAGCCGCAAGCTGCCGCTATAGGCCGAATACTAATATTTTCCATTCTCCCTTTTCGGTGATAAAAAAACAACTAAATCTACATGTGAAACAAAGTGCCTGGAAACAAATAAATTGTTTGGAAACAAATAAAATTCCAATGTATCAAAATGATATTCCAGTTTATAACCTGGTAAAATGTTTTGTCGATCCCTTTCCATCATTTTTATTTATTTATTGGTCGTTTAAAGTTTAGAGAACTCCAGAAAAGCATAGAAATATCACGCCATAATAATTTTTATCGAAAAATCCTGATCACTTGTTATGCTTCGCAAATATGAATAAGTTGTTGTATTTCTCTTTTAATATTACATTATATAATTTTCTGTGATAGTTCCAAAACATGACACTTCATGGTACTTGACTAACCTGTGTTTTTATTCGTTTGCAACTTAAAAAATGTTTGCCACATACTCCATATCTATACATGGTGTTATAAATTCGGCCTTCGCCATTAGGATTTCGGAAACGGTAAGAGATACGAAGTCGGTTAAATTGGGTCAAAGTTGCGTAATTATTGGCCCAATAATATGCCGCAAGAAAATCAAAAATAAATACAGGGGCTTTCAAAATATTTTAAAAAATTTAAAATTTTGCTTCCGGCTTTTATTTTTTCGTGATTTTGTTCGAAGAGATGTCCAAAAATAAATTTTATTTCCTCATTGCTATTTTTTATTCTCCACAAGGTGACATTATCAGAACATTCATGCGACGTTTCGTATGTCACCATCATCAACGCAATTTTTTTAAATACGGGCCTGGATCTTCTTGCCACCTGTTGGTTTTCCGACGTTTTGTTCCTTTGCCATCTTCATTAAAATATCCGTAATACGTTCCTGTATTTTGTTTTTATAAATTCGATATAAATCGAAAATGTAAAACCCAATCCTCCCTTTAAAAGTCTTAAGAAAGTGCTGGCTTTAGGAGTCTAAAAAATATATTATGGCTTATCAATTAATTGTTAATTTAATTAAGTTAAAAACACTTATTAAGGGGACATAAATTTAAAATTACCTTTCAAGTTTATTTTGAGCCACCTTTTGTTTACTTTTTACTTTCGCATAAACCAGCAGGAATAAATTAGTGCATTTAGCTTCTAAATTTGTATTAAATTACTTTTTGTTTATAGATGCTGGGTTTTTTCGATAATGAATCGTAACATATATCAGAAGTTTATAATGGTGGCTCTTAACACAATCTCTCTCCTAACAAATTTGTTGGTCACAATTGGGATTTCAGAACGGTAATACAGGGGCTTTCAAAATATTTGGAAAATCCAAAAATTTTATGGTTAGGTTTTTATTTTTTCCCGACTTTGTTCGAAGAGATGTCCAAAAATAATTTTCAGTTCCTCATTGCTACTTTTTATTCTCCACAAATGGCATAATCCAATCTTTAATGCGACGTTTCGTCTTTGGGTCAACATAATCAACTTAATTTTGTTAAATACGGGCCTGGATTTTTTGTTTAAATTTTGAAAGACACAATGAACACGTATTTATAAAACACAATTTTAACACAATACAATAACTATTGCACTTTCTATCACTACTAAACTGGGTGGGTACATCCATATCGGACATCGCCGAACAACCTCGATGAGGGTCTCACGAGACCCATCGGGTGTCTCACGAGACGCATGCGCTATCAACTGTCTGGGATATAATCAATCAAATTAGCGCTAGCTATCTGTAACCATTGACAACTGACTATGTTGCCATATCTTTAGATTAAAAATACTTTAATCAAACAAATATATTATTTTGCATTTAAATATCAGAATGAATAGTTTGATAAGGAGGATTTAATAATATTAAAACTATAATAGAATATTGGTTTCTTATATACCTATTATAATTTAAATGCTTCAATGTAAATTTGATGACATGTACTTACGCTAAGAGGAAATTTGTATTACTATTAGTTTGAAATAAAAAAACAGTGGTACTACGTAATAACAATAATAATTAAAGATAGAAATAGCAATAATAATTTTAAAATTTTCAGTTTCTTCTAAACAAAATGAAATTATAGGTACGTACTAGGGGTATTTTTATGAAGATGGTCAATTTAAGGAACAAAACGTTGGAAAACCAGTAAGTGTTATATTCCACTGTAAGTGAATTTCGTTCCTCTTTCATAAATTAAACAAAAAAATCCAGGCCCATATTTAAAAGAACCAAGTTTATGATGGTTATCCAAAGACGAAACGTCACATGAAAGATCTGATAATACCATATTGTGAGAATAAAACGTAGCCATGAGAAAACGAAACTTATTTTGGATATCTCCTCGAACAGGAAAAAATAAAAACCGGAACGCAAAATTTTAGATCTTTGCAAATATTTTGAACGGCCCTCTATTTATTTTTGATTTTTTTACGGCATATTATTAGGCCCATGATTACGCAAGTTTGTCCGAATTTAACCAACTCCGTATCTCTTACCCTTTATGAAATCCCAATGGTGAAGGCCGAATTTGTAACACCCTGTATAGGGTATCAATTTGAAAACTTAATATCTAGCTTTCAGTAATTAATATTCAAAATAGGTAAATGTTGTTATTTGTTTTACCTCCTGGGAGGGGTAGGCGTTACCCTCAAAAACTTAAATGGTAAGAGGGTCAAGTGACAGTGGTATTTTTCCAATAATACTCCAATTCATTATGTTTTGAGTAATACTTTCCAAGAAATCACATTCCATAGCCATTCCAATAAGCGGTGGGTGGTGGTGGATGGGTGGCTGTAAACCTTAGTAACTACCTGCAGGGCCCTGCTAAAAGAGGAGCCAATCCTTGAGCACTACTCAAAAAATAATACAATAGGAAATATATTTAAATTACTTTTACAACGATGTGCCAATTCACCTCACTTCCCATTTAATATTTTAAGGGAATTACATCACGCAAGCTGCAAATATTCTTTAAAAACGTACCACTTTCCAATAAAATTGACGTGTTTTTCCGATTCTTAATATTTATTGGAAACAACATATTAAGAGAAGTTTTCAAATTGAGGTAATCTACAAAAGTCGATATTATTCCTACTTCGTTTAGTTACCATTATACAACAATTTTATTTAATAACAATGCTCTTTGACCGATTTGTAATGCACTGAAGCTTCTAATGGAAAAAAAGGCGTTACAGAACAGATGGCGCGGAGTTAGTTGGGATTATGTTAAAAATAAAATTGTGAAAAAATTTTTTGATTGTTTGACGAAAATTGTCATTCTTAAATAAAGAATAAAGAACCAAGAAACATGAAAAAATAATTTTACGCATGTACTTATTGATTTCCTATAATAAATTGTATTTTAACATTTTTTTTTGGACATTATTTTTAATTTGCCGTCCTTATATGCTAATCTATTTGGTTTGTTATAGCACCTTATTTTTGAGTTATTATGATTATAGAAAAATTGGGTAGATTCAGGAACATATATTTAAATTGTGCCACATGTGCTGCTTATTAATTTAATTAACATTAATTATAATAAATATAATAGGATAATTATAATTATTTATTTCCAAATGAACTTTTAAGCCAATTACAGGAAATATTGAATAATTTATAACATACATATTATAACAATACAAATAATTAATATAAATTTACGAAAGACAGAAATTATTAAAATTATTTTTAATTACTAATATTTCTGTATTTTCCATAACAAAATTTATTTGTTTGTTTTTAATAATATATATTTTTTAAATCGTCAATAAATGTGTCTGAGTTGCCGAATTAATAAATGATGGTTCTATAAAAAATTATTTGAGAGGGAAAAAAATGTAAGCAAGCTAACGACGAATAAAATGGAGGTTGTGGAAACATTCTATTCAGAACTATACCGACACAGAAATACCCAGGACCAAAGTACCAACATTCCCAAGGGCCAAAATCAAGGATCAGAAGATATTCCTGAAATTAGTTGGGATGCAATGAGAAGGGTCCTGAAAGAAAATGAAGAATAACCAAGCTGCAGGATAAGATGGTATAACTAACATTCGAATCAATAAAAAAGACGAAAATGCCTTCCAACATCTGATCATATGGAAACTATTCAAAGCTGGTTTGGCAGACGGAACAACCCCTTCACAGTGGGATTGAGTAAAAATCGTAATTCTTCACAAAAGGGAGACATATCTAGTCTATATTGTTGACGCTGTGACGACCTGAAATTTCGGTGATAATAGTAACTCATAGCAATACAACTTTCGTTATTGGAAGCCTCGACAGCCTAGAACATCGAAGACAGGTTGGTGATTTAACTCTCTTTTACAGATATTTCCATGGAAAATGCTCGGCTGGCCTTTCCCTCTTAATTTCTGCCCAGAGCGGCGAATGGCAGAATTACACGACGAACCACTGCCGCCCATCCATATGTGGTTCAGCTCAGTAATCGTCGAACTTCATTATGTAAGAATTTTTTCATCTGGAGGACTTCATCCTTATGGAACGACCTTCCCGAGGTCGTATTTCCCAACGAATATAACCTCCAACGATTCAAAACAAACGTTAATCACTTTATCGCATAAGCACCGCTCCCAGAGTGCCTTAAAGGATTTTTTCTATAGTGCTTGGGTTTGATCATAAAAACAGGGTAGAAATTAAATTTTATAATTTATAAAACGGTTTTGTCAAACTGTAACTTTAAAACTCTGTATATTGATAAAAAATCGAGATTGGAAAAATAATATAAAGTACTGACATTATTTAGACTTTATATTTATATGTACCATCGTGCCGATAAAAAACTAGGACAGCAAAATCTCAAAACTGGGAACGGAAATACATATCTCATAGACTATAAAAGGTACTCGACAGCTGCAAAGGTAAAAACACCTAACTTTTAGAAAGTAACCTAGGTTACATAATTTAAGGTTTGGATTTTGCGATACGGGGCGGAATCAAAATATGTTACTTGTTTTATAAAGTTGAGCGGAAGGTTATATGGAGGAACTAAATGTATTATATATTTTTTATCATGAAAAAGTCAAATGCTTTATTTAAAGTAGGCATATTTAATGTCGCCAAAAAATGAAAATAAAACTGAATAATCAAAGAAATTTAACAGAGAGTAAAAAATATAAAACACAAAAATTTGTCGTAGCAAAAATTTTTTTTTAATATGTAGTCTTAGAACATTCCTGTTTATTACTTATTGATAATTAGTAATCTTCTATTTTCATCTTTAGCAAACATTCTAGGGGAACCTGAAACTGCTCCTAATAATAGTTCGATGCCTTGCTATTTTTTGTTTAGCCAACAATATTCCGAATAAAAGCACAATGTCGCAACCGACTGTAGATAATAGCCTTTTTCTGGGGGGTTAACTGTGGCATATTTTAAAAAAATGTGCTTGACAAGTTAATGATAAAGTGACAATCTATGTTGACATGTAAAATTTGTATATGACATTTTACTGGTACCAGACTCGACAGTAAATAATTCCTAATAGTCAAGGAGAAAATAAGAAATTTTGCTGTCCTAGTTTTTTTATCGGCATAATGACATTCTATTATTTATGATGATATTATGATAGAATAGTTGAACGTGGGATTATTTTAAATATAAAATTCTCAAAAAATTATTTCGTTTCGTTTGTTGGCATTAGATTGTTCTTCTGGAAAAACGTTAGTAATGACCATGATTTCGCAAATTCGAATAAACGCAACAATAAAGAATATGTAAATTTTTTAATTACCGAACCCATCAGCCCTATACGAATATTTATTTTTAATGTTTATATTATAGTAGGGCATGTCGATTTAAAAAGTAATT
Source organism: Barypeithes pellucidus (assembly GCA_963991005.1). Lineage (NCBI taxonomy): Eukaryota > Metazoa > Arthropoda > Insecta > Coleoptera > Curculionidae > Barypeithes > Barypeithes pellucidus. The sequence goes on from OZ022556.1 coordinate 34,180,954, forward strand.
TCGCTGAAGTTATTATAGTCGAATCCATGCTAACAAAATAAAAGTTTAAGTTTATTACAAAAATATATACAGGGTTATGATAAAGAAAGGGATTGGGCTTATACAGGGTGTTTCCTAACCTCTCTGAAAAATGAAGGAGATTTTAAGACTAAAATGTGGTATAAAAGTTTTTATCTCAAATCACAATCTGAAAGACATTGACAATGACAATTTTCTATTTAAGTTTGAGACGTCAAAAAATGTCAGTAAATGTTAATCAAATCAAAAACCAAACATTTTAATGGTGCATACTGGCATTAAAGTACATATTAATATTTCGTAAACGGTTGAAGATAGGTATAGGGCATGATTTATGATATATGTCTAGAAATGATTGTAGAATATAAAAATATAAAAAATAAAATGTTCCATTAAAAAATATTGAAGTTGATACAAGTAGCATATTTATGGTCCATCTCGTATAATATCTTTTTTGCTAAAAAAATACATTTAAAAAAACAAATTTGACGGGTCAGAGCGATTCTTCATTAAGTGGACGGTATTGTATATAAAGGCCTGATCCGTTTCTTTATCATAACCCTGTATATCAAAATAAATGTTCGATATTTATTCTTATAGAAGTTTGGCAAATAACTCTTACAATCAGACGCCTAATAAACAGAGAAGAGAATGTAATATATATATCAGCTATAAATGAAATAAGGAGGAAATGGAATTTCATTGTCATATCCTAATTCGCTTGTTCTCACCCTCTGCCACGGTATTGGGAAAGTTTACACGTTTAGTAAAAGTTCACTAGATCTAGTCATTTGTTTTTAAATTTAGTGATTTAGTGAAAATTGTTTAAAAATTTTTATTTCCTATTGATTTTTTATTCACATCTAAAATGTTATTATTAATTGAAAATTTGAATTTATTGCTTTACTATTTTGATTAAATAACTTTATATCGTAGTCCTGAAAGGTCTCGACGTCAAGAAAGCTTCTGGTCCAGACGAAATTCTTATTATAGTTATCAAGAGATGCGCCGATGAACTAACACCAGTATTTTGTAGACTTTTTAACTTATCCTACAAACAAGGAATATTTCCATCGTGCTGGAAGACGGCACGAGTCCAGCCTATACCAAAGAAAGGTAAGAGAACCCTGCCTAGCAACTATCGACCAGTCGCATTGGTTTCAGTTATATCAAAAGTAATGGAGAAAGCTATAAACCAACATCTTCTAAAGTACTTGGAAGGCTTCAACATTACCAGCGATCATCAATATGGTTTTCGGAAGTCCAGATCAACTGGAGATCTTCTAGCCTATGTCACTCATCTTTGGAACAACACAATCGAACATCATGGGGAGTCTCGGGCTATTGCACTGGATATTTCTAAAGCCTTGGCATGAGGGACTTCTAAGTAAACTGCGATCCTATGGTATGCCCAGTCGATTCTGTGCATGGTTGTCTAGCTTTCTTAAGGACCGCTCTCTGCACGTGCCGGTGTTCCTCAAGGGTCCATATTGTCTCCCACTCTCTTCTTACGCTACATTAACAACCTTCTAGTGAAAACGAAAAATCCGATATTGTTTTGCTGATGATAGCACACTTATCTCATCTTTCTCTTTGAATGCACAAACATCGGCTGCCGACGCACATCTTCGCAGATAGCATGAAGTATCACGCCTCAACAAAGACCTGGAAGAAATTTTTGCTTATCGTGACAGTAACCAAGTCGAATTTATCGCTAAAAAAAACCCAGGCAGTAGTTTTCTCTAAAAAGGTTAACATTACAGAACCGGATATAGTCATGGACGGACACGCAATCTCACTGGCTTCATCTATTGATTTGCTAGGTGTCAATCTGGGAGGAAATATGTCTTGGCATAACCACGTTGTGGCAATCGCCAAGGTAGCTTCTCAAAACCTTGGTGTACTCACACGAACCAGATAGTTGTACACACCTCAACAACTTTTGACACTATACAAAGCCCAGATTCGACCATCACTAGAGTACTGCTCTCATGTCTGGAGATCTGCACCCAAACATACTCTTCGGCTACTGGATTCCATCGAAAGGAGGGCCATCCGTCTGATTGGAGAACACGAGCTGACGAAGAACCTCGACAGCCTAGAACATCGGGGACAGGTTGGGGATATGACTCTCTTTTACAGATATTTTCATGGAAAGTGCTCGGCTGACCTTGCCCTCTTAATTCCGCCCAGAGCGGCGAATATCAGAATTAGACGACGAACCACTGCCGCCCATCCATATGTGGTTAAGCTTAGTACTCCTCGAACTTCACTATTTAAAAATACTTTCATCTGGAGAACTTCATCCTTATGGAACGATCTTCCAAACGAAAATAACCTCCAATGATTCAAAACCAACGTGAGTTGCTTTTTGCGCACACCCACCACTCCTAGAGTGCCCTAAAGGATTTTTCCTTTAGTGCTTGTGTTTGATCATAAAAAAAAAAGTCTTCAACGTACAATACCTAAATCAGTGGCGTCACCAAGGACTGGCATAAATTAGGAAGGAATTTTTAAAATTTTATTCTTTAGTTTTTGTACTCTTTTATTATGGAAATAAAAAGTTATATTATTTATTAGAATTATTATTAATTATTCCTTTAGTTTTAAATCTAGTTAAATTTTTTTATTGAATTCTTAAAGCACTCTCTTGAGCCAGTGATTTTTTAATTTTTAACCTGTCAACATTGCGTCGATAAGCAAGAGCCGCTTGCAGGATTTCCTTCCTCCGCGCATCCGTAATCCATGACTGCGTCGCATAATATTGGTTGGTGGTGGAAGAAGAAATAATCTTGCTTTAAAATACGACGCGAAATGCTGCTTCTCTTTATTTAATTTATAGCAGGTACATTACGTTCTCTTTCCTGTCCGTTAAGCGTTTGATTGTAATAGATGTTTGCCAAACCTGTGTTTCTTTCTTACATATATTAATTTGCTTGAATAACTGTAGATCTTTTAGCACCTTATTTTTAAGTTATTACGATTATAGAAAAATATTTATAGTTTAAAAAACCTATATTTGAGTTAATCACCTTAAATAAATTGTCTGTATTTATTATCATCCACATTAATTAAGTGTGTTCCAAGAAAAAAATATTTAAATTTATAAATTCATTGTTTATTGATGAATTTGCAGCAAAAAAACTGTTCAAAAATGTAGGTTCGCTATGCATTCTTCCACATTGTGTTCCATAAAATGTTTAACGACAGCCGTCAATTAAAAAAGTTTAATTAAAATAACTAGAAAATTCTTGCAACCAAAAATGTTAGTGACTTTTATTTATAATTTTCCAGAACTGTATTTTCAGGGTCATTTTCATAATAAGCTCCTACTAATTTCGTAGATATAATTAATCTGAGGGCCGCAATTCCGCCACTCGATAGGGTCCATTTGTTTTAGAGAAATGCGAATTTAAAACTAATTAGAGTAATGTATCCTATTTAGGGGAACTTTATACCTGGTGACGTCGAATAATAACTGCAATAGTAGGAATTCTTTCAAAAAAAAATCACTGTTTAACAGGGCATGAGAATTATATTTTTTTTTTAATTAAGGCAACAATCTATAATTCGCCGACCTATAATTCCTCTGTGGCACTGCTACGTATACGTATTTGCTTCATGACTGATTATCTAACTATTAGTAATTAGTAAAATTTCAATGCGCCATCTTAATTTTTAAAGAACTAAAAACAATGGCATTTTACTTACTAGGAAACGTAATTTTCGACCCCCATACAAAGCCGGAAAATGTTTTTTTTCCTTCAGGGGTGGAAAATTCTTTTCCTCCTTTTCAGTTTCTTAAGACATTTAAAAACTTCTCACTACTCTTATGTTTGCATTATTAAAACTGTCAGAGCAGGAAATCGTTGTCAACACGATGATGACGAGGCACCAGCTATGTGATATTTTGTCAAATAGCTGCATATAGTGCCACAACTTTCTATTGTTGTTCTTATAAGTATGCATACATTACAATATTTACGGCAAAATTTTAAAGAACGTACAGGGTTTACTACGTCGATGAGCCACTATCGATATATGAAGAATCGTACAGTATATTCGAATTTTTTGAAAATTCGTATGATTTTTCTAAACCGTATATATCCAAAAAATATGGTTTCAAGATGGTGATACTTCTGGTTGTACCGGAAGTATATATTAACATTTTATTGTAAATTGAATTGAAAGTCATCAAAATTCGATTACTTTTTGGTATAGAGAATCATTATGATATGACTTGAATCGTTTCGGATAATTAAAAATGGAAAAGTTGAAAAAGTTATATACATATCTCAAAAAGAATATGCTTTTTCTCCCTTGGATATTAATCATGGGAGGAAAAGTAATAGTTTTCTCGCTTGCTATATCAATAGCTATTATCCCTAAAAAGAAAATAGGACAGAAAACGATACCTTAACATCTGCATTTTATATTATTTGTGCCTATGTGGCAATAAAAACGTATTTAAAACAGTTACTAGTTAGAAGAGCATTTACACATTTAAATAGTAGAACGTGGGAATTAAACCTTTTTCTTTTAACTACTTTTGCAAAGTGAAATTGGCGATTAAGCCTGTCTAATGTCCCAAATTAGTTTCCTCTTGCATATAAAATTTGATTGTGGATTTGTTAGAAGCCATCTAATTCTCCAAGTCGGACGAAATGTAATCGGAATCTAGGAAAATGGCATTAAAACGACATACTGATGGTTTAAACGTAAACGCTTCTTTCTAGTCTACTGGTTGATATACATGGTGACCGTTTAAAAATAATTGGACCCCCTTCTGCAATAAGGAACCAACTGACAAAACCAAAAAAGGGAGAAAACCGGTATTAAAAGAAGTTTATTTAAAAAAAAATTGGTAGTGAATATGAAGCTGTAAGTTGTTTATTAACTAGTTTTTTATTTTCAAAAACATTAGAATGTATGTAGTTCTTCATCTAAAAATAATATTTTTTTGTCGTATATTCTTAAAGAAAAATCATTTGGTTCTTCTTTGAAAAATGAAATTTATTGAAAAAAAAAACTCATAACGGAAATACAATGAAAAGCACTATATAAAAACACAACAAATGTGTTATTAGTCTTCTATTAAATTTGGTCTTCAAAATCAATCAATCAATATCTCCATTGAAGCCCTCAGTATCTTCTTGTAGGGTTTCATCGCCCATAAGGTTAGTATTAAAATGTTGATCCGCAGCGGAAATCAGGTCCATGTAAGATTTTATATCGTTCAGTTTAAGTTTTGGTATTGCTCTACCTTGAGGCATTCTTCGAAGCTATTACAAAATACTACGCCTAAAGTTGGTACCCCTTTCCTTTTATCCAGTTTATGTCGCTCTCGTAATTTATTTTTATAAAAATGCTGCAAGGTTTATTTTTGGCAATATAATTTTTTTTTATATGTAACCAGTTAATCTTTTCATCTAAAACGTATTTTTTCTATTTATACTTTTTTTTAATACTCTAAAATTAACAAAATTGACTAAATTCCTAAATCTACAACATTTAAAAACACATTTAGCAGAAAGCATCCAAATTACATTTTAGCAAAAAAGATCCAAATTATTATAAAATTAGTCTTACCTACAAGGCATTATCGCCTGGATTAGCTACATTGTTTAATAAATCAATATTTAACAAACTAACTTTATTATTCACTCACAGGTCTAAAATTAAAAAAATAGCTTAACCTAGAAGAAACCGATTGCTTGTTGGTTCCGTCTTGCATAACGCGCACTGCCCAGTACTTTATTGCAATAAATTACTCCAAATACGGTGATCTAAGTCATGAGATAAAAATCGAGATAAGAGAGAAGAACAGACTCTTACATCAAGCCTATAGAACTGGTGATCCGGCGATCAAAATCCAAGCAAATCTGGCAACACAGCGTATCAAGAAACAACTGATAGATGCAGAGTCTGATATGTGGGATAGGAAGGTCAAAAGCCTGAATATCGAAGATAACAGTCTCTACAGAATGACAAGAACTCTAACGAAGGGCTCACGCAAACAGATGCCGCCACTAACAACCGCAGACAACGTCATTCTGACAGACGCTAAAGAAAAAGCTGAGAAATTTGCTGAAGTTCTTTACGAACAGTTCAGCGAAAATCCAGCCAACAACAAAGCATCAGAAAACCGGATTAACAGAACTGTAGAGATCTATAAACGCATGGATCCCCACCCCGATCCCAACCTGCAACACATCACAGCAGATGAAGTGAAAGGTCTAATAGCCAAGACCAAAATAAAGAAGGCACCCGGTATTGATGGCATCTCCAACAAAGCCTTCAAAAATCTACCGGACAACATCATAAACGACATAGTCTATATAACAGAAGCAATGCAGACCCTTGGACAGTTCCCTGTCGCCTGGAAGAAGGCAAAGATCGTAATGATAGGGAAGGCTGGACAAAATAAGAAACTCCTGAGTAGCTATAGGCCAATCAGTCTACTGTCTAACTTGGGCAAATTAGCGGAAAGGTTAATCTCGGGTAGGCTATCAGCCTTTGTCGAAATTAATCACTGTATACCAGAGGAGCAGTTCGGCTTTAGAGCAAATCTGTGCACCGTTAGACAGGCGACAAGGTTCGCCTCTAATATTCTTAGGGGTTTCAACACCAGGAGACACACAGCGGCCGTGTTATTCGATGTAAGCAAGGCGTTTGATAAAGTATGGTACAACGGGCTTCTACTAAAAATGATAAGGATGGGAGTACCTGACTACCTGATAAGACAGATTGCGTCTTATCTGGAAGACAGGTCTTTCCAAACATGGATTGACGAAGAACTGTCATCATCAAAGAATATTCGAGCTGGTGTACCTCAGGGTTCAGCAATAGCCCCCCTGCTTTACAACATCTACACTGCTGACATGCCGAAGTTTCCCATGTGCGACAATTACATATACGCAGACGACACGGCATTTGCAGTATCAGGAAAAAGCCCTAAAATACTAACCCTAAGGCTCAACAGGAACATCGCCCTCTTTGAAGAGTGGCTTTCAAAATGGAAGATCAAAATAAACCCGGACAAGACTCAGGCAATTTACTTTTCCAGGGCACGCCTCAAACTCCCAACGGGGAAACTCAAAGTGGGAAACCAAGATATCGACTGGAAACAGAGTGTTAAGTATCTTGGTTTACACTTCGATAAAAGGCTGACCTGGAGGGTAAACTCAGCCAACATCATAAAGAAGGCCAACCAACAACTCGGCGCTATATACTGTTTACTCAACAGAAGGAGTAAACTCAATCTACGAACGAAGGTAAACCTCTACACGACATTCATCAGATCAGCGATGATGTATGGTGCCCCAGCCTGGTGCACCCTATGTAAGTCGAGCCTTCAAAAAATACAGGTAATGCAAAACAAGGTACTAAAGATAATAGTAGACACTCCTCGATACACACGGAACGACATTATACACAGAGACCTCGAAATTGCTACAATTTCGGAGTTTCTAGACAAAACCATCACCAAATACCATACTAAGGCTAACATTGCCAACAATAGCACGATCGCTGCTTCACACATACATTCACGACCTAACGCTACATACAAATTACCGAAAGACTGGCTCACGCGCAACCGCGTCTGAGTCCAAAACAATCAAAATACAAAAAACAACAAAGATTGCCTTGCTTTGCACAACCTGCAAAAACCAGGTGTAACATGACGACTACGCCTACCCTACTACCCACTACCTTATACGTTCGGAGCTCTCGAAATTTGTTCACTCGATTAACTTCGAGTGAAAAAATCTCTAGAGCTGGCACCCAACATAAATGTATAGCATAGCTAAATCAAAATCAGAATATGCAGTTAACCAGTCATAAGCGAAATCGAGTTATAGGTATGATACCTAACTCAGACGGTGAGTTTTAGTCAGTCGGCTCGTCTACCTCGTAGGCTAAACTTACACTCTGTAAGTTGACATTGGTCTGGTCTTTCCCCGCAATGTTGCTAACCTGACACTACCTGGCCCCCGCGAGGGTCAGCAGATTTCTCATCGTGTGTCCAAAAAAAAAAAAAAAAAAAAAAAAATGATGGATATGTACACCTACCCTGTATTGACGAGAACAAATAAGTTCGAAACCGGTCTACAGGTGGTTGCATCCTATCAATGGACAGGGCTTCTTTTCTTGGTAGTACCATTCAATCTGAAATAGTATTTTAAAGTGCTACTGTGTAGACAAAAATACGCCCTTATTGTATAAGGATCATCGGGTGGTCTGGGAAATAATAATTTTCCATATTGGTATTTGATGTTAATACCACCTGACAAGCATAGACTTTTCATTTCTTAAATAGACTTTTTTTCTATTCAAGCAGGGATGAAGAAGATGAAGTTCCCACTCAAAAAAATTCAGTCTTTCTCACCTATTCGTGCATCGACCTGGGGACCCACTTGACTGAATTAATATATTTATATAATTTGTGCGGAAAGATGTATTAACTAACTGATTTACTCAAAATATTTTGAGTTAAAATCAAAAGATATTTAAAAAAATCGGATAATAAACAAGGCGACTATTCGGATTAAGAGTTCGCTAAATTTTTGAATCTCTGAAATCGACTATTATATATTTGGGCCGGGGAAAGAATGACCGCGCGTCATACCTTTACAGTAATATCAAAGGTATGTTCTTTTTAGGGGAGAGTGGCCGAAGATGATGCAGTTGATAAGATGACCCATCTTAATTTACCTTACTAGCTGGTGTAAGTTGAAATATTTGTTTAAAGTACCACTCATCTGACTGCAATGCAGAACATGCTAACATTATTCAAGGTCGCTCTGGCAAACGCCAGTCGTGATAAACATAAAAAAGTGAAAATACACACGACGAAAATGTGAAAATATATTTTAATATTTACTTTTTTCTTTGAAATATCGAAATATACGAGCACACAAATCTCAGAGGATGTACCAATAAATAAGACTATTTTTAGCCAAAACTCTGTTTTATATATATGTCAATATATTTGTAATGTATATATTTTTTAAAATATAAAGGTTTGTTTTTTAGTAACTAAAGTCTGAATTATTACATTTAACGATTTGGTTAAAAGGACAACTTATTATGCTTTATAACTCGATTTAAGACTTTTAATTAATCCTTTTATAATTATCCGAGAAGCGCGTCATCTTAAGGTCGGTTCTCATACATCAGTGACCGCACGTGATTTTAGCGGCGAGATGGAAATATTTCTTATAGGCATTAGTATTGGCCTATTCATACCTATCCGACGTGATACCGTGACAGTGCAAACGGTGCTGCAATCGACATTGTAACGTGCTAGTAAGATTACTTTTCGACAATATTTTTGCATATTGTTTTTCGTATCGGTTTTACGGGTACGTCATTAGTAAAGATAGAAGGATGCGGTTTGCGCATCACTTTGTTTTTTTTGTTGACTATTGAACGTAGAAAAAATCTGAGTACGTCACTGGATTCTACCTAAAAAACTACAAAGAGAACATTTTATTTCTTTTTGATAAGTTGCACGGTAACCTTGATAGGGTGGTCTCCAAACTAAAATTCTCAACAACATTCCGTTTTTTTTTATGATCAAACACAAGCACTATAGGAAAAATCCTTTAGGGCAATCTGGGAGAGGTGCGTGTGCGCAAAAGCGATTCACGCTGGTTTTGAATCGTTGGAGGTTATATTCCTTGCGAAAAACGACCTCGTGAAGGTCGTTCCACAAGGATAAAGTCCTCCAGATGAAAGAATTCTTAAATAATGAAGTTAGAGGAGTACTAGGCTAAACCACATATGGATGGGCAGCAATGGTTCGTCATGTATTTCTGCTATTCGTCGCTCTGGGCGGAATTAAGAGGGCAAGGTCAGCCGAGCACCTTCCATGAAAATATCTGTAAAAGAGAGTCAAATCCCCAACCTGTCTTCGATGTTCTAGGCTGTCGAGGATCTTCGTTAGCTCGTGGTCTCCGATCAGACGAATAGCCCTCCTTTCGATGGAATCCAGTAGCCGAAGAGTATGTTTGGGTGCAGAGCTCCAGACATGAGAGCAGTACTCTAGTGATGGGCGAATCTGGGCTTTGTATAGTGTCAAAAGTTGTTGAGGTGTGTATAACTTTCTGGTTCGGAAGAGTACCCCAAGCTTCTGAGAAGCTACCTTGGCGATTGCCACAACGTGGTTATGCCAAGACATATTTCCTCCCAGCAAATTAATAGATGAAGCCAGTGGGATTGCGTGACCGGCCATAACTATATCCGGTACTGTAATGTTAACCTTTTTATCCTGGGTTTTTTTTTATCATAAACGAGGAGGCCTGTCACAAAATAGTAGTTCTGCGAAATCCGCATCCCTCTTTTACTAAGAATGAAGAGAATCCGTAAAACCACCGAAAAATGGACACCCTGTACAAATAAACTTCTACCCACAGCTATGTTTAGCTCTGCTCTCGCGATCCTCGATTGTCGAAATTCTGACGTCATGAGGGGCGTACTTTGAAAAACCTTTGTATTTCGGAACTGCTGGTTTGTTATTACTATAATAGGCTATCGGCTATAGGCTAATTGGAATCGTTCCCCCTGTTCTTCACTAAGGTCGCCAAGATTTTCTGGGAATCATTCTAAGTGGCTGTGGAGATATGCTCATATTATACCCATGTTTGTTCAAGTTGTTGAGCATATCTTCCACTATCTATCGGTAATTTTCGATTTATTGTTTCCGAGAAAATTTTGCACAACCTTAACAAAAGAGCACCATGTATTAAATTCAGTTTCGGCCTTTGATTCTGTAAAATATGAATCTTTTATGAGCTCTCGGATCTGAGGTCCATAAAATATTCCGGCTTTCAATTTCTCCTTGCTGAGTGCAGTATATTTACTGGACACACACACACCATTCTTAAACTAAATTTTGCAAATGCATGCAGACAATATTCTGCATATGGGGATTATATAGGCACTAATACCTTATGACACAAGCCAAGTTAACGAATTATTTTATGAGGCTTACGGTATACAAGTTCATTCGCTTGCATTGCTTTCTAATGTATACTTTATGTATGGAAACGGTCGATTATTTGCTAAAGTAAGAAAGCTAGCGAAAAATGTTAAATACAAAACTTTTAGGGTATATAGAAATCTATTATACTACACATAAACTAAGTATACAGGATCAGTCAAAAAGCAATGGAAGAACAAAGTTACTTTATATTAAATGGAACCCCCTGTATATTATTCAATATTTCAATTATTTCCAAATTCTACAAAAATAATGTTAAGCACACGGTATACCCAATCTTAACCGTTTTCGAGATATCGAGTTTCGAATTTCGTTTCCAAATAAATCTAATAACAATAATAAAAAAGACAAACTAAGTTTTAGTAAACAACAATTTAAAATCCTATTTTATAAGGTGCACAAAGTGTCAACCATTTACCTCCTGGCAGTAATGAATTCGGTGAACAAAATTTTGTAGCGAATCTAAAAGGATATTGGGAGCAATACTGGAAATTTCATGCATTATTCTTTGTTGCAAATCTTCGATATTTTGTGGCTTATTTTTGTACACTAAATTTTTGATCTGGCCCCACAGGAAAAAGTCAAGAGGGGTCATATCAGGAGACCTAGCAGGCCATTCAATTGCACCTCTGCGCCCAATCCATGTACTAGGAAAAGTTTTCTCTAGATATTCCCTCACCATCCGTCCAAAATGTGGTTGAAACCATATTTGTTCAGCCGGTAAATTGGGATTATTATGGTTCGGGAATAATCGTCTGAGCTGTGGAACAATATTCTCTTGTAAAAGTAATAAATATCGTTCAGAGTTCAAATTTCCATGTATAAAATAGGGTCCTATGATGTTTCCACCAATAATGCCACACCAAACATTGGATTTTTGTGGTCGTTGGGTATGAACTTGTTCCATCCAATGTGGATTTTGGTCTAACCAATATCTACAGTTGTTTTGATTTACGTGCCCGTTTAAACAAAACGTTGATTCATCAGAAAATAAAATGTGGTTGATAAAGTTGACATTTTGATTTAATTTATCAATAATGATTTCGCAAAACTGAATTCTGCGATCAAAATCGTCTTCACTCAATTCTTGTAACAAATGAGTTTTATATGGTTTGAATTTTTCTCTTTTGGTAATTTTTTGAATGGAATATCGACTCATATTATCATTTGAAGCCCGCTGTTGCGTCGAATTTATTTGATTTTCTACCACATCTAACATGAGATTTAGAGAATTTTCTTCATTAGTAACGCTTACCGGTCTTTCACTTTTTGGTCTTCACATCTCCAGTTTCATGACAACGCTGCAATGTTTTGGAAACAGTTGATTTAGTTATAGGTTCCCAATCTGGATGCAATTCATTAAAAATATTCACCACTTGGGTAAAACTCCGTGTCCTATGGCCGTACCCTATCATCATTAAAATTTCAATGCGCTCGGTATCACGTGCCATATTTACGCGAAAATTGTTCTCAAATTGTAAATGTAAGCATTTTTGGCATATCTATTGTCAAGATGACAAAACAACATTGTTATGAAGATAAACATTTTCTAAGGTAACTTGATGGCGTAGAATTAATGAATTTAATAATTTATTTGAAAAGGAAATTCGAAACTCGATATCTCGAAAACGGCTAAGATTGGGTATGTGGTATGCTTACCATTTTTTTTAGAATCTTGTAAATAATTGAAATATTGAATAATATACAGGGGGTTCCATTTAAAATAAAGTAACTTTGTTCTTCCATGGCTTTTTGACTGATCCTGTATACTTAGTTTATGTTGCAAATACGAAAATAAGACATCTGCAGGTGCAAGAAAATTCAAAGAAAAATTATTTGTTATCTGTAATAATTATATGGCCTTTTGCTAATATAAGATTAGATATTTCCAGCGATTTATGAATAAATAGATATAATTAAAAATGCATTATTCTTGGAATTAGTTAAATTTTTGATAAAATTTATGACCATTATAATAAAATTGTCAAATGTATTAATATTACCATTTATTATGAGTAGGCTCTATTTCAAAACTAGAGCTGAGACGAAGAAAACCTAAGTGTTTTTGGAATCACCGCATTCAAAATAACTAAAGTCAGTTGTTTTTCTTCGGCACAAGACAAAAATTTTTTTGTTGGGGTGTGTAATAAAAAAGAATAACACGTTTTCTTTGGAAACGGAATACAATTCCAGTGTGTTAGACGGAAAAGGTAAAATTAAAATATTGACAATGATGTTATTGTTTGTCACTATTGACATTTTTATTTTTTTTTTAATTTCTTGGTGTGGCTGCATGCACTTCTCAAGGTAGATCAACGAAACCTTAAGCACAACATTTGTGCTTGTGCTTCATTATCAGGAATCCAGAATCTTTATGTTGTAGAAACGGAGAATTCCTGGATGACTGAATGAGGCACTGAGGATGACCGAAAGGATGAAAGCGCTCTGCTAATTAATTGTTTTTTTTTAAATGCACTTAAATATAAAACTCACTGATCTATTTATATTTTTGTTTCGTGTGGTTCACAAATTTTTCAAATTTCTAAACGGGAAAGTGCTTTAAATTTAAATTTATCAAAATCAGTTCTTATAAAAACTTGCATACTGCATACTGACTGCATTTTGCCACTATCACATTAAAGAGAAACGCATACCTTCCAATAATTAATACGTTAAAAAAAAGTAGTGTTGTGATCGCTCGAGCGAAAAACCGCTTGATCACTCGATTATTGAAATAACCGACATCGCTCGATTATTAAAAAACCGCTCGAGTTATCTATTCAGGCGAAAACCGTCGCTCGTTACTTATTATCTTCCACTCGATACCCGAGCTTCACTTGACGCCGACGAAAATATACCGCTGTATTGTGATCGAGTTTAAAAACTGCTAGTATATTCGAACAGTTCTTCGCTCGATAGGAAATACTCTAGTTATAAATTCAGGCGAAAAACCGAAAAATATCGCCTGTCACTTGATATACGACCTTCGGTCTACGCGCCGCGCCATCCGAGTGGCGACATTCGAGTTTGACGCTGAGCAGGTACACGACATACGTCTTTCTTAAAGGCACATAAACGAGAAGGTGCATATAAAAAAGTATGCGAAATCCCTTAGCGGAGTTATCGCGACAAGGCTTTTGTAAAGTTTTGTTTTAACTGGCTAGCCAGCGGCGTAGTTTAGGTCTCCGATTGTAAATATTAAAAGATTAAAGGATATGATTTTTAAATTTTTATTTACTATAAACTCGAGAAAACTTCTCAAAAATAACATAATAATAGAAATTGTAAATAAAAATAACAAAACGAATAATATGGTTAACTAAATATATAGAAAAATTCGTTGGTAATCTTAAAGTAAACATTTTTAAATCCAAACATCATTAAACTCAAGAAGACATCTTAAACATAACATACATTATAGAAAACGTTAATGGAAAATAAGGAAACGAGCAAAATAGTTAACAAAACATAGTTATCGACAAATTTTTTGGTAATCAAAAGTAAACATTCTTAAATTTAAACAGGTCCTTTTAGGTAACTATAAACATGAATTTAAAAAAATAATCACCTTACTTTGCCAGTCGCGTAAGTAAGTCTATATTTTTGAAAGGCACACAGTGGGAACCTGATAGTTTAAAGTGGAATAATTTGACAAACCATTTTAAATATCTACTTATTTTATGCTCGTAGATTGAGAAAGATGTCTCTTGGCAATACATTTTGTTTTAAAAAAAGCACAAGAATAAACCCGAACAATAAATACATATTTGGGTGATTTTTTTGCAGTTTTTTTGTTTGGTATCGAGACACGTGGTAAAAATTCGTTATTCACAAATAAATAAATTTCTGGAATTTTTTTGGAGGCTACTACAAGTTTTTAGCTAAACCTGTGCCCACCCTTAGTTACGTGCCTGATAAATTCTCTACCTGATCACATCTAAACGGCTAGGTAGCCGGTCGAGCAGTCGGTGACGTCATCGCTTGGTGAATTGGAATTTTAAGCGATTCACTCGAGCGATTCACTCGATTATTAAAATCGCTCGAGTATCAAGTACTCGATTATTAAAATCATCGGGTTTTCCCAACACTAAAAAAAAAGTAACGACAGCATCTAGTCGGCATTCCAAAACAATTTCGACATTTCTCATCATATCGCGGCGGATCCCACGGGATCTAAAGGGAAGGTTTCAGAAATATTGCATCAATCAACTTAAAAACTTTGAAAAACTCTTTGGTTTTGGATTTTTATTATGGTCGTAGCTAGAAGGATCCCATTTATTATTCCAGCGGAGGAAAATTAATTTATTTATAACTTATTTCGAAAGGTTTCTCTGGCTAAAAATATCGTATTAGCCGGAAATTTTCCCATGTATATAACTATATCCAGTAAAAGTATATAAATACTTAATAACCATTAGCCGTATGATCGCTGTATGTAATTAAAAAAATTAATCGTTGCAAATGTTTATACTCTGTGCAGCATTTTTATGAAGTTTTAAAGAAACTTACCGCATGGTATTAATATAACAAAAATAAACCATTACACCGAGCGTTTGTGTATATCAACTTCTTAATTAGCATATTAGGTATTTTAATATTTTGTCTACTGCAGATTATTATGGATTATAATCAGACTATTATTATGGATTATAATCAGGCTAATAAATTGACTTTTGGTAATATGAATATGATAATTGTGGAAACTATATCATTACTGTCGAGCTTAGGTAGTTTATCGGAACACAACCCATCGAGGTTATCTATATGTAGAGACAGAAATGGAAATTTCCATCGAGGCTTGTATATTATTTTATTAAAAAATAATATATTAACATACAAGTTTCATAAGGTTATTAATTTTCACACGTCGCTTCACTCTTGGCTTTCAATGAATTGAATGTGACAATTAGTTTATTACATGGCGATTTTAGATTATTTTTTCTATTTCGGTTAGATTTTCATTTTTTTTTCAAAATAAACTAAAAAAAGTTTGAGAATCTAGTTAGGGAATTTTTATTTTTAATGTGGGTATTGCCTACTCAAATATCAAAAGATATCATGTCAAACCATATTTTAGGTTTTGGGTTTAACATTAGTTTAAGTTTTTAATAATTGCACGATTGCAAGCGAGGATTAAATAACAATTTTTTTTTGTTGTTTTCTAGTTCTCATTAAAGCTGGATTCATAGTTTCCGTAATCCGTAACGGTAAGCCGTAAGAAAAATAAACATGTAATTTGCAATAGAACAATAATTCGTAGTGCATAAATATTAAGCAGTAAAGCCTCCCACAGATCTCGTGATTTTTTATCGGTCCATCGGTGTTCGTGACAGGCCGTCGTTCCAAAACCGAAGTGAATGGGCGAAAACTGTTATGATGCCCGTCACGATGGATATCTGCCGATGCTTGTTTTTGATCGAGACGGGCCGTCGTTCGTAATTAAAATTAATAACGAGGAGTGTGGGAATTTCCTTCCAACGTGACAGTTTAAATTCATTATTGTCTCGTCTTTGGAAATTAAAAACTTTTAATATTTAAAAATGGGTATATAAAATATGGACAAAGACTTTTTAGCGGATGCACTTATTCTCATTATAACTTGTTAATTCTTAACTAAAACCATATGTCGTGAAATATGGAACATCCCGTTAATATCCGAAATACCCATCGCAGAAACAAATATAAATACAGTCCAATTAATTATCGAATATTCAAAAATTCGCGTCCTAATTAATAAGCTGTTATTTAGTTAATAATAAACCAATTTTAATATATATATTTGGACTGATTTAAAATTGATTCTAGAGTTTAGGGCAAATCAGTTTACGTCCTAATATGTCTAATTGTACATAAAATCAAGATGCATGTAAATTTCGTAAAATTTAAGTTCGACATATCTTTCAAAAAACTGAATTTAATTTATTTTTTAAACTAAATCAATTAGAGATACATATATTTGCCACCATGCCACTCGAGCTAATAAAACAATTACCATTTCTTCTAAACACGTTATAGTATTAAATACCAATGTATGGAAAAATTAAATTAATTAATTGCCAACCACCCAATGAAAACCTTATATAATAAGGGCGTATTTTTTTCTACACAGTAGCACGTTAAAAAATTAATGCAGATCGCATGGTACTACCAAGAAAAGCACGGTACAATAACTAAAGGTAAGTTATCAAACCTTCCCAATTTCGTCTGCCGCGCGCAGTGACGTCACAGAGAGAGTGATTTTTAAATTTCTTATGGAGATTTGTATTGCTGTCAGCGTTTTAAATTCTATTTTAAAGATATTAAAAGGTTTTATGCATGTAATGGTATATCAAATGAAAGAATAATATATGACAAGTATTTACGTATATTAATTTCATAGAAATATAATACACATTACAGCGAAAATATCACTAAAATAAGAAAAGATTCCGATAAACTTTTAAAACATTCGTTGCGCCATTCGAACCGGTTGACAATAGTCGAAGCTGTCCGACCACCCATGCTTATTGCCACCAGCGTTGTCAGTCTTTTAGAATTGTTTATATCCATTACTATTTTAACAATTTTTGATATGTCCATTCTTGTTGTGGGACTCCCCATATGAAATTTATGTTCAATCTGGAGGTGGCCCCCATATCATAGGAAAGTTTCGAACTTTTTTTTCGTACTTTTCTTACTCTGGCACTGGTTTGTGCGTTTTTTACTATTCTATTAGGTTTCGAACCGTTAACTTATTATTTTTGTTCAAAGATTTCTGGCAATACTGGTCGCCACGTGTGAGGGCCATTTGCTGTAGTTTTCCATGGAAATTTTCTAAGTTCACCAGAACTGTTTCTTATTTAGTCGTGTGTGTTTATTAAAATAAATATTTGAGATTTCATAATATGACGTGCTCTGTGTTGAAATATAAGGTGTTTCCGCTTTCCTAAGAGAAAACAAAGAATTAGAATGGTTTTATTTACATTTACTACTTAAGTATTTTCCACTAAAGCTGAGAGGGTGTATGGAAATTAAAATATTTAACTACTGAAGCAGACGATGAATTTCTTTACCTCTTCATAATTTAACTCCACTGAGTTTATAACTAGGTTGTATTTTAACTTTAATCTTTGTTGTATATTCATGAAATAAATATACCTAAATACCATGATATTATTATTTCATTTCACATACCATTAAATGCGTAAAACCTTTTAATACATTTAAAAGAGAGGTAAAAACGCTGACAGCAGTATAAATATTCATAAAAGATTTAAAAATCGCTCGCCTGTTGACGTCACAAGCCACGCCTCGGCGTGGAATCATACCTCTTAGATCTTTATACCATGCAAGGAATTAAAGCTTTCTCCATTGATATCCTGTAGACCGGTTTCAAACTCTTTTATTCTTGTCAGTACAGGGTAGTTGTACATACCTATTATCAGAGAAGACTATATACTTCACGCTATATTATCAACGGTAGTCGAGCAAATATAAAGCGTAGTGCCATCTCTTAGTAGTCCCACATAATCTGGACAGATAACAAGTTGCTGCAAAGCTACCTTGGCGATTGCCACAATGTCGTTATACCAAGACACATTTCCTCCTAGATTGATTGACGGCCAGCAAACTAATGTACGAAGCCAGTGAAGGTGTTTTCTTGCTATGACTATATCCGGTTCTTCAATGTTAATGTTTTTAGAGAAATCTGCTGCCAGGGTTTCTTGGCATTACACTCGACTTGGTTACTGTCATCCCAAGATAAAATTTCTTCCAGATCTTTGTTGAGGCGTGACACTTCATGCTGCCTGCGACGATATGCCGGCAGCCGATTTTTCTGACTTCAAAGTATACGAAGAGACAAGTATGCTGTTGTCTGTCAAGCTAAATATGGGATTCTTTTATTTCCTCTAGAAGGTCGATAATTATTTATTACAGTAAGAAGAGGGCGAGGGACAATATGAACCCTTGAGGGCACACCGGCATTGATGGTGAATATGTCTGAGAGCAATCAGTCAATAGCTATTTGTATGTGTGTGCCAAATTATTATAAATTAGTATCTTCAACAACAAACCTGATAATAAAATATTTTTTATTACTCATGACTGAGAAACACCGACTTATATCATCTATGGATAGCCAAACTCTAAAAGCAAAATGTAATGAGAGCGA
Source organism: Barypeithes pellucidus (assembly GCA_963991005.1). Taxonomy (NCBI): domain Eukaryota; kingdom Metazoa; phylum Arthropoda; class Insecta; order Coleoptera; family Curculionidae; genus Barypeithes; species Barypeithes pellucidus. The sequence goes on from OZ022556.1 coordinate 34,200,129, forward strand.
ATTCTTAAGTTAAAATATTTACGTTGGTCAATGTCAATTACTTACTTTTTTACTATTAAACAGTCCTTACTGGCCAATAAACAATTTATTTTCTCGCATAAAAGAGGGCCTTGTACCCATCACTGAAAAGCCACTTTTCGAATTAATTTTCATATATCCATTGTCGATATATCGATAGATTTTTAATATTGTTACATCCCTACGACCGATTTCGGTTCTGTACGATGGTCTTTGGTTGGCGTAAGGCGAGAAACGATCAACTTTTAAAAATATTACCGGTGAACCGTACGCACCAACCCATTTTTCACTCATAGAACTCATTAACTTTTTACTGCGCGTCCCATAAGCTGTATATATCCATAGTTATAGGTCGGTGCTGAGAACTTTTCACACAGTATGAAAAGTTTCACATTAAAGCACTAGTGCGAAAAGTAGCTGGTTTTTCGCACTCGTGAAAGATAAGATATGGAAAATATTAACTAAAATAAGAGCAAGTCGGTTTTATCAAATTTGTCACTAATTCCTTTATTAAGCAATACAAAAATTTTATGTTTTAAATTAATAGAAACTATGAAAATAAAGTTTTTGATGGAAATATGATAGTAGGTAATTTATTTTCAGAAATATGCTTTACCGAGGAAGCAGCTTCATATTCTATATCTGGCATGGTATTATCGCTTCGTTCAGATTTCATAATAAGGCATTTTTCTTTCTTTTTACTTTTATAAATAATAGAACCATCCGGAACGGTTTCAGGCACGGACGTAGTCAAATCAAAAATAACAAACCATCGTTAGTTACCGTAGTTATGATTATCCTCTCGATAATTTAATTTATTTTTTAATGTTCTTTGATGCAAATATGATATTACTATTATTATTTATTTCAGCAGTATAATGCAATTTGTGGTAACTGCTGTAACGAAATTAAAAGTAAATCGAATTAAAAGGGCTATATAATTGAGGTGCTGCACACTTGATCCACCCTTGTCGCATAAAATTTTAGAAGTTATGCCTTCTCAGGGGATTAAAGAAAACCGGTTGAAGATAGCTAATAGAAGTGATTTACTTCCCGTGGCCGGCCATTTTTAACTAATTGCCTAAAAACAACATTGTTTCGTTTCCGGAACGAACCACAGGACGAACAAAGTCGGATTCAATTCGATAAGCTTATATTTTTAAAAATATATCTTTCATCATCCTCATTATAAAATTGATATTTCGGAAACATCCAATTTATGAAAGAGTCCCTAGATGAACTGTAGACAAGAGATGAGAGCCTTATTCGCGAATTTATAAAAATTAAACTAATATAACTTGATTATTTATTGTCACATTTAGTTATTTTTACCGTAAACCTTAAGAAATTAAATTAAATTTTTTTCACCAAAAATTAATAACATTTTATACCATTGATATGGAAATTAAATTAGCATATAAAGCAAGCAATTTGAAACCTTTCAGTAAATAATATTAAAAATTGAAAATTCCAATGAATTTTCATTCCACTGTCTTCATCTATTAATTTGGGCGTCACTCTGGGAGGAAATATGTATTGGCATAACCACGTTGTGGCAATCGCCAAGGTAGCTTTGCATAAACTTGGTGTACTCTTTCGGACGTCAATAACTATTGACACTATACAAGGCCCTTATTCGGCCATCACTAGAGTACTGCTCTCATGTCTGGAGCTCTGCACCCAAACATACTCTTCGGTACTGGAGTCCATCGAAAGGAGAGCCATTCATCTGATCGGAGACCACGAGCTGACATAGAACCTCGACAGCCTGGAATATCGAAGACAGATTGGTGATTTGACTCTCTTTTACAGATATTTCCATGGAAAATGCTCGGCTGACCTTGCCCTCATAATCCGCCCAGAGCGGTGAATAGCAGAAATACACGACGAACCACTGTCGCCCATCCATATGTGGTTAAGCTTAGTACTCCTCGAACTTCATTATTTAAGAATCCTTTCATCCTTATGGAACGACCTTCCCGAGGTCGTATTTCCCAACGAATAGTACCTCCAATGATTCAAAACCAACGTGATCGCTTTATGCGCAAACGCACCACTCCCATAATGCCTTAAAGGAATCTCCTATAGTGCTTGGGTTTGATCATAAAAAAAACATTGTTACTTTTTAAAGAACATTTGCTACTGCTTGACCACTGGGAAGAGGGTAGTACCTTTAAAATATTAAATGGGAATAAGATCAAGTGGCATATTATTTTAAAGGTCGTTGAAATCTCTTTCCAATAATACCATAATTCCTTATTTTTGAGTACTAAATTCGAAGAAATCGTTTTCCAAAAATGGACATATTCATATAAATATTTAGGCAGTTACTTTGCCCTTGGCAAAGAATTGAAAAGGGTGTCACCCCGAGTGACTACCTATGCTTTTTACCCACATACTGTCGCGCCGTTCGATCTGGATTCACTTAGCAACAATGTGGGTCACTAGAGTATACTAAAAGTATTGGCAGATCATACCGCATATTTCGCCTTTGCTTGGATATCTGTCGCGCGCGACTATCGTTGCTTTAGTATGTTTCGCTGTGACGCTGTCGCGGGTTCCACGTGCTTGATGCACATAAATTTTAAACGTTTTGTTAGTTGTAACATTACCCGATTTTTTTCTGTTGTGAAATAATTCATAATAAGAAATATTGTGCTGTAATTTCAAATTTGTGTGATATTACCTATTATGTTCTGTTGCAAAATATACTTTTTCTATTTTGGTTCCATATGAAAGCTTTTTCGATACCGTTTTCAGTATCGTAATAAACTTTTTTCGATACCGTTTTCAGTATCGTAATAAACTTTTTTCGATACCGTTTTTTTTTATTTTAAACGGTTGGTGGTACTGCTGTGTATGTTTGGTTGCATAATAAACAATTCCTAAACTAACCTCACAATCACAAGTTTTGATCAACACGTAATATATTCTGTTACAAAGATATCAATTTAAAGCTAATAAATACACTGTACACTAATTACACTTATTTATTATTAAAAGTGCAGTTGTTATAAACATTTATTGTGACCGTGCTTGTATCTGCAGCGTTAATTTTAAAATCGGGCATAGTTTGTGTGTTTGAAACGTTTTGTTCAGGATTAATCCATATTTGCGGATCCAATAATCCACTTTTATTAAGAACTGGTTGTAAAAAATTAATGTATAGGTAGGTACTGTACAATTTTTTAACCTTTAAACCTAAGTAAATGCTATTTTCAGCCTCAGTTATAAACTTATTGATATCCTCTAAATATAAAATGGAAGATTTTTTGGGCTTTTTTAAAATGGCTTGAAGTCTTTCAAAATTTTTTTAAAACTTTTGAAAAAGAAGTGATAACCCGGGTCAAAGACGTCTTGTTGTCAAAAACGGAACACGTGCGTTTATAATTCTGTGTTGCAATATATGACACCACCGCTTCAATAAACTATTGATCGTGGACGTCCTCAGTAGCGCCCATGTAAATTTTCCGATTTCATATAAAGTGTATATTTTGTACAATAAATCAAAGCGCCATTTAAGGTTATTTTTCTTCAATTTATTTTCATCTCAGGATTTGCCGGTTTAAATATATTAAGTCATTTCCATAACACCCTGTATTAATTCCTTATTTACACCAAAAGTATTTGAAAAGAATAGGTAATTTGACAAATTGTTTTGTAACTTAAAATTATTACATTTCCCCTATTAAACAAAACAAATATTTATTTTTGATCGAAATATATATTTATTAGTATTTTGACATCGTGATAATATAATATGAGCATTATGAGCACAATTGACGTTATACTAATAAAAACTAATAAAATATTAACAATTTTTGTACAATATCTGGGAAATGTATGAGTATACAATAAAGATTGTCATGTCCTTACGAAAAGCCCAAGCACTTTGGAGGATCGTAAAAACTTGAAATCTCAAGGATTTATAGAGCTCCATGCTCTAAAAGAGAAAGAAATCCAACAATATCCGAAACCATACAAAAATCCTTCCGAAAGGGATATTAAGGCGAAGAATGTGAGAGTTATTATGATATTTTAGAGACGGATATTGGCAACTTTTAATTGTAATATCAGAAGAAGAGCTCGATTAATTATTTATAAGTTGTTGAATGTTTTATACGCCATTTTTTTTTCTATCAGTTACACGAGGTCAGTAAGCTATCATCCTCTAATTGATAAATTGCCAAACTCATCGATTATTCGGGTTTAAGACAAAAAAATATATATATACAGTGAGGACGTAAAGTAAGGAATAAATGCATTATGTCGCAAACTACAATTTTTTAAAAAATCACTCGGACCCTTCGATTTTGTTTTTCGAACGCGCATATTCTGACATAATATGTAGATATACAGGATGTTGCAAATAAGAGTGACACAAAAATTTTTTTTCTTAAATAGAACCCACTGTATATTATTGCATGTACGGATTCTTCGGAAAATCCTAAACATTTTTCATGTAGCATGTGCTATACCTTAGCCCAAGCGTTTTGGAGTTATTCTCATTCAAAATTTGAAAATCCGATATTTCGCAATCAATCAAGACTTGCATTGATTCATGCACGCTGAGGAAAACCTGTAGTCAGCATGCGTGAAGCGCAAGAAAAGTCAAGTAGGCTTTGGAGTTATGATGCAAGAACCAAAAGAATTAATGTCAATAGTTACTGTTATTGTCAGTTTTATGTGTATTTTCCTAACGTTTTAATAGTTTTCAAAAGACTCATTTCGTTTTTTCATAACTAAATTAAATTAAAATGCGGCTCACTGAGAAACAGCGCATAGAGGTTTTGATGATGATGGGCTACGGTGATAGGGTTAGAACACAGCAAGAAACTTGTGAGTTATTTAATCAAAAATACCCCAATCGTCCGCAAATATCACAATCAACAGTAAGCAAAATTGAGTACAAGTTTAGGCAATTCGGTCATGTAAGAGATGTCCCTAGATTTGGTCGTCCTCAAGTTGATGAAAATCAACAATTAGAAGTCTTACTGGCAGTTCAAGATAACCAGCATGTGGTGTCTAGGCAGGTAGCAAGTGACGTGGATATTGGAAAAACAACAGTTCTTAAAATACTGCATACAAATAAATACCATCCTTATAAAATGCAAGTTCTCCAAGAACTTTTGGAAAGGGACTTTGAGAGGCGCCTTGAATTTTGTGAGCGTTTACAGGATATGTGTTTCGTAAACAGAAATTTTGTAAAAAATATAATTTTTTCCGATGAGTCCACATTTTGCTTGAATGGTGACGTAAATACCCAAAATTATTGATATTGGTCCGATGTAAATCCACACTGGATGAGGGAAGGACACACACAATTTAATCAAAAGATCAATGTGTGGGCTGGCGTTGTCGATGACATTGTTATAGGGCCTTTCTTTTTTGACGGAAATTTAACAGACGAGAGATACTTGAGTTTTTTAGAACAAGAACTTGTTCCAGCCCTGGCCACCCTTTTTCCTGAGTTAGAACGTCCCGATTTGCCACATCATAATATCTGGTTGCAACAAGATGGTGCTCCCCCACATTTCGCTGTGGGAGTTCGTACATATTTGGAAAATACTTTTCCAAACAGGTGGATTGGAAGAGGTGGTTTTATTGAGTGGCCGCCAAGGTCACCCGATTTAACACCACTTGACTTTTTTTATGGGGATACCTTAAGGGAAAAGTTTTCAAAAGCCAGCCTGCAAATTTAGATGATTTAAAAGATCGCATCAGGCAAGAAATTCGGCAAATTACACCCCAAATGGTTCGAAATGTTCAGCGAGAATTTGTAGATCGGTTAGGCTATTGTTAGTTGACCAACGGAAGACACTTCGAACATTTACTTTAGAAAAATTATTTTTAAGTTCACCTAACTGTTTTTCGATAAATAAGACATTTTTAAAATAATTTTATTCTTTGTTTTCTCAATGACTTTTTCCACTTTTCAAATTTTGAATGAGAATAACTCCAAAACGCTTGGGCTAAGGTATAGCACATGCTACATGAAAAATTTTTTTGTGTCACTCTTATTTGCAACAACCTGTATATCTACATTTTATGTCACAATATGCGCGTTCGAAAAACAAAATCGAAGGGTCCGAGCGATTTTTTTAAAAAATTGTAGTTTGCGAGATAATGAATTTATTCCTTACTTTACGTCCTCACTGTATATAAGGTCATGTGTAAATTGTGATCCTGACTCAATTTTAACAAATATTCCCTGACATAAAAATTGTTTAAAATATTAAATAATAAAAATGTTTTTATCAATTTATAACAATAAGTTATAGTTTCTCCATAAGATGATAAATATATATCTGTAATATGATAGCTCACCCTAAGGTATCGTATTTGTAAAGTAATTAAATGGTTTGCCGTAATTAAAATTGGTTCGCAGCAAAAAATAGCCATTAAATCATTTGATCAGAATAAAAAGATTTTGCTTGCAATAAATAAAAATCGGGCTGCAACACTTGATCTGCAAAAAATGTTACAAACTGTCAACAATTTAACCGATATCAGTCCTCTTGTAATATCATGTGTTCGCTTATTTAACACTCGAGCTGCGAAATGATTACTTGGTGTGCAAGATTTTACAATTGTTCAGTAGAAAAAAACATGTCTAGAAACAGTTTACTCCCAGGGCACTGTCATTTATGTAACTTACTTGTGTTTTCTTTTTCCGAATACAGAAGGAATACGGCTACAAAAGTTGTAGCGGGGGCGGGTTTTCACTTGCTTCCCCAGGGCACTGTCACTATTTCATGTTATATTGCTTTGCTTACCAATATCTGATTAAAAGTGGATCGCTCATAGCAGCTTATATATTTAATTTGTGTACCAAAATAATTTAGAGCACTCTAGTATGACATTAATTACTGACCGATTCAGAAATGTTTGCTGACCAACTAGCCATTTTGGCTGACCGATTATATTTTTCTATTTGCAAAAATAAGAATATTTTGCTAACCAGTAAAATGATACCCATTTTAAAGTCAGTTGAAAGTCCGAAAATACCTGTCGTCGGCACATATCAAAGAAATTCCGGACATAGGCGTAACATTTTTTTTAAAAAGTGATAATACAAATTGGGTAGGTACTTTTCGAATTTTAAGCAATTGGCTACTTCTTAATGATAAGAAAAAAATGCTTGGAATTTACGTTTTAAGTAAAAGACAGTTTTTTGTGACGACCAAAATAATTTTTTTTTTATTTAACGCCACTGTCCATAAAATATCTCGCATGTTTACAAGCATGTTCTAAGGATAGTTTAATATTTTCTTGTACCATTTCTAGTGTAGGAGGCTTAATTTCTATATAAAAATTATAGATAATTCTTCGAATAAAGTCTCCGTCTCCATTATCAATTTGTATAAATTTTTGAGTAAATCGTTTCCTTTTTATACTATGATCTAATGATCTATTACATTTCCCTCTTTAAAAACTCAATAAATTTTGATAAGTTTGCTTGTTAATTTGAGAAATTTGGAAATGCTTGCAATAATATTTCTGTCTGAATTTCATTCATGTTCCTAGTTTAGGCACTCAAATACTCGTATATTTAAAATAAGACGTTGACACTGAACATTGAAGTCTTTGTTTTTAAATTCTAGACTATTATCTCCAAAATTAATTGCATGATTAACATTGTTCTTATCTTTAGAATGGTCTTCAAACGGTCTCCAAAAATCATTACTATTGTACAGGGTGTCCGGGAACATGTGGGAAATCTCCCGGATATGAAGAAAACACGTGAAAAGAATACTATAGGTTCATATAAACTTCTTTCGTATCGGCCTCCTCTTCGGAGATATGGGCTCCCAAAGAGCACCAATGGAATCAAGTTTTTTACACATAATTTGGATTTCAATTATTTTTTAATATGATGTATACCAGGTAAGACCCGTCAAATTAATACCCAAGAAACTGTTGTGAATTACTCACAGCTGCAGGGACGGACTAGCTGTAACACTCATGGGCCCAAAAAACGGCATTTCATATACATCATGTATTTGGCGTATTTCAGTAAAAGATACACATCTTTGTTCCGATCAAATGTTCAACCTTCAAAATTCCGCTTTTTCATATTTAACCCGTGAGAATTTAGGGGACTGGTGTAAATAAAATGACGTTTTTTTCCGAAAACGGTTAGGATTAGCGACATGAATGAAGAGTACTTAATTTTTAGCCAATAGTTAAAGGTATATAAAAAACATTGTCCAAAGTTCTCATCATACAGGGCGTAAAAAAAATGGGCCCATGAGTATTACAGCTAGTCCGTCCCTGCAGCTGTGAGTAATTCACAACAGTTTCTTGGGTAGTAATTTGACCTACTACCTACCTACCTACTACCTGGTATACACCATATTAAAAAATAATTGAAATATACCAGGTGGTTCAATAATTATGTGTAAAAAACTTGATTCCATTGGTGCTCTTTGAGAGGCCGATACGAAAGAAGTTTATATGAACCTATAGTATTCTTTTCACGTGTTTTCTTAATATCCGGGAGATTTCCCACATGTTCCCGGACACCCTGTATATGCTACTATAGAATAATGGTTTAAATAAAAAATAAATTACATAAATAAGTAAACTTTAGAAAACTAATAATAGCATCGTATTATTTAACAAACCGATATTAACCTACGAACAATCGATTGCCTGATATTGACGCGCAACGTCACTGATACATTGACTTTTAAAAAATCAATGACATTGACTGATACCGGTATCTGATTTCGGTTGCCACTCGCCCCAAGCCGGTCTGAAATGGTAGCACAGCTTAACTATTATCATTGTCTCGCGGGCTAGGGCTTGTCGATTTTATGTTTCACCCGCTGTACATATTTTTCTCTGTCTCTTCGGCCTCTCTTGCTCTGTGCTTCGAAATGTTCAAAGATATTACAAACTACAGATGTATATTACTAGCCTACTCAACGAATGCAAACAGTCTTTCCCACCTCTTTCGGTCATTATTGCAGCATAGCCAGATTGACATATTTATCGCAACGGTATCTTGCAAAATCCCATTAAAAAATTGTTAATTTGGCAATTACAACTGGTTTAAGATTAATCCGCAATTGCTCTTAAAATACATTTATTTCAAAATAATTTCACTATAAACTGTGAAAAGGCGATGAGAGATTCTTTAAAAAAATATTATTATCTTGAACAAATAAAACTGAACTCTGGAAACATATATTTCTATTTTACAACTGCCCTACGATTCGGACCCAAAAGGGGAATGAAATACTAATCTCGTAAACATTACAACGTTGGCGCTTTGATTTAAGGGATTGATTATAGATTTTGATTGATTTGTGTTTTTGTGATTATTGGTGAAAAATCGTCTTTATTATAAGCAATCATGCATCATGGTGCATTCTTGTTTTTAAAAGAGTGGATCATTTAAATAAAGATTTATCTTTTCATCGATAAGTATGGTTATATTATAATATTTAACTGTGAATGAAAAATCGTATTCACAATTGCGAATCGACCAGACAGTGAACAATCGAACATAACTGATTTTCAATAACATTTCACAATCACAGCTTCATTTTCCAAGAGTTTTATGAATGGATTATGGGATCTTTAGTTTACAATACCTTTGAAAATGTTACAACGTCCAGTCAATCATAATAGTCGAAGATTATCGTTTGTTATTTTATTTCGATCGCACTAATACTGAGCAGCCACTCTCTAAGTAACATTTTCAACGGACTTTAAAAATACAATAATGTCGGTTTAATCAGCTTTAGTCGAAGGTAATATAACTAGAGCTAGTTTTTATCGATACAATTTTTCATTTTCATGTCGTTGACATGCTTATTCTGATTAAATCCCGAGAGCGAAGCTGGATACGGTAGGAAGTGCGGCCAAATCGGATATTAAAAAATAAGGCCGGATTTGCCGGATGTAGTATAATTGATAACATGGTTTGGTCATTTACGCACCTAGCGCGTTTTATGTCACTGTGCTTCTTATGAAATGGAATGGTAGATGAATTATTAAAAGTCTATTTGTTAAATTTATTAGTTAATGTTTCTTATTTGGTCGCTTAGCAACTTTTTATTCTTTTAGTGATAAAATTCTTTTCTGAAAAATATTTAACTTTTATGAATTCAGAGTTGTCGTCATCGAAAATCTATTAGAGAATGAGTCGGATCTTCAAAAAAATGAAAATATTTTTTAAAAAGTTAGCAGGGAACCGCAACTTTATTGCTGGGCACACAGGGTTACAAGCAATATGTGTGTGGACAAAGAAAGAACTTCTCAGCTATGTATTAGCTATTTTTTTTTATAATCAAACACCAGCACCATAGGAAAAATCCTTTAGGGCACTCTGGGAGCGATGCGTGTGCGCAAAAAGCGATTCACGTTGGTTTTGAATCGTTGGAGATTATATTCGTTGGGAAAACGACCTCGGGAAGGTAATTCCATAAGGATGAAGTCTTCCAGATGAAAGAATTCTTAAATAATGAAGTTCGAGGAGTGCTAAGCTTAACCACATATGGATGAGCGGCAGTGGTTGGTCGTGTATTTCTGCTAATATTCGCCGTTCTGGGTGGAATTAAGAAGGCAAGGTCAGTCGAGCACTTTCCATGAAAATATCTGTAAAAGAGAGTCAAATCCCCAACCTGTCTTCGATGTTCTAGGCTGTCAGGTTCTTCGTCAGCTCGTGGTGTCCAATCAGGCGATGGAATCTAGTAGCCGAAGAGTACGTTTGGGTGCAGAGCTCCAGGCATGAGAGCAGTACTCTAGTGATGGTCGAATCTGGGCTTGGTATAGTGTCAAAAGTTGTTGAGGTGTATAGAACTTTCTGGTTCGGAAGAGTACACCAAGTTTCTGAGAAGCTATCTTGGCGATTGCCACAACGTGGTTGTGCCAAGACATATTTCCTCCCAGATTGATGCCCAGCAAATTAATAGATGAAGCCAGTGGGATTGCGATGGATATTACGATGCTATTAGGAGGCTATTGGGATTATCGCTTCAAAATGGCAAAATTTGTGTAACTCCTATAAAATACAATTGTTTGTAAAACAGTAAAAAGTTTCATTATCCCAATTAAAAATATTGTTTCATTTTTACCGCTTTCCTAAACATAATTATATAAAATTTAGGGAGATTGCTGAGTTTAATACAACTTTTAATATTAAATATCAAAGAAGTAAGATTTCTCGACAAAAAATGTTTTTTTACTTATCTTGTTTCTGTTTCGTCAAGCGCTAGAACATTAGTTGTGATTGTGTTTAAAACGCTGAGCTTTCAACAGCTCCGCAAAAGCCCTAATTTAGGCCTTGTGTCTGGGTCTAATCCAGAAAAGGCATTAGTCTCGTCTCTTCTTCAAACTAAGGTTAGCAAAGCTTTTGTTTTATTTCGGCAATAATAATCCTATTAAGTTTTGTCTGAAACAGAGTTTGTTAGGGATATTTTAAGTCTTAGAGCGTATACGCACTAGGCGGATAGCCATATTGTGGCTAGCCGTTCTGATACACGGTTGAACTTGCGAGTAACCGCAATCGCAACCGCAGCGTTCGGTTGAGAAACCCTTGTTGAATGCGACCACAAAAATGGATAATTTCGAAGATGGACTCGGAAGAAGTCGTCACGTCCATCAAAAATCAAGTAGTCCTAATAAAACAACGTGTAATGCGAATAGCAACCGCGCGGCTGGAGGAGGGGGGGGGGGGCTGCTCGTCAAACGACCGCTACGGTTTGCGGTTAACCGCTTAATGCGTATAAGGGCTTAGCTGTACAAATGGGAAGTCTGTGTAAAATGATGATTCGAGTAAAATAATTCAATGTTGAAGAACTGGTCAATATTAGTTTCACCTTTCAAGTATAACGTGGTTCGTTGTGTCATACAGGTTAACGTTGGACTCACAGTCCGCAAGTCTTGTTTTAATTAAAAATTTTTTAAAAATAATGAAAACTAAGTCAGTTTTGATATAAAAATGTAGTAGAAATACAATATCAGTGGATTCTTACTTTTTTAGTAAATCAATCAATTCAAAAAGGCTTGCAAAATGTAAAAAAAAGTTTATCAAAAAAATAAAAGAAACTCTAAGTGAGTTTCATTTATTTTAATATCAAAAAATTAATAAATCACAAAAAAATAGAATAGTCTGTTAAAGAATAATTTTAACAAACTTAAAAAAGCAACGCCTATCTTAAATTTAAAAGTCGATTATTAAAATTTTAAAGTTTAATCTTCGTCACTTTCATCAGCCAAGCCATTATACAAGTCTTTTCCAACATAATAGGCAACCCTTTCTTCTGCTGTTATAGTCCTTCCTGGAAAAGAACTAAATTTACGTTGGGATCAATATCTTGCTCATCATCGGTGTTGTGATCTTGAATTTCTTCATTATCATCTTCCAAACTAATGTCGTCGTCATCCGCCTCAATTAGGCTTAACATTAGGCTGAACTTTATCGAACAGTTGGCGTAGATATTTCTGCTCCTCTTCGTAGCTCATATTTGATCCTATAATCAAATATTTATCTTTAGTAATTTGTAAAAAGGCAAAGTTAATAGAAATATTTACCTCCAAAAAGTCACAATAAGACTAACCTGCGGAGGGTCTGTCCGCATTTATGCCCAGCTACAAAATAAACCACTTGGCATCGTTCACTTATTAACACTGACTACGCGACGCCAAAGGCAACAGCTATTCAGCTGCGATATTAACTAATCGGAATGGTTTGGTAGATATCGATCAATTCTCAACAGTGCGGACTCATAGACCGCCCGTTTTCATAGTCCAATGTGTCCACGGATTCTTAGTTGCAGTTAAGAGCAAGGTCTTAGGATTTTAAAGCTGAATTTCCAGATTTTTAATTGGGCGCCAAGAGGACGATGAAAGATAACTAGGTAAATAAGAAGGTAAGGAAATAAAAGAAGATGAAAAGTCAGTAAAGCACAAACTTTAAAAACAAACTATCTTTATTAACTTAAAGAAATGTCAACGAATTAAATAAAGTACTGAATACATGACCTACACAAATCTCAATCAGGACATTATTCGTGGGATCTTGAAAAATACCTGAAAATTTATCAAATAATAACCGCGAGCAAAGGATTAAAGCTGTTTTTTCGCTTAACACCACTAAAGGAGATCTCACACATTAATTATCACTAATTCCACATGAAATTAATAACTCTTCAATAAACAAATCGACAATAACACACCATGTCGGCATTGTTGGTAACAAGGATTCCTGTATTATCGATAAATAGAAATCGTTATACCCTAATCGAGTATAGCAGTAGGGGGATTATGTCTGAGATGACATACTGGGAGAGATGGCATATCACGCATTTTCTTTTATTTCGATGTGAATATTCAATTTCAACTTAGTTTTGATATGTTAGATGTCGTGCTACTTAAATTAATATTAATATTTCAAATAACTTTTTCTGATATGAATATTGGTAAAATGGCATGCATAAGTCTGAAATGGCATAGTGTGCCATCTCATCCAAACCGATTTGCGTGTACTTTTACACAAAGTATTCGTGCTATTTCTTTCTTCAGATATGGGGCGCTAGAATACTGCTCTTATGTCTGGAGCTCTGCACCCAAATATACTCTTCGGCTGCTGGATTCCATCGAAAGGAGGGCTATTCGTCTGATCGGAGACTACGAGCTGACGAAGAACCTCGACAGCCTAGAACATCGAGGACAGGTTGGGGATTTGACTCTCTTTTACAGATATTTTCATGGAAGGTGCTCGGCTGACCTTGCCCTCTTAATTCCGCCCAGAGCGACGATTGGCAGAAATACACGACGAACCACTGCCGCCCATCCATATGTGGTTAAGCTTAGTACTCCTCGAACTTCATTATTTAAGAATTCTTTCATCTGGAGGACTACATCTTTGTGGAACGACCTTCCCGAGGTCGTTTTTCCAAACGAATATAACCTCCAACGATTCAAAACCAACGTGAATCGCTTTTTGCGCACACGCACCACTCCCAGAGTGCCCTAAAGGATTTTTCCTATAGTGCTTGTGTTTGATCATATAAAAAAAAAAAAAAAAAAAAAAAAACATCTAGGCAATCCTGGCATGAGGACCAAATGAAGCAGACTATATTAGCTGTTCGAGAAAAAGGATGGGTTTGCTTTTAGCTTCGAAGACTTACAATGTTCCATTTTCGACGCTTAGACGGCGAGCTTCTAAGGAGTGTGGATGGAAAAAAGGATATATAGGTGGACATAAGATTACATTTAGTAAAGAGTTGGAGCGAGAAATTGTTGAACACCTTAAAAGCTTAGAAAGCCGATTTTTCGGTATGACAACAACAGCCGTCAGAAAATTTGCTTATGAAATAGCCGAAGCAAAAAGCGTCCGCCATAGATTTTCGAATGAAACTAGGATGGGATTGGCTGAAGGCATTTAGAGGAAGAAATCCGTCAATCTCCTTAAGAATACCTGAGTCAACGTCAGCAGCACGTGCAAGGTATTTCAATAGAGAATAAATTCGAATATATTTTGAAGCTTTAACTAAAGTGACAATAAAGAATAATTTGGAGCCTAACGAAATATGGAATATGGATGAATCAGGCTTGTCCACTGTTTCTTCCCAAAACTGTAAAATTTTTGCAACAAAGGGAAGAAAGCAAGTCGGAGTTTTAACAAGTGCAGAACGCGGTGAACATTTAAAGATGTTCATTGTATGAATGTTATTGGAACTTTCATACCACCATCATTAATCTTTCCTAGAAAGAATATGAAACAGGAACTTATTCTAAAGATAATTCTAACTCATCAAAAGTGGGAATACCTCGCTCATCAACTTCCATCACTGTAGCCGACATCACCTCTTCCAGTTGCTACCCAGAGTAAACGTAACATTAACAGGAAAAGGGAAATATGGAATTCTTAACTCTACACCTGAAATAGGAGCAGCAAAGCAGGCTATTGCTGTAAAAGAAAGTAAGGCATTAAGAAAAACTGCTAGGGAAACGAAGAGAAAGAAAACATCGTTGATTCGGTTTCCCCCGAACTATTTTGTGATGACGATGAAGATGATGCAGCTTGCACCTTCGTTTATGAGCTGTTCGCAACATTCCGTTCTAAAAAAAAATGGATCAAATGCTAACTTTGTGCGAAATAGAGCCATATCGAAAGTGCAGGTGTAAACAGACGGGCAAAAATGTACATCTGCGATACTTGCAGAGCTTAGTTTGTATGTTTATTTGAGTAAGTATGCCATCTTACCCATTGATGTATGGATGAGATGGCACATATAAGACTTTTTCAAAAAAATTTTTGGTGGTTCAAAGTAATAAATAGTTTATTTTGGAATTTTATTTGTTTAGTTTTCGTTGTAAATTAACAATTTCCGCAGCCGAAAAGTTTAAAATGTTATTTCTGAAAAAGTATGGAATCATTTAAAAAACGTATGCCATCTCAGACATACTTCCCCTTCTCCAACAAATTACCTGCTTGCAAGGGCATGTCCTTTCCGGGTCGGCTTGAAGACAGGACTAGGCGTGGGTAACATTGTGTTGAATGACACTATGGCGATGACAGCTGCCCGGGGGTCACAAGTGTCACGCTGTTTCAAGCGTTACTGTCTCAGATGATATAATTACACCTTTACGACACACCAAAAATCAACAGACTAAACACGCGCTAATTCCCGCCTCCCTGTTTCCTCGCAACATTTCATGATACGATTGTGGATTTTATCATGGCGGCGTTTCATGATACATTGTATCATGACGGTAATTTATAAACAACTGGCAACTGACGATACAATCAATCAAACTCTTTATTATGTTAAGTGCATGGTGTGTCATTATACCATAATAATATGTTCAGAAAGTACTGTTTTAATTTATCTTCATAAATGAGAACCACTTTTTACGTAACAGTACAGTTCTCTTATTGAAATTGGGTTGGGAATCGCAAAAAATGAACTATACGAAGGGTTGTGGATTCATCGTCTTAAAATTGTAAATACATTTTTGGTAAAACTTTATGAACCAGCAAACAAATTATAAACTTAAGAAACATAAAATTCTTTGATTATATTTTAACATATTATACAACGTGTCCAAGATAGGGAGGGCCAGTACAGGGATCTCGGAAACCGTAAGAGATTCGAAGTCGGTTAAATGGAGGTAAAGTTGCGCATTTACATGCCTAATAATATGCCTTTTAGAAAGTTTTAAAATTCCGAGTAGTTCCGGAGATATCCGGAAAAAACTGAAATTCTGAAAAATCGTTTTATTGTTTTCCTGGGTTTGTTTGAGATCGAATTCTAAAGTAAATTGCACTTTTGCATTGCCACTTTTTCCGCTCTATCTAACAACTCTATCAACAATTGTTTTATAATCCGATGAGTCGTCTTCGAAGGGCAATTATCGTCGGCGCGTTAGACGCGAAACAAAAAAATTAAGATGGTGACGTGTGATTTGTTTCACTTGACATTTCCATTGTGATCGTTTGAGAGCGTTTTAAGTGGTTTTCTATTTTCCAGAAAATAAGGAACATAAATTTAAAAATGCTGAAAAGTTTGATATTATGTTTTATTTTATCTCAAAAAAACTGTTATGTGGCAGTTAGAAGATGTAATTTGTGCTTAGAGATTATCGGAAATCATTTTGAACACCTGATTATGTAGTTCCTTACTTTTTTCGTTGTTCGTATTATTACTGTTTTGGAACGATATTTGTTCACTTACTTGTGGTTTATTATTAAATTTTTTGTTACTTATTGAACTAGTCCACCATAAGTAAAAAATTTAGAGCTTACTTATGAGATATTATTTATAAAATTAGGAGAAATACAGGACTGTATCCCAAAATTTCCTGATGTTGTTCAAAAAACCATCGAAACGTCATTAAACCACAATGTGTCATACATCGTTGCATTCGGGAAAAAAAGCCCTCAAATTCCAATATCAGGAAAACAGGACCGTATTTAAAAGAAGAAAGTTGATAATGGCTCTTCGCAGACGACTCGTCGGATTACAAAACAATTAACGCTGTTAGATAGAGCGGAAAAAGTGACAATGCAAAAGTTTAGAATTCGATCTCAAAAAACCCAGGAAAACAATTAAACGATTTTTCAGAATTTCGTTTCTTCCGGATATCTCCGGAACTACTCGGAAGTTTAAAACTTTCTAAACGGCATGTTAGTAGGCACGTAAATGCGAAACTTTACCTCCATTTAACCGACTTCATATCTCTTACGGTTTCCGAGACCCTGTACTGGCCCTCCTTATCTTGGACACGTATATTTTATTTAAAAAATTGTCCAACGAAAAAATAACTTGGAAAATGGAAGATAAATGAAAATGTTAAAATTAGTAACATATACATCACCAGATATTAGTAAAATATGTGAGTTGTAACCGTTTATGGCCTTTCCCTAGATATCCCCTAAAACAGTTCTGCTGGTGTTTGCCTTTTTTATATCTTCGCTTAACTTTAGGCTCTTTACCGTCACTTTTAAACATTAACTTTATAGCGGTATAAAAATCAAGAAGGGTTAAGTTTGCTTTCATAAATTTCCAGGGCAAATATTCGCACTTTTATTAAACGATATTGACTGCCAATAAGGCCGAAAATTTATCATGTTACTCGAAATCCTTGGGTACGCGATAAGTTAAAATAATATTTTGAGTTTGGCGTACACAGGAATAATAAGATTTTATGAAGCAGCAATTACCGTAAGAAATAGTGTTTACTAAATAAAAGTATTTAGCCTTTTGGCTATTAATGTTTGGTGATCCATGAGGTCAGCAGATTTATCCATTCCGTGCACCAAAATGGTTCACTGAGAAAAGCTCCTGCTAAACAATCTTTGATTGGATTATTTTAGCTGAGATAGAACATTTTCTACCTGTAATAGCAAAATTGATTTCTTGTGACAGCAAGAGAATTTTGTTGGATATTCTTTATTCTTGTTAGAAAAAACTTTGCTATTTTAGAAATATTTACAACGATAATTAAATAACTCTTTAAAAATATTATTTCCTGTCATTAATCTTTATACAGGGTGTTATGGAAATGACCTATTATATTTAAACCGGCCATTCCTGAAATAAAGACAAATTGAAGAAAAATAGCCATAAATGGCGCTTTCAATTCATTCAGCGGTAAAAGTGACCTGACGTCAAACCAAAAAAACACCTGTGTGGCACTGTGATACATGTAATCAATCAAGGAATTCTGGCCGGTGTTGTCATATGTACACCTTAAACTCTTTAGACAAAATAAAATAATTTAAACACTTTTCCATTCTGTAATACCTTTTTGTACAATTAATTGAAGAACATTTACGACGGACTATGTTTTAAACAACCCGATAAAATATATGGAAAAGTAATAGCTACGTACGTCACTAGGTCAAATGCCAATGACCTCTTGACGCCTTACATCAGCTGAACAAAGTGGTTTCATATAGTGCCGCACGCTTGCGTCGATTAGTTGAAGACCAGCCAGTCTCCATCACACCTCAGCAATCCGCTACGTTTTTTCGGTTTGTGCGTGTTCTTGCCCGTCCATAAATAATCTTTGAATATTGTTTTTATTGACGCGTTTCTTCTGGACAAATTCCTCGCGTGTAATAAAATTTAATAATCTGTAGTATAATATATATTATTGTATTTTCAAAAGCTAACTATCGGTTCTGTTTCCCTACTACTGTGTATACATAAAGTGTTCCCAGGAGTGTTCCCATGAAAAAAAAATGATTGTGTTTGTGCCTGGATTTCCTCGCTC
The DNA here is from genome assembly GCA_963991005.1 of Barypeithes pellucidus. Taxonomy (NCBI): domain Eukaryota; kingdom Metazoa; phylum Arthropoda; class Insecta; order Coleoptera; family Curculionidae; genus Barypeithes; species Barypeithes pellucidus. The sequence goes on from OZ022556.1 coordinate 34,218,885, forward strand.
TTTAGGTATAAGGATAAATACAAGTAGGTAGAAAATAATTTATTTTTATAATTTTATATGGAATTTCAGTTTTACATTAAGTTTGGCAACATTGCCATTGGCTCTGGGTGCAATATTGTATAGTAACGCGGACTGATCTGTAAGTAAGAGTGTTTATTAGCCCATTTTTAAAACGGTCGATTTAAAAAAAATAAAATATGTTGCGCTTCTCAAGGATACCCAAGGAGTCACCTATTTAAATATAATACGTCATTTCCATAACACCCTGTATATGCTGGGAAAGGAATGTACTTAAACTGTAAACAATTTGTTTAAAGTGTAAACACTGTGGTTAAAAATAAACTGTATAAAAATTTCATTTCCGAAAATCGTTCGGAAATATTGAAATTTTTGATAACATTTTTGAAAGAAAAAGTCAATATTTCCCTACACTTAGTCGTTGCTAGGCAACGGAAAATAACTGTTAGGAAATATTCATTTCCTTACTGTAAGGAAATGATATTTCTTTACAGATGTTAGTGTTCTACATAAATTAAATTTATATGCGTCAAGTTTGACAATTCAACATTAATACGTTTCCATAGTAACGCAACCAATTTTATTATGAATTTCAAAGCACCAATTATTTGTGAATAAAATTATTCGCGATATTTTCAAAATTAATCAAGATCTGTCGATTTTTAAACGATTTTCGGAAAAACAGTATGTTTACCTCGTAGGAAAAGCCACATTCCTGGACTCTGTGTTACAATCTTCACAGTCGTCAAAGAATGTTAGGGATTTCCTACTGGGTAAACAATGTACTATTATTAAATAATTTGATTGAAAAGTGACCTTGCCCGTCGACAGGACGACTTGTGACCAATAGAATTCAAAATGTGAATCATGTGATAGGTATGGTGTGACGTATAGTCTTTTTAGGGTTATAAATTCGTTGGTAACCTTCCTCGTGCAGAAAGTACCTACAGTTCATTTTATGCTAATTTAATAGTTGCTGTGTTTTATTTTGAAATGCGTGAGTGAAAATATGCCATGTGAAGTTTAAAATTCCACGTTGGCCAACGAAATGCACAACGACCGCGCATGACCCGAAGTTTATAAATCAGAAATTGTTTCCCATTGAACGTTGGGGAACGAACTGCAACTGCGAGCGCAACGCAACTGAACTAAACTGATCTGAACGTAAAAATTTATAAATATACCATTAGAACTGTAACCAATCTATGATTTATGTTGGTTTTATTATCAATTTAAACTTCGTTCATATAGGTAATCTTAATTTTTAGTGCTTAATTTGTAATAAATTGATTTTAAACCTTTAAATGTAAAGATATTAATATCCCTAAACAGAAAAACGGTATATTGTGCTGAATTTTTTGTATATGTATATTGTAGAGCACATTTTGAATAAAACTCTTTAAAAAATTACCAAACATAACCTGACTTTTTTCTGAAAAAAATATGAAAATATCTTTATTGTCCCAGCAAAATATCTTTTCAATCGCTGGTAAGGGGGTTTGTGAGCATAAGAACTTCCCTTTGCTGTAACTGCAGGAAAATACTTATAAAGCGACTACTACAGCAATGATATACAAGGCAAAATCAATTTTGCTCTCATATTAATTTTATTGTCCCCTATTTAGGTATTTTTTAATCGTTTTTTAAATCTTCTCTTAATATTGAAACGATAAGTATCTTTCATATTTCTCTAAAATGGCTCGTTCTCCTATCAAAATTAAACCGCATGTCAAAAATAATAAATAAACAATAGTCCGTCTCACCATAAGTAAATACCATACTTCAAACAAATCTACTAAAAATAAAAATTTTGATACGAAATATTAAAATATGCCGTTAATTCCGCATTAATTTCAAAACACAAATTTTGAGCCATAAGGAAGTAACTAACCTGTTATCTAACAACCCCAGCAACAAGCCATAAGGAAGTAACTAGCATATTTTTTGTGCGGTATGGGCAAAACTTAAAGAATAATAATGAAGATTAATTTTATTAATATTAGAAATAATCCTAATATATGATTTGTCAGGTATGTTAAATAGGACAAAGAATGATGATATTGTAGTGCGTATACAAACTAATATTTTGTAATATTTGTTAGCTATATATCCCTGATAGTTACGTTTACAACTACTAATGTAAATATACATAAACATGCAAATTAAATACCCAGTTTTTACTAAGATTTACGGTTTAATTTCTGTGTATTATGCACCGTTATCTACATAGTTAGTTTGTCAATAAATAATCTGCATGATAAATATATTGCTTATATTAAATCGTTTAAAAATTTATTATTGGGAAGCCAATCAGCATTATGATTTAAACGAATCTTATTCGAATAGTTCATTTCTTCTATAAAAATCAGGATCCCACCCCCCCACATCCACCATCCATCCATCCAGATAAATTTTATGGGTCTTCGAATAATGTATATTTTCCTGGTAGCCCGATGTCAACATGACCAAGGAAACGCTTTCTGAATTTGAGATGGCTTATAGATTGTTCCTCTTCGTAATGTAAGTGTTGCTCGTCAAAAGTATTCAGAACATTCTACAACTATAATGCTTTTAGCATGGGTGGGCTACTTAGTATCAGCGCCATGATAGAGGGACTAAGGCAACCCGTAACATTTGCTAGTTTTAATGGCAAGTAAACCATATAAATATCTCAAAAGAACTTTAAGACATATGTGTCTAATATTAGACATTATTGACGGTTCCTCATCTGCCCCCTTGGCACTAGACATAGCGTCTCGGTAATATTTTTGTTGTGATTTTTATCGTATTTACCATAGTTTCTTATTTGAATAATGTAGCTAAGGAACTTATTATTTCTCTGGTTAAGACTAAGAAGTAGGTTTTACCTAGAAAATATAGAGTTGAAAATATAGCAACTAGGAATGTTTCCAACCATGCACAACTTTATATGCAAATAGCATATAACAACATTATTCTAATACAGTACGAAATATCTTAACTGCAAAGCTTTTCGAAGACGTCCTCAGCTAAATTTTTATAATTATATTATTTTTTTTATGCCTAATGGATTCCTAGAGATAATTACAAAAATAAACACATTCACTTTATCATCTAATTAATGGGTTAAACTATAATTAGGTACTTGTTTGGTAATTTTATCATATTCTTGGCTTAACTTTTAGATCTATTTTGGAGTCCGATTTCTTTATATGGTTACACACAATGTTCTCGTAACATTTTAGAAATATTTAGGAGGCAAAATTTCCAAAATCGAACTCTATGTGACGAGCAAGTTGAACTACATACAATTTTGAATTTCTAATGGAAGAAAAGTTAACCTTCCGAACATTTAAAAAAACAGTTAAATCAAATATTCTATCCCTAGATTTAAACACCTTATTTGGCTACTTACTTTATTTTTGTGATAGGATCATATTACTATTATTATTTTGCAGTATTTTTTCTTCCATGTTAAACATGCACGATCAGATGACCAGTTATAATGATGCACTGCACCGATAACTTGCCCATGATGTACACGAGTTTTCGGTAATAATCTCATCAAATTTCGAATTATTTGGAATTGATAAAGCTGCAATTTGATTGCTGTTTTTGGGATCGTTTCGGTTGTTAGGCTGTAATTATGTTTCAAGCGTATATTTTGTGTCTCGTAAGTAACTCATACCAGATTCATGCAGTTATCAGAATTATCTTTAATTATTGCGTTATAGGCTGATTTAAAGCTTGGGTTAAAATTATTATGCTTCCTGCATCGGGATTTAACTTTGACAATGTGTCAATAAACAAAGAAATCGTTTTTTTTCAAAAAAAACAATATTTTCTATAGCATGTGGTAGTAAATTAATATTTATGTTGTCGTTTGCTTAGTTATTATTAATTGTATTTATTATTATTTTTTTAGAAAAATATATGTTTCAGAAAATATAGATGGTTTACATTACAGAAACGGATATAGTCATGGCAGAACAAACAATTCCACTGGCTTCATCTTTTAATTTACTGGGAGTCAATCTGGGACGAAATATGTCTTCACATAACCACGATATTGCATTCGCCATAAACTTGGTGTACTCTTCCTGACCTAAAGGGTGTACAAGCCTCAACTTTTGACACTATACAAAGCCCAGATTCAACCATCACTGGAATACTGGTCTAATGTGTGGAGCTAAGCCACCCAAGCATACTATTCGGCTACTTTATTCCATCGAAAGGAGAGCCATTCGTTTGATCGGAGACCACGAGCTGTCAAAGAACCTCGACAGCCTAGAACATCGAAGACAGGTTGGTGATTTGACTCTCTTTTACAGATGGTGATTTGACTCTCTTTTACAGATGGTGGTTTGACTCTCTTGTACAGATGGTGATTTGACTCCTCTCTTTTACATATATTTCCATGGAAAATATTCGGATTAACGTCATTCCCATTCCCTGCTGCTATGTAAATCTTAAAAAATATCGATGAGTTCCATAGTAGTTGAATGTTCTTTATCAAGCAAGATGTTACTACTATAAGTTTTTAAAACCAACGGAACATGAAAAATTAATCAAATTGCATAATTAGAATAAGTTACGATGGGCCAGCGAAGAAACTTTGACATGTAACCAATCAGGAACTTTCTTGATGTTTTTCAGTATTACGAAAATCTCACCACGAATGGACTTGTGAGATTTATCCAGTCCAAAAAAGTATATTTCTTATCAATACTTTGAACCCGAACGAACCCGAACAAACACCTTGTATACACCTCAACGACTTTTGACACTCTACAAATCACAGATCCATCCATTCCATCACACTGGATTACTACTCTTATCTCTGGAGCTCCCCGTCTTCGGCTAGTTGATTCCATCGAAAGAAAAACCATTGATCTGATCGGAGACCACGACCTGGCCAAGAACCACAACAACCTTGAACATCTAAGACAAGTTGGTGACTTGACTCTCTTTACAGCTATGACTAACATTGCCTGCTTAATTCTACCTAGAGCAACAATTCAGCTTTCTTCTCATCAAACTTCATTGTTTAATTTTTTTAATTTGGAGGAGGTCAGTCTTGTGGAACGACCTTCCTGAAGTCATGTTTCCCTATGAATATAATTTCCAACGATTCAAAATCAAAGTGAATCGCTTTATTATACGGACTACTCCCAGAGTGCCTTAGATGAGTTTTCCTAGTGCTTGTTATTGGATCTTAAAAATAAACATTCTGTTAGGCAGATTAAACACCGCTTAAACCAATTTAGGGCAAGTTTCACAATTTTATCAAAACTTTGTTGATGTTATATTTCAAGGTCCCTGGTACATCAAATAAAAATACAGGAATATCGACCCGAGTGACACGGTATACTTATTACGACATTTTACAAGCAGCAAGATTGCCTGCATTATATAGAACCCCTTGAGGCAAGATTTAAAGATTTGCCTAAATCAATTCTGAAGGGAACAAACCAACACCAAACTAAATGCAGTTTATTTGTCTACACTGAAGGTATTGAACTCATCTTGAAAATATGGGATAATACCAAACTCAGCACGGAACTAAATAAAGATAACTCTTTTATGGTTTTAAGATATAAGAAAATAAAATTAAAAGTATAATTATTATCTTTTGCAAACGCGAACTTAGGAAAACGTTTCGTTATCGAGGCATCAACATTTGATAGAATCCAGCTTTTAAATGAAGCTTTAGGCAAGGAGTTATTTCATTTTTAATTATATATCCAAAATTCAACAAATGGTTTAATTATTTTACTGTTAAAATTAAACAACTCATGACAGTTTCTCGGTGCATGGTAGCTTTTTGGAAGAGTTGAATAAAATCTAAAACATCAATCTTTATATCACCAAGAATATCTTCTAATTCAGAAATCCCGTTCTTTATTCTGGTAACATATTAATTGTTCCGGGAGGTATACGCTTCAATATTTATATATCATTTCGAATTATTAGAATACACTGATTCTAAAAAATGTTTAAGCAATATATTCGCGATTGATCTCGAATGTTTTTTAACCCTGCTAAAACCTTGGCGTACTTACCATCCGTCTTTTATTCCCGCGTAGCTTAGTTTGGGTCTGAAAATCAAGAAGTAAAATTATTATCTTCTGCAAACGTGAACTTAGTTATAATATAACTTAAGCAGAAATTCATTTACAAGTTTTTGAAACCGACTAGCCGTTTGTATTAAAAAAATAAACTATAATGGCGGGTTAATAAATCGATTACCAGGCAATCAATATAACGTTTAACAATAAACAATATTGCGGTCAAACAGCATTTTTTGCCGATTTTGACGAGGAATGTAAGAAGGTATGTAGATTCTAGGTTGATAAATTGAGGTAAAAAGATATACGGACGTTGGAACTAACTCGAATCAAAGAGCAAGTAATTGTTCAGAAAAATTGAATGAAGGATAGATCGAGTTAATGATAATTTGATAATCATCACCAACTAAAAACTCATCTTATTTTATTTTAAAAATAGAACTCTAGTAATTTTACAATTTTGTAGACAATGATGAAAATTTTATCTGGCATGTCTAACATGACAAATTTTTAAAAAATTACATACCTAAATTGATTTGGAAAGGCATTAAGCTATTATGAAATATAAAAAATTGATTGGTTTTAAATTAGAAAATCATATTTATTTGGTTTTCACATATTTATGATATAATGCAATCAGAGTGTCAAATAATATATTAACAATGGTCAGAAATATTAAGTTTTCGAAACGCGACCTATAGCAATAGCCAATATTGCAGTCAAATAGAATTTGTTAAATTGAGGAATGAGGAAGTTCCAAACTAAGAAAAATGTGAAGGATCAATATTCTATTATAATTCTATGTTCCTTAAAAAAAACGTATTTGTGTGATTTATCGATTTTGTTTCTTTGGGCTATGTTTTTTCTACGTATGATATTAATTAAATTAAAATAACTTGAATTTATTATTGGGTTTTCAATAAATACTACTTTTGTAACCTTTAGTTTGCGTCTAAAAGACAATCAGATTGCCAGATTGTATATTTAATCTAAAAAAAAATACATCTACCAGCCCTTCCCCTACATAGGTTTCCCAATTAATTGATTCTTACAAATAAAAATTGAAATTTGTATTATTCGGAAAATCGAATAATCAACGAGCAAGTAATTGCTCAGAAAGATTTAATGAAGGATCAATTTAATGATATTTGATCATAATCACTAACTAAAAACTCATGTTATTTGATTTTAAACATAGAGCATTTAAAAACTCATATTAAAAAAATTACTTACCTAAATTGAATCGGAATGTATAAAGGAATTATGAGATATAAAAATATGATTGCCTTTAAATTAGAAAATTCTATTGATTTGGTTTGCATATATTTATAATATAAGGCAATAAGGCAAATATTATAGTTTTTTTATTTACAGTTTTTTAATATTGTCACATTAATTACCAATATTCCTTTAGTAAGGCCCGATACTTTCACGTGGAAATAGCCCGATTTATTCTGCAGAGCAAATTTTACCTACAATATAAGTAAAAATGATACTTATCACTTATGGATAGCCCTATTCGTCAAATAAATTACTGTTATTCGCCAGATAATATATTCGTCGATAATAGTGTTTTATTTGACGGATAAATACCTAATGTCATAAAGTGTAACGTTTTTATTTAAATATCTCGTTTGCATTATGCATTTTCCAAAAGATTTCACACCGTATTGCTATATTTTCTACTTTACCTACAGGTGTTGAGAGATTGAATTCATCATTATATTCTATATGTTATAGTTTAGGCCCGGTCATAATATTATGTTAATTACTTGACTTGAAAACACCCAAATAAGTTATTTTCCAGATTGCAAATGCTTGTTTATTTATCTAACAATTTGTTATTTATCAGATAGTGAATATTTATATTTAAGTGAAAATACCGGGCCTAAGGGTATCAATGAACTCATATTTTATTTTTTTAATGTAGCTGTTAGTATTTATATGCAGTAGTCTGTATTATGGCGTTTATTTTAAGTTAAATTAGTGACGTTTCTTCGTGGTTTTATCTTTCTGCTTTTTCCAATTTTATAAAAAGTTGACTTGTAATGATACCCAGTTGGGAGAAACATATAACCTTTATACCACTTCGTTAATACACATAATGTGTAATTCATGAGACCGTGACTTTGAGTTTATTTTTTGATAAATAATATATTTAGCGATGGTTATAAATGTTTAGAATGTTTAGCCTATATTATAGTGAAAAAAAAAATAATGGTCTATCAATAGAGGTGTGATGGGTTATACAAAAAGTTTTACGTGTTTATCACAAATTCGAAATTGACATAAATATTGGGTATACCAGTTTTTAAACATTTAGATAACGTCTTACCTCCCACCTGGGACACCCTATATATCAACGTTTTACCTTAAAAAATGTGCAACTAAAAGTTCTAATTGAATTATTCGTGCGTTAAAAAAACCTGAATTTAAAATTAATTTGTGCGAGACTCTTTGGATGCATCGTAAATTTTAAGCAAATTGTAGTGAAACATATTGTCGAGAACTTACTTTTAGTGTTACGCCGTAATTTTATGTGTCAGTTTTTTTTTTGGAAGTTAATCCAATTTTCTCAAACAAGTTGGTTACTTTAAAAAAAAATTGTATCTGCTACAAAAATGACATTATTGAAATTAACCAAAAATGAAAATGTTAAGAATAGATGTCACTCGATAATTAAATAACAAAATATATAGTTTGATTTCCCCATCACTCTAGAGAGTGTTGTAAAATTTTACTCAAAAAACAGTTTCAACTTGTATAAATGTATATTAGAATCTCACAGATTGTCGATAAATTATAAATAAAATATAAAAAAATATATAATAAAAGACTAATAAAAATCGGAATTAAAATAAAATTATAACTCACTATCAAAATCCATTAAAACATTGCGTGAATCGAATATTTTGGCTGTGAGTGTATTTTTTTCCAGAAGCTGTTTTCTTTATACAATCACCGCTTCAAGTTATATGCCTATGTGAATAAGAAATAGTAATAAGATGGTAAGCAATAATGAGCATATTTCTTTGTGTAGCAAAAATGCTTTAACAAATAAGAACCTATGTTTTTTCTTCAAATTTCCGCAATCAAGTTCGCGGCCTAAACCCCTTTTATATAAATAGAGCAACTAAGAAAATTTATTGTGTAATAAAAAAACGTATTAAAGAAATCCCTAAAAGATGTTGGATATCTGCAATTTTAATTGCTGCAAATGTTTTGTGAAAATATATTTTTATGTCAAAATATCCCAAATGGGTTACAAAACCACAGAAGAAAAAGTATAAAGGCAATATTAAAAAAAAATAAAGGCTGACAATATATTTTGGGAGATTATAGTTCTTAATAGACCCTGTAATCTGCTGCACGAATCGTATGTTTAAGTATTGTTTTACAATATACTAAACTTTTGGGAAAGAAAAATGAACAAAATGTCAACAAATTTTAGTTTGTAAACTAGCAGAGAACCGTCAACCTCTTCATAAGTTCACTAGATGGACTACTATCAGAAAAAAAAAGACAAAATTTTCCTCATATCCCCTCTAACCAACCCATGTTTGGATTAAATTGGGTTTGTTCGGGTCCTGACCTCATGAACCCCCTGCACCCTAAATACACTACTGAACATGCGTACCTACTTGATCAATCCACTTAACCAGCTTTTAAACCGTTAGAAATTTTACACTAGAATAAATTATACAATGTAAAATGATCGGAACACGTCGTTCAAACAAGGAACGATATTCCGTGCTCAGTTTCAAACTCGCGTTGTCTAAATGGTCATTGTCAAATGTTTTTGATGTCGGACCAATGAACACCTTGCTGCTTAAGGGTCGATATTGAAGAAGTTACCTTAAGGTAGAGAATAACGTTAAGTTATGCCTAACATAAGTTTGACGCATATCAAAGTTCCCTTAATCTAAGGTGAACCTTAACATTTAAGGACGTGAAAATCTTCCATTTAACACTTCATTCGAGCCGCAAATTTATTTGAAATATAGTTCTTTTTTAAGGTTTAACGTAACGTTAAGGCTGCCTGAGCTAAGGGTTAAACTTAAAATAACATTTAAATATTGGCCCTTAGGGCCGATATTTGAATGTTACCTTAAGGTAGACCTTTGCTAAGGTAGCCTTAACGTTGTCATAAAAAACTATGATCTAAATTAATTTGAGGGTCAATTGACGCGTTAAGTGGAAAATTACCACGTCCTTAAAGATCTATTCATTTAGATGAGAGTAAAAGAGAACTTTAATATACTGTCAAACTTGTGGTAAGGATGACTTATATCATTCTGCACTTTGAAATATCGGCCGTTAGTCTCCCAATATTAGTTGGTGGCAGCAATAAAATAATAATAACCCTTAGTTGAGCAAATATATTCAATTAAAAATGTATTATTTATTTTTCAAATTGTGTGTGATTGTATTTGCTACGTCCTTTCTTTTTTATTAATAAAAATTACATTCCTATGATCTTAATTTTTAGAGGGTAATCATCAGATTTCGTGTATTTTGTCGTAAAATTTCATATCCATTTATGCAATTTTCTAATGTTTATGAGAACTGAAAATCCATGATATAATAAGTTTTTATATGCGAAATGGAAATTTTTAGCGATTGGTATTTCATACCAATTCTAATAAAATAATGTAGATATTATGACATGACATAAACCAAAATCAACTATCCAATTTTCGTTCCATACGTACCAGCATGATTGACGGCTTTACACTGCAATTTCCATCTTCTACAGATAATAGAGCCATTTATAACCTCCGTTTCAAGTAAAACAAGCTATCAAGAGTCTTTGTTAAATGATGTTATGTAATTTTTACTCCAAAGGCGGTGTGAATTTTCATATAATAAAAAACATGTATATTAGAAGACTGTCACTCTAGGAAATGTCCTATCAGACACGTTGAGAGTGGTGCCTGTGCGACTAAAGCGATTCACGTTGGTTATGAATCATTTTAGGTTGTATATATTTATATTCTTAAGCAATGCAGTTCGAGGAGTACCAACTGAACGGAATGACATACGGATTGTAGGCAGCGGTTTGATCTTTATTTCTTCTATTCATCGCTCGAGGTGGAATTGTGCCGGCAACGTTAGTTGATCGTTTGCCATAATCGAACGAACCCACTAGCCGAGGAATATGTTTCGTGACAAGTTCCAGACATGAGAGCAGTATTCTAGTGGAGGTAATATCACAAGTGCTTAAAAATTACCTATAATTTCTAACGAATGCATGTTTTCTTATAGTTTCACGAGTCCGAAGGAGGATGTAAGAAATATTTCATTCATGCACAATTATTGCCCTAAGAGTAGTGGTATATCGTTGACATAAACCCGTTTAACCTCCAGGTTTATAGTAGGATTCGGCAACCCCTTAGTATAAAACAACTAGGTACCATCCAAAGTATAGCAAAGCAATACAATCAAGCAAAAGGTATGCCTTTTTGTCTTGTGTGACACTATCATCGCATTTTGCATTTTTACTTTATATACGTAATCGTAAGAGATACGAAGTCGGTTAAATAGAGGTAAAGTTGCGCATTTACGTGCCTAATAATATTCCGTTTAGAAAGTTTTAAAATTCCGAGTAGTTCCGTAGATATCCGGAGAAAACCGAAATTCTGCAAAATCGTTTTATTGTTTTCCTGGGTTTTTTTGAAATCGAATTCTAAAGTAAATTGCACTTTTACATTGCCACTTTTTCCGCTCTATCTAACAGCGTTAATTGTTTTGTAATCCGACCAGTCGTCTTCGAAGGGAAATCAACCTTTCTTTTTTTAAATACGGTCCTGTTTTTGTGATATTGGAATTTGTGAGCTTTTTTTTCTTCCGTATGTAACGATGTATGACACATTGTGGTTTAATGACGTTTCGAGGGTTTTTTAACAACATTTTTGGGATACGGTCCTGTATTTCTCCGAATTTTATAAATAATATCTTATAAGTAATTTCATCTGACATTCCCATTGTGATCGTTTGAAAGCGTTTTAAGAGGTTTTCTATTTTCCAGAAAATATGGAACATAATTTTACAAATGCTGAAAAGTTTGATATTTTATTTTATCTCAAAAAAACTGTTATGTGGCAGTTAGAAGATGTTATTTGTGCTGAGAAATCGTTTTGAACACCTGATTATGTAGTTCCTTACTTTTTTCGTTGTTCGTTTTATTACTATTTTAGTATGATTTTTGTTCACTTATTTGTGGTTTATTATTAAATTATTTGTTATTTAATGAACTAGTCCAACATAAGTAAAAATTTAGAGCTTACTTATAAGATATTATTTATAAAATTAGGAGAAATACAGGACCGTATCCCAAAATTTCCTGATGTTGTTCAAAAAATCCTCGAAACTACAATGTGTCATACATCGTTGCATTCACAAAAAAAAACAATTCCAATATCAGGAAAACAGAACCGTATTTAAAAAAAGAAAGTTGATAATGGCCCTTCGAATACGACTAGTCGGATTACAAAACAATTAACGCTGTTAGATAGAGCGGAAAAGTGGCAATGCAAAAGTGCAATTTACTTTAGAATTCGATCTCAAAAAAACCCAGGAAAACAATAAAACGATTTTTCAGAATTTCGGGGTTTTCCGGATATCTCCGGAACTACTAGGAATTTTAAAACTTTCTAAACGGCATATTATTAGGCACGTAAATACGCAACCTTACCTCAATTTAACCGACTTCGTATTTTTTACGGTTTCCGAGATCCCTGTACTGGCCCTCCTTATCTTGGACACGTTGCACTGTCCACTTGTTCTTTTTTTTTATCCCAAACCCCAACAACCACGTTGCCTGGAAAACGTGGTGTTTCTGCTGTAATTTTCGATAATGCCATTTCTCTTAAGGGAGAAAAATTGTGTATGAGTAAAATATTCCAAGCAATATTTCTTGCCACGATGTTGACGCGCAGCAAATAAAAACGAAGCCAGTGGAATTGCATGTCCTGCCATTACTATTTGTATCTGGTTTATTTCAATTACAATAACAATACTTTAGTAAAAACCTAACATATATTCTACACGGTTATCCTAATAGATATTATTGGAATTTCTAGATATATCTAAAGTTGTTCTGATACGCTTTGAGGCTGCGACAGAATAGTTCAAAATCGAATTTAAATAAACGGTCAAGTCGAGCTCGCGTATAAAGTAGCTTTGCTGATTCTTATTTAATGGGTAAAATTAATTCTACATTCCTGGAAGTTTTTCTATTTTTGAAATGTGATTCTATGTGGCACAGTTGCAATGACAATAAAACATTTATATTGTAAACGAGATGCACCACTTTAGCACTACTCCGCTTCTCAGACATCTTGGAATAAAATTGGGAAGTAAACCATTTATATCCTTCAGCAAATGAAACAGTCACACTAATGAGATCGTGTTTAGATAAAATAAACCTAAATAAGTATTCATGTTGTGTATTCCAGTTCCCTCTAAAAGAAATTCTTTCTTAAATAAGTTAATAAACGGTTATGGTGGCTTCGTGGTTAAGGCGACAATCACCGGGAACTTCAGGACGAGAGTTCGCAGGTTCAAGTCCGCGGCCGGTAAACCGATTTACACTCAGTGGATTTTAGTGGTATAAGTAATGACGTTTGTCGCCGAATTGAGAAAAACACCCGAAAGATTTTTTCAAGGGGAACGGACGAACATTATACCATGATATGAGTGGAGTACGTAGCCTTAAACGTCCGTCCGTTTTGCGCTTAATAAATGATAGGTAACTCTAAACGTTCTCCTTATCTGGGCGTTTTTACGTGGGACGTTTTTTGATAACCCCTGTATAACCAATTTACCTCTTATAGAATTTTAGTTTTGAATCTTATTTGACCAGAATTTTGTTAGACGGCAATTTGGAAATTTAATTTTGTCCCCATTTTTGAATTCTATCCAGAGGTGAATTCCTCACCCAGGAATTATTTACTTAGAGCCAATCTAACTTTCTTAATCATTAAATTTTGAATATATGTGTGAGTGCTGGTCGACACTATCAGTAATATCGGCAGTCTTGATATTCAATGAAAAATTCATCATAATCTTAAAGCGCCTACTTAATTATTTTTTCGAACGCTGTTTTTTCGATAATCGTTTTTCGAATCGAATAGGTGTTTTTCGTCAGGGATGCCAGGCAATTAATGCCATTACCGACTAGTCGGTCTTTGGTGGGCCCACCATCCTTTCCCCGCTAACTGGAAGCTGTCAGCAGTCCACCAGAGCGCATTAAGAAATGAGGGCAATAATTTTGTCTAAGAAGTAAAGTAAATGACTGACTTTAATTTGAAGTATAGTTGTTTGAACGTAGGACGAGGCCTAACTTTTGTTCAAACTATAATTTGTAGTTTGGTATTGGCTCGGGCATGTCCAATGAATACAATAACAATGCAAGTTATTGTATTGAACACGGAGGGCTTTTATTTATTTCAATTTTAATGTCTTTTGTCAATGAGGGTCCCAACTACCCTAATAATTTCCAGAAGCAAAATTATAACCCGCGGTAGTGACCACTAATACTAACTTAAGATATTTTAGCACTTATTTCTTATTCCGGACTCAGAATATTCTTTATGTCACAATCGGGTGAATTTTCTTGTAAGATCTTATTTATACTCGCGCCAGAAACGAGTGTTCGAAGGTCAATTTCGGTTATTATTTAACCTGGCACCAAAATACACGAGGGATCGAAGATATGCCAGAATTTTTATACTCGCACTGAAATATACGAGTGTTTGGGGAAGTATTATTTAAACTCACCGGAACCACGAGTATGCGACGATGAAAATTTTCTCAGGGAAAATCCGCGGCTGGCTGTTCTCGGAATAACTTGGTGTGTAAAGACACTCTGAAATCTGTAGCCCCATTGCGGCACCCGTTTTGAAAAGATCAGATCGAATCGCTGGTGAGCGCGGATCTGTGGATACCAGAAACCGACTAATCTCGTCGTTCGTCTTAACGTAGAAATCCTTCATTCGCCCCTTCCAATGCCCCATTGCGTCATCACACCGATATAATCCGTTGACTGTCCGTGGCCGTTACAAATAACGCGAGCGGGAACGAAATTACTACATTGCAACATTATAAACGGCCAGTCTGATTTTATCAATAATTTCTTTAATTGGAAAAGCTAGTTTTACATCACGTTATTGTCCGGTGTCATGCAAAAAATAGGGAAGAGTGAAAAATGTATCATCTCCCATCCCTACCCCATTCACGCCGGTAACCAGGCCGGATGAGATCGGATATCTCGTGGGGGTACGGGGGACGGTATGCACTCCCCAATCGGTAGGTTATACCGTAATACGAGAAACCAAGGGTTGATAGCCCTTGGGGGCATAGCATATGGAAAAAATTGGAAAAATAAGTAATAAATTACATTGTCATGTTTAAAAAATTATATTTTTTTCCTTGAACCACTTACTAGTGTCAAAAATAATTTTAGAATGTAACCTATTGGTCTCCTTTAATGTTATATCAATATTTTTTGTATGTTTTAGATAACAACGGAGCGACTGTACTTTGCTATACTAACCCGAACAAACCCAAACAAATCCGGATACACATATCCGATATTTTGTCTATAGGGTTTATCAAAGTGAGGACTCTTCATTTAATAAATAAGACACGAACTTGTGATATGGAATGTGTTGACGGTCGTCTAGAGTAAACAAACCAGGTATATTCAAAATATACTTATTAATATTAATGGGGACAGGGTCAACCCCAATGGGACCAAAACGGTATTTCTAAAAATTGAGTAGGATATTAGATCTTTATATAGGTATATAGATAGGGTGTTCAGGTAAGTATACGGGAATGTTTCGCCAACGTACAGGGGAGATCAAAATAATACTAGTAGTTCATATAATAATTGTTCCTGATGTCCCTTCTAAAGATATCGGGTCCCAAAGTCTCACCTGAAGAGTTACATTTTCGATTATAACTTTTAGGCAATCCAGTATATTTTAATGAAATTTTACAACTTTGTACATACAGCCCTATGGACTAAGAAACTCATAGTAGAACAATTCTTGTACATATCCAGGAAAACCAGGAATAGACTTGGTACCGCACTCGTGTGTTACAATATATAGTAAAAAGTTTATTTATGCCGTAGAAATTCCCCAGTCAGCGATTTCACTAAGAGAATGTGCAAAACGTCATCCAAGACTGGGGGCCAAGGCTATAGTCGATGTGGCTGTAAAAGGGGCTGTAAATCTGACAAGTGCAAGTGTTGTAAAGAAAAAAACTATGTAACTCGAAATGTCACCAAAGTGGAAGCTGCTCTAATAAATAGGAACTCTAGGAATTCACATTCTTTGTGTATATATATTTGTAAGTACATACCTAACAAGTTTCTTTAGGTTACTTTGTTTGTCTGTTATATATTCAAAAATATGTTTTAATATAATATATTCTCTCAGAAATATGAATAAAAATTTTCTCAAATTGCCCACTCGAGTTCAAACAGTATTCATAATGCCCGGCAAATGTGATATTTTCTATATAATTCATCATATTATCATATTCCTTTGGCCACTTTTTAAACTGCCCGGGCATTATAAATAATGCCCAATTTTTTTACATTTCTAGTAACATATATATTCAAATAAATTGGAATACTATGGTTTCCGTCATGTACCAATAGGTAATTAGGACAACATTTGTCTATATTAGATTTTATAAGAAGTCGATTACCTCGAAAATAATTGTTTTTTTTGAAACAAATGAAGAGTACCATTTTTAAAGAGACTTGCCAAAAGTATTAAAAAAATATTTAAAATTTTTCAAAAATTGACACATCAACATTTTGGACCTACGAGTATAGTATTTGCAGAATTATATCGTTGATCTTTTGACTACAATAGAATCTCATTATCCCTTGGATCATAAAATATAGACGGAAATCCCAAATTTTAAAACCTTTTCGAGCAGAGCCGGACCAGGTATACAAATTCAATTTATACCTAAGCCTGATGCATATATAAATACAAAGTGATTTTTGATAATTTTAATCTTTAGTGGTTTTCCGGCGAGTAATTTTTAGTTAGGCTTATTAGTTGTAGAATGTGGCGTCCTTGGAATTGTGCATTGGGCATCTTCAAGTGTCATTTTTAAAAGAAAGCATTTATCTACCGATGCCAGACTAATAATTAAAAATGTGTATCAATCGTTGTTGAGTAGAAATTTTAATTCGATGGATGCTTTAGCAGAGACGTCTACTTTGACAAAACTCCTTTATCTTCGGTAAGAGACATAGTACTTAAACCTGTTAATCGTAGAAAAAATCGGAGTGATTCTGGCACATTTAGAAGCATTAACGAAAATAATATTTCTCCTACATTAAATGCATCTGTAGTAGAGTTAATTAAAAACGAAGTAAGAAAAGTTTCTGCAGACAGCTGGAAAAACTGTGTACTGCATGTACTTAAGGTGGTAAATTCTTACAAATGTTCAACCCTTAATTATAAGTTTAGACTTAGATCAAGATAGTGATAGTGATACAGAGTTAAATTTTTAATAAATTATCAATAGTTTCTTAGAATTTAGTTAATTTTTATTGTACTTGTTATCCCAATAGTTATACTTTTAAATTATATTATTTTCAATTATCATTAATTGTTATCATTATTTTACATTTATTATAGGCACCTAAAACTAAAAATACCTATCTATTTATTTTAAATTATAAAAATAAATCATGTGGTGTGGTATACATTTTCAAGCCGGCCCTGATCCCATTTATTGAGCTTTGAAGAGGTTCAGGCGTATACAATAGGGTTTAATCAGGTAGTTTATTTATGGCAGTAAGAGTCAACGCTATAATTCTGCAACAACTATACAGTTCCTTGCTTTCCTTTCCTGGCTATATATGATAATAACTCTAGTATTAGTTTCTTAGTCCATACAAAGTTACAAAATTTCATTAAAATACAGGGTGTGTTTTAATTGAGTGCCGATACTTAAGGTTGTGAATCCTTTGGTGATTTTAAGGAGAAAAGTTAATATTAACATTTGTCCTAAAGCTCATTATTTTTAAGCTACAGAATGTTAAAATTTAAACAATAACTTTTTTTATCATAATTATAACTAATCACTCTTAGATATTTTTATGAAATTTTGTAAACACCATTATCAAACAGAAATAAAATGTTTTTTGTAGTTTTTTACGTAGAATCCAGATTTTTCTACATTCATATCGTCACTCAATTAAAAATCACCGTGTTTAGTTTACACACCAATTTTAAATATTCACATGATGGAAAAGGGTCTAGTATCTCTTGGTGTTTCTATCATGACTCCCTTTCTACGAAATTATTAATTCCGAAATAAAATCAGATACGTACAAATTCAGAACAATTTTATAGAAATTTGGAGCGCGGCAGACGAGAGAGAATTTTGATTATCATAAATCTTAGGAGAGGTAGTAATATCTACCTATAAATATTTAAATCTGATTATTGTAAAATGGATAGATTTAATATTCATGCCTGTTTTTACCAAAATTAAAATTTTAAAGGACTGGTAAGAAAATTTCTACATTTGTTGTCTGCCATCTGCTATCAAAATTTTAACATCGTTATATGACAAATTCTCCACAAGTAGTACACAATGTACAATTGTACAACAAAAAGTTTTAGACCGATTGGTCTACTGCCGAATACTTAGTAGACGATATTTCTACACATTCTAAATTATATTTTTAATATTTTATTATTTGCTTCCTAATAGAATTTGTATGTTACTTTAAAAACTGTACATTGTGTACCATTTATGGGAAAACTTCTCTTATGATTGTTATCATTGAAAATAGTTTAAGATATGTAGGTATCTCTATATGGAATAAATGTCTAGAATTGACTCTAAAAGTAAAAAATGTAAAAATAAACACGTTGATTCATTTAAAAACTCATGATAACTCAAGGTAAGATATCTAGCCGTTCAAATTTCGTCTGGCGCGCGCAGTGAGGTCACAGGAAAAGTTGTTTTTAAATTTCTTATGGAGATTTATATTGCTGTTAGCGTTTTTAATTGTCTGTTGAAAGTATTAAAAGGTTTTACGAATTTAATAGTATGTGAAATGATATAATAATATCATGGTATTTAGGTATATTAATTTCATAAAAATATAATACATATTGATTACTACTAAAATACCACTAAAATAAGACAAAATTCCGGCAAACTTTTAAAAGATCTAATGAAGTGATCGAGCTGCTCTTCACCGCTTGTCGTCTATGACATTATGGAGAGATATAAGCCGCGCCTCCATCTGCGTGGAATATTACCTGGTTCTATTTATACCATGTTAAAAACTGTATCGTTTTTCTTGAAAAAATTTTTAAAAAATTTACTTACAGGAGGAATATTAGAAAAATTTAATGTACTCCATAATTATTCCGCACTTTTTCCGTAGATTAAAATGGCAAAAACGGAAAAACAATTGAATATCTAGCTTCAATGTTCAATGTTGCAATGTTTCTAAAAATGCATTTTTTTTTAAATGGGACAACATGTATATTTCTCTATAAGTCGGTCCCAAATAAATTTGGAACAAAAAAGTTTTTATGGACTATGTGTCTAAAGTTAAAAGTAACATAGTTATGAACATATTTATCATCTCAGAGTACAAGCTTATCTGGCTATGTCTAGCCACTACACCATCTTTCCAGCGTATCCGGTAAATTAATCGAGCTCAATTCATCGAAACGCATTCCATGGAATTCGATTCGATTCGATTAATCGAGTCTCAATTAATCAAAGGGGACGATATTCGATGACCTGAATTAGGCAGTACCAAGTAATAAATTAATGTAATTGTAATAATAATAATAATTTGAATTTATGTTGTTGGGGAAACACTACCCTTTTCCCTCATAAAGTCATTATAAAATACTTAAATTTGCATAAACTTATATTCCAGAAAATATAAACACGTTTCGACAACTCTGGACAAGATACAAAAACATACGACGATTCTAATAGACAAAACTTATTTCCCAGTGCATTCCGTCCTGCTCAAATAGTCAAAACTTGCTTCCGACGGTTACTTTCAGCCCATATCACATGTTAAAACTACCATAACAAAAATCAATACTTCAAACCTTGAAATATTCACGACGTAAAAAAGAACTGTCTTTTTGGGGTATGACCACAATAAAAATGTCATATCGAACATATTAAATTCTGTAATAAACAAGCTACCGCTGGGCGAGTACTCAGGTGCCTTCTAACTATCAACTTGAATAAATAACATAATTACCTAATTGTACAATGCATACGACATACTAATTACATAAATCACCCGACAATTATAACATTTTCCTTGCGTTTTGGCTATACAAACTCGCCATCCCCCAATGGGACAGACGTGCAAAACACCCAGCACCCAGCGCCCAGCGACAAGTATCTAGGCGGTGATTGGCCAGATAGACGTACGACGTCACGCTTCTCTCAAGAGAGTATTTTACCACCCTAGAACTTTACTGTTGCTCGAAGACTCGTCCAAGGCAGGCGGCCGATTTAGAGATTCGTTCAAACACGTCATTTCTAGGCCATCGCGGCCGATCTTCTATTTTACCTACTTCTATTTTAATCAACAAGAAAAATATAAAGTGAACCACATTCTAGGCACTTCGTGGCCGATCTTCGTGTGTAACTTAAAAGTGCAACATACACGTACAAATACAGTGAAACCAAAGTACATTATTACATTACTGTCGTTCAGACACGTTATTTACCACGGAAACCACGGCAGATAAATAAACCGGGTTTTCAAACCACGATTAGTGAATCGGATTAAACCGAACATTCTACCTTTCTACATCGAACTTTCTACCTTTCTTAAGTGAACTTTTTACCATTCTACTTCGCGGCAATCCGACGGAACCGGGAACTTTGATCTACAGACTACAGCAAATGCATATTACGATGAACTATACATTAAACTAATTTAAACAAGTATCAGTACTCGTGAACCGAATCGTTAACAGTCAAAACAGGCAGGTTTACCAGCAAAAATAAACCCTTTTGTACCGTACCCATACAAATCCAACCGTTGAAAATAGATAAGTTATTAGTGATATTTCTGTGTTTGTTCTTACGCCTAATTAACAGAACCAGTGAACTACCTATGCTACACAGTACTACAAATCCCGATTGGGCTTCAGGATATAACACCGTAGCCTAACATTTGGTCCTTCGAGCCGGATAGGCAAAGGACAACCAAAAGCAGAGTAAAAATAACCTAGACAACGGAAAAGAACGGAGCTCAAGGGACATATTAAATCCAAAAGAAGAAAAATAGCAGTGCCAAGGGCAAGAAGGATCAGTGATAGAACTGTCCAAAGTGAAAAACTGTCAGTGCCAACAAGGTCATGACCCAGTGATAAGAGACTTTCTCGTACCCTCTAGCTAACGGGGTAAAACAGCAGCCTGACGAACTTCTAGGAGACCAGTGGGAAGCAGCCTGGCGATCTTCAAGAAAGCAGCAATAGTGTTATTTAGAAGGTATCGAGGTTGGAAAGTGTAATAAAAATCACCTTTTCAACTGGTCAGCCAAACAAGGTACGTGGAATATTATTCTAAAAAATAACCAGTCAAAAACAGCCCAAAAGGGGTAAAATAGTCAATAAATATATTAGAAAAATATTCTAATTGTTCATTTTTAGTATTTAAAAAAGTAATAAAAATAAATGTGAATTGTAGGATAACAATATGTCACATTAGAAGGTCAATTATTGAGAAAGAATATTTTTGTCACAGTTATATCGCACAGCAATATTTTATTTTTCAGGAAAGTGTTCATAAAATATTATTTTATTTTTCAGGAAGTGTCGATAAACATTATTTTTCAGGAATTTGTTGGTATATTTCATTGTATTATTTTATAACTGTGTGACAATTTATTACCAGGTATTTTCAGCATTTTTTAAGTAAAACTAGTACTAATTTCAAGCTCATTTTTTTTTGTGTGAAGTCATTATTCATTAAAAATGGAAGAGTTGGACGTAGATAGTTTAGTGCAAAGGCGTGGCACTGCCAAAGGCGCAATCACGAGAATAAAAAATTGGTTCGACCAAAACAAAACAGATAAAGATGAACTGTTACAACTCGCTCACAGGGAACAGTCGTTGAGAAAAGCGTTTCAGACGTACTCAGAAGTTCAAGATCAAATTGAAATCATAGATATAAATGATGCAGACAGAAATGAAATCGAAAAAAAGTACTACCGATTATTGGCTGAATTTGATAAACATAAAAGTAGTAGTGTACAGTCAAGCGCCAATAAGGCAAATATTTCTACGCCACAGGCGCATGCGCACGTCAAATTACCAGATATAAAAATCACGCCGTTCAATGGTACGATCGCGGATTGGAGGTCATTCTCTGAGGTATTCAACGCTTTAATCACGCAAAATTCAAATCTTGGCAATGTCCAAAAACTAATATATTTAAAATCAGCATTGCAGGGCGAGGCTTTTAAACTGGTAGATTCGTTAGAACTAATAGGAGCATTAGCATGTGACATATTGAAAAACCGTTATGAAAATATTACATGTGTTTTAAATAGTTACTTAAATCAGCTACTAGACGCGCCTGTTTTGACAAGATCAACTTCGGCAACCCTGCGCGATTTTGTGGCTACAAGCAAAAAGACCATCGAGTCATTTAAAAAATTAAAATTAACTGAAAAAGAACTTTTTGAATACATGTTAGTATATATTTTGGAAAATAGACTTGACTTCGAGACAAAACGAGACTTTGAGACACATAGAGACATATCTAAATTACCAATGTTGCCAGATTTATTTAAATTCCTTGAAAAAAGATGCATTGCTTTTGAAAATTTATCCAGCAGTGACAGGAGTCACAAAGTCAATAATAATAGAAGTCCTGTACTCACAGGCAATGATCAAAATATTCACAATGTAAATCATAATAATAATAATAACAGTAATTATTCGACAAATCAAAATATGAACGATGCACATATTCGGTCGCAGTCACCTGTTCAGAATTTTAATAATAATACCAGACGAGTGTCTGAAAATTCAGCGTGTCAAACAAATCAACATTTTCAGAATAGAAATTCATATAGTTCAAATCGCAAGTCTCGGGAATTCACGACTAATCCGAATGAAGTTACATCGCTTTCCACGACTAGTACGCAGTCAAGCGCGTTATTAGCAACGGCGCAAGTAAACGTGATGACTCACTCCGGAGAAATTGTTACCGTTAAAGCCCTATTAGATAATGGCAGTCAGAGTTCTTTCATTACTCAACGACTTGTAGATAAACTACAAAGCAAAGTGTACGAACATAATTTAAATATTACTAGCATTTCAAACAGTGAAATTTCATCAAATAAAATGGCAGATATTTATATTCAATCTAAAAATCAAAATAAAGGCTATTCAGTATCATGCGTAATTTTGGATAATATTACGGCGCAGTTGCCACACCTCCCTATTGACATAAATAAATTAAATATTCCACAAAATTTGAAGTTACAGTTAGCAGATCCTACTTTTAACTTACCGTCGGGCATCGACATTCTGCTAAGCACAAACGTGTACTACGCGATTTTAAGACAAGGGTATTATTCTTTAGGCAAAAACAGACCCACCCTCGTAAAGACTACTCTCGGTTGGCTGATAGCAGGGAATATACCTAAAGCTTTTATTTTTAATGACAATTCTGGTAAATCACAGGACGTGGTTTCATTTGTTATACAAACAAGTCAAATTGGTGAATCAGCCAAATTTCCGGATACAGGAGAACTACCCTCAAATCCAATTTTAAAGGCAGAAACCAAATTAAAGAAATTAAGTTCAAATAATAAACAAGTAAATAAGCATAAGTTCTTTCAAGTAACCAAGCAAGTCAAAATATTTCATAAGCAAGTTCAGCAAAACAAGTTTTCACCTGTTCTACAAATACTAAAAAACAATAAACATGCACAAGACGTTCCGCTGGTCTTACAAACCAGAGAAATAGATAAGTGTGTACAAGAATATCAGCCTAGTTGCAAATATAAAAAGTCAAGTTTTTGCCGACGTCTGTTCAGTGGCGTACGGAGTAAACAGTTTTATCCGAAATTAAATAAAATAAATTCAAAGTCATAAATAATTTTATAAATACTTTTATTAAGCGAAAACTTTTAAGAACAACTTTTTTAATAAAGATTTAATTTTTTCGTGGTCTTGCATTTTTTGCATAAATTTGGTTTAAAATACATTTTTAATGATAAGTATCGCCTGCTAACATCCAGAAACCAGAGGAGTACGGGTTTAAGTTCAACATTTTTTAAATTTGTATATGACATTTAAAGTGACTTTATAAATATTTTTGCAAATATCGTCCGCGTGTTAAAATACAATGAATGCTATTGTGTTTATATTACATTTTACTCTACATTACTTGGCCTGGTAGAGTGCCATTAAACTCTACTGGGAGCTACGGCCTGTCTCCCTGGGAAACCTAAACAAGTCAATGATCTTTGTTTTTTTTGTTTGGCCCTTTGCTCAATGAAAGCATCGTATTGAGTTGGTTTAAGCGTAACCGCTTAACAACTCTTATCATCTAACTTCCTACATTTCTGGGCCTGTAGGGTGCCCTTAAACTCTACTGGGAGCTATGGCCTGTCTCCCTGGGAAACCTAAAAAAGTCATTGATCTTTGCTGTTTTTGTTTGGCCCTTTGTTTCACACTGAAACATCGTACGAGTTAATCTAAGTAAATCCCTGAACAACTCTTTTAACCTACTGCTTACGGAAACGTAGTTCAGCCTTACAACCTGGTCTACGATCTTCATGAGCATTCCTACCAAAGTTTTTGTTACCAAGTATTTGCCAAGAGTGCAAAATAAAAAGATGTGCCAGAAGTGCAACATAAAAATATTTATCTTAAATAAGTACACTAATTAAATTCTAGGTAATATGCCGCTTTAATAATTTAGTGTACTGATTTCCTGCCCTAAGGATATTTCTATCAAAGTAAAAGTACTTGCCAGAAGTGCAAAGTTAAAGTTAGTTCCTATTAGTGCAACTTACAAGTGTAACCACATAAGTTATTTTTAACAAACACATTGCTATATCTACCAGCCATTACTGGGCCTGGTAGGGTGCCCTTAAACTCTACTGGGAGCTACGGCCTGCCTCCCTGAGAAATCTAAATCTTCGCTTTCTTTGGCCCTTTGTTTCAAACTGAAACATCGTATCGAGTTCGGATAAGTAGAACCACTTAACAACTCTTTTACTCTTTTAGTCTTGAGTATTGATGAACCTTGAGTGGCCTTACAAACCATCCCTGGTCTTCATTAATATTTATCTGCTAAGTACACAAATTAAGTTCTAGGTAATATGCCGCTTTAATAATTTAGTGTACTGATTTCCTGCCCTAAGGGCATTTCTACCAAAGCATTAATTCAAAAGTACTCTAACTACACTCTAGGTAATATGCCGCTTTAATGAGTTAGTGTACTGATTTCTTGCCACAAGAGTATTTCGACCAAATTTGCCAATGAAGCAAATTAAATTAAAGTTACTTCCTACAAGCGCAACTTACAAGTTTTTCGCAATCATATTTTTATACATTACTCAAACTACTTCTTATGAATACATAGGTCAGCCTTACAACCTGGACTATGATGTTCATAAGCACTCCTACAAAATATTTGCCAACGAAGCAAATTAAAAATAATTGCCATCAGTGCAAAAAATAAGTTCTTCGCCATGAGTGCAGAATCGAGCTTCCTACATATTACTTATTACTTGTTCGGTGAAACCTGGATAGACTTACAACCTATCTGGTGCTTTCATTCACATTCAGAGTTTATCTATGATTATTATTTTTGTTAACGCCAAATACGGCATTATTATTATTCTTATTCTCTTCAGTTGTATTATCTTAATAATACTGGTCCTTCGAGCATAACTCATTTAAATTATTCCTCATTACTTTGTCTGCCTCACAGGCCACTCATAAAGTAATAACTTTGTCTATTTTCTCACTCCAACTTTACTTCAAAGCTTAAGGTAGGGTTCCGGTAGCGGTTGAGACACTAGCGGTTGAGGCACTAGCACTAGCACTAGTTTCCTCAAAGGGGGGAGAATGTTGGGGAAACACTACCCTTTTCCCTCATAAAGTCATTATAAAATACTTAAATTTGCATAAACTTATATTCCAGAAAATATAAACACGTTTCGACAACTCTGGACAAGATACAAAAACATACGACGATTCTAATAAACAAAACTTATTTCCCAGTGCATTCCGTCCTGCTCAAATAGTCAAAACTTGCTTCCGACGGTTACTTTCAGCCCATATCACATGTTAAAACTACCATAACAAAAATCAATACTTCAAACCTTGAAATATTCACGACGTAAAAAAGAACTGTCTTTTTGGGGTATGACCACAATAAAAATGTCATATCGAACATATTAAATTCTGTAATAAACAAGCTACCGCTGGGCGAGTACTCAGGTGCCTTCTAACTATCAACTTGAATAAATAACATAATTACCTAATTGTACAATGCATACGACATACTAATTACATAAATCACCCGACAATTATAACATTTTCCTTGCGTTTTGGCTATACAAACTCGCCATCCCCCAATGGGACAGACGTGCAAAACACCCAGCACCCAGCGCCCAGCGACAAGTATCTAGGCGGTGATTGGCCAGATAGACGTACGACGTCACGCTTCTCTCAAGAGAGTCTTTTACCACCCTAGAACTTTACTGTTGCTCGAAGACTCGTCCAAGGCAGGCGGCCGATTTAGAGATTCGTTCAAACACGTCATTTCTAGGCCATCGCGGCCGATCTTCTATTTTACCTACTTCTATTTTAATCAACAAGAAAAATATAAAGTGAACCACATTCTAGGCACTTCGTGGCCGATCTTCGTGTGTAACTTAAAAGTGCAACATACACGTACAAATACAGTGAAACCAAAGTACATTATTACATTACTGTCGTTCAGACACGTTATTTACAACGGAAACCACGGCAGATAAATAAACCGGGTTTTCAAACCACGATTAGTGAATCGGATTAAACCGAACATTCTACCTTTCTACATCGAACTTTCTACCTTTCTTAAGTGAACTTTTTACCATTCTACTTCGCGGCAATCCGACGGAACCGGGAACTTTGATCTACAGACTACAGCAAATGCATATTACGATGAACTATACATTAAACTAATTTAAACAAGTATCAGTACTCGTGAACCGAATCGTTAACAGTCAAAACAGGCAGGTTTACCAGCAAAAATAAACCCTTTTGTACCGTACCCATACAAATCCAACCGTTGAAAATAGATAAGTTATTAGTGATATTTCTGTGTTTGTTCTTACGCCTAATTAACAGAACCAGTGAACTACCTATGCTACACAGTACTACAAATCCCGATTGGGCTTCAGGATATAACACCGTAGCCTAACATATGTTATTAAATATATTAACAGAATTACCTATTATACTATAGCACAATTTTCAATTAATTATAAAGGACTGATGAGCAATCGTAATACAATATGGTTAAAAAAAACTAAGGATCTTAAAATAATATACAGGGTGTTATGGAAATGACGTATTATATTTAAATGGGTGACTCCTGGGGTGTCCTAGACATATTTTTTTTTAATAGAACGTTTAAAAAGTGGGGTAATTCACCCATAAACCCACATGTCACTCTATGGCACAATCATATTACACTACCCAGCTGTGTAATAAACACATGTTCTGGCGCAATGTTGCCAAACTGTGGAAAAGTATAAAACATTAGATTCTTATTAATATAAATATTTAGCTTCTTCTTTTTTCTATGGGAAGACGTTTATGCTCATCACGTGCCCTGATGATAGCGTGGGATTGCATAATAAGCTTATACCCACTAAACCCCATTTGGCCTCTTATTTCCAATCTCGGAACATAACCGGCATATCGTCGAGAGAAAAAAATACATAGAGAAACAGAACAAGTTATACTAAATCACTTAAAGAAACACACAGACACCCACCAGTTTCAAATTAGTTTTTTTGAAGATATGCACCTATTATCAGATTACACAAAGGCACTAAACACTAACGCATAATTACACTTTACAATAATAACACTACCGTGCACATCAAGCAACAGCACTTGATACAAATTATTTCGCAATAGAAATTCAGAAATAATAAAAACGCTAATTTCTAATGGATTGGCCTAAACATAAAATTTATTAATTCTTTTCTGCAGTATGATGAAATAATTTGACAGATCGGACCTCACTTTCATATAGATTATGGACGCTTCCAAGGGAAGAATGATTCGTGTATATTCGAAAAGTAGCGCGCTAACTAGCGCGGTTGCCATTTCCGAAGCTATAATTATACAGGAAATAATATTACAGAAGGAAATTCCCCAATTTATGAATATATTCTTATAAAACATCGAAAGTGGCAACGCTGTATTTTTAGATATTAACCCAAGGTAGCAGAATATCGATTGACTGAGTAAACCCGAACGTGTCAACCAGACTCGAACGTGTTTCACTTTCAAAATTCTTAGATGTCAAATACGTACGTAAAAATTATATTATTTTCCAGACCACCCGAGGAAACCTCATACACTAAGGGCGTATTTTTGTCTACACAGTACCACTTTAAAATACTAATTCTGATTGAATGGTACGGTACTTAGATGTGATCATGAGATGCATACAAATCTACGCGAAAACTAATGTGAGTTTATGTGTTTTTGTGTGGTTATTTTGCCGGTTTTTGTTCGGGTTACCTACTTGGTGTTTGTTTAAAAATTAAGTTGGTTTTAAATAGTTCGAAATGGTAAATAAAATTACATTTTTTTTCTAAAGAGTGGCATTTATAAACTCTAAGTTGTTCAGATTCGAAGGGTGTCGTTCGAATACGTGTCCTGGCTTTAATCAGGCATCAATGCATATATTAAGGGAATTGCCAAATTTTCTTCCAATCCATGAATAGTGTACAGCTGGGTAAACAAATGCGGAACTATCTTAAACCAGTGTCTGGACTTGGCTAACAAATTTTGCGATGCAGAAGTACCAAATACAACAATTCTATTGTGTACGATTCCCGTATCAAAAAGACTAAAGTTCTCACCATTTAATATTTTCTTGTATTCCTCAGGTAGGTAAATGTCTTTCCTACGAAGGAGATTGCTTGGAGCAGCTTCAGATCTAGATCTTACGTTACGAATTGTTCTTTTCAGGTTTATGACTAGCGGTATTTTGTTTGATACACTACTTGACAAATTTGAAGACAGCGAAGATGTTATAAAATGTGGAGTATCTCTTGAATTTGTTGCAACTTATCGGACTTTTTCCATATATTTGGTTGCTTCGACGCCTGCTGAGTCTCCTCCATGATTATGTTCACTAGGATTTCTCGAAACAATATTACCTATTGTTATGCAACGGATCGGCACTTAAATATATGTAATAATAGCGGAGTTAGTAATAATGGCGACATGATCAGAGGCACCCTGTATAAAGGCGATCCGTTTATTTATCATCATAACAAAAATATGCATGAAAACTAATTGACTATCTAATTGACTAATTATTATCTAGATTTTGTGCATATGCCCCAGCTTAAATTGAATTAAAACTTTTTGAGTACAAAGAGGACATCTACCTTGGGCAACACCACATCAAAATACGGAAACTTTGTATAGAAAATTAGATAAAATAATTAAGTTTAAACTTCAGCTGCCTATAAATAACAAGGTTAGAGGTTGAGCTTCTGGGCAACATACGACCTTTGGATAGAGCATATTAACTGCTTTAATTAAAGTCCGCCAGTTAACGGATTTTCTTTATGTTCAAGGATTTATACAGAATGTCCAAGATAAAAAGCACTAATAATATACTATACAAGAACTTTTGGTAAAATGTTTAACTGAGTTATTTAAAAAATTTTTTTTTTTATTTTTAATTAAATTTTTTTCCGGCTTTAATATGGAAACATTTTCACAGCAAGTTTTAGTGAACCCAAGGATACAAAACAATTTTTTATACGACCTTTCATTTTCAAGCAATTATAATCAACCTAATTTTTTCTAATACGGCACTGATTTTATAATGAACCATTTTTATCCTAAAACAAACAAACCCAATACTACATATTATCGTTTAATTACGTTTCCAGCTTTTTTAATCATATTTATGAAATTTTCAGGGTACGGAATACAGGTTTTCCCATAACTTTGTAAAAATAGTACAATGCGGCAGCTACTAAAATTAATATTTTTAAAATTCTTTCATCATCATGTACTATAGTATATAGGGTGTTGAAAGAACGTCGGTACCCCGGAGTAACTCCAGTGCATCGCATTGCAGCACTAGGAAAAAAGTTGTTTGGTTTTGAAAGAGGAATAGTTTGCAATTTAACCCCCCCCCCCCCCAGAGAATTGTGTTTATAAGCAGACCTTTGTAGAAGAAGACGACTAGATATTGAACTATATCAAAGCGTACGCCACAAATGCTAATGAATGTTTTAAATTCTAGAGTTCTGATAAAATTTAATCGCGATAATCAATCGTTTTATGATTAATATCTAGTGCATTATTATAATAGTTATTTATTATATAAAGGAAAAAAATATAAGATTTTAGCTCGAGAGCTTGCGTATTCAAAATTTATGGAATGGAAGATGAAAAAGACATGCAGTTCTTTGACGGAGCCGGTATTATTGGCCTATTTTCCTAATTGGCACAACAACAACAGTCATCAACAGTGTGGTCGAATTATTCAATGATTAAAAGTATAATAATGTAAACATTTCAAAATATTTCAAACCAATTTCATTTCTGAAACAAAGTGGAAAAGTTACACGCCCAAGGAAGCTGCTATTTTTACGGTTACAGATACTAGTGATTTTTTAAATAATGCTCCCGATGAAGTTTATTTAATGACCAAGATTGTTGTTTCATATGCGATTATAGGAGCTTGTCGAATTTGTTAAATCAGCCAGGTAACATTAGACGATATTGAAGATTCGGGAACGTTATTAATTGTGAAAATTAAGCAAACAAAGAATGATGTAACAGAAGATTTGTAGTTACTGAAAAATATATTAAACATAGCCCTCCGTCCAACAGCAGCAAAGGATCGCCGCCTATTTTATGCATATCATAATGGAAAATGTATTAATCAAGTTGTGGGTAAAGTAAGTAAAAAGTTTTATAATGTACCTCAAACAGTAGATAATTTTCTTCAACTTGAAAATATTAACTTGTATATGGGTCATTCATTTCGAAGATCGTCTGCTACACTTTTAGTGGAATCTGGGGGAGACTTGATGACACTAAAGAAACATGGCAGTTGGAAGTCATCAACGGTCGCTGAAAGGTATGTTGAATGATAAATCGGTAGCACACATGGCAGAAATAGCCATTAAAGTGCTGAAATAACACCTGATTTGCGACCAGGTACATTAACGGCAGTTGTGTCCATGGCAGAAAAAAATATAATTTCAACACCAAAAAATTCGACTATTGTACTGAATAGTAAAAGGAACATGTCATTCATGCAATGCACATTTAATAATTGTTCTTTTGATATAAAGAAAATGTAACCTTTTGTATTATATTATTAATATGCTAAAATTAAATATCTGCCTTTATTTATGTGTATATACAGGGTGATTCACGACGAGCTTGCATTAGAACTTTATGGAGAACTACTGAATATATCTTTCTGAAACTTTGGGGATTTAGGTTTATCGATATGCTCTCTTTATCTAAGATATTCACATGTTTTTGTCATTTTCGGTTATACCGGAAGTAGCTGCCAACTTTCGTTTTTTAAATACAACATGGTAATTTTTATTACATTTTTCGATTAAGCGTTAAATACTAAACACATTTTATAGAACATGTTTTTGTTAGACTCTATTAGTTTTTGAGATATCAGGACTTTTTGTAATTATTTGGCAAATTCATGACGATGAAATAATCCATATAATTTTTTTACCTTAGCTCTTGGACTAAACATTTTTTCAAACCGAATAGCTAGAAGATCATCTCATCAAGTCTTAAAAATATTTCAAATTTTGCAGAAAATGTACAGAGTGGTCACATTTCAAGCTTCATTTTGTAAGAATTCAACCATTAAAACCTATATCAACGCGTTTTCTGAAAAAATCCAATTTTATTCCGAAAATACTATTTGTTTAAGTGTGCTATGAAAGCAGTTGTACTTAGGGGCTGTTTACTGATGTCTATACGAAGGATTGATTGTTTTAAATTTAATGGTTTAAATTTAATTTTATTTTTAAATAGCAAGGAAGCAAGTTCATAAACTTTAAATTCTTTAATAAAAATGTGTTTGAAAATTATACCTAATATCTTTTGATTATATTTTTAAAATATGTTCGAAATGATTGCCATTTACTTCCAAGCATTTATGTATTCTTTTCATCACACTATTTTTCTAGCATTCCTATTTCTTGTGCAGTGAGAGATTGAAATGCTGCCCTCACCCTTCCAATTAGATTTTCTTTCAGTATCTCTTCAGTACATCAGTATACAGCCCCTAAATACAATTGTTTTCATAGCACACTTGAACAAATAGTATTTTCGGAATAAAATTGGATTTTTTAAGAAAACGCGTTGATATAGGTAAATACTATTATAAAGAACAACTAATTTGCCATCAAGTTAAACAAAAATATATAGGGTGTTCCATTTAAAATAAGAACGTTCTTAATGGTTGAATTCTTTCAAAACCAAGCTTGAATTGTGACCACCCTGTACATTTTCTGCCGAATTTGAAATATTTTTGAGCCTTGATGATCTTCTAGCTATTCGTTGAGAAAAAAATTTTAGTCCAAGAGCTAAGGTAAAAAATTATATGGATTATTTCATCGTCATGAATTTGCCAAATAATTACAAAAAGTCCAAATATCTCAAAAACTAACAGAGTCAAAAACATGTTCTATAAAAACTTAGTATTTAACGCTTAATCGAAAAATGTAATAAAAATTACCATGTTGTATTTAAAAAACGAAAGTTGGCAGCTACTTTGGGTATAACCGGAAATGACAATAACATGTGAATATTTTAGATAAAGAGAGCATATCGATAAACCCAAATCCCCAAAGTGTCAGAAAGATATTTTCAGTAGTTCTCCATAAAGTTCTAATGCAAGCTCGTCGTGAATTACCATGTATATACGGGAAAAAAGTAAATCTCATAATTTTTGTCCCGGGGAAAAATGGAATTTCATAAAAAGTGACATTTTGTTACCTGCCAACAGAGTTAAAATGTCAAACATTTTTCCCGTCACAGATAAAAATAATTTTAAATTATTCTTTAATACCTACTGCATTGAACTGTTTTGACAAAAATTATGGGAAGTACAGTAAAAAATGCAGTAATACAGTAAAAATTCAAGAATAAATAAATGGTTACAAATTTATATTGGTATCGAAAATTAAATAAAATTTCTAAAACTTAATCAAAATCACCTCTTTTCGAAAGACGAGACATTAAGTTTCGCAACATTTAGCTAGCATTTATTTTGAGACACATCCGCTGGTCTTATATGTTTACAGCGCCCTGAATAAATTTCACCTTAGGGATATCCTTGAAGTAGAAGAAATTTAGAAAAAAATTTGACGGCGCTAATTGCCTTCCAGTTGCACAACTTAGTTCATTACGATTCCAATGGTAAATATTGAATTTGTAGAAATATCAAATATATCTATATAAATTTCGAAACATATAAAAGTGTCTGCCGAGAAAAAAATTGTTTATACGATTTTTCGCGAATAATATAGTTTCTTTAGTTTATAACCCACTAATTCTATCTTAATTTACACAAGGGAGAACTAAAATTAGATTTTAATATGTGCATGCATAATTAATTTCTCATCGGTTGAGATTATGTTTATTTATGATTAGATACTGTTCCTTATTTTTTGTACCTATCTAATCAAGTAGAATGTTTTATTAATTGGTACAGGATAATGTATGTTATGCGAATATTTTTATGCGAACGTCGAGAGTAAAACAAATAGGTCTAAAAGCGCCGTTATTTTTAATGGAATAAAATCTGTAGTATACAGAACATCTTCTTCATATTACAATGTTTACATTGTCGTCAATTTCGATATATTTAAGTAGTTACATATTTTTTTTGTTCGGGCATTTTCTTTTGATATTAAATTAAATTGCTAAAAATAGAAAAGAGTCCGTATGTCGTGCTAATATTATGAAGTAGAGTGCCGTTATACGAAAAGAATTTAAAAATTTCTAAATCCGATGGATTGAAAGATTAATTTTGCATGATATCCATCAAAGCGTATTTTAACAACCGAATATAGCCGATCTTTTTTATCTAATTTTGTCAAAAAATTATCTCCAGTAGCTAGGCAACAGTTTTCGTCCCTGGCCAAGAAGTAATTTTTTCTACTACCTTACTAGGAAACGTAATTTTCGAACCCCAAACAAGGCAGGAAAATTATTGTTTTCCTCACTCTAACTTTATATAAGCAATACTTTTGTTTACCTGGTCTATAGAAGAAAGAAGATTTAGATAAAGATATTCATTACATATAAATATACAGGGCTCCTCTTTAAATAGTTTAAAATACTAAGTCAGATTGACTGCTACTGCCAAGAAGGGGAAAGGGAAGCCCTCTAATTTGATAGAATGTCACCCCGAACCTGAACAAACCTGCAGACCGGTTTTGAACTCTCGTCAGTACAGGATAGGTATACCTATCATCAAAGAAGACTATACTACTTCAAGCTATTTTATCAACCTTGTGAGGTAAAAATAGAGACATATTCTATTTTTACTTATTTCTAATAAATTATTATTGTTCTAGTATTATTTAACATTTATTCTAATTTCAATGTATATCTAATGTCACAATCGATGTCAGAATGTTAGCTAAAAACTGAAAAAGTCAATAATTAAAAGATATAATACACACAGACAGTCCAGAAAATCTCAATACATATTTCTTATTTAAACTATGATATAACATTTCAATAAAATATTTCTGTTAATTTTTATTAATTTTTATATTGATTAGGACTGAAATAATAATACAAATTTTGTATTTCATAGTTCCAATTAGCTAGTTAAAATTAAAATATGTATGAAGCGTGAAGTGTAAGGAGACTTTTTGGACTGACTGTAATTTCATCATAAAAAATGTATCGCAGTCTAGTATCTTAATTATACAATATCTTTCTAAATAATTTTAACCCATTATTCTGTTTCATGCGGGTTTGTTCGGGTTTTGGGAAAATAATTAAAAATCATTAAACCCAGGCTTTAAGGGGATATTTTGCGCCAGTCGAGTCAGTGTAATGTCACTGTCAAATTGTTTATGTATTTGAGGGGATAAAAGGGTACTTTTAATCCTTTTTCAACCATTAAAAAAATTGTAATTCCTCAAAAGTATATTTGTTGAAATTTAAGGCCAAATTCCTATTCTATTGATGTTTATTAGAAATAACTAAATATAGAATAATAAAGACCAACCTAATTGAAACTAAGGACGAAGAACTAATTTTTACTATCACAAATATTTGTGTTCACTCCACTACACTTTAGTCAAATTATATCAATTTGTTACATAATGGTACAATACGTATCAAGGGCCGAAAAGAGGCTTTTAATATAAATAAAGAAATTCTTCACACATTCTTCTAAAACATCTTTGAAAAATTAACTTTCACTTTCTTCTTTTCCTTTCTTCCTTATGAGGTTTCCAAAGGGTGCATAGTACTGTTCGATATAAATATGGATGGATTAGCTATTTTTTTTACAAGTGCGCCGAAAGTTCCTCTTTCCAGACGTTTCCAAGAGAGCGGGCGGGAAAGTATCGACGCGGACGAGAAAATCTTTTCCCGTCCACTTCGAGTCACCATGTACTGCCCGCCCGCTGCTCATAGTAAATAAATAAGGCGTACACTCTGCCAGTAGGCCACCGAGCAATACATACCAACGATAATGAATAGCGGATTATATTTATATATAAATTGAATTTGCAGTTAATTTTTACAAAAATATCTGAAGAATTTCTTTATTTATTTGGCCTTGAGGACTAGGAGCACTTGTAAAAAAATACGGTACATATATCTAGCCGTCGGAGGCTTTACGGACTCGTCCGTAAAAGCCTCTTTTCGGCTCTTGATACGTAATATACTATTACATACCAAGGGAGGCAAATAGAGCTTTTCTTCCCGCGATAGTTTAATCTGCCTCGCGTCGGGCATTAATATCAAAGGGAGGGATCGCATTTTCCTCTTGAGGTATATATATATATAGTTTTTTCTACTACTAGTAGTTCGACCATTTTCATTTGGAAAAGTCGATTTTTAATCATTAATCTATCAATGACGATGCAATTTAATTATATGGCTGCTCTATACGAAAAAGTGTTCGTTCGAGAAAATTTCAAATATGTAGAAAGAAATATACAGATTCAATCAAAAGAAATTCTGCTTGCTCTTCAAGTAAAATTACTATAAATCATTTCCTAACCACCCGAAGAACCTAATACTATAAACGCAGCGACTTTGCTCAGATTATGTGAGACTTCTAAGACATCTCATCACTTGTTATATTTTCCAGACTAAAGTTGATAATACAGCTTGACGTTCTCTGATGATGGGTATATGAGAAAAAGAACCATTTTCCTCCCTTGTTTCGAGGTCGAAAATGAAGTTTTCTAGTAAGGTAGTAAACATTCCTAACCACTTGAAGAAATAAACAATTCTGCATTGCTATACTCGGTCCTACGGCCCCGTTGATCGCTCCAAATTAAACAGGCTATGACTACGTTATTTAGTTAGGAATTTAAGATATATTTTTACTTTTATTTTTCTCAATATGTTACGCTCAAGTGGCTCCTACTTTTGCATTATGAGTGTCCTCTTGGGCTGCAGCCTTTCTATTTACACGAATAAAATGGTGCACTATCTTGTGAAAGTTAAAAGACTTTTTTCCTGTAGAACATTATTTGTCCCCATGCAGCGTCGGTTTAAGGCTTTTAATTAGCTTTCCGACTGCCTGAAACAGGATAATGGCTTGAAATAATTTAGAAGTTCAGTTCACATACCGCCCCTCGTTTAATTAATTAGTTTTTATTCCCTTGATAAATGTTTTCAAAAATAATAGGGTACTGTTGAAGTTTTTTATAATTTTTAAACGATTGTATTCAAATATATTTTTTTTATCTAAATATTGAATCGCAGTTATTATTTACTTGTTTCATGAATTATCGGTCCATTTTTATTAAAATTAGTGTTTACTTTTCTGTGACGTTGCGGTTTTCGTTTCCTTATTAAACCATCATGGGAGTAATACAAAGAAAATAAAAATTTGTGGTAATGTGACTTGGTTCGCAATATGGTAGAAAAAATAACAAATAATATAAGCTCTTAGGTACTACAGTCTAAATAAAAAACATGCGTTATTAGTTTTTGCACTATCAATTTATACAGGGTGTGCCAGTCGGAGTCTGTCTTCAATGGCGCCTAAACTATTCAAGATAAAAAAAAGCTTAATACAAAAGTTTACTAAGAGGCATAACCCAAACATATTGTACAACTTCTCTAACCTCT
The DNA here is from genome assembly GCA_963991005.1 of Barypeithes pellucidus. Lineage (NCBI taxonomy): Eukaryota > Metazoa > Arthropoda > Insecta > Coleoptera > Curculionidae > Barypeithes > Barypeithes pellucidus. Next base: position 34,256,596 of record OZ022556.1, read on the forward strand.
CTAAAAAATGGGATAATATAATTTTTTTTTTAAATAGGACTCTCGGTATATTTTTTCAGAATTTGATTTAGTAGAAAAAGAATTTTACAGCAGTATTTAAGTTTTTGAACTAAAATGAAGCGTGTTGTCAAGTAAATAATTTTTTCTCTGAAAACCTAGTCATTTTTAAAGGTACGATTTAAAAATCATAGCAACCTGTTGATACAACCTGAACAAATACAATTTACATCGTGGCTACTATAAAGTACATAATATCGATTTATGCTACTATGTTTTAAATCTCTTTTACGAAGCGTTCATTAGATCTTGAAAAACTCAACTATTTTAAATATGCTTTAAATTTTTTTTTTAAATAGGACACCCTATATATTTTTAGGCATATGGATGTATCTTCCGAATATCTTACTTTTTTGTTAAATATGCCCCATACCGAAATCTGATAATTTCTGAAATATTTTAAGATTTCTCTAAACTTAAGTAAAAATGGGAATTTCTGATTACATAATTTAGTCAAGATTGCTTTGGAACAAAAAATAAATAATTTTATTTAACGCAGCTCTCATTATTCAAGTAGTTTTTGCTTGCGCCCAAAACATAGATCATGATTATGATCAAGAAAACGAACTGTGTCCTCTTTTGAAAAATTCATATTTTTCTATATCGATAAAGTTAACTGAAGGAATTCAACTCTACGCAGTAATAAAGCACAAAACTCTTGTCTAAATTATGTAATCAGAACTTCCCATCTTTACCTGAGTTTTAACAAATCTTAAGATATTTCAGAAATTATAAGATTTAGGTATAGGAAGATACATCCATATGTCTAAAAATACATAGGGTGTCCGATTTAAAAGGATTAATTATTGCACATTTAAAATCGTTGAGTTGTGCAAGTTCAAAACGAACGCTTCGTACAAGAGATTTAAAAATAGTAACATAGATCAATATTACTTACTTTAGGGTAGCCATAATGTAAATTGTATTTGTTCAGATATCAACAGGTTGCTATGATTTTCAAATCGTACCATTAAAAATTACTGGAAGCTCAGAAAAAAAATTAATAACGTGACAACGCTGCATTTTAGTTCAAAAAATTAAATAAGATTTTAAAGCTCTTGTTCTACTAAATCATATTCTGGAAATACATATTTAAAAAAAGCATTTTTAGTCATTGCCACTTTTTAGAGCCACCCTGTAGGTTGTAAAATATTTTTGGATTATGCCTTTTAATAGACCCTTTAACTTTTGTATGGAACTTTTTTTCTATCTTTAATAGATTAGGTGCTATCAAAGTCAGACACCTTACTGACACACGCGGTATTTTTAATTTGGTGATGAAGTTGTATCACCGTAGGACAAGTTATTTGAAAAATAGGAATTCATGTTAGTCGCTCTCAAAAACATTCAATTACAAATTTTCATATGAGAGGGAAGTCAGTTATCCATACGGTGTATCTTATTTGCAAGTATGTAACGTAATATAATTAGTGATCGCTCGAGCGAAAAACCGCTTGATCACTCGATTATTGAAATAACCGACATCGCTCGATTATTAAAAAAACCACTCGAGTTATCTATTCAGGCGAAAACCGTCACTCGTAACTTATTACCTTTCACTCGATACCCGAGCTTCGCTTGACGCCGGCGGAAATGTACCGCTGTAGTGTTATCGAGTTAAAAATCTGCTCGTATATTCGAACAGTTTTTCGCTCTAGTTATAAATTCAGGCGAGAAACCGAAAAATATCGCCTGTCACTTGATAGACGACCTTCGGTCTACGCGCCACGCCATCCGACTGGCGACGTTCGAGTTTGACGCTGAGCAGGTACACGACATACGTCTTTCTTAAAGGCACATAAACGAGAAGGTGCATATAAAAAAGTAAGCCAAATCCCTTAGCGGAGTAATCGCGACATGGGTTTTGTAAAGTTTTGTTTTCACTGGCTAGCCAGCGGCGTAGTTTAGGTCTCCGATTGTAAATATTAAAAAATATAAAAGGATATAATTTTTTAATTTTTATTTACTATAAACTCGAGAAATCTTCTAAAAAATAACATAATAATAGAAATTGTAAATAAAAATAACAAAACGAAGAAAATGGTTAACAAAATATATAGAAAAATTCGTTGGTAATCTTATAGTAAACATTTTTAAATTTAAACAGGAACGTTTAGGTAACTATAAACATGAATTTAAAAAAATAATCACCTATTTTCTTATTTTGCCAGTCGCGTAACTAAGCCTACGTTTTTGAAGGGCACACAATGGGCACCTGATAATTTAAAATGGAAGAATTTGACAAACCATTTTAAATATATACTTATTTTAAGCTCGTAGATTGCAGTTTTTTGTTTGGTATCGAGACACGTGGTAAAAATTCATTATTCACAAATAAATAAATTTCTGGATTTTTTTGGTGGCTACTACAATTTTTTTAGCTAAACCTGTGCCCACCCGTAGTTACGTGCCTGCCAGATACCCTACCTGAACATGTAAACGACTAGGCTGCGAGTCGAGCAGTCGGTGACGTCATCGCTTGGTGAATTGGAATTTCAAGCGATTCACTCGAGCGATTCACTCGATTATTAAAATCGCTCGAGTATCAAGTACTCGATTATTAAAATCATCGGTTTTTCCCAACACTAAATATAATGTCACATTGTCCTATCACATTGTCACACTGTCCAATGCGCCTTTATTCTATTAGATAATGAAGTTTTTACCATTTTGACTATCCTTGTTAACCTTTGCTATTTCTTGAAGCTTCAATTACAAGATAAAAAATATGTTTGTGGTTTAACGCCATTGGATTATTTCTGAATAATCCCATTTCATGGTTTAACCCCCTTGAAGGGGTAGATATTGTCCTTAAAATCTTAAATGACAAGTGGGGGTGAAGTAGCACATCATTTTAAAAGTCGTTTAATACTTCTTCCATTTTTCAATAGTAGTTCCAAAAATGGCCGTAACGAGAGCTTACCTACACTAAAATTTATAGTTTTGAGGTTATTATTTAAAAGAACATTATTGTGTTGACTCCTCTTTTAGTAGAATGATTAGGGGTTCGGAGATAGTCACTCCAGGTTCTTTACCAGGGATACCAGTCACCGACTAAAAATGTTTTAATTAGTTCCAACGCGTTTTCTTGGATTATTGGGCCCAAAATATAATAACTTAGCTTAATATTGGAAAGAGATTTAGAAGACTATTAAAATGTTGTCCCCTTGATCTTCCCTTTTCCTATTACAGATTTTAAGGCTTTGCTCGGGGTGCTGCAACTATTATTTCAAATTATCCTACATTTCAATAAAATTAAAATCCAAAGAATTGATTGACTTGTCCATTACTTTATGACAATACAATTTAAATAAATAAAATGAAACTAAAGGTTACTTTCTTATTTGTCACTATATTAAAATTAAAACCTACATTTACAGATATCACAATACAATATGACTCAGTACATCCAAAATCGCATAAATTAGCAGCATATAGATCAATGGTACATAGAGCTCTATTTCTACCACTCTCTAAAGAAAGTTTACAGATTGATCTCAATAGAATCAGAATTATTGCCGTCAATAATAGGTACACAATAAAAGAAATAACCTCTCCTATCAATAAAATATAACATATACACTTTCTATAACGCAAATACCCCATAAAAAAGAACGAAAACTCAAAAAATTTCATAGTCTTACATATTCAGGTCCGACCTTAACCCGAACAAAATTGCAAATATTTTATCATCTTATCCGGTAACAATAGCATTCAAACCCTCAAATAGTTTATCCAAATTATTTTTTAACATCAGATAAGCGCGAAAAATATAAAAAATCAGGAGTTTATAAGTTAAACTGTAATGAATGCAATAGCTGCAATATAGAATAAACGGGACGAAATTTTGAAACGAGGTTTCAAGAACACAATGCATGCTTTAGGACTTAATAAAAGATCATCTAATTTTGCGAATCACTTTTTAGATACAAACCACATATTTCCAGATAAGTAGAGTAAGAATCTTACACACTGAACAAAAAGGACATAAATTAAATTTACTAGAAAACATTGAAATTTATAAACATAAAAAGACAGTAATATTAACCTTTTAAACACACAATTAGATCTCGTCAACTCCCCGCTATTAAAATTATTGTAAAAACCCATCTGGCATGTGCATTCTTAGATTCTCTGAATATTGACCCGTTTGTCCCTAATTTAAGTTTATTACACTATTGTGCCAAACATTATTTATTATACTAAATTAATATTTTTTATTTTTACCTATATTATATACACTTAGTTTGGGTTCAGTCCCATGTGAGCGCCTTGAAGATGTAGTTGCACTACGAAACGGCCGTAACGCCAAATCTCTCTGAATATAGTGACAAATAATAAAGTAAACTTTAGTTTAAAATTAAAATTGTTAAAAGTACGAGATATTAATGGTTTTCAAATTGACGCCCTTGTATAATATTATAATTCGGGATTCGAGAACTTGAGAATTTTGACATGACGTATGCTAACTTTGACAGCGCTTCTACTATCTTGACCCCGGAGAATAGCTATCACAGTATTATTATTAGATAATGTTGCTAAAAAAAACATACTCTAAATCTGAATCCCATTAGTAAACAAAAAAATTTCGACACTGATTCAATATTAGTAAAGTTATTATTATTTGATCTTTACCAAAATATTTCACCAAAACGCATTTAATTTGTTGAAAATCTAGTCAAATTTAATTGGTACATTCACCTTGAGTATTTTATTAAGTAAATTAATGAAAACTTAATAAAAGAAACATTATTTTTGTTAACAGCTTATGAAAACATTTCACCGCTCAGATTTATGTTAAAAGATTTTTTTAATTTTAATACTAACTTATTTTTAAATAAATCTAATGTAGTAATATTTTTAAAAAAATTTAATTAAGTAAAGGGGATCGATTTCGAAACACAACCAGTAAAACAGTAAACATGGGTAATTTCACAAAGTTTTTTTTTAAATACTTTCCATTCAAACAAGAAACTGACATTTTTAAAAAATATTGGCGACATGATTTAGTTGTAGCCCTTGAAGGTTGTAAAGGGTGATGTTGTCAGGATATGTACAGGGTGATTGATGGTGGATGGCCTATCAGACGTTTATGGAGAACTAGTCATCGGATCTTATAGAAGCGGACATGATCTCTCTTTTAAAAATATTTTTAGCCATGCAGTGTTGCCGCTTCTACTTAAAAGTATTAGCAACTTTGATAATTTAAACGGAACACCCTATGTATTATTTTTATCCCTATCAATTTCTTAATAACTTTCCTTAACATTTTTCTATACCTATTTGTTATACTTCTCGAGATAATAATTAATTTCACTTTTTTTTCGGAAGATATGTCCCACAAAAAGTGATGATATTTTTAAACTCTGACAAATTAAAGTACTGAAATCTAGTATGGAGGCAGGTTATATCCAGAGGTCTTTCACCCTTTTTCCAAATATTAGTTATAATAGTACAGGGTGTTTCAAAATATAAATATTTTGATGATTAAAAAAATGGTAAATGGTACTTTTTTTTAAATGAAATACCCTATATTTTATCTGTTGTCCTAAAAGCTATTGAAATTATCTATCTTCCTATGTATAATGTTACTATACATATCTCGAACAGTTTTTTACTTATGGGCATTTATTTAGCAAAATTAATTATTACAGATAAGAATCACACTTTTTAGACCAATTTGGCAAATAGCCTATGGAAATTGTTTTGTAATGGTTGACATTTTGCTGTTATTCATTCTGTCTTGTTGTTAGTTGGTGTGTTTAAATATTTTAATTTTTTAAAGTTAAATTTAAAGTTTAAAAAAAATGGAAGGAAACAACTATTCAACTGTAGTACTTATGAATTTATTTATTTTACATGGTGAGTGCAATAAGATCATCAGCCGTACAGGTAGAAGATTCATTGAAATATATCCAAATTCACCATCAATGAGCAATAAGAAATTTAGACGAATTCAAAGCAATTTCAAAAATTTTGGATCATGCTTGAAAGCATCCAGAAATTTACCTCGACCTATAACGTCCAATGAGAAAAATGAAATCAATACTTTGGCTTATTTTCATGCCTATCCGCAGGCTTCAATAAGAAGTGCCAAAGAAGATTTGGGCTTATCATTTTTTTGTGTGCAAAAAAATCTTGTCTACACATAATATGTATGCTTATAAGTATACCAAAGTTCAATTTCTCAAGGCTGAGGACTATCCACAAACAACTTTGTTTTGCGAAAACTTATTAATTCATATACAGGAAGACCCACAATTCTTAATAAATATTATTTTGACTGACGAGTCGAAATTTTCACGTGAAGGAATTTTTATAGGAAAAATATTCATTATTGGGCGCAAGAAAATCCCCATGTTATTACGAGAGATTCTTCATTCCAAGAAAAGTTTAGTTTTAATGTTTTTTATTTAACATCCAGAAAATACTTCGAAATTTTAACTACATTTGTTGAAAATTTCGTTGATAATCTTCCCCTTGCCCAGTATCGCAACAGGTGGTACCAACTGGCTCCAGCTCATTGCACTGCCGAAGTAAGTGTGGAAATACGGAGAATATTTTGGGATCACTGGTTCAGGCGTTTGGGACATTGGAATTGGCCTGCCAGGTCTCGAGACTTAACGCCTCTAGATTTTTACCTTTGGGGTACTCTCAAAAATATTGTTTACAAAACACCGGTAAATTCAAGGGAAGATTTAAAAGATCGGGTGAATCGCGCTTTTCAAAATTTGGATATTGATGAACTTAGACTTACTACTACAAATGGTGTCAATACCCGAATTCTGAAATGCTTAGAAGTGAACGGCCAATATATTGAACATTTATTGAAAAGTAATTAGATATTTTTTGCAAAATATCAACCATTGGTCTAAAAAGTGTGATTGTTATCTGTAATAATTAATTTTGCTAAATAAATGTTCATAAGTCAAAAACTGTTCAAGATAGGTATAGTAACATTATACATAGGAAGATAGGCAATTTCAATAGCTTTTAGGACAACAGATAAAATATAGGGTATTTCATTTAAAAAAAAACGTACTATTCATCATTTTTCCAAAGCATCCAAATATTTGTATTTTGAAACACCCTGTACTATTATAACTAATATTTGGAAAGAGGGTGAAAGACCTCTGAATATAACCTGATTCCATACTAAATATCAGTGCTTTGATTGTTAGAGTTTACAAATATCATCACTTTTTGTAGGACATCTTTTCCGAAAAAAAAAAGTGAAATTAATTATTATCTCGAGAACTATAAGAAATAGGTATAGGAAAATATTAAGGAAAGTCATTAAGAAATTGATAGGGATTCTAAAACAAAAATAATACACAGGGTGTTCCGTTTAAACTATCAAAGTTGCTAATACTTTCAAGTAGAAGTGGCAACACTGCATGGCTAAAAATATTTTAAAAAGAGAGGTCATTCTATAAGCTCCCAAATTGTTTTAGTGATCCGATGACTAGTTCTCCATAAACGTCTAATAGGCCATCCACCATCTACACCGTGTATTCCAGGATTTGTCTTTTCGAGAATTTTCAAATTTGCCGTATAGGATCGATTTGTTCAGGTTCCATAATAGCATAGTACTCGTTGTTAAAAGAACCTCAATTTTTATTAAAATATCGCCAAAATGCGGGCCACTGACGCTCACATTTTCTCGCAAGCATGCATGAACACATCGAGGCATGCATGCAAATTGGACAATGTGTGGTCAAAAACTGACGACTTTTTATGTTTGTGGTGCGATGTGAAATGATGTCGCTGCTTGAATTTTGGCATGCGTGCCGACTGGCGTAATATAGGACGTGGCAAGAAAAGTGCCAGACATTATTATTTTGCCACTTTCTCAAGGTATAGAGCGTGCAACAACTTTCGACTTTATCCAAGAATTATTTCCCAATCCAAGGATTACGTTGATCGTTAAAAAATATTGCTACTGATGATTTAGAGCCTATGTTAAAATAAGAGGATCACTCAGTCTACCTGAATAGTCAGTGGATCATATTTACATTTATATTATACAAATGTTGCTATTCATGCATGCTCACGAGCAAATATGACCGTCAGTGGCCCACATTAGCCTTTGAAACATTTAAGATCATAAATATAATGTAAGTATTATATACCAATCAGCTCTACAAAAATAACCAATACTATAATCCTTTCTTTATAGTAGTTTACTTTCAATGAACATTTTCTCGACAGTTTACATTGGCAAGTGTATATTATTTGTATATATGACTTATCAAAACTAAAATTTTAGGATATTTGCTTCCTACACATTTATATGAAGATGCATGTGTAATATGCCATTGAAAGATAGCAAACGTATTCAGTATTGTTGGAAATTTTATATTACCAGGTGTATATTATAAATAATTAATTAATAAGATCTTAGATAGACTATTATAACAATAATATATAGAAGGAACATGTTCGTTTTAATTTTAAACTTACTACCCTAGAGGATATTAACAATACTATCCACTTTATTAAAACTCATTGTTGCGTTATTGATAATACATATTTCCATTTATATGATAACTATGCAGTCTCTTTGTTTCTTCATAGTATCGCTATAGGTAAGCCTCTTGCTAAAATTAATAACCCCAAAACTTTTTCAGATTTAAGAGTCATTAGTATACTGCCAGTAATGTCAAAAATAATGGAAAAAATTTTGCAAGATCAAATGCGCTCCTTTTTTATAGACAATCAGCTCCTTCCTGACAATCAATGTGGTTTCTGTAGAAAGTTCAATGCAGTCACGTCGGTGACTTCAGCTATAGATGACATCATTACTGCCTACGATAAAGGTCAATCTAGTTTGCCGGTTCTATTAGATGTCTCCAAAGCTTTCAATATGTTAGATCACATGCTATTATCTTCTAAATTACTTTATTATGGCTTTAATGAAGATTCAGTTTAATTTCATATTTTTTAAATAAACCGATTGCAAACAGTCGTGGTGGACAATATACACTCAAATACGATAAATATCCTTTGAGGTGTTCCACAAGGCTCAATTTTATCGCCATTACTGTTTATCATTTACAAAAGCCGATATCATAACGTCTACACAATTCTGTCAGTCTGCTGCATATGTGGACGATTTTCAACTTTATTTCAGTTTTTCTACATCTAATCATATGGGGAAATCTCAGCAAATGTGACTTTCGGTGTGAACAGGCCTCGGTTCGTCGAGCAAGTACCCGTTGCATTTCCCACCCGTTCTAACATGTTTGGGACACTTATTGGATGATCCTGAATACAAAAATATGCGTGTGCCGCCGCCCGGGAGCTTTATTTTTTCATTTTTTCGCGAAAATTTGATCAAAATCCACAAATTTTGAGTGTGAATAGAAAAAACCGCTTCCGTTATTAAGCTATAACTTTTGAGGCGATTCAGCAGATTGTTTGGGACTTTCAGGATCTTTAATATGGGTGTTTAGACGTAAGAAAAACCCCATCCCGTTGATGTGCCTCCCCTAGAACGCTAGATACGGGTCTCTCAAGTTGTGTGAACAGCTTTTTCCCGAAATCTGGTAATTTTCGGTTTATAACGCGCCGCTCTCGAGGCGATTTTTTTTTCGCAATATTCCCCATGAAATATTCATTCTTAATGTTATGACTAAAAGATCTGACCCAATAGAAGGGTGTGCCACTTCGGGTTCGGTTGTAACACACTTCAGAAGATGCTCAAAAGGCGACTTTTTCATGCGTAATCGGATCTAAAAAAACGGTATTTTGAGGGTCCATTTTTACCAGTTTTACGACTTGGGGTGATTTTTTCGCAACTAAAAGTAATTTTTTCATGATCAGCAACCATACCTTTCAACACTGGTACAAACAATTATTTTCTTCCAAGAAAGTCTGATTCGCTAGATTCAGTGCATCACCCTCGAAAAATGATTTTTCAAGATATTGGGGGAGGCGATCAAAAAAAGTCAGTAACGCTGGCGGAAATATACTTCTAATATATCTAAAATTGATAATTCGCGGTCCAAAATAGTGTGAAACATGTTTGAAAAATAACTATTTTTTTTTCGAAAAAGTCACATTTGCTGAGATTTCCCCATATACAAGCTGCCCAATACGTTAAGACAGATGTAGGAACAATTAGGCAGATCAAATTCACAATGTGGTTGAGTATGGGTGCATTCTTGGCTAGATTTCGCCACTCTGGGTTTGTCTTTATTTTTATTATTTAAAATTCAAGTCATTGATGTGTAATATTAATAAAAAAGAATATCTATTGAGAAATGATGGACTATCCTTTAATTATTCTAAATAGTATTATCTGATTCAGAATTGGAAAATTGTAGACCACATAAAGCAACTTTTCTTTTTAGTAACTGGTCATCTATCATTTAATTTTCATGATAGTTCTGTTATCATTATTAAAGAACTATACTACTAGTGAATTTTCTATTTATCCATAGAGTTAATTGGTTTTTCACGCTAGTGCAAGAATAAAAACATTATTTTTAGTAGCATAGAAAATAATAATTAAAATAAAGCGCAGGTCGTTAAAATTGCCAACAATTTCTTTATTAAACAATACAAAACTGTTTTTATTTTAAAAAACTTACTTAATAAATTTTTGCTGGAAATATTCCAGGTATTAATATATTTTCAGAAATATAGTTTCCCCTTTCTCGTTGCACAATTTTTCAAAGCGCATATAAGCTGTCTTTTATTGATATTTGGATTCAACAGGGAGCAGCGCATATGTCTCCAATCTTACAGACACAGTTTAAAGGAACTCTTATTAAAAAAAAAGTCTATACTTTTCAGGTGGGATTATCGTCAAACCGTACACCTACCCTGTACTGACGAGAACAAAAGAGTTCGAAACCGGGTTTGTTCGGGTTTGTTCGGGTTCGGTTTTGTTTCATATTCAGGCCTTTTCCTTCCTTCATACTTCTAAAATAAAACCTCGTCCCTAGCGTCCAGAACGTTATCAGGTACGCGCGGTGACATGTAATCAAAATTGTTTAAATGAACTCTTATTAAAAATAAAAAGTCTATACTTTTCAGGTGGGATTATCGTCAAACCGTACACCTACCATGTACTGATGAGAACAAAATAGTTCGAAACCGGTCTGCAGGTGCTGACATCCTATCAATGGAAAAAGCTTCCTTTTCTTGGTAGTACTATTCAATCTAAAATAGTATTTTAAGTGCTACTGTGTAGACTAAATACGCCCTTATTGTATAAGGTATCATGGTCTGGGAAATAATAATTTTTCCATATAGCTTTTCGTTTGGATCTCTGGCTACGCGGTATCCGTAAGGGGGAAGAAAGCCAACAGGTCATAGTGACAATCCATGGGCGTGCTACTATTATTTTAAAATTAAATATAAAAATACTAGAATCTATAAAACAATGTTGTTTATAAACTAAAAGTCTAAACAAGCAGAATTTTTTATAAAGAATGCGTTTTGTTCGTAAAATCAATCAAATAATTCGATATTTAATTTGATAATCGTAATCGTAACTGTTATTATTTTTGCAAGCAGTACCACAGTATTTTATTATATATATATATATATATATATTGATTAAGTTTACATACCTGTTTTAAACTCTAGATAGAACTTTTCGATAATGCGTCTTATTACACTGAAGTCAAATTTTAATTTGCCTATAACTGATAAACGAGGCCTTATCTTGTCGGGAGACGATAAAAACTTTTCAGGATTTCTTTGTGAATTTTTTTAATCACGCGAATACCAGCTCATGTATACATTGAGATCCTGTCCAATTTTCGTTTTAACGGCAAATTAAATGCATTATTTCTGGCTTCCTCGTCACAAGCATTATAAAAATTAGCAATAATTTCCCGAGATTAGCCATGCAAAGTTTTTCCACGAATATATGCCATTGCAATAATTTTGAATACAAAGAAAAACGCAAAGAATTATATATTAAATATTAATAATATTTTCTAACTTTTTAACTATAAGGTTAAATTCTGTATTCATAGAAGGTATAAATAATAAATTTCATAAAATTTATTAGATTTTTGGTAAGTAATTTGACAACATCGATTATATCTCGTCTGCATTCTTTAAATAGTTTTGGTAGCCACAGAACGAAACGACAAGCGTATATTGGTATTTGATATTAATACCACCTGAAAAGTATGACTTCTTATTTTTGATTTATTCAAATAACGTCTGTTCGGTATTTGAACTCTTATTGGTTGCAGTGGTTACGATTGTTTTTTTGGATGGTTTAATAAATTGTTTTAATGTTATATGTATGAGAATATATATTCTAACCTTCTTCAAATTTCAATACGATTTTAGTCTTTTCAAATAACTGACGTGTTACCTACTACACACTTATTTATACGAAAGTTTGTAAAAAATTACCAGAATGCATTTTAAAAATATATTCTAGAGGCGTCGCGCCGATACATTTCATTTTTAACAACTTATAACATCTGATAAAACAATAATCAATTAGCCGTATTTATTCATATATAACATAAGTCCCTATCGTGTTAATTCGTGTACAACTTTTTTTAATACAACTATACGACAACATAAAAATAAGATACTTAGATGCAATTTTCAAACATGAAGCTATTCAACTATTTTTATTATTGCTCATCAAAATAATGAAAATAAACAGAAAGATACCTCTTGAGAGATAATATGGTTTATATAAATGAGATGTATGAAAAAGAACAAGCCATGTCGATGACGGCATTTTAAGATAATGGTTAATGTATCCATGATTACAACTCTTGGAACGGTTAAAAAAAGATAAAGTGATTGTAATAACATATTATGCAAATATTTTAAACTTTCCATCGATACAATTTATACTTTTTCAAACAAGTAATTAAGTTAATTCAATGAAAGTTACCCTTAAATTTCTATAGTCAAAGTGCTGTTGTCTTAAATACTAGATTATTTGATACACACCCAGATTCATCAAATAAAGTAAGACAACTTAAAAATTGTGACTATAAGAATAAAAATGTAACTATATTTTTAATATGGGGATGGATATAGCGAAAATGCTATAGTTATTGGCCTGTTAAGGAGGATTTTGTTTATTTTACTCCCACTTGCCAAAAGAAATGTACTATATGCTATATTTTTTACGCGATATATAATAGTTTTTTATGAAACTGATGACAATATCATTTTTACTCAAAAAAGTTTTGAAATATATTTAAATTTGTTTTAAAAACTATATTGCGAACAGTATAGTCATTGGCACTGGTGCTATAATAACTGGCCTCACCATCTACAGTTATTGGCCATAAGCTAGAGCTGATTACAATTTTACTAAATTAGGTAGATACCTAAGTACCTACCTAACTTACACTTAGATATAGGTACCCACTTCCGATTAAAAGCAACAATTAATTTTTTGAATAAATATTTATTATTTTATAAGAAGATTAAAAAAATACCGGACAACAAAGAAATGCATTTAATACAACTAATTCAAATAACGAAAAATTTTTACAGGAACAAATCAGTTTTTTTTGACAAGACTTACCATAAAATATTTGAACATTTGGACACATTTTTTGGGCACAATTCTCGTGATATATTCTTATTCTTGCACACGTTTGACATTCCGTTTAAAAAAATTGAATTTTCCTGATTTATTCGAAAACGCTATGCTCAATTGTTTTTCTGCTCTAGCTATCTTAATCAGCAGAAGAAATGCTACTACTTTCCTAATTTAAACGACTTTGTATCTACAGGGTGTTATGGAAATGACGTATTATATTTAAACCGGCAATTCCTGAGATGAATACAAATTGAAGAAAAATATCCTTAAATGGCGCTTTCAATTCATTCAGCGGTAAAAAATGACCTGACGTCAAACCAGGAAAACATCTGTGCGGCACTGCGACACATACGAATTCTCACCGGTGTTGTCAGAATTACACCTTACACTCTTTAAGTTTGAAATACGCAACTATGTAACTAGGTCAAATGTCAATGATCTTTTGACTTTTAGTGATTGGCTGACTGATTTTTTAATGTAATTTTATTTAGGCCACACACATTACACTTACCTTGTCGGTCGTATTTAAAAATTAGTGTCAATTTCTATAAAAGCGTTTTAGTAAAGAAACCGGCACATCACATAACCCCTAACCATAATCGCAAAACCTCACATGAACAATGGCTGCCATAATGCACAAAATTCACTTGGAGACATCGTTTTTATTAACATTGGCTTGTCTCGTCTAGATTTGTATGAACTTTTGTTTTTAATTAAAAAACACATTGTAAAATGAAAATAACATTTCTTTGAGTTAAGAATGACATCTGAACTGAAACATTTAAAACACGAGCTGTCAAAAAGTAGAGAAATACTATGTCAATGCGTGTTTTTCCGGTAGATTCCAGCGCATTCACCAAAAAAGGTTGAAAAAAATAATTATAATAATCTACAGCACTTATTTATTATTTTCCTTCACTGCTGTAGATACCAATAAAGATTAAAAAACTTGTTAATCGCTGCTCTGGTGCTCTTTTTCATTCGAAAAGCTTAAAAAAATTAAATCGATCGTTTCACAGCGGGATTTTAAAGCTAATATTCCTCTGCGGCTTCGCGTGAAAGAGTTTTTTCGTGATATTTAATCAACTGTAACAGTGCGAGTAAGTGTGAAAATGTTTAGTACATAGAGAAAAATCAAGTCGAAGGCATATTAGAAAATGTTCCTTTAGTAAGAGACTGGAAATCGCAAGGTCACCGGATCTTACCCTATACAATTTTTTTTCTATGGGGTACGATGAATAAAGAAATAGGTTATAAAGTCGAAGATATGGATCAGTTGCGATATAAGATATTGGATGTAGCAGATAAAATAATTGCTGAATGTTTTAGTTTATAAAGGGCCAATTTGTGTCCTATCTCCTATTTGTGTGTTTGTTAAAGAATGCATTAGTGTGTAGCGATTTTGTGTGACAAGGACCAATCTTCATAAAACTAATTTGAAACATGTGTGTGTTTCTTTAAGTGATTTATGGTAATTTGTTCAGTGTTTCACTATGTGTTCTGTGTCTCTGACGATATACATGGTCATATTCTGATATTGGAAGAAAAACGCCGAAGGGGTTTTAGTTCGGTAAAAGCTGTACCCACTAAAACCAAAAAAAATGAAGATGTATGTGCCCTGGATTACATGCTGGTGTACTGGCACCTGGATTCACTTCTATTTGGATGCTAGGTAGCTAAATGTTTATTTTTATAAGAATCTAAAGTTTTACACTAACAGTTTGGCAACATTGCGCCAGAATATCTGTTTATTACACAGCTGCTCAGTGTAATATGACTGTGCTGAGGAGTGACCTATGGGTTTATGGGTGAATTACCCCACTTTTTATACGTTCGATTTAAAAAAAAATATGTAGCGCTTCTCTAGGACACTCCAGGAGTCACCCATTTAAATATAATACGTCATTTCACACCCTGTATAATAATAAAAGAGTTACCAACAGTGCGAACTTAAATTGGTACACCCTCTATAGTAGGATCCAGTAGGAAAATTCGAATATCTACAAACATGAAAGTTATGAGAAATATGTGGTATTGTAGAGCCATTCAGAATAGAAATAGCAATGCATATGCAGCATACCAAAATAACATACTCAAAAAACATATCTGATTTAGGAATATAAACTACTATTTAGTATTTTAAACATTTTTGAATAAATAATGTCTATCATACAAATAGGTACGGAAAAATACATAATTTACTAACCACTTGAAGATACCTTATAAAATAAAGAACAAACAAATAACATATTCTCCAGAATATGAACCCTGTCGAGCTCTGTTTAAAATTATAAGCAAAAACTTATCGCATTTTTTCTAACACAGTTAGATATCAAATTATTGTTCCAGATTGAATGGTCTTACCTGAAATAATAAACTTGAGCCTTAGGCAAAGTTGTTTAGCGAAAACAACTTGTTTGAGTAATATTTTATATTCAATTACTTTTTTATGACGGTATATTATATTCGTATGTATATTGTTTTCTCTGTGTTGCCATAGCATCCTAAATTTCATTTTTAGCTTATCTGATGAAATATTAGTTGTTGGAGAAGTGATCCATTTTCAGATATGTGAAACAGTAGTCCGTGAAAAAGTTAAAATCGTCTGATTACATTAAAATAAGTTGCCTAAATATCGTGTTTGCTAAATTGTTAATATACAGGGGTCCCATTTTCGACACTTTTATATCTCCGTAATTGTTAGTGCTATCAAAAAAGTAATATAGGTGTCATGTGCTCTTTTTGGGTCTAATTTAAAATGGTAAAATCAAAATTTGAAAATTTTTGCTCGTTTAAGAGATACGGGGAAAATAAAAAAATTGACAATTTATAAATTACCCTATATTTTCTTAGTTAAAAGAGATACAGAAAAATGATTTATACAAAAGTTTCTTTATAATTATTGTTGAATAATCTGCCGGTTTCTGAATAAGTATACGGGGTCAGGTAAAAAAGCTATCGGACCTAACCTCATTTTTTAAATGGAACACCCTGTATATTTTCTTCTAGAAGGATAGCATTTTAAATTCTCTTTTCAAATATATAACAAACCATGGATAATATTGGTTTCCTAGGCGATTTATTTAAACTTTATTACTTTAAACCACAGTAGGCCATGAAACAAAATCCAATATCCTAGAAACAACTATGTTGACATTCTAGTTGTTATTAACATTTAACGTCAATTTAATTTTTACATATTTATTTGTGAAAATGACTTATCAACATTTTGAAAAATTTTATTGAAAGTGGAGAAACGAAGAAATGGCTCAAAATTTATATTTTGTTCGATATTGGAACATAGTTTAAAAATATACGGCTCTTTTACTAGGCCGAGATCAAAAACTTATAATAAAGAAAACAATGAAAATGAAGAAAATTTAAATAAATCGCCTAGGAAACCAATATCATTCATGATATGTTATATATTTTGAAAAGAGAATTTAAAATGCTATCTTTTTAGATTATAATATACAGGGTGATCCATTTAAAAAAATTAGGTTAAGTCCGATAACTTTTTACCTGACCCCGTATACTTATTCTGAAAATGGCAGATAATTCAACAACGATTATAAAGAAAATTCTGTATAGAAAATTTTTCGGTATCTCTTTTAACTAAGAAAATATAGGATAATTTAGAAATTGTAAATTTTTTGATTTTTCCCCGTATCTCTTAAGCGAGCAAGAATTTGCAAATTTTGATTTTACCATTTTAAGTTTGACCCAAAACGAGCACATGACACCTACATTACTTTTTTGATAGCACTAACAATAACGGAGATACCCTATAAAAGTGTCGAAAATGGGACACCCTGTACATACAAAACTCGCTTACATTATTTCCGATACTTTTAATTTTACTCAAAAAATGTCAAATTATAATAACCTTTGTTTCTATATGTGTTAAAGTTAAATTTTATTGGCAGTTTTTTTGTAATACCTTTTGTCACGCGCATAATATTTTGACGAAATCTCGTATACGGGGCGGGGCTCCTTCGGGATGAGAAATACAAATTTGCCCACCGTGTTTTCGCATTTTATAGAGAGCGCCACATACGAACCTATCCTTTAATTTAAATTGTCCCAACTTTTTTGTGCTACACTGTATGCACATTTTGACTAGACTTTTTTATTCTCCTAACCTTCTGACATAAAAAAGGTATACTTTTGTTTCAAAACATCTAACCGTTTCCGAGAAAAACGCTAAAATAAAATTACTTGTATGTGATGAATACGAAATCATTTTAATTTAACTTTAAAACCCTGTAACTCCGTTTCGAAAAAATGTTATAGGAAGGGGCATTTATTTTCGGGCTACAATTATCCCTTAATTTTTTTGTTCGTCATTTCTGGACACCCTGTTTAATTCCAAAGGTCGATGTTATGACCGAATATGGGTGCATTTGAAGTGAATGTGATAACATTAAATTTGAAAGAATTTTAAGATTCGGGAACATAGTCGAAATGTTTTTTTTAATAACTCATGCCGAAAAACTGTTAAGTAACGTTTATTAACTTTGTCGCTGGAGTCGAGTTCAGTAGCGCGCTGTTGAGTTTAGTTCCACCAGCTGTCGTTCGACTTGAAAAAATGAAAACATGCCAGATCATTTACACACTCCGGGGGCACGACGCGACGTTGCGATAGAGAGACCAAGCTTTATAACTACCCGCTGTCATTACTTTAGTTCTTTTCCTATGGGAAAAGAATAGTATATTGTACAATAAGTGAGAAAAATTACATATTTCTCCCGAGCGCAAAAGCTTGCGAATCAAGCGAGGGACAAATATGTCATATTCTCACGTGTCGTACACTGTACAACTGTACACTGTTGTTAGCCATGGAGTTATCGATATAGGATTCAGCAACATTGCTAGATTTCCAATATCCAGGGCGTTTTAGAGTTAAAAGATCTGCTTCGGCATTAACTAAAATAGTCGCAGATGACCTTCGGAAACAGTGGCCAGTATATAATTCCGGATTCGGTAATTTAAAAAATTTCGCTATATATTTCCCCATGGTGCCAAACTTATTTATTCCCACGGGCTGTTTTGTACATTTGCTCTTATGGTAATTTAAAAAAAAAGCATGTCTCGTTCGTGCATGGTCGAAGCTTCGCATATTTTTTGTAAAATTGGTAGAATTCTCCTATGACTGTAAAATTTTTAGGAACTTTGGTTTTAGTATCGGGTAATTTTATTAAAAGAACCGAATTGAAATCTTCCATGTCATCACAAGTTCATCACAACGGCATGCCCCTGTAAGGCCAATAGCTAAAGCAGCCTGAAATTAAAACCAAAAATGCAATCTTCCATAAGATTTTTTTTAAACATAACTTACCAGCAAATACTTTTCATCAGGTGCATCTTTTTGAAATTGTTGAATTTCTTCAGGAGTTAAGGTTTTTGACTATTTTGGAACATATCTTTTCGATTTTCGTTTCAAAAATGCGCGTGGTTTTACGTATTTTGATATATCAACACAGTTTTTAATAATTATGGTACTCTTCAGCATCGAGTACTGGGACCATAATGTGGATGGTTTTAATTTTCTTGATAATGCTTCAAAATAAACTAACAAAATATTTTCAGAAAAATAATTCACCTTGGCTTGCATTCTCTAGTCCATAAAGTTACTGTAAGCGATTTCATATTTTTGTCTTGAGGTGTTTGGTAGTAAATTATTACAAACATCGGATGCTTTTCGAACAATATCTGGAGGTGTACTTTCAAACTCTAAATCTTCGTATTCCATTATAATCAATATTTCACAAATCTGACCTGTTTTAGTATAAAAATCAACAATATAGTATATTGTCCAACAAGTACAACACCCGTTTGGCAAGTTGACAGCAATAATAATTGTGCAGTGTTTCGGTTGTGTTGTTATGGAAACGACGGCAAATGTTTTCATGGCCTAAGGAGATATTGCGCGCTAATCGTCGATGTTGCGTCGTCAACATGGGAAACGTGCCCTATCAATTTACCATGTAAGAATTCATGGCTGCCTTTTGTTATCATA
Source organism: Barypeithes pellucidus (assembly GCA_963991005.1). Lineage (NCBI taxonomy): Eukaryota > Metazoa > Arthropoda > Insecta > Coleoptera > Curculionidae > Barypeithes > Barypeithes pellucidus. The sequence continues at coordinate 34,276,218 of OZ022556.1, forward strand.
ATAACAGTGAGAAATTATTTCTCACTATAATTGCGGATATTTCTCACTGCGTGAGAAATTTCCGTTTTGAACGTATGGAAACGATGAGAGAAGTGGAACATTCCATAGCATACGTAGAAAAATGGAAGTTGTAGGTTTCTTTTAAAAAATCGTCTGCTATAAAAATTAAAGTATTGGAAGGAACCAACAACGAAAATGTTGAAAATAGATGTTACTTGATAATTAAATTACAAAATAAAAAGTTTAACATCACTCTACAGACTGATTTAAAGTTTGAGTCAAAAACAGTTTTTGTTTCAACCTGTATATTATGGACATATTCCTTAACTTTCTTAAAATCTCACACATGTGAGAGGGTTTGGATAAATTTACCTATAATGTAAGAAAATAATAATAAAAATCGGAATTAAAATAAGAAAAATATTCCCGATTAAAATCCATCCAAATATTGCGTGGATCGATTATTTTGGGAGTAAGTGTAGTATGGGTTATTCTAAAAGAGTAACATTGGAACAAACTATGGTATAGTATTTGCAGAATTATGCCGTTGAACTTTATCCCTTCGACCATAAAATAAATAAGGAAATCCCAAAATTTAAAACCTTTTCGAGCAGAGCCGGACCGGGTATACAAATTCAATTTATACCTATGCCTGATGCATATATAAATACAAATCTATTTTTAAAAATTTTAATCTTTAGTGGTTTTCCGGCGAGTAATTTTTAAACAATCACAATATTACATGCTGGTTCAGAGAACGGGGTTGTTCCAAATTATCTGTTGCTTTCAGCTAATAACATAGCAGATTCTTCTTTAGATTACCATCAAGATACCGATGCACAACTTTTTGAAGATTGGTTTAAACATAAACTCCTTAAAAATATACCTGAAAATAGCGTCATTGTAATGGACAATGCTAGTTATCATAGTCGGCAAGCAAAAATTCTAATACTACAAAAGCAGAAATTCAAAATTTTATGATTGAAAATGATTTATATTTTGAAGAAACTTACAAAAAAACGAGAACTGCTAGAAGTATTAAAAGCTTTTAAAATAAATAAGGAATACGAGTGCGAGTAGCGTCTTCCTCCGTACTATTGTATATTGAATCCTATTGAGCTAATATGGCAATAATTAAAATCCAATATTAGGAGAAATAATATTTCTCCTACATTAAATGCATCTGTAGTAGAATTAATTAAAGACGAAGTAAGAAAAATTTCTGCAGACAGCTGAAAAAACTGTGTACAGCATATACTTAAGGTGGAAAATTCTTACAATTGTATGATTACAAATGTTCAACAATTAATTATAAGTTTAGGCTTAGATGAAGATAGTGATAGTGATACAGAGTTAAATTTTGAATAAATTATCAATAGCTTCTTAGAATTTAATTAATTATTATTGTACTTGTTATCCCAATAGTTATTATTTCCCAATTATATTATTTTCAATTATCATTAATTGTTATCATTATTTTACATTTATTATATCTAAAACTAATAATACCTATCTATTTATTTTAAATTATAAAAATAAATCATATGGTGTGGTATACATTTTCAAGCTGGCCCTGATCCCATTTATTGAGCTTTGAAGAGGTTAAGGCGTATCCAATAGGGTTTAATCAGGTAGTTTATTTATGGCAGTAAGAGTCAACGGTATAATTCTGCAACAACGATACGAAATTGTATTTTTCGGTTTCTCGGTTAAGCTATGAGATATTCCCTCTTTCTAAGATTATTAGTTTTGTTCTCTGGCCTGGAAAACGCAGTTCAAATAATAACCCGAATAAGGAGATCAGATAGTTTGTCACTTTCCCACTAGAGGTTAAAAGGGACAACCTGTAAGCTTAATTAATTTAGGTCGGTGATGAAAAACTAGGTCACATTTGAATTATGGGTCAAAGTAAAATAATTTCTGTAGATTTAAAGCTAAAAAAAATTATTATTGCATATTGTATATACAGGGTGTCCGGGAAAATGTGGACAATCTCCCAGATATTAAGAAAACAAGTAAAAAGAGTACTACAAGTTCATATACAACTTTTTCGTATAGGTTTCATCTTCGAAGGGCTCCAATGGAATCAAGTTTTTACACATAATTATTGAATCACCAGGTATATTAATTTTTTTTTTAATTTAATACTATTCGAGAAAGTGTTGTGAATTACGCATAGCTGTGGCACTCATGACCCCTTTTTTTGATGCCCTATATGATAGGAACTTTGGACAACATTTTTTACATACCTTTAACTATTGACTAAAAATTAAATACTCGTCATTCATGTCGCTAATCCTAAACGTTTTCGTGAAAGCGTCCCCTAACTTCCCACGATTAAATATGAAAAAGCGGAATTTTTAGGTTCAACATTTGGTAGGAACAAACATGTGTCTCTTACTGAGATACGCCAAATATATGATGTAATTAAAATTTCGTTTTTTCGAAAACGGTTAGGATTAGCGACATGAATGAAGAGTATTTAATTTTTAGCCAATAGTTAAAGGTATATAAAAACGTTGTCTAAAGTTCTTATCGTACAGGGAATTAAAAGAGAAGGTGCCAGGTGCCACAGCTAGTTCGTCCCTCGAGCTGTGAGTAATTTACAACACTTTCTTAGATAGTAATTTGAAGGATCTTACCTAGTATATATCATATTAAAAAAAAATTTAATATACCTGGTGGTTCAATAATTATGTGTAAAAAACTTGATTTCATTTGATCTCCTTGGGAGCCCATATCTCCGAAGAGGAGGCCTATGCCAAAAAAGTACTCTTTTCACTTGTTTTCTTCATATTAGGGAGATTTCCCACATTTTCCCGGGACACCCTGTATAGGGTATTTCTTAATAACATGCTAATATTTAAGGAGGTTATTCTTGGGTCCATTTTCAGAAAAGTCTTCATATGAGCAAATATCCTAAACGTCTTAACTATTCAGATACAGGGTGTGAAAGATTTTCATGTTTTTTTAATAGTTTGTTAATGACTTAAATACGTGACAACTAGACTAGGTAGACAACTGTTAAAAGTGTTTATGTTTACAAAACAAAATCTGCATCTTACCTACTAGATAATTTTAAATCTTTGTTAATACCTGATTTCATAACAGTGCAAATGAATAAATTTCATTTTTCAAAAAATCAAGAGATAACATTTGCTGAGCAAGGAATGAGAATTTCAAAAATAATTTTTATTTAAAAAAAACAAGTGGTGTACAATTATTTTCTTCAAAGATACCAAGGGCAACATCCACACGAACGCTACTTGATGAATTGAAAATATGTACCATACAGTCTGTATCTAAAAAGTTAAGATATTTAGGACAAATGTTCATAAGAAGTTTTTTTTTTAAATGAACCCAAGAATAACCTCCTTAAATGCTAGTAAGAAACACCTGTATTTTAAAATTATATTACATTTTTATGTAGCATTTTGAAGATATAAGCTATTGACAGTTATTTCTGTATTAAAACTTTATTCTGATTGACCTGATTCTTGTACGAAGCTATTTATTGTAATATCCCAGATTGATTACCACAAGCTTTTAAAATTAACATAGAATACTAGTGGTAGTTTATCTGAGATGCTAAAGGAATAAAAGAACCAAGTCTTTCTCTACCTAGTACATCTCAAAAGTCTTGGTTTGTTACTTATGATCTTATCTTTCAAAATTTTAAAAGTCATAACTTCTAAACTACGTTGAATTATTTCAAATTAATGGCAGGTTACAATAAGTTAATTTATATCAGTATGTAATAAAACGTTTATATTTTATATATATTTTAATATATTTTTTTTTATTCTTATATTTATTATTTTTTTCTTCTAATATTTAATATTTTTTTTTTATTATATTGCGATGGGAGATATTTTGAAAAAGTATTTGCAGCCTTCGTGGTTTAACTCTTGTGATAGGTAAGGGATCAAGAAGCACATCAATTTAAAGGTCGTTCAAATCTCTCTCTTTCGGATTTGTTCGGGTTTGTTCGGATTGGAATGCTATTACAGATGATGACTAACGTTCAGTCTTCCCCCGGTTGTATATATATTTACACATACTTATTTTTTATCTGAAAATATTTTCTTTTCCAAAATGACGGTTTTTCAATTATCTTTATATAGGTAAAAAAGCAATTTCAATTCAATCAAAATAGATATATTTTGAACAAAGATATGATTTTACATAAATATGCGTCGAATGTCGTGTTTTCAATAAAAAATGGAGAAAATATTTTCCGTTATTTCATAAAAAAATCCTGTTTTTTTTATAATAAAAATGTCTTTTATTTGAGTTTATTATGTAAATAATGGTTCAATATAAGCAGACACTTAAGCGATCGTGCTACCACTCCCCCGCACGTAATAGACAGTTTTTGCAAACAATAGGTTCATTTAGGTTAAAATAAGCCTAGATTAGAGTATTTCTAGATCTCCTCGTTTTTGAGAATTTTATATTTTGGGATACCCCCTATATTTCAGTTTTCCTTCAACTTATCAAAAAGAAATAAAATGTTGTGTTAGTTTCTTACGTACAATCCAGTGACGTACTCAGATATTTTCTGGGTTCAATAGTTTTCGAGAAAAAAATAAATTTTCTTTTTTTAAATGGTCCACCCTATATATTTTTTAATAATCTAATTTAATTTTCAACAAGCTTCTCAGAAATAAATAATACTTTATTTTTAGTATTAATATTATGTTCGAAATTTACGTTTTCAAAAAAATAAACAAAAATAAACATTAAAGAGAGAACCTGATTATTCTGACAGAAACAGAGAAAATTTTCATTATGTCACAACTGTGTTCCTTTTCCTTTAACGTAGAAAAAATCTGAGTACGTCACTGGATGCTAGATAAAAAACTACAAAGAGAACCTTTTATTTATTTTTTATGAGTTCTAGTGAAAACGAAAAACCCGATAGTTAGTTTTGCTGATGATAGCACACTTTTATCATCTTTCTCTTTGAATGCACAAACATCGGCTGCCGACGCACATCTTCGCAGACAGCATGAAGTACCTATCACGCCTCAACAAAGACCTGGAAGAAATTTTGGCTTGGGGTGACAGTAACCAAGTCGAATTTAACGCTAAAAAAACCCAGGCAGCAGTTTTCTCTAAAAAGGTTAACATCACAGAACCGGATATAGTCATGGACGGACACGCAATCCCACTGGCTTCATCTATTAGTTTGCTGGGCGTCAATCTGGGAGGAAATATGTCTTGGCATAACCACGTTGTGGCAATCGCCAAGATAGCCTCTCAGAAGCTTGGTGTACTCTTCCGAACCAGAAAGTTGTACACACCTAAACAACTTTTGACACTATACAAAGCCCAGATTCGACCATCACTAGAGTACTGCTCTCATGTCTGGAGCTCTGCACCCAAACATACTCTTCGGCTACTGGATTCCATCGAAAGGAGGGCCATTCGTCTGATTGGAGACCACGAGCTGACGAAGAACCTCGACAGCCTAGAACATCGAAGGCAAGTTGGTGATTTGACTCTCTTTTACAGACATTTTCATGGAAAGTGCTCGGCTGACCTTGCCCTCTTAATTCCGCCCAGAGCGGAATATCAGAAATATACGACGAACCACTGCCGCCCATCCATATGTGGTTAAGCTTAGTACTCCTCGAACTTCATTATTTAAGAACTCTTTTATCTGGAGGACTTCATCATTGTGGAACGATCTTCCCGAGGTCGTTTTTCCCAACGAATATAACCTCCAACGATTCAAAACCAACGTGAATCGCTTTTTGCGCACACGCACCACTCCCAGAGTGCCCTAAAGGATTTTTCCTATAGGGCTTGTGTTTGATCATAAAAAAAAAAAAAAAAAAAAAAAAAAAACCGTAATATGGGAGGTGTCCTAAAATGTAAAATTCTCAAAAGCTTCCCGTATATCAAAATCTAGGAAGCCTAGAAAAATTCTATTTAGGGTATCTTTTGTCTTACTAAAAAGTAGTACAGTGCTGGCTGCAAACACCATATCGTTCTATCTTTAGTAATAACGGAAACACCGAAAAATGGACACCCTGTACATATGGTCACTACTGCTCAGTTTCGCGTGAAGGGTTAAGTCGTCGATGCAGCTTACCCTTGAAGTACCACATGTTTGGTCGCGTTTAGGGTGTTTACTATAATTAAGGTGTAAAATTGAGTAATAATAATAATAATATCTTCATTTCTTCCTCTTCAAAATCAAAAATACATTGACATAGCAACATAGTCACATTAAAAATCATAAATAATATAAGAACATAAAATTGGTATGCTAATAATCATACCAACACCAGAAACAAAAAAAAAACAATATTAATGCCAATTTTAAAAACCAACAGAACTTTCTTTGATGTAGTAAAATACACGATTGGCAAAAGAATGGAACATATCCAGTATTTTCATTCCATCATTTATGTCTATTTTCAAAAAACGCTAGGATCCCTCGGTTTTATTTTCCTCTTTTACAAATGTTGAGAACTTTTAGTATTATGCATGATTGCTTAAACGTAAATTTCTTTAATGGAATACCCCTAATTTTAGACAATTTTTGAATTCTACTTAAAATTCTGAATATTTTTCATGTAACATGAAAGTAAATAGTAAACAACAGGCAATGTTTATGGAATTAATTAATATGGAAGAAAATTCGGAAAATTTATTATAGTAACCTGGTAGGAAATCATTGTATTATTTAACTACTATCATTTTAATTTGCATTATACCTGACATTTATTTATTTCCATGAACAATGCCATCCTGTTTTCATTGTGATATCTCGAAAACAGCTGAAGATCGAAATAAGGTAAGTTACATGAAACATATTCAGAATTTCAAATAGAAAAATCTAACAAAATTTGGGGTATATTTAAAGAACTAAAGTTGACGTGTTCCCCGACTTTTTGAGCAATCCTGTACATTGTACAATACTAAAAAACACTGTCAAAATTTGGAAAAAGCAAATAATAAAATCGACGGGTTTGGGGGATTTTTTTTTGCCAACGTTGTAGTTGTCACACCTATGGCGCTAATACGTTCCTCTATTATTCAGTAAATTTTTTAGTCTTCCACGTATTTGGGTGTATATAATGTGTGTAGGTGTATAGCATGGTTTATGACATAAATGTAGATTAAATAAGTTACAATACATGTCTTAGTTGTTGGGATTAAAGAGGGTTTCATTTGTCGGTCCCTGAGCACATTCCATCTATTATTAGATTTTCCATCAGAGCGTATTAAAACTTATGAGACAGATTTCTTTTATCGTAAATAAAAACCGTTTAGCAATGAATGTCAATACACCTGTGTAGGAGATTTTTTGCACACGTGTCAATACCTCTATCGCTTTATTTAAACATCTCAAGTTGGATATAATTGTAGGAAGATTTGCGAGCAGATGATTTTAATTAATGTAATAATTATACAATATTGTTGAGTTGATCAATAAGCAAAGGCGTGTCGATCGGGAATGATTTGATCATAAGTATCGAATCAGTAGAAACTATTGAATAACCGAATTATTAGCGGTTAATATCAATCAATTTTTTATTTCAAGCGTTATATTTAGGCTCACGATTGCCGATGACTACAAAAAAAAGAAATACTTAGTTTAAAAATATATTACTCAAATAGAATATATTTGACGCAAAGAAATATATGTTCAAAACGAGTATTTCCAAGTATGAATTGAGTACTTAATCTCGTAGCAAGAAATTCATTTTTCAAAATAATTATATCTATTTCTGTATTTAAATACTGGTTTTGAAAATACACATGGATTCAAAAGTTTTGCATCACTCTGATTTTGGCATGTTTTAAGATAATTTCAGGAATGATTTTTTTTTCTAAATGTTTATTTATGTTTATCAGTTAAAACGATACCATTTTTTGTAGCAAAAAAAAATATTGTCAAGACATTTGTTTAAGATAACATTTTTAGTGTTGTTTTTAGTTGGCGCTGGCCAGTTAAATTTTTCGGTTCAGTGTGTAAAAATGAATCGCCGAGTAATATCTGAAATTGATCGTGTAAGAATAGTAGCTTTAGTTGAATAAGGTCATTCCCAAAGGTTTGTTGCTGAAACAGTAGGGGTTATTCAAAGTGATGTCTCATATTGAATCGCTATCTAGAGACAAATTTCGTGTGAGAGAGAGACAACGAAGTTGTAGGAGGCGTGTTACTAACGAACAGTAGAATCGCTATATTAGGTTAACAATTCGGATAAATCGTACTATGCCAGTCCCGCAACTTCAGAGAGATGTTACGCATGCAATTGGAGTTCACGTATCCGTCTCTACACTAAGAAGACGAATTCTTGATTCCGGTTTAAGATGTCGGCAACAATATGACCACCGAATTCGTCGACTGCAGTGGGCTGAAACGCACGTTCGCTTAACCGAAGAATTTTGGAATTCTGTCCTATTTGCCGACGAGACCAGGATTTGTCTGGTAAATGATAGTCGCTGGATTCGTGTTTGGAGAGAACCAACAAGAACCGCTCAACTTGCCCATACTCGCCCCTTCCCTCCATTCGCCGGAGGAAGCGACATGTTCTAAAGGTCTGACGAGCATACTGAGTTAGTCCACAATTACTGGCGACAGGTAGATTAGGGATATTCTACCTCCTTATGTTATAGCGTGGAGAGGGGCTTTTGGTAGCAATTTTGCGTTTATGGACGACAATACCCGGCCCCATAGTACTAGAGCTCTGGATGAATATCTAGCAAGTGAGGGAATCAATCGCTCAAAGTCGCCTGCTTTGTCCCCTGACATGAACCCGATAGAACATGCTTGGGACATGCTCTCTGGGGCAGTTCGCCTTAGAAGAAATCCCCCTAGAACTATCCAGGAGCTTGTCATCGCTGCTTCCGAGGAATTGCATGCTATTCCACAAGAACGGATTGCTAACGTTACGCACAGCATGCGGCGACGTCTTCAAGCTTGCATTGAGGCCAGAGGAGGAAATACACTTTATTAGAAGCAAATTTTTTTAAATTTCACAAATTATACAATATGAATAAATTTTACTTCTGTTAAGTTTTTTTTGGAAGGTTTAAAATGTTGTGGTAAAATAAAAAAATTTAAAACTCATTGATTTTTATTTTAAACTTATCAATGAACTAATATTTAGTCTATTTTCACCATGACATAATTACTTATTCGAGAATTAGAGTGATGCAAAACTTTTGAATCTATGTGTATATTTTTTTATGTAAGTTTTTTCCATTTGAGTATTGTATTTTCAGACTAAGTATTTATATTTTTGTGTGTACTGAATGCCGAGCGTCGCAAAACAATTATTGCTACTTTTATTATCGGAGAAGAGAGGACATGAAAAATTGAAATGAAGTAAAGAATAACATCTAAGCTAAAAGCAAAGGATACAAACAATTGAGACTTCCACTTTTTCTATGCTATCGGTGTTAAAAAACTCGGCACTTTCGAAGGAAATGAAATATGTATTCTTTTCTGTATTGAATAAGGATGAACAAACCCGAACATCGCATATAGTATTAAATATCATAATGCATAATTAATCGTTCAGTAAACGGACAGGGTGTCCTGTGCATACATAATACAAGAAATCGATTGATAAATGATTAATTGAAATTACTCGATAGTTTTTGAAATCTGTCAATCTGTCGCCTCTAAACAATTGAGCGGCACATCGCCAGAAATAGAATAGTTTCAAAAGGGGGCTTAATTTAAATGCTATTGACTAATTTTGAAGAGGTAATTTATTACTTTTTCGTTTTACTGGGTCCTGCAATATACAAATTTATTAACTTAAAGAAAAGGAAATAATAGTACATCTTTTTCTACGATCGTAATAAGAACTATATTTTTTCAGCAAATGAATGCATACAATTGGTGAGTTAAAAAAATAATTTAGCTTTAAAAATAGTGCCGTAACATATTTTTCACTTCTCTCTGAATGCATATAATATAAAGTTACCATAAGAACAGCATCTACATCGTTCGTATCTGGACGGACATAATTAAAAAAGCCAATGACGCAACACAAAATTTATTGCTTGGAAAATAGAAAGAAGCTTATAAAAATCAATATAATACGTCCCATATATCCCAAATTTATTGCATTCCTAAGTGACAGTGAGTTGGTCATACACCAATATATATTTTTTAATTTCGAAAAAGAAAACTGTACGATCGTAAAAAAAATTGTATGAAACTTAAAAACTGGAGAAGTTACTTTTTTACATACGGGATTGGGGCACTAGCTCATGCGCTCAAATTTCCTTTCCTCCTTGTGCATTTATTCGGTTTTGTTACATAAATAACCATTATGAACTCAAAGAACAGGAGCACACACCGCAAAGCATTCTTTGTAAAATTATTGATAAATATTTGCATAAATGCCTGAAGAATGTGCAATGGGATAGCGTTCCATTCAATTGTTATGTTGCCTTTTAGTTCCTAAAGATTTCTTGGTTTATTGACTACACTTTTAACAAACCCCGAAGGAAATAATCCGGGGCTGAGCGATCTGAAGACATTGCAGGCCAAGACAAATTTCATAAAATTATTATATTTTGAGAATCGTCTTTAGTTAGTTAATCGCACGACTTTCTTCAAAAAGTAAGTTAAAAACTAAAATTTAATAAGTCATTTAGAAGTTACAGAGATTATACTTTACATTTTCGATAGCTTTTCCTATTTTTATCAAGGTCGGAACGCCAATGAGGCTTAGACCAAAATGATACAGAATTTTCCAAACTTTCTAACGATGTCACCAAAGGTATACCTTAATGTGGAAATATGAGAAATTTAGAATTTTAATGTTTACTTTTCAATTGTGCCCCTTGCGGTGAAATGCGGAACTTAAAAATAATTTCCAGGATTTTCTCATAGCCACTTTACTGATAATTTTTTTTTCATGAATTTCTATACCAGGTAGTTTCCGAAATATGACCGGTGTCGGACTTAAAGAATCATTCTGTATATTATACCCTTTATTTAACAAATTTTAGGAAAGTACGTCCCTATATTTTTTTATGTATTTGCTCTAAGTAGCCAGGTTTAACTATACTGTTAGATTTCCTTGTCATATTTACCGCCGAATTGTTGGTGTACCCTGTATGGGGTACACTATGATTAAACAGTTTAGTTAAAACGCATTTGGATGATAGAATCAATAACTTAATCCTAAATCTAGTAACTAAGCGTAAATAAACTTATACGGGGACTCAGACTCGCACCATAATTACATAGGTTTCGCCGGTAACAGTTAATAAATGATGATGATGATGATGTTTAAAACTTAAATATTTTCGAATGGGATCATTTAACTGGTTAGCAAAATATTCTTATTTTTGCGAACAGAAAATGTAATCGGTCAGCCAAAATGGGTAATTGGCCAGCAACTTATGTACAGCAAACATTTCTGAATCGTGACAGTGCTCTGGGAAAACAAGTGAAAACCCGCCCCCGCAACACCTTTTGTACCCGTTTTCCTTCTGTATTCGGCAGAAGAAAATACTAGAAAGTTACATAAATTGACAGTGCCCTGGGAAATCTGAAGTAAACTGCTTCTAGACATGTTTGTTTCTACTGACTAATTGTAAACTCTTGCTGACCAAGTAATCATTTCGTAGCTCGGCTGTTAATAACGGCAAACCATTTAATTATTTCTCATTTTAAAACCATACAAATATACATAGTCCTCTGAAATGATTCCAGGTCCTTCATAGTGCTTCGATTCATGTTATAAACATGACTTCTAGTAATTCTTTTTAGGGCCTTGACCACTTTTAAAGTAATCACAAGTCATTAGTGCTTCTATCACAGATAATTTGATAATTGGAGTAAATAAATTACTCTCCTATTATGCTCAATAAAAGCAATCTAGGTAAGTGCTTATGGCTTGAAGCCTGAAGCCCTATTGGACCTTGGTTATGATTAGTTTTGCGAAAGAGCCAGCTTAACTTAAACCCTCCTATTTCTCTAAGCTGTCTGAAATATAAAGTGGCAAGAACCGTAGGAAATATTTGCTGGCTTATCTAAGCCTCATAAACAGTTAGCAACGTTGCGTTTTCTAACCTCTATTTTATAAGGCAATGGCTGGCGCAATGTTTAAGAACGTCTAGTACTTTGTTCTCTACTATCTAACCTTAGTTTTTTTCACAATTCGTTGAGTGATGTGTCACATTTGAATTTCTGCTTACAAAATATAAGTAGTTTTCTGCAGCCTGTTATGGATGCTACTAAAAAAAGATCCTGTAATTATTTTACTTATTATACTTACATATTTTACTTATTATAAAATTATAAATAAAAAGTAAGTAAAAATGAAACATCTAATAATGTTTCCTTTAATAATTTTAATACTCCAATTTACATTTCCAATGTGATCCATCCACGGGTAAGCCTTGTGGGAAAACCAGGTTTCCTGACATTGCTGCTAAAGAGCAGAACGTTGTGTACAAAAGACATATAAAATCAGCAGGGCAAATATGATTATAATGTACGGTAGAGTGATGTTTGTTAAGGTTAATTAACAAAAAATAGGTATTGTTTTCCTCAGACACTCAAGGAGTTTGTACGTGTTTTTTAAAAATATTAAACAATTTTCATAACACTCGGTTATAAGTCTCGGTAAGACATGTCTGGACAAAATAAAGCGATGTTAACAACACACATCAAAAATTAAAAGTTTTATTAAATTTGTTAGTTTTGTGTTTGGAAAGACATATTCTCTTATTCCCGGTCAAAAGAGAAAAGTTTTTTTATTAATTAATGATTAAAATGTTTAAAAGTTATCATTTCGTCGAACCTTTCTTTTATATCGCTGGTAAAGGTAAATGAAATAAAGGATAATAAACAATAATCACTATGCAATTTTTAACACGCCCCCCTTTTGTTTTCGTTGCGAATAGAGAAGTAATATTCCAGCATCGGAAAGTAGTCGATAATACCTTCAAAATGATGTATCGCAAGACTCTTCCTATTTAATTTGTTTTGCCAAGATAGCGCCCATCCGTTTTGACAAAAAAAATGAGTAGGTCACAAGTTATTAATCCGTTTCCAGACTATATACATATACTGTGTGTGTTTAAAATTATTCAATGCCTTACCAAATAGAATTAAACTAATATATTCATAGCAATTGTACAATAATGCAATTTAAAGCAAGTTTTTTGATTTAGATTAATCTTGCGCTAGGAATTAGAAACCAACAACAATATATTTATTTTTCTGGTGAGTTAATATCATTTTTTGGTTTTTAGATTTATAATTTGGCTTAAAATGTTGATGTTAAATTATCACTTATAATCTCCCTAGTACTTGAATTATTATCGTAAATTTTTTCGAACACACGATTTTCTCAAAAAAATCGTGTAGAAGGAAAATTTCCGTATATTAATTCAAGAACGAGGGAGATTCGGTAAGAAAATTTCGCACTAAATTATTAATTTGAAGCTAGAAAAAATGAGGAATGCGTTAGTTGTTAGTTCAAAAAGCAATAATTTCTACTACTCCAAAGTAGTAAGTTCCTCTTACTACTTTGGAGTAGTTGACGTATGTAAAAAAGTGTTTTCATCGACTGATCGCATACATTTCGAAACTAAATTATTTAAATTGTCACGCACTTTTTTTGTTGTAGCGCCGAAATGAATTAAAGATAATATTTGCGTCCCTATTTTTCTGGCTGGGTAAAACAGAACCCTCCGAACTCGCGCTTCCGGAAATTTTCTTAGTTGCCGTGGTAACGGAACAAAAAAGCAAGCTCCTGATTGACTGAAGAATGGTGCGAAATGTTCACTTAAATATACTTTCCCATACCATTTACCGATAGTAAAGCACAAATATTTTTAAATTGTTTTATTAAAGTGGCGGAAAATATTTTATAAACGTAATTATCTAGGCCACAATATCTAGCCAAGTTAGAAAGGACACGTGTGTAGATTAAGAGGATTTCATATGTACATGGCTTTTTAGTTTTAATTTTAAATTTGAAGCAATTCCGCAGGCTGGCGCGAGTCTTCGAGAGTAGCGTTCGCCACTGGTATTAAAAGGAGAGAGCATCAATGGGCGACTGAGATGGAATATTAATTGCTCTTAGAATTAGACAAAAAATTGAAATTTCGATTTATATAAGAACTGTAATTTTTTTTTAATTCCTTTGATAAAAGTTGTTATTAAGAATTAATTAAAGAATATTGGAAAGTCAATATATTGTTGCTATATTTAAAAATAAATTTAAATAGATATATTGTCGGCGTCAATTAGTGAAATCCGTCATTCCCAGAAATGCCTAGTCATTTGACGTATTGCCGGTAAATAGTGTAACTACATTTGGTACACCGTTTGCCTAAGACTATCAGGTATTCCCTGCAATGACGGAATTCTTTCAGTCGAACGCTGTACTTAACTAAATGATTTAAGTTATCCTATTTGCCGGTTTTAGTCAATCATTGTAATTAGAATAGTGTTGCCAGTAGTGCATGAAAATAAGGTATTTTACATTAAAAGGTTTGTAAATAACTGATTATTATCAGGAATTTCCTTAAAATTGAAAATAATTTTCTTACCTCCGTCAATTCCGTAATATTCCAAGGTTTTTTCTTACGTTGATTGGATTAATTTATAGTCATCTAACTTTTTATAAAACGATTCTGAATGCTTCAACATTTCATTTTCAAATAAAAAACACTACACAGATGTTAACTACAATTACAGCGTTCGACTAAATTCGGCAAACAAGGTAAGTTAAATCATTTAATCAAGTACAGAATTCCGTCATTACAGGGAATACCTGATCCTCTTAGGCAAACGGTGTACCAAACGTAGAGTTAGACCATTTGCTGGCAATACGTGAAATGACTAGGCATTTCAGGGAATGACGAATTTCACTAATTGACGCCGACATATATATTATAAATAACTAACAACTTTTATATAGCGGAATCAGGGCCAAGACGGGGACTGCGATTCCTTTGGCATAAAAATACTTAGTTTAACTTATAACAAAACACTAAAAAATAAATTTATTTAAAAGCAAACAAATGCCATATTTCCTCATACGATGGGGTCGCCACCGGGGTAAGATGGGGTTTTATTTACAAAAATTACATGTAAGTCTGATTTCTAAGACGTCACTTTCTTCCACGCCGGCACAAGAATTGCGAGACCATCTTTGACATATCTGACAGGCAATCCATCCTACAATGGACTCCGAATACCTGTGAACGTAGTATAAACATTCCGTCTTATCTTCAGCAGTATTTAGAACAACACCATGTGTGACGTTCTTTTTCTTTTGAGATTTTCTTCACTGATTGTTTTTTCTTCAACAAAAAAATATTTTAATAGATATCGAAACATTTACTAATAAGCTACTTATTTTTTGCGAAATCTTGAACAAAAAAATTACATTTTTACCATTTATGGTCGACTTTAGCAAATAAATCTTTTGCCACAAGATGTCTATAAACTTTCGCACTGCAGAAAAATGTATTTTGCTTTGACTTGATGTATAGTTTTTCACATACGATGTTTTGGGTACCCCGCTTTACCCCATTACCCCGTCTTAGCCCTTGCTCCCCTACAACATTTATTCCTTAATTGATTATTAAACCCGTGACAAGAAATCTAATTTTAAAAGGTATACGGAATCACCTTTACTGGCGATATATAAATTTGAATATATTTCGAAATAAAATAAAAAATAAAAGCCGTGTTTAAAATTTTAGTTCGAAGGAGTTTGTACTCAAATTACTATTCTTGAAAACAAAAACTTTATTATGATCTCAAATATTCAAACCCGTGGGAAATTATTGTTGTTGCAGAGGAAGATCTAACCTTAATGAGATTACGCTCAGTTTAACCCTTTTGTGTTTTAGGAAACGCCAACGTATTTTAATTATAATAAATTATATAGCACAATTTTTAAAAACGTAATTTATTTTAATGAAAATGAAGCAGCAAGAAAAAAAATATAAAATCGTAAAATTAAATAGATATTTCCGTCCAGTTTAGTTTGTTTCTATCAAGGAATTATTATGAGTGGTAACAAGGTAGTATCGTGTGTCAATATGCGAATTGAGAAGAATATTAACAATAAAATTATGTTACTAATTTTGCCATCTTCCTTCTTCTTGTTATTGTTAGTAAATTATTGTAAAAAAATTAGCAATAATATGTCCACAAGTTCACTAAAATTCACTAGATCTAACCCAATTGATTTACTTTTTTATTTAAAGTACCAGATTCACAATTCAATAATGTTGACGCCTTAAAGACTACAGTTAGAGAAATGATAAACCAGATGTTGCTCCCGTGAAAAGGAATAACGTAGTAACTGATTTTTGATGATTTTTCAGGAAATACAAAATAAGCAAAAATTCTTGCCGCTCTGTTAGGACATAATATTTTTTTAAAATTTTTTAGTGGAATATGTTTCAAGGGTAACTTCTTATTAATGTGACATTTAAAATAAAAAATTATAGTTTTGTGCAGTTCGATGTGAATAATATTTTTTCATTGTAAATACGTATTCGCTTTACTATGGAAAATGCTAGTATGTTTACTTAATAAATTAATAGATAACATTTTTGCCAAGGAAAAGCCTAGTATTGTCACTTTCTACAAAATGTATGGTTTACATAACACCCAAATAAAACCTAGTTTTTTTGAATAAAAAAATAGACAAATTTAAAGTGTTTATACAAATTGATATAATTATAAAAAATACAAGAAAGCGTTTAGATAAATTATAGAACATTAGTTAAATTCCGTTCTTTAGTAAATCACTCGATGTCTCAGAAACAGGCAATTTTTCCCAAAATAGTCTTTTTGGATTTGGCATTGCGGGAACAAGATCCTTAACTATTTTTTCCTTTTTTTTGAAGATTTATACCTCGACTTTGAGTTTTGTAAGGTCAAATTTTGGTTGAAAAAAGTTATAAATTCTTTCTCAATGTAATTTTTCTGATAATACATTTGCCTAGTTTTTTTTTGTTTGTCTCATGCCATCTTTAAAGCAATAAAAATCTTCGCGTTTCATTGGTAGCGTTTTTTCTGGAAATTTTCAATATTAGCTCATTTAATTCGTTTATGTCATATATGTTGCTTTTCTTTTTCTACGACTTGCCAATGTTACCATGGACACTGTCGGCCCTCATTAAAGAGTGTCTAGGTTCAAAGTATTTTATTGTGATACTTTGAGGACCCCAATTAGAATTTACGATTACTACAAATGACGTATACAATTTCCAATTTTTATTTTGGGCACTGCAGTTGTCACAATAAAATTCATAGTGCTCCACTTCTACTGAAGATCGTTGAATTACGGCACAATAGGCCGATGCTACATCTGCCGCCATGCGGTCAGTGATGGCTTCATGCCATAACACGCAAATATTTTCTTCATCTTTTGTTAAAGAAGCAAAAGTTTCATTAAAAACAACAAAGACTGAGGATTTTAATGATAACAGGAAGCAGAAAGACTTTTTTTTGCACAATAAACTCTAAATGAATTAGGATAGTCTTTGTTCCTATCATAGTCATAAGCTATCTGGCTTACAGACAGTGGCGCAAAAACCCTACCACTGAGAATCGTACCATCTTTATTACCGCTCGAAATCAATGTAAGCTAACAATAGATCCACGCAAAGAATAATGTGAGGATCAAAAACAAACTTCTTGACAGTCCAAACGGATCAAGGTCCTTTTGGTCAGTCGCTAAGACCGTCAGCCAAAATTTGCTATATCTAGCATTAATATATGCTTCATGGTGACTTTCAAATGAAACACATTGGTTGCCGCCAATGGTGTAGTTTTAAATTGGAAAAACCTAGCAAAGTCTCTTAGAAATTAAACGGTCAGTTAAATAGGCACAGTAATGAAGTGAAAATATGTACTAAAGTACTTTGCTAGCTTTCTGTTACGAAAAATTATGTTTTTTTTTTGATATAAAAATAGTAAAGTAGGATGCCATGTTATGTTTTTTATTAAACAAAATATAAAAAGTGAACAAAAAATATCCTGACAAAAAAATGCTAGATTTATCCCTGGTAATTCCGGGTTGCTAGGTTTCTCCAACGAAAAATATTAAAATTTGCATTTTACTAGGTTCTTCCATCTACAATAAATCGTTTAAATATTCGATTTTTTAAAATCTGTTTATGTTTGTCGCGTTTCATTTTGAACGTTTCCGTATGGAGAGCCATAGGAGGAAACACTATAAAACCATGGTGGAACGCGTCTTACCATGGGCGTGCTTAAACAATAATTTATTAAGTGCAAAATTAAATATACTGTATTGATTTCGCAATTGGATTCTTCCTGAAAAATCAAAATTATTTTTCTTCTCAAAAGTCTTTCTAACGGCTATTGCTATTCAATTACTAGTTCCCTCTTCTTTACTAACGTTATAAATATTTGCCACGATTTCTTTTGCTTGACTCTTCAAATGTTTATTTATAATTATTGTCTGATCCATCCATGTAATTGATGGAAAAAATGTTAGAAAAACGCCAACGCCAAACAAAATTCCTCCTCGCATTGCACGCCACTGAAGGAACAAAATAAAATGACCAAAAGGAGGGGTGTGTGGGTATAGAGTCGAAACTAAATGAGTAGCTTATGAGTATACCAATCGTTATTTCTGGAATAATAAAATTATGCAGAGTTTCGATTTTTCGAAGTTACTAAACATGAAAAACAGTCATCGTCACAGGACATTCCAGCAGATATATGAATATTAGGGTAAATAAAAAACAATTTTAATCTGTGACGATTACTTTTTCTGGCCGAGCGGGCTAGAAGAAAATAATAAAATTATTTGATATCATGAACATTTGTTTGGGTTTTAGAAGCCAAAACAAAAAATGATGCAGTTCTTCGATTTTTTTGTAAAATTACTGAAGAAGAAAAACAGTTCAAAGAAATTTCAGCAGTTAGGCAAAGGGTTATCAATTTAGTTTGCCCCACTTTTAAGAGCCTGTAACTTTTTTGTATTAGTTAGTGCGAGTTAGCGCGTTCATTCAAAAAACAAGAAGTAGCATTTTTCGCCAAGTTTTTATGAGTATTGTCAAAAGTGACAGTAGGTGTCATATGTCACACCGAAAAGCAATTATTATTATTTTTAAATGGGACACACTATATATCAGAAGCGCATTAATATCATGAACTTTTTTTTTGGTTTTAGAAACCAAAACAATAAATTATGCAGTTTTTCGATTTTTCTGTAGAGTTACTGAACATGAAAAACAGTTCAAGGAAATTCTAGCAGTTACATGAATATCAGGGTAAAATCAGAACAATCTTAGAAAAAGGTTAAATGCACCGTTCTGTGACGATTACTTTTTCTGGCCGAACGAGCTAGAAGAAAATAATAAAATTATTTGATATCATGAAATTGTGTTTGGGTTTTAGAGTCAATTCCTCTTATAAACATTTTTTGGACGCTAAAAGAAAATAATAATAATTCGATTACGTTAAAAGCTTCCTTTCCCAATTTAAAACAATTTAATTTTGCTCATGCTCAAAAGGAAGAGTACAAAAATATTTGCCTAAATTTGTAAAATATTTTTGGACTCTCATTAATATTGATTAAATGCTTCTCTAAATTAAATATTGTGCAATGATTCTCTTTGGAATGGAATTGATGCTATGAAAGTAAAGGCTGTTTGCAAATATGTATTTTGTTAATTTTAATATTTTAGTTCTTAACGGCTTGCTGAGTGCCTGGAGAACTTTTCCAGAGCTATAGTGAGTATTGCCAAAACAATGGTATCATCCATAAAGTGTATAAAATTACCATAATAATATCATATATTTACAGTTTTATTTAACAAATATTACTGAGGACTATAATATTATTATTTGGATCGATGGAAAATCAATAAGTAAAATATTTCCATTAGTAGAATATTTTTGTACTTTTTAAAGTAGCAAAAGTCGAATGTGTCATTACTACTATGATATCGGTGTATACAGGGTGTTATGGAAAGGACTTATTATATTTAAACCGGCAAATCCTGAGATGAAAATAAATTGAAGAAAAATAACCTTAAATGCCGCTTTGAATTATTGTATGAAATATACACTTTATATGAAATATCAAAATTTACGTGGCGGCTACTGAGGACATTCGCAATCAATAGTTTATTGAGATGGTGTTGTCATATTGCAACATAGAATTGTAAACGCACGTATTCAGTTTTTGACAACAAGACGTCTTTGACCCGCGTTATCACTTCTTTATCAAACTTTTAACAGAAAAAACTACAATTTTAAGGTACATACTCTGTTCCATAAAAAAATAAAATACAAAAGGTATTTTTTGCAACAGAACCAACGGTAATATCACACAAATTTGAAATCACATCACAATATTTCTTATTATAAATTATTTAGGTATCCAAGCAAGGGCGAAACATGTGGTGTGATCTGACAACACTGTTAGTATACTCTAGTGACCCACATTGTTGCTAACTGAATCCAGATTGCGCGAGAATATGTGGGTAAATAGTGTTCTTACCTTAGTATTTAGATATTATAATTAAAAAAAAGTATGTAGACTTTCTCTAGTACACCCTTGGAGTCACCCATTTAAAAATAATAAGTCATTTCCATAACACCCTGTATATAGAATGGATACCCATAAAATCCTTCATTCGATTTTTATTGAATACTGAATAATACATCAAGAAGCTATTTGCATATTGCATTTTTAAATTAAATAGTAATTGAGAAATTTCATTTCAGGTCTCCAATCCGTTATTTTTCAGTTATTTAAACAGGGAAAATATTCTGCATATGAAACCATCAATCATCTTCGATTTTTCGGTAATCAAATTTCATTAAAATTCTATTATCTTTGTGTGAGATTTCAAGAAAGTTAACAATATGTTCATAAGATACAGGTTGAAACAAGAACTGCCTTTTTACTCAATCTTTAAAATACTCTTTTTATTTTGTCATTTATTAGTATTTAATAGTATTTAAGTGACATAGACGGGGTCCTGTAATAGTGCGTCAGACCATAGATCCTATACGAATTAAGTTAGGAATTTCATTCATATGCTGATTTATACAGTATCATAGGGTGTATTTCAGGAAATATTTCCCTATACAGGATGAGCCAAAAAAGTCTCATAACATAATAGTATTTTTTAAATGGTACATCCAGTATTTTATTGTATATTAAAGTTCGTACTAGTGTCCTCTATAATTACCTAAAATGTTATTTAATTTTATTTGGTAGTTTAAGAGCAATAAATTATAAACTACAAAAAAAGTTGCGTAGTCCTAAAAAGAAAAATCAAAGAACATTCTAAAATTATATTTTTTAACAACGGAATTGGATGAGCTCTATGTAACAAGGGGTCTAGAAATACTATGAATATAATAGTGTTTATCAATTTTATACAGGGTGGTCATAATAAGGTTCCAAAAACGTAACGTTTCAAAATTATTTTTCTCATTCATCCATTTTCAAATGGATCAAATATTTGGCTATTGGATGTAAAATTCGTAAACAATTTAGTTATTTCCAGCCGTTTTCGAAATAATTCCAAATTTGGTAAACTATGTCGTTTAAATAAGATAGGCATATTGACTAATAATTGTAAACTACAGTACATATTCAAAATGTCTGGCATTTTGTTTCGTGCCTAAGTAAATATGTTCTTGAAAAGATCCGTTAACATCCGTAAACATTTCAGGTGAAAAACTATCAAACACGTTTCTTATTCTTTGCTGCATATTAATAGCAGTTGTAGGCGGATATTCATAAACAATTTGGTTACGTGTCCCCATAGAAAAGTTAAGTTCTGGATAACGTACCGCAAAATGACTCCGTCGTAACAAAAAAAATTTTCAATCCCACCAAGTAAAATTGTTTCAGAATTATACCGTTGATTCTTACTGCCATAAATAAACTACCTGGTTAAACCCTATTGTATACGCCTGAACCTCTTCAAAGCTCAATAAATGGGATCAGGGCCGGCTTGAAAATGTATACCACACCACATGATTTATTTTTATAATTTAAAATAAATAGATAGGTATTTTTAGTTTTACGTACATAAATGTAAAATAATGATAATAATTAATGATTCTTACTTCGTTTTTAATTAATTCTACTACAGATGCATTTAATGTAGGAGAAATATTATTTCTCCTAATATTGGATTTTATTGGTGCCATATTAGCTCAATAGGATTGACTGTATGTCCATTTTCTGCTGCAAGTTTGTCACACTCGTATTCCTTATTTATTTTAAAATCTTTTAATACTTCTAGCAGTTCTCGTTTTTTGTAAATTTCTTCAAAATATAAATCATTTTCAATCATAAAATTTTGAATTTCTGCTTTTGTATTATTAGAATTCGGAATGATTTTTGCTTGCCGACTATGATAACTAGCATTGTCCATTACAATGACGCTATTTTCAGGTATATTTTTAAGGAGTTTATGTTTAAACCAATCTTCAAAAAGTTGTGCGTCGGTATCTTGATGGTAATCTAAAGAAGAATCTGCTATGTTTTTAGCTGAAAGCAACAAACAATTTGGAACAAACCCGTTCTCTGAACCAGCTTGTAATATTGTGATTCTTTTGCCTTTATTTGATGGTGCCTTGGTTTGTCATTTTTTGGAAGAATCATCCCAACCTTTTCTTGGAGTGTCATGGGTATCGAACCATGTTTCGTCAAGGTAAATAATTGGACGATTTTCTTCTCTAAATTGTTTAACAGCTGTTAAATATTTAAGTCTCCATTCCCGACACTTGAAGATGCCCCCCTATCAGCACAATTCCAAGGATGCCACATTCTACCACTAATAAGCCTAACTAAAAATTACTCGAAAACCACTAAAGATTAAAATTATTAAAAATCACTTTGTATTTATATATTCATCAGGCATAGGTATAAATTGAATTTGTATACCTGGTCCGGTTCTGCTCGAAAAGGTTTTAACATTTGGGATTTCCTTATTTATTTTATGGTCGAATAGATAATGAGGTTTTATTGCAATCAAGAGATCAACGATATAATTCTTTTTTTTTTTTTTTTATGATCAAACACAAGCACTATAGGAAACATCCTTTAGGGCACTCTGGGAGTGGTGCGTGTGCGCAAAAAGCGATTCACGTTGGTTTTGAATCGTTGGAGGTTATATTCGTTGGGAAAAACGACCTCGGGAAGATCGTTCCACAATGATGAAGTCCTCCAGATGAAAGAGTTCCTAAATAATGAAGTTCGAGGAGTACTAAGCTTAACCACATATGGATGGGCGGCAGTGGTTCGTCGTGTATTTCTGATATTCGCCGCTCTGGGCGGAATTAAGAGGGCAAGGTCAGCCGAGCACTTTCCATGAAAATATCTGTAAAAGAGAGTCAAATCACCAACTTGCCTTCGATGTTCTAGGCTGTCGAGGTTCTTCGTCAGCTCGTGGTCTCCAATCAGACGAATGGCCCTCCTTTCAATGGAATCCAGTAGCCGAAGAGTATGTTTGGGTGCAGAGCTCCAGACATGAGAGCAGTACTCTAGTGATGGTCGAATCTGGGCTAGTGTCAAAAGTTGTTGAGGTGTGTACAACTTTCGGGTTCGGAAGAGTACACCAAGCTTCTGAGAGGCTATCTTGGCGATTGCCACAACGTGGTTATGCCAAGACATATTTCCTCCCAGATTGACGCCCAGCAAACTAATAGATGAAGCCAGTGGGATTGCGTGTCCGTCCATGACTATATCCGGTTCTGTAATGTTAACCTTTTTAGAGAAAACTGCTGCCTGGGTTTTTTTAGCGTTAAATTCGACTTGGTTACTGTCACCCCAAGCCAAAATTTCTCCCAGGTCTTTGTTGAGGCGTGAGACGTCTGCGAAGATGTACGTCGGCAGCCGATGTTTGTGCATTCAAAGAGATAGATGATAAAAGTGTGCTATCATCAGCAAAACTAACTATCGGGTTTTTCGTTTTCACTAGAAGGTCGTTAATGTAGAGAAAGAAGAGAGTGGGAGACAATATGGACCCCTGAGGAACACCGGCATTGATGGTGAAGGTGTCTGAGAGAAATCCGTCAATCGCCACTTGCAGAGAGCTGTCCTTAAGAAAGTTAGACAACCATGCACAGAATCGACTGGGCATACCATAGGATCGCAGTTTACTTAGAAGCCCCTCATGCCAAACACGATCAAAAGCTTTAGAAATATCCAGTGCAACAGCCCGTGACTCCCCATGATGTTCGATTGCGTTGTTCCAAATATGGGTGACATAGGCTAGAAGATCTCCAGTTGATCTGGACTTCCGAAAACCATATTGATGATCGCTGACAATGGTGAAGCCTTCCAGGTACTTTAGAAGATATTGGTTAATAGCTTCCTCCATTACTTCTGAAAGCAATGCGACTGGTCGATAGTTGTTAGGCAGGGTTCTCTTACCTTTCTTTGGAATAGGCTGGACTCGCGCCATCTTCCAGCAAGATGGAAATATTCCTTTTTTGTAGGATAAGTTGAAAAGACTACAAAATACTGGTGTTAGTTCATCGGCGCATCTCTTGAGAACTATAATAGGAATTTCGTCTGGACCAGTAGCTTTTTTGACGTCGAGTCCTTTCAGGATTCGTTTGACGGGACGCTGACGGAACACGATTTCGGTCATTTCGGATTGAACTGCAGGAATGTTGGGTGGTGTTCTTCCCTGAAAATCTACAGTGGAATGCGAGGAAAATAGTTCAGCAAGTAAGTTTGCTTTGTCTCCGGCTGTGGATGCTATTGTACCATCGGGACGTGTTAGAGGTGGAATAGTTGATTTGGTAAAACTTTGGCTGACGGCCTTAGCGACTGACCAAAAGGACCTTGATCCGTTTGGACTGTCAAGAAGTTTGATTTTGATCCTCACGTTATGGGCTTCTTTGCTTTGATCTATTGTTAGCTTACATTGGTTTCGGGCGGTAACAAAATGGCACGATTCCCAGTGGTAGGGTTTTGACGCCACTGTCGGTAAGCCAGATTTTTTGATCTGACAGCACACTCACAATCCTTGCTAAACCAGGGCTTGCCGTTGGAAGGGCATTTTTGGGAGGAGGGGATAAATGCTTCCATGCTCGTTAGAATGACGTCGGAGACCTCCCCAGCACAGACGGATGGATCATCAGAAGAGAAGCATACGCTCATCCAAGGAAAAGTGCGAAAATGGTCTTTCAGGTCTTCCCACTTGGCCGATCTGTAATGCCATATCTTGCGAGGTTTATGAGGTTGTGCAGAATTAATTGGTAGTTCGCTTAGAGTTGAAATAAGTTTGTGATCGGAAGATCCTAACGGAGGCTGTACGGTGACTGTATATAGATCAGGATTTGACATTAAGAAAAGATCCAAAAGACTAGCAAAATCTCCAGCTCGGTCTGGAATCCGCGTTGGTTCTTCTACGAGTTGAGTTAGACCAGAACTGATCGCCAAGTATTCGGCCTCGCGGCCTTGCTCATCGTCTGTATTTGAGTATTTAAGCCAGTTGACATTGTGGACGTTAAAGTCGCCAAAGATAGCAATCTCGGCATTTGGATGATTGGTTTGCAAAAAGTCGATTGTATTGGCTAGTGATGAGAAAAGGTCTCTGTAATGGGTATCACTTGGTGGACGGTAAAGGCAGCAGATAAACTTGGTGATTTTCGGCGTTGATATTTTAAACCACATTACATCAAAGTCTTTCGGTTCAAGTGTAGGTTCTCGTTGGCAGCAGAGATCATCTCGAATAAAAAGACATACGCCGAAGTTGCGTCGAAATCGGAAATGAAAATCGTATCCAGGGTATAAATAGCTGACGGTATTTGTTGACGATCTGACCTTTGTCTCGGTGAGTGCGAGCACGTGAGGCTTGTAAGATTGTAAGTGCTGGTGGACTGAATTGATGTTCGTGTTAAGCCCTCTAATATTGCAGAAATCAATTTTGAAGCTGCTAGTTCTGGGTTGGTTAGCAACAGCAGGTGCCACACCATTTCTTCGTTTAGTGTTGTTAGATCCCAGTAAATTGTCGGAAATGGTTGTTTTTTGATGATTTTCGCTTGATGGGGCCCCAGGTCCAGCCCCCGCCCGGAGATCCGAATGGGGGGCGAGTTTACCTCCGGAGTATTTTGGGCCTGGAGCTTCCATCATGCTATTTTTGGGGGGGTCCCCACCCTGGTAATCGGAAACATCGGCACAGCGACGAAACGTCAACTCAATGAGTAAAAGTTAACTCAAGGAGCAAACTTCACGCCGCCTAAACCGATGCAATGGTATCTCACCGGGCGATGCCGGGTGGGCCAACATCTTCCATTTGAAAAATTCTGCAAAAACTATACAAAAATCATATAAACCAAGCAATAAAATCCATGTAAGTTGCTTATTATAATTTATTTGCACTAAATAACAGTTTTTTTAAGTTTAAGAACTAGTCAAACTATAACTAATAAGTGAACACCTATTTTATTTCAACGCCTGATATGGTTTTGAATATTAACCATTATTAATGAATCGTTGCGCTAGTATTTCATCTCAAATATTAAGGTATGTAAATAGATATATTCAAAAACGTGTTTACTTGTATACAGATTAAAATGATATTTTGAAGATTTACTGTAGTTCACAATTATTTGTTCAGGCGCTTATGCTATTTAAACAACATTATTTATGAAACTTGGAATTATTTCGAAAACGGCTGGAAATAACTGATATGTTTGTATTAAAAAAAAATTGCTTATTAAATACACATTGAATACTTGAACAATATATAGGGTATTCCATTTGAAAATCTTGAGACGAATGATTTTGAAATGTATCGTTTTTGGAACCTTATTATGAACACTCTTTATAAAATACATAAATACTATTAGACTCATAGCATCATTAGATCCCTTGTTATAAAGCTTACCCAATCCCGTGGTTAAAAAAATGTTTTTTTGATTTTTCTTTCCAGGACTATTTTTTTTAGTTTTTAATTTATAGCTCTTAAACTACCGAAGCAAATAAAACAACATTTTAGGTAATTATAGAGGACACTAATACGAACCTAAATCTGTAATAAAATACTGGGTGTCCCATTTTAAAAAAATATAACTTTGTTATAACAGTTTTTTAGACCATTCTGTATATGGAAAATATTTTCCTAAAATTCACCGTGTGATACACTATACAATGAATGAAATTCCTAACTTAATTCGTATAGGAGCTATGAAATGTATACTGTCTACGTTTTACATACGCTCCCCCAAAGTTAAATTAGAAAATAATTTTCGAGTTATTCTGCAAACAGGACAGATTTTATTCAAATATTTTGAGGAAAATCGTAATATCTACGCCTATGGGGTTCTCATTTTTTTTGCAGAATCATCAAAATAGTAGCTGTATATTATTCTAGAGTAATGCGTCTATAAAAACTGTGGCCAATATTTTTTTCCACATTTTTACTTCCAGAAGTCATTGAAAGGAAAATAAATTTCATAGCGACATAGAAAATATATATCAAAGGAAATATATTTGAACATATTAAAAAAAGAACGTAACACCAATTCTCAGAGTTCAAAGACCAGAGAGCAGTAGGCTGGAAGCTGAGGAGCTAAAGAGTCTGCAAAAAATATGAAAGCAGTTTTTTAATGTGGAGGATTACTGAAGCTATAATTTCATATTATCCCCTTATGTCAATTTTTAAATAGACAAAATATATAATTATATTATTACATATTTCAATAAAACAAGGATTTTAAGTATATCCTGCAATTTTTAAATATCTCAAAATTGGGATTATTTTATCTGAATTCACATTAATAATTGATTAAAGGTTTATTTTATCCACAAGTTAAGTCAGTGTAGGAACATTTTTCGACCACAATTCTTCGCTCGTAATTATTACCCCAAAATTCCTCGACGTAGCAACTCATTAAACAATTCTTTGACGGAAAAGTCAACTTTCACACTTTTTCGAATTCAGAATTATTATTCTGATTATGAATAATGTAGTCGTGAACCATCGCTATGGTGCCTCGATGTAAGTTAACTTGCCATAATAAGCTAAAGATTGCTTTTTG
Organism: Barypeithes pellucidus; assembly: GCA_963991005.1. Lineage (NCBI taxonomy): Eukaryota > Metazoa > Arthropoda > Insecta > Coleoptera > Curculionidae > Barypeithes > Barypeithes pellucidus. The sequence goes on from OZ022556.1 coordinate 34,304,245, forward strand.
AAATTGCTTTTCCAAAATTCCAAAATTTCCCAAAATGTTTGAGAGTAATTCAGAAAATGATAACGTATTTATTCATGTTCATATAAGAAATGAAGCTACCAGTAACACAGCTAATCTGTTGCCTGAAAAATCGAGAGGCGTATATGAATGAGGATATAATCCTGTTCTAGATAGCATAAACTAGGGGCATAGTATAGGATGATAGTTGGGCTGACAAGTTTTCCTTTATTACCGTCTATTTTAAACGATAATTAAACTTAAAAACAAGTTGCAGTCCATAATGGCTAATCACTCTCAATGATCGCCTATAACTTCGGAAAAATAAGACTATTTCTGAGGTGGGCTCTTTTAAAAGGTATGTTGGAACCCCTTTGGAAAATGAAAAACGTCTTTACCAAAAAAGTGCATTTAAATCTAATAACTAATTAAACAAATTACTCTAAAACTATAACTTATAAGAACAATAAATCCGGAGTCAACAATTAACTTGATGCTCATTTAAAGAAATAATCTTGAACCATAAGGCAAGTGTTCTTTGTATTGAAACCAATTGAACTGATGCTAATCATCAGATTAATTGTACCTAGAGCGACAAATAGCCGAAATATACATCCGTATGTGGTTCGGCTCAGGACTCCTCGAACTTCGTTGTATAAGAATTAGATATTTTATCTGGAGGGCGATATCCTTGTGGTGGACGATCTTCCTGAGGTCGTGTCTCCTAACGAATATAACTTCCAATGATTCCAAAACCCACAAGAATCGCTTTACTCGCTCATGCATCACTCCCAGAGTGCCGTAAAGAATTTTTCCTACAGTGTTTGTGTTTGATCATAAAAAAATAAAAACATATAAACTCTTCAAAATAATCACTATTATAACAAACTAATTACAAGATTAGTTCACTAAGCGGTTAAATAAAAAATACTAAGGCGGCAATACTTTGTTGAAAAGTAAAATAAATATACCTAATCAAAACATTGATTCTATTTAAACAAACTTTTGTACTCAACACAATCTAAACAACGTCACAAAACCTATTATTGCCTACGGACATTTGTTATTATTTTCAGATTATCTTCAATGAGAAGTAATAGAAATAATTATTTAAAAAAGAACATTGGTTTATTTTTGAACAAATGCTAAAGCATATTTCTCGGGTCGGCAAACTAAAGCACATAAGTCATGAAAAACCGAATTGTGTTTTTTCACGTCAACTTCCATAATTTTATGTAACTCTTAGGCTGACTTAAACACATAAGTCTCCGTAGTCTATTTCGTGGCACAGTAAGGTTCTGTTCTTTTTCAACCTTTATTTATTTTAAATTTAAGAACGTACTAAAGTACATAACTTGACTTATGTTTAAAGGCACACATCAAAGTTAGTGCATATCTTCGACTTATGTTATAAGGTACATGGTATGTTTTCTATCCTAGTGTAGTACCAGTATTATGTTGATCATTATATTTCTTACTAAATTAAAGCGAAGGAAACCACCGACCTGAAAACTGTAGACGGGGTCGTCCACATCAACAGGACACTTTACGATATCTACAGATTTATCAGGTGAAGATTTTTCTAGTCCACATTACAATCCCAATAACGGAGAGCGTTCGTCATCTGCTCCAGAAGAGGAAGAAAATCCTGTCCTTTCTCAGCTACCAGGCGATATTTTGTTAAAAATAGCATACATGCTTTAAAGACAGAAAAGGAAACGAAGCGTAATCTGGGCCAATATTATAAGACTTTCAAAGGCAAAGTAATACCCGATAGAGAAATGAAGGAACTGTCAAAATGTAGAATGAAGTGTAAAGAACGTATATCATTGAACGATAGACAATGTATATTCACAGAATATTGGAAAATGGGATCATATGTCAAAAGATCAGTGTACATGGCCTCTTTGATGGAAATCGAGGATAAAGCTACTCAAAGAGTACGTATGTATGTTGGATCCAGAAAAACAAAAATTTTGGATTAAAACCTATAAATACTTTTTGCTTATTCATGGTAAACGCCTATTTGCCGAGGTTGCTTATTTAGGGTATTGGATGAAAGTGACAACTTTATAAAAACAGTGTCTCTAAAGAAACGAGCATCTATTGGAGGCACTGAAACCGATGATATGCATGGCAATGTCGTATCAAAAGTAAGATATCAGACTTAAAACGAGAAGAAATTAAGACACACATTCTGTCGTTTCCGGCTTATGAAAGCCACTACACCGGAATGACTACTTCGAAGAAGTATTTACCTTCTCATTTAAGTATGCAAAAAATATATAGTTTGTTCTGTGAGAACAACAAAAATCCCCTTCTATAAAAATGTACAGCCAGAGTTTCATAAGTTGAAATTATCTTTTAAAAAGCCGTATGTAGACACTTGCTTCACATGTGACACGTTTCGAATGCAAATACAACTTGCTCGGGACGAAAATGTTAAAGCAGAGATGGTTGCTCAGCATGACCAACACAAGATACTGGCAGATCAGGCATATGAGGAAAAACGACTAGACTCGCGTTTATATGATGACGATGAGACTGTATGAGTGTACACATTTGAACTCCAACAATGTTTACCAACACCATCTTTAAGTCCCTCAGTTGTTTTTTATAAATGTCAGCTATGGACATTAGATTTGATTATTCATAACAATAAAACTGAAGGTGCTATGTGCTACATATGTTATTAAACGATTGCAGGACGAGGAGCGAACCAGATCGCGTCTTGCATTCACAAGCATCTGCTAAGCAGTGTACCTGCAAACACAAAACATGTCATACTGTACTCAGATACAGGTGGGGGTCAAAACAGAAACTCTCATTGAGTTCAATGTTTACTTGGGTTTTACAGACATGTATTAAAACAATAGACCATAAGTTCATGGTTCCTGGACATAGTCATCTAGAAGTTGACACCGATCATAGCATAATAGAAAAAAAAGAAGAAAACAGAATTACAGATCTACCATCCCTATGATTGGATCCAGCTAATCAAATCCAGCAGCAAAAAATGTAAAGTTGTTGAAATGAAGTCTATAGATTTCTTTGAATTTTCTTTTCTTTAAAGGGCTCTTTAATGTTAAGGACCAATGACACTGATGGTCGTCAATTTAAGTGGTTAGAGAAGGTTACGAAAAGGAGTATGGTGTCTTTGCATACAAAGATAATTTAGATACAGAAAGCCAATTTCAATTTATTAATATGAAAAGAAGGGGATCGGCGGTACCTATTAATATACCTGTCATATCAATACAGCATTTGTCTATTTCGAAACAGAAGAAAGATGATTTAGTATCCTTACTTCCTTTAATACCAGATGTTTTTCATGCTTTTTATTTAAATTTACCTACAGTTGACAATTTACGTAACACCGATCCTGATATCATAGAAAACGAGGAAGAGACAGAATTTTGAAAATAATGTTTTAGTTTATACATAGATATAGATTCAATATGCATTTGCACATGTAATTGCACTAGAATTAAAAGTTCATAATACACCATTTCCCCCCAAGTTTCCTTAATTTATTATACATTTGCTCTACCTACCTAGTTTAACACGTTTGAGGGGATGACTACCGAAGCACATAAGTCTGATATAATTGACGATCCTTATAACATAAGTCATACAAATACTAAACTAAGTGATTTTTGGTATTAGAAACTTTAATATATGTTTAGCTAACAGGGATAGCTCTGTTTTAAAGAATAAAATATGTATATTAATTAGTTATTACCCTTTTAATACATTTTTTGTTCCTCCTGTAAAGTTACCATTTTGGACTTATGTGCTTTAGTTTGCCGACCCGAGATTTTACTCCTTTATTTTTTCGTTACATACAATATTATGATCTCTGTCGTTTACAGCGGCAAACTACAATAGCTACGATGTTATTTAAAATACACAAAAAAATTCAAATGCGAGCCATTGACCTACCAATGAAAAATTGTTATGAATTCGAAAATAAATGTATATCATAGAATAGCATTTTTAATATGTCAATTTGAAAACGTCAAACCTTTAATATCTCCCTTTCAGTAAATAAAACATTTTCTGTGACGGGAAAAATGTTTTTAATTTATCTCTGTTGACAGGTAAGGAGTGATTTTTCCATTAGAGATAAATTTTCAGGAACCGCATATTTCTGTAGATGGTGGGAAATAATAGATTTTAAAAAAATTACAAATGAGATCAATGATTAATACTACTTCGGACCAGATGTATTATTGATGGTTTGAATTTAAAAATTAATAGAAATGTTATTATCAATAATTATTTGGAAATAAGACCTTTTGTTCGATAGTACAGGAAATAAAACCTTTTGTAGGAAATTTAATAAAAAATTACAACAAGGCGCGGCACCGTACATTCTTACCACGAAACATTCGACTACGTTCCACGACTCACGTTTTCTATGATCAATGAATCGAGTTTTATTATTCTAACATAATGTAAAGGACATATGACCCTTTGTTCAATTTACTGTATGACCATCTTAGAAATTATTGTGGCGCTTTGTTTCAAATTTAGTACCTAACAAACTAGATTGACCAATTGTGTAAACCATTTGTGGAAATATGTCTTTTTGTATGAAATTCCTGTTTAGATATTGCTTTCCTCATTGGGAATAAGGCATTTTGAATGGTTCTATCGCCGTTAGAATATGCCTTCTAACCTTACGATTTGATTTTTGTCGAATGTTATTTTGGCTGTAAAAATGGAAATACGGCCTTTTGAAACATCACTCCTCAGCTAACAAAATATCACTTTCTATGAAATTACTTATTTTGCCGGGAAAAAAATGATAAGACTTACTTTTTTCCCGGATATATATACACATAAGTAAAGGTCCTAGATATTTAATTTTAGAATATTTTATTATTCAACAAGTTACATTTTCTTTATATCAAAAGTACAATTATTAAATGTTCATTGCATGATTGGCATGTTCCTCCTATTCGGTACAATAGTCGAATTTTCTGGTGTTGAAATTATATTTTTTTCTGCCATGGACACAACTGCCGTTCAAGTACCTGGTCGCAAACCTGGTGTTATTTCAGCACTGCAACACGTTCTAAACACTTTATTTTCGATATTTCAGTCCTGTGTGCTACAGATTCATCAACATACCCTTGATTGCTGACTTCCAACCGCCATGTTTCTTTAGTATCATCAAGTCCTCCTACAGATTCAACTAAAAGTGTGGCATACGATCTTCGAAATAAATCACCCGTATAGAACTTAACATTTTCAAGTTGAAGAAAATTAGCTACTATTTGAGGTACCTTATAAAACTAATTTTTACCCACAACCTGATTAATACATTTTCCATGGTGATATGCATAAAATAGGCGGCGATCCTTTGCTGTTGTTGGACGAAGAGCTATGTACATTCGGTAAAATTTAATATATTTTTCAGTAACTACAAATCTCCTCTTTACATCATTCTTTGTTTGCTTAATTTTCACAATTAATAACGTTCCCGAATCTTCAATATCATCTAATGTTACCTGGCTGATTTCACAAATTCGACCAGCTCCTACAATCACAAATAAAACAACAACCTTTGCAATTAAATAAACTTCATCGGGAGCATTATTTAAAAAATCACTAATATCTGTACTCGTAAAAATAGCAGCTTTCTTGGGCATGTAACCTTCCCCATTTTGTTTCAGAAATGTAATTAGTTTGAAACATTTTGATATGTCTACATTATTATTGGATTCTAACATACTTTTAATCATTGAATAATTCGGCCACACTGTTGTTGGCTTTTTGTTATTGTACCAATTCCGAAAAATAACTGCATGTCCTTTTCATCTTCCATTCCATAAATCTTGAATACGCGGTTTCGTAAATTTTGCGCGATATAGCTGGCAATAATTCTTGTGACGCTACTTTCGGTGCTTCTACCAATTCCGGTGGAGTCAGAGAAAACTCGAAATCAGACATTTTTAACTTTACAATATTCAAAATAACTAATAAACAACAACTAAGTTCTTAATTTTTATTAAATTAATTAAATCACAGAATTAAATTGACACATATTTGTTTATTTTAAAGGTTTCCTTAGCAACGCAGGTCTAATTGTCGCTGTAAGTCTAGTTTAAAAATTCAAATTTTACATCGATACTTTCCTAACTTTAATATATTGTAATAATATGTTTTTCAATATTAAATCGTTGTTTATCCCGTCACAGAAAAAATAGTGTATTATACAAGGGAAAAATATTAGATTTTAGCTCTTGGAATTTTGTCTTTGACAAGACAACCTCAAGCTAAAATCTAATACTTTTTTCCCTTGTATAGTAAATAACTACAGGGTGATTCCGACGAGCGTGCATTAGAACTTTATGGAGAACTACTGAATATATGTTCCTGAAACTTTGGGGATTTGGGTTTATCGATATGCTCTCTTTAACTAAAATATTGACATGTTCCTGTCATTTCCGGTTATACCGGAAGTAGCTGCCAACTTTCGTTTTTTAAATACAACATGGTAATTTTTATTACATTTTTCGATTAAGCATTAAATATTAAGCACATTTTATAGAAAATGTTTTTGTCAGACTCTATTAGTTTTTGAGATATCTGGACTTATTGTAATTATTTGGCAAATGCATGACGATGAAATAATCCATATAATTTTTTTACCTTAGCGCTTGGACTAAAAAATTTCTTAAACATTTCAAATTCGGCATAAAATGTACAGGGTGGTCACAATTCAAGCCTCATTATGAAAGAATTCAACCATTAAAAACTTTCTTATTTTAAATGGAACACCCTGTATATTTTTATTTAATTTGATGGCAAATTAGTTGTTCTTTATTGTATTTACTGTCCTATACCTATATCAAAGCGTTTTCTAAAAAAATCCAATTTTATTCCGAAAATACTATTTGTTCAAGTGTGCTATGAAAACAATTGTACTTAGGGGCTGTATACTGATGTCTATACGGAGGAAAAGTGATTGGTATCAAAACGATGGGGCTCCAGCACACAACGCCCAAGTTGTTAAGACTGCCCTAAACAGACTTTTTCATGACCAGTGGATCGCAAACCAAGGTCCCTTCCACTGGCCAGCTCGTTCGCCAGACTTAACTCCACTGGACTTTTCATCTGGGGAACCATTAAAGATAAAGTTTACGCGCGTCCCATCACCACGAAGGAAAATCTAATTGAAAGGGTGAAGGCAGCATTTCAATCTCTCACACGAAAATAGGAATGCTACAAGAAATAACATGATGAAAAGAATACATAAATGCTTGGAAGTAAATGGCAATCATTTCGAACATATTTTAAAAATATAATCAAAAGATATTAGGTATAATTTTCAAACACATTTTTAATTAAAGAATTTAAAGTTTATAAACTTGTTTCCTTGCTATTTTTAAAAAAATAATATTTAAACCATTAAATTAAAAACAATCAACTGCATTTTATTTATAAATTATTAAGAAACACTTTAGAATATTGTATTTTCCAGCAATAAATCACTTTTCCTCCGTATAGACATCAGTATACAGCCTCTAAGTACAATTGTTTTCATAACACACTGGAACAAATAGTATTTTCGGAATAAAATTGGATTTTTTGAGAAAACGCTTTGATATAGGTATAGGACAGTAAATACTATTTATAAAGAACAACTAATTTGCCATCAAATTAAATAAAAATATACAGGGTGTTCCATTTAAAATAAGAAAGTTTTTAATTGTTGAATTCTTTCACAATGAGGCTTGAATTGTGACCACCCTGTACATTTTATGCCGAATTTGAAATGTTTTTGAAACTTGGTGATCTTCTAGCTATTCGGTGAGAAAAAAATTTTAGTCCAAGCGCTAAGGTAAAAAAATTATATGGATTATTTCATCGTCATGCATTTGCCAAATAATTACAAAAAGTCCAGATATCTCAAAAACTAATAGAGTCTGATAAAAATATTTTCTATAAAATGTGCTTAGTATTTAATGCTTAATCGAAAAATGTAATAAAAATTACCATATTGTATTTAAAAAACGAAAGTTGGCAGCTACTTCCGGTATAACCGGAAATGACAGAAACATGTCAATATTTCAGTTAAAGAGAGCATATCGATAAACCCAAATCCCTAAAGTTTCAGGAACATATATTCAGTAGTTCTCCATAAAGTTCTAATGCACGCTCGTCGTGAATCACCCTGTATAAACATCGAAAATACACGTCAATTTTATTGTTAACAGTGACGCTTACAAACTAGATTTTCAGCTTGCGTTGTTTAACTCCCTGAGAGGGGTAGATGTTGCCCTAAATTGTTAAACGGGAAAGGTGGTCAAGGGACACATAATTTTGAAGGTTATCTTTCTACAATTGATTATTTTTTTTATATTTAGTAATTACAACTTTTTTTAGGATATGATTTTTGCCCTTGTAGAGAGTTAGATAGGGTGTCATCGGGAGTGACTACCAGCGGATCCCTAATCATTCTACTAAAAGAGGTACAGTATGTGTTTTTAAATAATAATCTAAAAATCATAAATCTCAGCAGGTAAGTCCTATTTACGTCCATTGTTGGAACGCAATGTCTTAGAGAACACTATTCAAAATATAATAAATTTATATATTTTTATTTTTTAAGTAGTCCATCTATCAGTGGAGTGAAATTATGAAGAAGTAAAGAACCTCGTAGTCTGATCCACTAGTTTAATAGACAATACTTCAATTTTTCAATTGCATACATGTTTTGGAGCCATATAACCTCATCTTCAGTGCGAAAAAAATATTCTTAAAACTTATGACATTGTTAAGGAAAACTGTAAAAAAGAAAAAATGTATTAATTATTAAATATTTTTTTAAAAATGATTTTAGTGACATTTCAAAAAAGACTAATGAATTGAACCAATGTTCCCAATGCAGTACCGCATGGGTTCGATTTTAGGGGTATTTCCCCAAGTTTTAGAGAGTCGATTTAAAAAATAGTATATAATATTTCTCTAGGATATTCTTGAAGTCACCCATTTAACTAGAAAGAAGAAGATTTAAATAGACAATTTTTCTAACCAAATTCGCATTTATATGTGCATTTTTATTTGTACCACCCTGTATATGCTTTCGTAGGATCAATAAATAAATAACGCACTAAAAACGTGAGCCAGATCAGTCCAGGGAATACCTAAATCTCATTGCTGCATACATTTTGTAATTTTAAGCAAGTGCAAATGCGAAGACAGCCTAACAAAATTTGTATAAATTATTTGTACATTTACTTGCAAAGTAAACTAATAACTTTCGTAGATTTTATTTATAGACTAATTTATTAATAACTGATCAAATAAACTTCTTAGATATTATCGGGAAATCCTGTGTTGGTAAATTTATGGATTATATGCAATTTTAAGGACTACGAAATATATAGGGTGATTCACAATCTGCGCTAAGTTATACGTAAGTATATGGAAAACGAGTAATGGAATCGTTAAAAAAATTTGTCCCCTTATACAAATGCACCTGTTACATCAATCTAAAATGTTTTCAGCAGTTCGGCGTTGCCACTTCTACGGAAAAAATGCAACAACTCTGTTATTTTAAATGGAACAATCCGTGTTTTATTAATTTTTTAGGATCACTTCAGGTTCTAATATTTTCTGATACAGTCTATTTTCTTGGGTCTCTTGCCACAGCCACTTTGCCATGAGATCCGTCTCGCCGAAATGGTAATTTTTACAACATAATTTTTAGGAATTAGTTGCCTAATTATGCTTTTTGAAAGAATTCTGAACATCTCTTTTAAATTAGTTATGATTTCTAAATATATTATTATATTCGTTTCCTTGTTAAGAGAAATATCATTAACATTATAATTTTCAATTATGATTTTCTTAGTTTTAGTAGGTTTAGGTTAATTTTAAAATTTTGACATGGCCAATCACTAATATAATGTTATGTTATTATTGTTATAACTACATTTCATTGTGAATTATATTTAAACCGAACAATAAAATTGTGGATAGTATACTATATTCATTCTTTAAAAATTCATTATTTTTATAATTATACAGGGTGTTCTGGAAAATACGTATTATATTTAAATGGGTAACTCCTTGGGTGTCCTAGAGAAGCGCGACATATTTTTTTTTAAATCGACCGTTTTAAAAGTGGGGTAACAAACACTCTTACTCACAGGTCATTCCGCGGTACTGTACAACATTTCACCCAGACCCAAGGGCAATGTTGCCAAACTTAATATAAAACTAAAATTCCATATCAAATTATAAAAATAAATTATTTTGTACCTACTTGTATTTATCTTTATACTTAAAGAGCGAGGAAATCCAGGCACAAACACAAACAGTTTTTTTCATGGGAACACTCCTGGAAACACTTTATGTACACACAGTAATAGTGAAACAGAACCGATAGTTAACTTTTGAAAATACAATAATACAGATTATACTACAGATTATTCGATTTTATTACACGCGACGAAATTTGACGCCCAGAAGAAATGCGTCAATAAAAACAATATTCAAAGATTATTTATGGACGGGCAAGACACACGCGTAAACCGAAAAACAGAGCGTATTGCTGAGAGTATATTGGTGATCGACGAGACACAACGTGTCCGGCCGCTGGTTGGTCTTTAACTAACAGCCCGCAAGCGTGCGGTGCTATATGAACACAGCCAATGTAAGGCGTCAAGAGGTCATTGGCATTTGACCTAGTGACGTACGTGCCCATTTCAAACTTATTTAATACTACCATATGTTTTTTCGGGTTGTTTAAAACATAGTCCGTCGTAAATGTTCTTCAATTAATTGTACAAAAAGGTATTGCAGAAAGGAAAAGTGTTTAACTTATTTTATTTTGTCTAAAGAGTTTAAGGAGTTATGACAACACCGGCCAGAATTCCTTGTTGCTTACATGTATCGCAGTGCCACACAGGTGTTTTTCTGGTTTGGCGTCATGTCTCTTTTACCGCTGAATGAATTGAAAGCGCCATTTATGGGTATTTTTCTTCAATTTGTCTTTATCTCAGGAATTGCCGATTTAAATATAATACGTCATTTCCATAACACCCTGTATGTAATTTCTGAGAATATTAATTTATAAATTAAAACATATGCAGGCGGTTTTGAATTATATCTATGCAAAATTAACCCAAAGTAACACAACCAATTACAAAAAAATCTATTTGGCAGCGAAATGGCCCTCGGCAAAACAGCCGCGGCAAAATGGCCGTGGCGAAACGGCCGCGGCGGAATATCCCTCCCCCTACTTTCCTATACGTATCTCTTATTGTCTGTTTGAAGGTTGTAGACAATGGTGTTTCTTGAATGATAGAAAAGTTTTGGAGTTGCATTGTCTTTATTTGTTATATATCACAACGTTTCAACTGGTAAGTATCTCCAGTCGTCTTCAAGTCGTCTTCAGATAGATACTTACCAGTTGAAACGTTGTGATATATAACAAATAAAGACAATGCAACTCCAAAACTTTTCTATCATTCTATCTCTTATTGGTATAAAGATCGAGATAAAAAATTATTTCTGTCTAATATTGTGCAAATTAAAAGTAAATTGTCGGTCTGAATTTATTGAGAGTTGAAATTCAATATCATAAAGAGGAAGTTAAAATTAGGTTTATTTCCGTTACTTCTAAAAAGCTGTTAATGGCTATTTCTTTAATGGAACCCATGTATATTATCTTTAAAATTAAAAGAAGGTTATATTTGCTCCCAGACGATATACCTACCATATCCCTATACCTCAATCGATAGACCATATTAGCTGTAAACATAAATGACATCTTTTGAGTACCACCTAAAGAAAATTTTGTTAGTTATAGATTCTGCTAACCAAAATTGATAAAATTAATATTTGAGTCAAAAATAATGTATATATCTTAAAGCGTAAATATTGTTGTTTTTCCATTATGACTTAAGGTAAAATGTCGCTTTTCAAATTAGAGAAAATCGCAAAATGCTTTTAATTCACAGGTTACCGCAGATATTTCTCTAGTATTTGGGTTATTTTTTTATAAATGACCATGACATTCTAGAATCGTCCGAAAAAAATATACATATTCATATAATTCATAAGTTTTAAATACATATTTATTTCCTTTGTTCTTGATTAATTATTTTAAATATTTGTGTAATTTTGAAAAATAAATTCGTTAATTCTTACATCAATAAATTTGTATTGTAGAAGACTATACCAATAATATTTTTACTTCAAATTTACACATGACAAATCCATTCAATATAATTAATATAACTTCCTATTTCAAACACAGGCAGTAGATCGAGGGCAATCAGCAGAAATTTGCCATAATTTATTTTTATTAAAATCGGGACTAAATGTAAACAATTATGTCTTCCATTTATATTATGTTTATAGTCGAAATCAGTCAGTATCAAGGGTACCCTCTGAATTTATAGTCAATTGAACTTACGGTGGCCCCAATGTGTATCAACCTGTAATTTGTATACTCTTCGTGCGGTGATTAATTATAAATTGTATGTTTAAACGGTATTCTATTCCTATTTAGTTAACATTTCTGAGCATTTCGAGCAATATAAGCTTTTAGCAATACTGGACCGTTTCACCGATTGTTTGAACGCAAATACGTAGAAACCACTAGGTCTCGAAATAAGATTTTCGGTTCACTGGAAGCAGGAGTGTTCCTCTGAATGAGAAGCATGTGTAAGCCAAATTACTTCTGTAGTTTTTCGATTCGATCAATAAGCCTATTTGTAATAACTGTTTATTAACAGGACGAAATCGGGAAAGAAAAGTAAATATCTCTTATAATTTATAACTTAAAAGCATTGAAATTAACTTCATACGATCTCCTGATATTTGAGTGTTTATTCTTTTATTTCACAGAAATAAATTTCTCGAATGTTTATTAAATTATAAATTTTATCGGGAATTTGAATACAGGTTTCTTTTTACAAGCACATGTCTTTATCATAAATAAAATTTTATAATGATTTTTTATTAAAGAAAATTTTTTGTTATGGTTGGTATTACTGGAAACTGCTGGACTATGTGATTTGCGGTGAGAGATTCTATCGGAAGTTAAGGTAAACTTTGATTTTTTAGGAGAAAATTTTTTTTTATTACAAGTTTGGAATTTACTTAGGATTCCAAATACATTATAAGCCATTTCAGAAGTCTAAACTGGATGGATTTAAGATATGGGATATTAAAAAGGACCTATATTTAATGCATAGGCTATGGCATTAAAAAGACGTCTTGTACAGTCATATGGCTGTTAAATCTGAAGTTCTAATAATTTTTTGACAGAAATAGGTAGAAAATTAAAAATTCTAATAGAAATATTCAAGCCGTTATTCTCCAAGATACACGGACAGATAGTCAAAGTATATAATTTTTCAAATGCTATAAAAAACTATCTATGTAATATGGAGTTTTAACCCGGTTGTATTTAAAAGATCAAAGTTAACCCTAATATATGGCATAACAGGAAGTGAAAGAAATGTTAAATCACCTTTCGTATAAAGTTCTGGAGAACTAATACTATAAAACTATCTTTTTAGTACTGTCCTATGTTTATTTTTTAATAGGTAATAAATCAGGCTTTCGTCATGTCATTGTTTCGTATTATCTGTTTAATTATATAGGGTTTATCAGGTCCTCCTAGTTCTCCAAGAAGTGAAATACATTAACTTTGTAACTGTATAGAAAATAATAATTTTGTAAATTTAAATAACACTAACTACTTTATTTTGAAAATAAAGGGAAAAGGCTAGATCTATTAGAACAACTTGAAATTAATAAATCCTTAAAAAATAATCTTAAATATTTACAATCGTTATAATCGGGACTTCCCAAATCTTTCCTATAATAGAAATTTAAATAAGGTAACAACAATAACCACAGATTAAGTAACAAAAATAGGTTTACATATTTATAAGCTTAGTATCCAAATTATAGTAGGGGAGACCGAGGAGGCTTGTGACAATTTTTACTTAAAAGAACATATCTCAATAAACAAACATAATACCAATATGAATTGTATTCCGCAATGTAGCTCAATCTTTGCTCTTTTAAAAACAGTCATCAAAGTCAATAAAAGTTATAAGGTTTCTGAGAAAATTTACGAAAACTGAAACTACTCCCTTTGTCAAAACTCTCCTAATACCGAGGTAAATTGTGACAGGTACCAAGGTAAGTTGGTACAGCTGTGTATCTAGACTAATTTTAATAGATAAAATTACTTTTATATGAATTATAAACAAAACACACGCTCTTTTGCATAAAATTACATTAATTATCATTAGGAATAATTGTAAGAACTACAATAACATGAAACATTATCATAAAAGTAAATCTTTTATAAGTACCTAACTATGACATCATTATATCAAACTCAGGTTGTAAGAATTTACCAAAGCAAACGAACAGGAACAGAAATAAACAAAAAAAATATTGCAATAAGCTAACCAGAAAATATCCTTTAATAGGAGAGTTGTGACAGTGTGACACGCTGTCACAACTCTCCTAGGTGCAAAAAATCGTGATCTAGTCAGAATTAAAATTCGTAATTTCGAAACAAGATGCAAACACAGCAAGACAATGGCACGCTTTGAAACTCCAAACCCACACAATATAAGAAAAAATAGCATAATCACGTGAATGTAATATATCATGATATAAATACGCAACCGCAACCACTTGTCGTGGGTCATTGGCGCGTACTGCGTCAAGTAGCGCGTCTATAAACAAACAATAGTGCGCTGTTGTCAGCTCGCTAACGGTCATAGATTCCGAGTAATCGTCTTTGTCACAACTCTACTCTGTCACAAATCTCCTCGGTCTCCCCTACCCTAAGAAGGCGAAACATGTGTAGGAACAACTCCTTGAATAATTAAAAAGCAATAAATGTTTTAATTATAAATATTTAAAAATGTTTCCTAAAGAACGAACTGCGGAATCAACACTGTGTATTTGATGAAATAAATATTCTAACAGGCTACTTATCGTAAAATCATCCTGTATACTACAAACAAATTTTTTAAAATTGAAGATTCGTAATGTAAAGTTTACGTCAGCTAAATTTTTTCCTGAATTGCTTCTGGCTATATACAGAGCATTTCATTAAGTCTAAAAGTTTCTGCAAAAGCCGAAAACTTGGATAATATTACGAAAATCGTTAATGCAATGTCAAGAACAATAATGACTTTTATTTTTGTAAAGGAAGGACACTTTCATAGGCCAAACCATTTCTAAGTTGATCATAAATTAATAACTATTTTTATATCTAGTTCGTAAAATATTACTTTGGTAGTCGATGCTGATTTCAAAAACGAATTGAGTCGAAAAATATTATTGCATATAAAAAAATTGAGAAGCAGTGTAATTTCAAAACCCTGGTCAGAATTAAACAACATGTTATACATCATAAAATGTATCTTGATGAATAGAAAGTTTGTACCAGATTTAGAATAGATATTAATCAAAAAGGATATTTTTAAAAATCTTCAACACCCGGTATCTCAAAAGTTGACGTTTGGACATTTGTTCATATTAAGATTTTTTTTTGAAAATATTAACCTCCATAAATATTAGCATTTTATTAAGAAACACCCTGTATATCTAGGTCGGCATTAAGTCGATTACAATATTTTGTTTTTGTGACATATTATTTTCACTTAGTGCTTCGCGAACCCCTAAGTAGGTGCTCGCGAATCCCCAAGGGGTCCGTGACTGTGACTATGAAAAATGTCTAGAATTGATTGTAGAATGTGAAAATGTAAAATATATAATATGGCCAATTAAAAAAATATAAGTTGATACAAGTAGCTTATCTATGATCTACCCTGTATAATATATTGTTTCTAAAAAATTTTTCAATGGTTTTATTTAATTTAATTTATTGTCTTAACCTCTTAATATCCAGTTGATGCCATCGGAATAGAGACGATATCTTTACTTTTACAATTGCCTTATAAATTTAATACTTTTATTCTAAGACATACATATACATACTTGTGCTTTATTTGATAACGTTTTTATGTTACAAGTCATAAAACCAAATAAAGCTTCTATTTTATGTACGAATTTTCCGAAAGTTTATAAATTTATTTTAGCAATTTATTTATTTGTGATATAATGCAAAGTTACGTGTATTTTCACGGAGATTTTATACTCCAAAACATAAAGAACATTTTATTTTACTATCTTACATGCGTTGTGCTTTCATATAAAATTTCATTCAATTTATAGGAACAATAATTCAATATACTTTCTCATAAACTTAATTATGCTTCTTACAGCATTGATAAAAGGGAATCAATTACACAGCAATTTAATGTCACTACCATTAAAATCGTGATAATGTTTCTGCACTGCCACCTTCATAAAGTATTTTTTCTAACATTTTTTGATAGCAAAATATATAACCATCAATTTCAATTAATGTTTGTTCGTTTTCACTCGACAAAAATTTCTCCACTTTATCATCCATTTTTGCAACTCTGTTTAATATAAGCTGCGATAAATTAATGCTGTCAATATTGTGGACCAGGTAATAAATAATAAATAATCAACCCAAAATATATTAATATAATAATAGAAATTTAAACTAAATACTGATGATAAAAGTATTAGCAGGTATAAATAGCCCAGACAAAAATTCCAGTAAATTCTGTAAATTTTAGCATAATACACTCATCGACAAAATTATCGAATATTTTTTGTTATCACTGTTACTCGAAAAGAATCTTAAATTTTCCAATTAAACTGATAATATATGTGCTGATGGTATTCATCTAGGAGGCGGATATGTTCACTTGTTTTAAAATACTTTGACATTTAATTCATATTAATGGCGTCTATGGTCTTTCGTGCATATTATGCTAAAAAACATTGCATACTTATTTAAGAATAATAGTGACTTAAGTTATTTGTGATGAAATTAGTTATAGTGATTCGCATTTGCCAGTCCTCTATTTAAAATAACAGTATGCTACCAGTTAGACGTTGCAGGGAAGTTGAAGCGGCACAAATTGTAACACTACATAATGAAGGATATAAACAAATAGAGATTGCGCGACGTCTTAGGAGAGGTCAATCTACAGTAGCGTTACTAACTATGTTCTTATTTTAATTAAAACACCAAGATTTTGCCATCACACTAGCAGTTAAGTTACTCTAAATATCCTTAATTTTTGTAACATTTAGCCTTTCATTTTTTTTCACAATTTTCTACTCATAAAATTTTAATAATGTTCACTTAAAATTTGTAAAATAAATTGTTCTTACTAGTACAAAGTGTTTAAATGGTTTGATTCATCAGAATTAATTTTTTCAAAAAGAAATTATGAAAATTTAAAAATATTCGATAATTTTGTCCATGAGTGTATATTACCAATCATTTTTAAAAATATGCACTTGGCAACATTCTTGTTCATTATGTTAAAAGTATACCTAAACCAAAATTTGTTTACGGGATGCCATTCGGATGTTAGCCGGATGCAATTCGGACATGCAAAAAATTGCCTGAGCTAAACGGGATGCAATTGGCCGTTTCATCGACATAATAATCTATTAGATTATAGATTTTCTTCTTTCTTTTGGATTACAGAATCGATATAAAGGCTTCGTTATAGGATGGTAAAAATATTATTTGTAAATAGTTGGTATGTAAATCAATCATTTAGAGGCGATCGAATCAGTCACTGATCGATTAAAAATTGATCAAATCTTTTAAATTAATCAATCGATCTTTTGTGCAGGTTTATATCATGAATATTTTGCACACAAGTCACCAGTCTTAATATTTATCGGTTTCAGTTTGGACGGTTTTTTTTTATTTCGTTTAAATATTTCCTATCCGTCAATCTCCGTTAAAGAGTAATTGGTATGCGGCACTCGGTTCTCGGTCTCGTCAATCGCGAGCATGGATATGTGTCTTACGACTGAAATAAATGGCTGATTGATATTAACCGGTAAGGGTTATTCAAAACCTTCTACTGATACTGATACAATATGATCGAATCATTCACGATTGACACACCTCTAATTGTAAAGGGTGCCACAGTGAAAGGTAATAAATTATTGTAACATATAATAATTTCCTGAACCAAAAATCTAATGTAAGTAAAGGGTATTCAGTTTGATTCGAAAATTGTTCTATTTAATTGAGCGGTCTAGAGAAATATTATTTAAATCAACCTTTTTCAGAACCTGGGTAAATTCCCCTAAAATAATGACCACGCGAATCTGTATGAACACGCTTCTTAGCTCAAACGGTCGTTTATGATTATTTTTCTGCACTTTGTTTTTTATCAGGATTTGTGGGTTTATTCTCCATAATAAGGCAATTACGTAGCACCTTGTAGATGTGTGTGCTCATCATAAATGAATTTTCTTGTGTACAAATTCTTTAAGCATCTTTACAAGTGACTCCGTACACCTTTAAAGTGAGATATCTTCCCACGGATTTATTAGTCGATTAAGAAAAAATGTTGTATATAATTAAAGTTTTAGAAATTAAACAAAAAATATTGGTAAGTCCTTCTTTGACATGTATGTATAATGTATATGTATACAGGGTGTTATGGAAATGACGTATTATATTTAAATGGGTGACTCCTAGGGTGTCCTAGAGAAGCGCTACATATTTTTTTTTAAATCGAACGTTTAAAAAGTGGGGTAATTCACCCCTAACCCACCCGGTTACTCCTCGTTATATTCATATATGATCATATTACATTTCTAAGCTGTGTAATCAACAGATGTTCAAGCCCAATGTTGCCAACTGTGTAGAAAATAATATAACTTTAGATTCTTATAAAAATAAATATTTAGTTTACCTAGTATCCAAATAGAAGTGAATCCAGGTGCCAGTACACTAGCAAGTAATCCAGAGCACAGACATCTTCAGGTTTTTGTTTCTTTTTCTATGGGAAAAGCTTTATGCTCATCACGTACCCTGATGATAATGTGGAACTGCATAATAAGCTTATACCCACGGCCTCTGATTTCCAATCTCTCGGAACATTTGCACTAAATCACTTAAAGAAACACACAGACACCCACGAGTTTCCTATAACTTTTTTTTGAAGATATGCACTTATTATTAGATTACACAAAAGCAATAAATACTAATGCATAATTACACTTTACAATTACCTACCGTACACATAAAACAACAGCACTATAGGATACAAATTATTTCGCAATAGAAATTCAGAAATAATAAAAACGCTAATTTCTAATGGGCTAATAGAATTTATTAATCCTTTACTGAAAAAGAATGATGAAATAATTATGTTGATAGACCCTTCCATCCCTTTAAAATAAATAGTCTAGTCTATTTAGCGCGGTTGCCATTTCCGAGACTATCATTATAAAGAAAAGTATTACAGAAGGAAATTCTTTGTTTTATGAATATAACCTTATAAAACATCGAAAGTGACAACGCTGTATTTTTAAGTATCAACCCCGGTAAGAATATGCAACCGTTTCTACAAGATCCGTTGTTCCTCCAAAATTAGCCGGCCGCTGCACACCGCTGTTTCAAGCAGATTTGTGTGTTAAATTGTATGTTAATACTTAAACCGGAGATTAAATTATTAAGTTATTTGTTCTTTTCGCGACGGCAGTGCCCCAGTCCAGCAGTTCAATATTGATCGACGGAACCAACGTGTTATTTAGACAATAAGTGCGTACTTTTGTCTACACAGTAGCACTTTAAAATACTAATTCAGATTGAACGGTACTTAGATGTGTTGTGACGCGAAAATTATGTGATGTGAGTACTTGGTGTTTTTTATAAATTAAGTTGGTTTGATTGTTTCCTAGCGACCTGAACTGAACGTAAAAGTTTATAATAATGTACCCTGAAAAATAAACAACTTGCAATCTGTCAAAGGGTTATTGACTTTCTAAAGAGTTTACCCTGAAGATATGACAACACTGTTGACATATGTTACTTTGTTTACCTTCCTGACAGGGGCATCACATGGTCATTTTTGGTTTGACATAAGGTAATGTACAGGGCATATTAAATTAAAGCGCCATTTTTGGATATATTTCTTCAATTTGTTTTCATCTCAGGAATTGCCGATTTAAATATAAATTTCCAGAACACCCTGCATATATTTAAATCGTTTATTTTTTAATTTAGTAACAATATACTGACTTTCCAATGTTCTGTAATTAATTCTAAACAACTTTTGTGATAAGAATTTCTGAAACAATAACCCTTTTTTATAAACAGAAATTTCAATATTTTGTCTGATTCTAATAATATTCCATCTCAGTCGCCCACTGATCCTCGTTTTTCCTAACATCAGTGGTGAACGCTCTAACTACAGCTAAACTGTCAAGTCAAGGCAAAAATTGTAAACTAAGGATTAATTGTTTTATTAAATGTTATTTAATTCTTTGTTTTTTTGCAGTTTCACTAGCTTCTTTCTTTTATTATAAACATAAATAAGTTTTTCTTGTCAGTCGTTCAATACTTTTATAATACTCGTCTAGACCTTATAGACAAATACACATACATACTAATCGGATTAAGATTTTCCTTCAATCCAGATGACTGAATAAGTTTAATGCGTTTTTTAAATTCTAATTTAGCAAAATATTAACTACTTTGAACGGAGGTTGATTGATCTGGTAAAAAAAATATTATTTAACTATTTTAAATGTTTAATGGGATCCTGATTCTTAAACCAATGCGAGTTCGATTAACTAAAGATTTACAGCAATTAATATTCTAAAGCCTAAACCGAAATAAATGAAAAGTTATTCAGTACGGAAAAGCCAACAATGATGGACATCATTATGTTATGATAGTCCGTAGAGTCATAATAAGAATGGAATGGTTCCGTTGTTGTCAACCTGGCCCAGGAAATCTTTAATATTTTTGACATTCCCTGCGTACTTTTATGCATACACTACACATACACTTTATAATTTATAAATATCGAAAAAGATTAATTTCTTATACCCATACCCATTCCTACTTTCTACAACTTTAGCTACCTACATGTTCTTGGATAACATCCTAATGCTCTGTTTCAATGGAATGTAAACCTCGTAAAACCATTCCATTCTCGGAAATGAACTTTTAGAAAAGGAAGCAATACATGCTCTGAATGAAATTGGAGCTAAACATTAAGACAATCGATTTAAAATGGTTTTTTTGAAGGTAGTAGAAGAAAATAAAAAAACATTTAATTTTGTACATTCTTTTGTTAAACTAAGTAAATTAAATTTTTATTTTAACATGACAATTTTTACATACAGTGTCTTTTCCTAATGAGAAAGAGTGATTAAGATTAAATCAGATCTTATTGAATATAAAGTATACTCGAACTAAAGCAATATTAGTAATGCTAAAAAATGCATAAATAATATATGTATATATCTATCTATAGTAAATAAAAACTGAAAAGTTAGCAGTGTGCACATATAATCATCGAACAAACCTTTTCTGCTGTATATTGAACCCAGAATATCTGGTTTTCCATGCAATGGTGTCGCCGATTATTCATAATGAGGGTACATTCGAAGCTATTTTCCTTTATCATAAATATGGTCTTATTTGTTAAACAAAAATTACTTAAGGCTATTGAACAAAGACTTTCTTGTTGTCGTTACAGAATTTTCCCTCTGTATGTCACTGCCCGATCTCACCCCTTCCATTTTTATTGTTAGTGAGAAATTTTTTATAGTCGCCTAGTAATATTACAGATCGACAATGAATCAGTGTCTCCGACGTATCGGTAAGGGGGAAGCAATCTCGTTTAAAACATGGTCTAGTCATTGGCGTGCTATTATGATTTTAAATAATGTAATAAAAATAGGAAATTCTTCAGTAATTGCATTTTATGTTTGAAGATAGATAACTATTTTATCAAGGTTTAAAAAATTACTTCTTACAAGATGTAAATTTTCAACATATTAATTGATTAATGATGATTTTTCAGTTTTGGTCGTATTAATATTCCTATCCAGCTTTCGCTTAAGTGGAAATTTACATATATTGATGTTGATTGATATATTGATTGATATATTGATTGATGTGATTCCTCTTCACATACCCTATAAACATTTACAATCACTTCACGGGTCTGACTGAGAAGGTTTTTACCAGAAGTCTACTCATTCCTTATCACAAAGTTCAAAATTTTAAAATAATACCCTAAAACACGACACAATGAACACTTATTTATAAAACACAATACAATAACTATTACCCTTTCTATCACTACGCAACTAGGTGGGTACATCGATCAACTATCAGACATCGGGTTTGTTCGGGTTTGTTCCTATGGCCCATCCGATGTCTCACGAAACGCATGCTCCATCAACTGTCTGGGATATAATCTATGAAATTAGCTCTAGTTACCTGTAACCATTGACAACGCACGATGTTGTCATATTTTTAGATTAAAAGTATTTTAATCAAAAAAATATATTATTTTGCATTTAAATATTAAAATAAACAGTATGAAAAGAAAGTTTAATAATATTGAAACGTAGTAGAATATTAGTTTCTTATGTGCCTTTTACAATTTATTTCAAATGCGTAAATGTAATTTTATGGTTTTCTCGGTAAGTAGTAGTAGATTATTAAATTAAAATTTAATATAATGTGACAACCTTAGATATTTTTTTGTCCGCCGTCCTCATATACAGATAAACTTGTCGACCTGTACATTAATTTTTAAAAAAATCTAAATAAGTTGTGTTAAAATTTCAATTTCAAATTAGTTTCTATAGTGTGACCATTGAAATCCTCATCATATCCATGATAATTAATTATTCATAAAATTTCATTCTAAAAAAAAGTTTCGCTCATACTGATCGTTTCTCCGGAAATTCAAAAAAATATTACACTAATGAACTGTCAACGTATACAATTGAAAGTTTTTATATGCCAAAGTTTTTATGCAGTAGGTAACAACCTCATTAACTTTAAAATGAAAAGTTTTTCATGTTGATATCTGGGAATACATTAATTATATGCGGCATATATTATAAAAGACTGCACCTCTGCCAGTGACCTTCCTGTTTTTTTGCACGCTTTAGATAGATGCGTTTAAATTTTATCCTGCCATCTCGATAATTAAGGGTGAAAAGAATAACAATGGTTAATAAATTCTTCGACAGAAGTTGATATTTTATTCTCTGATCCAATTCCAATAGAAATATAAATATAAAGAAGGTTTTATTATTTATTAGTTTATCAGTCCGATCAAGTCTGACACCGCCACGGCGGCATCGGTTCATTTATTTTCCGACACGGGGCTTCTTTATATCTATTTGAAAAAAAATAATATATATAATATTAAAAGAGAATTTCTATTTTTATTGCAATTCGATCACATAATAAAATAGCAACTATATCGCTACACTAATTTAATTTCATTCTTTATAATTTCTTAATTTTAATCCAATTTTCATGATTTCTTTAATGTGATGTCTATAATTTTGTTGAGAGAAAAATGAACCTTACCTCGGAACACTTCTCCTATCAATGACAAAATGCATTTTTGGATAATTTATATTGCAACAACTTTATAAAATTTAAAAAAATTATCCTGAACGCATACCTGAGATGCTTCCTAATTTTGTGAATAAAATGTTACACTGAGTTATACGCGATTTCTAGGAAACAACTATTCAAAAAAACAATAGATTATGTACGTATTATTTTTTTAGATTTAGACAATCTTTAAAATTATGTGCAACTTGACTGTTCTGTTTGACTGGAAAGTGATCTGCTGGTCTACTCAGACTTCCGGAACTCACCAGAAATGTACTTTACTTGACCTGCAAGACGCTATTTTCCGGCCAAGTTACATAAATTACACAACACAATAATAAATATTTGTCTAGGTGCCGAAGAGAAGCAACTGATTTTCGTTATTTTGAATGCGGTGATTCCAAAAACACTTAGCTTTTCTTCGTATCAGCTCTAGTTAGTTTTTGAGTCAGAGCCTACTCATAATAAATTGTAATATTAATATATTTGACAAGTATAATTGTCATAAATTTTATCAAAAATGTAACTATCCAAGACTAATGCCTTTTTAATTATACCATAAGTCACTGGAAATACCTAATCTTATATTGTCAAAAGGCCATATAATTATTACAGATAAGAAATAATTTTCCCTTGAATTCTTTACACCTGCAGATTTCTTATTTTCGTATTTTCAATTAGCACAAAATGTACATTAGAAGGCAATAAAAAGAATGAAATTTTCGTTAAATTGCTTGTGTCTAGGTTTATAATCCCCATATGCGGAATATTTCCTGCATGCACTTGCAAAATTTAGTTAAAACTTGAGTTTCATGTAAGAATGTGTTTTTTGAAAAATCGTACTTCAACATTGCTTCTACAAGTAGGCGTAGTTGCGTAAATCATCCGGACGTTTTTTGCTACATATGTGGCGGGTACATTTTCACAGAAAGTAGAAGAGTGATTTGTGAATAAAGCTAATTTGGCCTGTTTTTGGGTTCACTTAGGAAAACAAGATAAACCTTGGGTCCGCATGTTGTATGCAAAACCTGTGTGAAGAGAGTGGCCTTGTAGAGATGCTTTAGTACAAGGAGAAGTTGGTTGAATGGAGGAACATCGTATTTTCTTCTTTGCATATTAAACTAAGACTAAAACAATTTGTAAAGGGGCTAGACCAGAACGCTGCATATTTTGAATAATTGTCCAGTAAATTTCCTGCACTCAGCAGGGAGAAATTGATGGCCGGAATATTTGATGGACCTTAGATCAGAGAGTTCATAAAAGATTCACATTTTAAGGAATCGATGACCGAAATTTAATTTAATACAATTTTGTTTAAGTTGTTAAATTGGAAGATATGCTCAACAACCAACATGGGTTGTAATATGAGCATCAAGATTCATTATCTCCACAGCAACTTGGAACGATTCCTAGAAAATCTTGGCGGCCTTAGTGAAGAAAAGGTGGAACCAAGATATAAAAACTATGGAAGAGAGATATCAGGGTAGATGGGACATTCACATGATGGCCGATTACTGCTGGAGTCTTCAACGAGGCAGTTCGTTTCAGTCTCATGCGAGAAAATCTTATAAATGGAAGTTCTTGGCTGATGCAGATTAGCTCATTTTTATTTATTAGTTTAGGTTAATTTAAGTTAATTACTTAAGTTAATATTGTTAAAGTTATTGACAGATGATTTTTGTATTTGTTGTGGTGTACAATAAATATTTTACGTCCATTCCTGAGTTGTTTTTTTTATGGTAGCAGTATTACATATATAATTATGCGATATAAAATACCCTCAATCTCGAAAATAGAGCTTATGGCCTTAGATTTTGAAAACGATCCGATGAAGTAAATGTGAAGTTATTTTTTGGGGTTTTACCTAGAAACAGTAACAAAATGGCCTGCACCAAATTATGTGTTAACCAGTGATATTATTAAATCAAAATGGGAATTAATGACTTCAAATTTGCAGGTTTGATAAGTGTTAATTTACATTTCCCTATTTTTCTTTAACTTAAACTGAAAATCCCTTAAGGTTATATCCATAATATATTTTTACATGCGAGAGCTATTCATCAAAGTCACAATCAAGAAAGTGTTTTAATTTATTACGAATACTTCGAAAAGTCCCAGTCCGTTAATTTACAGGAAACATCGCGAATTGAGAAGATGGTGAATGAACGAGGGCGAAATTGTCTGTACACTCAATTCATGAAATATTTTTTATAGAATGATTGGGTTTCGTTTCACAGGCCTATTTAGGTATTTGCTGAAAAAATATATTTTATATATCAATATTTCATCTTCTAAGCAGCTAATGGCTTCAAATTTAACACCACGACACGGAAAAAATACTACAGTGAAATTATTATCGTAAAGATTTTATTGTACAACAAAATTTATGACAAAAAGTATATTTAGTATTTCGATTCAATTCAGTACAATGAATTGAATACTAAAATATATTTTAAATTTTAGAAGGAATATAAGTGAAAATAATTTATTTATCAATTCAGTAGTTTAATATTTTCAAGAGTATGGTACATTTTACTGACTATTATTGTAGTTTAAGTATTTTATATTGTAAAGTTTAAATAAATTGACAGCAACAATTCAGGGGCGCTGAGTTTTGGAAATCCCAATGGGAGCAAATATATCCACGGAAACCGTGAAGGTGAAAGAGTGCTATAAGATATGCGTCGCAAGCGAAAAGTTTTCGGGTTTGTCCGGGATCGTGTTGTTGTGGATGATTTTAATATTAAGATTTCTATGTGTAATTATTGGTTCTTTCCTCTATTTCAGATTTTTCAATAGGGAAGGTTCATTGGAGATATTCCAATAGGGGCATGCTACCCCGCCGCCCTAATGGACTGTACGTACGTACTTTATTTTTTATTTTGGGCTTGATTTGAAGGAAGCTGCTGCCATATATATCTGGTTTGGCATTAAGTCGATTATGATAATTTCTTTTTGTGACAATTGATAAGGGGTCCTCTAGGTCCTTACCATTTTAATGTAATGAAGGATAGTTCGATATATCGTGGTCGGTTAAAAATAAATACTGCCTTGAACTGATACAAATTATATTTTTTTACTTTAATATAAGGGTACATAGCACACAGCCCAATAACAACTCATCCTTGTTTCACAAGATATAGTTAATTTGACTAACACTAAATATTGACTACTTATATTTACATTTATAGAAATTGAATGTCACGGAGGAACTCAATGATAAACAACAAAAGAGAAAGGAAATCGAAAATTTATTAAAATATACGCAGAGTACCGAACGCTTGAGATAGGAAAAAGTAGGAAACGAAATACCTACTTCCCGCTACACGGGCGAAAATAGAAAACTATGAACTTAAAAATCACCGACAGCTGGTTCTAAGAAATGAACAAACCCGAACAAACCCGGTATATGGGCGAAATAGAAAATAGAAAAGTACGAACTTAAGAGCCACCGACCATCGGTGTTAAGACATGACGTGCGTGGTACTGATCATTATTTGTGGTTGTCCGTGTTTCCCAACATTACCTTCGAGCATCATATCACAGGATTTAATTAAGGAATAAGAATATGTACATAAATATCAGTATCGGAGTGGTCACTTAACAAAGGAAAAAGGTTCGTTCGAAACTGTTTGTGTGTGTAGAGGATTAAAATTTGGAAAGTAGGTATGATTAGTCAGTAAAATGGTCAATAGATATTTTATCATGTTTCTATGTACCTTTGGACCGATGCCGATAATTTGTTAGTATGAAAGAAATAAACGTAAACATGATTATATTTTACAACCCTTGAATAGCAATTTATTTCCACTTAGTGGTTCGCGGACCCCTAAGTAATTGCTCGCGGACCCCTAAGAGGTCCGTGGACCTTAGTTTGAGAAACACTATCATATATACATATATACATATCATAAGGTAACATCAAGGGTGATATGGGAATGTCATGAGGAACTATCGAGACAGGCATTGGATATAAAAACACGAAGGCATCACTAGTAATGAGTTACTAGTTGTCACTAGTGATGCCACCGGAACCGGATCTTGATCCGATATCCGATGAACCCGGCCTTATTATTAATATCCGGATAGACGAGATTCTGTACTGGATCCGGCCGGCACGAAATGTTTAAAAATTTGTTGTAGAAATTATGAATATAACCACAGTGACACAGTAGAGCTGTTTAATTTAACTAAACTAAGATAAATGCAAAATACAAACGCTAGAACCAACGACATAATTAATAAATAATATGTAACAAATTAATATTTGTAATCAATAATAAAAATTAATTTATTCCAGTTGCTTGCAGACAGTCTATATCTTTTTTTCTCGTAGACATCGCTGACGTCCGGAAAAATATTTCGTTATAAACACTTGATGCAGACGTGTATTTTTTGCGTTTTTTGATAAAAATGGAAAATATTCATCGTATTTATTCCACCAGTCACAGGGAATTTCATCTCTTTCTAGAACATTTTATTGTAAATACAGGATCAGGTTCCGGTCTGGGATCCGGTCAAAAATATTTGCGCTTTTTCCGGCATTTTCAAAAAGTAGACCCGGTCGCATAACCAATTTTAATAGTAGATTTTTGTAAATAAATATAAAATAATGCGGATAATATTTTTTATATTCGCAGAATAAGGTATTAGATGAAATAACTCAATATTATATTTTTAATGTGCAAATGAAAATCTCCTCGAACACCAAATAATTATTAAAATATTTATTTAGTATGTTATTATTTTTTCATTTGCCTCCAAAATGCTTATTTATGCCTGCTTGTAACGACATGTCATCACTTTTTCGCAAAGTAATTTCTGATATTTTTATATAAAATAGGGAGTCATTGCAAACCGCATGAAATCATTAGAGACATTTAATTTAATAACCACATAAAGTTCGACATTCAACCCTCATCAAAAAGTATTAATTTCATGTAATTTAATTTTTCTCTCTGCAACCATACTCAATTATAGGAATATTTATTTGGCTACCAATATACAGGGTTGGTCAAATGTTCCGGAACGGCTTAATTACAGGAAAACAAGTGGTATCAGATCCGGGTCTTCGACAGTCGATAGGATCAATTTTTAATATTTGACTGTGCATTCCATATATCAATAACATCATCAACTGTCAAGGGTTGATGTTATATTAAATTTTTTTAAAATGGAATACCTTATATATTATTAGATATTCTAAATTTTCAATAAATTTAATCAATATAAAATATTTTTTCTATAACAAACTATATGTATGAATTCCATTGTTTCGGAAATATTGGACAAATAAGTGAAGAAAACATAAACGATAATTTAAAATTACAGTTATTTAACTAAATGTCGTCCTTTCGCCACCTGACAGTATCCAAGCCTTTCTGAAAACTGGGAAAGCACATTTTGCAAGTGCTGATAAGAATTAGCTTGAACAGTATGTAAAATTTTATTTTCAAGATCCTCCAAATAGTTTTCGTACGATATATGACAGTCTTTAAATGACCACAAAGGTAGAAATCTATAGGTGTTAGATTTGGAGCTCTAGGAGGTCATTCAAGGCCCCCTCGATTTCCGATCCACCTTCCAGGAAACTTTTCGTCTATATAGTTTCGGATATGTATACTAAAATTAAGTGACACTCCATCTGGCTGAAACCAAATATCATTCCCTGATCGTTATATTGATCATGGTATAAAGTAATTAAATTTGTATTATGCGAAAAACAATAAAACTATGTTATATTTCTTTTCCACTATATTCTTAAAAATGACATGTTTCGCTACTGTAGCTTCTTCAGATTGAGAATGAATGAATATTTCTCTATATCTAACAAAATGTACAATCTTAAAATATTATTACAGGTATAAAGATGGTATAAAGATGGTGTAGGGTGTAGGATATATAATAGTAACAGTGGGGTTTTCCAAATGGCCAGTATCGTGGTTATATAAATTATAGCGGATTAGTGAAATAAATTTATCAAAGGCGAATTGTTAAGGTATATTTGATCATTCAATAAAACATCGGTATTTTTAAGTTTACTTATTTCCATGGATTCTAACAGATTAAGTTTTATGCCTTTGATTTCAGTATCCAAGATTTTAAAATTTGAATCAAAATGATGTTGATTTTCTTTTAAATGGTTGGGATAATTAGAATCTGTTTTATCTTTTATGGAAGTACTATAATGTTCTTGTATTCTTTTTCCAAAATATCTCCCTGTTTGGCCATTGTATGTTTTCGGACCATCTTTACATTTTAGTTCATACACACCTGATGTTCTATTTTTAGGATTTTTAGTTTAATTATTTTTTATATATTTCCCTAAAGTGTTGTTAGTTTTGTAAGCTACCCTTAGGTTGAGTTTATTAAGAAACTTCCCCACATTTTTACTACGGTTTCCAATGAAAGTGACAACTTTAAATTTATCAGCTGACGTTTTACTATTTGGGAAAACTGAATCAATAGTTTTTAGTATTTCTCTTGAAGATTTTGTTTATTAAATTCGAAGAATAACAATTATTGACTGCTATTTGTTTAATGATATTTAGTTCTGTATGAAAGTTAGTATTTTTAAGAATATAGTGGAAAAGAAATATAACATAGTTTATTGTTTCTTATAATATTAGTTAGTTATGGATTTCCACCAAGTATCGGCTGAATCAATTATTTAAATTTGGACTAATTCTATTTCAAGGTAAAGGGAAGTAAGAATTAGCTGTCAATAAGCAAAATTTTACATGCTCATCATTTTTAAAACATGTTTTCCCAGTATTCAAAAATTGGCACTGTCGATCGGGTGGCTGAAGGAGTGCATTTTGAATATTTAGTAAATTACTTTTATTTTAAATTATCATTTATGTAAAAATTGTTACTTGTTTTATCAAATAAAATGTATTTGTTTTATTTGTCAATATTTCCGAAACAATTGAATGTAGGCACATGCTATGTTATAGAAAAAATATTTTAAATATATTGAGAATTTAGAATAATTAATAATAAATAAAGGATATTCTATAAAAAAAATGTAGCGTCACTACTTGAAAGTTGGCAATGTTACTGGCATATGGAATACACAATCAAATAGTAAAAATTTAGTCCTGATATCACTTTCTGTCCTAACCCTATATATTTTTCATGTACCCAGAAATCGGTTTCCTATGCTTAATAAAGGTCCTTTTTGCTACTGCCTATACGAAATGAGCACACATTGGAAACCGATCATGTTCATTCCGCTGGCAGCTTTTCAATTAGAGTCCGAGAATCATTGTTTTTACTTCACATCGAATGCTGTTATTGTGTTAGGTAAATAATTGTTATTTCTAAACAAAAATTACTTTAAATATTTAAAAAATACAAAACATGTATTAATTTATTATTTCGCGTGAACTCTACCCCACCGTACCTATTTTTAATAATACTCTTACTATACAGATATAGCTACTATAAATATCGGGATTAAATTAACAAGATGTTCCTATCCAAAAATTATTTACAATTATAATGAGAGAAATAAAAATCCTTATTTTTTCCACAGGGAACTTATTCATCCCACGAAAATGAAAAAGCTCCTCGTATAAACGAAATGTTTGAATATCCATCTGGCATACGCACCCAAGGCAAGGATTATTTTTCAAAAGGTTTAGTGTCATTTATTTTTTCTGATAAGTTATTGGGAAGGACAGAAAGTTTATTTTAGCGATATGATCTCTCGGATCGAAAAGACTTCAATTTCCAAACGAGGAAATATTACAGAAGAGGCTAAAAGTAATTACATTATTGGCTCCAATTTCTTTCATCAATTATTTAACAATAAACAAATTGAAATTTGTGGTTTAAAAATTAAGATAGATGATTCACTAATTGTTTGGATAATATCAATCCAGTAGGAAGCCAAATTTATTAAGTTAGTTCCACCTAAATATGAAAGTCTATAATAAGCACTTTATTTCATTAGCAGATATCACTCTATATTTTCTACTTATATCTTCTACGTTATCATTTTGCGGAATTTAAAAGTATTTATTATACAATTAATATCAAATACAGTAATATCTCGTTTCAAATTTATTTACTTCTAATTCCCAAGTCAATTACTTAAACCAAACAAATTTAAAAAAATCCATAAGATGCCGATTTTTGCTGATACTGTATATTTGTTTCAAAATAAAAATTATCGTAAAGTAATAAACCAACTGTAAACATTGAAATATACAGGGTGTCTATTTATTGTGTAATTCTTCGATATCTCGTATAATATAGTCGATAGAGGAAAACTTTAAATATAAAAATTAGGAGACTATTGAAGATGCATATTTTTAAAATATGCTTAAATATACAGTGTGTTTCATAAAATCGGGATCATTAAAATTTGAATATTTTTAAATGGAATACCCTATATTTTTCACTCGATATTAGTGTCCCTCCTTATTGCTTATGTAATCCCATACAGGGTCCGCAAACGAAGCTTGGACGGAAGATTAAATCGTTATCGAAGAACTTATCAACAATACTATCGTTTATAAATGCCTCAAATTTTATTTTATTTGGTTTTGTAGTTTCGGAGAAATAAATTAAAAACTAAAAAAAAAAGTTTTGCAGAATAAAAAAAATAAAAAAAAACAATACAGAACTATTTTTTTAACCTCGGCATTAAGTGAAATTTATGACAAGAGGTCTAGAGATACTATGAATGTAATTGCGTTATTTATTTTATACAGGGTGTTCATAATAAGCTTCGAAAAACCTCACATTTTAAAATAATTTTTCTCAAGTTTTTCAAATTTAACACCATGTATATTATTTGGCTATTTGACGTAGAATTCATAGACATTATTTTTGTATTATAAGCATATAAGTTATATCCTGCCGTTTTCGAAATAATTATAAATATCATAAATTATGTTGTTTAAATAGAGTTTTTATTGGGAAATTTTGTTATAGGCGACTAGACTAATAATTGTAAACTAAAGTAAATGTTCAAAATAGCTTCCTTTTACTCTTAGAGTTTACCGTATTTTAGTTATTTCGATATAAATTTTAAAAGCCTCCACTTTGGCTAGTTTTATTTATTTAAGTTTATTTTTTTTTTTCTTAATCGAGTTGCCATGATTTTTTTTTGTTTAGATTGTCACTATGACAGCCAAATAAAATTAGTTACATTTGTTCAGTCGTCGAAATTAAGTACTAACTTACACAAAATATCGAATTTTACAACTTTAGAAATGGTAAATATGATTTTTATACTGGGTGAATGTGCAAGAAATTGCCTCCTAATGTGGGGTTTTTGAAAGCTTATTATGAACACCCTGTATAAAATAAATAGACGCAATTAGATTCAGAGTATCTCTAGTTCTCTTGTCATAAATTTTACTCAATGCCGAGGTTAAAAAATAGTTCTGGATTATTTTTTTTGATTTTTTTATTCAAGATTGCAAAACTTTTTTTTCTAGTTTTCAATTTATTTCTCCGAAACTACAAAATGAAATTAAATAAAATTTGAGGAACTTATAAACGTTAGTAAATACGAACCTAAATATGCAATAAAATACTGGGTGTCCCATTTAAAAAATATAACTTTATGCTGTCACACTTTTTTGGCACCCTGTATAATGTAAAATATTTTTAAAACATGCCGCCCTATTTTTTTTTTGATTTCTTGCGGTACCAATAAATATATACAGTTTCTTTATTAATTTAAATTTGAAATATTTTTTTACAGATAGTTCATCTAGGCTATATGAGTGCTATTTATAAGGTTACGAGATTTTTTGATACAGCTTTTAATTTTACTTCCATAATTCCGGAAGTTTGGATTAAATTTACTTAATATTTTCAACTGGAACACCCTGTATATTTTATCAAGAATTAGAAAGTCCCCTTGTAGGCCTCAAATATTTTTATTAATCTACAGCGTTGCCATATCGATTTTCTCAAAATTCTCGTTATTTATTTTTTATTAAATCCAAATAAAAAGTATGTTTAGTTTCCAGGTGGTATTAATATCAAATATCAACGTATGAAAAAATTCTTTCCCAACCACCCGACGATGATCTTATACAATAAGGGCGTATTTTTGTCTACATACTTTAAAATACTAATTCAGATTGAATGGTACTACCAAGAAAAGGAAGCCTTCTCCATTGATACCTGCAGACCGGTTTCGAACTCTTTTGTTCTCGTCAGTACACGTACATGTACACCTACCCTGGACTGATCATATTATGTTTCACCATTTATTTGTCTTCATTCTCTTTTAAAAACCTATTTCAAAATAAAGGATAAGAAAATAATGTCTTTTGTGTAATGTTGGCCCATTCATTTTCAAACCTAGTTATAACCACAGGGCCAACACTCCATTCATAAATCTGTTGGAAAGTGAGTTTGTGATTGTTTGAAATGTTATTGAAAATCAGTAATGGGTGGAAGAGTGACAAAACATGTTGGTCTCGCTAATGGCAACAATGTTGAAGTCTGGTTAAATCAAAGATCTTACAAGGTTAAATCCAATAACGTTTAAAAGGTTATGGAGCGGTCTTCATCGTTTCGGAGCGGAGCTAGTCTGGGCAAAAAGCCCAACAAGGGCGTATAATTTACTTTGAGATTCTTTACGTTTAACTATATTATCTATTCAAAAAGTGTAGTTTCGAATATTGGATATTTATAAAAAAGATAGAAATATTGATCCAGTTTTTATATACAGTGTATCCAAGGATGGATTTAACTATTTATGCTTAGCATCAATATTTTTGGTGTATTCATTACTGGATGATACTCTCCAGATATAAAAGTGTATATTTCTAGCCAGATTGTCATATTTATCACTAAGACATCTTGCAAAATCCCAATTAAAAATTTGTAAATTTGACAATTACAACTGGTTTAAGGCCACTAAGGCATATTGTACACTAAAGTGATTAATTATTAAATAAGTAAATTAAAATAATATGTACCTAAACAAGTTAGATCAAATATAAAAAAATAAATAAATAAAATATATAAAACCTGTCTTCACGTACTTGTTACACTGCAAACGTTGTTTAAATATAGAAAAATAAAGATGTAAAATATTTTGACGGGACTGTTCCTTTCTTCAGTATTTTATTCCCATGTACATTACCTACATAATCTTCTTTTGTGAAGTGTTTCTCACAAATAACTGTTGTATCACCTGGACTATAATTATTCCTTCTAAGGGCATGTATCCAAATTTGCCGTAGGCTACGGCCCTTTAGTATCCTAACGAAGTGGATAAACATTTGGTACATTCTTAAACAAACCGAATTTTCATAGTGATGCAAACTCAAAATCAAATTTCTAAATATATTTACTAACCTGTGAAAGTTTAATTTAACACCATTGCATCTTCTAGTGAAGTATTTTATGGCCGCACAAGACTCAACCATCTTGTAAATGCAAGATTTATATTAAGAAATAAACCAACTCGACTGCTTTTTGCCCGGACTAGCACCACGGACCGGTCCATAACCTTTTAAACGTCAATGGTTAGTCAGAAATCATATCAATACAATCATATTAAAACATAACCATACTTACCGAAGAAAAGATAAATCCTTGCTTAAATGATCCACTCTTTTACAAACTATACATGAATGCACCATCATTGTTTATAATAAAGACGATTTTTCACCAATACTCACAAAAAAAAAATAAAAACAACCAAGTATATAAACACTCCCTTAAAAGCGGTTAGCAGCGAGTAGCAACAGTGTATTCTTTACTATAATTCGATCCATTGATAAAGTTTGATCGTTTGCCATCGAGCGTAGTAACTTTTAACTTGATGTTGTCAGAGTGCAGTCGGTTTATTTCAAACTTTTATGTATAATAATAATATTTTTTTTCTAAATCTCTCAAGGCCTATTCACAATTTATATTAAAATTATTGGGAAATAAATTTATTTTAAAAGCAATTGCGGATTAACCTTAAACCAGTTGCAATTGTCAAATTAACAAATTTTTAATTGGGATTTTGCAGATACCTTAGCGATAAATAGGACAATCTGGCTATGCTGCTAGCATAACAGCAAGGTGGGGAGTGCACGTTTACAATCCTTACGTCGCGTCGACTTCAAATGTAACCAATTCTATCTGGAGTTTGTAAGATCTTTGGTTAGAACCATTATTCTTTAAATACAATTGTTGGCAGATAACGAAGATTACGTGAGCGTATTCATATATTTCATATTTTTAAAGCAAGAAGTAATGTTCAACATAAATTTTAAAATTAAATCCCTAATAAAAAAATTTCCCATACGAACTTTTTCAGGATACTGTATGACGTATATCTGCTTTACATTGTGACGTATTTCTCTCATTTTTATGTTTAACGCGAGCCATAATTCACATAGAATATTTCCAATAGTTTTACGTTAAGCGCGGAATACGTGATAAAATTATGAATTACAGAACAGAGTTGGGTTTCTATTTGAAATATCTGAAATATAAAAAACATTGTCATGAAATCGGAGAAAGTAGTATAACGTGTTATAAATTTTAAAAAAATCACTAATAAACATTTTTTGTATTTCCGGTACTGAAGTATCTGCTACTATATCAAACGGGGGCAAAAGTGGGTCATTTAATCCCGAGGGATGAAAGTGCCATTCTAGCAACATAATCAGATGGATATTTACGTTCGTACAATTTATAATATTAAATAGTCGATTTGGTTCATCGTTAGTATGCAGTATGACTCTGCTTGATGTAGAACTACATGCAAAAGCTCCAAAATCTTCCTCGAATGAATGCGATGCAATGCGATAATGTCACAATTGCATTGAATTGTGACATTATCAGGTGATTGTATGTTGATACCTACATGTTGCTTAATTTTAGTAACACTTGAATTAACTATAACGTAGCATCATGGAACTAAGTTGGTTGGTTGGTTAAATGAGGGGGTCGGTTGTGTGTCCCGAACTTCACTTCAGCCTATTGGCTTATTGTGCACCCCGATATTGTTAGAGAATATTTGTGCCTTCTATGAGGTCCAATAGTCCTCGACCAATCACCTAGTATTTTTTTTTCTTTTTTGTGATGCATTCTTTCAAGAAAAAATAAATTATACAATGCGATCAGGAAAATGCTACATATCCCATCATAATTTTTTGAAATGAAATACCCTGTAACTTCTTAATTTTTTGGATTTTATAACCATTTCTAGATATTCTTCATGTAACATATCTTATGCGACACTACCTTGCAGTCGAAGGTATTTAGAAGATTTTCCTTGTTTAATATATAATATATTAATATATAAAAAAATATGTCGAATACCAATGTATGGAAAAACTATTATTTTTCCAGACCACCCGATTATACCTTATACAATAGTACAGATTGAATGGTACTACCAAGAAAAGGAAGCCCTCTCCATTGATAGGATGCAACCACCTGCAGACCGGTTTCGAACTCATTTGTTCTCGTCAGTACAGAGTAGGTGTACATACCCTATCATCAGAGAGGACTCTAACGTAACTCCGTACTAACGACGGTAGACGACAAAATACAGCGCGCAGCGCCATCTTTTAGCAGTCCCACACAATCCGAACAGTAATACCATCTGAACAGTAATACCTCCTGACAAGTATAGACTTCTTATTTTTTACATGTATTTTTAAAATTTGATTTAATCAAATAACGTCTGTTCAGATTGTGTGAGACTGCTAAGAGATGGCGCTGCCCGCTGTATTTTGTTGACTACCGTCGTTAGTACGGCGTTAAGTTGAAGTCCTCTCTGATGATTTGTATGTACACCTACTCTGTACTGATGAGAACAAATAACTTCGAAACCGGTCTGCAGGTGGTTGCATCCTATCACTAGAGAGGGCTTCCTTTTCTTGGTAGTACCATTCAAACTGAAATAGTATTTTAAACTGCTACTGTGTAGACTAAATACGCCCTTATTATATAAGGTATCATCGAGTGGTCTGGAAAAATAATAATTTTTCCATACATTGGTACCTATTTGATATTAATTAGGGGTGTTACGGAACAGCTTTTGTTCGTATCTGTCTGGACCTGTACCTGTTTCAAACAGAAACCTGTTCCAAAAACCTGTTCCAGGTCCAAACTAATCCGCCGGTATAAACCGGCAACATGTGATGTCTCTTCACAATTTTAAAATTTCCGCAACAGTTAAATATTTTATGATTTTACCATAGCTCTAGCACATATGTAGATGAGTTCTGCGCATCGTTGAAATATAAATTTTTGTTTTCAGTTGCGGTTTATTAAGAGTATACCTAATTTTTTGCGTTACATATTAGTTAGTACTTTGTAGTAAACCATGATAAAGCGCACCAGCGTAGTGTGTATATATATTTTTTTGTTGTTGTTTACAACACTAATTGTTGTTTTAGTATTTTTTATAAATATTTATTTTCGTTGATGTAGCCAATGAGTAGCTATTTATATGTTTTATTTTTTGTTAATGTATTTTTAAGAATAATGATTTGGTTTTTATCCATTTAAAAAATAAAATATCCTAATTCCATTTCTCTTTAATTTTTTTGTAATTTATTTAACATTTAATTTTTCAAAATGCGTTTAAAATATCAGCTGCTACAGTGTCAGACGCTGCCCCACGTTTAAATGTCAACCTAGCCGCTGGTAACCGTAACATATCGATTTAAGCAAAACCTGTTGCCGTTCCATTCGCTATATCGTACCTTCCGTACCTGTACCTACCAACG
This sequence comes from Barypeithes pellucidus, assembly GCA_963991005.1. Taxonomy (NCBI): domain Eukaryota; kingdom Metazoa; phylum Arthropoda; class Insecta; order Coleoptera; family Curculionidae; genus Barypeithes; species Barypeithes pellucidus. Next base: position 34,342,477 of record OZ022556.1, read on the forward strand.
GACCTGGACCTGGAATAGGTTCATGGTAATAGACAACAGGTACGCGGAATAGGTAGGTGACACCTGTTCCAATGGAACAGGTCCAGGTCCACTGTAACACCTCTAATATTAATACCACCTGACAAGTATAGACTTCTTATTTTTTAAATGGATTTTTTTTAAATATATGATATAAGATGTTGAAAATATCCGCCACTAACAGTTCTGCAGTAGAACAATCGGTCCAGAAAGTCTTGTTTTACATTGTGTACCACTTGTGTAAAAATTTGTGACTTATGACTCATATAAGCATTCCTAAAACAGAAGATAGGTATAGGATATGTTACTTGAAAAATATCTACAATTTATCCACCCTGTATAGTTTTTTTTTTGGAAAAATATATTTCAAACTGACTAATAGATTCAGTGGTATTCCATATTACTATAATAGTAATCCGTCCTTTTATCATCCTACCCTATCTATACATACCATAAAAAACTCGCCTATCAAAAACAAAAATTGAACATACAACAAGAAAAAGACAATTCAATCTTTCAATGGAGGAAAATTTTTGGTGGTCAAATAGACGACCATGTTAAGGTTGCTTCCGAACTCGTTGATCTTAAATTCCAAAAATAAATCCAAAAAACATTTATTTGTTATAAAAACTCGACTTGCCCATGATGTTCGATTTTAAAAAAACAATAGTATGACAAGAAATGATCAATTATTTGTTTCTTTATTAACGAATTTTAAAATTATAGTTGAATTAGAATTGATTGATATTTATGATCACAAATAAATAGTCGATTATATTACGTATACATAAATATTTTTAAAGAAAACTTAATTCCAGACACTATGTGGACAATGAATAAAAAACATAAAATATTTTTAAGAGGATTCTCGCATTTACAGTTATAATAATAAATTTCTAGCAATTCCGTCGGCTGGCGCGGATCTCCGAGAGTAGCGATCGCCACTGAAGAGAGAGCATTAGTGGATGACTCATGTGGAATATTAATTTTTCTTAGAATTAGACAAAAACTAAAATTTCGGTTTCGTTGTAATTTTTACGAACGTCGGGTCCAGTAAACTTTAAAAAATCGTATATATTTATTAAAATATTGATTTTATTATGCTCGCATCGAGAAGAAGATGACTAATTATGTATTATTATAAGTGAAATTATTTTATAAATTATATATTTATTGAATACAAAGTGATTGTCAACGATTAGTACCCTCTACTAGATAAGAACCTGCACAGAAAGACACTATAGTAAAATTATTATAGTAAAGATTTTATTAATATTTTAAAATGTATGGTACATATCGTTGACTATTATTTACGTAAATCAAAAATAAAAAATTTATACTTTTCACGTAGTATTAATATCAAATACCTATGTATGGAAACATTCTTATTTCCTAGACCACCCGATGATGCCTTATACAATAAGTACGTATTTTTGTCTGCACAGTAGCAGTTTAAAATACTAATTCAGATTGAATGGTACTGCCAAGAAAAGGAAGCCTTTTGCATTGATAGGATGTCACCAGCTGCAGACCCGATTTGAATTCTCGTCAGTACAGGGAAGGTGTACATACCTATCATCAGAGAAGACTTTATACGCTGTATTATCAATAGTAGTCGAGTAAATACAACGCGCAGTGCCATCTCTTAGCAGTCCCACACAATCTGAACAGACGTTATTTGCATAAATCAAAACTAAAAAGGCTATACTTTTCAGGTGGTATTAATATCAAATACCAATGTATGGAAAAATGATTATTTCCCAGACTCGATGATATTTTATACAATAAGGACGTATTTTTGTCTACACAGTAGCACTTTAAAATACTATTTCCGATTGAATGGTACTACCAAGAAGCCTTGTCCATTGATAAGATGTCACCACCTGCAGAAATAATAATTTTTCCACACATTGATATTTGATATTATTTACGTATTTATTGTAAAAATTACCAAGTTTAAATGAAGTATTGTAAGAACGATTTTTTACAAGATAGAAAGATTAAATCAGATGCAACTGATCCCTGGAATTTCGATCTCGTAACAGATGATAGGTGGAGAACTCGTACAGCAAATATACCATCGTTGAAAAAGTCAAGCTACACAAAGCGAGATTAAAACTTGGATGGGTGACCGCTTGAGAATATAACGTGCAATCTTAACAATTTTTACAAAATTTTTTGTAATTATCTTGTATCTGTGTATCTTGCTATAATTTAAGGGCATTTTTTAATAAAAGCTATTCCAGTCACGTATAGTGTCACAGCAGTGAATTACAGTTAATTTTTATTATTTTTATAGTAAATTTAGTTTTTAGTAAGTTTTTCTTATCGTGTCCTTAATAAATACAGCTTCCTAAATATAAGCGAATTAAAATACTGATATATCATACTAAATTTTCTTGTTTAGTTTCCTTCTTAATTTTAAAAATCTTCCTCACAATAAAGACCCTTATAATATTGCGAAATTAAAAAAATGTAAAACTTCAAGAATTAATCCAAAATAATTTCGAGAAAAAATTAATTCCATACGTGTTTATTTTTAATAATAATTACTCAAAGACTCACAGTTTAGTCAAGCGTTTTTCACAGCAAATAAAACACGTGGGTGGGGAATTTTCTGAAATATTTCTGATGTCTGTTTAATTACGGATTTTAAAGAAAACATTTAAATTATTATTGCTAAACGAGAACATCTTTCTAATTTTTTTCAATAATATTCGTGAATAATATATAATAGTATAAGCTTATGTATGTCTGTATAAAGAAATTAGTAAGGAAAAATATTTTCCAAAAATCTTTATTTGTATCTCAAAAAATAATTTTATAAATATGGAAAATTTTTTCTAATCATTTTTATATATCATTCATATTAGTTTCAATACCTTGTTAATTACATACATCCAAAGCGTTTCACGTCTAAAGTTATCGTTATTAAAAATAAACTTAAACCGCATTCTTGCGATATTTTATTCGTTATTCTACAAAAAAATATTAACTTTTGCACCAATTAATCCAATATATAACATTATTTTAAATGATATCAAATTTTAGTGTACTGTTAGTGTTGGAAGAATTTTTCTATACTCGCAAGGTATTCGATAATTTTTTGATAAAATTATTCTTTTAAATAATTTTCAAATAAAATACTAGGCTATGACATTTCTAAGAACAATTAAGTTCTATCAGCGCTAACTGTAATTCGTTTCCAAATGCTCATTAATTACATTATTTTGCGAAAAAGTTCAACTAATTTTCTATTGGAAAACAAATTGCCCGAATCCAAGTTTGCTAAATTTATTAATTTATTTATTAGAATACAAGCAACTAATCCAAATACTAGGAAACAAAAAAAAACATATATATTATTTATACAAAAAACTTACTGATTATGCAAAAATATTTTCAAAGGTAAGTTTATTCCAGACGCGTTTTTCGCGGCAACAAGTGAAACTCGCGAGAGCTCCTGGAGAATGACGCAGAGGTTGCGTGTGGCGCCAACGATAAGATAACACTGTTTGGTGTCTTCCGATTTTTAAATTTCAGTGGCTGATTATTCGGGTTATTATCCATGGCGCAGGTTCTGGTTTTTAAACATTAATTGTTATCAAATAATTTACGGCTACAATGTAAAAAAGTTTTGTTTTAATAAAGGGACAAAATACCTTACCCCTTTAACGAGCCTTGTGGGGTATAAATAATATTTATTTGTAACGTTATGTTTTATTAATTTTTTTATAAATTCTTTTTTTTTAATGATCAAACACAAGCACTATAGAAAACATCCTGTAGGGCACTCTGAGAGTGGTGCGTGTGCGTTAAATGTGATTCACGTTGGTTTTGAATCGTTGGAGGTTATATTCATTGGGAAAAACGACCTCGGAAAGGTCGTTCCATAAGGATGAAGTCCTCCATATGAAAGAATTCTTAAATAATGAAGTTCGAGGAGTACTAAGCTTAACCACATATGGATGGGCGGCGTGGTTCATCGTGTATTTCTGCTATTTGCCGCTCTGGGCGGAATTAAGAGGGCAAAGTCAGCCGAGCACTTTCCATGAAAATATCTGTAAAAGAGAGTCAAATCCCCCAACCTCTCTTCGATGTTCTCTCTCCAATCAGATGAATGGCCCTCCTTTCGATGGAATCCAGTAGCCGAAGAGCATATTTGGGTGCAGAGCTCCAGACATGAGAGCAGTACTCTAGTGATGGTCGAATCTGGGCTTTGTATAGTGTCAAAAGTTATTGAGAGTACAACTTTCTGGTTCGGAATTGTACACCAAGTTTCTGAAAAGCTATCTTGGCGATTGCCACAACGTGGTTATGCCAAGACATATTTCATCCCAGATTGCGTATCCGCCCATGACTATATCCGGTTCTGTAAAGTTAACCTTTTTCGAGAAAACTGCTGCCTGGGTTTTTTAGCGTTAAATTCGACTTGGTTAATGTCACCTCAAGCCAAAATTTCTTCCAGGTCTTTATTTAGGCCTGATACTTCATGCTGTCTGCGAAGATGTGCGTCGGCAGCCGTTGTTTGTGCATTCAAAGAGAAAGATGAGATAAGTGTGCTATCGTCAGCAAAACTAAATATCGGATTTTTCGTTTCCACTAGAAGGTCGTTAATGTGAAGTAAGAAGAGAGTGGGAGACAATAGGGACCCATTAGGAATACCGGCTTTGATGGTGAAGGTGTTTGAGAGAAATCCGTCAATCGCCACTTGGAGAGAGCGGTCCTTAAGGAAGCTAGAAAACCACGCACGTCGAGCCCTTTCAGGATTCGTTTGACGGGGCCGCTGACGGAACACGATTTCGGTCATTTTGGAATGAACTGCAGGAATGTTGGGTGGTGTTCTTCCCTGGAAATCTACAGTGGAATGCGAGAAAAATAATTCAGCAAGTAAGTTTACTTTGTCTCCGGCTGTGGATGCTATTGTACTATCGGAACGTGTTAGAGGTGGAATAGTTGATTTGGTAAATTTTTTGCTGACGGCCTTAGCGACTGACCAAAAGGACCTTGATCCGCTTGGACTGTCGAGAAGTTTGTTTTTGATCCTCATGTTATGGACTTCTTTGCTTTGATCTATTGTTAGCTTACATTGGTTTCGAGCGGTAATAAAGATGATACGATTCTCAGCATTCTAGATTCTGTCTACTTTTAAGCCTATTTTTAGTAAGTATGTTATTGTGAATAACTATTTCGGACAAACTACCTAGGATAGCTAGAGGGCAGTTAGAATGAGGTGCAGTTTCCTTTTTACAAAGATAGCATATATTTGCAAAGCTTTTTTTCCTTTTATCAAAGAAATTTATCACTATTTGTTTAACATGTGGGACAATCATTGAGGTCCAGTCCCCTTAAGATTGCCAGATTTTGTTGTAAAAATACTATAATTTAGTCCGCCTTTAATATTGGACCGAAATAGAAAAAAGAGCATAAAATCCACGTTTCAAAAGGGTACACTGAGAAAAGCTCCCGCTAAACAGTCTTTGTTAGGATTATTTTAGCTGGGAAGCTACGTGTAATAGCAAAATTGATTTCTTATAACAGTAGCAGTCATTTTATTGGATATTCTTTATGTTTGTTACAAAAAAACTTTGCTATCTTAGAAATATTTACTTTGTAATAACTTAAATAACTCAAATACCAATGTATGGAAAAATTATTATTTCCCAGACCACCCGATGATACCTTATACAATAAGGACATATTTAGTCTACAGAGTCAATCTGAAGTAGCATTTTGAGCATGTATTTAGTCTACACAGTAGCACTCAAAATACTACTTCATATTGACTGTGTAGACTAAATACGTCCTTATTGTATAAGGTATCATCGGGGGTCTGGGAAATAATAATTTTTCCATACATTGGTATTTGATATTAATACCACCTGAAAAGTATAAACTTTTTATTTTTGAATTAAACAACTCTTTATTTCCTGTCATTAATCTTTATATATGCTGGGAAAAGAATATAGTTTACCTTGGTTAAATAACACTTTATAAAAATTTCTTTATAAAACTTTCTTGGTAAGGTAAAATAGTTTGTTTTATAAATGATCTTTGGCTACTTTCGGCTGCTTACCTTCCTCATGCAGAGTACAGTTTGTTGATTTTGTGCCAATTTAATAATTGCTGAGTTTCATTTTGAAAGGTAGAGTGAAAATATGCCATGTGTAGTTAAAAATTCCAACGCTTGGCCAATAAAATGTACAAAGATCGCATTGCATGCAATTTTTAGAACTATACTCAACCTATGTTTTGTATGTATTACCACTTATTAAAAACATCGTTCATATAATTTCCGTTTTTAATGGTTAATTTTTTAATAAATTGATTTTTAAAGATTTAAATGATAAGATATTGATAACCCCCCAGGAAAATAGTATATTATGCTGACTTTTTTTGTATATATGTATATTGTTGAACACATTTTGAATAAAATACTATAAAAAATTACCAGGCATTTTTCTGGGCGACGCGTAACAGAATATCTTTATTGTCCCAGCAAAGTACAAAGCATCTTCTCAATCGCTGGTAAGTGGCTGTGTAAGCATAAGAGATTTCCTTTGCTGTAACTACAGAAAAATATTTATAGAGCGACTTTACTACTACAGTAATGATACATCCAGCAAAATCAATTTTACTGTCAGTCAACTATTTTTTAATGTCAACTACAGGGCGACAAGCTTATCTGTAGCTACAGAAGGAATGGGGAAAAACAAATTTCTGGAGTTAACAATGTTGTGACACATATTAAATTTCAATTTAATAATCTCTTACAGAGAAAACCCTAAAATTTGATTAAGGCATTTAAAATAAATTGTAAAAGGTATATAAAAAACGAATATTCTGTTATAGTTTCAATATTATTAAACTTTCTTCTCATACTGTTTATTATGATATTTAAATGCAAAATAATATATTTTTTTGATTAAAGTACTTTTAATTTAAAAATATGGCAACATCGTGGGTTGTCAATGGTTACAGGTAGCTAGAATTAATTTGATAGGTTATATCTCAGACAGTTGATAGCGCATGCGTCTCGTGAGACACCCGATGGGAAATCGGGCTTGTTCGACGGTATCCGATATTTGATCGATATATCCACCCAATTGTATTGTGTTCCATAAATAAGTGTTCATTATGTCGTGTTTTAGGGTGTTATTTTAAAATTTTGAACATTGTGATAATGATTGAATATAATCCTGGTAAAAACCTTCTCAGTCAGATCCATATATGAAGAGGAATCACAAATCAATTTATTTAAATTGCCACTTAAGCGAAAGCTAGAAAGGAACATTAATACGACCAAAACTGAAAAATCATCATTAATCAATTAATCATGTAGCTCTTACATCTTGTAAAGAGTAATTTTTTAAATCTTGATAAAAACAGTTACCTACCTTCAATCATAAAATGCAATTACTGAAGAATTTCCTATTTTTATTACATGATTTCAAATAATAATAGCAAAGCAAGCAAAGAAAAATGCTAGTTTATTTTAAACATTTTCAATTCTTGTCGACTAATTATTTATCTTGAACTTATACGAAATAGATTTTCTATGAAACTCCGCTATATGTATTAAATTAAATTTTTGCTCGTAAATACGAATTTAATGTAAACTCAATAAGATGTTTTGTTTGATCGATATTTTCCTTTTAATGTTATAACAATATCTAACAAAGATGTACGATACATTAGTGCAACAAAAGCTTATTAGAATCCCCAGTTATTAAAATCATATTACTTAACAAAAATAAAGCTAGGGATTTATTTATTTATCATAACAAAGCCCAATTTTCCGCCGACAATTCAACATGACCGATCGGCTGTCAGTTACATCGACAACAAATTAAACATCCTGAGTAATTTAATATACCCGCATCGCACACATACAGTGTGTCGCCGGATCAACGCATGAATAGGTGAAATAGACTAAAATTTTTTAAGTTGAAATTTTATCTTTTGGGGTTCAGCCCTACTTAGATATAAACTATAAACATATATTTTGAAAATATAAAGAAGAAACCTAAATTTTCTATTAATTTTTGTACTATTGTATCATAATAATTTTAATTTCGAAAAATCAAGCATGCCTTGGATATTTACAAAAAACTTTTTTTCCCACTAGTAAAGTGTATTTTATTTTTGAGATACGACAAAAAAGTATTAAGCAAATAGTATGTTCAGGAAGAAAAACTGAGTATTAGTACAAAATTTTGAAGTCCTATGCCTACTTTGATATTTGTATTATTTTCATTCCACCCTCCCTATTGAAGATATTTTTAAATTTTCTGGAAGAGAAGTTGTCCAAAATAATTATTTAAACTCGATCTATTTATTTTGATGCGTCTATTAGACGTTAAGATAATTAATTTAAATTTTTAATATCTTCAATAGGGAGGGTGGAATAAAAATCAAATCAAATCAAAAATTCCTTTATTTTGTTGATAAATTTCATTATAAAAAATAATAAATATCGGGTGGCGGTTTCTCTCTCTCTATATCAACTGGCCTATTTCCTGACAGTTTGAAGACCGGCTATGTTGTTTTATTGTATAAGAAGGGGGACCCCGAGCTTGTCTTCAACTATAGGTCTGTAACGGGTCTGTCGTCAGTTTCCAAGCTTTTTGAGAAGGCGGTAGTAAACCGCTTGAACGGTTTCTTAAGCAAGTATAATCTGATATCTGAGAGTCAGCATGGTTTCAGAAGCGGTTTGTCTACAACAACCGCTGCTTTCGAATTAGTTCAGTTTACTTATGACTCGATGAACGATAGCGGTTACACTACGGCACTGTTCTTTGATCTCGGTCGTGCATTTGATTGCGTGAGTGGTGATTTCCTGATTCAGAAACTGAATGCTCTTGGTATTAGAGGCCTGGTAAACGAGTGGATCAAGTCTTTCTTGAAAGACAGAAGGATAGTTCTTAAATTGGGGCAAACCTTCTCAAGTTCAGCTAACCTTGAGTATGGCGTTCCTCAGGGAAGTGTGCTTTCGCCGCTTCTATTTTTGATTTTCATTAATGACATGGAGGAATTCGTTTCGTTTGATCAAATTGTGAAACTACTTATCTTGTATGCCGATGATACTACCATCTGTTTATCTGCAGAGTCTCTAAGTGTTCTCAAATTGAAGGCACAAATCCTTATTAATACGTTCTTTGCATGCTGTTATACTAATAAACTATTGGTTAATCCAGCCAAAACTTATTATCTTGCATTTTATAAAAGGCGCATTGTTCCGGACTTTGAACTTCGTCTGTATGGTCAAGTGTTATAGCGAGTAAAGAGGTATAAATTCCATGGATTGTTTATTGATGAGCGATTGACCTGGAGCTTTCACGTGGACCATGTTACTGCAAAGCTTAACTCTGCGTTCTTTGCTATTGTCAACTTAAGTAACCTATTGACAGTTTCTCAACTGTTATCGGTCTATTATGCATTAGCATAGTCACACCTTCATTTCATGATTCTGTTCTGGGGTCAGTCTGCCGAACTTCAGCGAGTGTTTGTTGCATAGAAGAGGATTATTCGTAAAATATTTGGATTGCTGCCTTTGGAGTCTTGTAGACCAACCTTTATAAAGCAGGGAATTCTCTCGGTTCCATGCGTGCTTCTTCTTGAAGCTGTTATGTTTGTGAGATGTAATCCCAAGAAATTCCGAGTGGTCTGTCAGCCTCATTCACATCGTACGAGGAGTAGCATGTATGATGTTGTGCTTCCTGGATGTCGACTGTCAATGTTTGGTAAAAGTGCTCTTTATTTCTGTGGCAAGATGCACAATCATTTTGCCCAATTTTTTCAAAGAAATTAAAACCATCCCAAAGTTTAAAAGGGAATGTAAAAGGTTTTTAACTGAAAAGTGCTATTATTCCCTTTAGAAATGCTTCACGAACTGAGTTCTCTTTTTATTGCTGTTCTGCCCTATGCTAATTGTTTGTTATATTGTTTATCAGGGTGTGTACATTTTAGTTTCATACAGTTTATATTTTATTTTTATAACACTTTATATTTTGTATTTATTTTATAAGATGACAAACCTGATATCATTTATGATCTGTAGTGAATAAAAAAAAATTAATATCGAACATAGTTGCTCATACAACCACCCCATTTAATTTAATATTTTAGAGTACCTATATTTAACGTAAAATAACTAATAATCCTAAATTTTAATTAAGGATAAAAATAAACAAAAGAACGATAATAATGAGAATCCCAAAAAGAAAGAACTTTATATTTGGACATATTTTATCAAAACTTAACAACTCAAGGATCTCTTATCTCCATAATATACCGTTTAATTTTACAGTTAAATACTGCCCGACTGGTAGCAATCTTCACCTCAATGGGCAGACGGTTGTAAGTTATGGCGTCATTATATCTAAACGATCTTTGAAATAAAGACAATTGATGTCTTGGAATATTAAAAAGTACTCTGTCGAGTGTCTCGGTTATGCACATTAGAGCCCTTAATTAAAAGATCGCTTAAATAACTTGGAATACCTGATGAGATAATACAATCTAGCTAAGTGCATTTCAAAGCGTTCACTGATATTAAGCCAACCAGAATTCAGAAGACTTGGAGTAATGTGATCAAATTTTCTCAAGTTATAACTAAATCTCAGACGAGCATTCTGAATTTTTTGTAAACTGATTTTAACCTTCTGCAGTAACGCGGGCAAATAAACCACATTAAAGTAAGTCAGATGAGATAACACAAGAGAGTCAGTCAATGTAAATTTTAGTTTAGTATCAAAAATATCTCGGTGTATGGAGAGAAGTAACAATTTATAAAATGACTTTTTAATTAAATTAGAGACTTGACTGGTAAATCGCAGATCAGAATCAATGACTATCCCTTAGTTTTTACATTCGTTAGTAGGTTTCAGAATGCAATTGTTAATTTTAATTTGAGAAAGGGGATCATTAATTAAAAGTTGTCTATTCGTACCAAATACAATTAACTGCATTTTTAACTCATTAAGTACCGACCTGTGCACCTTTGACACTTGAACCATAGTTTTAAGGTCATTATTAATTTGAACAACAGCCAATAAGTATATACTACTAAATAATGCCAAATATCAAAGTATGCATAAAACATACATACATTTTACTATAGTGGTTATTAAAATTTATCATGTATTTTATTATTTACTCGATTTTACAAAATTCATTAAAAATTCCGAACATTACTTTTTTAGAAATTATGCTATAACAATATTATTTTGGTACGGATTCAAATAAGTGATGTAATCAATAATATAGTTGATAGGAAATTTTACAATAAAATCTTTACTGTAATAATTTTACTATAATATTTTTTCCGTGCTCATACCCAGTTTTTCTTCCTGAATATCTTTTCTTAATAATATTTGGTTGTGTCTCCTAGATAGATAGATATTTAACTAGTTAGAAAAAAGTTTTTTATAAATTTCCAAGGCATAGTTGATTTTTCGAAATTAAAATTATGAGAAAAATTAGTTTCGACACATGCAGAGCTGAACCCCAGAAAATAAAATTTCAACTCAAAAATTTGTATTCTTCTTTACCTATTCATCCGTCGATCCAGGGGCACACTGTATGTAGTCCAGGCAGATATTTTGTCATTCCAATGCATTTATATTCGATATTAAGATGAACAAATATTAACTACTTACTCAAAAAGAATCGAACCACTCAACGGAAAACGTAATTTACATCAATTGAGGTCTAAGCAGATCATTAAAATTTGCTAAGTAAATAATTGTGGTTAATAGAGTCGATTTCCATTTAGGCCCATTGTGAACTTATTAGAGACAAACGATTATAGAGAAACGTTTATAGTGTTCTCTTGCTCAAGTCGAGAGTAAAATCGCATCATAAAGGTTCCCGTAATAATAAACGCGATAAACCTATTGGTCATTCATGAATCGAAGACACATCACAGATAGTTTTCAGTGATTATCAAAATGTGTACAACATCCTGTACCATCGTGCCGATAAAAAACTAGGACAGCAAAATTACAAAACCGGGAACGGAAATACATATCTCATAGACTATAAAACATGCTCTAGAGCTGTAAATTTAAAAACACCAGACTTTTATAAAGTAACCTAGGTTACATAATTTGACGTTTTGTATTTTGCGATACGAGGTGGCATCAAAATATGTTACTTGTTTTATAAAGTTGAGCGGAAGTTTATAAGGAATTTTTTATTAAGGAAAAGTCAAATGCTTTATTTAAAGTAGGTATATTTAATGTCGCATATGCAAACACAAAATTTGTCGTAGAAACAATTTTTTTTTAATATATAGTCGTAGAATATTTCTGTTTATAACTTCTTGATAATTAGTAGGCTTCCTTTTCTTGGTAGTACCATTCAATCTGAAATAGTATTTTAAAGTGCTATTGTGTATAAGGTATCATCGGGTGGTCTGGAAAAAATAATTTTTCCATACATTGGTATTTGAAAATATATCACTTGTTTTATAAATTTTAGCGGCAGCTTATATGGAGGGGCTAAATTCATTGGGCTTTTTTTAAAGAAAAAGTCAAACACTTTATTTAAAGTAGGTATATTCAACGTCGCCTAAAAATGAAAATAGAACTAAATCATCAAAGAAATTTAATAGATGATAAAAAGAAAACAAACAAAATTAGTCGAAGCAACACAATTTTTTAAATATTTAGTCATAGAACCATTCCTGTTTATTACTTCTTGATAATTAAGTAATCTTCTATCTTCATCATCAGCATTCTAGGGGGAACTGAACCTGCTTTCCTAATAAGGGTCCGATGCCTTGCTATTTTTTGTTTTGCCAACAACAAGGTATTTTTGATTACTCCCAATTCGTCTGCAATATCCCTAATAAAAGCACCTTCTCCCAACCGATTATATATAATAGCCTTTTGCTGGAGGGTTTTAATTGTGGCATATTTTATGACATTATTTTATATTTAGAAAAATGTGCTTAACAAGTTAATGATAAACTGACAATATATGTTGACATGTAAAATTTGTATATGAGATTTTACTGGTCCAGACTCGACAGTGAATAATTCCTAATAGTCAAGGGGAAAATAAGAAATTTTGTTGTCGTAGTTTTTTATCCGCACGATGGATGGCGAAGGTCTAGGAAAGGAAGGAAATAGTCTGAAAGTCTGAAAGAAATGTTATATATTATTTTGACTTATATTCATCAGAAATTAACAAGACGGTTTCGGCTTTACGACATTTGCAAGTGACCGAGTAAAATTTTTGATGTTAAAACTATAATTCAAAGTTTAGAAAATTTTTTTTTTTATATGAAACTTCGGCTTTTCGCATGGAAGCAGGTCGAAATCATGGCAAGACGACTCGGTGAAGTCAGTTAAACGCAAATAGGTTGGGTTTCAGATTTTTTTTCTCTAAATCAAAGAGTGCTGACTACAACGATAACATGGATTGTAAGCTTTTTCAAGTGTTGACCGGAGAAAAACTTATAACAAATTTCGATGAACCGTCTCTAATTTTATCGTATCATTCTCGTATAATAAATAAACATCCCGATTCATCATGGAAAAAGGCGACGTCTTTCAATGACTGGTTCAGGAGAAACAGAATACGTCACCCAATTTATTAAAATCTAATGAAAGGGAAAAAATATTTAATATCTTGCTTATGATGGCATACCATCCCTGATCCCCCCATCCATCCATTTTCGAAACTACTTTATAGTGACGGTAGACCGCGTATCTTGTTTAGTATGGTGACAAAGTTTGGAGAGGGTGCACGCGTTTCTATGAGTGCTGCAACGTAAAACGTGGTTAGGTAAGTTTTGATCTAATTTTCAAATCTCTTTCTGATTGATATAGTTTTCATTTCTATGAGACATTTATTTTCTTTTTCTAGCCTCATACTCGATGCATATTCAATAATAAATCTGCCATATTATGTTCGGTGATTTGTAACAACGAATATTTATTTTTTATTATTATTTCGTCATCTGATTTTTTGCCTATGATGGCATACAATCAATCGACTTGCCTAACGATGGCATGGTATTCCATCATTGGTTAATGACTATTTAAATGTATTTTTCTTCAGATATTATAATGGCATCTAAACAAAAAGTCAGTGCAAGGCAGACATGGAGAGAAGAAGATCTGCAACAAGCTATACAAAATATCCAGAGTAAAACTATGGGTTGGCTTTTGGCCACAAAAAGGGTCAATATTCCCCTCACTACCCTAAGAAGAAGAGTACAGCAAGGAAAAGGGAGCAAAAAAGATATCTTAGGAGGAAAGATGCCGGTTTTTCATAAAGACCTGGAGCAACTCCTAGTTGAAAAAGTTAAAGATATGGAAAGTCGATTCTTTGGCATAACTGGGATATATTTGAAAAGGGAAACGAAATCTATAAAACCCATTTTATACAAGGAAGAAGATGAAACCGAGGAAAATTATATCGCAGTAGAAAATGACGATGATTCTGATGCAGCCTGTATTTACTGTAATGAAATGTTTAAGTTAGGTCGAGCTGGAGAGTGTTGGATAAGGTGTCAACTCTGCAGACAGTGGTGCCATGCTGAATGTGCAGGCGTAGATAAAAAACAGATGTTTACTTGTGAAATTTGTTTAGACTAAATAATATCGATATTATGTTACTATGAATTTTATTAATAATGTTTATAGTGAAAATTATTTTAGTTCCTATTTTTGGTTAATGCAAGTTCCTAACTTATTTTTAGTTACTTCCTCACTTCTATTACAGATTCAAATATGTTTTTTTTAAATAAACATACATTAGAAAAATGGCCATTTTTTAATATCATAGGCACTACTATCGTGCCATCATAGGAACATTCATCCTATGACGGCTCAAATGGAAAAAATAAAAAAATCTAGTTTAAAAAAAAATGTTTGTTACTTTATTTAAAATTTACTAATTTCCACTGATAGTGTTTCAACACAGCCAATTATATGACTTATGGCCATCCTTGTAGCATAAAATAAAACATTTTAAATTTCAATTTTTCTTAGATGTGCCATCATAAGGCACTTTTTATGGAACATCAGTTGTTCATGTACTGCCATTTTGTATTTTACTTTTGAAGATATTTTTTCATTGGTTCTATTGATTGATTCGTAGACTATAATGCGCCTAGTTGAATGGAAGTTTAGTATACCATTAACAACTTGGTTGATACAATGGGCGCGTTTAGCGAACGTCAATTATCGTCAGCAGCTGAATTGATTATCTAATCAAAATCGCTAAACGGCAGTTTTCAAAAGCGCTTAGTTCCAGCCGATGTGCAAAACTGTAAAAATTTATTGATATTACAAACAGCTCTTATTAAATTAAATAACTTCTGAATTTTTATAGGGTGTCTCGGATTAAGTGTCCACTAGTGCTTACATATATAGGGTGCCCAAGATAAGGAGAGCCTCTATGGGGATCTCGTTAATACTGACAGATACAACTTCGATTAAATGGGGAATAAGTATCGCAATTAAAGCGAACAATATGCCGTACAAGAAGTTTTGGTAAGATTTTTAAGATTTGAATTATTTAAAAAGAACTGAAATTTTGAATTTTAAATAAAAATTGTTTGCGTTAATATTAAAGTTGGAGCAAAACTGATAAAACATTCTTACAGCAACTTTTAGTGAACTCAACGATTACATAACAATGTTTTTCATGCGGCGTTTCGTTTTTAAGCAATCATCATCATCTTCATTTCTTCTAATACGGCCCTGATTTCATAATGTCAAATTTTACTACCTTTGTTATTCTAAATTCAATGATGGTTCACACATTATCGTTTAATTACATTTAGACTCTTTTTAATCGCCTTCATGAAATTTTCAGGATACGGACCTGTATTTTCCATAATTTTGTAAAAACAGTTCAATGCAGTAGCTACTAACATGAATATTTTTTAATCATAAAGCGAAATAATTTATTGACAATTAGTGGATTCTGTGAGTCGGGCGAACATACACGGATTTTCTACAGTAACCAGACTACCTCCACCCCCGTTTTCGAGGATGCTGAACACGATGGTGCAGTTAAAAATTGTTTTTGGGTTGGTCCACCTCCTCAAATGGGCCAAAAACCACCCCCCAAGCGGGAAAATTGAAAATAAATATTTGCTTGAAGCGGCCCGATCTCGTCGAATTCCTTCCGTTTTCGGGGCCGCAGAGTACTCTTGCACCCTTCAATATTGCACCCGATGCAAACCACCCCCCCCCCCCCAACCGATTAAACTACCCTCCAAGGGGGTGCATCGACTGCTGACGGCTTTAAACGGGAAACATTGTGTGACCGCCCGCTCATCGACCTCGAAAACGGGCGGTCACACAATGTTTCCCGTTTAAAGTCGCCCGCAGGCGATTCACCCCCTTGGAGGGTAGTTTCATCACTCTGGGGGGGTGGTTTGGCACCGGAGACCGTTTTCGATGCCGCGATCGTCTTCAGCGACCTCGAAAACGGGTGGTCAGACGATATTGCCGGTTTAAAGCCGTCAGCAGTCGATGCACCCCCTTGGAGGGTAGTTTCATCGCTCTGGGGGGTTGGTTTGGCACCAGAGACCGTTGTCGAGGCCGCGATCGTCTTCAGCGACTTCGACAACGGGCGGTCAGCCGATTTTGACGGTTTAAAGTTGTCAGCAGTCGATGCACCCTCTTGGAGGGTAGTTTCATCGCTTTGGGGGGTGGTTTTGCATCGGGTGCAATATTGAAGGGTGCGAGAGTACTCCGCGACCCCGAAGGAAGGAATTCGAGATCGGGCAGCTTCAAGCAACTATTTTCAATTTTCCCGCTTGGGGGTGGTTTTTGGCCCATTTGAAGGGGTGGGCCAACCCAAAAACAATTTTTAACTGCACAATCGTGTTCAGCATCCTCGAAAACGGGGGGGGGGGGATAGTCTGGTTACTGTAGAAAATCCGTGTGTATTTCGGCGAGACTCACAGAATCCACTAAATAATAACGCATGAAAAAATAAACAACAAATAGATACATCGGCAAGAAGCATTAACTAAAGTAAAACTAACATTAGTAGGTGTTCGAAATCATTTCCGTCAGTATCCAAGCAAATAGCATCTCAAAATTGCAGAATTTAAGACGTTCATTAGCATTTGTGGCCTTACGCTTTGAAAGGCTTCAATAAATTTACTAGTTGTCTCAGGTCTGTGGAGAATGATAGAAATTACTTCGAATACCTTTTGGAAAATTAATTTCAAATGTTAGTTTTACTTTAATTAATATTTTTTTTTCCGATGTACCTATTTCTTGTTTATTTTTTCATATCTACTGTTTTGTTATTGTTATTAAATAAATTATCTTGTTTTATGATTATGTAGTGCATTATTGTAAAATAATTTTAAAAATATTCATTTTAGTACCTACTGCATTGAGCTGTTTTTACAAAATTATGGAAAATACAGGTCGGTATCCTGAAAATTTCATGAATGTGATTATAAAGACTCGAAACGTAATTAAACGATAATGTGTGGTACATCACTGAATTTAGAATAACAAAGGGTCTTAAAATTTGACATTATAAAATCAGGGCCGTATTAGAAAAATTAAGTTGATGATCATTGCTTCAAAACGAAACGTTTCATAAACAAACTTGATATGTAATCTCTGAGGTCACTAAAAGTTGCTGTGAGAATATTTTCTTAGTTTTGCTCTAACTTTAATATTAACTTCAAAAACAAATTAAATTAAAAGTTCAAACTTTCAGTTATTTTTAAATAACTCAAAATTCATCAAAAATTCTTGTACGGCATATTGTTAGTGCTTTGATCTCGATACTTTTTCCTCATTTAATCGAACTTGTATCTGTTACCATTTACGAGGTCCCCATAGAGGCCCTCCTTATCTTGGGCACCCTGTATATTATTGGACCTACAACATCGGTTAAATTAGAGATTGTGTATTTTTAAAAATTTTAAAAGAGATATTATATTAATTTTGAATCTAAAGTTGCATGTTTATCTTTAGATCATACCAGCTAATCAAAGAAATAGTTCATTTTCTCCAAGACACCTGCTTAATAACTATTAAGAAGTTAACACAAAGTCACGGTCACACGAATTATTATTTTATTCGTGAGACCGTGGCTTTGAGTTTACTTCTGAATAGTTACTAGCTAATCATATGTGATAACTATGAGTTGAATTAAATATCTTTCCAATAATACCATCATTTATTATTTAACTAGTAGTTTCCGAGAAATCGCGTTTAATGGTAACATCTGCCCCAGAGGGTTAAACCACGAAAGCTGGAAATATCCTTTTAAAGGATCCCCATTCACAATAAAAGTAACATGCCCTACCGATTTTTAATATTAATTACTGGATTCATGATGTTAAGGGTGAGAAGTTTCTAAATTGACACGATGTGTGTGTTCTAGTCTTTTAAAATAATAAAGTAAATCCTAATTATATGTAAATAATTCTACTGATAAAATTTACCCGTGCTGAAGTTATTATTAATGCATGAATAAATATTCAGAAGTGGATATGTATTTATAGAAAACATCTACGCATACGTGTAGTTATAAAACTTTATAAGATGTTTAAATTACTGTTGCTTTTAATATATTATATTATCATCTAAATAATGTTCAGAACTTAAATAGTAGGTATATTTATTTACGAAAATATAACGTCGAATTAAACAACTTGTACCATATTGTATAATGTACACCATTTGAGAACCAGCCAAAGAATCGTCGGCATTGCTTATATCCGTAAAGGGGAAAGTATGGTAATTAACCCATTAACGGCGGAATATTTTTTTTTTCAAGGACAGTAACAAAACTATGCTTTTATACTAAAAATGGTTAATTAATATATACAGTTGTATTCATTGAAAATGGGGACACTAAATTTGTTATAATGTAAATCGGACTTCATTGATTTTGACTTCTTCAGAAGTTTATGGTTGACAAAACTGTCCCTGTCAGAATTCTCAAAATTCCTCGCCATGTAACAGAACTTCTGAAAGTTCAAATAGTAGCCAAAATTGAAGATCGGTGGTCAATTTTGGGAGCAGCAGCAGGGGTCTTTGAAAAGAAAAACTGGTACTGGCCAGTCCCGCATTTCCGACCAGAGAATAATCCCCAAGTGTCCGCATCAATTAGTCATGAAATATTTCATAATGTTCGCGAAGAATTTCACGATAGGCTATACATCTGCCAAGAAGTAAATGGTCGACATTTTGAGCATCTGATTAAGTAGTTGCCAACTTTTGAGCATTATAAATTACTAAAATTAGCCATAATACTAAAAATGTAATTATATTAAGAAAAGTGGTCGCCATTTTGAAATGAATCGATAAAATTTTCTCAGACTTGGAGACTGTTTGTAGATTGAAAATACCTTTCGAATGAGGTGTCACACGACCCCACCTGCTTAAAAATCTTATTCAAAATGGCGTCCAGCAGCCATCTTTTAAGAATAAGTAAAGAATTTATGCCAAAAAAGTAGTATTTCAGTAATTATTGAACGTGCCAAAATCTCATTATTCTCACATTTGTTAATCAAAAGTTAACAGGGGGAAGTGACGCGCACTGTATAGAAAACTGTTCTAGATTTTTACCTAGATTCCAAAAAAAATATAATATAATTTTGGGAGCAGCAGCAGGGGTCTTTGAAAAGAAAAACTGGTACTGGCCAGTCCCGCATTTCCGACCGGAGAATCCGAGCTAAGAACTGGGTAGCTGCGTAAAAAAATAAATGAACGTAGACAGTCTCGGATAGTTTCCACCTTAAATTATATATTCCTCGTCAGTGTTCACTGATGAAAAGGTTTTTCAATCTAAATATAGGTAATAACTTCGAGTACCTATACCGTTATTAGTTATGTTACGTTGAGTAAAAATTATGAATTATTACAGAAATATTTTAAAAAATTTATCAAATTTAATTAGATTTTATTTTGTTTACCGACCCCAATGCTTATTGCTCACCTTTAAAAACAATAAATCAATCGGAAAAGCCTGATTTACGCAAATATGGCAAAACTAGTCATAAGACTTGTCCCCATTTTCAATGACAATGAATACAACTGTATATTTTTTTTGAGACAGTAAACTTGATTTTGTAATAAACGGTGTTTACATATATGTAAAGCTAGCCAGTTTGAGAATACAAAATTTCTTATTTAGAGTGAAAAATAACATTGCAATCCAGGCACAAACAACTACATTTTGAATACATAGTGCGTGTGCTTGTTGCACATTTTTCACCGGGTTTGTTCGGGTTTGTCTTCTCTTTGTATTTGAAATAGTCGTCAACAGATGATACATCCGATCATATCGAATATCGTCAGGTACCCGATTCATTGAAACACTCGTCTTTCTCCTCGGTAGGAGCTTGGCCATATCTAGTTAGATACGTCTGAAAAATTTGCCGTAGAAACTCCAGTTGGGTAGGGGATCATTGATTTTTTATGCGTCTAGAAATGCACCATGCGTTAACCATACCCACATCAAGTACCATGTAAAAATGGACCACCACCAATTTTTTCGCCGAATGGATATTCTAAACCTGGCTATATTTTGGTCTATGAGATCGGTTCCTCCCATATATTGATTGAATTCTCTTATGATTTTTTGTTAAATGACTTGAATAATTTTTTTCTTATCTTTTAACTTGGCTAACTGGAATAACATCATGACATGTTGATGCCGCTGAACCACGATATTGCCTACCCATTTCACTACCATAATACCATCTTTTTTGTCGATTACTGCCATAATATCGCCTCTTTTCTTAGTTTTTGTGGCAACGCTTTTTTGGGGTAAAGTACAGTTTTTTGGGAATTTATTATCTCGTGGAGTGCCTGTTCCGTCGTAATCAATTTGCTTCAGGTCAGACAATATTTTGAAGCTAGTGAACAAGTTATCAACATAAAATTTGAATGGCAAATTTTTTCAGCGTCTTATGGTTCAATATAATCGCGTATGTCCAGATTTTCATCACACTCCATTTGGATAGCTTCCTCTAAAGTAAAGCCACGTCTAAAAAAGAAGTAACGTGACATATTTGTAAATTTAGTTTCCCGTGAACTGATAGCGTTACATATATGTAACGATATTGTTTACACACTCACAAAAAAATATATTCTTAGACTTAAAAAAAAATGATATATATTTAATTTCGTTTCATGATGAACATAATAAAAAAGACAAAAATATATAAATAATTTCACTTACTCCAGCGGTATGTCGATATTTTTCGCAGCCAAGAAAATACTATTTACACCTTTATCCACTCACAATAACACAGCAACTAAAAGATTCTGATGGTTTACTGAGCCCACTTCCTTTAAAATTACACTAGTGCTGATTTAAGCAACGTTGAATCAAGACTATGGCAGGGTTGTCAATTATAGAGTAATATAACGTTACATATGTGTAACGCCAGTCGTTGATGAGTTAAAAGAATCCGAGTGGTCGGAATGTCTTTATTATTAGAATACATTAGATTGTACCTAAAAATGTAAAAAATCTAATAATGTAAAAAAATGTATTCACGATTTCTTTAGATGCTACTACACAAACACCGATATAGGCGAAATCATATAGTATGGATATTAGGATAAATTTAAGTTAATAGATACTTCTAAACAATATCGGTACTAGAATATCCGATCCTTTTTATTTATACCACATATAATTAAAGCCAATATATTTATCTTATTTATTTTAAATACAACGTAGGAAGGGAAGGAATTAAACAACAAAAGTTACTTAATTCCTTCATACTTTACACCTCATCCTCTGTTTTAACTTTCTCATTAGATTCGCCGGTAGGGGAGCCATCCGTTTGTTCTGCTGTGGCCGATGCTTGCTCTTCCGACGACTGATGAAGATGCCTTTCGTTCTGGATTTTACTTAAATTTTCAATTAGGTTTAAAACCTAAAAATTAAAGAGAAACAATTATAATCTTGGAAAATAGCTGTCTTATAAAAATAACACACATTCAGAATTAATATGTAGATCATAAAATGTTCCAATTACAGTCTAGGGAATAGTAACAGGGTGCTCATACAGATAGTTTAAAGTTATCATACTTAAAGTCGTTATTTTGTTTTCCCTATTCTAGGAAACCGACGAACTTAGGTCGTGCACCTCATTTCTGCTGACTCGATAATTATTATTTAGGAATCGGGAGACAATAGTGTTCATACATGTTTCATGTTAAGTAAAAATGATCTGTATATATTAACTATATAATTTTAAATCTGGAATATTAAATTATGATATATTTTATTCTTTCGTTTTCTGATAATATTGTAAAAAACAACACGAGTGACTCCTTGGGTGTTCTAGAGGAAGGCTATATAATTTTTTTTTGATTGACTGTCTAAATACTGAGGTAAAACCCAAAATATTACCCCACGTGCTTCCATGCCATAAGCAACTGCTTTTACTTAACAAGTGTATGTAGGTCAGTAGCTTAGCAGTGATGCCACAACAACGCGTGCCTCGACCTTAGTCGTTGGAAATTATCGGACGATTCAGTCGCGTTTGATGCATGAGAGGCACACATCTTTTGTGTGGGTTAACGTTAAGATTTTTCTGACTTAATAAATAAGGTAAAAAATTTACCAGTTTTAGCACTACGTATTTTTGATCGCTGAAATAACTTATTTTGCTGTGTTTGTAAAGTGATTTCAAATTTGTGTGATACTACTACTATACTATTCATTGTCGTGTAAAATACTCTTCGCCGTCATTTTTAGATAAAGATGTGTTTAAAAGGTATGACAGAATGAATGAATGAACAAAGATCGGACTACATTCAAACAGCCACTAGCGTCTAAATTGCTTATAAATAAGTGCCATCCAGTTATGGTTATTTTTATTCAATTTATTTTTATCTCATGATTTGCTGGTTTGTAGTCATTTCCATAATTCCCTGTACACGTGCCGCAGTCTGGATTCCAGACCACTCATTTAATCAGTTGCAGTATTGGATTCCCATCCCAAATACAAACATTTTTGTACAATTTTAATCGTTGTCGGTACAGAATGTCCCCTAAGTACAGGGTGAGTCAACGATTTAATTGTTAATACCTACACTACATTTGCAAATTACAACTTCATATTTGGAATGGACATTATATAGAATTAAGGCAAATAAATTATGGAAACAAATTTACCTCACTTTTTACAGGGTGTTCAAAATAAATTTTCGAATTTCAGTAACTTTAAACAAAAAAATGTCGGTTTTTTTAAATGGTACACCCTGTATATTTTATTTATTTCTGATAGAATACGTAATATTTAATATATCATATGTTTATTTTTAATACTTTTCAACATATTTTAATTTTTGTCTAGTTTTCATTGTTCGTTTCCTACATTTATGTTTTAACGTCGTAGTTGCCATGAAAAAACAAAAAAACCTGTGTAGTCAGTCCCCAGGACAAAATCAAACGAGGTAAATTTTCAAAACATATATAATTAAATGGAAATGGAAATAAGTAACAAACCTGTGGAAAAGAATATTTTCAATTAATATTTTTCTCATTTTTTAATTGTGTCGTAATAAATGTTCAAATATATGCCCCCCCGCCCGAATACATATATTTAGTCGTTTTAGTATGTTTCGCTGTACTCTCCTTAGAATAAATGGTGATACTGTCTTTGCAAGCATTTCGTATTCTATCCTCCATATCTTGTTTGGTTGCGGGGGGATCTACGAAATCACGATCTTTAACATAACCCCAAAAGAAAAAATCTAGTGAGGTCAGATCACAAGATCGAGGGGGGCACTGAATGAATCCACCCCGCCCGATCCACTTTTCTGGATAATGTTCGTTTAAGAAGTCTCGGACTGCAAGACGAGGAGGAGCTCCGTCTTGCTGCACATGGGGATTTTCTAGGACATGAAGTAAAATCTCCAATTTTTTATCTTGGAATCCGCATTAATCTCCTTGAGAAACGATATTATGACCCATTTAGTTTAACTTCTAATTATATTGACAAAAATATGAACTCGGAAAACCATGTAGTTGCTAGCGTGCTGGAAAGCATGAAAACGCATTTACAAATTTAAAATTCAGTCACTGAGAATATTTTTCAGGTGATAATAATCCATAAAAGATGGGCCCTTGATTTGTTTGAAGATCACTAGAAATTTTATCTCAAGAAATAAATAAGTTTCGGCTTGCACGACGATGCGAATATGGAAATTTAGTAACAGATACTTAAAAACAATTATCTTATTTGCCACACATTGTGTGAAAAAAGCTGCTCAGCTATGGTGACTTCGGAAGCTAAATACAAAAATTGCCTATTATCATACAAGGATTTTTCTTTCAATTGTTTTATTTTTTTTTAACAGCTTGCGACCATCTCCTATCCGCTCTATACCCAGGTTGAGAAATAATGCCTTAACTGTTAAAACTGCTGCAAGGGTCACAAACTTATAGAAATCGGGTTTGTTCGTTTAACACATGGAGTTTAACAAACTACGTTGTAGCTCTTAAAATATCAACTTTGCGAAAAGCAAAATACAATGAAATAGAGAAATGGAATTCCACGTAATCTATCTATGGCTACGACAGGCTCTACAATGACAAATAAAATGGTATTGTGTATATTCAAACTATCTTTCACCGGACCGAGAAGATATCTTATTTCTATTTACAATTATAAAAATTTTGAAATGGATTAAGATACAATTTTCATATTATTTGCTGTATTTAGAACACAATTTTTTGACTAAGCTATATACACAGGGTATTATGGAAATTATTATATCTAAACCGGCAGTTCCTGAGATGGAAACAAATTGAAGAAAAATAACCATAAATGGCGCTTTCAATTAATATGTAATATATAATAATCACCTGACGTCAAAGCAGAACAAACACGTGTTGGCACTGGCGAAACGCACGTATGTAACTAGGTCAAATGTCAATGACCTTT
Organism: Barypeithes pellucidus; assembly: GCA_963991005.1. Classification (NCBI taxonomy): domain Eukaryota; kingdom Metazoa; phylum Arthropoda; class Insecta; order Coleoptera; family Curculionidae; genus Barypeithes; species Barypeithes pellucidus. The sequence goes on from OZ022556.1 coordinate 34,367,414, forward strand.
TGAGTGATTCGGCATTGTTTACTTTTGCACTTTTTAGAAAAAAAAATGTAATTTTATTAAAACTTTAAAAATTTTAAAATTAATTTAATGTTGTCTATAAAAAATTATACACTAAATACAATTTAGTAGAAAACCGGCACATAATCGCAGAAATTTGCATGGGCACTGGTTGCACTGCAAAAATTCACATGGGGACGTCGTTTTTATGAATTTTGGCTTGTCCCCTTTTTCTCGCGTAGATTTGTCTTTAACTTATTCAAAAAGATATTCTAAACAAGATTTCTTCGAATTAAATATGACATTTTATTAAATCGATTGAAAACGGAAACGTTAGCATTTCGACCTGTAAATTTCCGCGCATTCACCCAAAAGTTTGAAATAAATAATAATCTACAGCACGAACACAACCAATTATTTTTTCTTTGTTTTTCACTCTTATAGGTAGTAATAAAGTTTTAAAATACTTCTTTATCGCTGCTCTTTTTCAATCGAGAAGCTTAAAAAATTAAATCGATGATTTCGCCACGTGACCACAGTCAGTGACAAATCATTACTGTCATTATAATTCTGAACCGTTCATAAGTTATACGGTATAAATAAATATGGTATAGTATAAATGAATTCATAATGATTCATATATTTCATCATGCGTGAAAAATTTTATTAAATCTAGTATAATTTATAATAAAAGTCGTCGTTCGGGTATTTTCTTGTTCGCAATTATATCCTTTATTGCTATTGTAATATTGGTGGAACTGATGGTACTTTCTATGTTTCTATTTAGAAAAGTCTACACGAAGGTATGCTAATAATCTAAACAATTTTAATCAAAAGATTATTTGTTTTCAGAACGACTATTTTGCTCTGCGACATCTTTTTATAACGATCAATTTAAATAACAGGGCCAGCCGAGTTTAAAATGGCTTTTTCTAAAACAAGAATAGAATAATACAGAGAAAGGGTCACGCGGCTTGTTTAAAATTTGAGCTTGGCACCTTTTTTCCTTTTTCAGCTTATTTTTATTATCGACAAAAGTAAAATATTTTTAAAAAAATAAATGCTTTCTAGGGAAACCGGGACGAAGAATCGAAGAAGGGTCGGTCACGATCTAAATGAGGCATGGCCATATTATAATATACCGCATGTCCACATGTGGACTAGTGATCATAAATGATATGATATACAGGGAAAGTAGAAATAACATCAGTGTTTCATATTAGTTATTTATATAACAAATGTATAAAGTATTACTTTTTGCAAGAACGGGAAATTACAGCGCACGAGCCGAAGGCCAGTACCACAATGCCGTATGTGAAAAAGTAACTTAATACATAAGTTTCATACAATATTTTTCTATGACCGTATCAATTTTCATTTCCGAAATTAAGAAATATATATTAGTGTATATCCAACTCACTGACTCTTTGGAATGAAATAAATTTGGGATATTTGCTTATATCGACTTGATTATTCAAAATTAATGTTGATTTTAGCTTGGAATAGCATGACTATGAAGTAGATTTAAAAATGTTTTACCCTTTTTGAAAATACGTTAACAAAACTCGTTTGCTGAAACTATTCACTTGCTTTTGGTCCAATGCAATTCAGTAAACGTATTACATTTCTTTCTGTACGCTTCCGTCGATCTTTCAAGCAATTTGTGCTGTTTTATTGGCTTTATTAATTATTTCGTCTGCAGCGCATTGAAATAAGTTTTTCTTCGTAATCGGAATTTTATTTCTTCCTATTTTTCTTGTTTTCAAATATTATTGAAATTTGTAAGGTAATAATAATAATGCAGCGCCTAAGAACCGAACGACGCGGATGCTGTTTGTATGGCAACTTGATATTTTAAGCATTTAGAGAGAAGAGAAAAATTACACGTTAGCAACCCTGAAATTTGGGCGGGGCAGAAACTTTAGTTATTAGAATTTTAATGATTACTTGTAAAGGTAAAGTCGATATAAAATTGTATTTATACAATTTTGCCATTGTTGCCAAATTTAACATTTTGCAGTTCCGTTCCCCTATTGATTTGACAAAAAAAAAGCGATGCTTTGTTCTATTCCATCGTCTTTTACTATTTTCGAAATAACGACGTCTGCCAATTGATTTGATATATTTAGGTTCGGTTTATCTGTGGAGTGTTATCAACTATTTCCCAAGCAAAATTATGCTCAAAACATTTTGGATAGTCCATTAAATTTATGAGTCTTGTGATATAATATATGATAATTTTTCTTGCACTTGTCGAGATACGGCACTCGCTAGCAACGCTCTAAGAAAAGTGTTCAGAGAATAATGGCATTTGTCAAAGTTCAGCCCCATGAGTATATCAAACGAGAAAGTTGATTGATCTATTTGTTCTTCTTTCAGAAGTAATCTTACTAATGCTTACTAACTTATAAACCTTAAAGTCTGTTTAGGACAATCAATTACAGGTAGTCCAAGAAAGTAAATGAAATGTTTCGTGTCTTGAAGAAATAAAATACTTCCCACAAATGTAATTTAAACCTTAGCTTTACATCTGAGCACACCGTACTATAAATCTTTCAAGAAAAAACATTGTTTTATATAGGGTAAAATATTTGCTTCCAGTTTTGATTAAATTAGATTTATACCCTACATGTAATATACCGGGTTTGTTCGAGTTTGTTATAACTTCTTAATGAGGCCGACATGGTAAATCTATGTGCCGAGTTTAAATATATTTTGGTGAGCCAATCCTAAGCTATTCAAATGAACGTGATGGAAAAACTATGAAACTCTCAAAGTTCAGGTACCTAATACGGTAAATACCAGTAAATAATTTCTCTGACACTATTGCCAAAATGCAATCGTGTCTTTTATTTTGAATGTGTGGTTGCCGTATTGGTGATACGAAAATGGTTATAATATTAAATAATCTTTATTGGTTATGTTAAGTTGAACATAACCAATAAAGATTGTTTAATTTTATAAACATTTTCGTATCACCAATACGGCAACCGCACATCCAATATAAAAGACACCATTATTTTTCTTACTAACCCTTTAATTTAAAATAAAATCCCTACCTAATAATTATTGATAACAATTAATAAATATATATTCTGACTGACACTAATTTTCATTTCGTCAATGTTACAGTTTCGTTGTATTCAAACTCGGCACATGGGTGTACCATATCGGCCTCTTCAAGAAGTTATAATGCAGTTTTTCTATAAAATATACAGGGGAACCATTAACCAGCCAGTTCAAAAGTTACTTGGATTTTGCTATGTTCAATTTAACGATGCAGCACGCGGTTTATTGTATACAGGTTTGGTAAACAACTAGTATAATCAGACGCCTAATGTCCAGAAAAGTGAACGTAATATACCAACTATAAAATTCAATAAAAAGGAAACAAATTTCCTTGTATTTCCTTGTTGTTTTCTCATTTGCTTGTTTTTCTCCCTATCATGGTAGGGGAATTTTATCTCGTCGGGTTTGTTCGGGTTTGTTCGGCAAGCCATCGATACAATATTGTCAGGTTTTATAAGATTTCACTAGATCTATTGATTTCGTTTTTAACCTAGTGAAAACTCTTTTCCTTGCCTTTTTTTATTGATATTTTATTCACATTCAAAATGTTATTTTATTTTAATAAATAATAATTAATTTAATTTTAAAGTTTAAATATATTGCTTTAACATTAAATTTCGTTAAATACGTTTGTGTTGCTAAGTCTTCAATGTACAATCCCTAAATCAGTGACACAACCAGGAAGTGACGTAAGCTAGGTACTTGTAAGCAATGTTTCTCCAAACCTTATAATTTTAATCTTTAGTTTTTGTATTATTTATCATTATTTCATAGGATTGTTATTAATTTTTCCTCTAGTTTCCAATCTAGTGCAATTTGAGTGAATTCTTGAAACATCTTGTGCTAGTATTTTTTAATTTTTGACCTGGCAACATTGCGTCGATGAGTATGAGCCGCTAGCAATATTTCCCTTTCTGGGAACGTGACATTACTGCGTCGCATCATATTGGTTGATCATTGGAGGAAGAATCAATATGCTTTAAGATACGAAGGTGGGGGGGGGGGGGGGGTGTTGGTAACCCCCTGGGAGGAGTAGATGGTTTTAAGGTAATTATAAAAAAAAAACATTATTGTTTGACTCCTATTAATCATTAAGAATCGGTAGGAAGTCACACCAGGTAACCCCTTTCAAATTCTTTACCAGGGGCAAGGTCACCTCCTAATAATTTACATGAATAAATTCATTTTTGAAACTTTGCTTCTCCTTCTTTATTACGTATTCTTTATTACGTAATTGGTAATATTGGCCAAACCGGTATATCAATGATGTCACAGTAAAAGTTGTCCGGTTAGTTAATCATTGTTTTAAATCTCTCTCCAACCCGACATTTTAGCAAAAAAGTGGGAGTATTTTGCTCCTCACATTTAATTTTTTTTCTCTAATTCCGTTGGATCCATTTGCATTTAAAATTAACTTCAGTTAGGGCTATAGACATGCTAATTTCAATCGACACTTCTCAACTAGTTGAAATTAAGTCGTTATTTGTTCTTTTAGGCTTTTTTATCCTATTTTCGTTGATTACAAACAATTTAATTAAAAATTTTATTTTTATTACAGTATTTAAAGTAAAAAAAAACAATTATTGTGTTGACTCCTATTAATGATTAAGAATCGGAAGGAAGTTACACCGGGTAACCCCTTTCCAATTCTTTACCAGGGGCAAGGTCACCTCCTAAAAATTCACATCAATAAATCCATTTTTGGATCGTGATTTTTTTGAAAAAAATACTAAATTATGGTTTTATTGAAAAGAGATTTAAAAACCCTTTCAAATAATGTGCCACTTAACCCCACTTAAGATTTTCATGGCAACATATATCTGTCCCAGGGGGTTAAACCATGAAAGCTGCAAATTTCTTCGAACGCGTGCCCTTTTATAATAAAAGTGACGGGTCTTAATATTATTTACTAGAAGCGAGATATTAAGGGTGGGAAGGTTTCACATCGACCCCCAATACATGACGAATATACACAGGCGGTACTAGAAATGTTTTCTTGCTAATAATGGAAGGAAATATATTTCAAAGATTTATGAAATAATTTTAGCTTCCAACATAATCTCCTTAACTTTAAAATACTTGCGCCACCTATATTGCATCAACTGTATGCCATACGCAAAATTCGTTTCTGGGTGCTTCCTCAAATTCCTATATGAAAAGAAATCAAGTGAAATCTAGTGAGTACTTCGGCTAAACTCGCAGAGATTAATATCCAAAAAACTACGTCCATGAGTTCTTTAGCCAACGATAACCCATTGGAAAGAACTATTGAGTAATGTATTTTTTTTTTGATTAAATGGCATTTGTCTAATTAGTCATCCAGCCAGTCGCAAATTGAGTAATGTTCAATTCATGATAATGTAGAACTGAAAGTCAAGAAATTAATAATAATATTTTTACTTCTTAAATTTTACCTAATATATCGTTATCTATCTCATCCAAAATTAGTTAGCTGCGTATAAAATAAGGTGCAAAATCTGTTTCATATTCAGGTTTATTTCACGGCTTGAAAGTATTTTGTATGACATTTTGCGCATGAATTCATTTTGCGAATATTGTATCAGGAGCAACTTAATCAATTATTCTCTTTATAAGATCATATCTTCAGCAATATGCTTTCAAGCAAGTGCTAAGGAGGCAATAACAGATAATTCAGTCCGGTTGATATATGCCGTTATTAAAATGTAATTGGAATTCTGGACTTACCTTAATATCCTTATTAATGGACACGAAGGTCATTCAAAACGGTTTCCGTAAAACGTAATAAGCCTGTTTTCGATTTATGATCCAATTGAAACAGGTTTCTGATTTGTTTTAGAGTAGACAAAATTAACAAGATATTATTAGTAAATGAAAAACTTGACATAGGAAACGGAGGCGATGACTTTGTACGCTAGTTTGATATAGGGTTTAGTAACATCTTTTATGACTATGTTCTGAAATTGTTAACAGTGTAGTAAGTAAAAAAAATCACTATAATGTACAACCCCTTCATCCAGTCTATTGATAGTAATGCCAAAATAATCGATCCACGCAATATTTGGGTGGATTTTGATCCTGCATAATTTTGTCAAGTGGGATCTATTCTTAACATTTTCATTTTTGGTTCATTCAATACAATAATTTTTGACGCAGATTCGATTTTTTTTAAAGAAACAAACTTAAATTTAAACCTAAAATTACGAGAATGACGGGAATTAAATAAAAACCGGCTTAAAAAATAATCTAGACCGCAGTAACGGGTGATTCTCCCACGAGCACGAATTACAGCTGTAATATGCCTTGGGCATACCTTCAATAAGATTCTGTATGTAATGCTGGCCAATTTGCTGCCATTCCTCAACAAGAGCTGTACTGAGCTCATATAAGGAGCCGATTTAAGAGATCGTATTTTTTGTCCAGTGTGCCCCAGACATGTTCTATTAGGTTTAAGTCGGGACTGCGTGTAGGTCAATTCATTTTTGGGATTTCGACCTTATCTCGTTAAGAATTCTCGCAATACGAGGCCGAGCATTATCCTGCATCAGCATAAAATTTGTTACGATAAATAATGCTCCATTGACAAAGTCCGCCTACGGAAATTATAATGTTTATTTGAAGAAATCGCATTTAGTACACAAATTATGTATTGAAATGAAACAAAAATAAAAATGTTAAGAATAGATGTCATTTGATAATTAAATGACAAAATAAAAAGTTTGACACCTCCATTATTCTGCCGACTCTAATTGCTATTACGACTTTTTAAAGGGAATAATGAGTATACAAAGATAGCCAAATGTGAGCTTTTTTACACATATTGTTTTTAAGATGTTAAGAAAATTCCTTCTTCAAACTAGCTTAAGTCGGGAGTAAGATCCTGTCTAATTTTAATTCAGGTTGAAATGAAACTACCAGTAATCACCTTTATAATTTAGGTTCAGATTTGTAAATATTTGAGAGCTAATTTTTGTCAAATAGTTTTAGCTGAAGTAACTACCAGTATAAAAGCATTTTGTATTTTCAACATGAATTTGGCAACAAACTGTTCACGGATTTTGCGAGTTTAGTCCCTTGGTATGTAATAAAATATTAATACGTCCATTTGTTTGAGGATGTTCCTTTATGTACGGTTAATCGCGATAATATGATCTTTCTTTATAAGGATAAAAACACGTTCTTTTGTCTAGACGCCAATTGTTCAAAAAGTTTTATAACTTTACCAACCCCAAGTAAGTTTAAACTTTCCATATATTATTAGAACTTTTTAGATAACTTTCAAATTTTGCGTAAACTAAAATATTTATTGCGATTAGGAAATTTTCTCGCTCCTGTCTTATTATAATAATGTTACATGGATATCAGTAAAATTATAAAAATATTGCCAGTTCCCAGTAGCATTACAAAGACTTTTTTAATTAGTGAATTGAGTTTTTTTAACTGCACCATATATTAGAATATGATTCACACTTTTCTATAAAGCACCACAATGTGTTAAAACATGACATGCAATTTATTTTTTTATTAGATAGGCGATAATATACGATACATATTTACTTAATTATCCTCCTTTAAAAAATGTAATAAACGTGAAGGTAATTGAATGAGACAATGTATATGCAATTATAATTGCATGTGTTGTTTAAATTAAGAAGAAAAAATCAGACGACAGTACATTAAGCGAATGTTTTAAAAAATACCTTTCTCTAATTCCAGAAAAAATGAATTTTTTTTGCGTCAAATTATTCTAAATAATTTAAAGGAAATTGGATCGAAGGTTGACGTAATCTTTCAATATGCATCATCAGAAAAAATTATGAGAACGGCTTTACGGGCTTCGACGGCAAGAGATTAGATGGTTTAAGAATGATGCAAAGTAGCGTTGGGAAGGATGAAATAAAAAATGGTTTTAGAAGGCAGTCGGTTTTCTTGTATTTTATTTTTTCAAAACGGGGGCCGCAATGATGACTATAGGTTTCAGCGTGTTTTTACACCAAATATTCCGAGAACAGTTAGCCGCGGATTTTCCCTGAGAAAATTTTTATCTTCGCTTACTCGTGTTTCCGGCGAGTTTAAATAATAATGGACTGTCTTCAACGCTCGTATGTTTCAGTACGAGTATAAATAATGCTGAAATATCTTCAAAATTACCCGATTGTGACATCAAAAATAAGTGTTAAAATATCTTAAGTTAGTATTAGTAGTCACTACCGCGAGTAGCGCTAGCTTAGGTTTATTTTATATTGTAAATAATGAAAAATAAATCTAAATTTAAACAGAGTACGTGACAGATGAATGATAAGTTGGTTGAAACAATTGAATGATAGTTCAGGTTAATTATGATTGTATATAAATTGAAAGTAATTAGCTTACGAGAACTTCGGGTCGCATTACTCGACATACGGAGGACTAACCCTTAAATCAACCCTCAAGACAAAGACTTAAAATTAAATAAAACTAGCCCTCCGTGTTCCAATATAATAATGTGCATTATTATTATATTCATTAGAGACGCTCGAGCCAATACAATCAAAAGTATAGTCTGAACATCAGTTAGGCCTCGTCCTACGTTCAACTAACTATACTTTTAAATTAAAATCATTCATTCTTTCTTATGGCAAATTTGCCCTCATCTCTTCAATTGCTCTGATGGACTGCTGACAGCTTCCAGTTAGCGGGGAAAGGCTGGTGGGCCCACACAAGACCGACTGACACGTGCGAATCAAGTCGGCAATGGCATTAATTGCCAGGCATCCCCGACAAAAACACCTATTGGATTCGAAAAACTATAATCGAGAATTGCGTTCGAAAATACTTTAAGTAGGAGCGTCTCTTATGATAAATTTTTCATTGAATATCAAGACTGGCGACATTACTGATAGTGTCGACCAGCACTCACACATATATTCAAAATTTAATGATTAAGAAAGTTAGATTTAAATAGATTTTTTAGTTTATTTAATTAGAATAAATAATTCCTGGGTGGGGAATTCACCTCTGGATAGAATTCAAAAATTGGAACAAAATTAAAGTTCCAAAAAATAGCCGTCTACTTAATAATCTGATTAAATTAAATTTAAATAAAACTTAAGGGGAGGGGAAACTTGGTTATACGGGGGTTATCAAAAAGTCTTACGTGAAACGCGCAGATAAGGAGAACGTTTAGAGTTACCTATCATTATTAAGCGTAAAACGGACGGACGTTTCGGGTTACGTACTCCACTCATATCATGGTATAATGTACGTACGTTCCGCTTGAAAAAATTCCTTCGTGTCTTTTTCTCAATTAGGCGACACGAACTAGATCGCAAAATTATGATTGACCTTATCGGTAATAAAAAACAGTAGGTAGGAAAAAAATACTTTTTTCACGTGTAATATCCCTATATTTTATAAATTAATTATTTACTGATTTATTAAGGAAATTTAAATTTAGTCCATAAAAATATTTTATAGCAGCCCAGTTGTGTCCTTACCGTGATATTATTTTTATAATTATTTTAAAATATGATTCACTAAGTCAATTAATTATTAATATTCAAAAATTCTATTTCTAATGAATAAGCAGTGATTCGTTAATAAACAATTTTAATAATTTTTTTAAATGATAGAAATAGATTCTAAAATATAGGACAGATCAGTTTACGTTCTGATACGTCTACTTGTATGGGTTAGCGAATAAATTCTAGATGCATGTAAATTTCTTAAAATTTAAATTTGATATATCTTATACAAAAATTGAATTTAATTTATTTTTTAAACTGAACCATTAGATGTATATCTGGGTTTGTTCGGGTTTGTTCCCCTACAATTAGACATATCATTACGAAAACTGCTCTGCCACACTTGTACATTGGTTGGGAAACTCTGCCTGAAATAGTCAAATATCATTGGATTCACATTCTCTAATGATATTATTTTATTAAACGATAATTCTGCGCATAAGTAGCAAGATATTAAAATACTACCTAAATATATCGGTAAAGAATATTGTTACCTCATTTGGAACAGTTTGTCCTTCAGCTTCTAGAGATCTGAACTTGTTAACTAAGCCATCAGATTCATCGAAGAATCCCATCATCTCCATAAGAAGAGCAGCATTCACGGTCAAGGTGACATCATTTGGCGCCAGTGCAGACGCTTGTTTTAGAGCCCTTAGAGCATTTTCGGTATCTTTCAACTCGAACAGAGTGTCTAAAAATTAAATTCAACAATTATAAATAAGAAATACTCTTAAAACAAAAACGAATAGGACCTAAAGCGAAAATTAATATTCCTTTATTAGGTATATAACTCAACATGCTGTCAAATTGCAGGCTCCCAGGGAGAGACCAAAAAGCCACGATGTGAGCCGAGCATGTTGCCTGGGTGTGTGGTTGTTGCTTATTCAGCTGTTTATTCACTTAATCCTCAATTTTGGAAACGATGTGTCACGTCTTGTGGTTTATGTTTTGAGTTCACGATATGTCTTTCAGTGAAAACAAAGAATTTGAGAACACTTTCATATTAATCCACTCGTTAACTCGCGTCTTGTCAACTGAAGATGCTCTCAACATGTTTCCCTGATGTGTGAACTCTTTAGATGGATTTAGTATAGGGTTGATATACCTAGGGGGCAGAGTGTGACCGAGGATGACGTTGAGCGCTATGTCTCGCTATCCCTATAAGATCATTACAAAAAAATGCTTATGTAATTGCAAGAGATTTCTATGTAAAACAGATTAACTTAGTAAAAAAAAGTTAAAAACCTAATTTTAAGGTTTATAACGGTTTTTACATTACTAACTTGACCAAGAATATACCATGCCATGAATATTGACGAACGACAACCCGAAACCATACAGTATATACAGGGTGTCTCACGGTGACAGTCCATTAGAATATTTCGGAAAGTAATGCGATTTGAATCCTGCAATTTTGGATAAGGGGATTTTCGGAGACGCTCTATTCAAATGAAATAACAACGATATCCGACTTCCGGTTATACTGGAAGTTATGTCAAACTTGTTTATTTTAAATAGAGCACCCTGTATGAAATATATCTTTTGTGTTCCAATAACTTCAATTAAAAGTCCATATCTTTTTATACATTGTGTTTCTTAATAAAATGCTAATATTTAAAGAGGGTATTCTTGGGTCCATTTTCAGAAAAGAACTTCATGTGAACCTAAGCGTCTTAACTTTTTAGATAAAGGGTGTTAGAGGCTTTTTTAAAAAATCTCTTTTGTTATTGATATCTGTGATACTGCTCCAGATATTTTTGTGAAATTTGATACACATTTGCTATACATCAAGAGGCATTTTATGATGTATAATACGTTTTTTTAATTAGGACCAGTGGCTCTCGACTAGATTTTTTGTCAAGATTTAGATAAGTTTCTGTCTTACACGACGCGATGTGACGAAAGCTTAGCAACGGATGCTTTAAAAACATTGATTCATTTTGTTGTTTATATTTAATGAAAATTGCCATGGCATTAATAATTAATTACAGTAATCGTCCATTAACAGTTAATTAATTAACATATACAGTTAGGCAGGGGAAAGAATGAATCATAACTTTACGGTAATATCAGAGAAATAATTTTTAATTTCTTTCTATTTTATCACTTAATGAGAAAGTATAAATAAACCAGATCACCTCTTTCTTTGGAATCGAAATACACTTCCAGTATATTAGAAAGAAATGTCAAAATTAAAATGTTGACATATTTATTTCCCGTTTTGACATTTGTATGTTGTGTTTCATGTGATTCACAAATTGTTGAAGTTTCTAAACGAACGTACCACGCCGATAAAAAACTAGGACAGCAAAATTTCTTATTTTCTCCTTGACTATTAGGAATTATTTACTGTTGTCGCGTCAGGTACCAGTAAAATGTCATATACAAATTTTACATGTCAACATAGATTTTAACTTTATCATTAACTTGTCAAGCACATTTTTTTTTAAATATGCCACAATTAACCCCCCAGCAAAAGGCTATTATCTCCAGCCGGTTGCGAGATGGTACTTTTATTAGGGATATTGCAGGCGATCTGGGAGTAAACAGAAATACCGTGTACCGTGAAAAAATAGCAAGGCATGGAATTATTATTAGGAGCAGTTGCAGGTTCCCCTAGAATGTTTGCTAAAGATGAAAATAGAAGAATACTAATTATCAAGAACTAATAAACAGGAATGTTCTATCACCACATTTTAAAAAAAATGTGTTGCTACGACAAATTTTGTGTTTGTATATTTTTTACTTCCTGTTAAATTTCTTTTAGTATTCAGTTATATTTTCATTTTTTGGCGACATTAAATATACCTACTTTAAAAAAAGCATTTCACTTTTTCTTAATAAAAAATGCGTAATACATTTAGTTCCTCCACATAAACTTCCGCTAAACTTTATAAAACAAGTAACATATTTTGATGCCACCTCGTAGGTATTAACAAAGATTAAAAAGGATCTAGTAGGTAAGAAGAATATTTTGTTTCGTAAACATAAACCGTTTTGATAGTTGTCTACCTAGCCTAGTTGTCACGTATTTAAGTCATTAACCTTAACAAATTATTTAAAAAACATGAAAATCTCTAACACCTCATATTTCAAAAGTTAAGACGTTTAGGACACATGTTCATATGGCGTTTTTTTTGAAAATAGACCCAATGATAATCTACTTAAATATTAGCATGTTATTAAGAAACACCCCGTATAAATTCTGGAGGTTCTTCGTAACTTGTGCTTATTGTTTTTATTTCATGTTCAATTCGAAATTATACTAGCTGTACAAAGTATACTATAAATAAAACCCAGAATATTATTAAATTTACTTCTTCTACAAGGTTTTTAAAATTATTTATTGGCCGATAAAGTCTTGAACATTTAAGATTGCGTATTTGCCGGAAAGCTTATATTACGAGTTATAACTTTACATTATTTGATTTTATCTTCTGGTGGTATCTTCTGTAGCCATAATTCAAGGATAATTCACAGGATAAGATCCTGTTACATCATTCATATAGGCTTATTTTAGTTACGTAATAAAAGTTATTACACAACTAGTGATTTAATGAACTCATTACAGCAGTAGCTATGTAATGAGCTCATTACATAACTCATTTTTAATTAAACTGGAAAACATTTATTTACAATAATAACAACACCTATAATATTTTTTTACTTCTTGGGCTTATTCGGGTGAATACAGCTTCCGATATTTTCTTTAAAAATGTTTTAAGTTCGGTATACTTGCTTATATTGAAATTTTGCTACATAAAAATGGTAAAACTCAGCATAGAATAGAAAGCCCTAGGTCCGGAGCATCTCTCTGCTACGCAATGACATTAAGCAAGCAATATCGTCTATTGCTGTTCCTTTACTACATTTTTTCGCCATACCATTCAACAAAACGAATATATATACTTTTACAGTATTTTTCTCGGGATTTGAATAGCAACAGCGAAGGCACTAGATGGGCCGCAGTTTCTTCAATGTTTGAAAGTAGACTTTGTAGATCATCCTTCCTGCTTTTCGCAATAAAATCTCATAAAATGCATAATACTTTTGATGATGAGATTTTATTTTCAAAACAATCGGAGACAATAATATACCAAACACGTCGTTATGGCTGGTTAAATCATGTGCTAGATACTTCAATTATACCCATCAAAAAAAAAATACTTCCGTGACCCGACATCGTGTCAAAATTATAATTTTTAATATCGAGGTTATATTTTTTTATTTAAATGTTTGTAAATGAAATGGTGTATATTACACGTGCACCATGGCATACTACAGCACTACCCACGATTATTAATATATATATATATATATATTATACACCTATTATTTCACTGATATTACATATGGTGTTTTGGAAGGAAAAGGAAATCTTTAAATTAGATAGTCCATAGATTAATATAAGAAAAAAGTCCTATACATTTGGGTATGGAAATGCTTCCTTTCTGAGATATAGTGAACAATAATTCACAAAACGGACAAAATCGAACCCATCTTCTTCGAGCTAAAATATCCGCCGTTTTTTTTATGATCAAACACAAGCACGATAGGAAAAATCCTTTAGGGCAATCTGGGAGTGGTGAATGTGCGCAAAAATCGATTCACGTTGGTTTTGAATCATTGGAGGTTATATTCGTTGGGAGAAACGACCCCGTTCCATAAGGATGAAGTCCTCCAGATGAAAGAATTCTGAAATAAAGAAGTTCGAGGAATACTAAGCTTAACCACATATGGATGAGCGGCAGTGATTTCTGCTATTCGCCGCTCTGGGCGGAATTAAGAAGGCAAAGTCAGCCGAGCACTTTCCATGAAAATATCTGTAAAAGAGAATCAAATCCCCAACCTGTCTTCGATGTTCTAGGCTGTCGAGGTTCTTCGTCAGCTCGTGGTCTCCAAACAAACGAATGGCCCTCCTTTCGATTGAATCCAGTAGCCAAAGAGTATGTTTGGGTGCAGAGCTCCAGACATGAGAGTAGTACTCTAGTGTACAACTTTCTGGTTCGGAAGAGTACACCAAGTTTCTGAGAAGCTATCTTAGCGATTGCCGCAACGTGGTTATGCCAAGACATATTTCTTCCCAGATTGACGCCCAGCAAATTAATAGATGAAGCCAGTGGGGGGGCATATTGTCTAAATGTGATTCCATCTGACTTTTTTATCCAGAAATCTGAAAAATAATTCAGATTGCATCATTTTACTGATGACCAATTGAACTAGATATTGATGCCAATTTTTAGGGTCTATAGTAGTTTGCTCATCATAGCAAGTGCATTGAAATTAAGGGAGTTTATGTTGAGAAATTAAAGTCATTAATTTTATTGTTAAGGAGATTGCTAAGATGGCGCTACTTGTTGTGTTATTTCGACTAAGGTTGATAATATAGCTTGAAGGTATGTACACCATATGTATGTATGTAGTGACGAGAATAGAAGATTTTAAAACCGATCTATAGTTGGTGACATTCTTCCCCATAAATACAAATGGCTTCTTTTTCTTTGTGGTAACAATCAATCTGAATTAGTATTTTAATATCTAACGGTGTTAGACAAAAATAAGTTCTTATTTTGTTTTTCAGAGGGTTAGGAAATGCTTTTCCAATATATTTATCAAATATTATTAATTTTTATCGTATAATGTAATTCATTTTATTGTTAAAATAAAATTTCTAATAAAAATAAGTAACAAAATACATAGAATTAGTAGTATGTACAATATTTAATAAGAATACAATATTCTAGTATTCTTAAAACTTTGAATTAACAAAGCTTTAAACTACATAAGATAACAATATGACAAGGTAGTTAAAAATATTGAAGAAGATTTTATTATTAGGCTTAAAACGATGAAATTAAAGTAATTTTTTGAATATTATAACCGAAAGACGAAAGTAAAATTTACACTTGTTCACTGTTGTTATAGAAGAGGGAAAAATTAGAATATTAGAAAGTTTCATTTATCTCTTTCAACCATAGCGGCAGTCTATTTCCGGAACGATGTATACGCGTCATTTGTAAGCTGAATAATAATAAAACAATAAGAAAACATAAAAATAAGTAACAAAATACATAGAATTAGTAGTATGTACAATATTTAATAAGAATACAATATTCTAGTATTCTTAAAACTTTGAATTAACAAAGCTTTAAACTACATAAGATAACAATATGACAAGGTAGTTAAAAATATTGAAGAAGATTTTATTATTAGGCTTAAAACGATGACATTAAAGTAATTTTTTGAATATTATAACCGAAAGACGGAAGTGAAATTTACACTTGTTCACTGTTGTTATAGAAGAGGGAAAAATTAGAATATTAGAAAGTTATTATTTCCTGAACGATGTATACGCGTCATTTGTAAGCTGAATAATGAAGAGCTACTGCACAGATTGAAACTTAACTATGCATAAATGCATAAAGTATTACAAGGAAAGTTTTATTATTAGGCTTGAAACGATGACATTAAAGTAATTTTTTGAATATTATAACCGAAAGACGAAAGTAAAATTTACACTTGTTCACTGTTGTTATAGAAGAGGGAAAAATTAGAATATTAGAAAGTTATTATTTCCTGAACGATGTATACGCGTCATTTGTAAGCTGAATAATGAAGAGCTACTGCACAGATTGAAACTTAACTATGCATAAATGCATAAAGTATTACAAGGAAACTAATTTAATTTCCTTAATTAGAATTTCACAAATACTCTGTTAAAAGCGACATCGGAATGTTTTCAAACAGGCCACAGGGACCTAATGACCTCCTTAAATAGTAGGGGATACTCAGTGTTCATTAGGCTTCAATTAAGTTTATAAAGAGAACACATCTTGGCACGAACAACTTAGAGTTTCGTGCCAAGTATAATAAAATATATTTGTTCATTAGGTAATAGAAGAATATAATTTGTAATTATTTTTACACAATAAATATTAGCAAATACTTCAAATATACAGGGTGTCCGCTAATTAATGATACATGGAAAAACCAGACTTACGTAAAAATATTAGGATTTAATTATTATACTTACCTATATCCGAAAGTTGATATTAACTGAGATACAGGGTGTTAAAGTTAAAACTTAATTTTTGGTTTTCTCTAATAATTTTGACAGGAACCAACGTTTTTTTACAAAATTTGACAATTATAGTTTTTAGGACGAGAAATTGATTTTTGTGTGAAATTCTAATATACAATGTAGGGGGTGCTGTCTGCGGCATTTTTCGCATTTTATTAGGTCATAACTTTTTTGTGCCTTGGTGTAAGTTTTTAATGAAAGGATTTTTTTTTTCTCATATTTATTAGGTAAAAAGGTATACTAAGTTTAGGTCGCCCAGAGTTACTGTTTCGGAGATATATGCATTTGAATTGTTTCGTGCACCCTGCCCAATTACTATTAATTTACGAACAAAATTTTTTTCTTAAAGTAACCTATGAGAAAACAAATAAAATTTAGAGATGCAGTTACTATGAAACCTCCATGTTGTTTTTTGTTTGTTGATTATTGTAAGATAGCTTCGTGAGAAAATGTTTCATTATTGAGTTTATCGTAAGTTAAATAACAATGCCGAGGAACAATTTGTTTTTAAACGCAAAAATGCGGGATATGTTGTGTATATACACGCAGGAAAATTTTAAAGGATAAGGTGCCTAGAGACGATATTCGGAATTCTATCCAAATCGAAGACAACCTGATTTTAAGATCTTCAAAAATATTTACGACCGATTTTGCGAAACGGGATTAGTCCCAAAACGGGATTCCATAGGGCGCGGACCTGAATTTCATCTCCTTATTCCGGAGTCAAATTCTTCGGGCGCCCTTTGGAATTTCGTTTAGGACGAAAGGTACCTGTTTCGCCTAATCAGTCGTAAATATTTTTGAAAATATTAAAATCAGGTTGTCTTCGATTTGGATAGATTTCCGAATATCGTCTCTGGGCACCTCATCCATTAAAATTTTCCCGCACTCAAAAGTGAAACATTTTCTCACAAAGCTATCTTACAATGATCAACAAACAAATAACAACATGGAGGTTTCATAAAAATTGCATCTCTAAATTTAATTTGTTTTCTCATAGGTTACTTTAAGAAAAAAAAAATTCTTTGCAAATTAATAGTAATGGTGCACTAAACAATGTAAATGCAAATATCTCCGATTCAGTAACTCTGGGCGACCTAAACTTAGTATACCTTTTTTACGTAATAAATATGAGCAAAATATTATTTTCATTAAAAACTTAAATACACTGAGGCACAAAAAGTTATGGCCTAATAAAAGTGCGAAAAATGCCGTAGACAGGGCCCTCTACATTGTACATTAAAATTTCACAAAAAAATGAATTTTTCGTCCTACAGAAACTGTAATTGCCAAATTTTGTAAAAATACGTTGGTTTCTGTCAAAGATATTCGAGAAAAACAAAAATGAAGTTTTAACTTTAACACCCTGTATCTCAGATAATATCAACTTTCGGATATAGGTAAGTATAATTAAATTCTAATATTTTTACGTAAGGAGTTTGTGGTTTTTCCATGTACCATTAATTAGCAGATACCCTGTATATGTATATACATTTCTATTTTGTACATGGAAATGTTTAAATTATTTTAAAATTTTATGCAAGGCTAGTTAAAAGCACTTTCTGCTTAATCTATTAAATACACTGGAAATAGTTCTCGCATTTGATCTAAGCATGCTTAATTGAAATTCCATGAAAAATTTAAGATTTATGAACATTTCAACCTCGTCGGAAATAAAAAATATTTTAAAAATCTATTTAAGAAATAAAAAGTCTATGCTTGTCAGGTGGTATCAATATCAAATACCAATATAGAAAATTATTATTTCCCAGACCACCCGATGATCCTTATACAATAAGGGCGTATTTTTGTCTACACAGTAGCACTTTAAAATACTATTTCAGATTGAATGGTACTACCAAGAAAAGGAAGCCCTCTCCATTGATAGGATGCAACCACCTGCAGACCGGTTTCGAACTCATTTTTTATCGTCAGTACAGGGTATCACCAGAAGGGAACTTTAACTTAACGCTATATTATCATTGATAGTCGAGAAAACACAGCGCGCAGCGCCAACTTTTAGTAGTCCCACACAATCTGAACAGACGTTATTTGATTAAATAAAAATTTAAAAATCTATTTAAGAAATTAAAAGTCTATGCTTGTCAGGTGGTATTAATATCAAATACCACTACGGAAAATTATTATTTAAAGTGCTACTGTGTAGACAAAAATACGCCCTTATTGTATAAGGATCATCGGGTGGTCTGGGAAATAATAATTTTCCATACATTGGTATTTGATATTAATACCACCTGATAGCATAGACTTTTTATTTCTTAAATAGATTTTTAAAATTTGATTTAATTAAATAACGTCGGTTCAGATTGTGTGGGACTACTAAGAGATGGAGCTGAGCGCTGTGTTTTCTCGACTACCGATGATAATACAGCGTTAAGTTAAAGTCCTCTCTGATGATAGGTATGTACACCTACCCTGTACTGACGAGAACAAATGAGTTCGAAACAGGTCTGCAGGTGGTTGCATCCTATCAATGGAGAGGGCTTCCTTTTCTTGATAGTACCATTCAATCTGAATTAGTATTAAGTGCAGACAAAAATACGCCCTTATTGTATAAGGTTCATCGGGTGGTCTGGGAAATAATAGTTTTCAATATTGGTATTTGATAAAAAATATTTAACAATGAATTAAATATATTTTTGTAGTAATGGTTATCGTTTACTTAAAGTGTTAACCTGCTAAGTCCATTTTAACCAATTTTACAGAGAGATAAAAACATTTTTTTTCGTTTATAGTTAAGAAAAATTATTAAAATACAATTAACTTAAAAATGGACCTGCTAAGTTAACTTATGATATATTTAATATCTTATAAATAGAAATTTAAGCTTATTTCATAAATTCATGGCCAAATCATCCCTGCTTCGTGTCAACTCATTTTCAATCTCGGTCAAAATTAATGTTGCTTGTAACAATTCTTCATAGTACCGTTTCCATTTAATATAAAAATTTAAAAATACTTAAAATGGTACATAAATGTTGAATTTACAAAATGTTTTCCCTCGAGGAACAAAGGAAAATTTAAAACAAGCTAAAGCTTTTATAAATTATGGAAACAATAAACCAGGCAGACTTCGTAATATAAAAAGTTTTACGATTAAAATTAGACAACATAAAAACAAAGGGCACTTATTCCCTAATGAACGATCATAATTTTTTTACCTTGCATTACAGAAAGTAGATAAGTATGTTCATTTCGTTACGTGATCAGACGATTATTTATTTACACTATGTAATGAGATAAATTACCGTACAGTTGACGAAAATATTAACGACTAATAATTCGTACCATACTCTATCATATTTCGGAAAATCAGCCTCAATCAAATTTCCTAAATTAATTTTAACATTGGCTAACAATTTAAATACTTATATTTTAGTGATAAAATGAGTAATTCGTCGGTAACAAAAATATCTTTCAACTGAGGTCCTATATCCGTATGAGTATATTTATTGTCTGTATACGGGTGATTATCATCAAGTTAAATATTTTGTTGTTTTTATAATGGCAAGTTACTTATCTAACTTCCAGGACTAGTAACTGAGCTTATATTTGGTGTATCTCTAGGTAGTATAATGCAGGTGACAGAATTGACTTATTATTACTATTTATTGTTATAATATTTAAAAATACCAATACAGGGTGTTATGGAAATGACGTATTATATTTAAACCGGCAATGAGAGAAAGACAAATTGAAGAAAAATACCCATAAATGGCGCTCTCAATTCATTCAGCGGTAAAAGTGACCTGACGTCAAACCAGAAAAACATCAGTGCGGCACTGCGACACATACGAATTCTCACCGGTGTTGTCATATTTACACCTTAAACTCTTTAGACAAAATACAATAATTTAAACACTTTTCGATTCTGTCATACCTTCTAGGTCAAATGTCAATGACCTTTTGACTTTTGAGTTATTGATCATTGTTTATTTTTTAATGCAATTTTATTTAAGCCCCACACATACACTTACCTTGTCGATCTTATTTAAAAATTAGTGTCAATTTCTTTAAAAACTTATACACCAAATACGTTTTAGTCAAACACATAACCATAATAATCGCAAAACTTCACATGAACACTGGCCGCCAGAAAACGGTTAAATGCATAAATTCACTTATCTTAGCATCAATTAGAAGGTCGGTAGAATCCAGCGTATTCACCAACAAAAGGTTGAAATAAATAATAACCTACAGCACTTATTTATTGTTTTCTTTCACTACTGTAGGTACCAAGAAAGGTTAAAAAACTTGTTAATCGCTGCTCTGGTGCTCTTTTTCATTCGAGAAGCTTAGACAAATTAAATCGATCGTTCCACAGCGGGATTTTAAAAACCAATATTAGCCCATCTCTACTCCAAATCGACAGAAGAAAGAAGATTATAAGTTGACATTTGCTTGAACAAGATATTCCACCTCGTGATTTCGAATTTAAAAGCGTTTTTTTCGGTATATTTAATCAATTTTAATAGAAAATAATGTGCGTGCGTAGAGTGTGAGAATGTTTAGTACATACAGAAAAATCAGTCGAAGGCATATTAGGAAATGTTCCTTTAGTAAGAGACAATGGGCATCGCAAGGTCACCGGATCTTACACCCTGCATTCTATGGGGTACGATGAATAAAGAAAGAGTTTACAATCGGAGATATGGATCAGTTGCGAAATAAGATAGTGGATGCAGCATATAGCAACCACCCTGTATATTCTGTTGGTAAAATCCGAGCGGCTTGATTTATTTTACAAGGTGGGCTATATAAAACACTTTCGCAGGGTTCGGAAGATTCCTGTGTTAGTATCGAATGACCCTTATTTTTGTTATCTGATGTTAGTAATTCAGAGGGGTTGGAAAAGACACCCTCGATTAGCTTTAATTGATATCACACCTGAATTCCTGTTGTTTTAACTGTATGTCTGCTCTAAACTTAGGCAATTAGACACAAATTAGCTTTTACATACACTTGTTTTATTATCTTGCAAAATCATTCAGCTTCTTACATAATTGTCATTCCTTAAGAAATTATTTACTTGCTAAAAGTCACTTCCTTTTATTTATGTTGGCTTTCTAGTTTAATAGACAATATTAACTTTTTAACAAAACTACTAAATTTAACACATTTTACTAAAATTGTGGAGTCACCCAAGTTGTTACGAACTGAATCTACAAAATTCTCAAAAGGTCATAAAACTCACGTATTTCCGAGTAATATCTTTCAGTCACAATAACTCACAAAATAACTTTGTTCTGGATAGCGTAAATTAATCGGTTTCTTGAGCGCTAACCTTCCACGTCCTAATCGATTTAGGAAGACCCGATGACATATATTCGCGTTCCACTTTTTGTCGGACAGAGATTCTTTCTGGAACAAATACTTTTTACTTATTTTCCCGGAAAACGGGCAGAGTTTTCTGTAGACTTCGCGACCAGTTCGTTGGATTGACTGCTGAAACGAGCGGAATTTTCCGCTTAAATAAGGCTTTTCCGCCCTCTGGGTGGCCAAAAGAAGGGTTCCCCTTCGACAGTTTTATTGTTTTTTCTTGGAATACTGACAGAATTGACGATTTATCGGCGTATAAGGTTCAAAATCGAGCATTAGTCCCCGAAATCCCTGACTCCCAATATGCCCACGTCGTAAATCCTTTCATTGAGGGCACCCCTCTTATTTGTTTAGTCATGTTTTCCAGAGGTAGTAGGGGTAAAGTTTACCCGATTGCCATATCGCTTTCCGCGCGTTTAGTAATATTAAATTTTCCGTCGCGGCCGGTCCGAATTTCAATTGTTTTCCGAAGTTGAGAAAGAAGGGAATTATACGTATAGAGTGCAATGTTCTAAGTTATTTTGTGAAAATAAAAAAATAAAATTATAGTAATTTTATTTTTTTTTTCTGTGAAATTACTCTTTGGATTATCTATAAAAACGTAAGTTTTTTTTTAATAATTTTCTACAATTTATTTGAATTTATTTTATTTTATTTAATTTTGGCTCTTATGGACTTAGAATAAAAAAAAAATTTTAATTCCTTATTAAGTCGTTTTTAAAAGTTTTTTCCAATATTATTTGTCATTAATTTAATTTTCTACAGTTTTGAATATTAAATTTTAATTTTATTAAATTATTTATTTATTTTTTTTTGATTGAGGACTTAGCAAATTTTTGATAAAAATTAAATTTTTATTTTAATTTTTGAAATATTATTTGGACTCAGATAATATTTTATTTATAATTGCTACATTTTTCCAATTAAATAATTAATTAATTTATTTTTAGTTCTTTATATTTTTTTTTAATTTTTATAAAATATTTTGACAATATCAGCTGATCGGTTTATCCCAATTTTCAATAAAACTTTTATAAGGTTTTCTCTATTTTTAAATATTTTTCTTTCGCGTTTTCGTATAGTTTTTCGTGTCCACCACATCCCTTCCTCCTCTACTTTAAAATACCTTAACATTTACAAAAGGTATTTTAACAAGTATTTTATAAACCGGTAGTCAAAATGAATTAATTAATAGGTCAAGTTTTGTACCTCGAGTTCAATAAGATGAACGTTATCGGAACACGTGTCGTTGAAAATTTTATGGCCTTTTGATTATCAACCTTCTTTTTAAAAGAGGGTTCAACCCCTAACACTTATAGCTTACGTTATTTTTATAGATATATGGATTTAGAGCTGTGAAATTTATTTCATTATCAATACAAAAAAAAATCTTTTATCCATATATCTACAAATTTTATTTCCAATCCTAAAAAAATTTTTAGCTATGTTCTATTTAATAAATTCCTTAATTATAATTTACCTTAAATTTTATACTAAAATTCCTCACTTAGATCTATTTACTTATTCAACTCTTTATTTGTAATCTTTCTCACTTTTAATAGGTTCCGGGTATTTTCGTTTCAAGGTCATTTTGAGGTTTTCCAGGTGCAGGATGTCGTATTCTTCCTGATCCTCGTGTTCTTCATTTCTGGACGTAGACGTAGACGGCTGTGGTTCCGTTGTGGATTGGACCCAGGCTTCTGTGGCGGCGACGTAGCGATCTCGTAGATTGTCCTCTGGGTACATGCTAGTAGGTTCTGGTGGGGGTTGGACGTCATCTGATGTTTCCGAATTCTGGAGATTGGATACTGGTGGGCTTTGGCTCTCTCTGCTTTCTTGTTCTGTCTGCGCACTGGCCTCGTCGGTAATTTGGCTGAATGGAGTTGGTGGCAGTATCTGTTGATTACACTCCTGACAAGGGCACTGGGTCATGTCATGCTGCCGGAGTAGGTGCCAGAATCCCGAGAGTTGGAACAGGTTCCTTTCCATGGGTACTGGTCGACAGATGGGACAGTCACACCAGTCGGGCCTATAGTGTTGATTGTACGCTCTAGCCCAGTCCGTCCTAAAGGCTTGATACTCTATATGGAGCAAAGACATCCATAGAGCAACCGTTGCCCTTAAAGGAATATATTCCTCGCTTATTGGCGTATTCCCTCCGATTTGCCAGTACAAGTCGTAGACATGGTGTAGCGCTAGCCTGAGTAGTTGATTTCGTAGAGGTTGGTTTTGTTCAACCATTCTTGAATAGGTAAAAAACAGGATCATCCACTCCATTGTTATAGAAAGTTTTTAATTTTTATTTATTGAAAGTTATTCTCCGTCACTTCACTAAGTCCACGTCCACTTTAAGTTTTCTTTTCGAAATATTTTCGCGGCACTCACGCAGTCTTCTCGCGACTATCACGCACTGTTTGAAAATTTATAATGGATTAAAAGTTTTTCACTGGTTCAATTTGCTTTTATATCCCTATAGGGTGCGAGCTACTTTTATTTTTCCCATGAGAAATCCCTTGTTTTAAAAGTTTTTGTCATTCACCTGGAACTTTTAAATTCCGTATTTATTCTTAATTGTTTTTAAAAGCTTTCATTATTTTAAAAGTCTTATCTGAATCTATTTTTATTCCCTAAATAGTAACTACTTATGTTTTACGCTTCATTAGTTTCCTGTAATCCCCTTTTCTGTGGTTTACATAGGGTGTCTAATTAGAAGGGTCCATACCTTCCGTAACATGTGGTCTAAATTTTCTTCATGGTGCAAATTCTCCGAACTTTATTGATTTTTAGAGAGGGCAGCACTTACTGGAACATTTGTTCTATACATCTGCCATTTTATTTCCTTTTTACCTTCCTTCTTTATCTTACTAATATGCTTCATTTAAGTTTAACTAGGTGGCGCTAATGGTATCTTTTATTCTTTTCTAACATGCCTCTGGTATTGATTTTTAGTGTAGAAGCTGAAATTTATATACTGTCTTATTTTTCTAACCTAGGTGTCGGTAGTGAGTAGTTTTTATTGATTTTATTTCGGTCGTGCGTAGTTTTTATTGATTTTATCTTTATACCCTATCTTCTTTCTCTTTTCCAAATAGGCTGAAATTTATTTTTGGTAGGCTTCTTATTTCTTGTCGCAGGGTGGCGTATTGGCTCGTTGTATTGATTGCTGGTGCTGTTGGTTTATAATCTTTGTCGGTAAATTCATTTTCTATTTTTGAAAGTAACATGTTTTTTTTTTGGGTATTGTAGGGATGTTTTTAACTTCTTGCGGCAGATTACATGATGGATCATCTTCTTGTTTATATGTAGGTTGAGTTTCCTGTCTCTGAGCTTCGTATTTCTTGGTTTGACGATTGTGTAACACAAAAAGGGTTAATGTGTCCCAGCAAGAAGCCATTAAATATGGGCTACAACCTGCTAGTTTGTGGATAGCCAACAGGTTAACTATTACTTCAATACAATACTTTATTAATCTAAATATGAA
Source organism: Barypeithes pellucidus (assembly GCA_963991005.1). Classification (NCBI taxonomy): domain Eukaryota; kingdom Metazoa; phylum Arthropoda; class Insecta; order Coleoptera; family Curculionidae; genus Barypeithes; species Barypeithes pellucidus. The sequence continues at coordinate 34,392,864 of OZ022556.1, forward strand.
ATAAATTCCAATGAATCCACTGGTAAAGTCACCAATTATCGTAAAGTATCTATATATCTTTTTAATAGTATTGTTTGCCAATTCTTCTAATTCTTGTTTATTGAACAAACTTAAGGTAGAGAATCCTTGGTTATGTATGTCTTGTCCTGCTAATTTACGCACTAATATGTTGCTTAAAGCGCTTCTTTCCGAATGGAACATTATTGAGTCTTGAGCTTGCCTTATTTCCTGGTATGTGTAAAGACCTCCTGCGCCTAAAATTTTTATTGTTTTAAAATTATATGGTAATTCATGATCTACTTTCAATTCTTCCGGAATTATTCCGTAACTAGGTGTAGGGTTCAGTCCTGTCCAAATTCCATCTAGTTGGTATAATGCTGGTATTATAGCATTGCATTCTGTTTCGGTACCGTATGATTGCAGAATTCTATTTACGGGTGATAAATACATACTTTGATTATTCGCAATCACAGGCAATTCTACATAGCAAAGTTCAGTTCTTCTTATTTTTACTGTAATAGGTACACATTTTAATATATATAGAACTTCTCCGTTGGCTTTAGCTACATAGCCTAGTTGGTTTTTTAATTAAAGTGGCTATTGTATTCGGGTTTATGGTGGCTAGGGCTAGCCTGTTTTTTAGCAGCTCACGGTGCAGCAAACATCTACGATACACCGTTTCTGTGTATAATTCATTTATAGATCTTTTAAATGACTGTTCTATGTACAGGAATTTCGAATTTACGTAATCTAGCAAATCCGCCTCTGAATGGTCAGCTAATTTGGTAAACGGAGTTTGTTCTGTAGGACTGTTCAAACGGTACATGAATAGACGAGGGTGCTCGGTGTTCCAAATTTTCCTACCACAAATGTCTTCGGTGTCTGTTAATTTCAGGGCAAATATCTTATTTTTATTTTCCACTACTACGTACATACTGGGTTTCTTTTCTTTTTCTTGAATAAATGTACTAATTCCTTCATACAATAAATTGTACCCACTACAGGTATCTGGTTTAACTTGTTCCCATGTGGTTAGTCCATTAATGTAGTCTATACATTCGCCTTGCAAAAAGGGACATCTGACCCCATTTTGTAAATGTATTTCATTAGAGTCTAAGGTTACTTTTGTATAGTAATCCCTTATAATTATTTTTATATCGGCTTGTACTATTACATTATCCCATTTTTTGTTATCTTCAATATACTGCGTCCCTGCACAGTTCTGCTTACTGTCTACGCTTCCAGCTAATGTAAGTGAAACAGAAGTTGTCGAGTTAAGACTTAATTTATTTATCATGTGTCCATTAATTCCATTAAATTGGCGAAAAGCATGTATTTTCCGGCACTCCGGTGCACTAATTTCATACAAATAACTTGATAAACCGCCATCTACGGCTGACTGATGTGAGAATGCTCCACAATACGAGATGAGTCTGTTTACTTCGATTAGACAGGAAAAAACGTGTACATTGGCGTACTTTCTTCGTTCTAAAACTTGAACATATGTTTCCTCTGTATAATATCCGTTATCTGGGTCGGGGCAATTTTGTACATCTTTTAATGAGATTGCTGTAATATTTGAGGATGGGTTCCTGCAATCGTAGGCAATCAATTCTGTTTTTATTAATTGCACTATAGCCAGAATTAAAATTATTCTTATATACTTCCATTTATCCATTTTCCTAATTTTTGTTTCCTGTAACAAACACCATTGTTACACTTATATAAATTTTGACTACTTATATTCTATTTTTAGGTGACTCCAATTAATCTTATCTAATCCATATCCTAATCTAGGAACCTTCTTGGGGGTCGAATCTCTCTTGTGCGCGTGCGCTGAAACACTGGCACTTCGACTTCTGGTTCACTGTCTGAATTTTCTGATTCAGCGTTTTGATCACTTAATTCTAACTCATCCTCGGCTTCTGCTATATTTATAGGCTCTTGTCTGCCTCCAAAATTTATAAATTCTTCGATATTATCCTGAATTAGTTCATTCTCTGCTAGACTATTTACTTCTTCCATATTTTCTTCTTCTATGCTTTCTAACTTTTTCTTTTATTTAACTTCACATATTCTTCAAATATGTCATTTTCTTTACATATTTTTTTTTTTAATCTGTCTGCATGGACCATAAATTCTTTCTTTTTTTTCTGGGTGTTTTTATGTTAAACGTAACAGGACCTTTTAAAAATTCAGTTCGGACCTGTCTACTTTTAAATATGTCAATATATTCCGTTATCAATTCTCTTAATCTAATTTTCTGCCGACATATTTTTTCTAATTATAATATTCTTAAAATGTTATCTACCTCTTTCCACTTATTTTGTTAATAGGCAGATTTTCCTTAAAAATTTTCCTTTTCCTGTGAGCTCTCTCTCGTAACCTTCCAAATCTCATACGTATTCTTATTTTTATTTCGATTTCTGTTATTTTCGCAACTTTTCAGGAACAATTTTCTGTTTTTCACAACCCTTTAGAAAATAGGACCCTGTCGGTGTATTCTCGTTTTGTTCGTAAACAATAAATGGTGTGGAAACTTTCATTATTCCTTTTAAGTTCGCTGCAAAAACTGCCTGAGTCATCGGAGGTATGACTATATCTTCAAGTGCCGAAACCATCGCACTTTCTTTTACTTCAAAACCCTTTCCTGTGGTTTGAGTACAAACATCAATACTTTCTTGGGAAATTTTACTTTTCTTATCCCTTAAAAATCTGGAAACCTTCTTCTCGGAAAATTCTTTAGAAGCTGCAGTCTTCTTACATGTATCACAAAATTCTCCAATGTTTTTATTTTGTTGTTCATTATTAGTATCCAGATGACCGCTAATCATCTGTAAACTAGGTCCCTGTGTCATTAGCGGTGGCACGAGACTATCCATTGGTGTTGTTTTTGATAACATATTTTTTCCTTGATTTCCACTTTTGTTTCCCAAATATTTTTCTTTCATTTCTTTTAACTCGTTTTCCAAATAAACAATTCTTTCCTCCATACTTATACTGGTTTTCTCCTCCTGTAAAGGTATCTCCTTTCCAAACAAATACATGGAGTTACTACTCCAGTCTATTTTCACTCCAAATTTTCTTAAAAAATCCATTCCTAGAAGGATATCTGCCTGAAAACTATAAGTTTCGATAACCGCAAATTCCTGCTGAATTTTTATATTTCCAGGAAACTCCATTGATACCCTTGCTACTCCTAAGGTAGATATGCTATTTCCCTGTATATCTACTAAATTAATATTTAAATTATTTTCTATGACCCCTTCGGCAATCTCAGGTTTTATTAGGGATATAACTGCTCCACAATCAATCAAAGCAAGGCGTGGCTTACCATCGATTCTTACCTTGATGACGCTGCATGGTTTGATATTTTCTCTTTTGTGCACGTAAATATCCCTATTTTTGATGTTCCTTTTACTCCCAGTTTGCTTGGACTACAGCGGAAGAAGTCAGAGGTTGAAACTCGACCGCTTTGTCGTTTAACCCTGTTCTCTGCTGACCTGTATTCTTTTCATTTCTTGGACGATTTCTTGCAAAGTGTCCAATCTCGTTATACGAATAACATCTTCTATCCGGCATTTTCCTCATGAAAATGTTTCCTTGACGTGTCCTACTTGTCTGACCTGTATAATTTCCTGCAGGGTAATTTAAATCTCTTCCCCAACAATAATTCGCTGTGTGACCCATTTTTAGACATTTCGTACATTTTAATTCGCTATTTTTTCTATCGTGATATCTTCTTGAGTCGGTAGTTGACGTGCTTGTTACTAATCTGCATTCCCTACCTCTCAGTGGGTGAATTAAATTCTCGATACTTTCCTCCCGTTCAGCTGTTGATAACGCGTCATCCAGGGTTTTTGGATCTCTTGACAATACTCGTTGTTTTATTGGCATATTTAATCCTAGCGTAAACTGTGTAGTAATGTCCTCTTCCAATTTTTCTTTTATAGGATCGTCTTTCGCTGGGTCTCCTGTTAAATTAATTGTCCTATTACCTAATAACTTTAACCTAGTTAAAAATTGTCTGCAAGTCTCGCCTGTTCTCTGTTTACATTCTATGAAATTTTTAACTGCGGCTCCTTTTACATATTGTCTTTTAAACTGGTCTTTCAAGCCTTCTTTTAAAATTACCCAGCTTTTTGTATTTCTTAATGCTGGCTCAGAATCTATGAATTGTTTAGCTTTATTTCTTAATTTTAATAATGTTATAGCTACCAGTTGTGTTTCGGTCCAGGCTGCAAGTATTCCTGTTCCTTCTACAATCGTTAGGAAGTCGTCAATTGGTGTCATTCCATCATATGTTGGCAAGGAATCCAATCCTATTACGATGTTCCCATAACTTGTCGGAATTCCAGGGCTTGTTGTTGTCGTTCCTGCTGTCGTAGGCGTGATATTTGTCGTTGTGGCCATTTTCTTCTTTGGTGGAATTTTAATGCTAACACTTTATATGGGGGTATCCACAAGTAAGAATCTTCTATTCTTTCCCGAAAGTTAAAAACTAGCCAAAACAAAAACCCACACAATGGACACCAGTTATAGCAACCACCCTGTATATTCTGTTGGTAAAATCCGAGCGGCTTGATTTATTTTACAAGGTGGGCTATATAAAACACTTTCGCAGGGTTCGGAAGATTCCTGTGTTAGTAGACACAGACACAATTAGACACAAATTAGCTTTTACATACACTTGTTTTATTATCTTGCAAAATCATTCAGCTTCTTACATAATTGTCATTCCTTAAGAAATTATTTACTTGCTAAAAGTCACTTCCTTTTATTTATGTTGGCTTTCTAGTTTAATAGACAATATTAACTTTTTAACAAAACTACTAAATTTAACACAATTTACTAAAATTGTGGAGTCACCCAAGTTGTTACGAACTGAATCTACAAAATTCTCAAAAGGTCATAAAACTCACGTATTTCCGAGTAATATCTTTCAGTCACAATAACTCACAAAATAACTTTGTTCTGGATAGCGTAAATTAATCGGTTTCTTGAGCGCTAACCTTCCACGTCCTAATCGATTTAGGAAGACCCGATGACATATATTCGCGTTCCACTTTTTGTCGGACAGAGATTCTTTCTGGAACAAATACTTTTTACTTATTTTCCCGGAAAACGGGCAGAGTTTTCTGTAGACTTCGCGACCAGTTCGTTGGATTGACTGCTGAAACGAGCGGAATTTTCCGCTTAAATAAGGCTTTTCCGCCCTCTGGGTGGCCAAAAGAAGGGTTCCCCTTCGACAGTTTTATTGTTTTTTCTTGGAATACTGACAGAATTGACGATTTATCGGCGTATAAGGTTCAAAATCGAGCATTAGTCCCCGAAATCCCTGACTCCCAATATGCCCACGTCGTAAATCCTTTCATTGAGGGCACCCCTCTTATTTGTTTAGTCATGTTTTCCAGAGGTAGTAGGGGTAAAGTTTACCCGATTGCCATATCGCTTTCCGCGCGTTTAGTAATATTAAATTTTCCGTCGCGGCCGGTCCGAATTTCAATTGTTTTCCGAAGTTGAGAAAGAAGGGAATTATACGTATAGAGTGCAATGTTCTAAGTTATTTTGTGAAAATAAAAAAATAAAATTATAGTAATTTTATTTTTTTTTTCTGTGAAATTACTCTTTGGATTATCTATAAAAACGTAAGTTTTTTTTTAATAATTTTCTACAATTTATTTGAATTTATTTTATTTTATTTAATTTTGGCTCTTATGGACTTAGAATAAAAAAAAAATTTTAATTCCTTATTAAGTCGTTTTTAAAAGTTTTTTCCAATATTATTTGTCATTAATTTAATTTTCTACAGTTTTGAATATTAAATTTTAATTTTATTAAATTATTTATTTATTTTTTTTTGATTGAGGACTTAGCAAATTTTTGATAAAAATTAAATTTTTATTTTAATTTTTGAAATATTATTTGGACTCAGATAATATTTTATTTATAATTGCTACATTTTTCCAATTAAATAATTAATTAATTTATTTTTAGTTCTTTATATTTTTTTTTAATTTTTATAAAATATTTTGACAATATCAGCTGATCGGTTTATCCCAATTTTCAATAAAACTTTTATAAGGTTTTCTCTATTTTTAAATATTTTTCTTTCGCGTTTTCGTATAGTTTTTCGTGTCCACCACAAGCATATTAAATAATTGCTGAATATTTTTCACAGAGTTCGAGCACTACCAGTGAAGCAGTCGGTTATTTTCAATATCTTGCATTCTAAAAGAAAAGCAAAGAAGGAATAATAGTTTGGAATCTACAAATTTGCTGTGATGCCTATTGTACAGAAATCAGCGTTGTTATTATGTGTAAATTTTGTGTATCTACTAAGTATAGCCAAATATCGTGTTGAAATGTGCCTTTGTTCGCGAAATATGCGACCTGTGTAATAAAATCTAATAATCGGCCAGGAAAGGCCAATTTGTGTCCTCTCTCCTATTTGTGTGTTTTTTATAAAGTGTAATTCATTAGTGTGTATCGATTTTGTTTGCCTATCTTCAAAAAACTAATTTGAAACATATATGTGTTTCTTTAAGTGATTTATGGTAATTTATTCAGTGTTTCACTATGTGTTCTGTTTCTCTGACGATATACAGGGTCATGTTCTGAGATTGGAAGAAAAATGCCGAAGGGGTTTTAGGGGGGTATAAGCTTTACCCACTAAAACCAAAAAAACTGAAGATGTTTGTGCCCTGGAGTACTTGCTAGTGTACTGACACCTGGATTCACTTCTATTTGGATACTAGGTAAGCAAAATATTTATTTTTATAAGAATCTCAAGTTTTACACTTTTACACAATTTGGCAACATTGCGCCAGAACATGTGTTTATTACACAGCTGGGCAGTGTAATATGATTGTATCGCGGAGTGACCTGTGGGTTTATGGGTGAATTACCCCATTTTTTAAACGTTCGATTTAAAAAAAAAATATGTAGCGCTTCTCACGGACACCCCCGGAGTTACCCATTTAAATATAATACGTCATTTCCATAACACCCTGTATAATAAGCAATAGAATATTATTTTTCCTTTATCTATAGATATAGATAAAAGATATTTTGTTGAAATATTTGTACTCGCTATAAAAGAAGACGATATTTTGATGTATATATTGGTGCTTTTAAACGGGCAACGGCAACATTTGTCAGCAATAGATGGCTGAAATATTAGTGAGCTATAGCTCAAAAATGAATACATGGGCTATGCAGTCGGCCCATAATAAACATGTGTCATAGCGACAAAAAAGTTGGACACACACACACACATACACACACACACTGGACAGACTTGTGCTGAAGAATAATTCGACTATTTCATGACGGAGGCATGACGAAAACTCAGCTTGTCGTTTGTCGCCAGTTACTTTGTCGTTTACGATTTGTCGCTCGTGAAAAATCGCCAGCAAAGGTCGCTAAACATTGTTATTTTAAATAGGTAGAATATCCTGTCAATTTTAACATTTAGTACAAGTAACTTTTGTTTACAAATTTTCTATACCCGTATCCAACCGTTTTTGATAGAAATAATAAAGGAATATTTTTATAAAAAAGACATATCAAAGGTAATTTGACCATACTTTGCATAATTAAAAATTTAAGAAACTTTAGAGAAGGTATGGGTCTACCTATTTCATAAAAATATCAGACTTTCTTATACAGGGGATTTTAGAAGTTATACCTTCCTGGTATAATATAATAAATATTCATTCAAGTAAATTTTTTAACTAAAAAACTACTTAAGATAGAAACATGTACTAAGCAATTAGATAAAGAATATAATTCTACATGTAGTGGTAAATTAAAATACAAGGTGTTCCATTTAAGAAAAACGGTAAAACGAGATAAAATGTTAACGATGCAGAACCGAATTGTAATGGTGCCTTGCAAAAAAATCACTGTACCACCGTGCCGAAAAAAAAACTAGAACATCAAAATTTCTTATTTTCTCCTTGACTATTAGGAATTATTTACTGTCGAGTCTGGTACCAGTTAAATGTCATATACAAATTTTACATGTCAACATAGATTGTCACTTTATCATTAACTTGTCAGCCACATTTTTTTTTAAATATGCCACAATTAACCCCCCAGCAAAAGGCTATTATCTATAGTCGGTTGCGAGATGGTACTTTTATTAGGGATATTGCAGGCGAACTGGGAGTAAATAGAAATACCGTGTTGTTGGTAAAACAAAAAATAGCAATGCATCGAACTATTATTAGGAGCGGTTTCAGGTTCCCCTAGAGTGTTTGCTAAAGATAAAAATAGAAGAATACTAATTATCAAGAAGTAATAAACAGGAATGTTCGATGACTACATATTAAAAAAAAGTTTATAAAAGAAATTTTATCGGTACGATGGTACATGAACATAATGGCTGGCAGTTTAGATTGGGAAAGCACAATTGCTCTGTTTTTATTTTAAATATGCAAATGATGTTAGAGTATTTCCAAATTTGTAATTGAAATGTATAAGAAGCTAATTTCCCGGGCTGGTTCTATCAATGATAAAGAATGACAATGGAGAATACAATTTTAAATATTCACCCTTGATTTTAAACCTGCTTTTTAACTACTAGAGTTCACACCGAACAAAAAACACCGATAATGTGGTAATACCTAAAATCAATTTCATTTGAAATAACATAAAAAAAAATTATAGCTCCTTCATGGCATAACTCCGTGAAAAGCGGGTTTGTTCAGGTTCATAATATATCTTAATTTTTCATTATGTTATTAAAAATTACACATTTTTTTTACTGTACACCGGTTACAAGGCATTAAGATTAATAAAATAATGAAAACTGAACCTCAATTTGTATTTAAGTAAATTATACAGGGTGTTTCCTAACCTCTCTGAAAAAATGAAGAAGGTGAATCCTCACCTTATCTCAAGACTAAAAGTTTTTCGCATGTCGTTTCATTTTCGAAATACAGGGTATTAAGAAAAATATTGTATTTTAATTAATTAATACCAATTAATATTCTAATGATATTTGTTAAACATAAAGGATTAGAGCATTTTACAGTACATGTTAGAAACTATTTAGATCAACAATATCCTGCTCGGTGGATAGGTAGAGGGGGACCTCACCCATGGCCACCCCGTTCGCCGGATCTGAATCCATTAGATTTTTATTTCTGGGGTCATCTTAAACATCTCGTTTATACTACTCCTATTGAAACTGAAGAAGACCTTCGACTGCGTATTATTGATGGTTTTAATACGATTTGCACCAGTCCCGAAAGTTTCCAACATGTATGAGACAATTTAGCACGCCGTGTACATGGGTGTTTACTGGCTCATGGGGGACATTTGCAGCAATTTATTTGACTTTTGTTCATATGAGTTCATGATTCAAAGTTTTTAAATCATATGCATTATCAAATCATTGAATAAAATGAAAAATACTATATTTTTTTATCACTTTATTTCGAAAACGAAGCGACATGCGAAAAACTTTTATACCACATTTTCGTTTTAAAATAATGTGACGATTTACCTCCTTCAGAGAGGTTAGGAAACACCCTGTCTAATACGTATTAATACATGAAAAATATAACTTACATCCCAACAATGCAAAACATTCTGCTACATCAGGCCGTAAATTGACTGCAGCACAAGCAAAATTGAATCCTGACGCTGGCTGATGAGTGGCCAGATGAACTAGTCCAAGGTTAAAAAGTATTTTCCAATTTAAGGGCGATATCCATAATCCTCGTTTAAGACAGCTGATTGCCTGCAAAATATAAAGCACCTAGAACGTACACACCGGGAAACTTTACTTAAATATACATATACAGGGTGTTACAATGGAATTTCGGAAACGGCAAGAGATACGAAGTCGGTTAAATTATAGAAAAGTTGCTTAATTAAATTATGAGCCCAATAATATGCCGTAAAAAAATCAAAAATTAATACAGAGGCTTACAAAATTTTTGGAAAAATCTAAAATTTTGCGTTTCGGTTTTTATTTTCTCCTGACTTTGTTCGAAGAGAAGTCCAAAAATGAATTTCACTTTCTCATTGCTACTTTTTATTATGACACGAAGCTAGAAGCAACCAAATTTATAAATATAATTATCGAAAGAGCTTCTCAAGTGATAGTTGGTAAATGGTAATCAATGACATTACCGACTATTTTTCTTCTTTGTGTCGAATTGTTAAGGATAGTTTTAATAATTAATTTATAAGCCGCAACAATAACTATCTATCATATCTAAGATAGTTATTAATGACTACGAGGCACGCAACCAAGAAGAAGTAGTAGTAGTCTACAACATGATAATAATCCATTATTGCAAAGAATGAACAATAATTGGTTCATTTAGATGGAAGGAAACAATGTTATTGGCTATCTAACGGATGGGTTAAATTATCAAAAAAAATTATATTAATTGCACGGATAAATGAATATCATATCCAATAAGATATTAACAAATGTTATAGATAATCACCTTTAGCAATTTCAACTATATTAGATTCAGTGTTGCCAATCTGAATTAAGGTTACACAATTTTGTAAAGAATAAGCGTATAGGAGTCCTTGTGCACTGATTTCTAAAAAAAAATAACTTAAATTTGTTTCCAGCTCTGACTAGTGATATGCTAATTGTCCTCTACTTTCCAAATATTAAAAAACATTTCAACAACTGTAATTATTTAGGGCCTTAACTAGTAGTTATCCCAGCAAAAGGTAAACAAACCTCAAAGTAATACTTAGGTGGTGGATTTCTATATTACAAGCAAATTACACACTCCTTGGACTACACACGAAATTACATAGAAAGCAATTAAAATACACGCAAATCATTTAATTGCAAGCTACTTGGCAACACATTACATTACCACGAGTTAATTATAATGGTGTGTCAGTATTTATGAAATGCGCATACGAAATAACAAAATATACTTTTATTTTCAATCTCTCGTTATCTTGGTCAGTCCAACAATTATAAGCTCTATGCTTTATTAATTAGATTAGGGGTTGACAAAATCTTAATATATCGATAAAAGAAAATATCATTATTTCGATATTTTGCCCACTTCTAGTAATAAAAATATCGATATAGGAAATAACGATCTTTAAAAAATAAGACATTGATGTATCGAATATACAGGGTGTTATGGAAATGACTTATTATATTCAAATGGGTGACTCCTAGGGAGTCCTAGAGAAAGTCTACATACTGTTTTTTTTAAATCGAATATCTAAATACTAAGGTAAAAACCCTTTTTTCCCACGCGCCGTTCCATCTGGATTCACTTAGCAACAATGTGGGTCGCTAGAGAATACTAACAGTGTTGTCAGATCACACCGCGTGTCTCGCCCTTGGTTGAATACTGGCGGCGCGCCCTTCATACTTCAGTATGTTTCAAGACTGGGGAGTGGAACGACGTCGTGTCGAGGTCTCCATGTGCTTGACGTATATGAATTTTAAACGTTTTGTTAGTTGTATTGCCCGATTTTTTTTTATTGTGAAATAATTCCTAATAAGAAATGTTGTGATGTGATTTCAAATTTCTGTGATATTATCTACTGTTGATTCTGTTAAAAAACATACTTTTTGTGTTTTATTATTTTATGGGATTTAATTATAAAACGGATTATTTTAAAATAAGATCGAAGGTAAGAGAGTATGTACCTTAAAATTGTACTTTTATTTGTCTAAAAAGTTTGAAAAAGAAGTGATAACGCGCGTCAAAGACGTCTTGTTGTCAAAAACTGAACACGTGCGTTTAGAATTCTGTGTTGCAATATGACAACATCGCTATAATGCGCTAACCTCTTTTGAACCTCGAGACTACCTCAATAAAATATTGATTGCGAAGGGCCTCAGGAGCGGCCACGTAAATTTTGAGATTTCATATAAACTGTATATTTCGCTTAATAATTCAAAGCGCTGGTTATTTTTCTTCAAATTTATTTTCATCTCGGGATTTGCCGGTTTAAACATAATACGTCATTTCCAAAACATCCTGTAGAATCTGTTCGCTATATCGAATATATCGATTATGTATTCGATTTTGATATATCGATTTTCAAAATCGCCTTGTTTAGATAACCCAAATATCAGGCTCCCCTTCTGAGATTTAGTTAACAGGAAATTATGATTTATTACACCTCTCGATTTGTAAATTTGTTATATGAAGATCGAGAGTGATATATTTTTGTTTTTAGGGTTCAATAGCCACAGTATTACGAACAAACCCGTTCTTACAGTCAAATTATAGAACTTTTTTTGAAATGGCTGTAACAATATTAATAGAACTTATACAGGGTGTCCCATAACTAATGGTACACAGGAAAACTACAGATTCCTTGGGTAAAAATACTGCGATTTGGGCATACTTAGTTTAGTCCAATAGCTGGTAATATCCGAGATACAGGGTGTCCAAGTAAAAATTTAATTTTCAATTTTCCTAAATAACTTATTTCTGAATCAATATTTTTGCACAAAATTTTGTAACTAGGGTTTTTTTGGGGAAAGGAATTTGAATTTGTTAATAATTTTGATGTAGATTGTAGGGGGCGCTCTCTGCGGTACTCTGGATACATAAAAATAAGTGTAACTTTTTTGGGCCTTAGTATAATTATGTTTTTATAAAAAATATCAGTTTTTCCATCATTTTTAAGCAATAAAGGTATACTTTGTAAATGTCGCTCCGACTAACCGTTTTCGAGATATTTTCAATTACAATTTCTAATGCGCCCGTTTAAATTTTGATTTGTAAATGTGAAATTTGTTAGAGAAGGCTTTGGTAAAAACAAATACAATGACTTGTTTTCTAACTTAGAAATGCGAGACATGGTGTGTTTATAAGCACAAGAAAATTTCAACGGACGCGGGGCACATCGGCGGTATTTGGAAATGTATCCAAATAGAAGGCAGCCAGATTTTAAAATTTTTAGAAGTTTATACGACAGACTGGGAGAAACAGGATCCTTGCGCCCAAAACGTAATTGTGGAGGACGTCCGAAGATTATCACAGCCGAGCAGGAAGAAGAAATACTTGTTCGTCTGGCTGAAAACCCAGAAATTAGCACAAGACGTATGGCTGCAGCAGCTCCGGCAAGTAAATCCACTATTTCTAGACTTTTTAACCACGAAGGGCTTTATCCATACCACTTTACGCCTGTTCAGAATTTACTGGCTGTTGATCTTCCAGCTAGATTGCAATTTTCCCATTTCTGTCGTATTCAGCAAAACGCCAACCCAATGTTTTTGAATAGGGTTTTGTTCACCGATGAAGCGACTTTCACACGAAGGGGTATCTTTAATTTTAGAAATAAACATGTGTGGGATTTAGAAAATCCTCACTTAGTAACCGAACGGCATTTTCAGCACGAGTTTAAAATAAATGTTTGTGTGGCCTCATTGACAACTCCATGTTGGGTCCGTTCGAGCTACCACCCAATTTCAACGGACAGCTCTATCTTGATTTTTTGCAAAATCAGATGACCGACTGTTTGGATAATGTACCGTTAGAGCTAAGAAGAGATATGTTTTTCATGCAGGATGGTGCCCCAGCACATTATTCCAGACTTGTCAGAGACTACTTAAATGCCGAATTTCCTAATCGATGGATAGGTCGTGGAAGCCCATTGCCTTGGCCTGCCCGAAGTCCCGATTTCAATCCCCTTGATTTTTGTGTATGGGGATACATGAAATCACTTGTTTATAATGAAACGATAAATAGTCGGGAGCAACTATGGCAAAGAATTCAAGATGCGGCGGTAATGTTTCAAGACGAACGCTTGTTATTTAAACTCAGGAGATCATTCGATAAGCGTGTAGCCAAATGCATTGAAGTTAACGGCAATCACTTTGAACAATTATTGTCAAAAACAGACCATTTCTATTATTGATAGTTTTTTATTTATGTAAAGCTTGAATTATTAAATTTTAAAAATAATAAAATTATAAAATAATATTTATTTATATTAGTGACCGCTTAAAGTTTTATTTAAATATTTTAAGAAGCGCACTGAGCATTTTAAATGCAAAAATCTCGAAAACGGTTAGTCGGAGCGACATTTACAAAGTATACCTTTATTGCTTAAAAATGATGGAAAAACTGATATTTTTAATAAAAACATAATTATACTAAGGCCCAAAAAAGTTACACTTATTTTTATATATCCAGAGTACCTATCTACATCAAAATTATTAACAAATTCAATTTCCTTACCCCAAAAAAACCCTAGTCACAAAATTTTGTGCAAAAATATTGATTCAGAAATAAGTTATTTAGGAAAATTGAAAATTAAATTTTTAATTGGACACCCTGTATCTCGGTTATTACCTGCTATTGGCCTAAACTAAGTATGGCCAAATCGCAATATTTTTACCCAAGGAATCTGTAGTTTTCCTGTGTACCATTAGTTATGGGACACCCTGTATAATGCCACAAAATGATTCGATAAGTTCGTTGCTTGCTTGCTTGAGTCGCGGAACTTAACAGACTCCAGCAGCGTCTTGTGAACGTGAAAATAATGTAAAGTCCATGTTATCCTATTTTCATTTATTTTCAAGTAATCATCACGCTCAACCCAGAGCTGTCCGCTCCTGGATATAGGTCTCACTCATCTGTTTCCATGTCTCCCTGTCTTGTGCTACATTTAGCCAATTTTTGCCTGCCACCTTCCTGATGTCGTCTACCCATCGTTTCTGTGGGCGTCCTATACTACGCTTAGTCTGTCTAGGCCTCCACGCTATCACTCTATAGGCCCATCTGTCCCCATTCAGTCTGGCCATGTAACCGGTCCACTGCCATTTCATATTTGCAATTTCTTGTATTATATCGGTAACTTTAGTTTGTGCTCTGATATTTTCATTTCTAATCCTGTCACGAAGTGATATACCCAACATGCCCTTCCATTGCTCTTTGTGTCGTTAGAAGCTTGTTTGCAAATATTTTTGTTAGGCTAATTGTTTCTAATCCATATTGTTTGCACTGGAGTACACATGTATTGTATACTTTTCGTTTTAGATTTATAGGGGTCCAGTTGTTTTTTTAAATGTGCCCCAGTTTGCCAAAAGCTGCTAATGTCAGTCTTATGCGCCTTCTGATTTCTGCGTGTTGATTTTCTTTCCCCAGTTTAATATTGTGGTCCAAGTATATGTATTCAGTTACGCATTCTCTGTTGTTATTTTGGTATCTTCGGAGCTCATTATTTTTGTTTTGTTGTAATTCATGTTCAGTCCAACGTTCATAGATGCTAGGTTTAATTCACAACATCTCTTGTAGTGCCGTGACGCTGTTACTTATTAGGATTATATCATCTGCAAACCTGAGTTGGCTAAGTCTGATACCATCTATGTTAATGCCTTGGGTATTCCATTTTAATTTTTTAAAGACTTCCTCAAGGATCAGCGTAAATAGTTTAGGTGATCCCTGATGTACACCCCTCTTCAATGGTATTCTGTTAGTCGTAGTTGTTTCGTCTATTTTTATATGTACTGTTGCTTCCTTATAAATATTTTCTATGATTTGGGTGTACCTTGAGTCTATTCTTGCATTTTGGAGAGCCGTTAGGATTTATTTATTTATTTATTTATTTATTTATTTATTTATGCCAACAGGGATACAAACAGGTAAAAGTACCCAAAAGAGTATCCACACGATGTTAATACAAATTATACAAACAAAATTTAAATACATAGAAATCCCAATATACAACAAAACAATCAAAATATGAAGACAAAGCAACATAATTATATTCTTAGCAACATAAATATATTCTTAGAATATTCCGCATTATTGTGCACATGACAGAGTGAAGTAGCTATAAAACAAATATTCAAAATATATTATTTACACATTTTTTAAGATGCTCTTCACTCTGCGTAGAGACATCGAAAAGAAATCTATATTTACAAACGCATTACTATTTCTTATAATCCTACACAATGGTGAGTTTTGAGCCGCATAAGTATGCCTAAATGGCAAGAAAAATAACTCGTTCATCCTTAGAGACCTCTGGGGGACATTGATATGGACCTCTGTTAGGATATCAGGACTTTGTACTAAGTTATTCAGAAGTTTATATAAAAATAATATATCAGTAGATCTTCTTCGGTCAGACAGAGAAGCTATACGAAAATACCTTCGCGCCAAAGAGACATCGACGTCAGGCATGTGGATATTTTGCTTCATCGAAAGGTACTTGATAAACTTATTTTGAACATTCTCCAACCTATCAACATAGCTTTTCTGTTTGGGACTCCAAACAAGACTGGCAAAGTTTAGTTTACTTAAAACAAAGGAATTGAACAGGCAAATTATTGGCTTAGTATTATAAAAAGGTTTACATTTACGTATGATATAACCCAACATTTTAGAAGCGGCATTGACGACAGATTCGACATGCTCGTCAAAGAGCAGCTTAGAATCAAAAATAACGCCCAAATCCTTTATCTTACTAACAATATTTAGTGATGTGTTATTTATATGGTAAGTGGTTGTTATTCGATTTTGATTTCGGGTGAACGTAGCTGAGACGCATTTTGACAGGTTAAGAAAAAGGCCATATTCGTCGCAGAACTCTGCCAGACGATCCAAATCGCTCTGTAACCTACGACAGTCGTCTAGGTTGGAAATTGTTATATAAATTTTTAAATCGTCCGCATAAAGCAAAAAGTTACAGTAGTGGAAACAAGAACAAATTTTATTTATATAAATAACAAAAAATAACGGCCCAAGATGTGACCCCTGAGGTACTCCTGATGTAGTGACAAATGACCTAGAGCGGAAACCCTGTATAGAGACACACTGTGAGCGATTTCTGATATAAGATTCAACCCATCTGAGAAGGCTCCCGCCCACACCGACCTCTGCCAAGCGGCTCAGCAAGACGTTATGGCTTATTTTGTCGAAGGCCTTACTAAAGTCGGTGTAGACGGCGTCCACTTGAATACGTCTGTCCATTTGCTGGTGTAAGTATTCACAGAAAACCAACAGATTAGTGTCCAGCGAGCGCCCCCGGAAAAAACCATGTTGTTGCGGAATTATAACATTTTTTACTAATGAGAAAAAATACTCATATAATAATTTCTCGAAAAGTTTAGGTATAAGAGAAATTTTACTGATCGGTCGATAGTTTGATACGTCTGTCTTTTTACCGTTCTTAAAAATTGGTATCACTATTGCCGTTTTCCACCTCTCAGGAAATTCACCATTGCTTAATGAATAATTGAAAATTAACGTAAGGGGTATATAAAGAGAATCAGCACACTTCTTAAGAAAGACAGAAGGCAGACCATCCGGCCCTGCACCCTTCCTGGGGTCCAGTGCCTGCAATGCCCTCAAGACCTCACTCTCCTTGAGAGTAAGGCCCTGGAGGACCGAGTTATTCGGATTGACCAATGGAGTCGATAGCCTTCTGAAAGTCAACGAAGGCCAGGTGTATATATATTGTGGTGTATTCTGTGTATTTTTCTATAAGGGTGTGTACTGTATACAGGTGATCTATCATACTGTATCCTTTTCTGAATCCTGCCTGTTCCACGGGTTGGTAAGAGTTCAGCTTTGATGATACGTGGCAAGTTATAGCGTAATTTAAAAAAGTCATCTAGCATTCTTGTAAACGGTACAACTTTTGACTCGTTGTCAAGTTAATATTCCTTAAATAAAATAAAAATATCCTTGCTTTGACTATCCATGTAGTTACAAAAGTACAAAAAGTTAGGTACGTTCTATATGAAAAGTGATTTTCGCCATTGTCTGTCTTGTATTTCTGATGTATGATGGGATGAACATCCCTACGCAATAGTGGAATATAATTATCGTGTGGTATGGCATGGTTCATAGTTTTTTAATTGGCTCTTCCATATTGGAGAATCGCCTCACGAGACAGTACTACTTAAATTGTTCACAAAATGAAGTACAAGGACTACTATAGGATATTCCTGCAAACGTCAGAATGCAACCCCTATTATCAGCAGCCAACTAATAGATCGCCTATTAGTTGGCCTCCAAGATCTTCAGGCTTCACGCCACTAGACTTTTTTTATGAGGCTGGCTCAAAAATTAAGTTTACAAAGTGGACACTCGGAATGTAGTAATCGACTTATTAGAAATACTGCAGCTAATATTAAAGAAAGACATGAAGCAATCAACAGAACAAAAGACGCCCTTCGTAGACGAAGCAGAAAATGTTTATATTATATGATAAGTTCATAATTCCTCCTGGGCTACGTTCATGGAAATATTAAACCTGAACTGAAGAAATATCATATCTTTCTCGATAAAGCAAAATTTTGATGTTTACTCAATTACGACGTTTTTCCCTAAGAACTTTTAATGTTTCACACTTACAAAAATGTCCAAAATGATATTTTTTGATATAACTTGCCATCAATTATAGTCTGTTCGAAACGATACGATACGATTGAATATTTACCATTTATATGCAATTGTATGAATGTGAATGCTACAGTGCAAAGTTATATTCAGCTTAATTTTATGAAGTGAAATATTTCATTACTTACAGCCACCTGCTTCTCCTTAGCATGAAAACACATACCAATGTCATTCCATAACGCTACAGACTCTGGCTCATAGAGAACAGCAATTTTGTATTTTGTTAATGCAACTTCGTATTCCTCATGTTTCTGAAATGATAAATGTATTATTGAAATAAGTATACGAAATTACCTATCGGTCCCAAAAAGCAGCGCCCTTATTATTTATATAGGGTGTTTGGTTCACCGACGTGAATGCGGGCGATACGTAAGATGATTTTGAACATATTTAACCATACCGGGTGTTTCAGGAGGAACGCTCACCCCTGTAACTATTTTTTTGTTTCAATTACAGAAATAAAATTGGGTGGGTTTGTATGTGATATTATTTTGAATTTTATGACATGACGGGCTCCATTTGATCACTTCCGGTTTAGCCGGAAATGACCTCAACTTTAGATTCTTTATATTTATTTAATCCTTTTCTTCTTATTTTTATTTTTTCATCCAGATTGCTATGAATTCTCTAAAATGTTTCACTTTTAAGCCAAATTATGTCCGGTTTTAAATTTGTAATTATTTTGTCGGCATTATGACGTCATGGGTATCAAGATAATGTAAAGCCGTTTGCACTTCTTGTTGTATTTTATGTCATAAATTGACATCTTCAATAAATTATCTCTCCTTTTCTAACGACATGAGAGTTTGTGATATGAAATTATTCGAGAAAAAGTGTTCAATCTTTTGCCTGAGTGAGCCAATATGTTTCCGTTAAAAAAAAATAAAAAAAAATGGAAAGAAATTTAAAACACAATAAAACTTGGAAATTGCATTTTTATCAAGAACTCAACTTAGAAGTAAACCATTTTAGGGAGTTCATAGCAATCTATATGGAAAATAAAAATAAAGAAAGTCAAAAAGTGACATATGGGGGTGTCCTTCAATTTGGAATGGCATTCTGAATCGACATAGCCAAAAATATACTTACTGGATGTTCCATTTAAAAATCCGAAGTTGAGGTCATCTCCGGTTAAACCGGGAGTGACTAAATGAAGTCATTTCATAAAATGCAAAATAACATCACGTAAAAACCAAAAAAAATTTATTTCTGTAATTTAAACAATAAAAAGTTATATTGGTGAGTATTCCTCATGAAACACCCGTATATACTATTATAAAAATTGTTTTTTATTTGTATTTGTTGATAGGTCTCTATAGAAGTTGGGTTTGTTCGGGTTTGTAAATAAAATCGTTATGTTCAATACCATCTTATCTATCACCCCTTTGAATTGCCGCATTGATATCGTTGATACTAGTGGAGTAGTCCTGGCGAAATAAACGGCTCGAAAATGTGAGAAGCAAAATTGAAGAGTTTGACAGAGCGCGTAAGCTCGAACAAACCCGATCCCGATATCTCAATGAGTTCGCGAATTAACGCGATTTTCAGCTGCAAAAACAATAAAATTTAATTAATTATATCTCGAGTAGGGGCGGAGTTGGGGCATCATTTTTTCGCGAATTAACAGGTGATACCGAGTACTTTGATGGGCCGGAGGCTGGGGCTGATATTTTTCCATGTGAATATTTTTTCTGATTGGCCTGTTCAATTCTCCAGGAAAACAGGCTCTTAAGTTTTTCTCGTCAGTTCTTGATTAAAACCACTAAATTCATATTGAAACTAATTATTTTTAACATTGATAAAATAATTAATGATAATTTTTTTTTGAATTGTTGTTGTCAAGAGACCGTTTTCTTGGAGAATTGAACAGGCCAATCAGAAAAAATATCCACAAGGAAAAATATCAGTGACGTATCATCTTTTTTTGTAAAAAATATAAAAGGACATGTTTGCAGCGACGCCACTGGTGGAACAATTGAATAACTTTTCTAACTAAAATTTGAGGTTCTATATTCTATTAACACATACCAAAATTAAACATAATATCTAAAGTATTTTCTGAGATGGCCATTTCTTCTATGCCGCGCCAAGCGCGCATTTGGGAAAATAAAAATTTTTCGCCAATCCCACGTCGTAGCTGATAAAAAAAATTAACAAATTGAATCCGGCCTGATCCCCGTAGCTCGATTAATAAACTACTTATTAGCATTTATGTAAAAAATTTCCAATCCCCCTTACTCCCCTCCTAATTGCCCCATCAACCCCAGCCTCCGGCCCATCAAAGTACTCGGTATCACCTGTTAATTCGCGAAAAAATGATGCCCCAACTCCGCCCCTACTCGAGATATAATTAATTAAATTTTATTGTTTTTGCAGCTGAAAATCGCGTTAATTCGCGAACTCATTGAGATATCGGGATCGGGTTTGTTCGAGCTTACGCGCTCTGTCAAGCTCTTCAATTTTGCTTCCACATTTTTTTTGTAGAATCAAAACCGGCTGAGTTATTTTCAATTTCCCGTTGTAGGTTAGATTTACGGGCCGTGCCCCCCTCCACCCCAATGCGGCGCCCTGCACAAATCATTTCATAATGTCAAGGGGATCCTACTGTATCGATTGGGAAAAAAAAAATACTCGATTTCGTTAAGGGATTTTCGAATACCGGAACGACTCCAGTAACTGAACATTTCAAAAATAAAAGGGAATGAAATATAGTTGGAAACCTTTTTCCCAATAATTTTGGTTATTGAAATACTTGATAGACATAAGTATATTTAGGTAATGTTGTATTTTCTGATCGAATTCCAATACAAATAAAAATCCCCTCTAAAAATAAATATTTTTTTTGCAAGGAATATAAGCGCCTGCGCTTGCTGGATAGTGGTTCCATATCAAATATCAATACCAGGAAAATTTGAAATTATTTTTTAACATAAGTTATTGGCATTTAAAAACAAGAAGAAAAATAAAATATCACAGTTATTAAATATTTCTTATTATTTTATTTTAACATCTTTTAAAGGCATCGGCGGCTTGTGCTCTTTCATGTGGGTCGTGCAAAGTTATGTTTCTTAAATAAATAATTTAAAATTTTTATTTCTATTGGACTTCGATCAGAGAATAAAATATGAACTTTACGTACAAAGAAACTGAAATCGATATGCCAAACATGGATGAAATACAATTTTTCCACAAATATTGAGAAACTAATTTTTCTTAGAAAAAGTTAAATCAGCTCTTTAAGGAGTGAAACGAGATCGAAGAGATTCTTCAAATATAATGAGTAGTAGATATCGTCCTCTGGCTGGGTCACAGAACCGAATATTGATGAATATAATGATCAATATTTGGTTGTATTCAAGGTGATAAGAGGCTTTTGTGGTTGCAAACACGACACAGGCAATCGATAATTTTATACATATGCAGTAGTTGACAGTGTTTGCGGGTGAATTAAAGATTTAAATTACATGCAATAAAATGTATAATGGTTGGTTGGTTGATTTGTTAAAGGCGGGGTCGGTTTAAAGGCTTATTGTGTACCCCGATCTTCTTAGAAGATTCCTTCTATAAGGTCCAGTAACCTTCTACCAAGCTTGTCATGTGGGAGGTTATCACCACGTTGTATGTTCCCGAAGATGTTTTGTCTTCTACGAGACAGCGCTACGCAGCGGTATATTATGTGTGAGGTGGTTTCATCCTCTTCGCCGCAGAGTCTGCATTCAATGGATCCGTTGTTTATACCTATCCGTTGAAGGTGTTTTCGCAGGTGGCAGTAACCTGTTGGGGCCGCGTCAGGGTTAGCATCCCATTCGATAATATTTTCGATGGTTTTCCAGTTACGGCCCGTGCGTGTACTTGACCAGGTAACCTTTGCCATCGAGATAGGTGTTTGTTTTTCGACCATCTATCTAATGCTGTTTTTGTTGCCTGTGATATCCCAAAGGCCGGTTCGGGGCCTCTGAGACTTTGAGCGGATCCGGCTCTCGCTAGTTCATCCGCTTTCTGATTACCTAATATCCCAGAGTGACCAGGGACCCACAAGAGTTACACCTTGTTCCCCCTCGCCGCCAGTTCTTTTAGGTTGGTATGGCACTCCAGTGTAAGTTTTGAAGTAAACCGATTGGAGTTTAGAGCCTTAAGAGCAGCTTGGCTGTCCGACAGGATGTATATCTTTTGGTTGTAGTACGCATGCTTGTATGGCATGAACTGGGTATACTCTGGCGTAGGTCCCCAGTGGAATGTTTATGTCCATCCTGGGCCTTTCTCCAAATATACGAGCGCCCACACCGTTGACGGTCTTTGATCCATCGGTGTAATATATAATAGTTACTTATGATGTTAAAAGTGTTATTTTATTTTGTGAGAACGGAAACTTGATTATGAGTCAGTGATTCAACCTCTCGAACAGAATAAAAACTCGCACAAAAACCCGATCAAAAACAAAATGAATTCTACTTGTTCTACCAAATTCAAAATTATGCCATAAAAATCTAACATCAAGTGGCTTTAGTTTTAACACTAATGTTAAAAGTAATTCACTATTAACTAGTGTCATAAAATTATATTTTATTCGTTACAAGTCTACTTTTAATCGTATTTATAGATATACCTGCGTTATGCATCCTATTCCCAGTAAAGCCTTAGCGCAGGTTGGTTCTAATGCCAGAGCTTGACTTAGTCGCTCGAATGCATACTGAGTTTGGCCCATTTTGAAATATAATAATCCAGACTCGGTCAACAAATTGACGCTTTCGGGACATGACCTAAAAATATATGATGGAGAAGATGAGTTAGAAACACCGGATGTCGACGAGATTACTAGCAAGGCTATAACATTCTTGTGAAATAACTCGGAAAATCGATTTCATTTTTGGAAATTGTTGAATGTTGGAATAAATGAAAGTCGTTTCTAGTTTAACAGGAGGCTCTATCATCTTCGTTATTTTTAATGTATTTTTTAATAAGTTCTATTCTACATTAAATTCTAAATATAAAACATGTATTACTTCCTATACTGATTATCTCTGACAGTTTTGGTCGTGACAGGTTGGCCAATGAAATGCATAACGACCCCGAACGACCTGCGAAGTTTATAAATCAGAAATTGTTTCCCAGCGAACGTCGTCGAACTGCAACTATGAGCGCAGCGCAAGTGAACTCAACTGAACTGAACATAAAAGTTTATAGATGGATCTTTAGAACTATAACCAACCTGTGATTTATATTGGTTGTATTACCACCTAATTTAAACTTCGTTCATATAATTTATTTTTAAAGATTTAAACGTAAAGATATAAATGACCCTAAACAGGAAAACGATACATTGTGCTGAACTTTTTATATATTATACTTCCCAACAATAAATCCCGCACAGAGATTATATTAGTATTTTTTTTTGTCCTGAAGCTTTTTAATTGTGTCCGATCTTGGTGAAATTTTTAGCAAAGTGTAGAGTTGATCATTATACAAGCAAAAGCAAAAGTAACTTTTTTATCCTTAATTCGTTAATGCCCTGTGGAAATATTGAACGGTAGAATTTAGCTTCATTATGTTTTATTTTGAAATCTGACCTTTTCCTAACACAATGTTTTTTGGTTTATGTCATTATCTATTTTTTAAAAGAAAGTATTGCATCAGTTATTCAATTTTATTCACATGGTTTTACTGAGTAGCATAAACAAATATCCAAAAATTAATAGCCCCTATTGTATTGAAGCATACCTCGTCACATGGTGGAAGTGATAAGAACATTAGGTAGCAAAACGCGCTCTTAATTTTTGGATATTTGTTTATGCTACTCCATAAAATCATGTAATGTTCTAAATTGTGAATAAAATTGAAAAAGTGCACGACTTTCTTTAAAAATTTGTATATTCTTTTATAAAGCAGATAAAGACGTGAACCAAAAATCATTGTGTTAAGAAAAGATCACACTTTAAAACAAAATACAATGTAGCTAAATTCTACCGCTCAATTTTTCCACAGGGCGTTAAGAAATTAATGGTAAAAAAGTAACTTTTGTTTCTGCCTGTATAATGATCATGACGTCAGTATTTTTTGAAAACTAAAATTATCCCAAGACACAAGTCTACACTAAAAATTTCACGAAGATTCGACACAATTAAAAAAGCTACAGGACTATAAAAAATACTAACAGTATTTTTGTTGGCGATTTATTATCGGGGAGTGTATATTGAAAACACATTTTGAATAAAACACTTAAAAAATTACCAAACATAACCAGCCGTTTTTCTGGTCGGGGCGTAAGAAAATGTCTTTATTGTAGCCTTGTAAGCATAGAAACTTTCCATTGCTTTAACTGCAAAATTTATAAACCGACTTTACTACCACAGCAATTATATAGGGTGTTGAAAAAAGGTCGGTACCCCGGAATAACTCCGGTGCATTGCATTGCAGCGGAAAATGTCTGGGGAAAAAGTTGTTTGGTTTTGAAGGACGAATAGTTTGCAATTTAAAACACCCCCCTCAGCCAACGCGATCGGGGGCTGAGCGGGGTAAATTAGGATGATGAAAGATGTTTAGTTTTGGTCGGAGAACACGATACGCCAATAAAAAATATGGGGTTCCAGTGGAAAATCTTAACTTACCCCCACCCGCCCCCGGAGGTTGAGGGGGGGGGGAGTAAATTGCCAACTATTCCTGCTTCAAAACCAAACAAAAAATCATTTTTATTGACACAGCTATTTTTTTTATTGTCCCCTATGCACTTTTTTTTGCTATCGTAGCTAAAATTTTTATAACAGTAGTAAAACCTTCTCTCAGTGTAACTTGAAAACAAATGAAAATAGGACAAGAAGTTTTTACAATATTTTCACAAATATAATACGCTCCTGGTGTTTGGCCCATTCGTCCTTACTCACATTGTGGAGAAAATATACGGTTAAAGGAGGTAGGATATTTTTATAAAAACCGCAATAAACAAGTCAATACCGATGATAAAATAGACAATTTCCTAAGCCTCTCCCGGAGAAATGAAACTAAAATGGTTAACTCGATTTATTTTAAATTTTGTTCTTTGCGATGTGGACCAATGTTGATATTTCGTTTTACTGAAAACTTGCAATTTTGTTGTGTTTTTGTTCGATTTTCTGTTTTTGTTCAGTTGGTTTGATGTGGATTCGAAACAAGTTCATAGAGCTAATAAATAGATAACCAATTTCTCATTTTATTGAGAAAATCGTTTGGCTTGCCAATAAATAGAGACCTAGATAAAATTAGATATTAAATGTCCAATAAATTTTACGCTGGCGAATCATGTTACATGCATTATTGAATACGGCAAGTTTGCCGTACACTGTACACAAATTGCTTCATAATATCTATAAATTTAATTAATAGAATATATTATGGGGAAGGAATTACTGTGATTAAAAAACAAATTATACAAATTTCTTTATAAAATTTCTTACTGACACGGTAAAAACGACCTTTAGTTACTCTCGGCAACTTTGGCTTGAGTGTCGTCCGAACAAAATACATAATCTAGACCGTATTACCATAAGCATCGCGTCAGTGACTGAGTAGCAGGCACAGATTTCAATTCCATAGCGGCAGTTCACTAAAGGACTTTAATTGTTTTTTCTCTTCAGTTTCACATATCAAAAACAAATCTGTTTTACCGATTGTTATATCGTTTCAATTGAGTTTTGTGTTATGCGCTATTTAGTGAAACAAAACAACAACTTTTATATTAGTTTTATGTTATAGTGTAAAAAAGTTACGTCAGTTAACTTACGTTGTAAATCATCAAAACTACAACGCATTCTAAATGATCGATTAAATTGGTTTGCTCATATTAATTTCGTTTCAGTATCTACAGCATACGCTTAAATTTTTGAATTATAAAATTCCATATTTTATTTTGAATAAACAACTTGTCCAAGATAAGGAGGGCCAGTACAGGGATCTCGGAAACCGTAAAAGATACGAAGTCGGTTAAATAGAGGTAAAGTTGCGCATTTACGTGCCTAATAATATGCCGTTTAGAAAGTTTTAAAATTCCGAGTAGTTCCGGGGATATCAGGAAAAAAAACGAATTTCTGAAAAATCGTTTCATTGTTTTCCTGGGCTTTTTTTAAATCGAATTCTGAAGTAAATTGCACTTTTGCATTGCCACTTTTTCCGCTCTATCTAACAGCGTTAGTTGTTTTGTAATCCGACGAGTCGTCTTCGAAGGGCCATTATCAACTTTATTTTTTTAAATACAGTCCTGTTTTTCTGATATTGGAATATGAGAGCTTTTTTTCTCCCGAATGCAATGATGTATGACACATTGTGGTTTAATGACGTTTCGAGGGTTTTTTTGAACAACATCAGGAAATTTTGGGATACGGTGCTGTATTTCTCCTAATTTTATAAATAATATCTCATAAGTAAGCTCTAAATTTTTTACTTATGTTTCACTAGTTCAATAAATAACAAAATAATTTAATAATAAACCACAAATAAGTGAACAAAAATCATTCCAAAACAGTAATAAAACCAACAACGAAAAAAGTAAGGAACTACATAATCTGGTGTTCAAAATGATTTCCGTTATTCTCTAAGCACAAATAACATCTTCTAACTGCCACATAACAGTTTTTTTGAGATAAAATAAAACGTGCGATAGAATATCAAACTTTTTAGCATTTGTAAATTTATGTTCTATATTATCTGGAAAATAGAAAACCTCTTAAAACGCTCTCAAACGATCACAATTGGAATGTCAAGTGAAACAAATCACGCGTCACCATCCTAATTTTTTTGTTTCAAGCGCCTACTTTTCTTTTAAATCCCGAATCAACAGTTTGAAATAAGTTTGTATTTTGTTCACTTATTTGTGGTTTATTATTAAATTATTTGTTATTTATTGAACTAGTCCAACATAAGTAAAAATTTAGAGCTTACTTATGAGATATTATTTATAAAATTAGAAGAAATATAGGACAGTATCCCAAATTTTCCTGATGTTGTTCAAAAAATCCTCGAAACGTCATTAAACCACAATGTGTCATACATCGTTGCATTCGGAAGAAAAAAGCTATCAAATTCTAGTATCAGAAAAACAGGACCGTATTTAAAAAAATAAAGTTGATAATGGGCCTTCGAAGACGACTTGTCGGATTACAAAACAATTAACGCTGTTAGATAGAGCAGAAAAGTGGCAATGCAAAAGTGCAATTTACTTTAGAATTCGATCTCAAAAAGACTCAGGAAAACAATAAAACGATTTTTTAGAATTTTGTTTTTTCCGGATATCTCCGGAACTACTCGGAATTTTAAAACTTTCTAAACGGCATATTATTAGGCACGTAAACGCGCAACTTTACCTCTATTTAATCTACTTCGTATCTCTTACGGTTTCCGAGATCCATTTACTGGCCCTCCTTATCTTGGACACGTTGTATAGTACTTTGGTAATTGGTTCATTGTAACTCTAAAACGTTATGAAGTAAAATAAATAAATAGCATTCATCTGCGAACGTAGACTTAAAAATATCTGAATAGGAAAGTCTTTTACAATCTTGACTGTTTATTTTTCACTCATTTATTGCCACTTGACTTATGCTGTCGTACTGTGGGATAATTCATCATCAGTTCTTTAAAGGTTTTAGACAGCAAAACCAAGCTCTTCTGATAATTGTCCATGCCTATTACTTTAACCACTGTTAGTCAATTTTTAAATGATTTAGAACTATGGCACTATCTACACTATACATAATATATCATCTCGTCGAGATTTACAAGGACGAAAATAAATTTTTCATGCATACTCAATTTCTCACTACAAAAATGTTATTGCCAAGAAGCGAGGAATTATTCTTTGACTATGGCATTATACTGAAAATATGAAGCGTAAATCGAAATTTAAATTATTTAAAAAAGCTTAACACAGCCACTACTATTATCCGTTTCAATATAGACACGTCGTAATGATAACGTAATAGACATGACGTATATATAGTAGGGTGGTCCATCTTCATATACAGTGAGGACGTAAAGTAAGGAATAAATTCATTATCTCGCAAACTACAATTTTTTAAAAAAATCGCTCGGACCCTTCGATTTTATTTTTCGAACGCGCATATTCTGACATAAAATGTAGATATACAGGGTGTTGCAACTAAGAGTCACATAAAAAAAATTTTTTTTCTTAAATAGAACCCACTGTATACTATTGCATGTACGGATTCTTCGGAAAATCCTAAGCATTTTTCATGTAGCATGTGCTATACCTTAGCCCAAGCGTTTTGGAGTTATTCTCATTCAAAATTTGAAAATCAGATATTTCGCAATCAATCAAGACTTGCATTGATTCATGCATGCTGAGGAAAACCTGTAGTCAGCATGCGCGAAGCGCAAGAAAAGTCAAGTAGGCTTTGGAGTTATGATGCAAGAACCAAAAGAATTAATGTCAATAGTTACTGTTATTATCAGTTTTATGTGTATTTTCCTAACGTTTTACTAGTTTTCAAAAGACTCATTTCGTTTTTTCATAACTAAATTAAATTAAAATGCGGCTCACTGAGAAACAGCGCATAGAGGTTTTGATGATGATGGGCTACGGTGATAAGGTTAGAACACAGCAAGAAACTTGTGAGTTATTTAATCAAAAATACCCCAATCGTCCGCCAATATCACAATCAACATTAAGCAAAATTGAGTACAAGTTTAGGCAATTCGGTCATGTAAGAGATGTCCCTAGATTTGGTCCGTCCTCAAGTTGATGAAAATCAACAATTAGAAGTCTTACTAGCAGTTCAAGATAACCAGCATGTGGTGTCTAGGCAGGTAGCAAGTGACGTGGATATTGGAAAAACAACAGTTCATAAAATACTGCATACAAAT
The DNA here is from genome assembly GCA_963991005.1 of Barypeithes pellucidus. NCBI lineage: Eukaryota > Metazoa > Arthropoda > Insecta > Coleoptera > Curculionidae > Barypeithes > Barypeithes pellucidus. The sequence continues at coordinate 34,422,089 of OZ022556.1, forward strand.
AAATACCATCCTTATAAAATGCAAGTTCTCCAAGAACTTTTGGAAAGGGACTTTGAGAGGCGCCTTGAATTTTGTGAGCGTTTACAGGATATGTGTTTCGTAAACATAAATTTTGTAAAAAATATAATTTTTTCCGATCAGTGCACAATTTGCTTGAATGGTGACGTAAATACCCAAAATTATCGATATTGGTACGATGTAAATCCACACTGGATGAGGGAAGGACACATACAATTTAATCAAAAGATCAATGTGTGGGCTGGCGTTGTCGATGACATTGTTATAGGGCCTTTCTTTTTTGACGGAAATTTAACAGGCGAGAGATACTTGAGTTTTTTAAAACAAGAACTTGTTCCAGCCCTGGCCACCCTTTTTCCTGAGTGAGAACGTCCCGATTTGCCACATCATAATATCTGGTTGCAACAAGATGGTGCTCCCTCACATTTCGCTGTGGGAGTTCGTACATATTTGGACGATACTTTTCCAAACAGGTGGATTGGAAGAGGTGGTTTTATTGAGTGGCCGCCAAGGTCACCCGATTTAACACCACTCGACTTTTTTTTATGAGGATACCTTAAGGGAAAAGTATTCAAAAGCCAGCCTGCAAATTTAGATGATTTAAAAGATCGCATCCGGCAAGAAATTCGGCAAATTACACCCCAAATGGTTCGAAATGTTCAGCGAGAATTTGTAGATCGGTTAGGTCAGTTGACCAACGGAAGACACTTCGAACATTTACTTTAGGAAAATTATTTTTAAGTTCACCTAACTGTTTTTTCGATAAATAAGACATTTTTAAAATAATTTTATTCTTTGTTTTCTCCATGACTTTTTCCACTCTTCAAATTTTGAATGAGAATAACTCCAAAACGCTTGGGCTAAGGTATAGCACATTCTACATGAAAAATGTTTAGGATTTTCCGTACATGCAATAATATACAGTGGGTTCTATTTAAGAAAAAAAAATTTTTTGTGTCACTCTTATTTGCACCACCCTGTATATCTACATTTTATGTCAGAATATGCGCGTTCGAAAAACAAAATCGAAGGGTCCGAGCGATTTTTTTAAAAAAATTGTAGTTTTCGAGATAATGAATTTATTCCTTACTTTACGTCCTCACTGTATACATATAGGCAAAAAATAAATGTGATATTTGCGCACTCTCGGACAATGAGAAATTGTGCCGGCTTTTGATTGAACATAAGCACTTTAGGAAAAATATGTGTATTAGTGCATTAAGTAAGAAATAAAAACTTATTTTACATTGCAAACCCTCCTAAACTTCTTTTTATTGTGTTCCATATGAGAAATTTTCAGTCAATCCGTTCTTAACCTCATTATCATTATACTCCATAGTCCTTCCTCGGCTAAATACAGTTTTTGGCGTACTTGTCTTATTATCAGAAATAATAAGTTATTTACTTGCATTCTTCTTAATCGTGTTCTTAAGTGTGCCCTTTAAAGAATAACATCTAGCTTAATTCCTTCGACAAATTGTCGTATAGTAAAAATAGTGTCGAGTTAATGAATTATTGTCTACTGTCATCCCATAGTTTAAGAAAATATTCTGAAGTATTTTTGATTGGATATTATTCCTTAACGGTATTAAATTACCTTCAATTAAACAAGTTTTATATGCTATAGTTAACTATTGGAGACAGTGCTAGGTACATGGGTTATTGAAGAAACTGTGATATGTTGAAACAGAATATATATTCCAGTATAGGACAAAAAACATTGCATTACGAAACTCGAGGATTTCCTTGCTTAAAAATATTTTAAGGTAAGTTAAATTAACGGCCAAAGAACTTTCTAGTATAAATGACCTATTAATTTTTATTGTTGCCACTTATATTAAATCATGTTCACTATCCCAGTTGCTGTAAAGCCCTATATCATGATTTGGCACCTTATATCAAATATCGCATTTAATAAAATGTGCCACCTACCTAAATGTCGAAAATATTGCAACGGCGTTATTTCGACGAAAGTTACGACAAAAATGATTAAAGCTATGGTAAATTTTGAGTCTGAAATAACAAGCGATCAAGGCATTAACCGCCTTACATTTTGGAAAGAACGAAATTGTAAAAAATCTACAGATCGTTAAAGATGCATCTGAAAGATACATTGGGTCAATTATAGAATACTGTAATATTTTAACAAAAGATGAAGAACAAAGATAGTTTTTGTTACTGATTATTGTCAACGTTTTACAGACTCAACAATATTAAAATCAATGTATCTAGTAGTTATGATTGCTTACTCTTTTTGACAGATTAAAATACATACTCGTATAATATCTACATTTATGTGTGTGTATATGGTAAAACATAAATTTTAAAAAATCATATATTGGTGTTTTGTTTTGTTTTGTTTACTAACAAGTTTAATATTGTTCGAATGAAATAAAATTTGGCAAAATTGTTTAAGGGTAGAACAAACTTAGATGGTGCCCAGAATTAAAATCAGAACTTCAAAAAGATGGGCCACAAATTGTTTGTTATAAAAGGTAATATTTATATTTATTTTAAAGAAAAGTATAATAGGGCATTAGTTAATGAATATGAAGAAGAAGGCGAAGATTATAATATTATCAATATTATACAGAGTGTTTCTTAATAACATGGTAATATATAAGGAGGTTAATCTCGGGTCTATTTTCAGAAAAAACTTCATATGAACATATGTCCTAAACGTCTTAAGTTTTGAGATACAGGGTGTTAACGTTAATGACGTAAATACATGACAACTAGACTAGGTAGATAACTGTCAAAACTGTTTATGTTTACAAAACAAAATCTGCTTCGTACCTGCTAGATCCATTTTAATCTTTGTTAATACCTAATTTCATAACAGAGTGCAGATGAATGAATTTCATTTCTTTATACGAAAACTGTACGTCAAATGACAAAAATCAAGAGACGACATTTGATCGGCAAAAAATGGGAACTTCAGAAATAATTTTTATAGAAATTATTTTTATTTAAAGAATTCTTTATCGAATGCAATTCCCGCACGAACGCCACTGGTCGGAATGAATAGAAAGTATGTACAAAAATATCTAGAACAGTATAACAGATAGACGTGTTTTGGACTTCCATTGTCTTTATTTCGTTTAAATCACAACAATATTCACCTGAAGACGACTGGAGATACTTACCAGTTGAAACGTTGTGATTTAAACGAAATAAAGACAATGGAAGTCCAAAACACGTCTATCACTCATGATACAGCATTGTCTCTAACCTTCAAAGAAACAGTATAACAGATATTAATAAAAAAGGAGATTTTTTGAAAATCTTTAAATCACCCTGTCTGTATCCCAAAAGTTAAGACATTTAGGATATATCTTCATATGAAGTTTTTTTTCTGAAAATGAACCAAAGAATAACCTCCTTAAAGTTAGTTATTAAGAAACACCTTGTATATTGTAATTCACTTTAATATTTTGTTCTTATTTTGATGTAAAGTCTAAAAAAATACTTATTGAAAATTGAAAGGAATTCTATATAAATTCATATTATGTTGTTGTTTTGTCGCCGATGGATATGGCGAAAATCCCAAGATTATTAAGTTGTTTGAATATATTTATTTTTCATGCAGACTCGATAGTAATTTTGGAGTCAGAACTTGCGTTGATATTGCCCAACCACTTTTTCCCATATAATATAACAAGAAGGAAATGTCTAGGCTATAAAATATTTTATTGAAATATCGAGCAATATCGAAATTTTATCTTATCCTTTAAATATGTGACAAAATACAATAGTTCCGTTATTATTTTAAATGTACGAGAATTCTTATAAACACAGAAAAGGAGATCAGAAAATGTACAATGTCAAATTAGTTTTAATTATACTTTGGCTTAAAACGAGACGACAAAAATATATATTTTTTAATATTTCAGACTATTTTAAATTCCAAGGATATATTCACGTAAAATGATTATAATATTCCCTATACCTAAATCATATAGTTTTTGAACAATTACATTTTCCATACTTTGATAGGCTTTAGTGCTCCTTATGGTATAATTTGAGGAAAAGTACCATAGACATTCATACCTCGTGAGGGATTCGGAAAAACTGAAACGGCTTTACTTGGTTTGGTACACAGCAATTAAATAGATCGTTATACTTACAATTCATTTAAGAAAGTAATATATCTTCACTGAGAGATTATTCTTACTTAAAAAAGTTTTAACTACAATAAATACCTACATAATGGAGAATAAAAAAAAATAACTGTAAAAGTAAATGGATTTAACTGGGTACTGTAGTAGTAAAGATGCTTTATAAATTTTATCTTGCAGTTACAGCAAAGGACAGAACGTATGCTTACAAAGCCACTTACCACCGATTGAAAATATGCTTTGTTGGGACAATAGAAATATATTCTTATGCACAGAAAAAGACAGATTATGTAAGTGTTTTATTCAAGATGTGTTCTACAATATAAATATACAAAATTCAGCACAATATACTGTTTCCCAGTTTCAAATTAGACACTAAAAACGAAAATTATATATGAACGAAATTTAAATTAAGTGGTAATACAGCCAATATAAATCATCAGGTTGGTTATAGTTCTAACAGTTCATATACCACATATCAAACCGTGCACAAACGTAGTTTATTATAACATAAAACTAACTAAGACTTGTAACAACTTTTTAAAGGTTTTTGTTTTGTTTCTCAAAATAGTGCACAATACAATACAAAACTAAAGTGAAACGATATTCCAACTGGTAAAACAGGTTTCTTTTTGATATATAAAATTGAAGATAAAAACAATTAAAGTCCTTTAGTAAACTGCCGCTATGGAATTGAAATCTGTGTCTGCTCCTCTGATACTGACGCGATGCTTACGGTAATACGGTCTTGCTCTTGTGTTTTGATTGGACAGCACTCAAGCCGCATAACGCAACGTATAACGGGTAACTCCGAAAGTGGCAGAGAGTAAACAAAGGTCGTTTTTCAATCATAATATTTACCGTGCCAGTAAAAAAATTGTAGAACGAATTTTTTTTTAATCACAATAATTCCTTCCCCAGCTTATATAATAATATTTTTAAAGTGTTATTTTATTTTCACTATAAAGTAAATATTTCTAAAAGAGCAAAGTTTCTTCTAACAAGAATAAGGAATATCCAGGAAAATAGTTTTTACTATTTTCTGTTCCCAGCTAAAATAATCCTAGCAGAGATTTTTTAGTTAAAGCTTATCTCAATGTTGTAGTTTTTTTAGCCTCCCTGTGATATAATATAATTTTACATTCTAGCCCACTTGCTATCATTAAACATATTATTATATTTCTTTTGTATTTTAAATTTTAAATAACAACATAGCTATGTCGCTCTAAACGTTCACCTTGTAGGTATGTCACTGGAATGCCTTTTAATCGAACCTTATTGTACCGTATAATTTATCGAAATTACCTTCATTTAGTCACGGAATTCTTGCATACACTTCCTTCCTCGGAGTCACGACATAACTAGAATTTTTTGTATTTTAATTAAAATCACATTACCTATATGGAAACTTTATTAGCTAGCGATTTTATTTAATAAATATCCAATTAGCTTATCCGCAGTTGTCCACATGTTGAAATTAGTTTTAGAAGTGATATTTATAGTTTAAGTTGGTTAAATTTGAAACTATGAGGAAGTTAGCGATATAACAATATTCAAAGACATTTCATCGCAGGTCCTATTTTAATTTTCTTGAATGAAAGGAACTGAGAAGTTACCCTCGCAACTTTGGGTTTGTGAACTCGCGCATTGTCATGAAGGATCATTGAATTGAACTGCAGAAATTTCACAATTTCGTTCCAAACTAAGATTTAAATTCATGTACCGGTTTGCTTTTGATGATATTTCTACAATTTCATCATAGTTCCTCTATGTTTATGGTCAGGCCTAGCATACAATGCAGCAGATCCATATTCAGGTAGATGGATGACGCGTAACGACAGTCTGTGTGTTTGACGCGTAACGATAGTCTGTGTGATATTGACGCGTGTGTGTTTAAGAACATTTTTGCTTTAGTGTGTTTTTCCTTACTTAACTATTAATGTTAGGTTGTTTTTTAATTATTAATTTTATTTCGTGGTCAATTATAGAAATATTTATTTTGATATTTGGCATTTCCTCCATATTTTCGCCAGCACGCAGCCACTATGAAAGGGGGGTATTTTTATGACCCAAACCAAAATTTCTTTGATCAATAACGGTACGAACAAACTCCTGGTTGATCCAAAACCACGTTGGCCATAAGCTATCAGGCTGACGATAACTAATTGGAACATCATAATGATTATTGATGCCTTTTATATTATAAAGCTCAATAGAAAAAAAAATCTGATTGTATAAAATCGCTGAAGCACAGATGGCGCAGCTGCATTGAATTGAGGTTAAGGGAGTATACATACAGGGTGTTATGGAAATAACTTATTATATTTAAGTAGGTGACTCCGTGGGGGTGTCCTAGATAAAGTCTATAATATACTTTTTTTAATCGAATATCTAAATTCTAAGGTAAAAACCCTTCTTGCTTACATGCTATCGCACCGCTCCATCTGGTTTCAGTTAGCAACAATGTAGCTCAATAGAGTAAACTACAGTGATGCCAGATCACACAGCGTGCCTCGCCCTTGCTTGGATAACTGCCGCGCGCGTATTGATATATTTAATCTTCAGTATGTTTTAATACTCGATGTTGAAACGACGTTGCCGAGGGTTCCACGTGTTGATGAATACGAATTTTAAACGTTTTGTTAGTTGTAGCATGACTTGATTTTTTTTCTGTTGTGACATAATTCATAATATTAAATATTGTGATGTGATTTCAAATTTGTGTGATATTATCTACTGTTGTTTCTCTTGCAAAACCTACTTTTTGTGTTTTATTTTTTTTTGGAATTTAATTATGAAACGGATTATTTTAAAATAAGATCGAAGGTAAGAGAGTATGTACCTTAAAATTGTAGTTTTTTTTTTTTCTAAAAAGTTTGAAAAAGAAGTGATAATACGGGTCAAAGACATGCATCTTGTCCTTGCCTACAATGCGCTGACCTGTTTTGAGACTTGAGGCTCAATAAATTAATGATTGCGAACGTCGTCAGTAGCGGCCACGTAAATTTTCAGATTTCATATTAAGTGCATATTTCGCTTAATAATTCTAAGCGCCATTTATGGTTATTTTTCTTCAATTTATTTTCATCTCAAGAATTGCCGGTTTAAATATAATAAGTCATTTCAATAACACCCTTCATATTGAAAAATAAAATTATTTAGAATATCTCGTGTTACATCGTTAGGGACAAAATTTTCTAAGAGCGTCTGGTATCTAAAGAACTATTTCTTACTCGACTGCGGCATTTGCAACAGAAATTGCTGTTCTCAAATCACGTTCAGCCATAATAATTTTTATCAACAACGTGTAGGTCTCTTCCTGTTTCCCTGCCTTGACCGACTTGTGGGCATATTCTTTGGCTTTTTCCATATTTCCAAGCTTCATATAACACTGTGCTAAAAGAGAGTAAAATTATATTACAAGCACTATAATAATACAGGGTGTTATGGAAATGACGTATTATATTTAAATGTGGGTGTCCTAGAGAAGCGCTACATATTTTTTTTTTTTAAATCGACCGATTTAAAAGTGGGGTAATAAACACTGTTACTCACAGGTCAGTCCGCGCTACTGTACAACATTTCACTCAGATCCAATGGCAATGTTGCCAAACTTAATGTAAAACTGAAATTCCATATAAAATTATAAAAATAAATTATTTTCTACCTACTTGTATTTATCCTTATACCTAAAGAGCGAGGAAATCCAGGCACAGACACAATCAGTTTTTTTTCTTTTTCATGGGAACACTCCTGGAAACACTTTATGTACACACAGTAATAGTGAAACAGAACCGATAGTTAGCTTTTGAAAATACAATAATACAGATTATACTACAGATTATGAGATTTTATTACACGCGACGAAATTTGACGTCCAGAAGAAACGCGTCAATAGAAACAATATTCAAAGATGATTTATGGACGGGCAAGATACACGCGTATACCGAAAAAACAGAGACACAACGTATCCGGCCGCTGGTTGGTCTTCAACTAACAGACGCAAGCGTGAAACTACTTCGCTCAGCCGATGTAAGGCGTACTAGTGACGTACGTGGCTATTATTATTCCATATGTTTTTCGGGTTGTTTAAAACATAGTCCGTCGTAAATGTTCTTCAATTAATTGTACAAAAAGGTATTACAGAATGGAAAAGTGTTTAAATTATTTTATTTTGTCTAAAGAGTTTAAGGTGTACATATGACAACACCGGCCAGAATTCCTTGATTGCTTACATGTATCGCAGTGCCACACAGGTGTTTTTCTGGTTTGACGTCATGTCACTTTTACCGCTGAATGAATTGAAAGCGCCATTTCTGGCTATTTTTCTTCAATTTGTCTTTATCTCAGAAATTGCCGGTTTAAATATAATACGTCATTTCCATAACAACCTGTATAATAATTTAATATTTTGAAAATATTTTAAAATCATGTTAATATTAAATAGATGACTTTTCTCAATGATGCAATAGTATTAAGGGAGAGTGAGGCAACTTCGACATATTAAGCTTTTTAGGGTTAAAAATAAAATTTCGGAATCAGATTGCAAACACGTAGAGGGAAAAGAAGAAAAGATGACAGTAAAAAAATATGTTTTTATTATTAATGTTAAATGGAAAACTTGCCTCTATTTGTGGGTTAAGTTGGACAATGTAATTTTAACGAAAATTTTAATTTAATTTCTACACAAGTCACAGCAAAAAGTAGATGAGTTGGTCTCTTCAAAATTAGTACCTTCTTCGTGAGACCATTGATGACACTGACAATACTATCCAGTTTTTCTCCGCCGTTCCATATTTTTCATGACAATAGATGCAAACTGTTTAATTTTCATCTTCTTCTTTGGTCTTAGATTTAGCGGTTTTTCTTTTTATATAAATAAAACAAAACAAAACGTCTAGCTTGTATTCAGCGGAATTTGTTTTTCTTGATGAAGCCATAGCCTTGATGATGGCCTTTTAGAGGCCGAAAGCGCTAGGCGTTGGTAGAATTTGAAAAAAAAATATTTTATTCATATGACAAAATCAGCGTACAACCTCCTCTCCCCTATCATTTTCTAGTTCCGTTTTAATTTCTGTCTTTTTTTGTTCCACTAAATTTCTTGTTACACCTTTTTACTTTTTGAGAACTTAACTTAATTTCAAGTTGTTTTTTTTCATTGGATCAACATTTTTGGTAACGGAGTTATCTCGCTAATAGAGATTTTTCTATTTTCTCTTATTTGGTGCTCGCTATAACGGCGACTTTAAGGACCCCGGTTGTGGATTTAAAAAAAGGATTAGTTACTATTTTGATATCCACAATTAGGTCAATAAGTTATTTAATGTTAACAGCGAATTCTCTTGCAATTCGACAATTCTAACTTGTCCCAGACACATGTGACAAAGTTGCCCCACCTATGCGGAATATATAAAAATATTACAAGTTATTAAACAAGTGTCACACTTACCGCCTGATATGTCGTACTTGCAAAATAAATGGCCCAAGTTACTGTGTAATAATTAGCAGATAACACGAAGTGTTCTATCGAATCGAAAATTTGATCGAAACACTAGCCAATTCTTAAATCGTTATTTTAAAAAACTCGATTTCTACGTTTTTCGCGCAAGCGTCACAACTACCTCGTTGAAAGTTAAAGTACAACTAACTCTTTATCTAGCGCGCGCATCGACCTTGTTCAGGAGTTTCCGAATGAGATCGCATTGGCGGACTTGCCCCGCCTGTCGAAGTTGCCCCACTCTCCCCTAATATTGCTTTAGAAATTAGATTTAATTTTTAGTAAGTAGAAAAATAATACATTTTCAATATGTATTATGCAACCAACTTACACTTTATATGTTTTTAACTAAGAACTTACCGATAAAATAATTAAGTTGCCAATCAGAATTTTTAGAAAGGGACTCCGCTTCCTGATACGCATTTAAGGCCAAACGATATCTTCGCGTATCATACCTTAAACACATAAAAAAGAGGTCAGTACTTTTAGAATTGAGGAAGCAATAATTTTGTTTCAGTGGAACACATCAACCAAGCAATCAAGAAAACTTATTTTGTAGTGTCGGGTGTCGCGGTGCTTTTTTTATCGCTGATAATTTGATGGTGGAATTGCACGCATTTTTTATATACAATTTGATATTCTTAAGATCAATATTAATATTTCCGCATGATTCAGACAAGTTGCCTCCAGATTTTAAATGGTATCCATTAAGCATCCTTGCTATGTTCATGTACATAACATAACGAAGCACGGCACACATGTTTTAACATGTTTGAACTTCGCACATCATGGAGTATTGACATTAGTCATATAAACAAAAAATATGTACCAAATATACAGAGTCTTACAAATTCAGTCTTTGGGATTTCGGAAACGGCAAGAGATACGAAGTCGGTTAAATTGAGGTAAAGTGTTAATTATGGGCCAAATAATAATATGCCGTAAAAAATTTTAAAATAAATACAGGGACTTTCAAAATATTTGAAAAAACAAGAATTTGCGTTCCGGTTTTTATTTTTTCCTGACTTTGTTCGAAGAGAAGTATGAATTTAGCATTCTCATTGCTACTTTTTATTCTACACAGGATGGCATTATCAGATCTTTCATGCGACTTCTTTGTGCAACCATGATCAACTTATTTTTTTAAATACAATAATCTTTTTGTTCAAGTTATCAAAGAGGACTAAAATCTACGTTCAGTGGTATACAACACTTACTGGTTTTTCGACGTTTTAGTCCTTAAATTGAACATCTTCATTAAAACACCCTTAGTACGTTCCTGTAATTTACTTTTTTTTTAAATTCGATAATTCGAAAATGTAAAACTCTAAAAGTGCTAGCTTTAAGAGTAAAATTTTATTTATATTAATGCAATAAATTAATTGTACATACTACGCTAAGTAGAAATGTAATAAAACTGAAATAAAAAAAAAACAGTAGTAGAACGTAATAACAATAACAATTAAAGACAGATATAGCAATAATAATTTGAAAATCTTCTGTGCCTTCGACATAAAAGTAAATTACAGGAACGTACTAGGGTTATTTTAATGAAGATGTAGATTTTAGTCCTCTTTCATAACTTAAACAAAAAGATCCAGGCCCGTATTTAAAAAAATTTGATGATTGTGACCTCAAGACGAAACATTTTTGGACTTCTCATCGAACAGGAAAAAATAAAAACCGTAACGCCAAATTTTAGATTTATCAAAATATTTTGAAAGCCCCTGTATTTATTTTAGATTTTGGGCCCATAATTATGCTACTTTGCCCCAATTTAACCGATTTCGTATCTCTTACCCTTTCCGAAAACTGTGTAGATACTAAACCTGTACTAAATATATACTGAAAATATACTAAATATGCACTAAATATGTACTAAATATCGCTTTCCCGGAAAACAATGACTCAACTGCAAAATTATGAAATTTTTACTTCATCTACTAAATTAATTCCTTTATATGGTAAAACAACGACGAAAGTAAGTGTACTATCGCTAGCGTCACCACAAATAATTCCAATACTTTCAATAACAATATATGTTCTCAATTTAATTAAATCTAATAATAAAAAATTAATTTCGTTTTTCGTCTCTCTTGAAAAATTGATAGTTTTGCAGTTGTGTCATTGTATGTGTAAGTATGTACTGAATATGATTTATAGTAGAAAAATAAATGACTCAATTTAGATTGCGAAAGTAACATATTATTGAATAATTATTTAATTTAATCAGAAAGCGTAGTTGGAGTTTATTATACAAGAATGATCATATCCCAAATTCGTTTTAACTAGATAATAATAATTCTTTAATTCGTATCATTAATATTTCTATTCTTAAATCTGGTTAAATTGGTTTTGCATTTCCTTTTTTCTAAGATTAATATAACTTATTATATTATTATTTATACGAGTTACTCAAACGGGAAGATTATATTTTATTATGGATTACACACAGTTATAACCATGCTAAGATATTTATGAGAAATAGACTAAACGGATATACTTACAAACAAGTCGCTAACTCCTTTAAGATAATTACATTTTTTGGATTCAGTTTCAAACATTTTTGGAAAGTTTCCAGAGCCCCTTGAATATTATCTTCTGCTTTTAATATGATACCCTTAAAAGTAAATGTCGTAATCATAATAATATACTGGTGTACGAAAAAATGATTTATCCCACTAATAATGAAACATTATGTTGCTTCCGGAAATGTTAAAACTGATTTTTGGATATTTATATTTGATGTGACCCTGGCAGTGAACGAAGAGTTAAAATTGAGAGAAAAATGTTGAATGTGCTGATTCAAAAAATATATCGTTTTTTCGGGTTTGTTTACTACTTACTACTTTTAGAGGGTTAGAAGTTTAAACATTTTTCTATTTTAAAACCTTACAAAAAAATCAGATGATGGTTTAGGATTCTTTTGATTTATCAAAATGAAAACCTTATATGTAATATATATTTTGAAAGCTTCCCAACATGTAATTTTATAAAAACTCATAACACTTTATAAGGGAGAATCTCTGCGTCATATAAACCTGTTCAATTCTTACATAATATACGCGTACAGAATATTATGAAATGTGTATATATTTTTTTATATGGGTTTGTTCGGGTTTGTCCAAATTATCTATCCACTAACGTATGTCAGTGTCAGAAGTAATAAAATATGTCTATTTTGATTGGAAATTTATTTTATTCATAATTTAACAACTGATACCATGCTATAAGCTTTATAATTGGATGTTTATACAACAGACATGGGTCTATGCTTTTTTCTAGTAAGTGTTTTTGGCCTTACATGGGCGATAAATAAATTAAAATGGAAGTTTTCCATGGACAGTATTGGACATGGACATTATTGGTAATTTTCATATTATAATATCGTTGAAATTAGCAACCTAACAGTATTTTTGACGCAAATATTTAATATTTTTGGGTTTAGAAGTATATGTATATTATATTTTTCCATTAAAACTATAAATTTAAGCATTAAAGTTTATAATGAATTTAAATTAATGATGAATCTCAAACTTAAGATATTAAGCTAAAGCTCCTAGTTTTCTTTTTAGAATATATATTCTAGACTCTGATCGAATTCCAATAGAAAAAAAAGCCTCTTTTAAACTATTTATTCAAGATATATTATCTTTTGCGAACAACTTGAAAGAGCAGAAGCCGCTTAGCGTTTAAAGTCCATTACAGGGAATATTTTAACAGGATAATATCTATAAATAACAATATAAAATATAAGTGAATAATACTTATAATAACTGATCAAAGATCTATTTTCTATGTGCATAAAGGTTAAACGGCCGACTGAAATAAGTCGGCTTACTTTTGAACAGGGAAATATTTAGCAAGCGAACAAACCAGAAATTGAAAAATTAGTTTTATTTTATCTTAGTTCTTAGACGCGCTTCCTAGCATAAGCATCGTACCTAGTGTGTTACGTGTGCATTTTGCTTTGTTGCGTTCTGTTTGTTTGTTGTTGTTGTATACTACCAAGGCATCTTCTAACGTACTTTTGAATATCTATTTGGATACGTAGCTATATGCCTAGGACTTTTATTTGGATACCCAGTAAACGTCAAATGGATCCAGAATTTTTTTAATTACTTAATTATTTAAAAACTACTGAACTGATGCCAGTGATGACTCATACATAAAAATGCTTTGCAATGATCAGAGTCAGAAAAAATATTTTAAAAATAGGGCTGTTTAAAAGACATGGATACACAGCAAAAATTCACTAAAGACATGGATATGCAGTAAAAAATCACTAAAAGATGCCTTTTATAGGTACTACGTACAAAAATGTAACTTTATTCCCTGACATTATGATTAGGTACTTATATCTAATTAAAATATTTAATTAAACTATAACACCACAGCTACAGACAACAATATCCTTAGAAATAAACCAATAGTAAATATTTAATAGCTGATATATTTTTTTGTCCTCTTTAAATAACATTAACTGAATCAAAAATTAATTTTGAAATTATTAGAGCTGATATTGGTCCAGCATGCGCATCCTTATAGTGTTTGCAAAAATATTTTATTTTAAGAGATAATTCTTGTTTTTTTGATTTCGATCAAAGCATAGAACACCATCAGTATACAGTAGAAAATATATTTTTGTGCTCGTATGATACTTACATATGAAATTGTGAACTTAAACCCCAAATTCACACCTTGTATATTTAGGAAATGTAATATAAGCATTTGACTTAATGAGAAAAATTATTATAGGCTTAAATTTTATGTTTAAAATTTAATTTTAACGGAAAAACAAATAATATGCAATAAGGAAAGAAATGGTAATTTAATTCCAAACTTAAAAACACGATACTCTTTTTTGCATTATTCTATCTTAAAAATGCTATTTTAACATCCTGTACTGGACCACAGATTTTAAGATCTTAATTACCTAAATGATAATTAAAATCGCACAAGATGTTGGTTGGCATTCGAAAGGGAGTCTATTTTAAACCTGCGGTAATTGACGTGGGTTCTTTTAGGGTTTAAGTTTGCTTATGGATATTTAAGGTAGTTTGATTAATTAAAAGTCATAATTAATCTTAAAACTATTTAATAATAAGAAAGTAAGTTTAGATAAATTAACATAATTAAAAATGTCTTCCATAATCTTCAAAACTCACTGTTCATAGTTTCACATGCAAAAATCATAGTTCATTAACATGATGCAAATTATTATAAATGTCTACAACTTTGTACTGCGTACATTCTTTCATTGTTCTTTTAGCACTGGATAAAATAGTCAATGTTTATAAGGTATCTTAACTTACATACAAACATCTTACAGCTGGTAGTATTTCGTTCCCGAACACACACTTAAGAATAGGTCGTTGCACTAATTCACTGTTGTAAACAACCAAGGGTCGATAAGTAAGCCCTCCCGGTTTCTTATAATATACATTGTTACTGAGATATTAATAGTGAACTTTTAGATATTTATTTGAACAAAATATCTTTAAACTTTATTCTTAGTTACTGACTAACCCATGATGGCTAAATAGAATATCTTATTATTTAATTCTGGACTGATCTTAATAGAGACTGGAGTAAGTACGGAATCTCGAATCTTGAATAATCATTTTCTTTGCTGTGTTTCGTGGTTTTGTTATATTGCCCCCCTTTTCCAAATGGGCAAGGAACTAAAATTAGAGGTATGTCCAAAAAGTTTAGGTCTCGCCTGATTCGTTGGTTCATTTGGGTCAAGTCAAACGGGAGAAACAATTAAGGAAGCAGTTAATTTTTATTACCTAGGAGGTATCCCATTAAGGTGTAAAAAACCATTAAGTTAATCGTTTATTTCGGTGATTAGAACACCTGCAGGCTATTAAGGAAGTAATAACCATTAAATTTAATTGCTTGTTTAGGTAATTAAAATTCGTTGATATTTTAGAATATTATTTTTAGTTTATATCATAGCTATTCTGGGAATCTGTGGATCCTTCCCATAATTGTTTTGATCCAATAAAATTGATTTGGGCGTATTTAAAAATATGTGCGTGGGTCAAAAATACCTTACAATCTATCTCTTTTCTATTTCCTATGACTTTCTTATTTTAGGATATTTTATCCAGATATATTATTATAATATTTTGGCGATTTTTATAAAATGGCATAAATATTTGGGCTTTTAATGCAATTTTAGAATTAATTCTTATTTCGTACATTGAATAGAGTTAATTAAATATAAATAAAGCCAGGGGCGTAACATTCCTCCCTCCTATATAAAAAAAAGAAATAACATAATAATTTCTTTTTTCCTTCTTTGATTTTTTAATATTACTTACTGCTCTACTAACTTACTTTAACTAATAATTTCATTGCATTTACATATCTTGCCATAATATGAATTACTCCCAAAACATAACTACCTAGCAATTATTAATATAAAGCATTATATATCTTAACACGTTAAGTTTAATAACTCCATACCGTGATTATTGTTTTAAACACTTGCTCTGCTTTTATAATTTCACTCACTTCGCGAATTTCAAATGCATAGTTCTATTCATTGTTTATGCTTTAGTCAATTTCACTTCATTGAGTCCAATTTTTACAATATATACGTTAATACATATAAACCTAATTTATATCTTTACATTCTCTTAATGCCAAAATATCGCTTCAATATCTATATTTTATAACATTTCGAACATATCCTAGGCAAATCTTTTACTTTTATGGGCAATAATCTTTTAAGTAACTTGGTTTACGACTAGTACGTCCACTTCTAGTAGTAGAAGATTCTGCTTCTTCTGTTAGATTATTTTCAGTTTTTTGTTCGCTTTCAATTACGGCGTCATTTACTTCTTCTTCACTACTTTCATATTCAGAAACTTCTGTCTCTAGATGGTCTATAGATCTTTCTATATCAGCATCGAAATCGTCTTCTTGTATTTCCCATTCTGATCCTCCAACTTCCGGTTCTTCATTTTGATTTGACTCTGGTACATGTGGTATATAATACATAAATGATGCTTCTTGAGTTTCACTTCTATCATTTTCATATGATCTACTGTCTTTAGGAATTTCTTCTTTGTTATCTTCTCTATGACCAGCCGGACATTTACAATGCTTTAATCGGTTAACATGTACTGTTTGTATTTTTCGGCCATTTATTTCTTGAATTCTATATGTAACAGGCCCTAAGACTTTAATTACTCGATACGGTCCTGTCCAGTTAGGTTTAAACTTTCGTGGGAGATTATTTGTTCCTTTTATATTAGGGGTATATAGGTATACTCGGTCTCCTATCTGAAATTGTTTATTTCTAGCTTTTCTATTGTACTGGAAACATTGTTTATCTGCTGTGCCTTCTAGCTGTTTTATAGCTTCTTGGTGAGCGTACTGCATTCTATGTTGCATTTCCGTAGCATAATTTTCATCTAAATCATATCTTGGTTCAATTGGATTAGTGATAATGTGTTGTGGTAGCTGCATATCTCGACCATACATTAAAAAAAATGGACTTTCCTTAGTTGATTCATGTATATTGTTGCGATAAGCCATTAGTGCAAATGGTAACCAGACATCCCAGTCGGCATTGTCGTTGGTAATATAATGTTTAATCATACCTTTTAGGCTTTTATGGAAACGTTCAATCATACCATTACATTCTGCATGATAAGGTGTTGTTTGCAATTTTTCTATACCCAAAATTTGGCATACTTTTTTAAATAATTGCGATAGAAAGTTTGTTCCGCAATCTGTTAAAAGTTGTCTTGGTACTCCATATCGTATTATGATATTCTCTACAAATGCTCTTGCTACAGTATCGGCTGTAGTATCAGGCAATGGAATAGCTTCTGCAAAACGCGTTAAATAGTCCATACATGTTAAAATGTATTTATTTCCATTTCTTGTTCTATTTAAAGGTCCAACAATATCAATACTTATTCTTCCAAAAACGCTATGCGGTACAGGTAGTTTTTGAAGGTACGCAGGAGGTTGATAATTTGTCTTTGTGATATTACATGAGTGACATTGTTCACAATATCTTTTAACGTCTTTGGTCATTCCAGGCCAATAAAAATCTCTTCTAACCAAATCTAAAGTTTTCTGTTGACCACCATGACAAACCATTGGTGAATTATGATATAATTTTAGTACATCTGGCACTAAGCTACTTGGTGCTACTACTTTGTCATGTCTTTCAAAATCTCTTCTTTTAGCATATAGCATTCCATCTTCCATGGTATAATAAAATCCTGAAGGATCTGGTAAATTATTTATAATATTTCGCAATTTATAGTCGTCTTGCTGTTTTTGTTTTATTTCTTCTCGGCTCCATATTACGTTAAGTATTGGGCTTCCTTCATTAACTTCTCTAATAAAACGTATCTCGTTAGTTTTCTGCTCATCAGGAGGTTGTGTGCTTCTTAATCTTGTTAAAGCGTCCGCATTTTTATTCTGTCCTGCTGCACGATAGTCAATTGTAAAACTATATTCCATTAAAAACATTGCCCATTTGGCAAGGCGTGAACTACCATCTTTGATATTTAAAATATATTTTAGTGGTTTGTGATCACTGTAAATGTAAAAATGTGTGCCTGTTAAATAATATTTAAACTTCTTCACCCCCTCGACTATTGCTAGCGCTTCTCGTTCAATGGTAGAGTATCTGGTCTCTGCAGGTAATAATGTTCTGCTATGAAAATATATAGGATGTTCCATATCTCCGTATTTTTGACTAAGAATAGCTGATATACTCGTCTTGCTCGCGTCAGTAGCAAGAATAAATGATCTTTTATAATCAGGGTACTTTAACACAGGTGGAGTTACTAGAGCTCTCTTTAATGTGTTAAATGCTTCTTGTTGCTTTTCTGTCCAAATAAATGGAACATTTTTCTTAGTAAGTAGTGTCAGAGGCTGTGAAATCTCTGAAAATCGTGGTACAAATCTGCGATAAAATCCACACAATCCTAAAAATGCTCTTATTTCTTTTACTGTCCTAGGTACTGGATAAGTGTCTACTACTTTTGTTTTCATAGGATCAGTAGCGCATCCTTTACTTGAAATAATATGTCCTAAATAATTAGCTTCTTTCTGTATAAAATGGCATTTAGTTGGCTTAAACTTTAAATTACTTTTCCGCATAATTTCAAATACATTTCTTAATTCTTTTAAATGCTGATCTAATGTAGAGGTGTATACAATTACATCGTCCATGTATACTAAGACTGATTTTCCAATTAATCCAGAAAAAATGCTGTTCATAAATCGCATGTATGTGCTTGGAGCATTCTTTAATCCCATGGCCATTCGTTTATATCGGTAGGTTCCATTTGGTATAATTATAGCTGCTTTATCTCGATCTCTTTCATCGAGTTCTATCTGAAAATATCCACTTGCTAAGTCCATGGTAGAAAATAGACTTGAACCTGTCAAGCTGTCAATGGTTTCTTGTATATTTGGCAAGGGAAATATGTCTGACCTGGTATATTTATTTAATTCCCTAAAATCTGAAACTAGGCGAAATTGTGGCTCCTCGCCTGGGTGTAGTCTTTTTTCTATTAATATAACAGGAAAACTCCATGGGGACTGGCATTCTTCTATAATTCCATCATCTAACATTTTCTTTATTTCTTTCTGTAATATCTCTCTCCTATGATATGGTACACGATACGGTTTCTTACAAATCGGAGGTATATCTTCAGTAATAATACGATGTTTAATGTCACTAGTGCATGACAATTGCTGATTTGGCGATTTAAAAATGTCTATATATTCTTCAACTAATTTTCTCAACTTCTGTTCTGCTTCCGTATTTACATTTAATAAGTTCAATTTTTCCAAAATTTCTTTTTTATCCTGTAGTGTGACATTTCTTATAACTTTCCCTTTATTTCCATTATATTTATTATAATCAACAGTTTCTGTTTCATAAGCGTGCGCCACCACTGTTTTACTTGGCAATATTATTTCATGCTGAGCTACATTCATTATTTTTATTGGTACTTCTTCCCTTTTCGTACATAAACTTCGGCCTACTAATAAACCCATTGGATTCCTTTCATAATCTTCTATAACAACATCTGGCGTCTGTATATCTTTATACTTCTGTATTTTCACCATTAATACTATTTCACTTCTTGCAGGGATCTTAAGTGTCTCTTTAATACATACATTAAAATATTTCGAAAATTGAGTGTCGTCAATTTTCTGAGTATACTTTATTCCTTGTGAATTGTCCTCCTTTCCATAAATTTTCTGTGTATTCTCTTCACTATTTTCCTTGATTCCGGCACTACCTTGTGCACTGCTTCTATTTCCTTGCTTAGGTATAACTTCTTGATTTCCTTTCCTTGAATTTGTCAAAATACTCGTTTTACTTTTCTTCACGTCTTTTTCTTCTAAATCTGTAATCTTCTTTTCTTCTTTCTTGGCAACTTCACTTTTTATTTTTGATTTCTTACCTTTCTTGGATGCTACTTCATTTACTCTTATTTCAGAATTTTCCGGTTCTCGGACGTCCTCAACTTTCATTGGAAAATTTCTTAGGTTTGCACATTGCGGATAATCAAGATGGAGGTCAGCCATCCTATTATCGGAATTCATCGCCACTGACCTTAACGACGAACTCACCTTAGATTTATCTTCCAAGGAAGTTGTAATTCTTCTAAAATTTTCTTTTAAATCATCTGCCATATTTTTCATTTCCTTCCGAAGACTTTTTACTTCATTCTCTATTTTATAAAACCTCTGATCCTCTGACGAAGTCACTTGTGCTATACACTGTTTTTCCTTTTCTAACGGAATACACTCTTCTAGTATATATAATTGTCCTTCCGCAAAATCAATTTTTACTCCATATTTCGTAAGAAAATCTATTCCTAATATAATATCCGAGCTAAAGCTTCCTTTCTCTATTACTACAAACTCGTGTGTAACAGGCTTGAAAGGTCCTATATTAATAGGTAAGCATACACTTCCATACTGCGGAATAAGTCTTCCTTGTACATCCCTTAAACATATTTCAATATCCCTTAATTGAAATCCTTTAGCAAAATCTGCGTTTATTAAAGAAACGGTTGCTCCCGAATCTACTACTCCCGAACATTGCGTTCCATTTATTTCTAAAGTAATCACATTACGTGTATCTTCATCTGTAATACAGTCTAAAATCGAAAACTTTCGTTCACTCTTCGCTTTGCTATTTTCACAATCTCTATCCTGCTTTAAAAACGATTTATTATTAAACTCGTTAATATTCCTATAATAATTACTTTTCCTATAATAATTATTCCTGTAATTATTCTTATCAAAATTATTTCGGTTATAATTATTTGATTCATATCTAACGCTTCCTCTGGAATAAACTGTACCATTTTCTAAAAGTTCATTGTTTATATTGTTTCTGTCGGCTTCTAATGTTTCTCTACCTGCTCTTCTCGGGACACTTTTATTTTTAATTTCAGAGTCATATCTTTCATTTTCAAAATATTTTCTTTTATTTTGACAAGTTCTCCACATGTGTCCTAATTCATCACAATTATAACATTTGATAGTCAAAATTCTAGCATTTTCATTCCGCTTTTCTTTACTTTCAAATTCCTTTAAATTTAAAATCATTTCCTCGGTTTCTGCATACTCTAAAGCATCCGATAAACTTTTTGGCTGTTTCGATAAAACATTTTGTCTGATTGGTGTAATTAAACCTAATGTAAATTGTCGCAGAATATCGGTTTCCAAATTTTCTTCCAAAATTTTTATAATAGCTGGCGTTCCAGAAATATTCACCGCTTTTCTTCCTAAAATCTTAGTGCGTGCTAAATACTGTCGGCATGTTTCACCTATTTCTTGTGTACAAGCGATAAATTCTTTCAAATCCTGCCCTGGTAATTGCTTTTCTTTAAACTCATTTAAAATATTATTTTTAAAATATGTCCAATCTGTTGTATTTTTGACAGAGGATTCAGAATCTACATACTGTTTTGCAATTCCTTTTACTTTTAATCTACATATTGCTAATTTTTGTTTATCATTCCAGTTACTTAAAATCGCATATTGCTCTATTATCTCGAAAAAATCAAAAATATTTGTGGTACCATCAAAATTCATAATATGTTCCAATGTTATAATTACATTAGTTATTGTCGGCGAAACAGGACTTACAATATTTTTCTCATCCTTACTACTCATTTTAAAAATCTAAGGAATACCCACTTAATTAATTTAATAAAAATGCTTGTTCAAAAAAATCTTTAATAAATAATTCTTCTGTTCTCGGTAACAGAATCTTTCAAAATTATCGAAAATTAGAGTTAACTTCAAAAATTATTTCAATTCTAAACACTAAACTTTTCGTTCCAAGAATTTCATTTAAATCTTAAAATAATAACTTTAAATTTTCAAATTATTTAATGAAGAAAATCAATTTAAAAAAAATTTCCAAAATTTTTTCAAAATACAAACAATTTTACGTTCTTTTACCCCTCTGAAAAAATATAAATATTCACACAAAATCAAATATCATGCACAATGCCTATAAATTAAAAAAAATCGAAAAACGTTTTATGACTTTTACTGAACATACCCTTATATATCCTTTATAAAGCAAACCTATGACAAACACAATATTGATGCGTAAATTTGCGGCTTTGAAAAATTTTGCAAATTATCAAAACGGCCATACACTTCTACAATATTTACTGTGTTATTTGTCATTATTTTAAACTGGCAATTCAGAAAACTTTTTGCAAATAATCCATATAATATTTGGCAATCTTTTCCTTGTCTGTTAGCAATGATTTTAACAGTTTCAAACGTGCATAAAATTTTGCAAAACAACCATGACATTTTGTCACAAAAAAAATTTTTCATCACGTGGTAAATTTATTTTCTTTGCCAGAAAATTCAAAACCCTATCAGACCTGACACCATTGTACTGGACCACAGATTTTAAGATCTTAATTACCTAAATGATAATTAAAATCGCACAAGATGTTGGTTGGCATTCGAAAGGGAGTCTATTTTAAACCTGCGGTAATTGACGTGGGTTCTTTTAGGGTTTAAGTTTGCTTATGGATATTTAAGGTAGTTTGATTAATTAAAAGTCATAATTAATCTTAAAACTATTTAATAATAAGAAAGTAAGTTTAGATAAATTAACATAATTAAAAATGTCTTCCATAATCTTCAAAACTCACTGTTCATAGTTTCACATGCAAAAATCATAGTTCATTAACATGATGCAAATTATTATAAATGTCTACAACTTTGTACTGCGTACATTCTTTCATTGTTCTTTTAGCACTGGATAAAATAGTCAATGTTTATAAGGTATCTTAACTTACATACAAACATCTTACAGCTGGTAGTATTTCGTTCCCGAACACACACTTAAGAATAGGTCGTTGCACTAATTCACTGTTGTAAACAACCAAGGGTCGATAAGTAAGCCCTCCCGGTTTCTTATAATATACATTGTTACTGAGATATTAATAGTGAACTTTTAGATATTTATTTGAACAAAATATCTTTAAACTTTATTCTTAGTTACTGACTAACCCATGATGGCTAAATAGAATATCTTATTATTTAATTCTGGACTGATCTTAATAGAGACTGGAGTAAGTACGGAATCTCGAATCTTGAATAATCATTTTCTTTGCTGTGTTTCGTGGTTTTGTTATATTGCCCCCCTTTTCCAAATGGGCAAGGAACTAAAATTAGAGGTATGTCCAAAAAGTTTAGGTCTCGCCTGATTCGTTGGTTCATTTGGGTCAAGTCAAACGGGAGAAACAATTAAGGAAGCAGTTAATTTTTATTACCTAGGAGGTATCCCATTAAGGTGTAAAAAACCATTAAGTTAATCGTTTATTTCGGTGATTAGAACACCTGCAGGCTATTAAGGAAGTAATAACCATTAAATTTAATTGCTTGTTTAGGTAATTAAAATTCGTTGATATTTTAGAATATTATTTTTAGTTTATATCATAGCTATTCTGGGAATCTGTGGATCCTTCCCATAATTGTTTTGATCCAATAAAATTGATTTGGGCGTATTTAAAAATATGTGCGTGGGTCAAAAATACCTTACAATCTATCTCTTTTCTATTTCCTATGACTTTCTTATTTTAGGATATTTTATCCAGATATATTATTATAATATTTTGGCGATTTTTATAAAATGGCATAAATATTTGGGCTTTTAATGCAATTTTAGAATTAATTCTTATTTCGTACATTGAATAGAGTTAATTAAATATAAATAAAGCCAGGGGCGTAACAATCCTTAATACTATTCGATAAAAATTGAATATTTTTGTTCAATATTAGCACTTGATTTGAACTACCTACTCTGTAAGTATACATACATACATACTAAAGTCTTTACCTGTTTAAAAAAAGCATACTCATTTTTACCGTCGCTCCTTGCAATTTCCGACCTAATTAATTCCTGACAGGCCTTTGTTTCCTGTCGAATATGTTGCAAATGTATTAACCAGTTAAGCTTCTCCATTGGAGCAGGCTCTGCATACTCCATAGTATCCTTCTTATTTGTATTGCCTAAAAATAAAGGCACCAATGGAATTTTAGAGTTAATAAATAAAAAGTGATTTGTAAAATATATTTTATAACAAATATTACCGCTTGTTGAATATAATTTTTCTTTTCCATTTAGGAGCATTATATTTATCGAAGCCTGTTAATGCTTACTAACTATTTTATGACGGAATTATTAATTTCTATTTGTTTTGGTTCGGCGGTTTCTTGGTAACGCAATCGACAGAGGGTCGAATGAGGTAAGAGAAGACATAGTGTACTAACTAATTAATTAGACTATAGGTTTACATAAAAAAGTAGTTCAAACTTTTGACATAGCAACTCCCTAGTTTAAATTTATATTTAAATCGTTTATTAGGAAATAGAGACCGCGCATCTTACTCGGGCAAGGTATAGTCATCTGTGATCAAAATAAACGAACAGACAGACACGTGTAGTTGTTGTAAAAATACCTTTTTTCCAATTCCAGAAAATTAATGAATTTTATTTTCCGTTAAATTATTTTAAATAATCCCACTTGCAAAATTAGACGGGCTTTTATGGTTTTGCGGTGTCGGCAGTATTTGGTTCCTTATCTCTGCTGTCGCAACGGGTATGGCGTTACCGGTAGATAAATCGGCCAGGATGACGTAATGTAACGTTGAAAGAGACGGCTAAAGAAATTTCTGCAGGTGGCAGTTTTTTTTAGTGGGTTCTGGGTTTTTATCGTAGCCGGACGCCGCGGTCTCAGGACCTCACTCAAACGCGATCTTATTTTTTTTTCAAAACGGGAGCCGCAACACTACAGGTGTTAGAGTGTTTTTAGCCGCGGATTTTCCCTGAGAAAATTTTTATTTGAAACACTCGTGTTTCCGGCGAGTATAAAAAAAATACTGGACTGTCATTAAACACTCGTGTTTTCCGGCGAGTTTAAAAATACTGGAACGTCATTAAATACTCGTGTTTCCGGCGAGTATAAAAAACGCTGGAATCCCTTCAAACACTCGTTGCTGGCGCGAGTATAAATAAGTTTTCCAAGAACAAACCCGATTGTGACAAAAGGAACAAAGACATTCTGAGTCCGGAATAGTGAGTAAGTGTGAAATAAAATATCTTAAGGCTAGTATTAGTAGTCACTGCCGCGAGTCATAATTTTTCTTTCGGAAATTATTAGGGTAGTTAGACTCTCTTTAGTTGAGAAACAAAATGCTAGCTTAGGTTTATTTTACATTATAAATACTGTAAATAATTAAATTTTAAATGGGAGTACGTGACAGAGGAATGATAGGTTGGTTTGAAACGCAGAATGTTAGTGTAGGATAATTTTTATCGTAAATATAAAATGTAAATAATTATCGCACTAGTACTTCGGGTCGCGTTACTCGACTGACGTAAGACAAACCCCCTTAAATTCACCCTCAAAGACAAGGACATAAAATTAAATAAAAATAGCCCTCCGTGTTCCAATATAACAAACTTGCATTGTTGTTATATTTAATTGGACGCGCCCGAGCCAATAAATCAAAAGTATAGTCTGAACATCAGTTAGGCCTCGTCCTACGTTCAACAAACTATACTTTTAAATTAAAATCATTCATTCTTCCTTATGACAAATTTGCCCTCATCTCTTCAATTGCGCTGGTGGACCGCTGACAGCTTCCAGTTAGCGAGGAAAGGTGGTGGGCCCACCCAAGACCGACTGACACGTGCGTGTGAAGTCGGCAATGGCATTATGCCTGGCATCCCTGGACAATACAAGAATCGACCGAAAAATCGAAAATCAAATCGTGTCCGAAAATAATTAATTTGCGGTGGATTTTTTCATTACTTGCTAAGACTGGCCACTTTACAGATAGTGTCGACCAGTTCTTACATCTTCCAAATTAAATGGTTCAATAGTTAGTTTGGCAATAATAATCAAATCCTGGGTGGGGGATTACACCTTCTGGTTAGAATCCAACAGGAGACAAAATTAAAATTCTATAAATTGCCATCTAGCTAATTGAGCCTATGAAAACCATAGTGGTCTAAGTCAATTTTATCCATATTTCGCTTTTTGGCACTATCGTATTATTTACACAGTAATCTACCTCTGGACAGAATATGAACTTCCTATCTTCAGTACAACACTAACAGATGTCGCTACTAACATGACTGTAAAACGCATTCAGATGTACCGATGAACGCCATAGTGGGCCAAGTCTGACTTAGACCATTATGGCGGTAAACATTTACGCGTCGACTGTTACACGCTGCTTTGTTTACCTCCTAAAAAATGAATATTGATTGCCTTCACTTTTGATCTGGAAAAGACCTTGCCTTTCACCACGCTGACTTGTTCTATTGCCTACTATAAACTATGTTTATAACTTTAGAATATATCATTTGGATGAAGAAGACAAAGCGTTTATGTACGTATGGGACGAAACAGTAGCTTCTTGTGGAGCACAGGAAATGGGATCTTGCATTTGTGCATATCTTGTGAACCATGCTCCAGGACCGACGCATGTAGTCGCATTTAGTGACGCCTGTGGAGGGCAAAATCGAAACTTCAAACAATGCTTGTTATGGTTGAAATTACTAGCTGACAATCAACTGAATTTAGAAACCATACACCACAAATTTATGGTTGCCGTTCATTCATTAATGTACCGAATGACAGAGACTTTGGTATGGTGGAGCAGTATGCATCAAATAGAGTCAATTGTCCCTGATGATTGGTAATCCATATAAAAAAATGCAAAACAAAAAGGCCATTGACGTTAATAAAACGAATAGAACTGATTTCTATTCTATCTCAGCTTTAGAAAAAATAGTTACTCGCTGGAAGAACACAGACAATAACCAATTATCATGGCTGAAGACACTGTGGCTTCATTTTGAGAAGAGGCAACCATACAACATTTTTTATAAAGAAACCTTAAACGAAAACATTTCTTTCAAAGTAATGGATTTGGCTCCAAAAAAAAGGGTAAATTGACGGATTTCAAGAATATTGACCTTCCCCTTCTTTATGAATCTAGCCTACCGGTAACTACGAGCAAGACAAAACACATGGAGGTATTGTTCCAGTTCATACCACCTGTCCACCAAGACTATTTTCGATCATTGAAGGTTGATGGAGAAAATAGCAATAGTCCAGAACTTTCAGTAGACGTTGGTCCTCTAGAACAGTGGTGCGCAAACTTTTTTCATTTGCGACCCCTTATTTTGTGTAAAATTTTGTCACGACCCCTGGATAGACAGTAGGCATGAATTTCTTTGAATTTGGCGACCCCCAAAAATTTTCTTTGAATTTGGCGACCCCCAAAAAAACAATAAAGAATTACGAGAAGATATCTTTTAAGAAATATTACGTTAACATAAAAACAATGAAAGTCATAGTGGTCTAAGTCACAAAATATGCAAAAAAAGGACAAAAATATATATTGTGTAAAAACCGACTATCACAAGATCTAAGTTTGGGTTTTCCCAAGAAAAATCTTTTATTCCCGTTCGCTATTTGTTTTTGTTTTTTTTTGTATCCTTGTTTAACTTCCGGCTTTAATATCTCAAAACAACTATTTTTGACTTAGACCACTCTGGCTTTCATAGGCTCAATTATCAGATTAAATTAAATTCAAAAATAAAATCAAGGGGTAAATTGGTTATACGGGGGTTCAACAAACGTCCCACGTAAAAACGCGCAGATAAGGAGAACGTTAGAGTTACCTATCAATTACTAAGCGCAAAACGGACGGACGTTTCGGGCTACGTACTCCACTCATATCATAGTATGATGTACGTACGCACCGATCTTTCAAAATTTCCAAATTTCTTTTACAATTCGGCGACATAGTTTTGATACAGATGTGTTTTGTATAATTAAAATTCGTTATTTTCTAACTATTGCATAGAAATATCATTTATTGTATACCTTTTTAAGCCAATAATAATGGTTTGGAGCGTATACTTTTTAATTTTCATTCATAAATTAGCTTGTGTTTGGAATTTCGTACAGTAAAATTGTCATATTTCCAGTGGCGTTCGTGTAATTCTAGGCAATTATTTGTTTTTATTGTATAATTTATTATTTTTATTTTATAAAATTGTAGATTTCCAAATCCTCAGAGACGTGATACTTGGATTAATAATATAAAGGTTGATTGATGGGCAGCCATCCAATAATGAGAGAAAAGGTGTGTCTGATTGAAGGAAGCAGTCCCAACTATATTTTATGAACTTCCTAAATATTTGTAATCAAAAGTGGTATGTTATTTCCTGGCCTTAATATTTATTTAAAATAGTAGTTACATTTTGCTTCGTAGGTGCATTCTACTACACTGTTCTGTTAATTAATTTTATGCGTGTACTAATGAATATATATTTTCATAAACTTGTGTAAACATTTATATTTGAAATTAAATAATCACCTTAAACCATACTCTGAATGAAAAATCCAAAACAAGAGCTCGATCCAATATATAATTGTGTCCTTTCTGTTGATAAATTTTAACAGTAACAAAATAAATATTAACCCACAATATTTTCTATTCTATTGCGGCTTCAACTCGAATGCTACGCCACTGGCACATCAGCTTTGGTGCCAATTAGTAACACGCGCAGCTGGTGCATTATCTGCCCTGTTTCTTTCCTGCTGTAAGTTTTAAACACTCACGCTGGCTAGCGCGGACCCATGGGATCATGGATTTCTTCCTACAAAGACCCCCCTCCGAACGAAGTTTGAGCCCCCCAAACCGAAGTTTTGGATCCGCCCTTGATAGAACAAACAAACCTGAACACAATTATCTCTATAGTTCCTTTAACGAGTAGATTTTTACGCCATAGAGCCCTTAATCTACTCGTATACTCTACTCATCAACTTTTTTTTCAGAAATTACTCGTAATTGTACATAAAAACCGGTAAATGCGTTGAAAATACTCATCGGTACTTGGCATAACTATAATAATTTCAGTGTATTTATAAACGTGCCCATTCATCTGTAGCGGCCCTTACACACTTTCACGCGCCACACAGAAGAGATATGGTTCGTAATCATGTTTGGTAGGTATTTAAATAAAAATGAAATGTCCAATTTTAAGGATTTCGTATACCCGTTACAATTTCAGCCTTGTACTTTGTAGTTGTATTTTGTACTGCGTGTACTGGAAACCGATACCAGGATTCGGGAATGTGATAACGTGTAAATAAGGTGTAAATCAATTAAGCGCAATGAACAAATCATCTGTCAGCTGTATGTCATAGTTATAGGTTAGGAAATTTAAATGTTTTGTTATGTTTAAAAATAATAAATTTTAGTCAGTATTTATTTAGTTTCCCTGTTTAATTAAATAATTTAGGTAATGGGCACCTAAAGCATTAATATGATTACGTTGCGTAGTATTTTATTTCCTATTAAAATGTATAAATCATGTTCGCTTAGTAGATTAATTGCCAAATTTGGGTAAAATAATGTTAAAGATTAGTTGTTCCTAATATGGATTTAGCCACAGGATCTATGCTGACTAAAAACCAAAGAATTATATTAGGATTGGTAGTTTTAATTTTAGTGGATGTTATCTGGGTCTCATCATCGGAACTAACAAAGGTAAGTAGTAAAATTAAGAATGTTTTAGATCTTTTGCTGTTAGTACCTACATATTTGTTAACTTCCGATTCTTTTTATTTTATTGCTTAGAATAATTAAAATTATTTGCTAATTATAATAGATACAACAGTAAAACTACTACAGCAGCTGTTACCCTTACAAATCAATAAAAATAAACATTTCCACCTAGCTTCTATTTAACGTATCATATGCATGTGACTCTATTCATAGGGTAACAGGAAGTAACTTTAGTTTTGATTGTAAATAGATTTAAATCACCTTTTCAATTTATGTTCCAGAATCGCAATATAAAGGCCCAGCAAAATTGTTGTTACTAAAGTTTTCAAAATGGGTAAATACTTATAAGAAACTATGTCAGTCATTTAGATCTTGCAAATGGAAATGAAAATAAAACGTTCCAAAACGTTTTTTTTGTTTTATAACGTTTTTTTTCTAAAAAAAAAACAACAATGTATGTTTCTATTAAAAATTTTTTCTGTAGAGCTGTATTCTTCCCGCTTACAGACAAAAAGAAATAACATTTTAGGCACACAAAAGCAATAACTGAACTTTTACAAATGAGCAGGTTTTTATTGGGAGTATAAAGTATTATAAAAAATAGACAAGTAATTAAATGGTTTGCCGTTATTAACAGTCCAGCTGCGAAATGATTACTTGGTCGGCAAGATTTTACAATTGGTCAGTAGAAAGAAACATCTCTAGAAGCAGTTACTTCAGAGGTCCCAGGGCACTGTCAATTTATGTAACTTTCTTGTGTTTTCTTCTGCCGAATACAGAAGGAAATCGGCTACAAAAGGTGTAGCGTGGGCGGGTTTTCACACCAGGGCACTGTCACGATTCAGAAATATTTGCTGTCCATAAGTTGCTGACCAACTAGACATTTGGCTGACCGATTACATTTCTCTGTTTGCAAAAATAAGAATATTTTGCTAACCAGTTAAATGAAACGAACAAACCCGCACAAACCCTAAAAAATGTAAAAATTCATGAATAAAACTTCGTACTTGATTTGTCATCAATTTTGATCTACTTCAAAAAAAATTCTGCTATGCCAACGCTGCTGCTAGCGAAATCTGTAGTAAGTGATAGTTTAGTGTCAGTGTTATTATTGGGAGTATTTAGCAGAACCCATCGATTTGTATGCAATTAGTAATCAGCTGCAGCTCACAAAATGATAGGAAATCGGACGCCATTTTTTCCATCGAATTTAAAAAGCGATTTGTGATTTGACAGCGATTTATGTTAGTTTTGTTTGTCAGGTTAAGGAGTAAAATTTATAAAAAATGACGAAAGAATTGAATTATAATTATAAAAACATATTATACATGATCTCTGTAGAGAAGAGGAACACAATAAAATTATCCATTTCGTATAGAAAAAAACGTAATATTTGTTAAAAAAATTTAGAATGGATCCTAACCAAACAAAAACTGACAACAAAATGCATTCAGCAGAACTACAAATCGATGCGCATTGTGACGTCATCCATTAAAAGTCGCTTATAAATCGATGGACTCTGCTGAATGCAGCCAATAACTGATTTAAAATAGCATATTTTTATCGAGACCGGCCTTGTTTTTGACATAAGTTTTAACAGTATAATGACAAACTTGACGTTTTCCTTACTAAATTACTTATTTTGATTTTTACTCTTTTGTCTTTAGAATTTTTATACAGTGAGGACGTAAAGTAAGGAATAAATTCATTATCTCGCAAACTACAATTTTTTTAAAAAATCGCTCGGACCCTTCGATTTTGTTTTTCGAACGCTCATATTCTGACATAAAATATAGATATACAGGGTGTTGCAAATAACAGTGACACAAAAAAATTTTTTTTCTTAAATAGAACCCACTGTATATTATTGCATGTACGGATTCTTCGGAAAATCCTAAACATTTTTCATGTAGCATGTGCTATACCTTAGCCCAAGCGTTTTGGAGTTATTCTCATTCAAAATTTGAAAATCAGATATTTCGCAATCAATCAAGACTTGCATTGATTCATGCACGCTGAGGAAAACCTGTAGTCAGCATGCGTGAAGCGCAAGAAAAGTCAAGTAGGCTTTGGAGTTATGATGCAAGAACCAAAAGAATTAATGTCAATAGTTACTGTTATTGTCAGTTTTATGTGTATTTTCCTAACGTTTTACTAGTTTTCAAAAGACTCATTTCGTTTTTTCATAACTAAATTAAATTAAAATGCGGCTCACTGAGAAACAGCGCATAGAGGTTTCGATGATGATGGGCTACGGTGATAGGGTTAGAACACAGCAAGAAACTTTTGAGTTATTTAATCAAAAATACCCCAATCGTCCGCCAATATCACAATCAACAGTAAGCAAAATTGAGTACAAGTTTAGGCAATTCGGTCATGTAAGAGATGTCCCTAGATTTGGTCGTCCTCAAGTTGATGAAAATCAACAATTAAAAGTCTTACTGGCAGTTTAAGATAACCAGCATATGGTGTCTAGGCAGGTAGCAAGTGACGTGGATATTGGAAAAACAACAGTTCTTAAAATACTGCATACAAATAAATACCATCTTTATGAAATGCAAGTTCTCCAAGAACTTTTGGAAAGGGACTTTGAGAGGCGCCTTGAATTTTGTGAGCGTTTACAGGATATGTGTTTCGTAAACAGAAATTTTGAAAAAAATATAATTTTTTCCGATGAGTCCACATTTTGCTTGAATGGTGACGTAAATACCCAAAATTATCGATATTGGTCCGATGTAAATCCACACTGGATGAGGGAAGGACACACACAATTTAATCAAAAGATCAATGTGTGGGCTGGCGTTGTCGATGACATTGTTATAGGGCCTTTCTTTTTTGACGGAAATTTAACAGGCGAGAGATACTTGAGTTTTTTAGAACAAGAACTTGTTCCGCCCTGGTCACCCTTTTTCCTGAGTTAGAACGTCCCGATTTGCCACATCATAATATATGGTTGCAACAAGATGGTGCTCCCCCACATTTCGCTGTGGGAGTTCGTACATATTTGGACGATACTTTTCCAAACAGGTGGATTGGAAGAGGTGGTTTTATTGAGTGGCGGCCAAGGTCACCCGATTTAACACCACTCGACTTTTTTTTATGGGGATACCTTAAGGGAAAAGTATTCAAAAGCCAGCATGCAAATTTAGATGATTTAAAAGATCGCATCCGGCAAGAAATTCGGCAAATTACACCCCAAATGATTCGAAATGTTCAGCGAGAATTTGTAGATCGGTTAGGCTATTGTCAGTTGACCAACGGAAGACACTTCGAACATTTACTTTAGAAAAATTATTTTTAAGTTCACCTAACTGTTTTTTCGATAAATAAGACATTTTTAAAATAATTTTATTCTTTATTTTCTCCATGACTTTTTCCACTTTTCAAAGTTTGAATGAGAATAACTCCAAAACGCTTGGGCTAAGGTATAGCACATGCCATGAAAAATGTTTAGGATTTTCCGAAGAATCCGTACATGCAATAATATACAGTGGGTTCTATTTAAGAAAAAAAAATTTTTGTGTCACTCTTATTTGCAACACCCTGTATATCTACATTTTATATCAGAATATGCGCGTTCGAAAAACAAAATCGAAGGGTCCGAGCGATTTTTTAAAAAAATTGTAGTTTGCGAGATAATGAATTTATTCCTTACTTTACGTCCTCACTGTATATGTTTTATTGCAGTATATCTACAAGAATGAAACATTCCAGAAGCCATTTTTTTGTACATATGTCAAAACATCCATGTTTACTTTTTATTTATTTGGTTTCTTATTATGGCCACCTTGGAAAGACCATTACTGTTCACGTCCATCAAATTACATATACTTAGAATCATCAGAACAAGAAGATGATGTTAGTTTTGAGGAACCAATGAATAACCACCTCAGTACCCCGATTTATGTTCCTGTGAAAATCCATGACGAGACTGTCGATAGGAGTTCAGGGACTGAAAGTGACGATTCTTCGACGAGATCAGTCAGATTCCACAAAGTCGCTGAAGTTAGACAGTTATCTGAAGCTGAGGCACGTGATGCATTATTAGCAAGGCTTTCTTATCAAGCTTCAATTAAAGCTCATGAAGTTGTAAAGCGGGCTGCTATTAAGTTGCCAGTGTACCAAGTTTCGAAAGTTGCATTTATATTTTGTTTGCTGGTAAGTATGTAACTTACTATTCGTTGTTAGGTACCGAAATAGCATAATATTCTTTTGTCAAGGTGTAACGCCCAAATTTGGAATTTAAAAAAACCTAAGAAAAATCGCATTTTATACAATACTGTGAAAGACTGAAATCTGACGAATGTTGATATTCTCCAGTGAATGTTGACATGGTGAATGTTAAAATTAAATAGAAATAAACATGAACAATTGTCTTCCTGTTTACTCACAATTAAGGCATGTTACTTTCAAAAAAATGATGAGGGTTCACTGCAGTAGTAGGGGGAAATGGCCTAAAATGACATAGTTTTGATAAAATTTGTTATATTTTTTTAGAAATTTGGCGATTTGGAACCTTAAATACATTGAGGTATTCCTTGATCATTCTAATTTAATAGTATGGTCCTATAGTACTAAATATTTAAAAAATTTAAAAAGTTACATCCTATTATAAACAAATACAATAACATGCTATTATTTCTGTTGTGTCATTTTAGGCATATACTAGGATAAAATGACATAGCATATCCCAGAAATAAAAAACACATCATAATATAAGATTGTATAACTAAGTCGAAAAACACATAAAAATAATTTATTAATTTATACATTATTAGCAACATACTTCACAAATAAAATATTTTGTTTTTGGTGCAATACCTGCACATTTTAGAGAAAATAAACTGTTAACAATAACTGCTATTTTTATTTAAGAATGTATATTGTTTTTTCTCAAAAACAAAGGGTTATTTAGGGATAGTGCTCCACGTAATATGTATTTATTTAGGCATTTAAATTATAACTATCCAAAACATAGACTAACTGTAACTGAAAAAGGTGTTTATTATAACTGTATAAAGTTTTTTAATTATCTGCCAGCGCAAATAAAAATGGATGGCAATATTAAGTGTATAAAGAAAAATGTTTTTAATACGTTAATAATAGAATGTAACCGATATTTGGAAGGTGTTAAAAGTTTTTAGATTTGTAACCTCTATGATTTTGAGTAATTTCTCTATTTTTATATTGACGTTATTTTGTTCTATGTTGTTAACATACTCTTGAAATAAAGATTGTTTATTATTATTATTATACACTCATTAATTAAATAACTGTGTAAAATCGAACGTAGCCCATATTTCAACTTGTATCCAGTTAGTCATTAACGAGGAAAAGCCATATTAAATTTTCCACTTTATGCCGCACTACTAACTTAGGTTGTTGTTTAATATCAATTTTTCTTTTTTAGTGGTTTGCTGCAAATTATTCTTATCAATTAGCTTTATTAAAAACGGAAGCTGGAATTGTTAATATTTTGTCTTCCACTTCAAGCGTTTTCACCTTTTTTCTGGCAGCAGTGTATCCTTCTGGTCCAGTGGATAAGTTCACAATTTCAAAACTGTTTGCAGTAATTTTAAGTATTGTGGGAATTGTAAGTAAAAATATACATAATAAGTTTTTGTTTTTTAAAGTACTATCAATGATATGACCAAAACTAAATAGCCCTTAAATACATCCCAGTTTGACGCAGTTGGAGATTTAAAATGACAAGTATAAGAATAATGTTGGGTTTCAGAAAAATGTTAGTCAATAATTGACCATTGATTATTATCTTAACTACGCAGATATAAAATCTCGTCGTCTCGATAACTATTTACATTAAAGTTCTGCTACCGTAAAGTTCTGTTGTGAAATAATTTGCTTCCATGTGCTTTAGATTTCGAAGTTGTTTATCTCTTTTGAAAAAAAATACAATTTTGTTGTCATCTTTATGGTGTGGAAAGATGAGTTAAGAACTTCTAAAATTGTAGCATACATTTTTTTCTAGACGGATAAAATTTTACCCGGTATTTCTATCTGCTTTGTACACGTCAATGTGACGTCTATTGTTACGAAAATAAATACAACAAAACAGAGATGGGGATTCTATCTGTAGAATCGTCATCTCTTTTTATCTGTTTCTGTGACAGTTTCATTGTGACACTTTATTGCTTTGATATGTCTTGGTTAGGAAAACAAACAATCGACGGACGTGACGCAAAAGTCTATATTTTTATCCAGTTTGACTGCAGACTTGGCACAGTCTTACCATATTGAGTTAAGAATTTTTTCCACAAACAATACTTAGATGTAACACACCAACACTGAAATACAACAAAGAATTTTATTTAACTATAATGACAAATATGACAGTGGCTAATCCTGTAGTGTCAAACGTGAAAGCAGGTATAAAAGACGGCCGTTCCAATAAGGGCTTTATAAGAAGTACGTTCCGAATGCTCGAAGGTAACGTAATGTCTTTGTCAAATTAACAGAAAACGACCGAGAAAAAGGATACCTCCCCGATTGTTTTTTTGGAAAGCTGTTTACAACCTACCTAAGAATGTGAATTGTTTATTCTTCATAACCGTCAACCAAAGCCATATCCTCCTTGATTTACAAAATTTCAAACTCAAGGCGCCATTTATGGTTATTTTTCTGTAATCTCATGCTTTGAGGGCTTAAATATAATTCCATAATATCCATGTATTGTCAATGTCAAATGTTTTTATATTTTAGATTCTTGTTAGCACCTCTGATTTTAAATTTGAATCGGATCTACCTTTGGGAGCAGTATTATCGTTATTAAGTGCATTCTTTTATGCAACATATTTGGTTTTTCTCAAGAGGACAGTTAAAAATGAAGACAACATTGACATTCCCATGTTTTTTGGTAAGGTAAAAGGGTATTTTTTTTTTATTTAACCATTTCTATTCTGTGACCAAAGGCGATGTTTGTAAGAGCACCTATTATTATATTACTTTACTTTACTTTACTTTATACTTTATTTCCTTAGATATTACAATTTACAATGTATGGAAAACGTCAGAGTCAAATACATGAGTATACTATATAAAATGTATGATATACAAATACACAAGATACAAACTTTAGAAAAAGCAAACTTATCCTAAAATAAAAGTTATGTTATTGTTAAAAAAAGTAAATATAAAAAAAAATGTACAGGCATTATTGCACCCTTGTAAGATATTCATTAACTGAATAAAAAGCCTCTTATGGTACTAGCAGTTTAAATTGGAAATATCCATTTCTACAGCATGTCCGTTGCGCCATGGACATTTTGTAACTTTGGACTGTCAATACGCGAACATAGTGTGTTCTATTACATTGTGTTAATTGAATAGTGGATTCTTTTTAATTTAATTTTATTTTTTCGATACCGATAATATACAGGCTGACCATTTTTGGGTAGTTTTGCGGGGTATCTCCGTTATAGATAGAAGGATGCGGTTTCCGCAGCACTTTGCTACTTTTTTGTCAAGCAGAAGATGCCGTAATCAGAATTTTTCTAAGCCGCTTTGTTTTTGGGGTGTTTTTGAGAATTGTGCGTTTTGGGACACCCCCATATCTCGGTTTCCCCGTAACGTATCAAAAAGAAATAGAATGTTCTTTTTGTAGTTTTTTTACGTAGAATCCAGTTCAATAAATTTTAAATTTTTGTGTCTAATATTTAATCACACCAGTATTTTTTAATATCCGGCCTACTAAAAAAAAAATAATATATTTTTGAAAAACGTTTATTTCGGACCTAATACTAAGACTAAAAATAAAGTGTTATATATTTTTGAGAAGCTTGTTACCAACTAAATTATATTATTAAAAAATATATACGTATAGGGTGCCCCATTTAAAAAAGTAAATTTGTTTATTTTCCTTGAAAACTATTGAATGTAGAAAAAATCTGAGTACGTCACTGGATTCTACGTAAAACACTACAAGAAGAACATTTTATCTCTTTTTCATACGTTATGGGGTAACCGAGATATGAGGGTGCCCCAAAATGCACAATTCTCAAAAATATCCCGTATATCAAAAACAAGGCGGCCTAGAAAAATTCTGATTACGGCATCTTCTGTTTGACAAAAAAGTTGCACAGTGCTGCGAAAACCGCATCCTTCTAATAACTAATAACGGAGATACCCCATAAAACTACCCAAAAATGATCCCAATTAATTATCAAATATTCAAAAATGCGCGTCCAAATTAATAAGCCGTTATTTCGTTAATAATGAACTCATTTTATTAATTTTCTTTTTAACTGATAGGAAAGAGATTCTAGAGTTTAGGGAAGAGTAGTTTACGTTCTGATACATCTAATTGTACGGGGTAGGCAATAAAATCTAGATGCATGCCAACCAAATAAAGATATATCTTGGTCCACTGGTTCAAAAGTATCGCCATGCCACTCGAGGTAACAAAATAATTACCATTTCTTCTAATTAGGATATATTGTCGAAAAAACATTTCGTAAACAACCAATGCGACATTTTATCACTTTTGGCTTCTGCTAAATTAAGAATCAAAATAATTTCAACAAGTAAAGTCTACAATATAGAGTGCTACGTAATTATCTATTCATTTAATTTATTTACTTAAAATTAAAAATACAAAATAGATACATAAGCCATTCATTATAATAATAGTCAACAGCGGATCATATCAAGAAGATATACTGATCGCTTTAAAATGTAAACTGTTGAATTTCTCTCTCTCTTGCTTATAGATCTATAGTTATTACCCATATTACTGACAAAGTTTCATCTGCACTAAGGAATTTCAAATAGTGCAAATAAATATAATTCATTCATTTTCTAACCTCTGGCAACTTTTAGGATTTGTGGGATTGTTCAACTTAATTTTGCTGTGGCCTATATTCTTTTTCCTGCATTTTTCTAAATTGGAATCATTTGAATGGCCAACAAGAGAACAAATGATGCTGTTATTTTTAAACGGCCTTATGGGAACTGTTATATCTGAAGCTCTTTGGTTATGGTAAGTAATTTAATCATTACACTATCTATTTTTTTTAACTAAATTATTTGATGCGAACTAGAGAGGCGTTTTAGGGTCTACAGATTATGAATATACATATGTTTGGGATCAAATTTTGAATGTAAATTGATTCATTCTTGTCTCGTACACTCGCGTTTCGTACACGTCTATACTTTTCCTGAAATATTCTTGTTTCGTACACTGAATTAATTAACCCATTTTTGGTTTCTCATAACTGTATAGGTAGGTAGGCAATTTTATAACTAAATATCATGATATTTAGAACATTGTGTTACTTATTACTTTATTATATTGTATTAATTCTATGAACCAAAATCTACCAAATCAAGTTTTATAATATACAGTGCGCGTCTAAAGTCACTTCCCCCCTGTTAACTTTTGATTAACAAATGTGAGAATAATGAGATTTTGGCACGTTCAATAATTACTGAAATACTACTTTTTTGGCATAAATTCTTTACTTATTCTTAAAAGATGGCTGCTGGGCGCCATTTTGAATAAGATTTTTAAATGGTAGGTGGGGTCGTGTAACACCTCATTCGAAAGGTATTTTCAATCTACAAACAGTCCCCAAGTTTGAGAAAATTTTATTGATTTCGGGGGTTGTGAGGATCAACAGAATGTTAAGCCTTTATTTTGTTGATCAACATCAAAACATTGCAAGAAGTCGAAACATACTTCTAGCCGCCATTTATCTTGAGTACAATAGACCACATTTTTTTATGTAAATGCAAAGTAGGCTTTGCCAAAAATTAATTTGTTTTGGCGTGTCAAATAAATAAGTATTTGTCATTAAGTTATATCGCTTATTCTGTCACCTGTGGCCTTAAAATACAAAGATTTGATTAATAATTCATTTAAAATGTTTCGTCCTATGGAAGAAAAAACAGAGGCAGTTTTATTTTTTGGGGAAGCGCAACGTTGTTACCATGCTGCTGAGCGCATTTTTAATGAACGTTATTCCGATCGCTCAATTTCAAGGCAATATTTGCGGCAATCAATTCACAAGTTTCAAACAACAGGAAGTGTTGGAAATGCTAAAAGAAGTGGACGGCCCTCATTACCAGAGGATAAACAGATTGAGATAGTGGCTCAATTGATTATCAACCCGATGCAGCCGACATCCCGTGTAGCTGCTGAATGCGAAGTAAGTCCTAAAAGTGTTCAGAGAGTTTTGAAACGTTCTAAATTTAATCCCTACAAATTGAAAATGTTACACGAGTTAACCGAAGATGATCCGGATCGTAGACTAGAATTTTGTGAATTAATGGCTGTAAGGTTGAACCGGAACCGAAATTACCATAAATGGATATGTTTTAGTGATGAGTGTACTTTCTTTCTAAACGGTAAAGTTAACCTTCAAAATGTTCGGTATTGGAGCGATGTAAATCTTCATGTTTATAGGGAATGCAATACTCAGTTCCCTCAGAAACTTAACGTTTGGGCAGGTATTTTGGGAAACCGTATTATAGGACCACTTTCTATACAGGGAAATTTAACTGGACCGCTGTATCTTGATATGCTAGAAAATACCGTAGAACATTTGATTCTGGAGTGTATTGAGGAAAATCCTGACGAATTTGGTAATATGCTTATAGCATTTCAGCAAGACGGAGCTCCGCCGCATTATAGTAGAGATGTTAGGAACTACCTTGATGAACACTATCCCGGGCGCTGGATTCGTCGCCGTGGTGCTATCGAATGGCCAGCTCGCTCACCGGACCTAACTCCTATGGACTTTTTTTTGTGGGGATTCGTTAAGTCTAAAGTGTTCATAACTCAACCGCAGTCATTAGAGGATTTGCGCCAAAGAATAATCCAAGTGTGCGCATCAATTAGTCATGAAATGTTTCATAATGTTCGCGAAGAATTTCACGATAGGCTATACATCTGCCAAGAAGTGAATGGTGGACATTTTGAGCATCTGATTAAGTAGTTGCCAACTTTTGAGCATTATAAAGTACTAAAATTAGCCATACTACTAAAAATGTAATTATATTAAGAAAAGTGGTCGCCATTTTGAAATGAATCGATAAAATTTTCTCAATCTTGGGGACTGTTTGTAGATTGAAAATACCTTTCGAATGAGGTGTCACACGACCCCACCTGCCATTTAAAAAATCTTATTCAAAATGGCGCCCAGCAGCAATCTTTTAAGAATAAGTAAAGAATTTATGCCAAAAAAGTAGTATTTCAGTAATTATTGAACGTGCCAAAATCTCATTATTCTCACACTTGTTAATCAAAAGTTAACAGGGGGGGAAGTGACTTTAGACGCGCACTGTATATTTCCGGATATATTTTAATGTCTCATCAATTTAGCTGAAGTGTGTCATTATTTTAACTTTCTCTTTTAGGGGTTGTTTTTTGACATCGTCTTTAATGGCTACAATTGCAATCAGTATGACCATACCTATGACAATGATGGCTGATGTGATACTAAAAAATGTAAATTATTCCTACTTATTTTATTTCGGAACAATCCCTATGGTACTATCTTTCTTTATGGTAACCATCTATTCGCATTT
Source organism: Barypeithes pellucidus (assembly GCA_963991005.1). NCBI lineage: Eukaryota > Metazoa > Arthropoda > Insecta > Coleoptera > Curculionidae > Barypeithes > Barypeithes pellucidus. The sequence goes on from OZ022556.1 coordinate 34,463,401, forward strand.
CGAAAATTGGGACCCTATATTAAGTCTTTTACACTGTGCCTATAGCAGAATCTGCTACAAGACCGCCGTATTGAAGTAAGTATCATCATATATTTGTTTTTTAAATTTCTGTATTTGGAATTAAAAGTGTGTTGGACTATTGGAGGTTTGTACGTGGTGGTCCACATGAAAGTGCACTCTACTGGGCTAGCTACACCATAAGAAATATGGATAACAATACAGGGTGTTATGGAAATGGAATTATTTTATTTAAATGGGTGATCACACTCGAACTTCGCCTTTGGAAAAGGTTGCTTAAACGCGACGCGGTGCGGCTACTATAGTATGTTTTGATATGCGAAAGGGATACGTCGCGTCGCCCGCAGCTTTCCTTTCAAATTGCCCGTGTTTGTATACGATTTTTAAACGTCAAGTTATTTATGGCTTAATAAATAAGGTATTAAATTTACCAGTTGTAGCGTAAACCGGTATTTGTTCTGTTGTGATGTTCTCAAAAACTCAAATTTGTGTGATATTACTATTGGTTGTGTTTGTGCAAACCATGAATTTTTTGCCGTAGTTTCCAATTGTGGAAAGAATTATTCAAAAAGTATTGACGTGTTATGTTAAAATTATTGTATTTATAGTACCTATAGTGTGAGGTGTAAATAGGACAACATCGGCCAACATTCACTGACGTCTTTTGAGGCTTGACCTACCCTATTAGATTGTTGAAATCTCTCGCCAGTGCTTACCACATGATTTTTCGGGTTTGAGATAAGGTGGCTTATCTCGCTTATTACTTCAAACTTATATTATTAATAATAATATATTATTAAAACAACTTATTATGGTTATTGTTATACAATTTGTACTCATCTCCGGATTTGCCGGTTTAAAAATAAAAAGTCTTTTCCATAACACCCGGTATAATAAGAAAAAAATCACGTTAATACGTGAATCGTTCCTAATGGAAGTTGTTGGATGGCAGAAGGATATTAGGTGATAATTAACTAGCTAGATCACTTTGATTGTGACATCAGTTACATTGGCATTGATCTACTCACAATCAAAGTGTGCACCTATAAATAAATTTAAATTATTTATTTTCAACAATAGTACACATTGTGTCTCTCCTTTCAATATGGGCACTTGTTGATTAAAGAATAATAAGAGAGTCGTACGCGGCTGCCATCATAAACGCTGGGGAAAAAGACAAATGCACTTACGTCACGTTATTAAAACTACGATAACACTTAAACAGTTTGCTGAGAAATATTGTTGAAAGGAACATTAAAGATAAATAAATACTTGTAGTTTTAATAAATATGATAAAGTATGGTACCTAATTCGAGTTGTAATGCAATTAGGTAGGGGAGACCAGGGCTGGTCGGCGCATTTTTGAGTATTTGCCAGATCGCCTAGAAAGTACTAAAATGTAGAGTGCGCCAACCAACCCGTGCCCCGACCAGCCCCGTTCTCCTACTCCTCTACTATATGGGATTACGCACTCGCCGCGTAATATGCTATATACAATACTCATTACGTAATCTACAAGGAACGACTTAACTAATTAAAGATATTAGTTCTAGATTCAATGAATCAACATCTGAGCAAAGGGAGGCGTTAATGAGCATTAATGGTGATTTAGAGTAGTGGAATTTAAAGGCTGAACACTATTTCACGGAATGTCTGTAAGACAAAGATAGCTTTATTTAATGTTAAATGTTTGTAGAATGGACATATTTATGTTGTACCGGGAACATAGTTTCGCGGATTAAAAATTATGTTGGTGCTTTCACGCTGATTACGTGATTGAAATAAACCCGAACAAACCCAGGTATGTTCTAATTTAGTAGAAATAAATGATTATTTTATAATAAGAACAAACCCGGGAATTCAACAGCACCTGTTTACTATTTAAAGTATTTATTAATAAAATTAGAAGGTTCAGGATCTCCCATTTTCGACACAATCAGGGGCTATGAGTTGTTATTAGAGACCGGATAAAAAAGGTCAAAAGAATTGAAAAAAAGTGCTTTAAAAAGCATAAAAATAATAAACAAAAAGTGCTAAAAAAGCACAAAATTTATCAAAGAAGCATGAAATAAGCAAATTAAGTTAAAATTGAATTTATTAGTCAATGAGAAAAAAACAAATTGCAATGATAATAATTTATATAATAATACATATTGTTATTTCTTATTTATATGCTGCTATTTTTATTAATGCTTAAAAGAATGCATAACAGTTATATGTTTCTCGAAATTATCCGTGATAAAATTATATCTTCCGTTTGTTAGAATATTTTTGTACATAGAAAAGCTTCTACTATATCTACACTGGTTATTGATGCACATTTCAATTTCGGTATAATTGCTGGATCTATTTCAAAATCGAAATCTTGCTCACCACTCAAAATAGTAGATATTTTTTGCAATGTTTCAAACCCAATATCTTTGAGATAGTCTCAACCAGTTTTTCGTTCATTGTTTGACAAATAGATCCTGGAATGATATTTGTTGCAGCTTCAAAATTTTTAAAAACATCCACGGATCTCTAACGGTAGCTGCTGTTTTTCTAAAAATTGACTTCTCTGACTTTAAATTTAAAATAACTCTTAATGGAAGCCAAGTTGTGTGCAAGTTCGGGTATTTCTAAAACTCTCTGACATTCTTGAATTGATTTGCTTCCCGTACATACATTCAAATGGTATCAAGCTTCTTAATTCTCTAAATTTATCGGCATAGTACATGGAAGCATCTTAAAATAGGTTGTCTTGTCATATTTTATTAATTTATTGACCAACGGATAATCCAATATTATATAAATCGATAACAGAACACCTCGTAACAAACTCAACATAGGCATTGCATAGCTTGAGACGAAACACCAGGAATTACCTACGAGTATACAGATTCTTCGGAGAATTACGTGACGGCTTGCGCAGTTGCCAGATATAATATGACCTTTTTCCGTATAATGTTTTGTATTATTTTAGAAAATTATATATACCTATATTATTAATAATTATTAATTATACTTAAAAAAGTTTAAAGTAATTATACTAAAAAAAGTTGAAATAAGCAGGAAAGGAGAAAAAAAGCATTAAACATAAAACACTACTTATCTCAATATACTTAGTTGTGCTTAATTCATGTAGAAATTAATTAATCTCGTGGTTGCTTATAAAATTCAGCATTAAGCATAATGCTTAAAATCCGGTCTCTAGTTATTATAAAAGATATGTTTTCATTTTAGTGTTCCACTTTTTAAAGAAATTAAATATTCCGTTGTCAAATTTGTCATTGCTCTTAGTTTTTAATCTACAGGGTGATTTTGAAAATGTTATCTTTTTAGACACCCCTCGTATTTAAGGTAAGAACTGATCTTGTTAGAGATTTGTAAGTAAATTTCAGCGGCGTAGCCAGTTTTTCTCTAAAAAGTTTAGTTTGATTTGTGAAAGGAATTTATAATCATTGTTCACGTTAGCGTGAAAGTAGCAACCGCCAGTAAAGAAAGCCATCGTTGCTAATAAACGTAACAGTATTTGATTGGGCATTATAACACTTTATTAAACAGGATGTATATTTTTATTTTTAAACTACACTCCCGACAATAAATTCCGGACAAAGATAATGTTAGTCAGGTTTATACTCCTGTAACTTTTTAAATTGTCTTCCGATCTTGGTGAAATTTTTAGGAAACTGTAGACTTGTGTCTCGGAATGTTAGCCTGAATTTTAGCACTCAAAAGATACTGAGTCTGATCTTTATACAGTCAGGAACAAAAGTTACTTCTTTACCCTTAATTTCTTAGCGCCCCGTGGAAAATTAAGCGGTAGAATTTAGGTAAAGATTGTTCCACGAAAAATAGATATAACTTAATGACTGCAGTAAAAGTACCTGTGGCGATCCAATTATTTATGACCGTTTGTTATTATTATGTGGAAAGGACCGGATTGTAATAATTATAATTAAATATAGGCACATCAGATAGGTTAGGTTGCTTAATTTATATTTAAATATCTTTTTGTGGTAAAATTTCTTAGTTTTTATTTCTTGCTGGAAGAGTTTAGTTGTATTACCGATATTATTTTACCAAACGTATAGAAAAACAGTATGTGGCGTCCATAGAAAACCATTGATGGTGCTTCTTCTAGTGTTGCAGTGAAGAAAATGCATTTATCTCTCGATGCTAGGGAAATTGTAAAAATAGTATATACTTCTTTACTCAACAGAGGACTTTATGCTAGTGCTACTGCGACTGAAACGTCTGATTTGACTAATAGACTATTGCATTTTTAACCCCATAGAGCATATGTGGCACCAGTTAAAATCACTGGTTAGGTCTGAAAATATTTCTCCGACTTTAAGTTCTAGTGTTGTAGAATTAATACGAAAAAACTTGTTTATTGCGAAGCTCTTGTCGACACAATGGGACCTACCCAGGAAATCATTAAGTCGTATCCAAATTTCGTGAAACGTACTTTACATTATGTTTTGTTTTAAAGTGTAACCTTTTCTTCGCACAATGTTTTTTGGTTCAGGTCATTATCTGCTTTGTAAAAGAATATACAAATTTTTAAAGACAGTATTGCAGTTTTTCAATTTTATTCACAATTCAGAACATTACATGATTTTATGGAGTAGCATAAACAAATATCCAAAAATTAATAGCGCGTATTGCCACCTCATGTTCTCTCTGCTCTCTGCAAGTGGCGATTGACGGATTTCTCTCAGACACCTTCACCATCAATGCCGGTGTTCCTCAAGGGTCCATATTGTCTCCCACTCTCTTCTTACTCTACATTAACGACCTTCTAGTGAAAACGAAAAACCCGATGGTTAGTTTTGCTGATGATAGCACACTTTTATCATCTTTCTCTCTCAAACATCGGCTGCCGACGCACATCTTCGCAGACAGCATGAAGTATCACGCCTCAACAAAGACCTGGAAGAAATTTTGGCTTGGGGTGACAGTAACCAAGTCGAATTTAACGCTAAAAAAACCCAGGCAGCAGTTTTCTCTAAAAAGGTTAACATTACAGAACCAGATATAGTCATGGACGGACACGCAATCCCACTGGCTTCATCTATTAGTTTGCTGGGCGTCAATCTGGGAGGAAATATGTCTTGGCATAACCACGTTGTGGCAATCGCCAAGATAGCCTCTCAGAAGCTTGGTGTACTCTTCCGAACCAGAAAGTTGTACACACCTCAACAACTTTTGACACTCTACAAAGCCCAGATTCGACCATCACTAGAGTACTGCTCTCATGTCTGGAGCTCTGCACCCAAACATACTCTTTGGCTACTGGATTCCATCGAAAGGAGGGCCATTCGTCTGATTGGAGACCACGAGCTGACGAAGAACCTCGACAGCCTAGAACATCGAAGGCAAGTTGGTGATTTGACTCTCTTTTACAGATATTTTCATGGAAAGTGCTCGGCTGACCTTGCCCTCTTAATTCCGCCCAGAGCGGCGAATATCAGAAATACACGACGAACCACTACCGCCCATCCATATGTGGTTAAGCTTAGTACTCCTCGAACTTCATTATTTAAGAACTCTTTCATCTGGAGGACTTCATCATTGTGGAACTATCTTCCCGAGGTCGTTTTTCCCAACGAATATAACCTCCAACGATTCAAAACCAAGGTGAATCGCTTTTTGCGCACACGCACCACTCGCAGAGTGCCCTAAAGGATTTTTCCTATAGTGCTTGTGTTTGATCATAAAAAAAAAAAAAAAAAAAAAAAAAACACTTCTACCATATGACGAGTTATGCTTCAATACAATACGGGCTATTAATTTTTGGATATTTGTTTATGCTACGCGATAAAACAATGTGATGTTCGGAATTGTGAATAAACTTGATAAACTGATGCAATATTTTCTTTTAAAAAAAAATAATGACGTGAACCAAAAAACATTGTGGTAGGAAAATGTCAGACTTCAAAACAAACCATAATGAAGCTAAATTTTACCGCTCAATTTTTCCACAAGGCGTTAAGAAATTAAGGGTAAAAAGTTACTGTTAACTTGTTTCTGCCTGTATAATGATCAAGTCTATACTTTGCTAAAAATTTCACCAAGATCGGACACAATTAAAAAAGCTACAGGGTACAAAAAAGACTAACATTAATTAACATTATCTTTTTCACACAATGTTTTTAGGTGCACATCACTTTTAAAAAGTATTGAAGTTTTTCTATTTTATTCACAATTCAGAATATTACATTATTTTAGCGAGAAGTATAAACAAATATCCAAAAATTAATAACCCGTATTGCATTGAAAGCATGCCACTTCACATGGCAGAACTGAGCTATTAATTTTTGGATATTTGTTTATGCTACTCGATAAAATAATGTAATGTTGTCAATTGCGAATAAAATTGAAAATCTTCGACACTTTTTTTTAAAATTTGTATCTTGTTTTAAAAAGAAGTTTTAACATGTAAACATTGTGTTAAGAAAAACCAAAACATAATGAAGTCAAATACTACCGCTACTTTTTGGGTGTTAAGAGATTAACGGTAAAAAAGTAACTTATGTTTCTGCCGGTATAATGATCAAAATCATCAGTATTTTTTGAGTGCGATTTCACCAAAATCGGAAATCAATTTGAAAAGTTACAGGAATATAAACCTGACTAACATTAACTTTGTCAGGAATTTATTGTCGGGTAGTATACTGGGTTGCCCCGAAGTCTGGAATAAAATTAATAAAGCCTTAACCTTAACTTTTGGGGAAAACGCTCGGACACGTCAATTTAGTTTTATATATGCTCACATTTCGGCGTTATTCGTTTGTTTTTGTATAGACACTTGTCAAAGATGACGACATTGATCTTTTCTTTAAATAGAAACATACAGCTTGTGATACATTATTTGGAAGCTAATATCTCGTACAGTATGCTCATAAATTTTAGCGCGATTCTGTCAAGCTATTTCAAAATGGCGACTGTTTTTGAAAAATTTCTATTTAAATAAGCGGAAATGATAAATCATTGATTGTTTTTTACCTTTCAAGGTAAGAAATCTTCATTGTTTCACGTTCTGACATTTTTATTTTTTTTACAAAATAAATAACAAATAAACCATAACTATTGTTAAGTCACAAAATGTCAGAACGTGAGACAATGAAGATTTCTTACCTTGAAAGGTAAAAAAACCATCAATGATTTGTTATTTCCGCTTAATTAAATAGAATTTTTTTTTAAAGTTTGAACAGTCGCCATTTTGAAATAGCTTGACAGAATCGCGCTGAAATTTATGAGCATAATTGTACGAGATATTAGCTTTTAAATGATGAATCACAAGCTATGTTTCTATTTAACAGGAAGATCGTATCTTTGACAAATGGCTATAAGAAAACAAACGAATAACGTCAAAATGTGAGCATATACAGTACGCACAGGGGATCTTTACCCTGACGTCATCGCTTACACGTCATAAAAATCGTATGAATCAAATCAAAATTACGTGGAAGAAAAGTTGTCAAAACAAAAACTAATTTCATAACATTTTAATTGACGTAAATAACGTTCCCATATATGGATTTTTAAAAATTTCTTTAAAACTTCGAATCAAAATTTTGAGTCGGTTTTACATAAAATAGATTGTTAGGAATATGTAGGTATAAATCTGATATTCTTGAATTTTTACTGGCAGTTATGTACCTACTTCTTATTTGACAAAATGATAAACTCGGTTTGAATGTGACATTTTGATTACACAGGTTAAAAAGCTCCGCCCATTCATCCCCTACAGGAATCATCAGGTAATTTATGTCGCAAAACATGAAAAAAAAAATCAATTTACGAAAAAATGCAAGCTAATAGGCATTGCCTTGGAAATTTAAATAAATTATTCTATTGAACTGTCATATTTGTATTTTTCGACCAATTTTTACCACATTTTGAGACGAGATTGTGAACTTAATTTGGCGATTTCAGATTTGATTTTGCTCGAAATACGTTCTGTGAACCTTCTAGTTTCGATACATATACAGAGCGTTTGGAAATTCGGGCGATTTTACTTATTTTTTTCGAAACTAAAAAGACGTGTTTTTACGTTTTTGGGATGGCAAAATAGCGGAGCGGAGACTTATCCACAATTTTTAGGGTTAGGAATACTTTATTACAATAAATAAATAACAATAAATATCAATATGTACTTACCACTAACACAAAAAAGCGATACCAAAAGCTCTGAAAAGAACTGTTTGCAGAAGTAAATGAAGTTTTAATGCACAAAAATGTATAAAAACGAAAAAATTGTGAATCAATTGTCACAATGACGTTTTTGTAATTTGTAGTACTGCGCAAGTCAAAATAATTATTTGACAACTCTTCTTTATAATTATTTCTCTGTCTAACACGTTTAATTCCGGACGACGTATAATATACAATTTTTATTCGCCTTTATGTCTGTACCAAACAAAGATGCAGAGATATGAAATATGTCGGGATATCTATTTGATAGCGATGACGTCAGGGTAAAGATCCCCTGTGCGTACTTTATAAAACTAAATTGACGTGTCCGATCGTTTTCCCCAAAAGTTCCAGGGGAAGGCTATATTAATTTTATTCCGGACTTCTGGGCAACCCTGTATATAAAATCAGTAGGTGAGATATTCGCTGCGGGAAGAAAAAACAAATAGAAACCATCGAGTAATTAATTTGATCAAAATTACTAATAATTTTGCATGGGAGCTTTTTGTCCGAGGGTTCATATCACAAAATATGAAAATAACCGGATGCAGCAGACAACACGCTGTAATTATTTTTATGCATGAATGTAATTTATAATAATATATTCCGTATATAAAAAAAAGTTTTAACTAACTGTGCCAGAAGAAAATGCCTAAAGTAATATGATTTCTGGATACACTGTATACAACGTGTCCAAGATAAGGAGGGCCAGTACAGGGATCTCGGAAACCGTAAGAGATACGAAGTCGGTTAAATGGAGGTAAAGTTCCGCATTTACATGCCTAATAATATGCCGTTTAGAAAGTTTTAAAATTCCAAGTAGTTCCGGAGATATCCGGAAAAACCGAAATTCTCAAAAATCGTTTTATTGTTTTCCTGGGTTTTTTTGAGATCGAATTCTAAAGTAAATTGCACTTTTGCATTGCCACTTTTTCTGCTCTATCTAACAGCGTTAATTGTTTTGTAATCCGACGAGTCGTCTTCGAAGGGCCATTGTCAACTTTCTTTTTTTAAATACGATCCTGTTTTCCTGATATTGGAATTTGAGAGCTTTTTTTCTCCCGAATGCAACGATGTATGACACATTGTGGTTTAATGGCGTTTCGAGGGTTTTTTTGAAAAACATCAGGAAATTTTATTATACGGTCCTGTATTTCTCCTAATTTTATAAATAATATCTCATAAGTAAGTTCTAAATTTTTTACTTATGTTGGACTAGTTCAATCAATAACAAATAATTTAATAATAAACCACAAATAAGTGAACAAAAATCATTCCAAAACAGTAATAAAACGAACAACGAAAAAAGTAAGGAACTACATAATCAGGTGTTCAAAATGATTTCCGTTATTCTCTAAGCACAAATAACATCTTCTAACTGCCACATAACAGTTTTTTTGAGATACAATTAAACATGCGATAGAATATCTAACTTTGGTAAATTTATGTTCCATATTTTCTGGAAAATAGAAAACCTCTTAAAACGCTCTCAATCGATCACAATGGGAATGTCAAGTGAAACAAATCACGCGTTACCATCTTATTTTTTTTGTTTCAAGCGCCTACTTTTCTTTTAAATCCCGAATCCCGTAGTTTAAAATAATGTTTCTGTATTTTGTTCACTTGTTTGTGGTTTATTATTAAATTATTTGTTATTTATTGAACTAGTCCAACATAAGTAAAAATGTAGAGCTTACTTATGAGATATTATTTATAAAATTAGGAGAAATACAGGACCGTATCCCAAAATTTCCTGATGTTGTTCAAAAAACCCTTGAAACGTCATTAAACCACAATGTGTCATACATCGTCGCATTCGGGAGAAGAAAAGCTCTCAAATTCCAATATCAGGAAAACAGGACCGTATTTGATAATGGCCCTTCGAAGACGACTCGTCGGATTACAAAACAATTAACGCTGTTAGATAGAGCGGAAAAAGTGGCAATGCAAAAGTGCAATTTACTTTAAAATTCGATCTCAAAAAAACAATAAAACGATTTTTCAGAATTTCGTTTTTTTTTCCGGATATCTTCGGAACTACTCGGAATTTCAAAACTTACTAAACGGCATATTATTAGGCACGTAAATGCGCAACTTTACCTCCATTTAACCCACTTCGTATCTGACGGTTTCCGAGATCCCTGTACTGGCCCTCCTTACCTTGGACACGTTGTATTACATCTTTTTGTAGCAAATAATTATGGTGGTTAGCATGTACTTAAATCTAAAATGATTCAACACACAGCTATCTATCTCACCAGCTGATTAAATAATATTGAACACTAAAACATTTAAATAATTCTAAATGATTCGCCATTGTTTTCTTATTTTAAAAGACCTCTAGACCTTTGACTTGCGTGGGTACCTAACTAGCATCAAAGTTAATAGAAGTTGTGACTGACGCTGCTACTATCACTTGGTTAAAACGTGGTAATTTTCACCAAACTAATTACTAGTTTAAATTTCTGATAAGTTAAAATAATTAGTAGAATTTACGTAACATTTACTTGGTATAGTGAGTTTATGGTGCCATTCCTTTATGGTCAGAATAAAGGTAGGTTATTGGAACCATAGCGCGTCAACATATATAACTCCGAAACTTTAAAGTAAGATCAAAACGTCGCCGTTAGGACAAAAATATAACTTGTACGTAGGCGCAACTACAGAGTAATGTTAAAGGCACCCACTACAACAGAGTGACTATAAAAATGACCATACACTTAGCCACTTGGAAGTAACATTCTAAGGTAACCGATTCGTAAGCTTTCTATGTTATCTTACTTATAGGTAATATTAATCTTTTAAATTATCGAAATATTGCTGTCTAGTCGTGGGAACAATACCAAATAACTTTAAAGTAATTTTTACCATAATGTTATATTTTTCTTTACATGAATTGTTATTAGCAGTGAAGCACTAAATAAGGTTGTCACTCTAAAAATATTAGGAAAAAAAACTTTAAAGGCGAAAAATATCGTCATTCTACATTTTCTAGAAAAGTGGCCAAATGGTCAATTTAAGGAGCAAAACGTCGGAAACCCAGTAAGTGTTATATACCACTGAATGTAGATTTTGGCCCTCTTTCATAGTTTAAACAAAAAGATCCAGGCCCGTATTTAAAAAAAATGGGTGACCCAAAGACGAAACGTCGCATCAAAGATCTGATAATGCCGTCTTGTGTAGAATAATCAGTAGCAATGAGAACTAAGTCGGGCAACGCAAGATTTTTGATTTTTCCAAATAATTTAAAAGCCACTGTATTTATTTTTGAATTTTTTGCGACTTTTTGGACTCGTAATTACGTAACTTTGCCCCAATTTAACCCACTTCGTATCTCTTACCGTTTCCGAAATCCCGCTGGGGAATGGCGAATTTGTAACACCCGGTATAAATAATATTATTAGGATCGGTAAAACAACGTTAAACGTATACTATAATGTATATTTAGTAAAGTGGATATTTATTTAACAAAGTTAACGTGTTACTATTTCCCCTAATATTCACCAAATGTTTGCTGATTCAATTCAATATTAAAAACTCTCGTTCTTTTTATTCGCGGAATTCTCGACTGAATACCACTCGTGCATAAAAATTAACCAGAAAATCCTGAAAAAATCCGGTGTTGCTTGCAAGAAACCGCATTCGAATATTTTGCTCGTGGTTTCCAAAATTGTCATTTTTTTGAACTTGTCTTCAAAGAACCAAGAACATAGATTCAATCTGTTTATAACCAAATACTCTATTTTCAGAATTTCCGGTAAACTTTACCGGAACCATGGTTATTTTAGCTATGATCGTTGAAAATAAAGATTTATTTATTTATAGCGACTCATGAGACCGAGGCGTATGATTTATTTTGGTTATTAAAATATCAAGCAAACGTCTTTGTTTGCGTCACCCCTTCTTTGGGACAATGCGCGAGTTCAGAAAACACGAAGTTGAGTAATTTTTATTTATAAATTTGACTATCAAGCGCAACGGTTAAAGGCTTCATCTGATTGCCAGCGGTTTTCTTGTTGCTATGTATTTAATATAGTGTTATATGCTTCCTACATTTCACATACAATGATGTTTCAATCTTAATATATCTGCAAAACATGAGGTCCGTCTAGTCGAGATTTAAAACAGGGCAAAGGAATATCCCGGTAAGAAAAAGCGTCTACGGGTCTTAAAAAATTCTTTTTCTTTCTTAATATGGTTTAATTTAGTTAATATGTACAAAATTTGAATAACAAAAAAGTATTAAAGTATTTTCTATGATCTGATCATTTTTTTTGTAAGGCAGTACAATAACTTTACATGTAATTAATTACCGAACAAACTGTTTAATCTTAAAAAGAAAATATTATTAGATTTAATGTTTCTACTTCTTGTCTGTGGTATTACTCCCTATTAGAAGTTATCTATTTTTAATATAGTGATATAGTGTACTTTTATATTAAATCATATGTAGCTAATAAAGGTAATATTTAAATGGATAAAAATGTGTTTTTTATGACGGAAACCTGTATTTGCATTGCATTATGCTTGTTAATGTTAATAGTCAGTTTAAAACTCCGAGTGATGTCAAATGTCATTTACCACAAAACATACCATATATGGGACAATGTATACGGGTCAAAAAAAATTTTCATGCAACTTTCAGTAAACTGATATTTAAAAATAAATATTCTCAATGTTATTTTTTTAATAGGTTTTTTATATTATCTAATTATAGGAATTATACAACGTGTCCAAGATAAGGAGGGCCAGTACAGGGATCTCGGAAACCGTAAGAGATACGAAGTCGGTTAAATGGAGGTAAAGTTGCGTATTTACGTGCCTAATAATATGCCGTTTAGAAAGTTTTAAAATTCCGAGATATCCGAAAAAAAACGAAATTCTGAAAAATTGTTTTATTGATTTCCTGAGTTTTTTTGAAATCGAATTCGAAAGTAAATTGCACTTTTGCATTGCCACTATTTCCGCTCTATCTAACAGCGTTGTTTTGTAATCCGACGAGTCGTCTTCGAAGGGCCATTATCAACTTCCTATTTTTAAATACGGTCCTGTTTTCCTGATATTGGAATTTGAGAGCTTTTTTTCTCCCGAATGCAACGTATACATTGTGGTTTAATGACGGTTCGAAGGTTTTTTGAACAACATCAGGAAATTTTGGGATACGGTCCTGTATTTCTCCTAATTTTATGAATAATATCTCATAAGTAAGCTCTAAATTTTTACTCATGTTGGACTAGTTCAATAAATAACAAATAATTTAATAATAAACCACAAATAAGTGAACAAAATACAGAAACATTATTTCAAACTTCTGTTGATTTGGGATTTAAAAGAGAAGTAGGCGCTTGAAACAAAAAAATTAAGATGGTGACGCGTTTGAGAGCGTTTTAAGAGGTTTTCTATTTTCCAGATAATATGGAACATAAATTTACAAATGCTGAAGAGTTTGATATTCTATCGCATGTTTTATTTTATCTCAAAAAAACTGTTATGTGGCAGTTAGAAGATGTTATTTGTGCTTAGAGAATAACGGAAATCATTTTGAACACCTGATTATGTAGTTCCTTACTTTTTTCGTTGTTCGTTTTATTACTGTTTTGGAATGATTTTTGTTCACTTATTTGTGGTTTATTGAACTAGTCCAGCATAAGTAAAAAATTGAGAGCTTACTTATGAGATATTAGTTATAAAATTAGGAGAAATACAGGATCGTATCACAAAATTTCCTGATGTTGTTAAAAAACCCTCGAAACGTCATTAAACCACAATGTGTCATACATCGTTGCATTCGGGAGAAAAAAAGGTCTCAAATTCCAATATCAAGAAAACAGGCACGTATTTAAAAAAATAAAGTTGATAATTGCCCTTCGAAAACGACTCGTCAGATTACAAAATAATTAACGCTGTTAGATAGAGCGGAAAAAGTGGCAATGGAAAAGTGCAATTTACTTTAGAATTTGATCTCAAAAAAACCCAGGGAAAACAATAAAACGATTTTTCAGAATTTCGATTTTTTCCGGATATCTCCCGAACTACTCCGAATTTTAAAACTTTAAGTAAATGCGCAACTTTACCTCCATTTAACCGACTTCGTATCTCATATGGTTTCCGATATCCCTGCACTTGCCCCCCCCCCCCCCCCCCCCTTATCTTGGACACGTATATGTCCGCGCAAAAGATCATTGTCACAAAGATTTTGGTCTATTTTTGTATAGCATCGATTTTTCAATAATTTAATGCCGTCCACATGACTAATTTTCCTATACTCAATCATATAACGTCAATATTTGGAAATGAGTTATTTTAATCAGTCATTATAACCATTTCCCTATTATTTATAACAGCCCTGACTTATATTAGCTTAAAGTTTTGAAATATTTCTGATAAAATGTTAAAATACTAAGAAATTCACTCATATTTTTAATCTACGTAAGGTGTAAACGAAACTTGCACATAAAAATATATTTTTCCTTAATAATATCTATGTTACCAATATCCTAAAATAGTAAAAATAAATCTATGGCCGCTGTGGCTACCAGCAACAAAAATATATTAAGTGTGACCGGTGTTACAATAATTAAATAGTTACCTTGCTTGAGATTAGGCATTTTTACTAATCTACGGTGCCTTCGTAGTTCTATGAAGATACATAAATAAAAATAAATTGTTTATAGAATCAGATAACAAAAGTTGTGTCGCCCGTCATATCAATGTATCTCCGGTAATTTTCATGCGTGACCGGTATTACTGTTTCCGACGATACAAAAATGCACGAATTTGTTAACAGCTAATACAAGCCATTTCTTAAACTTTTTTAGACTGAAATGATTATCTGTACTCAAGAGAATGACTTCGTGTAGTATTTTTCCCTTAATAAAGACTACTAGGTCTGAGTTAACCCTGTGACCTGCATTACAACATCAACACGCCTGATCTAAATAAACATAATAAGAAATTTAGGAGTGTAAATTATTTATGTATAAATGTATCTTCAGCAAAATTACTTGAAATATAAAAGGGTAAAGTAAGACATTATTGACTAGGAACACGCGACCGGCGTTACATTTTTATATTGAAATTAGAATACTGCCAGCTATAATTTTAAAATGTCTTTCTAATGTAGGAAATAACATATATTTCGCAAATTATACTTAATCGTTTTTACAGGCAATTAGTTTATTTTAGTAAGTTAGGTATATGCTGACTGAAAGTTGCCTGTAAAAAATAGACGAGTAAACTTCAAGATTGACGTGACTGAAGTTAACTTTGACAGCTCTTCTACTATTTTGTAAACAGAAGATCAATGAGTTAAGTGGCATTTATAAACTTTGTCGCTGTAGTTCAGTTCCGCCGGATGTCGTTCGACTTGAACAAATGAGAACATGCCAGATCATTTATAAGCTCGCGGCTGTTCGTCCGAGTCAGTTCGAATTTATAAATCATAAATTGTTTCCTCGCGAACTGCGACTGCGAGCTTAAAAGTTTATAAATGGCCCTTAAAATTTTCTGCTACAATATCGGCATTTTAATAGAAATTATAGGTTTTTTTTGCAAAATTTATCTAAAGGACTGTATTTTAGCGTCATTGTAAATTCAAAGTTTATATGGCATATAAAGACAGTGACACAACCACATCATACACAATTCTGGTATACTAGAAATTCTACATTTAGTACTCTTTACAATAGTAGACTCAATTTTAAACCTTTTTAATGAATAAAGAATATTATTCATAAATCTCAAATATCGTAGATACAAAAAAAAAATAGAAATTAAAAAATGTACAATCTAAACGAAAAAGCCATTAATAATACCCTTAATTGGGGCCTTAGACTATATATTGGATGGAACTTTTCTGATCGCCGCGGTCGATATTTTCGGCACACTGTATATTCGTTAATAATGGCATGGTGGTAGTTTTGTTATCGACAAACATGACCTTTTCAGATGGCAGTGAAAGATTTGTCATTTTTTGTATTTTTATTTTTAATTTATGTTTTTTCTTTAAAAATTTTTAGATAACGAGCTATTTACTATTGTCCATAGTATGAACAATTCTCAGCCTAAAATAGTTTGTGAGTGAGTGTCCGTACATCCAAAATTGGCATATTTACCTTTTATTTGGTTTTAGATAATGAAGAATGCATAGATCTAAGGGACCATTCTGAAAACGATATGATTCATACACCACCTACGAATATGTACGTATTAGTTTTAGAATTAGAAAGAGCCGTTATCCGAGTTTTCTTCCTTAGTATTATTATATTAACATATCACAATTAACAGCTGACCTAGCTTTGTTCTCATGGTATAAATAACTAAACAGTTAAGATTCCACGCCGATGGAGGCGTGGCTTGTGACGTCACCTGGTGAGTGATTTATAATTTTATTGCTGTGAGCGTTTTTAACTCTCTTAGGAAGGTATTAAAAGGTTTTACGCATTTAATGGTATGTGAAATGAAAGGATAATATCATGGTATTTAGGTATATTTATTTCATGAACATATAGTTAGAGAGACGGTGGCAATAGGGGTCCGTGAAGTGGAATATCAGTAATTTGTTTTTTCGTGGAGTTTAGGTCCCCCCTCTACAACTTTTATATCTGATGAAATGCCGTAGAGCGTTGCTGAGAGGCGCTGTACCGCTTTAGATAGGAAATGCTCAATAAATTCAAAATTATATCGAGCCATGTCTAAAAATGAATTTACAGCATCTGCGTGACCCCAAAGTCACGGGAAACACATTTTCTGACAAGTCAACCCTTGCATATACGTTTCCGAATTTCCCCGAGGAGATTTAAAAAAAATTCCAATAATGAAATGGCGAGACCTGGAACGGCGAAATTTTTTTCACATATTCTTTAACTATAATTCCATCCTAGAAAGTTTCAACTTCAAATTCGCTTTTTTTTAATTTTAATTTTTTTTTTTGACACGCTCGGAAAAGTATTTGCAAGGGTTGACTTGTCAGAAAATGTGTTTCCCGTGACTTTGGGGTCACGCAGATGCTGTAAATTCATTTTCAGATATGGCTCGATATAATTTTGAATTTATTGAGAATTTCATAACTAAAGCGGTACAGCGCCTCTCAGCAACGCTTTACGGCATTTCATCAGATATAAAAGTTGTAGAGGGGGACCTAAACTCCACGAAAAACCAAATTACTGATATTCCACTTCACGGACCCCCTATTGTCACCATCTCTCTATCTATAAGTAGAGCAGTTGTAGATAATATCCGACAAGTGGTGAATGAATTAGATAATGACCTGTGTAAAAACTGTGTAGCTCATGTCATTCAAAAAGAAAATGAGCATGGGCGTCGTTTGGTCGAGACAACATTTTTTTTTTATGATCAAACACAAGCACTATAGGAAAAATCCTTTAGGGCACTCTGGGAGTGGTGCGTGTGCGCAAGAAGCGATTCACGTTGGTTTTGAATCGTTGGAGGTTATATTCGTTGGGAAAAACGACCTCGGGAAGGTCATTCCACAAGGATGTAGTCCTCCAGATGAAAGAGTTCTTAAATAATGAAGTTCGAGAAGTATTAAGCTTAACCACAAATGGATGGGCGGCAGTGGTTTGTCGTGTATTTCTGCTATTCGTCGCTCTGGGCGGAATTAAGAGGGCAAGGTCAGCCGAGCACCTTCCATGAAAATATCTGTAACAGAGAGTCAAATCCCCAACCTGTCTTCGATGTTCTAGGCTGTCGAGGTTCTTCGTCAGCTCGTGGTCTCCGATCAGACGAATAGCCCTTCTTTCGATGGAATCCAGTAGCCGAAGAGTATGTTTGGGTGCAGAGCTCCAGACATGAGAGCAGTATTCTAGTGATGGTCGAATCTGGGTTTTGTATAATGTCAAAAGTTGTTGAGGTGTGTACAACTTTCTGGTTCGGAAGAGTACTCCAAGCTTCTGAGAAGCTATCTTGGCAATTGCCACAACGTGGTTATGCCAAGACATATTTCCTCCCAAATTGACGCCCAGCAAATTAATAGATGAAGACAGTGGGATTGCGTGTCCGCCCATGACTATTTCCGGTTCTGTAATGTTAACCTTTTTAGAGAAAACTGCTGCCTGGGTTTTTTTAGCGTTAAATTCGACTTGGTTCTGTCACCCCAAGCCAAAATTTCTTCCAGGTCTTTGTTGAGGCGTGATACTTCATGCTGTCTGCGAAGATATGCGTCGGCAGCCGATGTTTGCGCATTCAAAGAGAAAGATGAGATAAGTGTGCTATCGTCAGCAAAACTAAATATCGGATTTTTAGTTTTCACTAGAAGGTCGTTAATGTAGAGTAAGAAGAGAGTGGGAGACAATATGGACCCTTGAGGAACACCGGCATTGATGGTGAAGGTGTCTGAGAGAAATCCGTCAATCGCCACTTGCAGAGAGCGGTCCTTAAGAAAGCTAGACAACCATGCAGAGAATCGACTGGGCATACCATAGGATCGCAGTTTACTTAGAAGCCCCTCATGCCAAACACGATCAAAAGCTTTAGAAATATCCAGTGCAACAACCCGAGACTCCCCATGATGTTCGATTGCGTTATTCCAAATATGGGTGACATAGGCTAGAAGATCTCCAGTTGATCTGGACTTCCGAAAACCATATTGATGATCGCTGATAATGTTGAAGCCTTCCAGGTACTTTAAAAGGTGTTTGTTAATAGCTTTCTCCATTACTTTTGATATAACTGAAAGCAATGCGACTGGTCGATAGTTATTGGCAGGGTTCTCTTACCTTTCTTTGGAATAGGCTGGACTCGCGCCGTCTTCCAACGAGATGGAAATATTCCTTTTTTGTAGGATAAGTTGAAAAGTCTACAAAATACTGGTGTTAGTTCATCGGCGCATCTCTTGAGAACTATAATAGGAATCTCGTCTGGACCAGTAGCTTTTTTGACGTCGAGTCCTTTCAGGATTCGTTTGACGGGACGCTGGCGGAATACGATTTCGGTCATTTCGGATTGAACTGCAGGAATGTCGGGTGGTTTTCTTCCCTGGAAATCTACAGTGGAATGCGAAGAAAATAGTTCAGCAAGTAAGTTTGCTTTGTCTCCGGCTGTGGATGCTATTGTACCATCATGGGGCACTTGCGCCCCTCCTGGAAGTTGTCAACTTCATACATCAATAATATTTTATTGCGTTAGCAGAAAAGATAGTACCTATGTTTTTCTATTTTCTAAAGTAAATTCGCCAATATTTCTCTTAATCGAAGCGAAGCCAAACGAGGAAAAATTCTAATATAGCGGATCCGAAGCTGCTATTTAAACAAATTTATAAAGAAATTTTAGGTACCTTTATTAATTAAATTAAAACTAGATTTTCGGACATCAGTGAATTAAATTTTTTCGATTTATCGATCAAAAATAATTTTTAATCCAGAAAATGGAATGCTCCTCGAAAAAAAATTACTTTTGTTCGTCTGTTGTGACTTAAGTAAAAATGTCGCGCTTTTTAAATTAAGTATAACGAGAAATCGTCAAATTCTCCGTCAAGTTATCTAAATTCACACCTTATCGCATCGGGTTTTCTAGTATTTACTATAAATTATTAACTAAATTTAGGTGTATATTTTGGGTTTGTTCGGGTTTGTTCGTGGGGCGTGGTCCTTTTTCCCCTTTTTGCTACCACTAGCGTCCTGGTTTTTTAGTTTATAAAATTACCCATTTTATCATTACCACCCCCTACAAAATTTTCTAACGACGCCCATGAAAACGAGTGTCCCATCTCACCGCGTATCGCTGCAATCATTATTCAATCCGATAATGACTCTAGTTCTGGTGATGATGATGGCATATGAGATATAATAAAACTTTTCAACTAACTTAAAAGATACAACACCCCTAAGAAGATTAATACCAGTTTTTTTTTCAGAAGTCATAATCCGTATGAGAAAGAATGGAGTTCCAAGCCTAAAACAAGACAGGAGCGAAACGAGTAAATATTTGTGCAAAAGTTCATAAATAAATAATGTTAATAGTGATTTACTTTACAGAGTTGTTAATAGCGCCCTTAAGAAACTCGCAAAATCGTACAACACCACCAATCATATTCCATATGAGAAGAAGGTTAAGGGAGAAAGAGTAAGGGAGAATTCCTTATATGACCCGTACAGAAAAAAGTAAGTTTATTTCTTTATAACACAGGTTGTTATGGAAGTTGTTTATTATACGTAAACCCGAAAATCCTGAGAAGAAAACAACTTGCAGGAAAAAACTTATGTTAATAAGCGAAAAAAGCACCTTATGTGTAATTTTAACAATTTATCCTTATGTCATAAATATATATAATAATATAATTTTTTTACTAGAACATCTGAAGTCAAAATAGTATTTTGTGTTTATAGTTTATTTATCATTATTTCACACAACAGGTTACAATAAGCATGAACATACCACAGCGTGTGTGAAAATATTGGCACTAAATGGAAAACTTTTTTTCTGTGATTTTAGAAAAAAACTATTCTTCATAAAAAGTTTTGCTCTTTATGCTCGAAAAAATCATAAATATAACGTACATGGACAAAATAGGTTGTTAAGAGTCGAATTTAATGTCAAAATATAAAATAACAGCCATCTACGAAGAAAAAATATTTTCATCTATTTTTTCTTGCCGCAAATATGGAAATCATCATTATTTCTAAAGGTAAAGTGATGTATTTTTAAAAGTAAGAGATATCAATTCACCTAACCTTAATTGCTTAAAGATGCTTATTAATCATAATCTTCATTATCATTACACTGTAAATTAATCAATATAAAATACAAAAAAGTATTTACGGATTACGGAAACAGACATTGTACATTAAAATTTCATAAAAAATAAATTTCTCGTCCTAAAAAACCATAATTGCCAAATTTTGTAAAAAAACGTTGGTTTCCTGCAAAGTTATTAGAGAAAAACAAAAATGAAGTTTTAACTTTCACACCCAGTTAATATCAACTTTCGGATATAGGTATTCCTAATATTTTTACGTAAGGAGTCTGTGGTTTTTCCATGTACCCATTAATTAGTATATATCCAAAAGTCGTTTTGTAATATTATTATTTAAAATATTGATTTTCGTATATCCAATCATTACACCCTGCAATTTCAAACCCTCCAATTCTTCTAACTTTATCCAGGAAGTTCGGAAGTTTTCAGTTTTATTTGAAGGAGGTCTATAAATACCACATATTATAAAATTTATTAGCTTAATCTGGATTGCAATATATGACATGTCACTTTAAATTTTTTCTATAATCTCATGAGTAAAGTTTTTGCTTATAAAAAAATACCTCGTTCCTCTCTACAAGCATATACATAGTTAAAATTTTTGAAATTAAAATGTTTTTCCTTTTTTTTATTAATCCATGTTTCAGAAATAACCATAATGTGTACATTTTCCTCATTTTTTAAATTTCAATTTGAGCTATTATATTTTTCATTGATCGAGAGTTTATATACATAATTTTTAATCTTTTCATTTTATTAGCTTAACTTTTTACAGAAATTTTTATAGATATGAATAGTTTATATGTGTTTTCATTTCATTAATTTTGTATTGATGTATAGGACAGTCATTACTATTTGCTTCATGCTTAAAATGAATCGCTTTTTTATATCGTTCATTTGATTGCTTGCACTTTGTGCAGGTTACGTTTTGTTTAGAGCATTGTCGAAATTTATGTGTACCTGCACAATACGAGCATATTTGTAGCTGTTTACAATTTGTTGTTTTGTGTCCATATGCGCAGCAGTTGCAACATATTATTTAGGTCTTCCTTAATTTTACATTTTTCCCATCCCAATAAAATTTCTCGATTTACCCAAAATACCATTGAAATTGCCGTTAAAGTTTTTAAATATTTGACTGTTTTCTAAATTTTCAATTTTTTTCATCAATTTTTTTATCTATAGCAATAAATAGTTTTTTAGTTCTATATTTTCTTCTCTAAGTCCAATAGAACTATCATTTTTACTATTTAGAAATTTGGTTGCTTCTCTTTTGTCTTGAATACATATGTTTTTTATAAATTCATTCGATTTTGCACCTTGGGGATATTTTAAAGGAAGGTAAAAACTTTCATCATTAGTTTCTTTCCGTACTCCTACACTTGTGACATTGATGTTTTTCTAGTTTTTCTGTTTACCATTTTTCTTTACTTTTAATTACTTTCTGGCCAGAAGTCCATTTACGCCAAGTCTTGATTAGTTCACTTATTCCTGGATGTCTTCCTCAGAATTTTTACGCTTTATAAATATCAAGAATATTAATTTATTTTACTCTTGGCATTTTAACAGATTTTCTTATTTTTTGAGCACCCTGCACGTTGTATTTATGATTTCTTTTCGGGAATTAGGAGTTTTTAAATTAACCAAAACTGTTTCACACACTCTGTATATATTTTTGATGGATAATTTAATGATTTGACAAAAAATACAGGGTGTTTAACAAATTAAAGGTGATATTAAAAATTGTACTTTCGAGGCACCCTGTATACTAAAATGTACTCCCACTAAAAGTAGTTTTTTAAACCAAGAACTATTTTTATATCATGTAAAAGGTGGTATATATTTTATAAATTGTGCTGGGACAATCAGTATTTTGGTTTATGATTTTTTCCCAATAACACAGGAGCTTAAATAATTATTCCTGGAAATAATTTATGCACTGCTCATACTATAAGTGATAGTTTAAGACGTACTTCTGGAGGTTATACTTATGTTATAATAATATAGCTTAGATTTTCAGATGCTCAAGATGGAAATTCCCTGAAATCAAAATCCGACCTGACGTCAGCATCTAAGAAAGACAGTAAACCTAAAATACCCTGTCCCAGTAGTCCCAATATGCCAAGGTAATTGAGAAAATGTCAATTGAAGTTTCCTTGAAAGAATAGCATATACAGGGTGTCCGGTAAGTATAGGGCACTATTTCGGGCAACATCATACTAGTAGATAAAAAATAAAACAAAACGTCTCAATTGTATTCAGCGTAATTTTAATTTTAATCCTACCATCACCTAGCGCTTTTGGCCTCTTAAAAAGCCATCATCAGGGCAAAGGCTTCGTCAAAGTCACCCCAGGCACCAAGAAACATAGGTACCCCAAAAATAGTAAACCCCTTTTTTAATTTAACTGAAAATTAAGAAAATTTTTCTAAAATGAAAATTAAGATAATTTAAAAAACCACCACACAATTAAATTAAAAAAGGGGTTTACTATTTTTGGGGTATGTTTCTTGCTGTCTGGGATGACTTTGACGAAGCCTTAGCCCTGATGATGACCGAGGCCGAAAGCGTTAGGTGATGGTAGGATTAAAATTAAAATTACGCTGAAGACAAGTGAGACTTTTTTTTATATTCTGACAAAACAGCGTACAACCGACTTCCCCCTCTTATGATAATACTAGTAGTTCATGTAATAATTTTTCCTAATATCTCTACTAACAAAGATATCGGGCACCAAAGATGCACCTGACGATTTATCTTTTCTATTATAACTTTTAGGTAACCCTGCATTACTCCATATTAAATTCATTAGTTTAGTGTTTATAATAATTAGTAATAATTTAGTGCTGTGTGAGAATAATAGGTTAGTTTAGTTATTAATGTGTTTTTATCAAGGACCTTAAATTAAGGAGAACACGGCTTTGTTTCACAGTCTATGAAGAATAAACAATTCACATTCTTAGGTAGGGTGTAAACAACTTCCCAGAAAAACAATCGGGGAGCTCTGAAAATTAGTATAATTGTTCTTTGTTGTTTCCTATTAAGTAGACAAAGGCATTACGTTGCGTTCGAGCGTTCTGAACGTACTTTTAATAAAGCTCGTATTGGAACGGCCGTCTTTCATGTTTGACACTACCAGATTAACAACTGTCATATTGGTCGTTATTGTTAAATCTTCCTTGTTTTTTTTTCTTCTTGTGTGTGTGTTAAATTTAAGTATTGTTTGTGGACAAAATACTGATTCTTGACTTAAACTATGTTAAGACTGTGCCAAGTTTTCCGTAAACTGGATAAAAATATAGACTTTCGAGTCACGTCCGTCGATTTTTTGTTTTTCCTAACCAATACATATCAAACCGATCTGTCGGTAGAATGAAATCAGAATATTGTTTTCGTAATAACAGGCATCACATTAACTTGTACAAAGCAGATAGAAATACCGGGTCCATGATTGTTCCAAATCGATGGTTTTTATAAATTGACGGTACCTAAATAAATTAATTTTGAAAATTTTGTATAACTTACTGCTAATATTAGATTGAGATATTATCTCCAACGTGGTTAATTTTTTTTGAACAAATGAAGATTACCTTTTGAAAAAGAATTTAATTTATAATTTTTTTTTTCAAAATTAAAATTTTGACCTTACGAGTGCGGTGCCAAGTGCGTTCCCCTGGCTATGTACAAGAATGATTCAAGTATTTTTTCTTAGTCCATACCTGTCCTGTACAAAGTTACAAAATTTCCCTAAAACAATGGTTTAAAAGATATCGAAAATATAAAACTTCAGGTGCTGCTTTGGGGCCGGATATCTTTGTTGGGAGGGACATTAGGAAAGATTATTATATGAACTACTAGTATGATCTCCCTGTACGCTGGCGAATCATCGCCCTATACTTTTACTGGACACCCAGTATACAAAAAGAATAATAGAAAACGGCTTGTTGAAAAATATAATCAGCCCTATGACGCTTCCACTCCTGTTAACACTCTTTTCTAACTCAACACCCTCATTATGTTGCCGACATTTCTTGAGTTGTTGGGTAATTTTTGTGTATTGCATAATATTCACACAAAATGAATTTCGTGAGTTTCGAAAATTATTGCTTCAAATACAGTTCAAAAGGTAATAAAAAAGTTTGCTTCCACTGTTTTTCTCGAGCTTGTTCTACGACTACAAATTTTTAATCACCTTTTAAAAAATATATAGATTGCCGACAGGGCCCCGTATACCATTCCCCACTTTGGCGCCCCCTAGTTAGGGTTAAAAACTAAAAGAAAAAAACAGAATTTAATTTTTATTTTTAATTGTCTTCAGTTTAGGAAACGAACGTTCACCTGTAGCCACTGACACAGGAAGTGTAAGAAGAATTCCTAAAAGCCGTTTTAGAGTCGGCAATTTTTGTCTGTTGCGCCGGCAATGGCAATTATTATTGCACGTATTCATGCGCACTAAACCGTTTTCGATCAGCTGGCCCAATACTGCTCGCATTGCCGGCACAATGCGAGAAAGGAATCCGTATTACAGTCTTAAACTTGCATGGATTCATCAGCAGTCTCGCATTGCCAGAAATTGAGCACGCGCCAATTTCATTAAAATTGCCGGTGCAATTCTGGGTAGAGATGGATTATTTGTAAGTAGCAGTAGCTGCTTTAACTGCTAATCAAAAGGAACAGGTTTGCCCATCTCTAATTCTGGGGATATTTTAGGGATTTCGACATTAGCAACTGCAGTTCTGACTGTTGCCAATGCGCCAGCTGATCGAGAACGGTTTACTGCGCATGAATTCGTGCTATAATTGCCATTGCGCCGGAATTTTTTCTTGCCGACTCTAATACGGCTTTTAAGAGATTGTCAGATTAGCAAATGTTTTCAAATATACAGGTTGTTCGGGTTTGTTCGTTAATAACATGCTAATATTTAAGGAATTCTTGGGTCCATTTTCAGAAAATAATTAATATGGACATATGTCCTAAACGTCTTAACTTTTTAGATACAGGGGGTTTGTTCGGGTTTGTTCGGGTTTGTTGTGGTTTGTTTGTGTGGGGGTCCTCTCCACACAAATCTCCTTTTTTATTAATATCCGTGATACTGCTCTAGATTTTTTTGTGAAATTTGGTACACACTTCCTATTCATCAAGAGGCATTTTATGATGTATAACATGTTTTTTTTTATTCCGACCAGTGGCGTTCGTGCGGGAATTGCCCTCGATAAAAAGAAGTGGCGTAACATTCTTTTCTTCAAAATAAAAATTCTTTTTGAAATTCTCATTCCTTGTTGAGCACATGTTGTCTCTTGATTTTTTGGCGTTTGACGTACAGTTTTTGTATAAAAAAATTAAATTCATTCATTTGCCCTCTTATGAAATTAGGTATTAACATAGATTAAAAAGGATCTGGTAGGTAAGAAGCAGATTTTGTTTTGTAAACATAAACAGTTTTGTCATATGTCTGCCTAGTTTAGTTGTTACGTATTTATGCCATTAACCTTAACAAATTATTAAAAAAGCATCTCAAGAGTTAAGATATTTAGGACATATGTTCATATGAAGTTTTTTCTGAAAACTGACCCAGGAATAACCTCCTTAAATATTAACATATTATTAAGAGACATCCTGTATATTGGAAGAGATCTGAGGCATTTCTATACTCATCTGATAAAAAAAGAAGCGTAAGAGCTTTTATTGCATTAAAATACTCTTTTCAGTTAATATCAGATTCTGCACCGCACACCTTTGCTCTTATGATAGCGGATGCCCTGATACCATAAGGACTAAGCCGTCGCATGGTATAATTTTGTTACACGTTGGTTTATGGCGATTTTTAGGATACTTGAAGCTTAAGAAAATGATTAGTCATTTAGTCACTTTAAACACATTAATCAATATACAGGGTGTCCCATAACTAATGGTACACAGGAAAACTACAGATTCCTTGGGTAAAAATATTGCGATTTGGCCATACTTAGTTTAGTCCAATAGCTGGTAATAACCGAGATACAGCGTGTCCAAGTAAAAATTTAATTTTCAATTTTCCTAAATAACTTATTTCTGAATCAATATTTTTGCACAAAATTTTGTGACTAGGGTTTTTTTGGGGAAAGGAATTTGAATTTGTTAATAATTTTGATATAGATTGTAGGGGGCGCTCTCTGCGGTACTTTGGATACATAAAAATAAGTGTAACTTTTTTGGGCCTTAGTATAATTATGTTTTTATTAAAAATATCAGTTTTTCTATCATTTTTAAGCAATAAAGTTATACTTTTACTAACCGTTTTCGAGATATTTTCAATTACAATTTCTAATGCGCCCGTTTAAATTTTGATTTGTAAATGTGAAATTTGTTAGAGTAAGCTTTGGTAAAAACAAATACAATGAAAGCACTGAAACCTCATTTCTGTCAAAGTTTATTTTCATTTGTCAGAACTGTGGGTGTTTTTAAGGAGTTTTTGAAGATACTGTTATCAAAAATTAAACTAAAAATGCCGCGACATAACTTGTTTTCTAACTTAGAAATGCGAGACATGGTATGTTTATACGCACAAGAAAATTTCAACGGACGCGGGGCACATCGGCGGTATTTGGAAATGTATCCAAATAGAAGGCAGCCAGATTTTAAAATTTTTAGAAGCTTATACGACAGACTGGGAGAAACAGGATCCTTGTGCCCAAAACGTAATAGCGGAGGACGTCCGAAGATTATCACAGCCGAGCAGGAAGAAGAAATACTTGTTCGTCTGGCTGAAAACCCAGAAATTAGCACAAGACGTATGGCTGCAGCAGCTCCGGCAATCCACTATTTCTAGACTTTTTAACCACGAAGGGGTTTATCCATACCACTTTACGCCTGTTCAGAATTTGCTGGCTGTTGATCTTCCAGCTAGATTGCAATTTTCCCATTTCTGTCGTATTCAGCAAAACGCCAACCCAATGTTTTTGAATAGGGTTATGTTCACCGATGAAGCGACTTTCACACGAAGGGGTATTTTTAATTTTAGAAATAAACATTTGTGGGATTTAGAAAATCCTCACTTAGTAACCGAACGGCATTTTCAGCACGAGTTTAAAGTAAATGTTTGGTGTGGCCTCATTGACAACTCCATGTTGGGTCCGTTCGATCTACCACCCAATTTAAACGGACAGCTCTATCTTGATTTTTTGCAAAATCAGATGACCGACTGTTTGGATAATGTACCGTTAGAGCTAAGAAGAGATATGTTTTTCATGCAAGATGGTGCCCCAGCACATTATTCCAGACTTGTCAGAGACTACTTAAATGCCGAATTTCCTAATCGATGGATAGGTCGTGGAAGCCCATTGCCTTGGCCTGCCCGAAGTCCCGATTTCAATCCCCTTGATTTTTGTGTATGGGGATACATGAAATCACTTGTTTATAATGAAACGATAAATAGTCGGAAGCAACTATGGCAAAGAATTCAAGATGCGGCGGTAATGTTTCAAGACGAACGCTTGTTATTTAAAATCAGGAGATCCTTCGATAAGCGTGTAGCCAAATGCATTGAAGTTAACGGCAATCACTTTGAACAATTATTGTCAAAAACAGACATTTCTATTATTGATAGTTTTTTATTTATTTATGTAAAGCTTGAATTATTAAATTTTAAAAATAATAAAATTATAAAATAATATTTATTTATATTAGTGACCGCTTAAAGTTTTATTTAAATATTTTAAGAAGCGCACTGAGCATTTTAAATGCAAAAATCTCGAAAACGGTTAGTCGGAGCGACATTTACAAAGTATACCTTTATTGCTTAAAAATGATGGAAAAACTGATATTTTTAATAAAAACATAATTATACTAAGGCCCAAAAAAGTTACACTTATTTTTATGTATCCAGAGTACCGCAGAGAGCGCCCCCTACAATCTACATCAAAATTATTAACAAATTCAAATTCCTTTCCCCAAAAAAACCCTAGTCACAAAATTTTGTGCAAAAATATTGATTCAGAAATAAGTTATTTAGGAAAACTGAAAATTAAATTTTTACTTGGACACCCTGTATCTCGGTTATTACCAGCTATTGGACTAAACTAAGTATGGCCAAATCGCAATATTTTTACCAAAGGAATCTGTAGTTTTCCTGTGTACCATTAGTTATGGGACACCCTGTATAGCGATATTGAATGTTACCTTAAGTTAGACCCGAGTTGAGGTAGCCTTAACCTTTAAACTATGTTTTAAATTAATTTGAGGGTCAGTTGATGCGTTAAGTGGAAGAATATCACGTATTTAAAGATATATTCCTTTAGATGAGAGTTAAGAAGCACTTTAATATACCTACTGTCAAACTTGTGTTAAGGATGACTTCTGTACCTTAAGGTGACTTTGAAATATTAGGGCCCTTAAGGTACAGAAGTCAAGCCCTAAGGTCCTAAGATTACATTAGGTACTGGTTACATGATTAGCCAATTTAAGTTTGATTAACTTTGATCAATGCTTTTACTGTTATATGTAGGTCACAGAAGGATAAATAACTGTTGTCCTTATCCAAATATCTAATTAATTAAATCAGGACTCAAAAAGTTATAGTAAATACTAGAGAAACCGATGCGGTAAGGTATTGACGTGTTTGTTTGCGGTCTGGTAAAATTTAGTTTTTCTACACTACTAAAACCCCCGAATAATAATTTAATAGTATATTGCACACCGAGGTGGAAAGTGAAACATTGTTGGGAGAATAGGATGGAACTTTCCATCGAGGTTTGTATGCTATTTTATTTACAACCATACTTTTTAAATGCAAACGCTGTATAACCACAAGCTTCGCCACCATCTACAAATAACAAAAAACGTTAAATCATTTTGGTTATTCAATGGATGTTGATACGGGTCAAAAATTTTTTACTGGCAACTTTCAGTCCTTAGCATACCTATAACTTACTATAAACTATTTGCCTGTAGAAACGATTATAATTTGCGAAATATATGTTACTTCCTGCATTAGAAAGCAATTTTAAAAGTTTTTTTTTAGATTATAGCTGCAGTATTCAAATTTGAATTTAAAAATGTATCGCCGGTCACGTGTCCCCAGTCAATAATTTCTTACTTTACCCTTTTATATTTCACGTCATTTTACTAAAGTTACTTTTATATGTAAATCATTTACACTCCTACTACAATTTGTATTGAAAAAATAATGTTGAAAGATCAACAGTGTAGTTTCTCTAATGCAATTATTAACCAGAAGTTCCGTCCCCGCAGCTGCATGTATCGCCGGTCATGGCAGAAATTGCTTATAAATAACGCCACTTCAGGTCGGCCTAATAGTTTTACAAATATGACGGTATGTGTTTGAATTTGTTTAAAGCGTGCTCCTGTTTAGGTAAGTTCCTTATTATGTTTATTTAGGTATAAACTAGAACATTGTCTACTTTTTACCAGGCGCATGGTTTTATGTTGTATCGCCGGTCACAGGGTCTTAATTGAGGGAAAAATACTACACGAAGTCATTCTCTTGAGTACAGATACTCATTTCAGTCTAACAAAGTTTAAGAAATAGCTTGTATTAGCTGTTATCCACAAATTTGCGCATTTTTGTATCGCCGGTCACGCATGAAAAGAGATACATTGATGTGACGGTGTATTATCCGAAGCTATATACAATATTTTTTTATTAACCATTTATAAACTATTAAGGAAAAATATATTTTGATGTGAAAGTTTCCTTTACACCTTAGGTAGATTAAAAATATGACTAATTTTCTTAGTATTTTAACATTCTTTAAGGAACAATCCAAAACTTTAAGCCAATATAAGACAGGGCTGTTATAAATAATAGGAAAATGGTTATAGTGACTGATTAAAATATCTCGGTTCCAAATATTGGCGTTATATGATTCAGGAAAGTAAATAAGCCATGTGACGGGCGTTAAATTATTAAAAAATCGATGCTGTAGACCAAGATCTTTATGACGATGATATATAATTCCTCTAATTAGATACTATACAATACCTATTAAAAAATGAACAGGTGTTTTTGATATTATTTATTTTTAAAATCCGATTTACTTACTGAAAGTTGCCTGTAAAAAATTTTTGACCCATACCTATTTACCTGGATGGAAAGTGACATTTACCCGGGTGGAAAGCGATCACTTCCCACCTAGATAAATGAAAGTTAAAAATTATATGTTCCTTTCAAACTTTTAAAAAGTCTGAAATATTAACATACATGGTTGTAAATAAAAAATATATTTATGTTGTAGGAATTACGAAAAAGGGGATCACCTCCAGAAAGCTGGACAGTTTAAGAATAAATTCACTATGACGAAGTTTAAACTAGGTATGGATGAGGCGAGCCACAAGGATGGCAAAAATCTGAAAAGAAATAAATCAATAGAGTAAGTTTTGATTTTCCAAGAAATAACGAAATATCAGACACAGCCCCAAGTAGCATTTTTAGACACAAATTGGACACACATTCTTTGCTGAGAAACGTTTCGACACATTTTCGATTCAAATTAGAAACTTGTTTCGAGACATAACTGTTACGAAACTTTTGCGACACATTTTGGAATCCAGTTACTAGAAGCACTTAAAGACGTGCTTGTTACGAAATATTTTACAAATCGTGGTGTCGATATATTAACGACACGCGAAGATAACTATTTTTCGAAAAAAATTTTAGTTAAAATTATAAAGTTTTGGTAAGACACAAGATTGCATTGAATTTCCCATAAGAGATTTTTTATAGCATCGGTGTACGTTTATTAGCGATAAATTAGCAACTTCTTGATATTATTTATATTTTAGGTGTTATATTGATCCATTTTCAACCACAGATTGAAGTAAGTGTTTTAGGTACATTTTTAATCACCATCTGAACAAGTTTGAGGTTATGTTATTGTTTAGCGAGATTTAAATTGTTATTTTTCTGTATTAAAAAGCTTACTGTACTGGATTTATCAACATAAAGTATGGCTACCCAAGTAGCATTTTTAGACACATTGTGGTACATGTATCGTAACTATCGTTTCTGTTTCCGATCAAAATTGGAAACTGTTGGCAACAAGAATGGAAATATTTTCGAAACGTATACATTTTAAATGGGACATTTACACGTGTTTCCAAGTGGTTGGTACTAGCTGTGACTTTCGCTGTTTCGATGCACAATCGAATCTTTTATCGAAAATGTTACTTATTTGTATTTAAAAATGACTTTTAAAGGGGCGGGGCTATGTTAAACCATGCGCAAAACAATTAGAATACCTTCACTGTTGTAAAATAAAAGAAAATCAATATGAAACAATAATTTCACCATGATGAATTCGTTATAAGTATATTTCCTATAAGTTATTTTATTTTATATACCTACCTAGTTATTGCATATTAGAACCAAAAAATCATTGTCGCAGTAAATTTTATCGTGCAGTTTAGAAATTGGGCTTTATATTTTTAACGTGTCCTCGATTTATTTTCATTTTCAGAAAAAAATATACTTTGTCAAAAAAATTAAAATAAAAATATTATCAATATTTTATTTATTTCTTTTATAAATCGACTTAGCTAGGAAAATGGAACTTATCTAACAAATGCAGGAATTTCATTAAAACTCATTTTAACAAAATAAAAATTAATTTCCTAAGATGGCCGCTAGAAAGCAAGAAATTATTCTGGTCCAAAATGGACTCGACACAATATTTCTACTCTTTGGTTTCTATAATGTTTCCATGATGCACAGAAGAATAAAAGGTTTGTAAAGTGAATGCCACAGAAAAAAAAAGGTTTGCTTACATGCACAAAAAAGAAAGGTTGGGTATGGACAGCCGCGGCGTGACGTCACGAGAGGCGTGGTTGCAAAAACCTTTCCAAACTAAAATTATAAGGGATAAATAAGCAATTTCCTGGTATTATTTGTATATTAGATGTTATTATTGATTCATTTTCAGAAACAGATTGACGTAAGTGTTTTTTGAAGATTTTTAATCAACATCTTGTTTTATGTATTATTGTTTGCATAGGGAGATTTAAATTGTTATTTTTCTGTTAAAAACAGCTTATTGCACTGTATTTATCAACATAGAGTATACCCACCCTATAGCCATCCTTTATGTTGATAAATCCAGTACAGTAAGCTTTTTATTACAGAAAAATAACAATTTAAATCTCGCTAAACAATAACATAACCTCAAACTTGTTCAGATGGTGATTAAAAATGTACCTTAACTAAAAATTTTTCGAAAAATATTTATCTTCGCGTGTCGTTAATATATCGACACCACGATTTGTAAAATATTTCGAAACAAGTACGTCTTTAAGTGTTTCTAGTAACTGGATTCGAAAATGTGTCGCAAAAGTTTCGTAACACATATGTCTCGATACAAGTTTCTAATTCGAATCGAAAATGTATCGAGACGTTTCTCAGCACAGAATGTGTGTCCAATTTGTGTCTAAAAATGCTACTTGGGTATAGGGTGGGTATACTCTATGTTGATAAATACAGTGCAATAAGCTGTTTTTAACAGAAAAATAACAATTTAAATCTTCCTATGCAAACAATAATAACATAGCGTTGATCTTCAAAAAACACTTACGTCAATCTGTTTCTGAAAATGAATCAATAATAACATATAATATACAAATAATACCTGGAAATTGCTTATTTATCCCTTATAATTTTAGTTTGGAAAGGTTTTTGCAACCACGCCTCTCGTGACGTCACACCGCGGCTGTCCATACCCAACCTTTCTTTTCTGTGCATGCAAGCAAACCTTTTTTTCTGTGGCATTCATCTTACAAACCTTTTATTCTTCTGTGCATCATGGAAACATTATAGAAGCCAAAGAGTAGAAATTGTGTGTCGAGTCCATTTTGGACCAGAATAATTTCTTGCTTCCTAGCGGCCATTTTAGGAAATGAATTTTTATTTTGTTAAAATGAGTTTTAATGAAATTCTTGCATCTCTTGCAAAGCCAAAATTTGTTAGATAAGTTCCATTTTCTTAGCTAAGTCGATTTATAAAAGAAATAAATAAAATATTGATAATACATATTTTAATTTTAATTTTTTTGACAAAGTATATTTTTTTCTGTAAATGAAAATAAATCGAGGGTACGTTAAAAATATAATTACTAAACTGCACGATAAAATTTACTGCGACAATGATTTTTTGGTTCTAATGTGCAATAACTAGGTATATAAAATAAAATAACTTATAGGAAATATACTTATATCGAATTCATCATGGCGAAATTATTGTTTCATATTGTTTTTCTTTTATTTTACAACAGTGAAGGTATCCTAATTGTTTTGCGCATGGTTTAACATAGCCCCGCCCCTTTAACTGTCATTTTTAAATACAAATAAGTAACATTTTCGATAAGAGTTTCGATTGTGCATCGAAACAGCGAAAGTCACAGCTAGTACCAACCACTTGGAAACACGTGTAAATGTCCCATTTAAAATGTATACGTTTCGAAAATATTTCCATTCTTGTTGCCAACAGTTTCCAATTTTGATCGGAAACAGAAACGATAGTTACGATACATGTACCACAATGTGTCTAAAAATGCTACTTGGGGCATCAACTCTTTGAAATATACCAACAAATCGAAGTTTAGTGCACGAGCCTCGGGCGAGATATTTTATTCCAGTGGTATACAGGGTGTCTCAGTTATACTAATGGAAATAAGCTTTTCGGCAGTTCTGAATCGATTGTTTTGAATTTTGGCGTGGTTAAGTACGTATAATCGTAGGGCGTATGCTTAAAATTTTAGCTTGGCTTACTTATGGGGTTTTAAAATAATAATTTAAAGAGTAAAGTACCTTTAGAGATTATTTTATTTCAAGACTAATATCAGAAAGAAAAGGACCAACTACAAAATTTCAATAAAATAACACAACCAGTGACCAATTTTATTTCTTTTTAAAAATATTTAAATCTAAAATAGACGCGATAGGAACAACTTTTAATGTAACCCAATACCCAGTGGCGTATTTAGGTGGGCTCTAGTGAGTCTGGACCCGCCCGAAAGACAAGACAAACTTTTTTTCATATTACATATGGATACATTTTAAATTAAAATCGAAATCCACAAAAAAGTTTTAGATATTAAATAGGTTCCAATAAAAAAATGTTATTTTCCATTATTTAAAATAACCGCGTAAAATAACGGCTTGCACTGAGTTCCATATTTGTATTCTTTTAAACAAAAAAAATTAAAAACTTAAATACTTACTACCCCCCAAATCCTAAAGCCGCTACTGGTTACAGGTTATGAAATAGCGAAATGAAAGGAATCTCTATCCCTATTTGATTTACGGAGTGTCAATCCATGCGATATGCTGAAATAGTACTAGTAATTTATGCATAGATGGCTCATATCATTACATCAATTATTTTTATTTTAAACATCACTTTAATTTTTTCAGCAAATTACTCGAAAAATTAATTATGGCAGAACAGATTAATCGAAGTATCAAAAATGACAAGTAAGTTATCATAATTGTAACGGTTGTAATTGTTTTTATCGTATAAACACTACTCTACTAACCCCCATTCTACAAGAACATTTTATATATTCAACATTGGCCTCTGGGTATTACCCGACTCCCAACCTAATTTGTCATATTTCACAAATATCAGCCCATGTTGAAGAACATGTTTTCCGGAAAAAAAAGTTAAATTAATTAATATTTCGAGAACGATGACAGGTATAGAAAAATATTAAGGAAAGTTTTAAAGAAATTAATAGGGATTCTAAAAAAAATAATACATATCCATTTAAATTATTAAAGTAGCTAATACGTTCTAGTAGACGCGGCAGCACTGCACGACTGAAAATATATTTAAAAGAGAGAGCATGTCCACTTATGTAGACACAACTATTGTATATTTTATTTTAAGTCTTTATTTATTTTTCTTTAACACTTTTATGATTTCTGTTGCTAAATCTACTATATTGAAGTGTTTTACGTATTTTGCAATTTATTACAGATTATATGATCTTTAGACGTAGGTAGGCTTTAAACTGAATAAGCGATAATGTTAAATTATAACTGAATCAGCGAAAAATCATAAACAGCATAGCCTGCATTGACACCTAAAACAATGTGTCTCCTCTCTCCTCTTTATTTGACACTGTCAGAATGACATTTCCAGTGTTTTATTTCTTGAATCTATAGTTTTAAGTTAGGGAGATGCCACATCTAACTGAGTTAGTTTCTGTTACAATTGTTTGTTTGGCAAATGAGGGGTACAGACACGGAGATTGAATAACCATCAAACGACTGTTTCTCGTATAGCAAAACGACAGAATGAGACTAAAGGATGATACAAAAGGCGGCCTTGGTCAAGAACGTAAAAGATGTACAATGTCAAGAGATGACCAATATTTGAGAATTCAATCTTTGCGAAATCTTGCACTTACAGCTCCACATCGGAAAAATCAATTACTAACTACAAGCCAAGTCAGTGTTTACATCAAAATAGTAATAAGGAGACTTAAGAAGGTCAATTTAAATCCAAGACGTCCTGCTAGAGTTCCTCGACTTCTACCACGCCACAAAATCGAAAGATTACAATTTGCAAGAGTACATGATAAGTGGAATGAACATCAATGGGGAAAAGTTCCTTTTACATAGGAACAAGAATAAAATTATTATGGAAACCTCATGGACGTAGTCGAGGCTACAGAAGGTTACGGGTACGTTCCGTAGGATGTAATCTTATACATAATCTTAGCTTCGGTGGCGACTCCTTTATGCTGTGGGCTGGTATTAGTTGGGAGTCGCACGGAGCTTATTGAGGTGAATTTAAGAATGAATACTGACTGGTTCATACGTAACATCTTCACAGAGCATGCTTTACCAGCCTGCTGGGTATTATATCTTTGTGCTAATGCATGATCATGTCCGTGCCGATGCCGCAAGATCAGTAGTCCAGCACCTTGAGAATGTCGGGATTGAGAAGCTAGTAGCCACCACAGAGTCCTGATACAAATCCCATAGCACATACAGGGTCCGCAAACGAAGCGTGGACGGAAGATTAAATCGTTATCGAAGAACTTATCACCAATATTGAAACAGCTTGAGATATTGGATTAAAAGCGGCATGTTTTAAAAATATTTTACATTATACAGGGTGGCCCAAAAAAGTGTGACAGCATAAAGTTATATTTTTTTAAATGGGACACCCAGTATTTTATTGCATATTTAGGTTCGTATTACTATCGTTTATAAGTGCCTCAAATTTTATTTAATTTGGTTTTGTAGTTTCGGAGAAATAAATTAAAAACTAAAAAAAAAAGTTTTGCAGTCCTGAATAAAAAAATCAAAAAAAACAATCCAGAACCATTTTTCTAACCTCGGCATTGAGTGAAATTTATGACAAGAGGTCTAGAGATACTATGAATGTAATTGCGTTTATTTATTTTATACAGGGTGTTCATAATAAGCTTTCAAAAACCCAACATTTTAAAATAATTTTTCTCAAGTTTTTCAAATGGAACACCCTGTATATTATTTGGCTATTTGACGTAGAATTCATAGACAATTTTTTTTTGTAATACAAGCATATAAGTTATATCCAGCCGTTTTCGAAATAATTGTAAATATTATAAATTATGTTGTTTAAATAGAGTTTTTATTGGGAAATTTTGTTATAGGCGACTAGACTAATAATTGTAAACTAATGTAAAAGTTCAAAATAGCTTCCTTTTACTCTTAGAGTTTACCGTATTTTAGTTATTTCGATATAAATTTTAAAAGCATACATTTTTGATACTTTTATTATTTAATTTTATTTTTTATTCTTAATCGAGTTGCCATGATTTCTTTTTGTTTAGGTTGTCACTATGACAGTTAAATAAAATTATTTACATTTGTTCAGTCGTCGAAATTAAGTACTAACTTACACAAAATGTCGAATTTTAGAAATGGTAAATATGATTTTTATACTGGGTGAATGTGCACGAAATTTCCTCCTCGCGAGCCGAGTGTATGCTGAAAGATATCCAGATATTGAGAGAAAGCCGAGACCAAAAACATTCGAGAAGTTGTTGCAAAGATTTGTAGTAACAGGAAGCACTGCGTACACAAAAAGGATGATAATCAATAAACCCGTTATTAATGAAGAAAATGAATTCAGAGTTCTGTTGGACGTAGAGGAAAATCATTAAATTAACTAAAAGGAAGCTATTTTGAACATTAACTTTAGTTTACAATTATTAGTCTAGTCGCCTATAACAAAATTTCCCAATAAAAACTCTATTTAAACAACATAATTTATAATATTTACAATTATTTCGAAAACGGCTGGATATAACT
The DNA here is from genome assembly GCA_963991005.1 of Barypeithes pellucidus. Lineage (NCBI taxonomy): Eukaryota > Metazoa > Arthropoda > Insecta > Coleoptera > Curculionidae > Barypeithes > Barypeithes pellucidus. The sequence continues at coordinate 34,501,603 of OZ022556.1, forward strand.
TATATGCTTGTATTACAAAAAAAATTGTCTATGAATTCTACGTCAAATAGCCAAATAATATACAGGGTGTTCCATTTGAAAAACTTGAGAAAAATTATTTTAAAATGTGGGGTTTTTGAAAGCTTATTATGAACACCCTGTATAAAATAAATAAACGCAATTACATTAATAGTATCTCTAGACCTCTTGTCATAAATTTCACTCAATGCTGAGGTTAGAAAAATGGTTCCGGATTGTTTTTTTTTGATTTTTTTATTCAGGACTGCAAAACTTTTTTTTTTAGTTTTTAATTTATTTCTCCGAAACTACAGAACCAAATTAAATAAAATTTGAGGCACTTATAAACGATAGTAATGCGAACCTAAATATGCAATAAAATACTGGGTGTCCCATTTAAAAAAATATAACTTTAAGCTGTCACACTTTTTTGGGCCACCCTGTATAATGTAAAATATTTTTAAAACATGCCGCTTTTAATCCAATATCTCAAGCTGTTTCAATATTGGTGATAAGTTCTTCGATAACGATTTAATCTTCCGTCCACGCTTCGTTTGCGGACCCTGTATATGGGACACCCTGAAAACGAATATACGAGCATGAAATCCAGTTCCTAACTCAATTGCAGAATTAAATTGCTTCACAGGAAGAATGGAATCGAATTCCACAAGACACCACCAAAAATCTTTTGCGCATCATGCCTAGGAGGATTGAGATTATCGCTAGAGCTAGAGGAGGAAATACTAAGTGCTAAATTGTCGTTATGTCGACTTAAAGATATATTGTATCTTGTCGTTAATGTTGCTCTTTCCAAATTAAATATTATAATCAAAATCATACTATTTCACTTATTCCTCCACTAATATGTTATAAAGGTTCAATATGAAATTTATTTCATTATTAATAACGTAAAACACTATAGTGTGACATATTTAGCAACAGAAATCGCAAAAGTGTTGAACAAAAAAAAAAATAAAGACCAAAAATAAAATGTCCAATATGTGTGTCCGTGAGCGTATAAGCTACCAAATTTTCAAAGTTGACTAGTTCTTCATAAACGTCTAATAGTCCATCCACCATTAATCACCTTTATATCACGGGTAATAATATAACTTTATGTCTGGTGAGATTTCTGTAAAATGTACATGCACTGTTCTTCTACTTTCAGAGGGATTAGAGAAGAGCCAATAATTGCCTTGCCAACAATGCTCATGTAAGAAAATGTTTTGTTTTAGGATACTGAAAACAATTGTAGATTAAATTTTTATAGGAGATGGTAATGATATCCTAACAATAATAATATTCTGACTCAGAAATATGTTTTTTAAAACAAATATATAGTATGTATACAACTTTGGTAATTTCTGCCGAGTATTTTTGAATGTGACCCGGAACCAAAATAATAGTACTTATACCTTTTTTGATTTTTATTTTAACAGCTTTTTTTTCTGAAGGGTACTATAAAAAAATTAATTATCATACTTGCATATACTTTACAATTATTACTGCTAGAGAAAAAATATTTTGGGAAGAGCTTCGTTCATCTACCTACAGTATGTCCACGGATTGAGTTAACAAGTTCCAGAAAATGTTGATCTTAATAACAATTTTTGCTTGTAATAAAAATAGGAATCGCATCGACTAATTTGAGTTTGAACATACAGGCGGGTGTCCCAAAAAAAAAAGGAAAAACCGTGGAGACATTTTTCGAGAAAATGTTGTTCTTCATAACATTTTTTGCTTGTAATAAAAATAGGAATGGCGTCGACTAATTTGAGTGTTAACATACAGGGTGTCCAAAAAATGGCAAAAATAAACACACACTGGAATCATAAAACATTTTTTATTTAATACACAATTAAAAGTAACAAATATTCGACTGGGACACCCTGTATGTTACATCTGAAATTAGTCACCCCATTCACATTTTTATTACAAGCAAAAAATGTTATGAAAATACAAAATAACAAAGTATGTAAGTGTTTCCCTCTTGTTTTAACTCAATCCGTGGACATACTGTATAATTTATCTGGAAATATTTAGCCAAAGTTTAATGTCAACGTTAGAAAATTATCGACAAACTATTTCTTTGGGAAAATATTCGTGACGCAACGATTGTTGTTATACGATTACTAATTAATCTAATTATGCATATTCTTTGTTTTTTTTATTCAATCCTATTGTAAAAATTATATATCGCACCCTTGCGTCAAAAGTGACACAGTTCCAAAACCTTAGATTTTTAGAAATCGTAAGAAACTAATTTGTTTGGCCAGGGATGTTTAAATCGGTCTAAAAATGAAAGGAACATGGTAATAATAAAAAAAATTAATGGTAATTCATGAACCAATTGTAAGTTGGAAAGTTCATATACTGTTGTTGTTTTCAATAGTTAGGTTTTTTTTTTGATTTTTATCAAAATTCTCAAAACCAGTTTCAGATATTACACTAAATTTTATTGCAGACTATGATGATATGAAACAACACCTTTTAATCTCAATTTTTTTCTCAAGTCAGTGGCATAGATACAGCTACGCCTCAATACTATTTAAAAAAAATGTCACTGGTATTTTCTAAACAATTATTTTATTAATAATTATTATTCAATTCCAAACAAAAAAGGTATTTTTCTCTTAAAACTTACCATTTGTAAGAAAATTACATTGTAATAATAGTTATGCATCCTTCGTTTTGATATAATGTTTTATGAAAATCTTTATTAAGTAAGAGCCGATATTTGAATGTTACCTTATATTAGACCTTAGCTAAGATAGCCTTAACGTTAAGATAAACCTTAAAAAACTATGTTTCAAATCAATTTGAGGGTCAATTGACGCGTTAAGTCTAAGAATACCACGTCCTTAAAGATCTATTCCTTTAGATCAGAGTTAAAAATATACTGTCAAACTTGTGTTAAGTCATTCTGTACATTAAGGTGACTTTGAAATATCGGCCCGAATGTTACCTTAAATTAGACGTTAAAAAAACTATGTTTTAAATTAATTGGAAGTGGAAGATTCTTTAAAGATATGTACCTTTAGATAAGAGTTAAAGAGAACTTTAATAAGCTGTCAAACTTGTGTTAAGGATGATTTATGTCATTCTGTACCTTAAGGTCACTTTGGGACATTGGCTGGCCCTTAGAATCGTTTAAGCATTGTTATCCGTAGCTAAGGAATGTTTCGATTATTTTTTTTATGAACGCTTCTTGTTATCTGTATAGTGTTTTTCACTAAACGAAATAAAAACTTTAACACCCTGTATATCAAAAACGAAACATTTTAGGACATACGTGTACACTTTATCCAAACCAAATGGAATTTAATGTTTTCTTGCCAAAAGCAGCAATATGCACTAATATGAAAACCTATTTTATATTTTTATGTCTCAATTAGTACATGCCATGATATTATATTTATCTTAAGTGGAAAAGAGACACCACCCGGAATTATTTCTACCTAGAAATGTACCGGGCCTATATAACTGAGAATTGGGTATACAATCTGAGCGCAAATCCTGATATTACCATTAACATTTTTTACCATTTAAACAGTGGCGGCTCGTGGTCAATCTCATTGGGGGGTCATTACGCTATATGCGATACAAGAATAGTATATTAAAGTACAAGTACTTTATAGGTACTATTTTTTCTATTTTAATTGTTCTTAATAAGAAAAATCCATATTAAAAAAATACATGCTATACTTATATAACTTTCGTAAATATTTATGTGAAAATTTTATGTTGGTAATATGCACTATCAAATTATGATTTTATAGCATTTGATAAATTATCCATGTCTATCATTTTTTCGCAAAACTGAAAATTTTCTTAAATAATTAAACAATATGAACCAAGATGATTTTAATCGTCCTGAGTTAACGGAAATTGCAAAGCTTTAAATTTGTAAAATATTGTAGTGCTGTGTTCAGCTTTACAAAGAAAGTAAACTTGACAGGTGTGACGTTACTTTAGAAATTATTTCTGCAAACAAACATAAAATATATGACCTCAAATTACCAACCTTAAAAAAAGAAAAAAAATGGTTTCGAGACAAGCTCAGTTCGATAGGTACTAAAAACGGCATCGAATTAGCTTGGAGTTGATACCAATATAGAAAAAATTATTTTTTTAAACTATTTTAAATTTTAGATCAACCCTTCGGTCTTTAACATTTCCAAAATGAGTTATAACACGCTCATTAAAATTAGCAATACTATTTATAAATGGTTTTTCTATTCGTATTAAGACAAATTATTACAACCAAAATTAAAGTAGACTAAATGAAAATGTTGCGCGACCTACGACCTACGTCCAACCTGGAACCTGCCATCTCTTTTCCAAGCATTTAATAATTACTAATGATGAGACGAAATAGGTTCATAGGTACATCTTATTCAGATTTTCAATAAACAGGGCTGTTTCGCGTATTTTTCTCCCGCTTGCCGGAATCGTCAGAGCTCGGATAAATTCGTTTCCATTTAAGCTATCGTGGTCAATTACTGGCTCCAGCCCGATTTTGAATCGCACTACACGCTTGCGTTTACGGGGGCGTTTCAAATATTATAGGTACATTATTATAGTAGGTACATTTGTAGTAAATTCTAATTTAAAAAAAAGTTTTATTTCCTAAATTTTTATAGGGAGGTCATTGACCCAATGACCTAATGGAGGAGCCGCCGCTGCATTTAAATGCTAAGAATTTATATTTAACTAAATTCTATTTGGTTTGGATAAACAATATAGGAACATTTCGACTTAAAATTGGTTCAGAAATCACCCATTAAAATAATTCCATATCATTAAGTAACATCTTGTATAGTAGCGAGGATGATGGGCAAAGGTATTTGCCAATTTCTTTAACAGAACTCGAACGCATCCGTCGCCCTTGCGTTTAAAAAAAATACATTTATGAGATCAGGAGGTTATCTTAGTTAAACCATTTTTAGGGATCCAGTATGGAAAGATCGTCGCCTTTCAGACAAATATTCGTTGCTAAAACTCCCTTGGAAACGATCTCGCACCCTACCTATATTTTCTCCACCATCAATGGTGCTAAAGGAACAATATGTTAAGAAAATTTCGGATAATTCAGATAAGAAAACTTATCTCTATGACGATGGCTCCGAAGTAGACTCACTGTATTTGGAACGGAAACGGCCGCAAAATTTTGGATTTGGTACGTATATAGTTAAACAAATAAGGACGTTTAAGCAAAATATGGATTACCATTACATTACTTTCTTAGTAACCACAGATTCTATCTATGAAATAATAGGTTTGAGCTAAAAATGCTCGAGTAAACCGTTAATGAGCTACAGGGTGTTAAAGCTTAATTTCTAAATCATTTTTTTTTTCGTAGCTCAAGTCGTTTTTGATATATTGACATGAAAATTTGTAATAGCGTTTTTTTGGAGGGCGATTACAATGAATTTATTCCGGTTCTTCAAATAACTTGTTAATGGCGCTAGTTTCAACCTACACAACCACTATATCACACCCAAAAAATTTTTCGGGTAAGTTTATTGGGATTCTGATTGAAAATTTATATTAGAATGGCCGTTTCTAAAGGTATACTTAATATATAGGGTGTTGGAAAAAGGTCGGTACCCCGGAATAACTCCGGTGCATGTTTGGTTTTGAAGAAGGAATAGTTTACAATTTAAACCACCCCCTACCCCCTCAACCCCCGGGCGCGGGTGGTGTTAAGTTAGGATTTTCAAATGAAACCCTATATTTTTTATTGGCGTATCGTATTCTCCGACCAAAAATAAACATCTTTTGTCCGAAATTTTTTTTTATTCGGGTCCATCCTTCATCAATAATCACCATGAGAAAGACAAAATCAGAACCGTGCGAAAATCAAGTTTTATCCTCGCTTTCTCTGTCTTGTACTAAAAAATGTCCGTGGAAAAACTTGTTTGCATTCCGCGGAGTGAGAGTTTTTCCGGGATAAAACTTGATTTTCGCACGGTTCTGATTTTGTCTTTCTCATGGTGATTATTGGTGAAGGATGGGCGGATGGGGTGGGAAAACCAAACAACTTTTTCCCCAGACATTTTCCGCTGCAATGCGATGCACCAGAGTTATTCCGGGGTACCGACGTTTTTTCAACACCGTGTATAATAAATAACGTTTACTTAGGGCCGGTATTTGATGAATGTTACCTTAAGTTAGACCTCAGCTAATGTAGCCTTAACGTTATGGTAAATCTTAAAAAAATATTGGCCCTAATTTACCACATATTATTTTTGAATTATGTTGGATTTTAGGCGGTGGACATTTTTTTTGCATTTGTTGAAAAATGATTTTAATTTATAATTTTCATTACATTGTTATTTAATTTCTTGTCAAAACTCAATAATCTTTTTTGTTGAAAATAATAACTTCCATGCAATGTTGTTTAAAGGTGTCTCGGAAACGGATTGAAATTCAAATTTATTCAAAAACATTCTATAAAAGTACTTGATATAGATTTAACATGAATTGCTTATTAAATTCCCATACAGATATTTGACACCTAACTGATTTAACAGATTTTTAACAAAATAAATTAAGTATACATTGTTTCTATAGAAACGAGCATTCTATTAAAATTTTTAATCAGAAGAGTTACCCGCAAAATATTTTGGGATGTAGGGTGTAATTAAATAGCGTCATCTATAAGTTATTTGAAAAGCAGGGCTAGATTCATGTTACTCGTCCTCAAAAACCCCGAAGTTCAAATTTTCATGTCCATGTTACCGTGAAAGACCGAAATAAGTGAATATCAATAATAATAATGAATTCAATATCTCATACCGAATATCTCTGAGTGAAAGACCGAACATTTGTTAATTTCATTATACGTTCGGACTTTTAACTGTATCTGTCGACAAACACAAATGAGCTTCGGTGAGTGTCAAAAACGACAGGTTTTAACAGGAGTCTGCCGTTTTCCAGCACCAGCATGAGATGCGTTATATTATTTCGTCAGTCAGTCGCAAGTTTTGATAGCGTGTATGTAAGCTTGCTAATTTCAACTTTTTATGATATTCTAATTTGTGCTTAATGGCTACCAGTCCAGCTTTTTCTAGCAACCGAGCCAACCGGTCATCCATAAAAAATTACAATTACCACCCAAAATCCCTCCTCACTTTAAATTTTGTATTTTTTTTTATTGTAGTACCAGGAAAAGTTCCTATAGGTACCTATAGTCATGATTAGTAGAATAGATTTTTATTTTCTGAGGAAATAAATGTTTTATTTCCGTTGGTTCTTGTCGTTTTATTAATAATAGTGTTTATTTTTGCGTTTTATTTTGTTAATACTGATTGGAATGACTTTCGCAAAAATTAAAAACACAGAAATTATATTTTTATTTTATATATTTGTTTAAACGCATTTGTGAAAAAAGTCTGGCTTTATTATAAAAAGTCGTAAATTGTCCTACTTTTACACATTGTCCATCTGGCAACCCTAGGTAGGTACTACCGCAATGCACCACGATACAATAACTGAAGGTAAGATATCTAACCGTTCCAATTTCGTCTGCCGCGCGCAGTGACGTCACAGGGAGAGTGATTTTTAAATTTATTATGGAGATTTATACGGAATTAGCGTTTTTAATTCTATTTTAAAGGTATTAAGAGATTTTACTCATTTAATGATATGTGAAATGACAGAATAATATATGTCAAGTATTTACGTATATTAATTTCATAGAAATATAACACACACCGGTCAACGATAGCCGAAGCTGCTCGGCGACCCCTGCTCGTTGCCACCAGCGTTGTCAGTCTTTTACAATTGTAATATATTAATTACTATTTTAACAATTTTTTAATGTTCATTCTTATTGTGTATGATATTTATGTTCAATCTGGAGGTGCCCCCATATCATAAGAAAGTAACTACCTTTCTTTCATACTCTTCTTATTGTGACACCTTTTTTACTATTCTATTAGGTTTATAATTGTCAACCTATTACTTTTCATCAAAGATTTCTGGCAACACTGGTCGCCACGTAGTGCCGTTTGCCGTAGTTTTACATGGAAATTTTGAAAGTTCACCAAAGTAAACACATTATTAAAATAAATATCAGAATTTTCATAAAATGAGGTGCGCTGTGTTTGGTTGTGATATGGATAACCAGGCAAAGAAATTTGATAGAAATAGAAGGTCTTTCCGCACTCCAATAAGGATAAAAACAAAAAATTAAGATGGATACGATTTTATTTATTTTGTTAACATGTAAGTACTTCTTAAGTATTTTCCACTGAAGGTGAGGAGGATATATGCCTTCGAAACATGTATGGAATTTAAAATATTGCTTATTTAACTACTGAAGCAGACTATGAGTTCTTTACTCTTCATAATTTCACTCCACTGAGAGATTTAAACAAAATAGTTTAATTTGTTTATTACTAGGTTGTATTTTAGCTTTAATCTTTGTTCTATGTTCATGAAATAAATATACCTAAATACCATGATATTATTCTTTCATTTCACATACCATTAAATGCGTAAAACCTTTAAAAGAGAGTTTAAAAAACGCTGACAGCAATATAAATCTCCATAAGAGATTCAAAAAATTACTATCCAGTGACGACACAAGCCACGCCTTCATCGGCGTGGAATTATACCTCTTAGTATTTATACCATGCCAGTGAACCGTGATAATTTTTTTGAAAACATGCCTTAATTGGGAGTAAACGAGAAGACAATTGTTCGGGTTTATTTTTATTTAATTAAAAATGGTTTCTTTGCAACATTCACAATTAGTGCATGTTGAATGTCGACATTCGCCAGTGTAAGTGAGAAATAATGATGTTAGGCAAATATTTCTGACATACGCCGAACGACTCGGAGAATGTCGACATTCACCGGAGAATCTCATCAACATTCGTCAGATTTCGGTCTTTCACAGTAACATCTATATCTCAAAAACAAGAAAAAAAAATTAATTTTATTAAAACACATTGTATCTCAATAATGACCAACATTTTATTAAGGCATGTTATTTATATCAAACCTATTATTTTCATGTGTAGAATCTGTGATTACTCTATCGCGCATTCATTACAAACCGACCTGCTATACTATAATTTTTTTTTTAAATGCAAACCTGAAAATTTTTTGGGCTTTTGATTTTTACAAAAAAAATTATTTTTTTAGTTTTACAAGATCAGTTGCTTATGATACTTAACATTAGTGCCTACATATGCGCTATTCTGGTTTTATCATTAATTGTATGGTTTATATCTGGCAATAAATTCTTTCATAAATTGCTCATTCCGAAACCGCCCGAACATCCTTTTAGAAGATACGCCAAATTTGTTGGTGGAAGTATTGTCTACACCTTAACAAGTATCCTTAGGTTTATTGGAAGCATATTTGCTATTCCGGTAAGTGTTATGAAATTTCTGGATAGAATAAGAAACTACATACAGGGTGGTCAATTATAGTGCGACAAAAGTCGACATCTCCTGTACCATTCTATGCATGGTGCACCAAAAAAGCAGCGAGTCATATTTTTTAAATAGGACACCCTGTACGTATTTTAATTCACTGTGAACTTATGTACATAGCACAGCAATCATTTATATTTTTGCAACGTTGCCAAATAGATTGGAAAATCTCTTAAAGTGAGAAAACTTGCTTCAATGAAGTGTGTAATATTTTTAAATGAATCACCCTGTATTTGATTACTATATTTTATAGGGACTTTAATCCTCTCTAACTTTTGTTAAGGTCTTCCTTCCGAATAAACCCAACCAACTGTATTGTGGGTTTACCAATTAATCCTTAAATGGAAATTATGTTTATTCAAATATTAAAAGTAGGTAATGTTTTTAATAAAAGGAACTAAACACAAAGGAGATAAGTAGATTCGCCCAAATTTTATAAAATTGGAGATGGAGAGGTATAACACGTATTTATGCTGGATGGCAAAAATACTTAAACAATAATAATTTTTAATAATTAATATTTCAAAGTTATACCTGAATAAAGCATAAGTATATTTTTTATATCACATACAGTGAGATTGTAAAGGTTGAAACAAATTCAAGTTAAGGTGTCTTTTATTCAAACAAACCCGTCAATTTTTTATTTTTGTTGTGCTTTTTTAAGGTAATTTCGTGTCTACAGGGTAAACCAAAAACAAGTTATGAGAACTCATTTAATTTTTTAAATGGATACCTTTATTTTTTATTTAAATTCTGCTTAAAATTTAAACATATTTCATTTATCAAATCAAATACCTAAATTCAAACGGGGGCCGACCTTTTTTATAATTGAGGGGGTCAGAAGTAAAAGGGTTTAAGTGCATTTTTCGTTGTTCTGAGATAAATGGCTTTAAAGTTTATTAACGTTTAAAAATTTCGATAAATATTTACAAAAGATCTTTCTAGTATATAATATATATAATAAATTGTTGAAACTATTATAGAAAAGCGGCATTTCGTAAACTTTTTTCACCTTTGGTCATTTTGCAAAAATCAAAATCAAAAAGAGGTTTATATAAAAAGTTATGTTATTCATAATCTGATTCCAGTACCATAATGTCTTCTTCGTCATTGGCAGTATCTGGGGCCGGTACCTGTTGGGTGGCATTATTACTTGGATGTGTAGATTGGGTGTCATGCTTCAAGTTTTTGTACAACGAATGGTAGAGGGGGGAATGTAGTCTAAGAGTCTTATAAGACTTTTATACTTAGCCGTTTTAATTGGCAATGTAGTTTTATTGAGGGGTTTCAACAGGAAAGATGGGCGGCCAACTTTTGACGCTCCTATTGAACACATCGAAAACTCAACGTCGTTGCCTAAAGTATTTTTGTATTTGAATGAGAGTTTTTCAGATTTGAAGTATGCAAAAGTAGCTTTTGTTTGCATTACATTTTTGAAACCCGTAATTTAGTATTTTTATTAATATTTTAGTTTTATTTACAGACCATCATTGTCTCATATATCACTAATAATTGAAAATGTAATTGAAAGAAAACAATATTTTCTTGAAATTAATTAAAGAGATAATAAACACTGAAAGTCAGATATGTCACTTACCTGAAATGTCCCATAGAATATCAGTAAAGGTTAGTGGTATAACGATTCAAGTGCACTTGGACCCATTTACTTCCAAATGAAAACATTTCTTTGCCTACGTTTTTTACCAGGCTAATAGATGGCAGTAAAACACCAAAATGCACTTGAATCTTTTCACCACCAAATACTTATAGCTTTTAACTACGAGAATATTCACTTAACTCATTTTTAATAAAAAGTGCACTTGAACCCTTTTACTTCTGACCCCCTCAATTGTCCCTAACCTGAGCTACATTCCTATGTATTTTTTCTCTTTTGCTAACAATAGATAAAGATAACGGTTCTCTACAAGGGTACTTATTATTGGAGAGCCTCCATTTGTGTGCACATCCTATCCCCAAAACCAATCATTATCCCTTAGTAATTTTTAAATTACAAGATTATTCAAATAACTTTTGTCCAGTCCAGGACCCAACCATTAGTCAGAATGACTTAACCAAAGACTCTATTTTTAGTGAAGTCCATGATTTAGCTACTAATAATAAAAAACTTTGAAAGGCAACCTTCTTATCGCTTTGTGAAATATGAACAAGAAGTTCGGCCTTGGATAAAAAAAATCCGAACCTGGCTATGGTTGTTGTTATTACGATCAAGATTTGATGACAGATCGCAAAATGCCCATAAAGCAGAGTATTCGAAAAAGAATATAATACTTTTCAATATAAAGGTGTCTTTTTTTAAAGGGGCATTGTTACACAACTTGTTCACCATCCAAATATGGATTTTCTGTTGGATTTAGATATAGGACATGAAATATGTTTAGAATTTTATGCAGAATTAAAAAAAAATAAAAGTATTTTAAAAAAATGAAGTTTCATAACTTGTTTTTGTGTCATATAAGTACAACAGAAAATTATAGCAATAACATCTGGCCTTTTCCCCTATGTCTTGAACACAAAATATTGCATTGTTAAAAAATAAACTGCCTAAATGTTTTTAAGAAATATTAAAAGTATTAATAAAAATATCCTAGAGTTCAAACATATTAACGTAATTTTAATTTGTTATTTAGACTCAGCATGTATATCATCCAGCAGCAGAATATTCGTGGCCACCAGTAGTACATTATAATTAACCTGTAAATGTTAATTTTAGAAAATAAAATATCTCTTCTTTTTAAAAAGTGTATTTATTTAAATTATACATACTAAGCACGTCTGTTGTTGTAGTTTGTAGTTGGTTGAGTTAACTGTAACCCACTGATGTTATTAAATTCAAGCATTTTTAACATTTCCTTGGTTTCTGGGTCCACCTCAATAATGTCGTGTTCCAAAGCAGATACCTCAGGAACATAGTTATCACGTCTTTCACGTTCCTCTTCTTGTAGCTTAATAGAGATTCCACGAACCTGGGAGTGTCTAAGACGTTTCATTAAATGAGTCACAAACCCTGCGATTTTATTACGAAGAGGTTTCGTAGGAATGATGGCAATTTCCTCGCAAATTCTTTTATTTGTATGGAAATCAAGCGTCAACCTTGTGTAGTACTTTTCAATAATGACTTTGGAAGCCTTTTTAACTGTTTTTGTACGTACACGGCCCATGGTAGCTGAAACAGAATAAAATGATAAGTATGTAAGAAGGGATTTTTCAATATTATATAAGCTTTTTACCTTTTTTCCTTAAATTTTATGGAAAAAACCGAAAACACGTGTTAATAGAACAAATTAACAACGGGAGAGAAACAGATAGGGTAGATGGCGCTGGATCAATGACAGTCATGACTGACAGTTAAAGGTATGTGTTCAGAAGTGCGTTCCAATCAAGCGGCGTCATTTCTATTGTCATATGTATTGACGACAATTATGGACGGTAGGAAAACTACAGCATTTCCATGCCTTTGGTCTTAAAAGGTTCCTTTGTTGCCAGCCAATGGTTTTTGTTTGTTCAAGTTTTACGATAATTGTACGCGAGTTTTCGTGATATGTCGGCCCCGCAGAGACATTTCATATCTAATGCTGTAATCTAATTCATTTATTTATATTCTATATAATGTTATAGGTTTCCCTTCCTTGTACCGCTTTTTGTTTAATAGTTAGTTAACTGTTTTATGTTGTTCGGGTTTGTTTCTTTCAGGAAGGGGGGACAACCAATTTTTCTCAGGATCTCCCATCCCATCACGACCAACCTCACGCATGTTACATATTATATTATGTCTATCTTTTACATATCCTTTTATTCCTTTTTTAAGAAAGCACCGAACATTTTGCTTGTAATTGGAGAAATACCATCATGCCCAGTCAAATGCAATGATCCTTGGTTATAACAAAAGTATCTGATTGGTCACTGGTCAGCAGCAGGCGAATATCCATGGTATTTCACATACAGAATCATTCCTATATAGCCAGGCATATGGTATTTGTATCGATATATCCGTAATCGAATTTGTCGATCCGGTTGAACATTCCTTAAAACCTAAAAATAACACATTTTTTAGGTTAGTTTTCTATCAGAAATTCTATTTTGAGATTTTAAAGTAGATTTAGCTAAATTAGATTTATTTAGCTACCTATGAAGTATGTTGATAAGAAGGTAATACAATTACCAAAATGTCCCAAATAATGATGATAATTGCAACTGCCCATCTTGTCTATTGCCCTTTTACTAAAGTTGAAGAAAGTTTTAATCTACAAGCTATGCATGATATCCTTTATCACAGATGGAATCTCTCAGAGGTAAGAAATGTATAGTTATACGATGAGAAAACCTATCTTGAACCATGTACTGGTCAAACCAATAATTAAGAACGCAAAAATCCCACTTAAATTAATTGTACTTAGGTACCTAATAATGTACTCAGATGTGACACTACAAAGAAAGAAGAACAAGAAGATTATTCTGAAGAAATACGTCGAGATATACATATCTATACTTATTTCTTAGGCAAAATTTTTTATGGAATTACTTAACATTTTTGCGACATTTTTGTTTTTTTGAATAAATTTAATAAAAAATTATTTTTCAATATACTAAGCAACTCAAGTAGATTACAAATTTTAAACATAGGTATAAGTATAATGAACTTACTTTTTCCTTTTTTTTTAGTATGATCATCTGGAGTTTCCAGGAGTAGTACCAAGAACATTTTTGGGTCCACTCTTTATTTCTTTTTTCGCTTTCCCTTTTGTTTTTTTGCTACAGTTATTTAGCTTCAATAAGTTCTGGGCACAATACATAGGTAATAACATATTAATCATTAAAATATAGTTATTTTTATAAAATACCTACTAACTTTTTTTAGTAAGGATCATTTTAGCACTATGTGTTGTAATAAGTTTTAAGAAATTAAGCAATACTTTAGAAAAGCAATTTGGAACAAGATGGTTACAATGGTTTATTGCTGTTACTGTTACGCAAAGTCATTTTATTTTTTACATGAGCCGTCCATTACCAAATATTATGGCACTACCTTTAGGTAAGCAAGAACTTTAAAGCTTTTTTACTTATACATTAAATTTAGAGACATAAGTTAGTTAAACTAGGTACCTACATTACAAGCGTTTTGAAAATAGCATATATTTAAGTCAAGTATATCTAAACAACCTACAGTTACCACCTGTTTGGCTTTATACATTAATCTAATATTTTTTCCTATAGTGATGTCCTTCCAGATACTAATTTGGGAATAAATCCAGAACGTCATAACTTTTCTTATACCTTGGTATTATATTGCTACAGATATTGATGGATACCAAATTTTAAGTTTTATTTTAGATCAAAATTAAAAAAAAACTGAATTTTGATGCTCTAAAGGCCTTTCTAGTTTTGAAAAAATAAAAGGAGGCAATCCTATAAGAAATCGAAAATAATTTCTACCTAATGTTATCTATATCTTTCTGAAACTTTGGAGATTAAGGTTTATTGATATGTTCTCTTTATCTAAAATATTGACATATTTCTGTCATTTCCGGTTATAGCGGAAGTAGCTGCCAACTTTCGTTTTTGCAATACAACATGGTAATTTTTATTATATTGTTCGATTGACCATTAAATTCTAGGCAATTTTTATAGAACATGTTTTTGTCTGATTCTGCCAGTTTTTGAGATATCTGGATTTTTGTAATTAATTGGCATGGTGATGAAATAATCCATACAATTTTTTTACCTTATCTCGTGGACTAAACAATTTGTCTTACCGAATAGCTCGATGATCAGCAAATCTTAGAAAAAAATTCAAACTTGACATAAAATGTACAGAGTGGTCACAATTCAAGGTTGATTGTGAAAAAATTTAACCATTAAAAACTTTCTTATTTTAAATGGAACACCCTGTATGTTTTTATTTAATATGATGACAAATTAGTTTTCAATATTTACTGTTCTATATCTATATCAAAACCTTTCCTCAAAAAATCAAATTTATTTTGAAAATAATATTTTTTTCAAGTGTGCTATGAAAACAATTGTACATAGGTACGTAGCTACTGATGTCTATACGGAGGAAAATTTATTGTGACAATTTGAAATTCCTTGACACAAAAAAATAATAAAAAAACAAGTATTCAAATTTTTTATTTCACTAAAGTTTATAACTTACTTTCGCCTTTTTATAAAATTAATGTTTAATTCGTTAAGTTCAAACAATTTAAAATAATTCAACTGCACTTGATTTACAAATTCGATTGAGAAAGTTGTTTTTTTTTTTAAGAAAATATTGCCGCCGTCAATTTTATTCTATGTAGACATCAGACTTAAGCCGCGTTCTCAGAGCTTCGACGTGTCGCAGCGACAGTCCCCCACTCCTTTTGTAGGGGGTGACGTCTGTCACTTGTCATTCGGGTGAAACCTAACCTTACAATAATTTGTTATTGTTTTTTAAATGAAAACAATTTGTTTTGTACAAATTTCGTTTTGAATAGTTTATCATACTGATTGAGAGTCTGATAATGAAAGCAGCGAAATCTTTGGATAATGTCTGGCAGTGTATTTTAATATGACTATTCTTCCAGACTAAAGAGCTAATTTCGTTAAAAACGTTACAAGCCAAAAAAACTGACTAAATTAACTAATTTGTGCATTTTAGAGCTCAAAATATAAATGTAATGAAAACCGCCCAGTTTTATTCCTGTATTTTTATTATAAACTTAAAATAAATTGTAGAGTAGCACATGCTACATCGAGACTCTACTGTATTTAGGCTACGATGCACTAGAAAAACAAATACATTTACATATCTTATTAGGTAGTGTTTATTAACCACTGTTAAGTAGGTAGGTAGGAGAACCATTTCATTCTAATATAATTTCATCCAATAAGGAAGTCTAAAAGCATAGTCATGGTCCTTCCAACAGTGTCTCCTCATCATTCATATTCCACACCCTAGGTCTCGTACTAACTGTAATAAGCAGGCTTTCAATAGGTTGGCTACTATCCTCACTAGCTTGTGTCTCCTCTATATCTTCACTCCAAGCAGATACAAAGCCATCTTCGTGCAGAGCATACTTGCCCTTTGTAATCTGTATCTACAATAATCTCAAAATATTTATATTATAAGATTTAGGCATCTATAGAGCTACAAAACTAATTTTTAGATAACATTACGAAATTGCCAAAAGTAGGGCTAACAAAATACCTTGTGACCTTAAAAACAGTTTACAATTTTAATTCAAAATGATGTTTTACCAGTATTATTAACTCTTGCACATTCTTCTGCAGATAAACTTTATTCTAAATTCAGCTTCAGAACAGTGAAGAATTTCCACAGGAATATAATTTGAATTTGTGTCCACATCCATATTATGGTTTTCGCTTAATCTAATATTTAATGTTTTAAACTTGAACTTATCACATTTCTTAATCTCTTCCGATTGCAGCAGGCCAATATTTACGTTTTTTAAGGGTGTGAGTATGTGGAATGCGGATGTTGGATTAAAATTTTCCTCTCTCGGAGGTTATAGGTTTGTTTTTAAAAGATTTGTTCGATGACAGCGTCAAATTTGATTTTTATTTTCGTATTCTGCTCCTCAAAATATGTATATTTATTCTGGTTAGTAAAAAATAAACCAATGTGATTAAAAAACCAATGTAATTAAAAATTATTTAAATATTTTGTGGGATTTAGGTAGGTAATGATCAAATAAATTTTAAAAGCAAAAGTACATACTATTCACAATATTTTAGGACCAAATAATTAGTAATTACCTTTGTTCGGAAACAACGAATACTTATTTCGGAAAACTGAGGTTCAAATTTCAAAACAAAATAAAAAATTAATAATACTACAGCGCAGTGTTGCCAGGTATCTCGTGAAATGTCACCAGATCTGTTGATCTTTTTGTGATTTTATGAATAATCCGGTGGTCCATGAAAATCTTTTTAAAAAAAGTCTGTTTTCTAGTGTTACCAGTTTCGTGTTGGGGGCGGTATATTTTATAAATCACAAAAAATCACCAGATCTGGTGAAATTTCACCAGATACCTGGCAACACCGCTAGATCAGCGTGGGGATGAGGGGTAATGACGTGTTGGTGTCGCGGGCGACAGTACGTAGCTCTGAGAACGCGCCTT
Organism: Barypeithes pellucidus; assembly: GCA_963991005.1. Lineage (NCBI taxonomy): Eukaryota > Metazoa > Arthropoda > Insecta > Coleoptera > Curculionidae > Barypeithes > Barypeithes pellucidus. Next base: position 34,519,190 of record OZ022556.1, read on the forward strand.
TAATATTATACAATTGTTTTCTTGACAAAAATAGTATTTTCGAAATTAATTTAATTTTTTGAGGAAACGCTTTGATATAGGCATAGAACAACTAATTTGTCATCAAGTTAAATAAAAATATACAGGATGTTCCATTTAAAATAAGAAAGTTTTTAATGGCTTATGACCACCAATTTTTTTTTGTATTTTTTAAATCTTGCAGTATTACAATTTTTTAAATCTTCAGTATTAAATTCTCAAGTTGATATTTGTCACAAGGACTACCCTTAACAACTTCTATCGTTCTATAATAAAAATCTTTCTCTACTGTGCCACCAGAGGCCACTTTACCTGAAATTCAAATTTAATTTTTGGCATAACTTTTTTACAGTTATTGGAAAAGTGGATTTGTCATTTTAAAGACAAAAGAATGCTTAATTAAAAAAGATGCTCTTTATTCACATCGATAAACCTCACCGTTTAGACGCAAAACTGGAATTAAAATTTTTTGTTCCAAACAACCTTGAACATCCTGTACAGATATAACCTGAAAAATGTACTTTTTTTACTTTTTCATTGATCAAGGAAAATGTTTAGAAATTAGAAAATCACTTTACTTAATATGTTTATTGTCTCTATTTTTTTGAAGGATGAGTTAGGGTTTATTGACAAAGTTTGGAAGCCTATATTCTGCAGAAATGTTTATTCTATATTTTTATTTTTAGTACTGTTTGCACTGGATGGATGGTTGCGAAATGACAACAAAAGTTTTATTTTATTTTCTGGTGCTGCCATTATTATTTTTAGAAGCGAATTAGCATTATTTTTGGGCATTTTACTACTATACAACTTGCTCTATCAACGAATAACGATTAAACGGTAGGTTAGTACTAATTTTTCCTTTGAGCTTCCCTTTTTGATTTAAACTGCACACAACTTAATAGCGACTTTAAGTTTTTATTTGCATTTAATAATTTTTTGAGGCATTTTTGTGAAAATCTTTAATACTAGAACTTTTATTTGTTTCTTATTTTTTACACATCATGCATGTAATAGAGCTGGAACGAATATTGGTTTCATAATAATTCTTCCTTGCAACGCGCGTGAACATTTCCACACGCTGTTGGAAATAATTGATTTTAAGTTGTATTTAGTAGTGTAATTTTCGAAACTCGCTGGCACAAAATTCCGGTACCCTGAAAGTTTGATATGTTTGATTTTTTATACCTTTTTTATTTTTTATGAGATTTTCATGATTTTGTTATCAGTTTCTAGATTTATTACTGCATTTATTGTGTTTTTCCTTAATTATTTCATGAAGTATCATTTTTCGATTAGGCTAAATTATACAGGAATAAATCAAGCTGTTATTTTTCGTCGTAATTTCAAAACACCCTGTAGGAAAATTGAGGTGGATAATTTTATTTACATACTGTTTCTGGTATTCTAAACATTTAGTTTTTGATTCATTCCATTATCTCATTTCTGCTGCGAGCTACAAAATTGAAATGAAATTTGAAGACTATTTTTATTAAGAAAAATAAACATAATATAATATCATAAAGTTAATTAACAAAAACAATTTTAATATCGTGTATTGCCTCCTCTCGCAGCAATAATAGCTTGCAGTCTTCATGGCATCGAATGAATAAGGTTACTTATCATTTCTTGAGGGATAGCCTGATATTCTTCGATCAGCACCAATCGTAAGTCTTACAAGGTTTGTGGTTGTATAGGACGACGACGAACGGCCTTTTTAAGTTGATCCCAAACTCTGGATTCATTAGTGAATAGTACGTAATAATATTGTCACTGTCAAATATTCTGTCACAATAATTATGTACTACCACCAGCGATAATTTTTAACCGAAAGCTTGACATACATTTTCTAAAAATAACATCGTTTCGTTTAAACCTTTGCAGCTCGCAGCAGAAATGAGATAATGGAATTAATCAAAAAACGTGATGTTTAGAATGCATCAAAGATTACAAGAAACAGTATGTAAATAATTATCCACCTCAATTTTCCTACAGGGTGCTTTGAAATTAAGACGAGAAACAACAGTTTGATTTACTCCTGTATAATACAGCCTAATCGAAAAATGTCTCTTAATGAAATAATTAAGGAAAAACACAATAAATGGATCTACAAACTGATAACAAAATCAAGAAGATCGCATAGAAAATAAGAAAATTATTAAATATCAAACTTGACCACAATTTCAGGGTGGCGGAATTTTGTGCCGGCGAGTGTACTTAGGATTATTGAGAAAACTGTATATATTTTGAGGTGCTGCCAAGCAAAATTATATGGCTTTGCTTGATCTAGATGCATGTTATATTAATTTTTGCCTATAATATAGGTTTGCTCAGATGTTTGAAAGAAACAAGCACAGAAGTCTGTATGAATCGATATGCATGTATAGGGGAGAAAATAGATATTATATACTGTTAGTTTAAACGAGAGTATGTAAGGGTCATAATGAATCAAATAGTTTAAAATTTCAGATTAATGCAGATTGCTGTTCCTGGCGGTGGGGCCATTTTATTATTATCAGTTGTAATAGACTCGATTTTCTGGAATAGACCCCTGTGGCCTGAAGGCGAGGTGTTATGGTACAACACGATTTTGAATAAAAGTTCTAACTGGGGAGTATCCTTTATTAAGTAAAATATGTATCTATAGTATATTCATTTCCAAGATAGACCGACCACAACAAACGCACGTGATCGGTGAAACTAACAGTGAACAGGGCAGTGCTTATAATATTATAATTATAAAAAATTATGATCGCAATATTAATGAATACAATTTGGAAATATCGGAATGTAAATAAGTATTCATGGTAAAATATAAAATAAATTAATAAATACAGGGTTTCCGGAAAATACGTGTCGATGTACATACATTTTGTCAGAATTGTCAATTTATTCTAAACGAAAGAATCCGTGATCCAAATTGTCATTTAAAAAAATTCTGTTTACTGATGAAGCGTGCCGTGCCGTACAAGGTAAAGAATTCACCAACCTGTATTGACCAACCTGTATATCTTATTGATCCTATTGTGATGAAATTAGTCTGATAAGTTTGAGGAGTTATCGCTGTCATTATCGCTTTAGTCTACAGTAATACCTAATTAGTCGTTCAACTTGTATCTCAATAATATTAGTTCCCACATTCTGGTTCTTACTTTTTGTTGCACTAATACATTTTTGACTCTTCTCAGGTGTAATAGTTGCTAATGCACGGTCAAAAAGGTCTTCATATCGACACACTTGTAGGTTGAATTATGTTTGGTAACAAAAGTCTTTAAAATGGCTTCTTTCATTTCAAGACTAAAATGATTTTTCTTGTAACGTTTCTTAGATGGACTCAAATTAATATACTCTTGGGCTTCGTCTGCAGTATCGCTACTAGACATTCCTTTAACAAATATACAAAGGTAGGTATGTTAAGTAGTACTCACAACAACAGCAACAAACAAAAAATTAAAAGACAAAAGTAAAAACGGAATAATCACAACTTCCGCGACACGAAACTTGGCCTCAATGACCAACAGATCGACTAATTTCCTGATTTCAACTCTGTAAAAATTTTAAGCCCCGCCCACGTTCGCGTCATATCGAACGGCCAATAAGAATACGCATGCGCGAAGGCTCCTCCTACTCACGTGATGATCATGCGCTAACAGTGTTTATGTCTAGTCTATCTTGGAAATAAATAGACTTTAATTTATTTTTGTGTTATAAATGTGACATAAATAACATAATAATTTTGTTGGTTTGTTGTGGATATTTAATCAGGGGTTTGACAGTCAGTCAACATAATTTCATTTTATTATTTATACAGCTACAGTGGCGCACCCAAGAAAAGAGTTTGATATTTAACTATGTACAAGGTCATTCACGGAATCTCAGGAACTAAAAAAGATATTTATATGAAATATTGGTACTCGCGATACAATATGCTGATCTTTTTAATGAATACATTTTGACTTTAAAATGAGGTTATACCGGAAGTCGGTGTTAACTTGCTTATTTTAGACGAAACACCCTATATTACTACATCTTTGGATTCTACGCAATATTCTAGGCAGATTTCGGATATTACGTCCTATACCTAAGTCTAAACGTATTTGACATATTTAAGGTTTTATGTCTAAAATTACGAAAATATTTTTAAACTATTATTCCAGAGTATTAAAAAAATAAGATTAAAAATGAAATTGCGAAAACTGCAGAAAAATCTACATTTCCAAATTTTATAATTATTTTTTATTTAGCATTAAAAGTTTGGGTAAGGTTGTCTATTCCGAAATTTTTTAGTTTTCGAAATGTTACCGTTATATTATTTTTAGATGGCGATCTTGCAGCAGATTTTAAGTTCAGTTGCTACTAGTTGGCTATAACGGCATTGAAAAGGAGTCAAATTTCAAAGAAAAAAATTTGTCATATGTTCTTGTTACTACTTTATCATATTCTCCATAAATAATAGACAAGTTAAAATAATCTTCAATTGTATAATTTAAACGTCCTGTCATGATTATTATTAATAGTTTTGAAATGGTAAGTGATAGTTTCATACATTTCTTCAGCATTTGACTATTCAAGTCCGTCTTAGCCGACTAGGAGTAAACGAACTTAAAATCCGCAGCAAAATCGCCACATAATAGTATATTACAATACAAGTACGGTAGGTACGTCTTTACCGCATGTGCGTGATGTTTAATAAAACGAGCCGAAGGCTAGTTTGATAAATCACGCAAATGCGGTAAAGACACTTACCGTAAGTGTATTGTACGATATTTTATCTACAAGCGTGTTTTAGGGCACCAATATTAAAAACTAAAAGAGCGTTGTTTTAATTTAAAAAATATTAATATTACTTAATTGTAGAATTTGTAACATTTCCACTTCGATCCACCATGTCTTTTTAAATTCATGATATCCCTGCCAGCATCTACTAATATAAAAACTTGTTTTTATAGTATGTAATTACTTACGGCATTAGTGCGGTAATAGATAAAAATATTAAATTCCAATATGTATTTCGAAAATTACGGAATAGATAACCAACACAAACTTACCCTTATTTTTAATGCTAAATATAAAATGAAATTTAGTAGATTTTTTGAACACCCTGTGTTAGTAGTTTAAAGATATCATAAGAAAATCTATTAAAACTAATTTTAAGGTCCGCAAACGTCATTTTAGGCATTAAATTAAATATGTCGAATTTGTTTATGTAAGTACATGAGATTATGTACGAAACCTGTCTAGGATCTGGCGTAAAATTAAAAAATGTGGGTGTTTTCTTTAAAATATCCAAGTTTACACCGACTTCCAGTATAACCAGAAGTGATGGACATGTCAAAATATCTTCATTAAGAAGATCAGCATCTTTTATAGCGAGTACCGATGTTTCACCCAACTTGTAATTCTCGAGATCTTTTAATACGTCACTCACCGTGAATGACCCTGTATTCATATAAATCATAAATTTAATACACCCCAAAAAAAAATTCTGTGTTCGCCACTGTCCAGCTAAAATCAATTAAGAGTCGATTAACTTGCTAGTAACGGTTTTTTTTAACCCATCGACATAACCTAATAAACATTTTCTGCAAACCATTGACAACGGCTAGTTATATTATAAGTAACGGTGCTGAGAGTACCATATTGTTATTAGAGTTACCTATCGATAACTTAGGAGGCCATATCCTGTTAAAAGAATTTATTAGGAAGTGGGGCCTTGCGATGCCAAAACAGCTGGCTGACACTCGCTGCTTCATACCAAGTTGTAAAATCTAAACTAAAACAAGAAAATAAAATAATAGTAAATATAGCTGCCATTTTGTTTTGGGTACGAGTAGGGAGACAATATTCTGGGATCGGAAAGTACTCGAGAGGACCTTTAAAATGATGTATCGCAGGCTCCACTTCCTATTCATTTTTTTAACAAGATGGCGCTCATCCGCCAAAAATTAGTATAATAATACTGTATAAAATGTTTTTTTAAAAGGAACATTGTATTTTAATTTACCATTACATGAAGAATTACATTATTTCTCTAACGGCTCATTACATACATATTTCTAAATGGAATTTTAACGTATACTCGTATATATGTTGTATTTAAAATATATATATATAAAATATATGTTATCATTAAGCCCAGTGGTCGAAATATGGGTTACCTTATAAAACATACCAAGTTATCCAAGTTCATATCCTTAAAAGTTAATAGAATGACATGTATCATCTGGATTATTATTTAACATAATTGTTGTTAATGTAAACCTCTGTAAGAATTTTTCTTAACTTTATTACCAGACTTCTCCATTTTTGTGGTATTTTTATTCAGCCATACCAAGAGGATTGTCGATGTCTACATTTCTAGTTCCAGTGGGATGTTTTCTAGAACAAAGAGTACGAAAGCTGGTAGGACCAGCTTTGTTGTTCGTGTTTCTGTATTCATTTCTCCCACATAAAGAGTTAAGGTTCATTATATACGTTTTTCCTTTTCTAAATGCCGCTGCTGCAGCTGCATGTCATCGAATGTAAGTATTGACATTTATATATTTAGAAATTTATATTAGAACAGTTTACTTTGGTCTACATTGGTCTAATATCGCTTCTCTAATTTACAATCTAGCAAGCCTAGTAAACGGTTGTCTGGTTGGGTCGCTATATTGAATTGGATGCATGATTTGTTTGTATACTACCGGTACATACAAGGCTCTGAACTCCAATCGGTTTACTTCAAAACTTACACTGGAGTGCCATACCAAGCTAAAAGTACTGACGGCCAGGGGGAACAAGATAGAGCTCTTGTGGGTCCCTGGTCACTCTGGGATATTAGGAAATGAAAAAGCGGATGAACTAGCGAGAGCCGGATACGCTCAAAATGTCAGGGGCACCGAACCAGCCTTTGGAATATCAAAACAGGCAACAAAAACAACATTAAATAGATGGTCGAAAAAACAACACCTATCTCGATGGCAAGGGTTACCTGGTCAAATACACGCACGGGCCGAAATTGGAAAACCATCGAAAATACGATCGAATGGGATGCTAACCCTAACACGGCCCCAGTTGAAACAAGTAATGGGTCTGCTAATAGGCCACTGCCGCTTGCGAAAACACCTTCAACGGATAGGTATAAACAACGGATCCATTGAATGCAGACTCTGCGGCGTAGAGGATGAAACCGCCTCACACATAATATACCGCTGCGTAGCACTGTCTCGTAGAAGACAGAATATCTTCGGGAACATACAACGTGGTGACAACCTCCCACATGACAAGCTTAGTAGAAGGTTACTGGACCTCATAGAAGGAACAAACATCGTCTAACGAGATCGGAGTACACAATAAGGCTGCAGTGATAGAAGTTAAGGCCTTTAAACCGACCCCCGCCTTTAACCAACCAACCAACATTCGGTTGGGCGATATCATTTTTTAAACTTAATATAATGTTTAATTCCTAACAAACTTTTAAAGTACATTACAGGGAATATTATATAATATACCTGGTGGTGCGTCCGAACAGGACACATGAGAATTGTCATGTAAATTTCAAGAAGGTTCAATATTCGCTTTCGTATTGATTTTAAAGAAAACTTTTATTAAGACTTTTTAAAGAGAATAATGAGAATAAAAATTCAGCCAAATTTAAACCTTTTTAAAACGTACCGTTTTTAAGATATTAAGAAAACTCTGTCTTCAAACTAGCATCCGTTGAATTTTAATTCAGGTAAAAATGAAAGTACCATCAGTAATCACTTTTATAATTAGGTTTACACTCGTCAATATTTTACAGCGTTTTTAATTTTTTCAGATTATACAACTCCATGTATATTTTTCCCATATAGAAGGATGTGATTAATAAGTGATAATCATTTAAGTGATTATCACTTGGTGGTCACATTGTTGTAATTGTCATTTTTTGACAAATTACTTCAGAAGTAATTTCTGTCAGTTCTTGTTACAAAATGGCAAAAGAAAGATTTGGTAAAATTTTGTTGTCTAAAGTCGACGATGCTATTTAAATAATTACTGTAATAAAAATGTTTAACTCAGAAAGATATATGTACTTTATTTCGTTGTATAATCCTTTGAATACAACTCGATGTTTCGGTATTACCTAATACTTTTACCTGACACTCAACGCGTTACCCCGGCAACACTACTCCTCCTTCGGAGTCGTAGTGTTGTTGCCGGGTAACGCGTTTCGTGTCAGGTAAAAGTATTATTCGGTAATCCCGACACATCTTGTGGTATTACATTCGATAATTTTCGCTTTGAAAATTTCTAGTTGCCATGAGAGCTATTCAGTTGAGGAAAAAGTTACAATGAATAAAATTCGGCGGAAATCGTATTTATATCATAAAATAAATCACATAAAATGGCTTTGACAATTTTTTATCATTTATTTGGTGGTGTACTCTCAGAAATGTGTCAGGTCCGTATTTCCTAGCTTATCATTTTAAAAATACATTTTGTTCAATAACTCGGAATTTACGAGGAAAATACACTTTAAATTGAGCAAGGACATTATTCTTATTGTAGTCTTTAAAAAGTTTAAGTACATTTTTGGTCTAAAATAAATTGGGTAGTTAATATTTCGTCATCTTACAATTTACGTGGAATATCGTATGGGTCCTGACCAGACGCGCCACCCGGTATAACATACATATAACAGTTATAACAATATAAATTAATTAATGTAAAATGCAAAACAACAATAAAAAAAATATTAAAATGGTAATTTTTAATTAATTAATTTCTATGTTTTCCAGGAAAAATTTCTTGGGTTTTTTAAATAATTTTAAATTTACTCTCTACTATACTTTTCAATATTTTAGGTAATTTATTATAAATGTTTATTCCGTCAAATAAAATTGATTCTTTCGCTATATTACTTTTTATTTGATTTTTTTTTAAATGGTCAATGTTTCTGGTAGTATGACTGTGGCATTTAATTTTATAAATTTTATACCTGATTTTTATTTTTTTTATTAATTGCATGAGTAAGTATAATAATTTTTACTTTGTATAAACTATCCAGATTTAATATCCTTGTGGTTTATATTTTTTTGCGATCAAAACAAGCGCTATAGGAAAAATCCTTTTTTGGGAGTGGTGCATGTGCGAATAAAGCGATTCACGTTGGTTTTGAATTGTTGGAGGTTATATTCTTGGGAAACGACCTCAGGAAGGTCGTTCCATAAGGATGATGTCCTCCAGACGAAAGAATGCTTAAATAATGAAGTTCGAGGAGTACTAAGCTTAACCATATATGGATGGGTTTGTTCGGATGAAGAGAGCAAGGTCAGCCTAGCACTTTCCATGGAAGTAACTGTAAAAGAGAGTCAAATCCCCAACCTGTCTTCGATGTTGAGGCTGTCTAGGCTCTTCGTCAGCTCGTGATCTCCGATCAGACGAATGGTCCTTCTTTCGATAGATTCCAGTAGCCGAAGAACAGTATGTTTGGGTGCAGAGCTCCAGACATGAGAGCAGTACTCTAGTGATGGTCGAATCTGCGCTTTATATCGTATCAAAAGTTGTTGAGGTGTGTACAACTTTTTGGTTCGGAAGAGTTCACCAAGTTTCTGAGAAGCTATCTTGGCGATTGCCACAACGTTATTATGCCAAGACATATTTCCCCCAAATTGACGCCCAGCAAATTAATAGATGAAGCCAGTGGGATTGCGTGTCCTGCCATGAGTATATCTGGTTCTGTAATGTTAACCTTTTTAGAGAAAACTGCTGCCTGGGTTTTCTTAGCGTTAAATTCGACTTGGTTGTTGTCACCCCAATCCAAAATTTCTCACAGGTCTTTGTTGAGGAGTGATACTTCATGCTGTCTGCGAATATGTTCATCGGCAGCCGATGTTTGTTCATTCAAAGAGAAAGATGAGACAATTTTATTGTACTATCGTCACCAAAGCAAATATCGGATTTTTAGTTTTCACTAGAATGCCGTTGATGTAGAGTAAGGAGAGGGTTTGAGACAATATGGACCCTTGAGGAACACCGGCATTGATTGTGAAGGTGTCTGAGAGAAATCCGTCAATCGCCACTTGCAGAGAGCGGTCCTTAAGAGAGCTAGACAACCATGCACAGAATCGACTGGACATACCATAGAATCGCAATTTACTTAGAAGCCCCTCATGCCAAATACATAAATTTTGTACTTACTGTTGCTTCCAAATTGTTTATGATTACATTTAATAATTTTGTTTTGTAGTCTGTTTACAGGGTTTAATATTATGGCACATGCAGATCCCCAAACTGATATTAAATATTGAAATTTCGAATAAACTAAATGCTGGAATTTGGTTTAATCCGCTTTTTAGGCCGATTCAAGTCATACAGGGTGTTCTTGGATGAGATTACCTATATCACAAATGGGTTAATTATTTATTTCTCGACAAAAAGTGATTCTTTATAAAAAATGTTGCTTCTAAAAAAATGAAGATTTGTCATTAGAAAATTTGGTTTTTGTATACAGGGAGGTCAAAATCTTTAACAAATATTGATTTTACCCCAGAGGAATTAACTTTCGTTTTTAACAAAAATGCATTTAGGAAATGTTCGTTAGAATGACCTTTTTCGTCATAATTGAAGATTATTTATATTTGTATACAGTGAGGTCAATATATATATTTTTTAAAATATAAATTCCAAGTAGTATTAATAGTATTTTATTGTAAAAGTATGGATGGATTCCTTATATTCGAAAAACAGTTTAGTTATGGGAAATAATTGATTTGAGCTAAATTTTTATTTAAATCTTGAATTATGACACAAAAGGTAATTCCCACGATCATTTTCTAACCGAAAAATTAAGGTGGTTTACTTTTAGGTAAAATCAATATTTTTTAAAGATTTTGACTTCCCTGTGTACAAAAACTAATTTTTCTAATAACAAATCTTTATTTACAAACAAAATTTTTTATAAAGCATAACCTTTTGTCGAAGAGTTAAGTCCATTTGTGGTATAGGCCGTATAGGTAACCCCATGAAAGAACACCCTGTATATGAATGTAGTGATTTTAATACAAATGTCAAATTACTCGTCACAATTTGCACGGTTACCATTTACGTATACAGTGTGAGACAGGAGGAATGGACCAAACTCCAGGAGCATACGTGAAAATTATGTAAAAAACTCATACATATCCAATTTTTATTTGTTTTCTAGTTATAGCGTAATTACAAGAACCAACACAGTTTCCTACATTAACAATTTTTAATTATGACGTTCTTTAAATAGATGTTCAAAAATATTAGTGTTGTGATCGCTCGAGCGAGAAACCGCTTTACTCGATTATTGGAAAAACCGACATTGCACGATTATTAAAAAACTGCTTGAGTTATAAATTCAAGCTAAAATCCTCGCTTGTCACTTATTACTTTTCACTCGATACCCGATCTTCGCTCGACGCCGCTGACACGACAAACATCTTTGTTAAAGGCACATAAACGAGAAGGTGCATACAAAAAAGTATGCCAAATCCTTTAGTGGATTCATCGCGACACAGGTTTTATTTTGAATGGCTAGCCAGCGGCGATGGTAAATTTTAAAAAAATTAAAGGATATATTTTTTTAAAAATCAGAATCAACTGTTCTTCCTTATTAAAAACTCTAGACTAAACTTCTAAACCAACCCCTGGTGTTTTATCAACACCTTCTTCTTAGTCATAAAAATTGTGATTAATCGCTCGAGCGATTCACTCGAGTATCAAGTACTCGATTATTAAAATCATCGGTTTTTCCCAACACTAAAAAATATCGCTGTGGGCCTCTAATCGTTTTCTTCTTCGTCTAGGATGGGCGTCAGGGCTGGCACTCTATATCTGAGGACAGCGATAATGATCGCTAGGTTCTCTTCTCTATCGCCTTTTCGGCCATATACGGCTATAGTCTATTCATGTTCTCCATTCAGTATACCAAAATAAATACACGAAACGAGCACGTGAACAGTGCGGAGGGTCGCATTAAGAACGATATAACAGTACAATCTCGAACCACGCATGAAGAGACCTGAAATATCTGACCTACGACCATGTTAGAAATGCATCTCGCCAGCATCAGAAGTTTTATCGCCGGTTGACCAATAGCAATGAGCTAATGCATCGAGCATGTGACTATCACGCGCTGGTGTTTGCTTATGTTCCTGAATTGGTAAAATGAATAGAATATAGTTGCGGAATCGACCGAACGGAGTTACGCCGTATGAAATAGCGAAGTGATATGTTATGAAATAATAGGTATCTCTAACATTTGATTTACGGAGTGCCGGTCCTGTTGCTCTCCTGATTGCTTCATGTATTTCTTTAATATCGGCTGCAGTTTTTCTAATGCGTCGAATTAGGGCATCCCGATAGTTCACTTTCACTTTGTAAACTTAATTTTTGAACCAGCCCCATAATCCAAATCGTTGGAGGCCAACTAATAGGACCGCAGCGACCAATCCAAACCAAGGAAAAATTTGAACCATATACAAGAACGCTACAACAAAGCAAATGAAAATCGGATAAAGATACCTTGGAATTTGGTCCGCTCCTCCCAACTCACCCTGTATTTGTTAGAGGTGACGCGGTAAATTTTTAATAATTTTATATTAAGGAAATACGGTTTGTTTCAGATGGGAAAATAGAAACAAAACCCCAATTTATCATCTTCTTTCACTAGGTGTAGCTGGTCATTTAGCTGTTAATGTAATGTTCACATTATTTTTGGTGAGTGTTTCTGGGACCAATTATCCGGGAGGAGCGGCCATATCACACCTTCACCGACTAGCTCGGAATGAGTCGAACGTCCATGTCCATATATCGAATTTTGCCGCACAAACAGGAGTTTCGAGATTTACACAAGTTAATTCTGCTTGGATGTTAGTATCTTTAATAATTAATTATTACTATACAGTGTGTCCCAGATCCGTGCTCACTATTGGGATATCGGTTATTACCTCAATATGAACATATTAGATGCATAATAAAAAGTTTATGTTTATATGCGCATAATCATTTCGTTATCAGTTCTTACTTTTAGGAACAAACCCATCTATAGCGTGCACAAGGAAGTTCTCCACATATGGGAATCTTTTATTATGCGTTTTATGAAATAAAGTGTATCTTCCTAAAAAGCTCTGCTAGGCGAGGAATTAAGACTTACGAAGAAGAAAAATGTAGGTATGTTATACAGGGGTTGTTCGTAATTACAAGAATGTAAAAATGGGGGAGAACTACCCCTATTTTTAATTTTGAAGCAAAAGAACAAATGAGAAGGTTGTTTCAAATATTGTTTAGAGTACAAATACAAAATTTGAATTAAATATTATTTTTAAAATACCTGCACGACATGATCAATCACAATTTTTCAGCACAAAAAGCGTATGGATCTCAGCCTATTTGATACAATGGTGGGCTGAAAAATTATGATTGATGAAGTCGTAAAGGTATTTTTAAAAAAAATATTTAATTCAAATTTTGTATTTGTACTCACAAGATTTGAAACAAATTCTTTTAATTGTCGTTTTGATGAAAAATTAAAAATAGGGGTTGTTCTTCCTTGGACCATTTTTACATTCTTATACTTTTTGAGAACCCTGTATAATATACTACATTCTTGCCGAGCAGAACTTTTTAGGAACAATCAAGTGTAGAACTTCCTTGAATACATTGTATATTGCTTCTTTCTTAAATAACTCAATTTTAGTAAACACAACTTTTTACAAAATGTTTTGACGTGGCAATTCCTCCAAATTTGTAATGTGTACTCTTAATCAAGTTTGAAAGTATGCAATTAAAAGAATAATATAAATTAATAATCAGAAAAGTATTTTGTTAATTGGATAAAATTGAGTTCTTTGATATTTTTTTGTATTAAAATGTTGTTTGGATGTTAAGTTTAAAATCAATATTAAAATACTTAAGATTAATTAAGAATAAAATATACGAAAATCAAAAATTTAAATTTGATTCATAAAATAGAGATACGAAAATTTATAACTTTAATAGTACCTAGTACATTACCCAATTACGATATAGAATTTATTAACGCGTTTACACTATTTGCAAAAAATTTCATCCACATTTTAGTTATAGGAAATTCATACTTCAATCTCAAAACAAGAAGCTAATTTTCTTAATCGCTATGTAACCAATAGATATCCTAAAACAATAATTTAATGAATATTAAAATGTTAAATAATTGCGTATCTATTACATGCTAATTCAGGTAATAGGCGGTGTTGCCATTGTAACAAATTACAAAAACTTACGCTGCTTTTGACGAAAAACAAAATCGGATTTGTTCGGGGAATCAAAATCGCGCATTTTTGATTTCTCTCAACTATCGACATTCCGATGGTGAATCTATAATTTGAGACACACTGTACCTTGTTGAACTGCACTCATGTTCTGCTGTTACAGCATGTACAGGGTGTCCCATTTTTGACACTTATAGGGTAATCCGTAATTGTTAGTGCTATCAAAAAAGTAAGTAGGTGTCAGTGCTCTTTTTGGGTCAAACTTAAAATGGTAAAATCAAAATTTGAAAATTTTCGCTCGCTTAAAGATACGGAGGAAAATCAAAAAATGGCAATTTCAAAATGACCCTATATTTTCTTAGTTAAAAGAGATACAGGAAAATATTTTATACAGAAGTTTCTTTATATTGATTGTTGAATAATCTGCCGTTTTCAGAATAAGTATACGGGGCCAGGTAAAAAAGTTATCGAACCTAACCTCATTTTTTTAAATGGGACACCCTCTATATTTAAATCTAAAAATATACTATTTTAAATTCTCCATTCAAATATATAACACACCATGGATGATATTGGTTTCCTGGCGATTTATTAAACTTTATTACTTTAAACCATAGTAGACCATGGAACAAAAGCTAATATCCTAGAAACAACTATGACATTCAACGTCATATTCATTTGCGAAAATGACCTATCAACATTTCGAAAAATTTGATGATATCAGTTTATATTGAAAGTGGAAAAAACAAAGAAATGGCGCAAAATGTATATTTTGTTCGCTATCCGGAAAGACGGTAACCATTTAAGGACATATTCCCAACATTTGCATGATTCCCGTTATTTTTTACCTTAATCTGATTCTTTAATTTCGTTTCAAAGTAATAAAGTTTAAATAAAATCGCCTAGGAAACCAATATCATCCATGGTGTGTTATATATTTGAAAAGAGAATTTCAAATGCTATCTTTTTAGATTAAAATATACAGGGTGTTCCATTTAAGAAAATGAGGTTAAGTCCGATAACTTTTTACCTGACCCAGTATACTTATTCTGAAAACGGCAGATTATTCGACAATCGATATAAAGAAACTTCTGTATAAAACATTTTTCTATATCTCTTTTAACTAAGAAAATATAGGGTAATTTTGAAATTGTCGATTTTTTTGATTTTCCCCCGCATCTATGAAACGAGCGAAAATTTTCGAATTTTGATTTTACCATTTTAAGTTTGACCCAAAAAGAGCACATGACACCTACATTACTTTTTTGATAGCACTAACAATTACGGAGGTTGGCACAAATTCATTTAAAACTAGGGTGTTTTTTTTTTTCGAATAAACGCTCGGACCATAAAAGCTTACATTGGATTGGAACGGTTTTAATAGGTGTCCCGAAACTAGTAGGTGTAGTGACGAAATAATGCCAGTATCATATAAATATATATCCTATTTGGCATCCTTGGATTTCAAAGTTACAAGTTAAATAACGTAACTGTCCCAAAGTCCGACACTTTAAGATATGGATGACAAATTATACAAGTTTAAAAATAGATAATATCAATAGAAGTTGAAAGTAAATATTTCAATGGTTTAAATAGAGTGTTAAGAAAGTAATATTTAAATATGTTTTATGTATAATTTATGGCAACTTGCATAAAAATGCTGCTATTATGAATACTGATATTGACTGTAAATTCGACACACAATTTTAGAGGTTGTACATTAATTCGACACTGTGCTAAACGTAAATTCGACAGGTGTATGTAAATCTGACACAAAGATGATCTCAAATTCGTCTCCATTCAAATGTTTTAATTTTCCTTGTCTTGACTTACTTTCCAAGACTCGAAAAGATGTTATTGGAGGCACAAGTAAATGCTAAGATTAAAATAGGAAACTATTTATTTAGATCCTGAAAAACTACCTATTGACCTTTGACCTAATGGTCAAAGTCTTTAATTTCAAAAAAACCTCTTTGTTTATCTCTAATGGAGCTTCTATTTTTTGTATGATTTCTTCGAAGTCGTAGAATATTTCATCCTTTACTGTAGGCCATTTCCACTTATTCAAGTCACTTCTTGTCATGACATCAAATATTTACCGTTTTTAATATAAATAATTTTCCCTGGATAGTACTCGTTGAGATAATTTAATATAACACAATCATTAATATTAAAATCAGTCTTTGTTAGTTTATTTTTATTTGGTAAGTTTTCTTTGATGACAGGTGCATTTTCTTTATTTTTATTTGTTTTTGATTCTCCTTTAGTTCTTTTATTCAGTCTTCCTACTTGCTTCACTTTTTCCTCTCTTTTTCGCTTCCTTTCTTCTTTAGCCTTTTCAATTTCCTTTTTTTCAGTTCCTTTTTTCAAATAGTATTGTCATCATTCATCTGATGTCCCAACAGTAGGAATTTTATCAGCAAGTTTCCTTTTGGTTTTCTTGCTGTTTGACGGTCCAGGCCAGAAAAGTGAGGCCTTAAATGGGGATGGAACGGTAATACCGGGTACAACGTTATCATATTATATATTATTTTCTATGAGTTTATTTTCAGGTGTCTTTATATTTCATGATTATCATAATTTGTATTATTGTGTTCAGTACCTGCATCTATTATCTTCTCCTCAGAAGTTTCTGGTAAATTATTTTCTATTGATTTGTTTTCTGGTATATTTATATTTTCTGGTAGCGGAATAGCAAACTTTTTGGGCGTCAAGTAAGTTTCAGCATATTCAATAGCATCTGTAGCCAACTCAGTCTCATTCTCAGTTCGTACTATTAAAATATTGGTACTTCTGTTTAGTTTAACAGCATTCTCTTTAGTTTCTACAAGCGTTTGTACTTCTTTATCTAGATTGGTATTCAAGTTTGTGGTATCATTGTCTTTTTCACATTCTTCATTTTTTGATAAGCTGGTTAGTATATTTGATCTTCGGTACTTTTATTATTTTCGAAATTTTGGATAAATACTTCGGAACTTATTAACTCACACTCCTCTGTCCCTTCAACTTCTTCAAGCAGCTTATCTACTGGTTGAGAATCTACGCTATTGTTCGTCTTATGCAGGATAATGCTATCTTCATTTACTAAGTCCTCAGAGATAATTGCATTTTCCCAACCTTCGTCTAGGATAAGTCCGTCTTCTATTTCGATTATCACAGAAGCGTTTTCTTTTTTCTTAAAGCATAATCCTGAATTTTTAAAGATTTTGAGCCATGTCTGATAAAGACCCGCATTTTCGTCATTGCGATTCCACAGATCTCCTTTTGTAACTGCTGCTCTTGACGAAGTTATATTTTGTGTTAATCGTTGACTTATATTTGGATGCCGCTTCAAAAAGCTGTCAAACCAATGACGCCCTGGACGTCCACCAGTAAAATTGTTTGGACGATTGATTTGTTTCACCAAGAGTGGCACTCAAGTGGCACTGTCGAGTAATTGAGTTTTTGTTACTGGGAATCGCATTTTCCCCAAGTTGATAATCCAAGTTATTAATAAATTTTCTTCTTCAATAGTTAAAATTGTTGGGGCTTCATTTCGGCACTCTTCTGGGTATTTTTCATTAATTTTACCAATTATATAGTGTCGTTCTTGGAACCCTATACTGCTTTGAAGCTGTACCATAAGGTACTCCGTTTTTAATAGCCTCTAGGGCATTCTTTAAGTCATCTTTGGTATATTTATAATATTTTTTTGTGGACATTCTGATATGCTGAAAAAATGTCGTTTACTAAATAACTTAGTTATAGCTGATATGAAGCTATTGCTACAGTCACATTTAAATAAATTTTTGAATAGAATTTGCATGAAGGCGTTAAGCACAGAACTTCGACACATATCGTACCTAAATTCGACACCCCTGTCGGATTTATGACCCAGGTTACAGAATGATCTTATTTTGAAGAAAATGACACAAAATACATTTCTATTAAGAAAGAAAGAAATAACATCAAACTTTTATTAAAACGCTGTGACCATAAATTCGACACTATATGCCGGATTTAGGGTAACAACTATATTGAAAGTACATAAATCCGACACTCCTAAATTTTCAAAAATGCGAAAAATTTTCGACGTTAAAGACAAAGTTTAAGTTAAATTAGAGTATCTAAATACACGCTACATAAAAACATTAACAGTTTTCTTAAAAGTAGAGATTTTATAAAAGTTTCAAAAATGTATGTTTCTCATTTATCTTATAAGCAATCAACCAGTTCTTCACACAAACAGAAACCGATGTAACATGTGAAATTTAAGGTTACGATTGCGGACTGTTTGTATGTAGATAAAGTAGTTTTCTTTTTCAAACTTTAAAGCATAGTATTTAAACTTACCTTTAGATGTCAGTATAAGCCTTTATTCTAAAACTATTTCTTATTTTTATTAAAGAAGCAAAAACGAACGAATTTTGGGACACTGTCGGAGTTTAGGACATCTACGTTAATGAAATTTGTATTTATTTGAATTTTTCATTTTAAGAAATCCTGTATATCAATAACGAAGCCAAATAGGACATATATTTATATGAAGCACTGACATTATTTCGATGTCACCTATACATTGTGTTAAAATCCTATGTTCACTATCATTGCGATCTCTTAAACGGTAAGAGGTACCAGCGGAGGTTAAATTGGGACAAAGTTGCACAATTCATAGCCGACCAATATGACATGAAGGAATTATGAAGATTCCGAGTACTTCCGAAGATATTCGTAGAAAACCGAAAATTGCTGTTGGTTTTTAATTTTTTCTGGCTTCATTTAAGGAAATAATGTAAAATAAATTTCATATTTTCCTTGCGAGTTTTCATCTTATATAAAGCAGTATTCTTAGATTTCGTGGTCTACGTTTTGTCATTCAGATACCATCGTCAGGTTTGTTTTTTAAATACAGGCCTTTATTATTTTTTTTCCATTCATGTAAACATAATATCTGATATAATCTAAATACCAAATTATTTTTATTACATATCAAACCCGAACAAACCCATAAAACCATCTCGGTAATATTTTATTTAAAAAACTTTTTTATTATTGCGGATCAAAGCCATCTTTGCTAATGCGTAACAGAGGGAGAACGATTTTTCTCTTTCTAAGAAGTCATATCGAGAATGCTATTGCAGATCATTTTTTAAAAGCTTTTGAGTTCGTTACAAATAAGTATCATAGTCATAAGTCAATTTTTTGTTAAGATTACATCGGATCTCAAGTTTACAAAAATGCAATAAAGAATACAGGTCATTATTTAAAAAAACAAACCTGGGAATGGCACATGAAAGACAAAAAGTCTGACACAAAATCTAATCGCTGCTTTATAGAAGTAAAGGCAAGTAGCAATGAAAGGGTCAAATTTATTTTACATAATCTCTTTAAATAAAACAAGAAAAAATTAAAAACCAAAACGGCGAATTTTCCTAATTCCTTCATGGCATATTGGTCGGTTATGAATTATGCATCTTTGCCCCAATTTAACATTTGCTGTATCTATTATCGTTTATGAGATCCCAGTGGTGATCATCGAATTCTTAACACCCCGTATATCCTATCATTTATGACCATTAGTTTCTGTACACCCTGTATAAACCTTCTAAATTTTAGAGAAACCTGTCTCAAAAACATAATTGAAAAAAGGTTATTGAGAATGAGTGTGTTATTTTCATTAATATATCTTCAAAATTTTGTTTTAGATATAACAAAACCGAAAATTTAAGAACGACCGACAAAGAAATATATCAATTTACTCACCTAATTGCAGAAGCAAAAAGTAAATTTGCTCCTAATTTGAAAGTTTTGGCTGCAACCCACGATGTTATAGATTCCATAGAATCGTTCCACCAGATTTCTTTCAACTACTTAACAATTCCACCCGTTAAGATTAAGACTAGACCTGTTTTGTTTATTTTAAAGAGAAGAGACGACTATAAAGAAATTTTGCAAATGCACAGTTCATTAATTCTTGATGAAGAAATAGCCGATACAGATCCGAGTCGAGGAAGTCTAGTCTCTGATGATGAACGTAGTAATATTACTAGAATGACGGAGAAGATGGAAAATGAAGACATAATCGAATCTGATTTTACTAACGATTCCGAAGAAGATTTACCGGAAAAAAATAACGATGATGTAGAAGATTCTTCATTTGTGGATGACGAAACTGATCATCAAGATGAGGAACAGAACTACCAATCGAAACAACCTATTAACAGTGTGAATAAAAAACAAAGAAATAAAATTCCTTCAAAGTTATCGTACAACGATCAAAATATTGATGATATAAAATCTGATTCAGATAGTCAGGAAGATGAAGAAGAATATAAACCTCAGCAAACCGTTGATCGTATTAATAAAAGGCCAAAGAATAAGTCATTTTCAAAATTAGTACTTAATCATAAAAGGTCCGTTTACGCCAAAGAAAGGGATTTAGAAAGCGATGAAAGTTATGAAGCAAAAAAACCTGTTAACAATCAAGACAAACGATTGAAGAAAAAACTAACAAAACGGTCGTCGTATACCACGGAATTTGAAACAACCGATTTTTCACCACGTTATGAAAACGATGAAAAACAGAGTATTAATAGTTTAGATGATGATGAAATAAACCAAAGCGAGACGGTCGAAATAAAAGTCCCTGTCAAGAAGAAATCAGTTTTGAAAATTTCTAAAAAAACTAAGATAAATCTTGATGAAAGCAAAGAAAAACAAAGTAGTGAATACGAAGAAGAATCCGATACAGTTAATGATGATTTGATAGCTTCTACTAAAAAAATATCAACCCCAAAGTTACGGAGGAAAACTATGACCAGTAGTCATGAAAGCGAAGAATTTCAAAATGAGGATGATTTGAAAGATAATGAAAATTACTATATCAAGACTAAGAAAATATCCAAAAAAATTGTAACAAGTAATGGTGAAATCTATGACCAACACGTTAGTGATATAGCAGAAGAAGAACTACTGGATTCTAATTATGTTAATTTAAATTCTTTTACGAGGAAGAAACTAGTCACAAATGTACCTAAGAAAAGTAGAACTAGACATGTTCATGAAAGGGAGGACGTCACTTCAAATAAAGAAACCAGTAAGGAAGAAGATATTGCAGGTGACAATATAAAACTAAATAAAGAAGACGAAGAGGATACATTAGATGATGGACATGAATTAACGGAATTCAAACGTAGCGATGAAAATATCTCAAGTGAAGAAACCGAAGGTGATCCACCGGAAGAAACAGTTCCTAGTGCAAAGGAACCTAAACCGAAAACCAAAAAGGCAAAATTAGTTAGTAAGAAAGAGATACCAATGGAAACTAGTCAGACCGAAAGCGAAATAAATAAGTTACACGTTAAACAAAATATAAAAAGAATAATTCAAAAGTACAAACGAAAAAGAATAAATGACGAAGTTGAAGATGTTATTAACAAAAATTTCGAGGATGCGTCAACACCCGTATATGAAGAAATTACGAAAATTGAGCAGCAAATAATAGATATCATCGAAAGCAATCCTAATATAATTAATAAAGAATATATTAAGAGTAGGCTAAGTGAAACGATTAAATTGGAATTAATTAATGCTTTTAACGCTAATGCTCTGGACTTTGTAATTGAAAAGTCGGAGGACTCAATTTCAGAAGCAGAAAAAGAGGAATATGATCACGAAACTTTTAAGACTGATGGACAAACCCGAAAAACTAATCAATTTACTAGTTCAGAACAAGTAGATGAGCACGATTTTGAAACTGACAGCGCTATCGACTTTTATGAAGAAAGTGAGGCGCAAAGCAAAAAATATTATTTAAAACCTCAGAAATCGCGCGACTATTTACCTGATAAAGCCAAATTAAATATAGTTAAAAAGTTTAAAAGGGCAACTGAAAGATTAGATAACATTATCACTATTATTGATGAAATTGTTGATACTATTGAAATATTAGATGATTAAGTTTAAAACAAAATTGTAAAGGCTAACGTCATTTTTGTTGTTTAAATTACCTGATTGTTTTTCAAAAATAAAATTTGTTAAAAATCATTTTGTTATATTTTTCTCTTACTGAAAAATTATACCAAGAATCGTTCGTTTCGTAATTCATTAAATGGTGACGGTGCAAGTAAATACGCTCCTCGACCTTTACCTCATTTTACCTGACTTTTAGGTACTCAAGTCGACTGCCAAGTGGAAAAAATAGAAATTATCAGAATGGTTGTTAAATATCAATTACCCAAAAAGAGAGTAAATCATACTTTCATGACCGCATTAGCAAAAAATGGCCATCGTACCAAAAAATATATATTTCGATGAGTAAAAAAATAAAATGTCAAATTGCCCCTAACGTATATTTTATGTTCTACTGTTAACAAAAATAATGGAAATTATCTAGAAAATCACCAAAAATCGGGCTTCTTCCACAAGTTTTGCACCAATCGCCAGATTATTCAGAAAATTACCAGATCTGGTGAACTTTCACTAGGATTGGCAACTCTGCTAAAAACGTGAGGTAAAACCTTATGTGTAGACGCCGCTTTACTCGAAGAAGATTCATTATAAAACTAACGAAGCATGCGAGCATGTTTTAATTTCATTCATGACAATTGTTGGGACAAACAGTGTCTTTCATTTGAATTCTATCTGATTTTAGTTGTGGATAGTAATAATAATGAAAATTATTATATTTTTTATACATACTTAGAAAATCGGTCTTCGCCATCATATACAACATCCTGCTTGTAAATAAAACATGTATTTTTTTGATATTCCTATATTTACAATAATTATAAACTTCATTACTGGGAATATTGGCAATAACTTAAATATATCATTCAAATATAAAAACGAAGAATTAATAATAATTTATATTCAAAATTAAAAAAATATTAACTGAAATAAAATACTAATGTACAGGCGGGTGTCCCAATTTCGACACTTTTATAGGGTAAGTATCTCCGTAATTGTTAGTGCTATCAAAAAAGTAATGTAGGTGTCATGTGCTCGTTTTGGGTCAAACTTAAAATGGTAAAATCAAATTTTGAAAATTTTCGAAGAGATACGGGGGAAAATCCAAAAATTGACAATTTCAAAATTACCCTATATTTTCTAAGTTAAAAGAGATAGAAAAAGTTTTATACAGAAGTTTCTTTATATTGATTGTTGAATAATTTGACTTTTTCAGAATAATTAAGTATACGGGGGTCAGGTAAAAAGTTTTCAGACCTAACCTTATTTTTTTAAATGTAACGCCCTGTATATTTTAATCTAAAAAGGTACTATTTTAAATCCTCTTTTCAAATATATAACACACCATGAATGATATTGGTTTCCTAGCCAATTAATTTAAACTTTATTATTTTAAAACGAAATAACGATTCAGAAAAAGGTAAAAAACCGGGAATCATCGCAAATGTTCGGAATATGTCCTTAAATGGTTACCGTCTTTCCAGATAGCGAACAAAATATACATTTTGTGCCATTTCTTCGTTTTTTTCCACTTTCAATATAAACTGATATAACTATCAATCAAATTTTTCAAAATGTTGATAGATCATTCACGCAAATGAATATTTAAAAATGAAATTGACGTTACATTTTAATAGTCAACATAGTTGTTTCTATGATATAGCTTCTGTTTCATGGTCTGTTGTGGTTTAAAGTAATAAATCGCCCAGGAAACCAATATCATCCATGGTGTGTTATATATTTGAAAGGAGAATTTAATTTAAAGAATAGTATATTTTTATTAAAATATATAGGGTATTCCATTTAAAAAAATGAGGTTAGGTACGATAACTTTTTTACCTGGCCCCGTGTACTTATTCTGAAAACGGCAGATTATTCAACAATCAATATAAAGAAACTTCTGTATAAAATATTTTTCTGCATCTCTTTTAACTACTAAAATATAGGGTAATTTTGAAATTGTCACTTTTTTGATTTTCCCCCGTAGCTCTTAAGCGAGCGAAAATTTTCAAATTTTGATTTTACCATTTTAAGTTTGACCCAAAAAGAGCACATGACACCTATATTACTTTTTTGATAGCACCAACAATTACGGAGATACCGTATAAAAGTGTCTAAAATGGGACACCCTGTACTGTGTTGGTATAGGTATTTTTAATTTTCAAGAAAAAAACTTCCTTTTACAATTTCTAGCTTTTAATTTCGTGATTTTTTTTGGCAAATTATTGTGTATTATTCTATTACGTAAAATTGATTATTTTCCTAAATTACTTTCTACAGCAGCAGTTATGATAATTAAGGTCTTCATTTTTACGAGTGTTATTGTTAATGTGATGAGAGAGATCTATTTGAATAAATTTAATATTTTTAGTTTTTCGCCTAAAAGTTTATTAAGTGTATTAAGCGTAGGTAGATAAAGGTTAATAATATCTAAATAACCTTTAGGTTTTTATATATTTAAAATAGGTTGTTCTAAGTAAGAAAGATGATGTATGCATTAATTTTTTCTATAATGGATCTAATGTGGTATAATTAGCACAACCACGCTTAGAAATTGGAAATTATAATTTAGAATAACCTAGAACAAAATATATAGATACTTTACAAATACTATATAAAGGTATATCTTGTTTTATATAAAATAACAATAATTGTCGAGACATAATTTCTTTAATGGTCAATATGATTTGTCTGATGATCTTAAATTGTAATCTAAATATAATCCTAAAAACTTTAATGAACATATTTAACTGATTTATTTATGTTTATACAGGGTCCGCAAACGAAGTGTGGACGGAAGATTAAATCGTTATCGAAGAACTTATCAACAATACTGAAACAGCTTGAGATATTGGATTCAAAGCGGCATGTTTTAAAAATATTTTACATTATACAGGGTGGCCCAAAAAAGTGTGACAGCATAAAGTTATATTTTTTTAAATGGGACACCCAGTATTTTATTGCATATTTAGGTTCGTATTACTATAAATTAAAAACTGAAAAAAAAAGTTTTGCATTCCTGAATAAAAAAATTAAAAAAAAACAGGAAGCTATTTTGAACTTTTACTTTAGTTTACAATTATTAGTCTAGTCGCCTATAAGAAAATTTCCCAATAAAAACTCTATTTAAACAACATAATTTATGATATTTATAATTATTTCGAAAACGGCTGGATATAACTTATATGCTTGTATTACAAAAAAAATGTCTATGAATTCTACGTCAAATAGCCAAATAATATACAGGGTGTTCCATTTGAAAAACTTGAGAAAAATTATTTTAAAATGTGGGGTTTTTGAAAGCTTATTATGAACACCCTGTATAAAATAAATAAACGCAATTACATTCATAGTATCTCTAGGCCTCTTGTCATAAATTTCACGCAATGCCGAGGTTAAAAAAATAGTTCTGGATTGTTTTTTTTTTATTTTTTTATTCAGGACTGCAAAACTTTTTTTTTTAGTTTTTAATTTATTTCTCCGAAACTACGGAACCAAATTAAATAAAATTTGAGGCGCTTATAAACGATAATAATACGAACCTAAATATGCAATAAAATACTGGGTGTCCCATTTAAAAAAATATAACTTTATGCTGTCACACATTTTTGGGCTACTCTGTATAATGTAAAATATTTTTAAAACATGCCGCTTTTAATCCAATATCTCAAGCTGTTTCAGTATTGTTGATAAGTTCTTCGATAACGATTTAATCTTCCGTCCACGCTTCGTTTGCGGACCCTGTATATTACGCCGCTTGCGCTTCTTGTATTTTTTTTCATTAATTGGTATTTTTAATAAATTAGCTCTCCTTTCTTAATTTGACATAAGGGTGTGTGCTATCAAATTATCGGAAAAAAAGTGCTCTCTCTTTTTGCCTGAGTGAGCCCAATATATTTTCATTTGAAAAAATTAAGTTTTCTGGGAAAACGCCTTGTTAAGAAGGTAAAATTAATTATGTAATAATAAATACAATGGTTTCCAAAATATTTAAAAAAATCTAAAATTTTGCGTTTCGGTTTTTATTTTTTCCTGACTTTGTTCAAATAGAAGTCCAAAAATAAATTTCACTTTCTTATTGCTACTTTTTATTCTCCACGAGACGGCATCATCAGATCATCTTTAATGCGACGGTTCGTCTTTGGGTCATCATCAACTTAATTTTTTAAAATTCGGGCCTGGATTTTTTTGTTTAAATTATGAAAGCGGAACGAAATCTACGTTCAGTGGTATACATTTACTGGGTTTTCGACGTTTCTTTCCTTAAACTGACCATTTTCATTAAAATACCCCTAGTACGTTCCTGTAATTTCCTTTTTTAAATCGATATAATTGGAAAATGTAAAACTCGATGTCTTTTTTAAAAGTCTTAAGAAATTATCGACTTTAAGAGCCAAATTTTACTTGTATTAATAAATAAATTATTTGTACTAACATAAGTAGAAATTTGATACAACTATGTATTAGTTTGAAATAAAAAAACAGCAGTGGTACGTAATAATAATAATTAAGGACAGAACTAGCACTAATAATTTTAAAATCTTCAGTTTCTTCGAAACAAAGTAAATTACGGGAACGTATATATACTAGAGGTATTTTAATGAAGATGGTTAATTTAAGAACAAAACGTCTGGAAACAAGTAAGTGTTGTATACTGCTGAACGTAGATTTAGATCTTCTTTCATAATTTTTTAAACAAAAAAATCCAGGCCCGTATTTAAAAAGTTGATGGTTGTGACCCAAAGACGAAACGTCGCATTAAAGATCTGATGATGCCATCTTGTGGGGAATAAAAAGTAGCAACGAGGAAGTGAAATTTACTTTTGGACATCTTTTCGAAAAGTAATGAAAAATATAAACTCAAATTTTAAATTTTTCCAAATATTTTGAAACCCCTGGATATATTTTTGATTTTTTGCGGAACATTAGTGGGGCAATAATTACACAACTTTGTCCCTATTTAATCGACTTCGTATCTTTTACCGTTCCTGAAATCCCAATGGTGAAGGACGAATTTGTTACACCCTGTATAGCAACGTGGTATGGCTGAATTCATAAAACTTAATACTACTGCTATAAAATACAGGAATCGTATTTTGAAAAAAATTTTTGTGGTCCTTTTTCGAACCACCTTGTGGAATCAACAGCGGATGTATATTATACCTTACCGCACTTAACAGCCACTCTGTAGATGATTTAAGGTCTTCTGGCATATTATCGGGTAAAAAAATTGATTTTATCAATCGCCCAAACATTTGCTTTTAACTGTCGAGGAAAGCCGATAAACTGACCCTCCCATCTGAAGAACTAATATATCTAAAAATCTACAAGTTTTATATTTTGTTGCCGTTGTAATATAGGAACAATCTTGCAAGAACAAGAAATTAATATAGTCTGCCTTCTATTTGACAAGGAATTTGGTTTCAGAATATAGGAATCGTTATAAAAAAAAGTATTCTAAAATTCGAACAAACCCCTGAATTTTTAAAAATAGTTATTCGTTGTCGCCCTGGCCTAATATTTTAATTATTCCGACGAGAAAGGAACTTGCATTATTCTGTAGAACCGTATGGTTAATTAAAACGAATTAGGATCTTGCATAAAGTATTTAAAAACTAACTATAACCAGAAAGTGCCCAAACAATTAATTAACCATATTATAGCGTGTGAAAATGGACCATAAATTAATACACTTTCATTAATATGCAGTTAAGTAAGATTAATTACCAAAATTGTACATTTATCAACAGGAAACAGTTTTTTTGTGCTAATGACGTCAAAAACTAAGCGAATTCGATTGATTATAGTAATAATTAAGGGCCTTTCGACAACAACTATTTTTATATAATTTTTTTTATGAATATTTATACATATTATACAGGATGGTTGATTAGTGCGAGGAAGTCAAATATCTTCATTGTTCTTAAAAATATCGAAATTTATTAAATACAAAGGTTCTAGGATAAATAAAAGCGCACATTTTAAAAATATTTTTGGATATACAGGATGCTCCAAAAAAACGGGGCATCATATAAGTAATTTTTTTAAATAGTGCCCCCCATTTATTTTTGTCTCATCGAATTCGGCATAAAATTTTACATAAGATATGCTATTCTATTTTGGTGATTTATCCGACGTTGCCAGATTATTCAATTTGTCCTAAAATTTTCAAAATATCAAAAAAATTATTTTAAAATATTACTAATTTAAACTAAAAAAAGAAATTTTTAGATATTTATAAACCTTAGAGATATCCGAATAATTTTATTTCATCATATCAATATCGTATACAGGGTGTTTTTTACATGGGTGCAAATGTAGCAATCTTTAGATAAATATTACTCGATTTTTTCAAATGGACCCCCTATTATTATGTCAGTTTACAGATAATTTCAACCTCTTTAAATAGGCAATTATAATAAATGCTCTAAAACGTAACATTCTTTTAATATTTTGTTTTATTTAAAAAATGTCGGCACTTTCAATAAGTTGGCCATGAGTTAAACAAAAATCAACAATTCGTATTGTCATCATAAAATGAATTTAGATCTCTGACATATTTTGATTAACAACTTTATGAAGTTAAGTTAATTATTATAAATCAGAAAGTATTTTTTGTTGACACGCTATGAATTTTTCTACAGACGAATTAGTCGAGATGGTTTTCATACTAGGAGCAAGTGACAGAAACTGTCTACTTGCTACAATGCTTTATCGGGAAACTTCCTGATAGAACTCAACCAAGAAAAGAAACATTTAATAAATGAATGGATCGTTTCTCTCGGACGGGAAAAGTAGAATAAGAAAAAACTGAAAGAACTAAAAGTGTTCATACAGAAGAAAATAAATTAACCGTGCTGCTGAAAGTCACTGAAAATCCCCATATCTCCCAAAGAACACAATGAAACAGATGAAAAAACGTTGGGCTGTCCAAAATATTTTGATCAAAAATAAAATGCACCCATATCACATTCAACTGATGCAAGAGCTGAACGATCAGGACTATGGAACCAGAGTTACTTTCTGTGAATGGGCTCAACAAAAAATACACCAAGACAGGTATTTTTTTAATTATGTATTGTTGGTTGACGAAGCTACATTTCATAAAAATGGAAATGTCAATAGGCATAATTTCCATTATTATACAACCGCCAACCCACATTTTATTAGAACTCACAGTCAAACTAGATGGTCACTAAATGCGTGGGGTGGAATAGTTGAAAATTATGTCATTGGTCCTTATTTTTTTGAAACACGAGTAACTGGACAAGTCTATTTGATGGAGCTCCAGTCCACCATACGGCCTCAATCCATGAACATTTGAACAATGAATTTTCTAATAGATGGATAGGTAGAGGTGGACCATTTCAATGGCCACCTCGATCTACAGATTTAACAAAAATGGACTTCTTTTTGTGGGGATACGTCAAAGATGAAGTGTATAAAGTGCCTC
The DNA here is from genome assembly GCA_963991005.1 of Barypeithes pellucidus. Lineage (NCBI taxonomy): Eukaryota > Metazoa > Arthropoda > Insecta > Coleoptera > Curculionidae > Barypeithes > Barypeithes pellucidus. The sequence goes on from OZ022556.1 coordinate 34,548,851, forward strand.
CAACCACAAAAGAGAATATGAAGAACCGCATTACACAAGTTTTCCGGAATATCAACAACAATGTATTAAATGAAGTTAGTAGATCATTTCAAGAACGCGTAGAGACCTGTTTAGATGTTAATGGAGGTCATATTGAACACTTGTTATCGTTGTTCAACTCATGGCCAACTTATTGAAAGTGCCGATATTTTAAATTTTTTTAAATAAAACATAAAATATTAAAAGAACGTTACGTTTTAGAGCATTTAGTATAATTGTCTATTTAAAGAGGTTGAAATTATCTGTAAACTGACATAATAATATACAGGGGGTCCATTTGAAAAAATCTAGTAATATTTATCTAAAGATTGTTACATTTGTACGGATGTAAAAAACACCCTGTATACGATATTGATGCTTTTTTTTAGTAAAATTATTCGGACACCTCTAAGGTTTATGAAAATAAAAACAAATTCTTTTTCAGTTTAAATTAGTAATATTTTAAAATAATTTTTTTGATATGATGTTTTTCGAGAAAATTTTAGGAAAAATTGAATAATCTGGCAACGTCGTATAAATCACCAAAATAAAATAGCATATCTTATGTAAAATGTTATGCCGAATTCGATGAGACAAATAGAAATGGGGGCTACTATTAAAAAAAAATTATTATATGATACCCCGTTTTATCGGAGCATCCTGTATATCCAAAAATACTTTTAAAATGTGCGCTTTTATTTATCCTAGAAGCATTTGTATTTAATAAATTTCGATATTTTTAAGAACAACGGAGATATTTGACTTCCTCTCACTAATCAACCACCCTGTATATGGTGTTAATTTGAAAATGTCCCACCTTTAATATCTCGCTTACAGTAAATAATATTTAAACTCCACGAACTTCATTATTTAAGAATTCTTTCATCTGGAGGACTTCATCCTTATGGAACGACTTTCCCGAGGTCGTTTTCCCCAACGAATATAACCTCCAACGATTCAAAACCAACGTGAATCGCTTTTTGCGCACATGCACCACTCCCAGAGTGCCCTAAAGGATGTTCCCTATAGTGCTTGTGTTTGATCAAAAAAAAACATAAAATAAAAATCGGAAATACGACTCAATTTTAATGTACAGCAAAATTCATTTCTTGTAATAGTAGGAACCATTTTCCTGGATATTCTTTATTCTTCATAGAATGAAACTTTGCTATTTTAGAAATAACTATTTACATTATACTGACAATTAAAGTTCTCTTTAAGATATTATTTTCTGTTATTAATCTTGTATATGTATATATGCTGGGGAAGGAATGCACTTTACTGTGATTAAAAAAAATATATAAAAATGCCCTCTGCGAAGACGAATATCATCCGCACAACACCGTATCCAATTGTTTCGCGGCAGTTTGCTTAATGACTTTAATTGGGTTTCTCTTCAGTTTTACATATTAAAAATAAACCTGTTTTTACCGGTTGATATATCGTTTCTGAATTGAAAATTGTTTTGAGTTGTGCTCTATTTTGAGAAACGAAACAAAAACTTTTAAGAAGTTGCTACAAGTTTTATATTAGTTTTATATTAACCGACATTTGAGCTTGGTTTGATGTGTGGTATATGAACTGTTAGAACTATAATCAACCTATGAGTTATATTGGTTTTATATATTATCATTTAATTTAATTAAAATTGGTTCATATAATTTTCGTCTAGTGCTTAAGTTCTAATAAACACATTTTGAATAAAAAATTACGGACAAACCTGAAGATACCCTGTCTTTTCCGGGCGTAAGAAAATATATTTATTGTGCAAAGTATCTTTTCAATGGGTGGTAAGTGGTTTTGTAAGCAAAATAACTTGATAATAGCAGGATAATATTTATATAGTGACTTTACTACTACATGATACCTATACCCAGCAAAATCAACTTTACTGTCACAGCTATTTTTTTATTGGCCCCTATGAAGGTATTTTTTATCCATCGTAGTTAAAATTCTTATAACGATCGTAAAAGTCTTCTCTCAGTGCACTCACCCCTATGGACTAAAAATAAAAATGGGATTGCGCTACTAATTATAATAATTCATTACTTCAAACCAGGAATATGCGAATACGCCATTTACAGGATCACCCCAGTATATACGTAGTATATAAGTATGCATTAGGATGCATGTATGTATAGAGACGTCCCAATGTACACGGTGGGCCAAAAAAAGTGACCACATTATTTTCTGAAGATTTTATTTAAGATCATGTGTAAACCAAATTTGCAGGAAATATCTACAAAAGTATAAATTATCGTAAAAATAATTTAGAAGTAATAAGATTGAATTAGAATATCATACAGGGCAGGATAAAATAAGAAGATATTTTAAACAAGTAGCAAAAATAAGTTATTTATTTTTTCAAATAATTGGTACTTGCATGTTACAGCCTCTCTCTCCACAAAACACATCTTTTGAGATATTTCATTCGGTTTAGCATTTATGACTAATTTTCTAAGCAAATGTTTCTGATCAATTAGATAAGTATTCATAGTCGACACTTGAGGCGTCGTCAGACATTAAGCAATCCTTAGTAAACTTTGTCAAACTGACAACGTCACCTTAAGGAGCACTTGAGTGTCGAGGACGCCTCTAGTGTCAACTATGAATATGGCCCTAAATAACTGAACGTCACTGTTTTTAGTCAGTTGGAAATCGAAATAATTTTAGAGAATGAATCAAAAATTATACTTGAATTAATGAAATGTATTTCATTTTTAATTCGTTAAAAACATATGTGAAAAACAATATTAACATCAAAAGAATAGCCTACTAGTAACAATAATCTACCAAAAAATATTTGCTATTGCTGCATGGAAAATCGCAGGAGCAGGAACATACTAAATAATAAAACAATAATTTTCAAATTAACATGTTTGATATTTGACAGGAACTAATCTGTCAATTCTGTCATCTACCTAAGACTATATTTGAAGAAAAAATTGGCATCACTGTTCCTAATTTCCCTCTTCATCGTCTCACTTCCTGCTATTTCATTTAAGAATACAAGGAAGAGACAAATCTGTGATATTTTTCCTCAGGAGCTATTAGGGTTTGTTATTAGGCAAATATTTGAATTCTGATATGTGGCATAAGGTAAAACACCCAATGCTGACTGGTTTTAGAAACATTTCTATGATCATCCTGAGTTCTTATTTTATAAAGTATTTAACAACGTTATGCCAATCATAGAAGGTATTAAAATCGTAGATTGTTGAAAAAACACAAATATTTAAAAAACATTTAAATTAAAGAAAAAGTTTGTTGTTTTTTTAAATCCTTAAATGGACAGGCCGAAAAAAAGATTGTCTCAAAATTTGACACCCTAATAATTGACACAATTTATTGCGTTTTTTTTTAAATTTATTCGTAATTTACAAAATATATAGAACTAGAATACTAAGTCTGGTAACCAAAGAAAAAGAATGAATATTGGTAGTATAGTATATTATTTATATAACAGAAAACACTACGTTTATATTGACGATTGCTCAAGTTCTCAACAAAATATTACTTGCGGTATTCCTCAAGGGTCAATTTTAGTACCAACTTTATTCCTTATATATATATAAATTCCATTTCTAAGTTAAATCTAAAAGGTAAAATCAAATTGTTTGCGGATTATACTACAATTTTATATTTTGGCGAGTCTTTTTCCAATATTCAAACTGATATCACTAATGATTTGAAAATTATACTTTATTTAAAATTTGAAAAATCATCTTTCACGTTTATTTCTAAATGTGCAATTGGGAACAATATTTTACCAATAATTTTTAATGGAAACGAAATTAAGTATGTAAAATCCGTAAAGTTTTTAGGCTTATATATAGACGAAAATTTAAATTGGAGAAAACATGTTGAAAATCTTCGAAAAAGCGTATCGCCACTCATTGGAATATTATTTAAAATTAGAGATTATATACCTTTAATACATTTAAAAAATATTTATTATTCATTAGTTTATTCAAAATTTCAATATTTAATATCAGTTTATGGATCTGCATATGCCACAATATTAAACCCTTTAAAAAGACTACAGAACAAAATTATAAAATGTATTCATAAACTGAAATTTTTGGAACCGACAGCAAATTTATATAAACCAAGAGGATATCTAGATCTGAATAGTTTATATAAATTAAAAATCAGTATACTAATTCATGCAATTAATAATAAAAATAAAAAATCTTGTATAAAATTTGTAAAATTAACTGATATACACAATCATAATACCAGAAATATTGACCATTTAAAAAAAATCAAATTAAAAGTAGAATAGGGATGAAATCTATTTTATTTGATTAAATAATTATTTATCATACATTACCTAAAGTATTAACAAAAAATTTTAATTTAAAATTGTTTAAAAAAAATGCAAAGGAATTTTTTCTGGAAAACATACACATTACTTAAAAAAAAACCATTTATAATAATTTTTATTTTCAATTTTTATATTGATTAATAAATTACTTATTTATGTTCTATGTTATAATCTTCCCTGTAATGGACTACAATAGCTCGTTGGGAATAAACATTATTATTATTATTATAAAACATCATCTTAGGAATCAAATAGGTAGTAACTTAATGAACTAAGCTTCAAAAACAGTCTTAACAGTCATTTCGTCTTATTGTTAAAAAATGTGAACATGGACGTGGTTGCCAGGTTGCAGTCCTAAGGGGTTGGTGCATTCAATTCTTAGGTCAGGTATAAAGATTTCTTAAATTAGGGCAAGTTATAAAACATGTCAATTATTGGTTTAATGTCAATAATTGGGTGTTTTACCTTATTGAAGAACTATAAATTGATGTGATTATGCTAATTTTTTTTTTGCGATGATGTAATCATTGCATGATTTTAATAACAGTTCAATTAAAACATATAAATACATATATATATATTTACGTTTGAGTAATCGCAGATATTCTTTTTAAATGTTCACAATATATAAATAGCTGAATAAATTCGATACGAATTTCTGGTGGTATTGTATGTCCTGGCTCCTGGCCTGCTCGTTCGCTGCTAGATCCGGTGGCGGGATAAAAATTGCAGCATCTATCACATTATCAGGATCCCTCAGAGAATCGGCAAACCTACAAACAGTTCAAAACTGCGACGGCTGGGAACACGGCTGTTTTTTGCGCTTGAAATTTCGCGCGTGCGTTATTTTCGTAGTGACACATTTGGATCCCGCGCTCCTGCCTGTTGAGTATTTCGTAATACCTGCTACTGCACTACTTGTTGAACAGTAAGTCCCCTTAATTGTCCTGCATGTGTGCTTTTTAAATGGGCTTCACAGACAAATAATTTCCTGTTCTGGTCGCAGGGCTAAAAAAGCAAAATTTATAATGTGTAGTGTAATTTGTAAGCATATATTTGCTAAATCAGAGCTTTCTTATTGAAGCGAAGGTTAAATGAAAATGTCAATATGGGGTGTTTTAATTAAGGGCTTCTTAACTGTCTTATACAACGTGTCCAAGGAAGTTTTACGCAAAAGCGAAACTTTTTTTATTAGGTATGCGTTTTATGAAAGAAAGTGCCTATTCCTTAGAAACTCTGACAAGATTTTTGAAGAAAAAATTTATTATATTATAGAGGGTTCTCGAAAAGTACAAGAACGTAAAAAATTGCAAAGAGAGAACTACCCCTATGTTCAATTTGATTTCAAATCTTGTTGGGAGTACAAATACATTTGAATTAAATATTGTCACTTTTAATAACACTTTCACGACTTGATCGATCACAATTTTTCAGCCCAAAAAATATCTTTATTAATAAGGTGTGTTTTACTCTGGCACAAATTTGTTAATTGTCCTTGTGACATTTTTTAATTTTTAAAAGTTCAATAACAATTTTTGAGCCCACCATTGTATCAAATAGGCGAGGTCCATACACCTTTTCTTTGAGTATTAGAATGACGTAAAGTACCTATGACATTCTTTTCAAAAGACTAATTATTATTTTAACAGTACAGTATACTCTTAACGTAAATGGCGTATAGTTTCTCGATACGTTAATTTATTGGCATTAGTCCGTTTCCTTTTGCAGCCAATTTTGATTTATTAATGAGCGTGTTTTTTTTAATATTCGAGTTTTTGCGACTTTTTCCTGCCTCTTTGTTAGGTTACGTTTCCAGACTTGTCATACGATTTTCATTTAACATTTTTTGCACTTGTTGAATATGGTTAATTAAGTTTTAAGTCACCTTAATAATTGTGCAATGTGCATGAGTATTTGTTCGGGTTTGTTCGTTCTTCCTAAATGGCTTTCATGAACAATTCCCTCTTTTTGATTATTTTATAATGGAAAGAGTTGAAGTTTTTATATTTCTTTTAATATTTCTACGTAGTGTGTCTGACGTGTTAAAATTTAAATTTATTTTCTCATAGTCGTACTGAAGTGCCCTTGATGCATGTGATGCCAGATGACATAATACATAATATCTTAGGTGAGACGGTATCAGCTTACCGCTATTTTGTCGCGGTATTTTTCAATGCTGTCGTGTCGCGGTATTCTGGTTCGGAGCGGGTATTTTCCTTAACGGTATTTTGCTTCAAGGTATATAAGTGTTTTCTACCTAACGGTATTTTCCTTCAAGGTATATTGAATAGGAACATCTAAAAAAATATCATTTAGTGTGAAGAACGCCGCTAGTTAAGTAGGAATTTTCCTTCAAGGTACATATTTTTTCTCCCTAACGGTATTTTTAGTAGCGGTATTTCGTCGCGGAATTTTTCTTCAAGGTATATATTTTGTATGGGTAGGTTTACATAAGGATATACGGTATTTTATATTTTCAATAGGAAATTCTAAAAAAAACGTCATTTTTATGTAGCGCGACGGTACATACCGCAACAAGCGGTTGACGGTATGTTGCATATCAATACCTATATCCTTGTAATTGCCACCCGAAACGTGGAACACTTCGGTCATGACATAAATCAAAATATAAAAAAAAGTCATCAATGTAATTGATTCAGCCCCCATAAAGTTTTCGGCCCCAAGCCAGGGCCTTGTTGGTTTAAACATTAATTCTGGCACGCGGTATCTACTATCCAAAGAGAACTTATACATGATAAAAACTTGGTGCGTGTGCCTCAATAAGTTATATAATAAAATATTTTAAAATTTCATATGGAACAAACCCGTTGCTGATTTTATTCAGGATGTTCATATTCTTCCCACTATTTGGATATCGGAAACCGCCAGAGGGTTAAATTAGGGATTTTTGTTGGTTAAATAAGTAGATTTTTAAAAATATTTAAAGAAATTTCGATACTTCTCCGGCATGGCTAGGTTATTTTGAAAATTCTACATAGTTAATATTCTAATATAGAAAATCCAACTGTTGGGATAGACCTCTGTACGATTCACTTTTCTTTTAAGGACGAGGCTATACGAACGAGATTATCGGAAAATAATACACTAATAATTGCTACAATTCTATTGTGAGTTCTTAAAATACTAACAATGAAAAAATTGACATCCGTTGTAATAATAGACAAGGAAAGTTGTATTTTATTTAAAACATTTGAGACTAACTGACCTCTGTGTATTTTTTTGCTTGTTTTAACATTCGATTACGCTATACAACGATAAAGAAGTAATACAACTATCGTCCAAAGAGTCTAAAGTCGAGATTTGAATTAACCACTGGATAATAATCTAAATTTTAGATTAAAAAATATTTTTTGTACAACAGTCGAAAAAACGTGGCATTTTTTCTGTTGTAGATGAGCGAAACGTATCATTTTGTTACTCCTAAAATTAAGTTATTTTGCGAAATGAATACAAAAATATTGTTAATATCTACAGCAGTTTTTTCTCTTTTTTACCTTAAAATTAGAGAGATTTTCACTTAATGAAAAATCGATTTTTTCCAATTTTACATTAACGATCTTTTGTTTCAAGTAGTTAAACAAAGAATGGAATCCCGATGTACTTGAAGCCATTTTTAAATCTTTATAAATTCCAGGAGCAGGAAGTTGTATTTTCACTTGTAATCTCCCCAGTGCTTGGATTATTACCGGAATTTCCGGTTATTAATTCAACACGTCGGGGATTTAGCAAGACAATTTCACAACTAAAATATCAATTTTTATTTGATAATTCAAGCCAAAGCATTCCATGTGTCATTATTTTGATGTAAATATTTCTTATTCACTTATTTATATCGTCCAATTATATACTCTGGAAGATAAATATTGGGTTTCCTTGGTAACCAAATACAAAACAAGTCTCCCATTGGCTTAAATATGCCGGTGTGAAATTATCATTATAATGGTTGACAGATATTGACATGTTGTTTGATCATGTCACATTCACATTTATTTTCCGTCGATATAAATGTTTTTAGGTTATTTTAATTTAAGTAGAGCAGCGATTATGCCATCGTGTTTAACCTTCGAAAATCAAAATTATATTAGAGATTTCCTATTTTATACATTTTTTAAATCCCTCTTCCAAACTTGGTGATTACGATTAGAGAAAAACTGAGTATAATTGACTATAACTGGATTCAACCGGCTACTTAAATACCCATGTTAAATACCTATATTATTATATACCCACATTTCTAAATTTCTAATCCAGGTTTTAATAATGGAATCGGACTCATTTTTACTGGTATATTCTCTCGAATATGTAAAATAGGTGCCGAAATTAAGCCGATTAAGCATTGTCTTGTTTTGTGGTAGAAATAAGCCACACTTCTTTCGATACATTTAAGTATTTAAGGCCGTTTTACATGCTGCACGATAACCTACAAAACTGTCGCAGCAAAATATTGCGAAGTCTGTAATGTTTCTTGCAATTTGGTTTTACACGGCGCAACGCTTTTTCTATTGCAAGTCATGATAAACCTTGACAGTGGCTGTCGTATACTGGGACTTTTATTAGGTTTTGACCATAGATAACTTCTAAGGCTTTTGGCAAGACTGAAAATATGAAATTTTCCCCAAGAAAAATTAGTAAAAATATCAAACAAATCCGATCAGCTGCAAGTGCAAGAGACTTGCGAGAATAGATCAACTGGATAACCACTGTGCACGCCTCTTGGTAAGAATCTCTTGCGTCTTGTATGGTCTTGCCGGTAATCCTGCAGCATGTAAAACGGCCTTTACACTTGACCCACAAAATGAACCGAATTAATTTATCGAGATTTACCATAATAATTTAATCATTTTTGTGAATTGTAGCCTTGTAGTAGAAGTGTTTACATACCTTGAACTTTCACTTAACTGTTATTCGATTTTAAACATATATGTATACAGGGTGTCCATTTAGTGCGTAATTCTTCTATATTTTATTTATTTATTTAACATCAACATTATTTAACATTAAGTCAAGCAAGTTTAAATAGTACAAAAACATTAATATCATGGATAGAGGAAAACATTAAATGATTTTGTCAAAATTTTCGGTATTTGTTATTTTAATTTTAAATGTAGGTAATCTGGATTATTGTGTTATCCTATATTCTATTTTATTATAACGTCCATATTAATATAGCAAAAAATACAGGGTATTACAATCATTTCGGCCATTTACACCTACAATAAAAATAACAAATAAAAATAAATATTGCAAATTTTTTAGAAATCCATTACGATTTGGCAACGCCGCAGATAATAATAAAACCATTTTAAACTTATAAGGAGATATACAGGGTCCGCAAACGAAGCGTGGACGGAAGATTAAATCGTTATCGAAGAAGTTATCAACAATACTAAAACAGCTTGAGATATTGGATTAAAAGCGGCATGTTTTAAAAATATTTTACATTATACAGGGTGGCCCAAAAAAGTGTGACAGCATAAAGTTATATTTTTGTTAATGGGACACCCAGTATTTTATTGCATATTTAGGTTCGTATTACTATCATTTATAAGTGCCTCAAATTTTATTTAATTCTGTAGTTTCGGAGAAATAAATTAGAAACTGAAAAAAAAAATTTTGCAGTCCTGAATAAAAAAATCAAAAAAAACAATCCAGAACTATTTTTTTAACCTCGGCATTGAGTGGAATTTATGACAAGAGGTCTAGAGATACTATGAATGTAATTGCGTTTATTTATTTTATACCGGGTGTTCATAATAAGCTTTCAAAAACCCCATATTATAAAATAATTTTTCTCAAGTTTTTCAAATGGAACACCCTGTATATTATTTGGCTCTTTGACGTAGAATTCATAGACAATTTTTTTTTGTAATGCAAGCATATAAGTTATATCCAGCCGTTTTCGAAATAATTATAAATATCATAAATTATGTTGTTTTGGGAAATTTTGTTATAGGCGACTAGACTAATAATTGTAAACTAAAGTAAATGTTCAAAATAGCTTCCTTTTACTTAATTTAATGATTTTCTTCTACTGCCAACAGAACTCTTAATTCATTTTCTTCATTAATAACGGGTTTATTGATTATCATCCTTTTTGTGTACGCTACGCTTCCTGTTGCTACAAATCTTTGCAATAACTTCTCGAAGGTTTCTCGGCTTTCCCTCAATATCTAGATATCTTTCAGCATACACTCGGCAATTTCTTGCACATTCACCAAGTATAAAAATCATATTTACCATTTCTAAAGTTGTAAAATTCGACATTTTGTGTAAGTTAGTACTTAATTTCGACGACTGAACAAATGTAAATAATTTTATTTGGCTGTCATAGTGACAATCTAAACAAAAAAAATCATGGCAACTCGATTAAGAATAAAAAATAAAATTAAATAAATAAGAGTAGCAAAAATGTAGGCTTTAAAAATTTATATCGAAATAACTAAAATACGGTAAACTCTAAGAGTAATAGGAAACTATTTTGAACATTTACTTTAGTTTACAATTATTAGTCTAGTCGCCTATAACAAAATTTCCCAATAAAAACTCTATTTAAACAACATAATTTATGATATTTATAATTATTTCGAAAACGGCTGGATATAACTTATATGCTTGTATTACAAAAAAAAATTGTCTATGAATTCTACGTCAAATAGCTAAATAATATACAGGGTGTTCCATTTGAAAAACTTTAGAAAAATTATTTTAAAATGTGAGGTTTTTGAAAGCATATTATGAACACCCTGTATAAAATAAATAAACGAAATTACGTTCATAGTATCTCTAGACCTCTTGTCATAAATTTCACTCAATGCCGAGGTTAAAAAATAGTTCTGGATTATTTTTTTTGATTTTTTTATTCAGGACTGCAAAACTTTTTTTTTTAGTATTTCATTTATTTCTCCGAAACTACAGAACCAAATTAAATAAAATTTTAAGCACTTATAAACGATAGTAATTCGAACCTAAATATGCAATAAAATACTGGGTGTCCCATTTAAAAAAATATAATTCTATGCTGTCACACTTTTTTGGGCCACCCTGTATAATGTAAAATATTTGTAAAACATGCCGCTTTTAATCCAATATCTCAAGCTGTTTTAGTATTGTTGATAAGTTCTTCGATAACGATTTAATCTTCCGTCCACGCTTCGTTTGCGGACCCTGTATATAAATTGAGTAAATTTACTTCAAACTTCCAGAATTCTGGAACTAAAATTAAAAGTATAAAAAATCTCGTAAAACCCTATAATTAAAACTTATATAAACTAGATGCAACTATTTATAAAAAAAAATATCAAATTAAAATCAATAAAGGAACTGTAATATATTTATTGGGACCGTTCGGAAGCAAAAAAAAAATAAGGAAATAATTAATATCTTAGCAACTGCAAAATATACTAATATCGAGTAAAAAATATAGGGGTTCCATTTAAAAATATTTAAATTTTAATTGTCCAGATTTTATGTAACACACTGTATATTTAAACATATTTTTAAAATATATATCTTTAATAGTCTCCTAATTTTTATATTTAAAGTTTTCCCCTATCGATTTTATTATACGAGATATCAAAGAATTACACACTAAATGGACACCCTGTATAGGAACATTATGTTTTCGATTATAATATCTATCTTTTGAAGATAAAATATCACAATGTCACAATGCGTAACTGCTTAATTGTTGGACCTGAGAATTTTATTGTCGATGCTTGATTAAAAAGACCAAAGTCTTGGTATCATAATAAGCTTTATAGACACGAGGACAATAGGGAAGACATTCCACAAGCCAATCTAATATTGGCATCGTGTGAATAAAGAAAAATCATTTGAATTGAATGCCTCCAGTCACTAAATTGGATTTTTTTAGGCGCCATTAGCTTCTTCCACCACGCGTGGATTGGTATTTTAAATGGCCTGGTGTTTGTCGGATACATGTTCATTGGAGTTACTCTATAAGTTTTATTTTCATTGAAAAAACACAGGAGAAGCTTATGATATGGTCAAAGGAGAATATGAACTCGAACAATGAAAACATAGTTTTTTCAAATTTTAATTTTAAAGAAAACATATTCATTCATCTGAAACTCTAAAAAAATTTCCCTATTGCAATGTCATAAGTTTCTTCTGTATTTTCCACAAAGATGAAAGTTTATGCCTTCAAAGCATATAAGAAATTTGAATAAAAAGTTTCTTTATTAAGCTATCGGAATAGATTTCTAGTTTCACTCCATTGAGAGTATTTAAGAAAAAAAAAATTCAGTTATCCCTTAGCACGCATCCCAAAATCTACATTTCTCTAATTTTGATCAGAAATACCAACTTTTACCCAAAAAAAGCAAGAATTGTTTTGATTCAATTAGGATAATCCTGAAAATAACACAACAGTTGATGTAAATGTAAATAAATCACTATAAGGTGTTGATAAGTATAAAAACCTCACGACGGGAAGTTCCGAGAGCAAACCGCTGCTAATTCGGTATATTTTATTGATAATGAATGGGGGTGTTGATTAGAATTATGCAAAAACAAGCAAAGCCTTTCCCCATACTGGCTGTCAACCACGCATAAGGATATCTTGAACTATGGAGGATTTCACACATTCCCCAATCTGATGTTACACACCACCCCCGTAGTAGTGTCAATTCGAATCTTGCTAGTCATTGGGTGGTGCAGTTTTAAGGTGTGGTAGGAATGTGATTCGGCTGATGGGAACAACTTCCTAGAGTTGTGTTTATGATAAGAATTATTTATTGCCTTGAATTATGTCTTCTTATATTTAGGCAATGTCATTTATGACTTTACTCATCCCATCCTTCAGAGGAATCTCAATATAACATTTCATTGTTATATTTTTCATATGGATTTAAAAAATTTAGGCACATACTTCGTTTTTTAAGTATATTATTTTTTATTCTCAAAGGTAAAATTCTTATGTACCTACATAAATTTGACAGATTGTTGCTATTCATCACATTTTTCAGTAAGCCATCGAATTAAAAAAAAAAATTTTTCTCTAAATTGTAATTTTGTCTCACGTTTTCATTTTCCTGGTGGTTGATGAGGTTCTTAAGGAATAAGTCCGTGGCTCTGTATTTCCTGTTTAGTAAAGCCAACAATACTGTTAATGTTTGCACAACAATTTTGTCATTTAATAGAGGATATTTATTTTAAGAATTAGTTTTATTATTTAATAGTAACCGACCGCATTGCCAAAAGATCGCAAAATATAAATATCTATCTATTAAAGTGGTTTCTCTCTAACAATAATCGTAACTTCAATGCACTTGCACCAACAACATTGTTGAAAGCAGACATTTTTCTCCGGAAGAGCATTTGATAGTTTCTGGGGGACACAATAATATTCATATACAGGATCCTGGAATAGTGCGTCAGGCTTTCATCATAGCTCCTACACGAATTAAAGTTAGGAATTTAATTCATATGCTGATTTATACTATATCATAGGGTGTATTAAAAAAACATTTTCTCATATATAGAGTGACCCAAAAAAGTCTGACAACATAAACATAAAATTAAATTTTTTTTAAAAAACGAAGTTTTTTATTATATAAGGTACATGTGGGTTATATGCCCATGCTAAGGACTATTTTGGATAATATGGAGAAAAATGCAAATATGTTTGCCATATTTGTTCAGATGTATTAGTTTTTATATGAATAACAGTTTTTGAGATTAATTATAATAAATATATAGGTTTTCGTTCTGTAAAAGTAATTTTTTTAAAGCTGCTCTAATGGGCATATTATCTAAAATGCCCACCATATGTAGGTAATAAGCCCATATCCAGTTAATAACAGAATAAGTTTAATAAATGTAAAATCAAGAAAGAATTGCGATTTTGTTGAAAAAACATAATTTTTATTTAAAAAAGAAAACATGATACATGAATATTAATATTTATACTTCACAATCTGGGCACACAAAAGTTGTTTTATCAGATTTGGTAAGTCCGACGCATTCTTCATGCACGTAAACTAAACAAAGCGAGCATAGTCTCATATCCTTTTTTATGTCTTCCTGGCAGACTTTGCAGTACCAGCCAGCAGATGTTTTTGATTTTTGTTGTGTTTTCTTTTTAGTTTTGCAGGTTCTGGTTGTGTTTGTATGTTTTTTTGCCATATTTTTCTTTGAAGAATTTGATGCTGCTTTTTCAGAAAAAACTGACTTCTTTACGACTAGCGCCCTGCTGTTAATCGCCTTCCTCGTTTGAGTTTTCTTGTTATCATCTTTGTATGGTGTTTTCAACATCTCGGTAAAACTTATCTCGTTGTCTGTCTCGTCTTCTCTCACCGTTTTGTTGTGGTCTTCTTGCTTTTCTGCTTTTTCAGTCTCTTGTTTATTTTCTTTAATTTGTTTTAGCTCCTGTTGATTCGTTTCCCCTATGTCGTTCGTAGATTTTTGTTCGGCTGTTGTCAGCTGATCTTGAGTTGCATTAGTTAACGACTGCTGCGGTTCACTGTCACTACTTGAATATATTTCTGCTGGTTTATATTTTATATTTGAATCTGCAGGTTTTTGCCTTTGTGTACGCCTCTCTTCTTCCGAGGTAAACGTTTCGGATAAGGTATCACTGTAGAGAGACATGCTATCCTCATCTGAAGTATCACTAGATGATGACCATGTCTCCATGTGTTTGCGTTTTTGCCTTATCAATCTGGATTGTTTTGAAACTTTCGATGGTGGAGTTCTTTCGAGTGCCTGCTGCAGGCCAGAAGGGCCGGGGTTTGATGGAGCTTGTCTTTGCGCTATAGCATTAGGTTCCCGAGACGCTTCTACTTTCTCTTGAGTCTGGTGTGGTGATTGATTAATATTATCGACTGGATTTTGACGTTCAGTTAAAATACTGGGAGCAAAGGCGACTTCAGAAATAGCATCTGGATTAAACGGATAAATTCCAGTTGCCGAAAAACCGGAAATAATGTTTTGCGGCGTAACGGATTTGTCCCAAACGACAGAAAAAATTTCACCAAATCTTTGTTTGGTTATAGCACGATCTTTATGGCGGGTCCAATATAAAAGTACCTGTTCATCCCAGTGATGTTCTAAAGATTTAAATACTGCTTTGTCCATAGGTTGAAGTTCATGCGTCGTATTGCTGGGAAGACAAAACAGTGTAATATCATTCGCTTCTGCGGTCTCGACAATCGACAGATCTAAATGACATGATGCGCCATCAAAAATCAAGAGACATTTCCCTGGAAGCTTATACTTTGCTAAATGCTCTATCCATTTATTAAAAGTTTCAATGGTCATACTTCCTTTATCGGTCATTAAAGTTAATGTTCCTGGAGGTAAGCTGTCGCACCATTCTTGCTTTAATCTTTTGCCTTTAAATAAAATTGCAGGAGGAATTCGTACACCACTAGCATTTCCACAAGAAACTACAGTTACGTTCTCAGCATGTTCATGTGCCACTAGATGAACTCGTTTCGATCCCTTTTGAGCCAAAACTGTTTGCTGGTGGTGCAGTGTTAACCTGCATCCCTTCTCATCTACGTTAAAAATTCTCTCAGGTTTATCTACCAATTCAAGTTCTAACAGTACACTTTTAAGCTTATCAAAATAATCAGTAACAATAAATTTGTTCAGCTTTTGAGCTCTTGCTGGATTCATACTCTGAGCTCGCCTAGCAGAAATATCAGGGTGTCTTTTTAAAAATGCAGCTAGCCAGCAACGACCCGCTAACTTGCTTTCCTGCGAAAAAACATTGGGCAACATTTTCTGCTCGCAGTAATTGAAAACACATCTTCGAACCATCCGTTTTGTAAGAGGATAGCCAACATCAGCTAACCTTTTAATTCTTGCTACTAGTTCAGATTCGTCTTCTGGTCGTAGAACAGTTCTTCTTCCAAGTTTTATTTTTTTGTTGGTACCTTTGTCTAGATAACGCTTTAGAGTTCTTCTTGATATTTTAAATCTTTTTGAAGCAGCGTTTTTTGATTCGCCATTAGCAATTGACATAAGGGCCCGTTGAAGGTTTTCTTCCGACCATTGCGACCTTAGCCCTTTCGATTTATAACTTGGCATCTGCAAAAAATAATTCTAATTGGTAAACTACGAAAGTAAAGGTAATATGCCCAGTGGGTATATTAGATGATATTACATATGGGCATATTTTCCACACTGCATGTTTTTCAAGTTTCTGCGTTTTTTAGATGAAGAACATAATATTATTCCAAAAACTATACATCAAAATAAGGACAAAAGTGTAAGTTTTTAAACAAGGTACTTACAATTACAAATAAATAAACTATAACCACGTGCTACGCAATTAAAAACTGTACTTTTTTGCATCAAATGCGCAGAGAGTCGCGTACGTGCTCTCTGAATGTCGAGGTGCAACTGAACAGCTTGAATTCAGCCTGGATTACCGTAATATTTAATATAAACGCCTCTGGCGCCATATATGAACACAACACTCACACTGCAAAAAAACTGAAATGCGTGGGCATATTATCAACATGAGCATATAACCCACAGGTACCTTATTTAGGTTCGTATTAGTGTTCGTATAATTGCCTAAAATTTTATGAATTTGCTTCAGTAGCTTAAGAGTAATAAATTAACTTTAAAAGGGGTGTCCATTTTTTACAAGGTGTTCATAATTTGGTTTCAAGAACGGCATATTTTAAAATAATTTTTCAAATGGAATACCCTGTATATTATTTCGATATTGGATGTGGAATTCATAAACTTTTTTTTTGTGAAGCCTTTATTTGTTGAGGTGTGTACAACTTTCTGGTTCGGAAGAGTACACCAAGTTTCTGAGAAGCTATCTTGGCGATTGCCACAACGTGGTTATGCCAAGAAATACTTCCTCCCAGATTGACGCCCAGCAAATTAATAGATGAAGCCAGTGGGATTGTGTGTCCGTCCATGACTATATCCGGTTCTGTAATGTTAATCTTTTTAAAGAAAACTGCTGCCTGGGGTTTTTTAGCGTTAAATTCTACTTGGTTACTGTCACCCGAAGCCAAAATTTGTTCCAGGTCTCTGTTGAGGCGTGATACTTCATGCTGTTTGCGAAGATGTGCGTCGGCAGCCGATGTTTGTGCATTCAAAGAGAAAGATGAGATAAGTGTGCTATCGTCAGCAAAACTCAATATCGGATTTTTCGTTTCCACTAGAAGGTCGTTAATGTAGAGACAATATGGACCCTTGAGGAACACCGGCTTTGATGAGAAATCCGTGAATCGCCACTTGCAGAGAGCGGTCCTTAAGAAAACTATACAACCATGCACAGAATCGACTTGGCATACCATAGGATTGCAGTTTACTTAGAAGTCCCTCATGCCAATCACGAACAAAGGCTTTAGAGATATCCAGTGCAACAGCCCGAGACTCCCCATGATGTTCGATTGCGTTGTTCTAAATATGCGTGACATATGCTAGAAGATCCCAAGTTGATCTGGACTTCCGAAAACCATATTGATGATCGCTGATAATGTTGAAGCCTTCCAGGTATTTTAGAAGATGTTTGTTAATAGATTTCTCCATTACTTTTGATATAACTGAAAGCAATGCGACTGGTCGATAGTTGCTAGGCAGGGTTCTCTTACCTTTCATTGGTATAGGCTGGACTCGCGCCGTCTTCCAGTATGATGGAAATATTCTTTGTTTGTAGAATAAGTTAAAAAGTCTACAAAATACTGGTGTTAGTTCATCGGCGCATCTCTTGAGAACTATAGCAGGAATTTTGTCTGGACCAGAAGCTTTCTTGACATCGAGCCCTTTCAGGATTCGTTTGACGGGACGCTGACGGAACACGATTTCGGTCATTTCAGATTGAACTGCAGGAATATTGGGTGGTGTTCTTCTCTGAAAATCTACAGTGGAATTTGGAATCGGAACGTGTTAGAGGTGGAATAGATGATTTGGTAAAATTTTGGCTGACGGCCTTAGCGACTGACCAAAAGGACCTTGATCCGTTGGGACTGTCAAGAAGTTTGTTTTTGATCCTCACGTTATGGGCTTCTTTGCTTTGATCTATTGTTAGCTTACATTGGTTACGAGCGATAATAAAGATGGTACGATTCTCAGCGGTAGGGTTTTTACGTCACTGTCGGTAAGTCAGATTTTTTAATCTGACAGTACACTGACAATCCTTGCTAAACCAGGGCTTGCCGTTGGAAGGGCGTTTTTTGGAGGAGGGGATAAATGCTTCCATGCTAGTTAGAATGACGTCGGAGACCTCCCCAGCACAGAGGGATGGGTCATCAAGAGAAGCAAAATTCTAGACATTTTTCATAAATCATGCCTTAACCTATCTTACGCTTCTTACGAAATATTATTATGTACTTTAATGATATTATGCACCATGAATATGTTTCTCGACATACCAATTTTACAAATTTGATTAACATTTACTGACATTTTTCGACGTCTGAAACTTAAATAGCAAATTGTCATTTTCAATGCCTTCAAGATTGTGAATTGAGTTCAGAACGTTGCTATGTCGAGAAAAATGTCAATGGTACATACCAGCATTAAAGTATTAATATTTCCTAAACGATTGAAGATATGTATAGGGCGAGATTTATGAAAAATGTCTAGAATGCATTATAAAATGTAAAAATATATAATATGTTCCATTAAAAAAATTAAAGTTGATAGAAGTAGTATTTTTATGATCCACCATGTATAATATATTTTTTCTAAAAAAAAAATGAATTTCAAATCAATAAATTTTACGGGTTCGAGCGATTCTTGATTAAGTGGTCGATATTCTATATGAAAGGCTGATCCGTTTCTTTATCATAATCCTGTTTTATTTATTATTCCCTGTAATCTATTTTAAAAGTGCGTTGGTAATTAAATAAACATTAAAATGGGCTAAAAAAATCTAGCACAACTGTATATAGGGAGAGCATAGTATCTGCATATACTTACCGCTATTTTAACTTATGATAACTTGTGGTGAACAACTCATATATTACGTATTTCAGATAAGAAATTGGTACCGTTCAATTGATTTTTGTACTTTTATACAGAAATATTGATAAAATTCAACACTATTTTAGGAGAATATACCTTAAAAAAACTAGATCTTATGTATTTCCCCAAATTGAATAGATATGTAATCTTTGTGAACATGTTGTCCTATTTGAACAATAACACAGTTTTTCTAATCGTCCTATTTTATCGTATAAACACTATTTTCTTGGTAACAAAATATAGAAAAACAATAATTCTTATAATTAATTAAGAAGAAGCTATTATAATTAATTAACAATATTAGAATTTTTACTCATTGTATTATTATAGCGATTTTAGAGAAGTGTCGATATATCAGAAAAAGAATATATATTTTTCTTGACGGAGCTAATTAAATAGTAGAATGTATTCGGCTATCTAAATATCGATATTTTTAAGTAATGTCGAATTACTGTTATATTTTACATTATCGATAATATGATATTGTATGTCAACATCTCTATATCTACATGATTATTTTATATTCATATGTCCATTCATCTATCCTCGGGCGAAAATTATGATTACGAACGACAATCGGAAATGAAAGGGAAAGCCTCTTCATCTTTGACAATGTTATTTTCTCAATCTAATTTCTCGGTAAATTTATCCAAAATTCATTTTTATATCATATCATTTGAAATACAGTGAAACCTCTCTTAGGCGGACACCTACGGGACCGTCTAAATGTGTCCGCCTAATAGAGGTATCCGCAAATGGGAAATTTGTTATTAGGAAATATGTAAATTCAAAATTATTACTATGTATATGTATGTACAAATAAACATAACATAACAAAAATACACTAGTTTTAGTTAGGATGTAGTACTAAAATAATCTAATAACGTAGTTTGACGTGTTTACGTTTTATACTTGCAATCTAGAAAATGTAATTCCAAGTTTGATAACAATTTCATTGCTGTGGAGTTACCTCTATTATAATTCCTTTAAAATACTAATGGCTTGTAGATAATTGGTGACATTAAGATTACTGCATTCAACTTCTTCATCAGAGTCGTCAGATAGTGATGTGGTTTCAGTTTGGACTACATAATCGGTAGGAATGGGGTCACTATCATCTTCTAAAAGCACATTGCTATCAATGTTAATGAACTCGCTCAAATCATTGTTATCAAATTACACACTTTCACAACATCAATATTCTCTTTCTTACTCAAAACGCGACATTTTTGTGCCAGGCGAACTGCTGTCGGGGAATCACACATACTTTCATTCGGCGAAGTCTATTCGCGCTGCCACGCATACGCGATTGGTTGCGCGATTCGTCTCCCAAATACTTAAAAAAAAAATTTTCTACGTTTAAAGGAGGGTTTTCGCACTCTTTGTATGAAAACAGCCTGTCCGCGTCCGCCCAAAGGAGAGTCCGCCCAAAAGAGGTTGAGGACTATGAAAAAATGTCCGCTTAATAGAGATGTCCATTTATTAGAGGTGTTCGTCATGAGAGGTTTCACTGTATAATATAATGGACTCCGTATATAATTTATTACCGGTTATTATATACGCATTTTATAGTTTCTGCAGCTGCATAAAGAAAAAATAGCAGCAATTGTGATAGAGCTGAACAGATGAAATAAAATTATGCCTGTCACTTTATCAGGGAAGGATACTTTTGCCCTATAACAGTTAGAAAGTTTCTCCCTATTTTTTAAATAATGTAATTTTAAGTAAAAATATATTTCGATTTGGGTATCGATTCTTTTAGTACTTCCATCCAGGATATCCAGCCGAAATTAAAATTACTATCCTGTGTCCCTGTGTTAATATATAAAAAAAGGATCACATAAATAAAAATATATAAATATAGGAAGTATAAATTATAGGCATACTTATATATAATATAATAATATGTAATATGGAAGATCCTAGGCAAAAGTCACTGATTACTGATAAGATAACTCGGTAAACATTAAACAATTGCATAAATCTATCTTATCAACATGTCTGCTATATACTGTATATCTTCCGAAAGTGATTTATTTGTTTTAATTAGGGGAAATGTGGTAATAAGATTGAAATATATGTTTGTTTAACCTCGAAGAGAAATTCCAAAAAACAGAGCAACGGAGCTTTTTATTTTTTAAAAGGCTTTTTTTTTTAAATAAAAAGGCTATGTTAGCATAGACATTTTATTTTTTAAATATAATTTGTAAATTTGAATTAATCAAATAACGTCTGTTCAGATTGTGTTGGACTACTAAGAGATGGCGCTGCGCGCTGTATTTTCTCGACTACACGCCTATCCCGTACTGACGAGAACAAATAAGTTCGAAACCGGTCTACAGGTGGTTGCATACTATCAATGGGGTGAGCTTCCTTTTCTTGGTAGTACCATTCAATCTGAAATAGTATTTTAAAGTGCTACTGTGTAGACAAAATACGCCCTTATTGTATATGGATCATCGGGTGGTCTTGGAAATAATAGTTTTCCATACAATGGTATTTGATATTGATACCACCTGAAAAGCATAGACTTTTTATTTTTTAAATACATTTGATTTATTGATTTTGTATAAAACAATATACCTACTAAATTTTACATACTTCACATCTGGATCCGTTATTGTAGTAAGAAGTTACTCGCTATATATTTATATATTTTCTTTATTTTGAAAATACAGTTCCTTTAAACCATTGCAACTGTTATATGTGTATTCTAAAAAATAAAAATAAACAATATTGTAACTCATGGCTCGGAACACTACTCATATTCACCGATTGTTACCTCTTATATTCTATGCTATATGATACCGATAAACACGAACATTTCTTCATTCTTTGAAATGAAATAAAAATTAGATTGAAGACTGTAGAGGGCACTAAAATGAATTAAGAGTCTAATGCAATTAAGAAATTTTATGATTTAGTTATTCTAACCATTTCAATGCTAAAAACCCCTTTTAAGTTATCATATTGAATTCTTTATACATATATTTTTATGAACAAACAGTATTTTTAATGATTCTATACTCAAATAAAAACAATTTCCATTGACAATATAACAAAGTAAGTGCAAACAATATACTTCAATATATTTCCATTATATATCTATTAATAATATTTGTATAGCCCTGAAGAAGCCAAAGATTTTGGCAAACACTTAACTTTTATTGTAATCTTATTAATTTTTGAATACACAAGGTGTTACTGGAGAATTGTAGACTAAGAAAATAATAATTTCATTAATAAATGAAATTTTTCTTCCTTTATATTTTCTTAACTTCATCAGCTTATGGCAGTGCGCCAATGTTCGTAATAATTGTAAAAATAATACAACAGAAAACATGGGTTTTCTTTAATACAACCCACCAATCAACTTTCATATCAATAAAACTGGCCATCATTCTTTAATAATTAACGAAAAAGTTACAGTTTATTTATAATGACACCTCCTGTGTATGATTAATAATAAATTGCAAATAGCATTTCTAAAGTAGAACAAAGTTGTAACTTCTCGAATTTGAACTGAAATTTTGGAAATTGCGAAATAACGCTCGGACTGATCAATTTTTCTCTATTTTTGTTGCGCTTTTTTTAAGTTATTCATTTATACAGGGTCATATACCTAAATTCAACTGTTTGCGAGGCAATTGCGTTCAACTTAAAACTTAAATAATTTTTGCTGGACAGAATAGCTCGAAGCAGTACCAAGCCATCACTACCATAAAGCACTTTAATATTGGGTGCATTCTCAGCAGAGCTCATCAGCTATTGAATGTACTAAAAAAGAAAATCGATTTGTGAAATCTGTAAGCAATCTATGCATTCTATCCAACGAATTTAAAAATCGATTTTTATGATTTGATATCGATTTGTTTCATCCGTTTGTTGGGATAGAAAACGATTTTTTCTCGAGTTTCTATTCCTAAAATGTATGTGAGCTATATTTTTAATTTGTTCGGGTTTCTATTTTTTATTTCTGTTTTGTTCCTTACAGAATCAAATTATTTTGACGAATTCATTAAATTGAACTGTTGAGAGGAGGAATCCTAGGCAAAGTAAAAAATCTGATGACAAATTGAAATCGAAATGTCAAAAATATGCATTCAACAGAATTTCAAATCGATGCCCATCATTACGTCACCGATTAAAAATCGCCTTCAACTCGGTGCTGAACGCACACGTTCATTATTTAGGTAATAATAAAAAAACTTCATCTTTCACAATCCAAATAACGAGTTTCTCGCCAACTGTTGAATTTAGCTATAGGAGATACATGAGATATGTTTAGAATTTTTTGCAAAATTTAAAAATAAATAAAAGATGAAGGTATCCATTTAAAAAAATTAAGTAAGTTATCATAACTTATTTTTGGATCATCCCATATACATGAAATTACCTTAAAAAGAGCGAAATAAAAATTCCAGTCCGAGAGCCATTCTGAAAAATACATCTGAATTTTAATGCATTTGTTCCAACCTTTACTTTGTCATCGCCTTAACAGTTTTTGTGCTAATAATATTAGCATATTATGCATAAGTGAAACCGCAAGGGATAGCTATTTAATTAATTGGTAGCAACTTTAGTCAACACGTAGGTGAGGACTGCATAATTATTTTAACAAAACTTCTATTTTTAATACCAATTAAAATACCTACCAGAGGATACAATCGTGGATAATAAATCTTATTGACGTAACTAACTCCATTTATTACTTAATTAAATGATTGTTCAACTAAGGATAAATTTAAAACATCGTACTATATTTGGTGAGTAGATTGCAATAACTCATCCCTTTTAGTGGAAAATCATTGTGAACAAATGTAAAATAATAACAATTTAATTGTTTATAGTTTGCAATGCTCGCCTCTCACCTTAAAATAATTTCAAGAAATACCGTTTTGTTCTTTATACTCTTATCTGCAAAGCCCATATTATGAAAAAGTATCACCTCTATTAAATCGGTAGTTATTAAATCATAAGTTTTGCAGAGCGTGGAGAATACACCAGCGCGACGGGTCGAGGCTTCCACAATCGAGCTCGGTGTAGTGTTAATAATTAATATTTCCATCCATTCGAAAGCGTAGATCTGCCATGCTTCCACCAGTCGCCGTCGTCGCGCGCTTGTCGACTCCGGATCGAAAATATTTAATACCTACCGATCTAATAGAGGTGCAACTTTTTCGTAAAATGGGGTTTGCAGATAAGAGGATAAGGAACAGAACGATATTCTTTAAAATTAATTTAAGATGGGGGGCGAGGATGTTAAAACTATTTAACCAATTAAATTTTTATTATTTTACATTCGTTCAACATGACATTTTTTTTAAATTCACTACGAAAGCTAACATAACAAAGCGTATGTAGATAAGTTGTAAAAAAAATTCGAATGATTCTGAAATATCAAGGTTAAAACGTGTGCGGTTTGTTCGGGTTTGTTCTATAGATTGATAGATGTCTTGTCCTCACCTAATATTTTAACTGATACTGTTCACTTGAATAAGGGCAACGTCAGGTAGAACCCTATGCGAGACACATTAGGAAGAAAATTTTTCTTAGAGCCTTCGTAGTTTATTGCTGTTGCGATAAGAAATATTTAACCATATTGGTTAAAGATTGTTTCACGAAAAATGGATATAACTTAATGACTTAAAGTACCTGGGGATCCCATTATTTATGACCGTTTGTCATTATTATGTGGAAAGGACCGGATTGTAATAATTATAATTAAATATAGGCACATCAGGCAGGTTAGGTTGCTTAATTTATATTTAAATATCTTTTTGTGGTAAAGTTTGTTAGTTTTTGAGGAATGGTTCAACAATTGTCTTTTACCAAACATTCCTCAGAATAGCGTGATAGTAATGGACAATGCGAGCTATCACAGTCGCCAATTACATAAAGCTCCAAGCTCAAATAATACAAAATTGGAGATTCAGAACTACATGGCGGCGAATGATATATATTTTGAAGAAAGTTATAAAAAAAGTGATCTTTTAGAAGTTTTAAAGACATTTTGTATAAAAAAGTATATGTTTGTGCCACATTGGCAGAAGAAATTGGACATACAGTGCTACGGCTCGCACCCTATTATTGCATTTTTAACTCCATAGAGCATATGTGGCACCAGTTAAAATCACTGGTTAGGTCTGAAAATATTTCTCCGACTTTAAGTTCTAGTGTTGTAGAATTAATACGAAAATGCTTTAATGATATTTCAACAGGGAGTTGGAAACATTCAGTCCGTCATGTAATAACTGTAGAAAATTCGTATATTAGTCTGGATCGTATAATTAATCCAATTATAATTAATTATGATGAGGATGGCGATAGCGAAACAGAACTATCTATAGAATGACATTATAAATGTAAATAGATATGACCAGTAATATGTAAAAAAAATGTTATTTCATTTGATTACATTAATATAATCATATCATTACTTGTTTTCCTTAGTCCGTCCCTTCATACTTCACTTGTTTATTGCCAAGTTCTTGTCGACACAATGGGACCGACCCAGGAAATCATTAAGTCGTATCCAAATTTCGTGAAACGTACTGTACATACCATATTTGTAATATCCGATAGAAAAATTAGCTGTGATATAACAGAGAGAGGAAAGTTTTAGATATACAAAAACATCACTTGTGATTAATTCTAAAAGATAAGAATTGACCTTAGAACAATGACAAACAATTCTTGATCTCGCGAAACAATTACCTTATTTAAATATATAAACAGTGATTGATATGCCTATCTTAATGATTTCTTGTACATCTAATTATCTTTTTACACGGTTCAAGTACCACGCCTACCCTCACGTAGGTATGTTGTAACAGCTGAAAAAATTTAAATAATTCATAACCTTGACATTATTTCAGTTCTTCAGTTGTTTGGTACCCAAACTAAGTCCAAACTGGATAGTAGTGGTTTAATTCGGTAATAGTAATTATGTCATCATAATTATGTATACTGCATAATTGTTAATTTTTCATTATTTAAATAATACTATTTACATTTTATGCTTCGCTTCCCATTAAGAATTTTAGATAGGCAATGAAGTCATCTTCCAACTATGTATGTATGTACAAATAAATATCGAATACAATCATAGACTTGAGGGGCATGGGGGGTATGGGCCTGTAGCAGCCTTTATGACTTATATTCATAATTACTAACTTTAAAAATTATTTACTATTGATGGCCAAAAGAAGTCACGAAATGTAGCAAATGTCTTAAAACTTTAAGTTCAAGTTTAAATGAGAATATGTTTGGTTGTAACTCTTGGTGGTACTTCTACTAAATATCCAATAAGAAAATAAGACTGTTGCCTTTAAAAATAACCCTTAAAAATAACCTTGTTTTTCTTATTCTTAGTGTCTTGCTTTCTGACTGCTAGACTCTTATAAATGTGGTACAGGGTGATCATGAATATCTATCTTAACTTTTTTAATTTTTCATACTTTTGAAAAATTGAAAAGATTGGTCTAGGTCAGGGGTCGGCAACCTGCGGCTCGCGAGCCACATGCGGCTCTTTGGATGTGAAGCTGCGGCTCTTTAGTTCCATACGCAAATATTATTTATTTTATCGAAAAAAAAAACATTAAAAATTCATTCTGAATAGATTAACGAGGATTAGGCAACGATTCTATCTCTCACCCACTTGTACTTGCTTTTCACTGCACCGCTTCCCCGTGACACGCGTCGTTACTATCGTCAGTCCATCGAAAGCTCTCGAATGACGCCATCGTCGGATGTTTCTATTTATGTTTCAATTCGTTTTCGACCCAAGACAATTTGGCGTCTTCACCAGTGCTTTGGCTGTGTAGGTTCTTAAAATAGTACCTAGTTGATCAAATATCATTTTAGGTGTATTAATTTACAGGGGGAAACCAAATGGCATCCCGTATATTAACTAATTTTCCAATCTTACGTCAAATTCTTAACGTAATTTATGGAATAGAACCTATACCCAAATTCAACCGTAAAAATGTATGATATACAGGGTGTTCCTTAATGACAAGCTAATAGTTCAGAGTGTGATTCCTGAGGTTATATTATATAGCAAAAAGAATTAAACTCTTATTATTTATTAAATTCGCAATTCTACTATAAAGCACACGGTGTCCCATTTTCGACAATTTCTGGTGATATTAGGGTTATTATCAAAGATAGTGAATTTTGCGGTTTTACACCGTAATTTGCTACTTTTTAACGGAACGGAATAAATTTGTCATGGATCTTTTAGTTTTTAATCTACAGGTTAATTTTGAAAATCTTCGTTATGCGTCAGCTTATTAAAAAGGTAAAAACTGATCTTGCCAGAGATTTTTACGTAAAGTTCAGTGGCGTAGTCAGTTTTTTTTTCTAAAGCGGTCAATTTTTAAGATATTAACAAAAATCCTGGAACATCCTGCTAGTCCCTAAGGCCAACTGCACGAGATACAAATATATAACACAAGAATAAAAATTTTAAGATAAATATAAACCACTACATATTTTTGTAGAGCCCAAAGTATTATCAATTAATTAAAAATATAATATACAGGTTGTACCATTTAAATGTTTTTTTTACTTCTGTTAAGATCTTGGAAACTAAAGTTTTTAGAGAAAACCAGACACTTAACTTTACGTGAATATTTCTTATAAGATCAGTTCTTAACCTTTTGATAAATTAACGCAAACGCAAAAATCACCCTGTAGATTAAAAACTAAGAGAGCCATGACAAATTTGATATCGGAATCTTTCGTTCTGTTAAAAAGTGAGAAACTAAAGTAAAAACCTCAACATTATATCTTTGATAATAACTCTAATACCCCAGAAAATGGAACACCCTGTACGGTAATTGATTTAATTCCACCGCCGTCCATCGTCGCAATTAGTGTTGGGAAAAAAACGATGATTTTAATAATCGAGTAGTTGATATTCGAGCGATTTTAATAATCGAGTGAATCGCTCGAGCGATCAATCACTTGAATTTCCGATTCACCATTGATGAATCATTTTTATGACTAAGAAGAATGTGTTGATGAAACACCAGGAGTTGTTTTTGTAAGTTTTAGAAGTTCTAGAGCTAAGATCAGGTATCAAGGATGATTCTCGATTTCTCGCTTGAATTTATAACTAAAGTAGTATTTCCTATCGAGAGAAAAACTGCTTGAATATACGAGCATATACGAGCTGTTTTTCACTAAAGCGATCACACTACCAAGCAGCACATTTCGTCAGCTCGGGTATCGAGTGTTTTTGCTTGAATTTTTTACTCGAGCAGTTTTTTTAATAATCGAGCGATATCGGTTATTTTAATAATCGATTACTGAAGCGGTTTTTCGCTCGAGCGATCACAACACTAATCGCAACTTCAGTCAAAGCTCTACCGATCATGCTCGCTGGTTGTGATTATATCGCAAACTAATCGCTCGCATGTATTTTTTCGTATCTGAACACCCAGTATAATTAGAATTCATAAAGCGACGGCAGGTTGAAAGTGCCACAAAATTTAGCTATTTCATTTGCATTGTGTGGTAAACCATATTTATGAATTTAAGAGTTTGTCATTCGTTTCTTCATTCTCCAATTCTGTAAAAATTGATTTCGTTTAATAGTGGAACCTTGATTTCGTTTAATAGTGGCACCATTATGTAATCCATCTTCCACCGATAGATCCTAAATGACTTGCGAGTCTGCAGATTTCGTCCTATACAGTGGCGGCTCGTGATCTATGATAGAGAGGTTCACTAGTATCGTGAAATTATTTTTAAAAAAATGTCAGGCTCCTGGCCAGACACGACCTAAGGACAAATTTACAAAAAAAGGTCCTTTACTTTATACCGCATACAATATTATTATTAAGTATGGCTGATATTATAAAATTATTACGAAGAACTTTAATCTATTACGAAATCTCAATCCAATTTATTACGAAAAAAAAGGCTGCTTGCATCATTGTACATTGTGTACATACACTTGTAAACGGGCCAAACTCCAAAAGTGTGCTCCTTTTCCATTCAAAATCGCGATATCCCCGCTATCCCGTGTCGCCTGATAGTACAGAGAAACTGCATTACGTCCCATCTATATGAGCGCATATGCGACCATTACTCGTCATCAATCTAACGACCGGCGCACGGATCTTGTAACGTGAGAGCTACTGCGTATAAGTTTGATTTGACGGTACCATAAAATATTAAGAAGGTTAGGACTTTATACGATAAATAATATAAAATGCAAATAAATTACTACTTTATTATTTTTGGGGGTGCACGTGCGCATGTGCTCCTATGGATGCACCGCCACTGGTCCTACAACAAATGATAGTCCGTATTCTGGCAAAGAGAATAATCCATATCCAAAATATTGATAATACGTGAAGAAAAAATATTAGAGTTAGTATTGTTACAGAAGTATTTATACCAATTTTAATATAGGTTGTAAATAGTCGTAAACCTAAAACACACGTGTCAGTTAACCGAATAGAAAATTGTGAAACAGAACAAGTAGTTAATTGTATTTTATGTATATAAGAAGCAAGCGCAGTAATATATGTTAAAAAAGTTAAATTGGTAAAGGTTAGATAAGCAAGAATATAGCACAACGCAACTAAATATTGACTATACCACTTTTGCCAGGTCGTGAAATTAAGAAAAATAAATTCATTAATAATCAACGTTAATTCTTCATTAATGTGGAAATATGGATTAAATATCTGTTTTATATTCCAATATAGGCCAGCAAAGCTTTATTGACCCTATACCGAATAATATTTCTCCGCGTAATTTCTTACATTACGGCCTCTGTTGATATTACCTACTTCTTCAACATACATCTTCACTAACTTCATCTAACTTTGGTACTCACCTTCTATTCTTATACAGTGTGTCCCAGGATAAGCGAACATTTAGATGTAAATGACAAAAAATTTGCGAATTAAAATGTGACCAATTAGGATCTTGACTAGGAATTCCGCTTTGGAACAGGATCTGTTCTCGCGAAACATGTCTCCATGGGGAACAGGTATGGGCGATAGGTTTTCCTGTTCCGCTAGAACAGTCTGTTTCGCTCTTCGCTGGAGCCGTCTGGTTCGCTGAACCAGTCTGCTTCGTCAGAACAACCTGTTTCGCCGGAGTGGCCGAAACAACCTGTTGAAACATTTTCGAATGCTCGGACACTGTCTATTGCAATGGAGCAGAAGCAGATAGCAGCTGAAGCCGGGTATTAATTGCGCAGTATTGTCCATGATATTTTTCGGAAATACGGAAAAAAAATTTAAACTAAATATTTATCAAAAAAGTAAATCTAAAATATATGAAATAAAAACTATTTGTCAAAGTTTGTGTCCACAGTATCGTATGCCTCTTTGCAGTATCGCAGAAATATTTATTTAAAAAAAATTATAGGTAAACATCTATTATCAGTCATCAGTATCATCTGTTCAGTTCTTTCAATATATATTTTCAAGTTTGTTATAGATGATGTATACGACATTTGTAACTTGCATATATTACCCTTTGGGTTTGTATTATCTATTATTGTATAAAGTTCCAAAGCGGGTTACTTTTAAAATTAAAATAATACTAAAGAAAGTCCCTAGAAGCTAATTAATTTCCCTCTCAGATTGAATTCTTCTTCCGCTAAGAGTTACAGCCTCAGCTTCCGCTTGCAGTTGTTTACCAGATAAATTATCAAGTAAGCCACCTCCGTCCTCTTCACCAGAGTCCTCATGGGAAAAACTATTTACTTCCGGAGGTGTGATAAAGATCTTATCCACTGGATCATCGTCCTAAAACTCATACGCTTCTAAAATATCAGCTAATTGCTGAACAGTCAACCTAAAATAAAACAGACCCTATATGCCTAGTGTTCCATATATGGCACGGCCAACAAATAATCTTTCAAACTAATTGAAAAAGTCATCAAATGAATAATTACTATAAAAAATATATTTTTTAAAGTTCTCTGTAGTATTTATAAATTATTAAAGGCATTTATTTTAGTAAATATTAGGAAAAAATACTTACTTTTTATGATCACCCATTGTTACAAGTAGTCACCGTTTCAAACAGCTGATTAACACTGAGGACAGTCTGCCTGCCTATATTAGTATTTGATGCCAATTTTAGTAATAACGGGTAGGCAAGCAACAATATTAACAAGTTTTATTGGGTGATCTCGTTTTTCTTTTATATTAAAAGAAAAAAAAATACGTATCTATCAAATTCGCCTTCCATATATGGCACGCTAGACAATCATGGGTTAAAAAGCAAAGAAGATTTTTTTTATAATAAACATTTTAAAATGTTTCACAAAGAACCAATTGTTGAATCAAGTGTATACAAGAATTTTGAAGCATCTCGTGTTTCACATATTCAAGAAGGAAAAACATCTTATCAGTTAAAAATGAGCGAAAAATCCTATATTAATTTGCAGCAGAGAAACCATTTGCACGAGTAATTAATGAAAATTAAATTATGATAAAATTCAAATTGGCTGTTAATTACTTTTATCGATTTTGTCGAAGTTGAAGTGCTTCTGTGTTCTCTAACCAGAATTTTAGTTAGAAGAAATTAAATCCATAAAAACAGCAGAATTTCAGAAGATGTAGTAAAATAGGAGTTGAAGTCTTGTACGTTATATCTTTACCCGTGCGTCACAAAACCATGGATCAAAGGCCATCGTGACTTAAAACTCCCGATATTTATTTGTTACAGCCTTAACAGGGAATAAAAGCATAATAGTGCGTCTGCGGAGTTCCGCAATACGTTTTAAATGATGAACTTCTAAGTAAACTGTGATCCTATGGTATGCCCAGTCTATTCTGCACATGGTTGTCTAGCTTCCTTAAGGACCGCTCTCTGCAAGTGACGATTGACAGATTTCTCTCAGACACCTTCACCATCAATGCCGGTGTTCCTCAAGGGTCCATATTGTCTCCCACCTTCTTCTTACTCTGCATTAACTACTTTCTAGTGAAAACGAGAAATCCGATATTTAGTTTTGCTGACTGCACATTTATCTCATCTTTCTCTTTGAATGCACAAACATCGGCTGCCGACGCACATCTTCGCAGACAGCATGAAGTATCACGCCTAAACAAAGACCTGGAAGAAATTTTGGCTTGAGGTGACAGTAACCAAGTCGAATTTAAGGCTAAAGTTTTCTGTAAAAAGGTTAACATTACAGGACCGGATATAGTCATGGACGGACACGCAATCCCACTGGCTTCATCTATTAACTTGTTGGGCGTCAATCTGGGAGGAAATATGTCTTGGCATAACCACGTTGTGGCAATCGCCAAGATAGCTTCACAGATACTTGGTGTACTCTTCCGAACCAGAAAGTTGTATACATCTCAACAACTTTTGACACTATACAAAGCCCAGATTCGACCATAACTAGAGTACTGCTCTCATGACTGGAGCTCTGCACCCAAATATACTGGCTACGGCTACTGGATTCTAACGAAAGGAGGACCATTAGTCTGATTGGAGACCAGGAGCTGACGAAGAACCTCGATAGCCTAGAACATCGAAGGCAGGTTGGGGATTTGACTCTATTTTACAGATATTTTCATGGAACGTGCTCGGCTGACCTTGCCCTCTTAATTCCGCCCAGAGCGGCGAATAGCAGTAATACACGATGAACGAACAAACCCGAATGGAAAGTAAATTATTTTTTTTGTAATTTTTAAAAAAATTGATATCTCAAAATAATATACGACCACACTTTTGTAAAAATGCTAATAGCTTTGCGTGTTTAGATATGTCTACTTTTTCGCTAATTGATAGAGTGGTCTTCAGCATTGAATATTGTGACCAAATCGTTGATATTTTCTTTGTCTTGGCACTGAAATAAGCTAGTAGCGCCGACTCAGAACCGGCTTTTCCGTACACAATTCTTTAAAACAAGTATATGCCTTGTCATATCTCGGGCGGCTTTTAGTTGGCAGAAGATCTTCTTCTACTATTTTTTGCTGCTTCTCGAATTTCTGGTGGCGTAGCAGCAAAATGAAATTCCTCATTTTCTGTTATTAAAATAATATATTGTTTAGTGACATGGAAACAATATTCAAAAAATTATATTTGCCATCTTGATGTGTATTATTACCTACGTTATTTTACCACCTGTGGTTATTTGATATTTCTGTCTAATTTTTCAATGGAAAATTGACGTTTATCTTTTATTAATAATTTTAATTCAAAATTATAAGAAGTGGATGTTAGATGTGGTTGTAAATAAAATAGTATACAAACCTCGGTGAAAAGTTTCATTACTGTCTTGAGATTTAGTGAACCTCGCCGCTTCGCGCCTTGGTTAGCTACCGGCTCTCTCGACAGGATTGAAACACTTTCCACCTCGGTACGTAATATACTATTTCTCCCTTTTGAAACTGATTTTACTGCTAACAAGAACTTTTAATTTCAGTTTCCGCCTAAATAGTGTAGTTTATCGACTAATAAATAATACTATTTTTACATTTTTATAATAATTTAATCCTTATAATTGATATGTGGTAGCACAGTAGAGAAATTGTTAATTTCTAATCAAGCTTTTGTTACTAATAAATTGTAGAATCTTTTTAAAAAACCTGAATGAAGAAAATCTTCAAGGTTAACACTAAAATTTTAGAAAACATTTATTTCACTATTCTTTGATTTCCTCTGGATTTAAATTACTGGGAATTTGGGGAATAACTTAATACATGCTTGGCTGCAAACTTTTAAGCAATAATTCACTAAGCATATAACCATCGATTTGAAACCAATATTAACCCGGCATCTATCTACTTTGTACAGGTCAATGTGATGTCTGCTATTACGAAAATAAACACAACAAAAAGAAGATAGGGATTCTATCTAGCAGGTGGAAGCAAGTATATAAGACTGCCATTTCCATAAGGGCTTTATTAAAATTACCTACGCTCCGAACGCTCAAAGGCGACGACGACGATGTCTTTATCTAATTAACAGAAAACGACAAGAAAAATTATACTAAGATTCAGAGCTCCCATATTGTTTTTCTAGGAAGTTGTTTACAACTTACCAAAGAATGTGAATTGTTTATTCTTCAAAGACTGTGCACCAAAGTCGTATCCTCCTTGATTTAAAATCCTTGCATATAACTTTGATTATGACATCCATGACATTGCCAGGTGTGAATAACTCACAATTAAAGCTGTCAGGTTAGTTAATTATGCATATAATATTTCTGTAATTCGACATACTATCTAAAATAATAGCTTTTAAATGTAATTTTCGGACTTCACTAAACCATTTTCAACAAGAACTTAAAAATAGAACTTGTTTTATAGTTTCAACATAATATATTTAACGACTGCAATAAATTATCTTTAATTTAAAGAAAATTATGTAATACTAAGAGCATATTTTCAATATTCATATTGCTCCTAAAATTAGATGTTCGATATTTTTTAAATAGTCTCACCTACTTAGAATGTTTATTCAAAAGACGCGTACGCACCAAAGGTTTTACCTGACGCCTTACCTGATGTCTTACCTGTAATTTTACCTGACGTTTCAGGTATTCAGGTTAGACTGTAGACACCAGAAACCGGGCTATTTTAAAAGGTTTTTCACAAATCACCAGATTATTCATAAAATTATCAAATCTGGTGAAAGTTCATCAAACTTGGTAACACTGTCACACTGTCAGGAAAAACGTCAGGTAAGACGTCTGGTGAAACCTTATGTATGGATTCCGCTATTAACGCCCGCATTCTCCGTATTTAGGATTTAATTGGGATTGGTAAATCCGGATTAGTTCAATCTGACTTATTTGTTATGCACCGTAATCGGTTTTGGGAATCCAAGTTAACAAATTGGCAACAGTGGATTTTCAACAAATATGACGTGAAAATGGGGTTGACGCAAGAGATAACCCTACTTTTGTTTGACCTGACGGCAAACTCTGTTCTGACGCATGGTATGGTATAAGTAACAATAGGTAGGATATCTAACCGTCCCAATTTCGTCTGCCGTGCGCATGGAGAGTAAGTTTTAAATCTCTTATGGAAGTTTACATTGCTGTCATCTTTTTTAACTCTTTTTTGAATGTATTAAAACGTTTTAAGCATGTAATGATATATGAAATGAAAGAATAATATATGACGAGTATTTACGTATATTAATTTCATAGAAATATAACCCACAAATACCACTAAAAAAAGAAAAGATATTAGACAAATTCTTCGCGCCATTTAAGCCGGCGACGATAGCCGAAGCGTGTTGCCAGACTTTTACAATTGTAATAGATCCACTACTATTTAACATTCTTGTTGTGGGGCTCCCCATATGAAATTTATGTTCAATCTGAAGGTGGTCCCCCATCTAATAGGAAAGTAACGACCTTTTTTTCGTACTATTATTACTCTGACGCCGTTTTAATTAAAAGTTTTTACGTTTAGTGGTATGTGAAATGAAAGAATAATATCATGGTATTTAGGAATATTTATTTCATGAACATACAACAAAGATTAAAGCTAAAATACGACCTAATTATCTTTCCGCTTACACAACTGTATCCATTTTAATTGTTTGTTTTTATCTTTAGGAAAGCGGAAAAACCTTATATTTCTATTAAATGTCTTTGCCTGGTTATCCATATCACAACCGAACATAGCGCACCTCATTTTATGAAAATTCAGATATTTTTTTTAATAAACACAAGACTATAAGAAAACGTTCTGGTAAACTTACAAAATGTCCACCAAAAACTACGGCAACCATGCAGCAGTGTTGCCAGAAATCCGTGATCGAAAGAAATAGAGTGCCGGTTCGAAACCTAGGAATAGTAAAAAACGGTGTCAGAGTAAAAAGAGTACGAAAAAAAAGGGT
Source organism: Barypeithes pellucidus (assembly GCA_963991005.1). NCBI lineage: Eukaryota > Metazoa > Arthropoda > Insecta > Coleoptera > Curculionidae > Barypeithes > Barypeithes pellucidus. Next base: position 34,585,026 of record OZ022556.1, read on the forward strand.
CGTTACTTTCCTATTAGATGAAATTTATGTTCAATCTGGAGGTGGTCCCTCCAGATTGAACATAAATTTCATATGGGGGGGGGAGCCCCACAACAAGAATCTTAAATAGTAGTGGATCTATTACAATTGTAAAAGTCTGGCAACACTGTTTCAAAGCCAGCAGTGGTCGGCGAGCAGCTTTCGGCATGCTTCGGCTATCGTCGCCGGTATCATGGCCGGCCATATGGCCGGCTTAAATGGCGCGAAGAATTTGTCTAATATCTTTTCTTTTTTTAGTGGTATTTGTGGGTTATATTTCTATGAAATTAATATACGTAAATACTCGTCATATATTATTCTTTCATTTCATATATCATTACATGCTTAAAACGTTTTAATACATTCAAAAAAGAGTTAAAAAAGATGACAGCAATGTAAACTTCCATAAGAGATTTAAAACTTACTCGCCAAGCCACGTGATCATCTGCGTGCAATCATACCTATTGTTACTTATACCATGGTTCTGACGTGCATTAAGAAATCATTGAAATTCGCGATTTATAGCCTTTAAAACAGAATTTTCTTCAAAGTTTTGTGAGTTTTTGGAAACAATGGTGTTTAATATATTTTTAAGATGCAGAGTGAATATTTAAAGACATTATCATTGCAAAATTGATTGAAATCCGCGAGAGGTAAGCTGAAAAATCTCATTTGCCTTTGTTTACGAATCATTGGCAGTTTCTTTTCCCTTTTTATGAAGTAAAATATTTGTTTACAGATATCAAACGAAGCTAAACTTAATACATAATATGGACCCCCTTACACTGAACTTTCAATATCTATAATTTAATTCATGGAGTTCCCCCTATAACAAAGGATTGATATTTTTTCATATTTAGTGCTAGAAATAGAGAGGAAATAAAGGCCCACAAAAGATAGCCCACAAAGATGGAAGCATAAAAACAGTGCATTGCCATGTATAGCTGGAACCAACGACTCTTGCAGTCGCGAGGGTGCTATTTTATTTGCAGCTGAATATACTTTCGTGTTAAAGATCAGTTGATCTTTCGTGTTAAAGATTATTTCTCGAGCTCGTTTTAGGTACTTATGTATGTTCCAATACCAATAATAAATTAGTAGTGATAGTTAGTGCGTTCACCATCAATTTGAGTAGGTCCCTACTGCGCAGGCGCGTCATGTGTCATCTGTCATGTCATCTGTCATCTGTCATGTCATGTGTCATCTGTCATGTCATGTGTCATCTGTCATGTCATGTGTCATCTGTCATCTACCAGTGGCCCTAACTACCAGTGGCCCTAACTACCAGTGGCCCTAACTACCAGTGGCCCTAACTACTTGGGAACTACTATTGGCCGCGTATGTTCTTTGTGACAGGAGCCCCGGCCGTAGCTTCGAGGGGCCGCGTGTGTTCTCTGTGAATCCTCTCCAAATGATGACGTTGATGGTCCCCAAAGTCGCCAAACCTGAAAAAAAGTATACCATCTGCAAGGCTCGAACCGCCGACCTCTAGATTGGTAGCCGTGGGCTATTCCATTGAGCCACCCGCGGCAATTGATATAATTTCGCAAATAGACATACGGATAATACCGCTGCACGCGCTTAATTAACCAAATTGTCAAGAAGATGCTTAATAATATGTAATGGTTACTGTTATATCAATATAAATGCTGTTAGAATATATACAAGTTCACTATATTTACGTTCAAGACCCCTTAACAGATGCGTTCAAGACCCTTTAACAGTAGGCACCCATATATTGTGCTAATACGAAGAAACATAGAAGGTGTTATTATTGAATAAAGTAACTATTGGATTCAAGATAATACTACAAAGTGTAGAAGGTAATGCTAACAATTGGATTATTCAATATCGTGCTAAGCACTAGCGCGTAAATCTATACTGCCATGTATAAAACGATCAAAACCATTAAAATGCTAGGAACACAACCATTAAAAAGATAGGCCCTATATCTCGAGGCTGGGATGATTTTTGTCAAAACTAGCAGTAGCGGCAATGTAAGCACCCCTCACAAACCCCAAATCCGTTAAAAAAAAGTACGGCCCATTTGACATCATGCGCAATAGCCTAAAATTGAGGTTTCTCGGAAACTATAAGCCAAAAATCTGCGCAATTACCGGAAAAAGTGCCTTCGGCAGCCCGCCCACCCCGGGTCTTTCAAAAACGGGACTTGTATGAAAAAGGCCCTTTTGGCAACTTATGTGATAATGGTCCTATACAAAACCGACAAAAACCCCCAAATGATGGGGGACGTATATCATTTTAAACAACATAGTCTACCCGGCGCCCTGCCTAATTACTATTCATAGGCAAACGGTTGCCTCATTAATATTCAATGTCAAGCAAGCCAGTAACAAATTCCTAGAAAGATGATGCAACAAGAGCAGCAATATACGCGAGAGGTTAATTAATATTCATAGCACAAGTGCAACGCTAACATTCCGAGAATTGCAATACATAGACAATTCTAGAAGCATAACGACGCGTCACCCGCCTATAAATACCGGATGCGTTAGGCCTGAGGTACAGTTGAATCCAGCAGACAGAAGCAAGTAGTAGTGCAACTATAGAAAGTTGAAAGTGACAGTGAATAATTATCAGGTATGTAGATTTATAGGTTATAATTTGAATAAAATGCATCTTATGGTATATTGTGATGAGATTATATGATTAAAAATAATATCTAGGTATACAGGGGATAATTTATAGGTTATACGTTCTGATGTAGCGTTAGCCAAAGCGACAATACAAATACCGGGTGGCCATATGGGGATGCATGTAACATTATTGTAGGAAACGTGTTCATTATAAAAATTTGATTAAAAATGGTGTTAATAATTAGAACTTATACATTGATTTTAGGAAAAAATGTTCAACTGCGAGCACTGCAATCGTTCCTTCGCTAGGAATGCCGCCCTCAAACGACATGGGGATTGCAGACAGACTGTGAAAACATGCCCAGTGTGCGAGGGGAGTTTCGCATCGATGTGGGCTCTTGAAAAACACCAGAAGGAAGAGAAGCACAGAGCCCCTAAACGACAAGCCACCCCCTCGCAAGTAGCCGTTGCCAAACGGGCAAGACTCGCTCCGTCAGATGGTGAGTTTTTTAAAATAGTTTAGAACACTAGTTAGCAGGAATACAGGAGGGTTCTGAGATAAAATTTATTAATATCATTTCAGATGAATCCATGCAGCATTGTAGTGAATGTACTATGGACGTTCCCAGCTCCCGATGGGCCACTCATCTAAGGACCTTACGTCATCGGGAGAAGTGCTGCATGGTGCAGGAGGATGGTGTTGAACTAATTAAAACATCGTTCCGAAGCCGGATTGCTACCTACCGACTAAAAACAAGCCAAGACCTCACCAACGTACCTCAGTTCCTAGAACATCTTAGGGAAAAATTCATCAGGTTGGTGGGGAGTATAGTTCAAAAATACGAGCAGCTCAAGGTCGGTGTGGAGCTCTTCGGACGCTTCCTCCTGCAGACGAGCGAGGCGATAGAGGTGAAATCCTTCAACACCAGGCATGTTATGGTGAATGGGACAACGGACCTGGAGGAGTTGTTTGGACAGTTCGTAGCTATCCTAGACCGCAAATATTCGGAATTCTCGGAAAAGGATAGTGGTGAGTATATAATAATGCGAAAATTAGCTGCTTATAACATAATGAAATTCCTAATACTATTCTATTGTTACAGGGTGGGCTCTTCAACAACTTCTCCACTTAGAAATAGGAATCAATAAAATCAAGCCTCTAACGCCATCATCATACCTACCCCTGCCCAAAGAAATTGAAGCAAGGAAAGCCGTGTTAAACATGCAAAACACGGATCAAAAATGTTTCATGTGGTCAGTCTTGGCTGCCTTACATCCTCTTGGTCGGACTCAAAATGCAAATAGAATCGTGAACTATCTACCTTTTGAGAACGAGCTGGACTTTACAGGTATGGAATTTCCAATACAAATGAAAGATATTTCAAAGTTTGAACGGCAGAATAATATTTCTATCAATGTCTATGGTTTAGAGCGAAACTACGACAATGGTAAAAATAGTATTGATGTCGTAGGTCCCTTATATTTTACTAAATCTCGCAATGAAAGACATGTAAATTTGTTAGTAATCAGTGATGATAATGAAAATACTCATTACTGTTTAATAAGAAGTTTATCTCGTCTGATCTCAAGGCAATTATCTAAACATTGTGGTACAAAGTATTTATGTGATGGCTGTTTATCGTATTTCTATTCCGAGTTGAAGTTAAAAGGTCATCAAGAACACGATTGCGGCCACGTTATGGCCAAAGTACCGACTACCGATTTGAAAAAGAATAAATACGGGGAAGAAATACCTGAGAATATTTTTAAATTTACAAACTTTGAAAAGAAATTAAAAGTACCTTTTGTTGTTTACGCGGATTTCGAAACAGTTTTAGAACCATTGCCTATAGAACAAAGTGAGAGAGACCCTGATACGTCATATACAGTACGCACCCATAAACACGTTCCATACTCGTTTGCCTACTATATTAAATGTGACTTTGATGATGCGCATTCAAATTATCAATGTTATAGAGGTCCTGACGCACATAAAGAATTTGTAAAACGATTAGATGCTGATTGTAAATCAATATATAATCGCTTTTTGAAGAAAATAGTGCCCATGATCCCTATAACTGCTGAACAAGAGCATGCGCATCAGACCGCAACGCATTGTCATATTTGTGAAAAGCCATTTAATATAGAAGACATGCGTGTTCATGATCACGATCATCTTACAGGGCTGTATCGGGGTCCATCTCACCCGGTATGCAATCTAAATTTCAAAATTCCGACATTCATACCCATATTTTTCCATAATATGTCCGGGTTCGATTCCCACCTCTTTGTTAAAGAATTGGCGTCAGACGAAGAAAGGATCGATGTTATCCCCCAAAATAAGGAAAAATATATTTCCTTTAGTAAACATATATTGGTGGATAGCATCGAAGAGGATGGGAAACAACGGCAGGTATTTTTAAAATTACGGTTTTTAGATAGTTTTCGATTCATGGCCACAGGCTTGGATAAATTAAGTCAAAATTTAAAGCCCGAACAATGCAGGGCCGTACGTAAATATTTCCCTGACGAGGAAAAATTTAAACTTATTCGGCAGAAGGGTGTCTTCCCGTATAACTACGTGGATCATATTTCAAAATTAGACGATACAGTGCTGCCATCACATGAAGGCTTTTTTAATAAACTTAAAAACGAACATATTACTGAAGATGATTACAAGCGTGCGTTGAAGGTATGGGATCTATTTAAATGCAAAACTTTAGGCGAATATTCAGACATTTATTTAAAATCCGACGTATTAATTTTGACAGATGTGTTTGAAAGCTTTAGAAATGTGTGCATATCTACATACGGCCTTGACCCAAGTCAATTTTTCACGTGTCCAGGATTGTCGATGGAATCCGCACTTAAATATACATCCATAAATCTTGAGCTACTGACCGATCTAGATATGGTACACTTTTTTAAACACGGGATTCGTGGCGGAGTCAGTCAGTGTAGTGTAAGAAAAGCTATTGCGAATAATAAATTTATACCCACATACGACGCTTCAAAACCTACCTCCTACATTTTATATTTGGATGCAACAAATTTATACGGTGCAGCCATGTCTCAATATTTACCCACAGGGAGCTTTAAATGGTTAGACGAAATCGAAATTCAAAATTTAGATTATATGAACATCGCACCTAATTCACAAACAGGTTACGTCTTAGAAGTCGATTTAACATACCCGGAAGATTTGCATTATTCGCATAATGAACTACCCTTTTGTCCAGAATCCATTGCGCCACCAGAGTCCAAATTTCCGAAAATAACAAAATTAATCCCAAACTTTTTTAAGAAAACTAAATATATTATTCATTATCAAAATTTGCAGCAAGCATTAAATTATGGCCTTAAGCTAACTAAAATTCACCGCGTTATATCTTTCGACCAATCACCGTGGCTTAAACCGTACATCGACCTAAACACAGGGTTGCGCAATCAAGCAAAAAATAAGTTTGAAAAGGACTTTTTCAAGCTTATGAACAATTCTGTGTTTGGAAAGACAATGGAGAATGTGGAGAAACGGGTAGATGTCAAATTAGTGTCCCATTGGGAAAATATTGGTAGGAGGCTTGGTGCTGGGGCGTTGATCGCGAAACCACACTTTAAAGACCGCACTATTTACAGCGAGAACCTGGTATCTATCCAGATGCACAAACAAAAAGTGGTATATAATAAACCCATATACGCAGGGTTTGGAATCTTGGAGTTATCCAAGATTATTATGTACGACTTTTTGTACGGTTATATTAAGCCTAAATATGGCAACAACGCGACCTTACTCTACACCGATACTGACTCCCTAATTTTAAATATAGAAACACAAAATTTTTATGATGATATGACAGAAAATTTAGATAGATTCGACACCTCAAACTATTCTCCAGATAACTCACATAATGTTCCTGTAAACCAATCGATCTTGGGAAAAATGAAAGATGAGTACGCAGGAAAAATTATATGGGATTTCTATGGGACCGGGGCCAAGGCATATTGTGTGAATGTAGAGGGGAAATGTACAAAAAAAGCAAAAGGCGTCCCCGACTACGTTACAAAATCCCAACTATCAGTTGAAGACTATAAAAAAGCAGTTAACGTAGTAGGGACCAAAATATATCGTGAGATGAATACTTTCCGCTCACATTCACATGATATGCATGTGGAACTTAAAAATAAGGTAGCGTTATCATACGCGGACGATAAGCGTTACCTTATACCCGGAGACCTTGAGAACACGCTTGCTTGGGGTCACCAGGATATAGCATTATATAAGGAGACCTTGGAAATTCCAAGCCAAGACTGATTGGCTTCAATTTCTTTAGGTGGTGTTAGAGGCTGTGATATTAGGTTAGGTATTTATTATTTATTTATTATATTTCAAGTATTGTATTAATATTGTATATCACCCTCTATAAGACTGATTATTTTTATATAAATGTGTTTTAAATAAATGTTTTACCCCACATTCCTAAATTGTTTTATTTACCCACCTATACCCTATAAATAAAACAACAGTTCAATATTTTATGGAATAATATTCAGTATTTAGTTTATACAATTGATACATATGTTGTGCAAATAAACTAATTAATTTATCGGTCCATCGAAACAGGTACTCGTCTGTATCCGCCTCTTCGAATTTTAGGCTTCGTTTTTCTGCATTACGATGAAACACCAAGGTATACTTTCCAATAATCATAAATATGTCAACCCAGTGAGTGTTGAAACAATCGAAATTGCTTAAAAATTCTTCAAATTCCACACTAGAAAAATAAATCTTTCCATATCCAATAGTATCCACTACTACTTCAGTGTTTTTAAATATAACGGTTATATAGCCATCAATTTCATATACTCTGTTTGGCCTACAAAGGGGCGGTGCTTCCACAGCCCTAGGGCACACCTTGTCAGAAGTCATGGAGAGGTTTAAAAAACCACGTGATATAAACCGATAATCTTCGTAGCACTTTATATCTTTTTTGAGGTTATGTATATTACGTAGGTGTTCTTGCAACTTGACCGATGTCATCACAAGCTCGAGGGCAAATGATTAAATATTAGTAGAACGCTATATTAAAACACACGTGACATTTTCAATTATTTATTTTGGTAAAAAATCATAAATATAATCATACAGTATATAAGCATTCCTAATACTACAATTACAAACTTCTAGATCATGGTTAGAACATGTGGTTACGTCTTTAGAGAGTTTTGGAACATTGATACTAGATTCTAAATTAACAACATGTGGCTTATTACTACTTTGAGAATAAATTTCGTCTAAAAAGCTCTTCTTTATTTGGCCCTTGACATATATCTGGTCAACGTCTCGCAAATCGGTGCTGATGATTGTGTAGAGGTCGCTGTAATCGGTCACGCCATAATTATAAAAGAGGCCATGATGGTTTCTATGTAGGAATAATACCTGCTTCTTGCAATCATCACTCAAGGTATGAAATGGGGTAGTAGGTTTAAACAGGTAACTCTTCATGTGTTTTCCATCATAAATGGCCAGTTCTTTAGCTTGAAATTCTGGTACCTGGAATCCCTGGACGTCGACTACAGCAAACTTCATCTTGCAAGGGTCGGAACTACACTAGTTCTCTCACCTGGCCGGTTAAAGCCTGGTACTCAAGGACACGATCGTGAATAATAATACAAAACGCTCGTGAATCGTTGGAAAAATTAGAAGAACTCTGAAACTCCAACTTGACATCAATAGCGGTGCTCTTTAGGGATTCATTTTGCTTGGTGCAATCAATAACAAATAGGGCCCTACTAGCAAAAGTCGTAAAGTCTAAAATAGGCTCGCTTAGCGGCTTGCCTAAATAAGATTTTTGAAAGTCTGTATACATCTTATAGACTTCTGAATATTGGCGATTGGCAAAATCTAAATTTAGAGCCTCATAGGGGTATATCTCAGAGTTTAGATGCAACTTGACATCGGTAATATTTAAGTTATCAAAATAACAGCAATCTGACTTGTAGTTATCTTTGCGATTTTTCATAAAAAATACAATAACATATCTTGCCCTCTCTGTCATCGTCTTTACAGTCCAAATATCTCTCTTTGTCGTTCTCAAAGCAGGAAGCTCGTGAATCTCCCAAGTTCTAAACGGGATAAATATAGGTTTATTTTTTGCAATGTCATCCAAAAGTCTAAGTTTAACTGCGTCACTAGGATAAATGTGCTTAACCTTCAATTCAACAGTCTTTAGCGTAATCGCCGCCTTTTTGTCACCAGTTGACTTGTAGCAATTTTCATCGTGACGAGCTCGAACCAGTTTAAGCTTCTGTTTACCCATCAGAACATTCTTGTAATCAGCAAACACCCCAAACAGCATGTGTAGCGGAATGCGAAAGTTGAATTCTTTACTAGTTTCATCCAATGTTTTTATAGTACCGCTAGGCCAATTCCAACCGGCAATATCTAAAGCGCGGCTTTCTGCATCGCTTAAGCATAGCAGGTTTTTAACGGCGCTAACTATGCCAGGATCGCGAACTTTTTCAATCTCTTTACCATTCACTTCATACGATATGCTGTCAAAAATAAAGGCTGCAGCATTATTGGTTAATGTACAGTCACCAGTCTTGCCAGCTGTATCCTCTGCTTTAAACGACCCTTCGATATAAAGCTGAGCTTCGCTCATGTCTAAAAATACATCTTGTTGATTGATGACAATCTCGATTTCGTCGTTGTTATTAAAAGACTTGGTGAAAGGATGATAAGTATGCCATTCTTCGCGCATGATTGACTCATCGCTTTTAATGGGGTTAAATAGCTGAAGTTTTTCTGACATGATAGTTATATAGACTGCTAGCGGACTGTAAAAAAATAATATTAACAAGCGCGAGTGTTCTCTTTGGCTTCTGATTACAGAATGAGTCTGGAGAAGGAGTAGATGTAGTTAAATAACTATTAAAGACTAAGCCCATTTCGTCTCAGTTCTAATCTGATTACAACTTCTTCACCTCTGAAATTAACCGGCCTCGAATCTTGATCCAATAGCGTTAGAGTAATATTATATATATTTTTGTCGTTGACAGGTAGATAAATAAGATTTCGGGGTTCTATATTAATACTATATCCGGGGTCAACAGTTGGAGAAAATTCGTATAAAGTATGCGCCGGATTATTTGTATAGTAAGAACCAGAAATAATGTTGCACTCAACCCTAATAGTAACCACTTGTATAATTTCAACTGGTAAGTCAGATTCATGAAATTGACCAGCCGTCAGCACTTGAGGAGAGAACCCTAATAACTGAGCAATGCTATCCTTTGGCTTGAAATTTATATTATAGATACTCTGCAGCTCACACTTTAAAGTATTGTTATTAGCTCTAAGTGATAGGATTTCTTTACGTTCAGCATCCGATAATTCCGCACCAGCAAGCTGACCTTGTAAATAGTACTCTATATCCTCCAACTCGTAAGAACCGGTTGGTATTTTTAAAACTTGCTCCTTGCCGTTGATTGTATAATAAACCTTATTACGACCAGGTTCTATATTTGGTATGGTATTCCACGTATTTAGAGATATTAATGCCAGAGAGTAATCAAATCTCGAGTCTAGTTCTATAGGCGGCACAAAGTATGCTTCAAGCCGGTGAGAACGACCCTTTAAAGTGAATGTTTGAGACATGACTGATGATGGCTAATGACGTCATTGCAATTTATAATGAATTAACGAGAAACGTCAACGCCAGATGACCGCAATTTATCGTACCATAATCCTGATATTGATCATAGTTGAAATAAATTTTATAATTTTTCATATACTCTACAAATTCTTTTGGCGGCTTCAAGTTGCCAAAACTATCAAAATAAACAACTCTATCTCCTTTCTTCTTGTAAGCTACCCAGTGTGTACCATCTCCTTTGTATCCATCTAAATTTAAAACGCCACTCTCTGTATGTTTCGGTGATTTTGGTAAAGTATCTCGCATAAATACACCTCTGAAATTAGGGATCTTTAGACGTTTTACATATGATTTAATATCTTGATCGGATAAAGGACGTTTGGGCAGCTTTATTGACAGTTTTTTGGCATTTTACGTAAAAACAACCCATATCCGGTCTTGTGTTTTTTCAAATACAGCCCATCCCCCTTCTTGCCCAAGGCGATGGCTTCCATTGTTTCATTATGACGCTGTGATTCTTTCAACTTGGCTTTAGCATTCTGTACATCATTAACCGCCTTTGAAATTCCAGCTACACCGCTACTTAATGCCCCTAGGGCGCTAAGCCCGGCGAATATCGGGATCAAAGGCAAGATGCCGCCTTGTTTTGGCAGGGGTATGATTCTAGGTATTTTGATTTTTCTTTTTCCGCCAAGCTTCTTAACTTTGATGCGTGCAGCTTTGAGCATGCCACTCAACGCCTTTTTATCACTACCAGAACCATGTTTCTTTAGCGGTCTAATAAGCTTACATAATTCATGCTTCTTGCATCCTGCACCCAACTTACGCTTGACCTTCATGATGTTTGTTACTAACCACGCAGAGGTTCGCTCACCAAGACTCGAATCACTGGCTTTGACTCGTTTCCAAGCTTTGTTTTCCAGCACCTGATCGGCTTGATGTCGATGGTTCAAGTCTTTGGACTTTGCGTATTCAATGTCGTGATCTTTGCAATAGCTATCTAATTTATTCTTGGGTTTATCTCCGCGGGCTAAACGTTCTTGAAGCTTTGTACCAGGGCCGCAATAAGAATATCCGGGCAGATGAAGTTCGACTGGTAATTTATTGATGATACTATTTAACACACCTGCACCCTGTGACGTCTGCATTACTAATGTAGTTGCGAATGAATGCAGAGTGGTACTTATAGAAAGATGCGTCAAGAAAAGCAGAAACGTTCAATTCAAATACATGATTTCAATATGGGAACCCAGCAAAATCCGAATAAACATAGTGCTGTTTTACCCTCAACCATTAGGGCAATAATATGCGGCCCCAGTTCGTGTGGTAAAACTGCTGTTATGATAAGTTTATTGGCTGATGAAAATGGCTTGAAATTTGAGAATGTATACGTATATTCAAAATCTCTACAGCAAGACAAATATGTATTTCTGCAGAAAACATTAAAACAGGCCCGTCTTGGATATTTCGGGTACAGCGATAATGACGATGTTCTAGATCCTTCTAGCGCTAAACCTCATTCTATTATTATATTTGACGATGTTGCCTGTGAGAAACAGGATAAAATACGCAATTATTTCTGTATGGGCAGACACCATGATATCGATTCGTTTTATTTAACGCAAACATATTCAAAAATTCCCAAACAGCTGGTTCGCGACAATGCCAACGTATTAATTCTATTTAAACAGGATGATTTGAATTTGAAGCATGTATATACCGATCATGTAAATACCGACATGTCCTTTGAAGCTTTTAAACGGCTATGTTCCACATGTTGGAAAGACAAACATGGGTTTTTAGTTTTGGTTAAAGACAGTGATATTGATAAAGGCCGATATAGGAACAAGTTTGATATATATTTAATCCCCTAATTATAATACATCAGTCTATCACCTATAGTCATAGAGGGTGGTTGTATTGTGTGGCTGTTTTCCTGTTTCTGGGTTGGTGTTTCCTGTTTCTAGGTTGGTGTTTCCTGTTTCTAGGTTGGTGTTTCCTGTTTCTGGGTTGGTGTTTCCTGTTTCTTGGGTTGTTTTTCCTGTTTCTGGGTTGGTGTTTCCTGTTTCTAGGTTGGTGTTTCCTGTTTCTAGGTTGGTGTTTCCTGTTTCTGGGTTGGTGTTTCCTGTTTCTAGGTTGGTGTTTCCTGTTTCTAGGTTGGTGTTTCCTGTTTCTGGGTTGGTGTTTCCTGTTTCTTGGGTTGTTTTTCCTGTTTCTAGGTTGGTGTTTCCTGTTTCTAGGTTGGTGTTTCCTGTTTCTAGGTTGGTGTTTCCTGTTTCTTGGGTTGTTTTTCCTGTTTCTAGGTTGGTGTTTCCTGTTTCTAGGTTGGTGTTTCCTATTTCTGGGTTGGTGTTTCCTGTTTCTTGGGTTGTTTTTCCTGTTTCTGGGTTGGTGTTTCCTGTTTCTTGGGTTGTTTTTCCTGTATATCATGGCTTCTAATTTGAGTGGCCTCGATAAGGATGTTAAGCAACGCATTATTAATACCGCAAATGTTATACGGAAAAAATACTTGGCATTAAAGTTGGAGCGTGGAGAAGAAGACGATGCTCTAAATAAATTTCTAACACCTATTACCGATCCGTTAAATAAACTTGTGGAAGCTTCTGTTGAAAAACAGACTCGTAAACGCAAGATTAAAACAGAGGATGCGCCTCTCATAAAGATTGAGCCACAAAAGATAGAACCTCGAGAAGTAAAGCAACCTAGCTTTCTAGCAGATGAGACGCGCTACGGCGATGCCGCGGATGACGTGTTTGCTGATGAGTCATCGTATCCTTCATTCCACGAAGTACAAGAGGATTTCACTACGTTACTTAAACAAAATCCCGAGGTTGTAAATGAGTTTATCACGCAATATCCCCCGATTGCTCATAGTTATTTAAAAAAATATTGGGGCAACTCTTCATCGATAGATGCTAAAGGAGTATCATATAATTCAGATAATGATGCTTGGCAATTGGGGACCGAGCGAGTAGACTTTTTGCCGAGTGGCGATATACAAGTAGGAGATGTTGTATATCCGGGTACGCAGGGGTTGTATGACTTGTTATTTTTAAAGAATCCCCAATATAATACCAATTCCGATAACTTAGAATATAAAGATATCCTTAAACGAACAGGCGTATACAGGAAGGAAAGTGGTGCCTTAAAGGGAAATAGATCTCAAAAATATATGACGATTGTTAAGCCGCTCCTAAGCACCGCATCTAAATTACCATCACCGGCTTCATCAACTCCTAGAGCCTCTAAATCCACGTCGTCAGTGCCTAGCAGAACGACTAGATTAAACTCTGGGAGGACAGGTCAGGCTTTGTTACAATACGATGAGGCCCCGAAAGAGTTTGTGTATTACGATGATATTAACGAGTTGGTAGATCGTTTTAGAAAGCTACATGCGTCTCGTCAAGCTGGCAACACCAATAACCTAAATGAAATTATGAATATTTTGCATGAGCTGGAGCGGTTGGGGGTGATTGAGTTTTATAACTAGTTATATACAGTCTCTCGTCTTAGTATCAGCTTAGCCATGAACAAGTTTGGACGTGCCCTGCCGACACGTCAAAAAGGTATAAGGAGAGCTCCTAATCAAATACCCGTTAATAAAGATGGTGACTATAATATTCGCGATCATAAACTTGTAAACGTAAAGCTTCCTACAGATGGCTCTGATGCTGCGAATAAAAAATTTATAGATGATTCAATAAGTTCTCTTTCGGCTAGTCTTAATCATTTGGTTGCGGTTAGAATGCAAGATGCCTACAACTCTATTGATAGAGTTAAGAATGAATTGACGAATTCTAGTAAGGCTAATACGGAATTAATATCTGCGCAAATGCGTGATCATATGACTATTTTAAATAAGGAAATGTCGGATTATAAAATTTCGCTTAAACTTGCTGATGATAAGTTGAAGAGCGAGATTTTGAAATTAGATATGGAATTTAGAAAACAACTTCATGAGATTCGTACTACACATCAAGCATCTATAGTGCAGGTATCTAAGCAATTTGATAACCTTGAAAATATTCTAAAGGGGTATATAACTACTACTGTTAAACAATCTATTAAGCCTATTACTGATGATGTTAAAAAAATAAATACAAATGTTAATAAATTGAAACAGAGGGTTGATAGAAGTAAGATATAAAAGCATCTGCATAGTAATTAGTTTTTATTACATGTTTAAAAATGGCGGCGAGTATTACTAAAGCGAGAGAACAGGTTGTTAATGAGCTGCATAAGCCCGCCAGAACAAAATTTAAACGGCGCAGATTTATTCAATATGGCCTAGATGATACTTTTGCCTCTGATCTTGCGCAGCTTGATCAGTATTCTCGCGAAAATAGGGGGTTTAAGTATATATTGGTTGTTATTGATTGTTTTTCGAAATATTTATGGGCGCGGCCTATAAAGTCTAAAAATGCCAAAGATGTGACTAATGCTATGGCCCAGATACTCGCGCAGTCTAAGAGAATTCCGAAAAAGTTAGTTACAGATAATGGAAAGGAATATTACAACTCTAATTTTCAAGCTCTCATGAAGAAACATGGCATCCATCATTACAGCACATTTAGTATTTTAAAAGCATCTATTGCCGAGCGTGTAATTCGAACAGTCAAGGAAAAGCTGTTTAAGTTGTTTACCTTGAACGGTAATCATAAATGGATAGACTTGTTGGAACATGTTGTAAATACATATAATAATACGACACATTCCACAACCAAAATGAAGCCTAAGAATGTTTCTAAGAATAATGAACAAAAATTATTAAAATCAGCTTACACCAATCTCAAGGTTGTTGGCAGGCAGAAATTTAAAGTGGGAGATATCGTTCGGATAAGTAAAGCTAAACACGTGTTTGAAAAAGGATATGTGCCTAATTGGACGGCGGAATTATTTAAAATTTTAAAAGTAAAAATTACTGGATTTTGATTCTGGCGTGAAACTTGTTCAAGCGGCTTTTAAGAACCGGTTTGTTACGTATCACATATCGAGTCATCACGTGTCTGATGTTAAGCTATATTTAGAAGGAGTGAGGGATAAAGTAATTGACTTGTTGGAGAATGCCTTGACTATTCATAGTCAGATTAGTGTTAATATGGAATTATATGGGCTCTATTTATTAGGCACGTCTATGGATTCAGATATCAAATCGTTCAACTCCAAATATGGCCGCATTGTACAGAATAGTAATTTACAAGATTTTTATACTGAATATATGCATGTTTTACTCAAAAAAGCGTCGGAATTTAGCGAGATGGGGAGCGGGTGGGCTTTATCTAAGCTCCTGTTCTTGGAACTTAACATTAATAAAATTAACTGAGGGGTGGGGGTATAGTTGATATATATCCCATCTGCCGTCAGTTTCGTTCCAATCATGTCTGAACCTGCCTTCTCCGACGAGCTTAGTGAGTCTTCATCACCATTCGAGAACTATCTCAATAGTATGTTGCTGAGAAGTAAGAACGATATTAGAAATGAACGACGGTTTTTAAATGAAGTATGTTATCCTGCCGGTAATTTCAAGGTAGCTGTAGGGGTGAGCGTTGCTCGGGGGCTGGTTCCAAGCGTTCGGCTGACATATACGCTGTTGAATTTACCCGAAGATCAAGTGTCCGTCTCATTTACTACTACTAGCTGGCAGGAATTTTTGGAAATGGCTGAAAATATATCGACTGGTTCTGGTGGTGCTGACATGGTGTCTACAGACGAGCATTTCACTATGTCTTCTGTGCTTCTTTTAGGTGAAAAAATTATAAAACTCAAGTGTGATGATATTACTTTATGTTTTTGTTGTACTGATCTCGATTCTGTATTTAACATTCGAGATTTGATTAGTTATAAGTTAAGATTGCTGGGGCAACTGGATATTAAAGCTAATTATGAAAGGATTTTATCTTATGTAAGTGATATGGATGTGAATGATGATTTTATTGATAACCTAAAAAACTGTATTCGTACTTACTATACGGATACAAGGGCTTATATCTTGGAGCTAGTATATTATTACCCGCAGAAAGTTCTAGATGATTTTGATAAATTGTATATGAATTCTGATGTTTAATAAATGTATAAATAATGAATTTTGTGTTTTATTACTTAGTATAGTTGAAGCGGCTTTGGCGACATCATGTATAGCGCGGATTGTTTAGATTGTGCTGATGATGGGCTTGGCACCATGTATAATTTTGAAGATAGATTAATTACATATACAGGGTGGCGTAAGAAAGTCTGCCCTGAAGATTTGGCGCGTGCTGGATTTTATTACACCCAACATTCCGACATTGTAAGATGCGCTTTTTGTCATTGTGAATTTAGCGGATGGAAAAAAGGAGACGATCCCCTTGCGGACCACTACAAGTATTCCGGGGATTGCTATTTTGCAAAAATATTATGGAAATGTAGACAGTTTAAAGCAAATGAGATAAAACCAGATCGTTATATCCCCGGTTATTCCTATCTAATTGTTTTTCTGTTAATATTTATATCTGTTCTTTATAATAGCTATGATGCTATAAGAGCTGCAAAGAAATTATTATAGATCAGTTATTCTCCAACAATGGCCGTGTTAAGTTCGTCTTACATCATCCTGGTGGCGCTCGTTCAAAATGTATTTTATGTATACATGCCACCAAATGTCATGGACGCATCGGTAATGGTCGAGTCTACGAACAATACATGGGTGAAGATGCGTTATGAGATGCTGTTTAATAGGCAGATTCCTGTTTTTGCTGCAAACGTATCCTCTGATGCTTTTCTTCGATATAAGATCAAGTTTGTCTTTAGGGATTCCACCGTTGGAGAAACTCCTTGGAAGACCTATGGCAGCGAAAGTACCCACCCAGATCCACCCATGGAGCATTCTAACAATATTTATAGTTTAGTAGTATTTATATCCATAACTTGTTTGATATTATTAACAAATTGTGTAGTCACCATTACTAGAAACCATATGTGTAATATTGTGAAATAAATATCTTTTTTGATAAATTTGTTGTTTAATTAAGCGACATCGGTACGCATAGTTGCGAGCATATATCAATTACCACGACGGCTCAATGGTATGACTCCCGGCTACCAATCTAGAGGTCGGCGGTTCGAGGCTTGCAGACGGAACTTTTTTTCAGGTTTAAACGCGCGGGTCCCCCCTCTACGTCATCATTTGCAGAGGTAGGATTGTCACACACGCGGCTTTGGGTTCCTGTCACAAAGAAGTGCTAGACGCGGTTGCCACAGAGAACATACGCGGCCCCTCGAAGCTACGGCCGGGGCTCCTGTCACAAAGAACATACGCGGCCAATAGTAGTTCCCAAGTAGTTAGGGCCACTGGTAGTTAGGGCCACTGGTAGTTAGGGCCACTGGTAGTTAGGGCCACTGGTAGATGACAGATGACACATGACATGACAGATGACACATGACATGACAGATGACACATGACATGACAGATGACAGATGACATGACAGATGACACATGACGCGCCTGCGCAGTAGGGACCTACTCAAATTGATGGTGAACGCACTAACTATCACTACTTAAATTGTTTCTAATTTTTTGTGGCTAAATAAAAGAATGTTTTTATGATTGAAATATATTAAAAAACAATGTGTATTTTTTGAGGTGGTATTAATATCAAATACTAGCAAGAAATCTCTCCATTGATAGGATGTCACTACCTACAGACCGGTTTCGAACTCTTTTATTCTCGAGTACGGTTGATAATACAGCTTGAAGTAGTAGATACTTCTCTGATGGTAGGTATGGACACCTACGCTGTACTGACGAGACCAAAAGAGTTCAGTACGTGTCTGCAGGTGGTGAGATTCTATCAATGGAGAGGGATTCCCTTCCTTGGTAGTATCATTCAATCTGAATTAGAATTTTAAGCGCTACAATATTAGACAAAACTACGCCTCGCGGTTCTTCAGGTGGCTAGGAAATAATTTTTAGTATATTATTTTATGAACAGTACAAGCTGTCTTTGTTTTGATTCTTCATTTGACAAAAATAGATTCAATTTTAAAAGTTATTTGTTGCTTGAAAACAGTTTTAAATTGCAAGCAAATTCAAAAAAAAAATTGAATAAAGTACTAAAACTGTTACATTACAAAAACGAATCTTATATTACACCAAAACCTATTTTTAAGAGCAACATTTATGATGACTAACATCTCCTAATCATCTTCAATGAAAATTTTCTCTTCAATTTTGATATTAACTACTAATTTCCAAACATGACACAAGAAAATTATGTCAAAGTCAAACACGGAAACACGTGTTTTAAGATTTAATTGAGATTGGCAAATCTAGCTTAGTTGAATCCGGTTTATTTGTTATGCACCGTAATCGTTTTCGGAATCCGAGTTAACCATTTGGCAATACTGGATTTTTATACAATTAAATGAGAAGTGTAGTTTCAAAGTGGACAATCTTCATGTTTCCTAAATTCTCAGTAGAAGAAAAAACTAATAATTCATTAAATATAAACAATTAAGATAGTTTTCCCTTTTATTGCATTCACACATCACATATACTAATTTTTTTTCTTTTAAATGTTTGAAAAACATAAGAGTTGTTTTGAAAAAATATTTGAAGATTATACGTTATAAAAATAACAATCGAAGTTGCTTGAAGAAGCTTTGAAAATAATGCAAGATAATTTTTCTTTAATTATTTTTATTCATATAAAAAAAAATAAAAAAGACTTTAAATTCAGTAAAAAAAATACAAAGAAGAAATAGCGGATGGAGGTGGGAAAAAAATTCAAAAACAGTTAATAGAAAATTCCACGTCCTCTTTGACTTTCTCACATAGTGTCGTTTCATCATCGACGGTTTCGTTTTCTGGAACTGTGTTCTTTTCTATGACGCATTTGTAAAAGACGTGGATCATTTTTCCCCTCATCTCCGAAATGATGCACTAATAAATTATTCACATCAACCTTTGTGTTGTTCTTCACCACATTTTGTTTCCAAATTTTTGCAGGATTTGTTATACTCATTCATTCTTTTTATTAACAAAACTAGTAAACAAACTTTACTGCTTTCGAATCACACGCAACTTAAAAAATTAATAATGTAAAATCAGAATGGTTTTAGCGAGAATTATTATTGAGAAGTCTGTACGTTATTTTTTTTAGTATTTCTTAAAAATGGGTAATTCCAAAAAAAGTAGCCGAGTAAACATAGAGGAAAAGAGCCAGGTATGGACACAAAAGTTTAATACTGAATCGAAATCATTTCGAAAAAGTTTAGAACAAACCCGTTTTATAAATCCCATTTCATAAGGACGAAAACGATAGAAAAATCAATCGGAGTAGCAAAGTTCTAAAACAAGCGTTGTTTTGCCATTCGAAAATGATTTTTCTGTTCAGCAATCCGGCTGCTGATACAAAATTACCTGAAAATAGCAAACAAGTATTTTTAACAGGCGGTGGCTCTCCATTCGATCTTAAATAACCAATATAAAATAATATAATGTAATAAAAACTCGCTTAAGCCAACAACTTTTCCGGATTACTTTAATCTCAATTAGGGACGTCAAATGTTGACGGTGCATAGCAAAAATATGATCTAAGCGGGATTGAGCATCTAATCTGGATCAAATGCAATATTTCAACCTTGACGGATTACTTTAATCTCAATTAGAGACGTCAAATATTTACGGTGCATAGCAAAAATATGATCTAAGCGGGATTGAGCATCTAATCTGGATCAAATTCTTACGGAGAATACCGGCGTAAGACGTTAGATAAAACGTCAGGTACGATATCAGGTAAAACCTTATGAGTGTACGCCGCTTTAGCTGATCTCTACCGTCAATTTGATAACCTGGAAATTAAAAATAGGTGTTTTAAGGGTTCCTTGATGATATGGCTATGAAACGCAAAACTAACTATTAAATTTTATACCGGGTGATGCATCGTTGCGGCGAACATAGGAAATCCCATGTCATTTTTGAGGTGGGTCCCCTGTACATTTTATATAAAAACTGCAGTATAACTTCTTGAAGATTACGACATGATTAATCCATGTTCCTGTTTGAGATCATTTTGGTCAGATAATTTTAAGCTATTCAATTAAAGGTGATGCGAAAGAACGAAACTCTCATACTAGCAAATAATTTCTATATTGCCTAAAATTGACGTAACCTGAATATAACTAATAATGAAAATTTTGTGCCTGACTCTAATTTTCGTTTCGCTAATATCTTAATAACTATGACGGTTTCGTGGTTTTGACATCATGTTTAATTGAATAGCTTAGGATTTGCTCACTAAAATCTATTTAATGGGTTCATGTGTTCACCATATCGGCCTCTTCAAGAAGTTCTAATGCAGTTTCACTATAAAATATTCAGGGGAACCAATATTTAGCCACCTCAAAAATTACATGGGATTTCCTATGTTCAACTCAACGATGCATTAGCCTTTATAAATATGACTATTTACAACGTACACAAGCGAAGTTTTTTTTCTTCTTAATAATGAAACTAATCATATTTCATTCAAACCTGAATGAGATGCTCGAAGAAGAAAAAACACACCGGAAAGGCTTGCAGAACATTTTTTTTGTTCCGAAAGTGCATTTTTTCATGCATGTTCTCTTCACTGAAAGTGAATTTTTTCATGTATGTTCTCTTCACCGAAAGTGACGCTTTCCAGACCTTTCCGAGAAAGCGGACGGGAAAGTATCGAAGCGAGAGGGAATAGTAGATTACGTACCAAAGCCTCCGACGGCCCGAGATATGTACCGTATTTTTTTTACAAGTGCTCTGAACCCTTGATGCCAAATAAATAAAGAAATTCTTCAGACAGTTTTCCTGTCTAGATGACATGAAAACACTCGCGCATGGAGAATGTAAATATCTATTTATTGTTTTTGACAAATAGGCTCTAGTGGTATAGCGTTCGCCTTGTGATCTGGGGGTCGCAGGTTCAAATCCCGCACCCGGCATCTCTGGTTTTATTTATTTTTTTACAAGTGCCCGAGTCTTTGAGGTCATATAAATAAAGAAATTCTTCAGACATTTTTCTAAAACATCTTTGAAAAATTAACTGCCAATTTAAATTATATATAATCCGCTATGGCTCGGTGGGTAGAGTGTCCGCCTGGCGATGTGAAGGTCCCGGGTTCAAATCCCGCACCGACAATTCTGGTTTTATTTATTTATTTATGAGGGGGAGAAATCTTTCCCGTCCGCTTCGATACTTTCCCGCCTGCTCTCTTGGAAAACGCCACTTTCGGTGAAGTGAGCATGCATGAAAAGAGGCACTTTCGGGACACTTGTAAAAAAAATATATTTCTGCTCGTTTCCAGCTCCTAATAGTTTTTTAACTGATAAATAAACAAAGCCAGAGATGTCGAGTGCAGGATTTGAACCCGTGACTTTCAGATCGCGAGGCGTACACTCTGCCACCAAGCCATCGAGCCATACATACCAACGATAATAAATAGCGGATTATATATATATAAATTGAATTTGCAGTTAATTTTTCAAAGATGTTTATAAAAATGTCTGAAGAATTTCTTTATTTACTTCGCCTCGAAGACTCGAAGCACTTGTAAAAAAAGCACGGTACACATCTCGGGCCATCGGAGGCTTTACGGACTCGTCCGTAAAAGCCTCTTTTCGACCCTCGATACTTAATGTACTATTTTATATCGTTTTTTGTGACATTGCTTGTCACAGCACACGGCAAAAGACTAGTAAATTATTATAGTAAATATTTTATTGTACGATTTCCTATAAAATATAGTATTTCTTAATAATCCGCACCAAAATAATATTGTGGATTCAGATAATTTATAAAAAAGTATAGTTAGTATTCCCAATAAATTTAATACCATCAAGTAAATATTAAAATATATTTTAAATTTTACAACGAATGTAAGTGAAAATAATTTATTTTTAACCCCAGTAGTTAGATTTTACTGACGACTATACTGCACTTTAAGTATTTTTTATTATAAAAATGACTAAGTTTAAATGAAGTGTTGTTAAAATGCTTTTTACAATACTAGCGGTCATTTTGGAAACGTGAAAATATCTTACATCAATTTTTCATGGTCGATTTAGATTAAATTTTTTCCTCAATGACAGAAGGTTTATGGCTTCCATAATATCATACCTCGCCGACCATTGTAGGACACCCTGTATACTTCTTTGAAATAATATCCGTTTTCATAGGCGCATAAAATTTAATCACTGAACTTCAAAATGTTTGAACTATTGTTTTTGCAACGTGTTTGCCATAAAAAACACTTTAACAATAACCATAAATCCCCTTCGCAATATTTGTATGAAATATTTGTATATAATGTGAAACAATAATACACCGAAAAAAAATTGAATTTCATTTAACGGTCAACAAATTTACTTTTGAGGTGTTAATAAAGCATCAAATCTTTATCCCTTAGGGATTAAATGTTTTTTTCATCCCTTATTTTAAGTGTAAAAATACAACGCTGCTTCTCGTCAGCAGGTTATACTTGCAATAAATTACGATCAAGTTTAGTAGACGACACACTGGATGCACTGATTTTTTTCCGTTCTTTTTTAATGTTTTCTATTTTGTTAAGAGTAGGTATATAAGATTTCTATTTAGGGTATTTAGTAAACAGAATGTTTCTCATGTTAATTTTTTTTTGGGATTAGTCGCGGGATCCCGGGATTCGATTCTCTTAATCCCGAAAATCCTGGGATTGGAACGATGCTTTGAGACTGGCACCCCTAATACCTACCTACCCATATGTAGGTACATATGATGCAACAACTTACCTTCGTGTCGCGTAAAAGACCATAGAGGGTTTATTTATAAAATATGATTTAATAATATCCAAAATAAAATATAATCTATAACTTAACAACACAAAAACATATTTAATTAAGTAATACAGATGGTAATGAAGAACCAAAATTAAATAAATAATCATGAACCATTCAATAGGGTGTTGGTCCCCCTCTCGACATTGAAACGGCCGCACATCGTCTGTCCATGCTTTAGATGCAGTTATTTATTTTTTCTTTGAAGCGACAAAAATATAAATATACAGTGAAGCCTCTCATAACGGACATCTCTAATAAGCGGATATCTCTATTAAGCGGACATTTTTTCATAGAATTCCATGAAAATCAACCTCTCTTGGGCGGACTCTCCTTTGGGCGGACGCGGACAGGCTGTTTTCATACAAGGAGTGCGAAAACTCTCCTTTAAACGGACAGAGGATATTATCAAAAATTTTAAAGCATTTTATAGACTAATTTTGGTCAAAAATCTATTATTCAAATTGGAATCTGTTACAAAATATGTTCAAGGTCTTACTAAAGCTATAAATGTTTTAGACGCTGTCTATTTCATAAAAACTGCTTGGCAAAAGTTACACAAGAAACAATTACAAATTGTTTTCGTAAAGCAGGAATTAAAACAGATCAGAACCAAATTGTAGGAAGTAACGATTTTTCAGTTTTTCTATTTTAAGTGAGATATGGAAAAACTGTGATTTTCTAGGATTTAATAACAATGATTTGTGCGAGTTCATTATCATTGATAGGAATGTGCTATTAGTAGATGATAGTGACCCCCCTACCGATAATGTAGCCCAAGCTGAAACCATATCATTATCTGACGACTCCGATGAAAAAGTTGAATGCAATAATCAAACAAATGCCACCAATTATCAAAAAGCCATTCGTATGGTAAAGGAATTACAAGAATATGAAAAGAATAGAGGTGACTCCACAGCAATGGAATTGTTATCAGACTTGGAATTACATTTTCTAGATTGCAAGTTTAAAACCCAAACACGTTAAACTACGTTATTAGATTTTTTTAATATTACATCCTAACTAAAACTAGTGTCAAATATACCAAAGTATGGAAAACTATTATTTCCCAGACCACCCGATGATCCTTATACAATACGTATTTTGTCTACATAGTAGCATTTTAAAATACTATTTCAGATTGAATGGTACTAACAGGGTTGCCAATCTGTGGGTAATTCCCCAAAATGTGGGGAATTTTATTGAATGTGGGGTTTCTGTGAGGAATTATTATTTGTGGGGAATTTTAGTGAACCTGAGATTTCCCGATTTAATTTAAATTATCTAGGTAACTAAATATCATATTTGACGGTCACCGCTGATATGCAGCTTTAGTTATTGGGGGAGGCTTTCATTTCTTTGTTTCGTTTTTTTCAAATTTAAAAATAATTATCTCTTTGTTACTTATACTGCCATTTTCGAACCCATCAGTAGAAAGGCTTTTTAGCAACTTAAATGATATAAAAACCGAAGCTCGTACAAATTTAGATAATTCGTCAATAAAAGCTCTTTTACACACTAAAGAAGGGATTAAACTAAATGGAGGCGTCGTGATTTTTGAACAGGATAAAGAAATGTCGAAAACAAATATGTGGGAAAAAAATGATAGATTAATCAGAATCCGGTTAATTATTATTTATTAATTTAATAATATTAAAATAACCATTTGTTTAACAATATGTTTATTTGTAATACAATGTTTATATCGAAGTATAAAGTTTGTAATTACGTTACAAAGATGAATAAATAAACACAAAATAAATAATCGTTTTGTTTATTTTTAACTCCTATTCCCCAAAATTCAAAATACTATATAAAGCCGAATAAATTGTAGTGTGGGGTATTGTGGGTAATTACGAATCTTTTGAGGGTATTTCTTCCGAGTATCATTGGCAACCCTGGGTACTAATCATAGGATGCAACCACCTGCAGACCGGTTTCGAAGTCATTTGTTCTCGTCAATGCAGGGTATTCTCATCATCAGAGAGGACCCTAATTTAACGGCGCGTTATCGACGGTAGTCGAGAAAACACAGCGCGCAGCGCCATCTCTTAGCAGTCCCACAAAATCTGAACAGACGTTATTTAATAAAATCAAATTTTAAAAAATCTATTTAAGAAATAAAAAGTCTATGCTTTTCAGGTGGTATTAATATCAAATATATCAATGTACGGAAAACTATTATTTCCCACACCACCCGATGATCGGATGATCGGATAAGGGCGTATTTTGTCTACACAGTAGCACTTTCAGATTGAATGGTATTACCAAGAAAAGGAAGCCCTCTCTATTGATAGGATGCAACCACCTGCAGACCGGTTTCGTTGTGTGTGTATTTCTCTTATGTTTAATAAATGTTTATTTATACATACATATACATAGTAATAATTTTGCATTTACATATTACTTAATAAGAAATTTCCCATGGGCGGACACCTCAATTAGGCGGCCACATTTAGACAGTAACGTATAGGTCTCCGCCTAAGAGAGGTATAACTATGAACAGGTAAGTATGCATAAAGCTGTAATATAGTAATGTAAAAAGCGCAAAAATTTTAAAACTCTTAATAAAAGACAAATAAAAAAATAGAAAAACAAACTTGCTTTGCTAGAGGCATATCTTACATCATTAATTTATACAATGTAATCCATGGAAATTGTAGGCGTAGTATTATTAAAAGTATTTATAATTTCAGTTAAACATTTATCGTAGGTACTTATAAGCGAACATTATACTTGATATTGAACTTGATATACCAAGCAATAATATTATGTATTAAAAATTAACTAAGTACATCTAAACTCAACATTACTAGGCATACTTAAAATTTTGTTATTCAGACTTTTTAGCCATTGTACATTGTAATCTAATTATAACGATTTTTTGGCAACCGCATAATAGTTAATTTGCTTGTATGTATATTAAACGTTCAAAAATTCAAAATAAATTACATTAGAGAAATACTATCATTCCCCGTATTAGAGGATCGTTTGATATACTTCACGTTTTATTGATAAATTATTTTTATTAAACACTTCCTTTCGCGTTCTCATTCCCTTACACGCCTGGATATACATACATGTGTTATTTTTGTTTGTAAATTTAGTAGTAGAATGACCTTAATAAAATTCTTTAAAAATAGTAATCGGATTTTAAATGGTATATCTATCCTAAAAAGCTTTATAGTCTTTATGTCTGTAGTAAAAGTATTTATTGGACATCAGTTAACGTCGTAAATACAAGAAACGCAAATCAAAAAGGAATAGAGCGGGTTTGTTCTAGAAGAACAAGTAGGTTTGCAATGGTTTGTGCATTGAAGTACGCCAAAATAATGGATATTGAGTACATTGTTAGTATCCAGCAGTCTACGGCCGTATTGAAAAAAACACACGCCTCTTTATAGAATTTTGAGTATAATTTTAAGACAAAAATGAAATAAGATATACAGTGCCGTTAAAGCAGTGGAACTATATGGGCGGCTCGTGACCTATGATAGAAGGGGTTTACAAGTTTCGTGAAATTTTTTAAAAATTTTATTTTTGTGTAACCAAACCTCCTCAACGCCGCGACCACACAACAAATGGTTAGTTCTGCTGCACCCACAAATCCAGTAATTTTTTTCATATATTTCATTTTTAAACTTTCCAATAAAGTCGCTAGATTTACCTGTTGTGGTCTGCGTTAAATTAATTTCGGGTTTAGGTCTTCCCGCATTCTTCACTTCAATTTTTTTCTCCAAACTCAAAGAGCTAAAGTTATTTTTTAAATAATCCACCGTCAAACTATTCATTTTAACTTAATAAGTATATAATATTAAAATATAAAACATACACGCTCGAATTTCTAAATACATGCACGAACAGACAACAGCGCGGCGCACACTAAAATTGTGCGCCTTTTCCATGTTAAATCGCCATAGCCCGAGGATGAGCTAGCTGAAACTAAAAATGGAACCTTCCGATATAAATAATGATAATTTCTTTTATTTCTAATAATAAAGAAGTTATATGTATAATATGAATTATGAAACAACTGTGCTATTCAATGTACTGCTGATAATAAATTCATTCAAATATAAATTCTTACTTCTAAATCATTTTAATTTACTTTAAAATTAGCGTTTTCGTGTGCATTGGGCAGAATTCGGGTTACGAGCTTGTTCGGGTTTGTTTTTCAGATTTTTTTTGTTCTTAAAATCGACTAAGCGATAGAGAGACCGGCTTTCCAATAAGGGCTTTATATAAAGCACGTTCCGAACGGTCGAAGGCGACTTAATGTCTTTATCTAATTAACACAAGATGACACAGAAAAAGTATACTTACTATTTATCAGAAATCCCCGGTTATTTTTCTGGAAAGTTGCTAAAAGCTAAGGATATGAATTATTCTTATTATCCTATTTTATCCCTCAAAGACTATGAACCAAGGCCGTATCCTACTTGTTTTAAGGTCCTTGACTAAGAGTGATATATTGTCGTCGTTCCTGCATTAAAGACAAAAATCGCCATTTATAATTAATACATTAAAAGGGTAATTACATATGGTCGGCATGCGATGATAGACCTGGTATTCTGTTGTGTAAGATTTCGGAAATGTGACAGAAATTAAATTGAGATTAATGTATTTTTCTTTATTTTCAGGTTTTCCTTCTACATGCCTTAAATTCAAAATATGTTCTATGGAAGGGCAATTTAAGCAAAATCTTCACTGCAATACTTTGGCGTTGAACCATAGGTGAAACAGAGAAATAGTTCAATTCTGGTAGTGACAAAATAGGGTAAGTGTGAAAGAACATTTGCTACAACCAGTGATATATTATTCAGCTTATCTGCTTATTAATGCTTATTAATGCTTTTTGATTTGTTAAAAACAATACGATTCGAATAAGTATTATTTTTAACTAAAGGTAATTAATTAGGCATGGCATCCTGTCCTAGAATTGATTCTGTACTAAGTAGGGGGCGTGTGCTAGCGGCTGTTGGCCCACAACAAGATTCTACAATCAAAAGGGGGTCCGTGGTCATAAAAGTTTGAGGAACGCTGGCCTAGAGAATAGTGCTCTCTCGGCATTATTTGTTTAGTATTTATAGAAAAAAGCATTTTAAGTTGATTAGGATGTAATTTTTCTTGCATATTTGCATGTTATTACCATAATTATTAAGAAATATCCTTTGGAGTTAATTTTTATGCTAAGTTATAGAGAAAATCTTCAATGACTATTCGTCCTTGTTAGGGAGAAAACTTTTAGAGTATCCTCGTATCACGACAACGTGTCCAAGATAAGGAGGCCCAGTACAGGGATCTCGGAAACCGTAAGAGATACGAAGTCGGTTAAATGGAGGTAAAGTTGCACATTTACGTTCCTAATAATATGCCGTTTAGAAAGTTTTAAAATTTCGAGTAGTACCGGAAATATCCGGAAAAACCGAAATTCTGAAAATTCTCTAGATTTTTTTGAGATTGAATTCTAAAGTAAATTGCACTTTTGCATTGCCACAGCATTAATTATTTTGTAATCCGACGAGTCGTCTTCGAAGGGCCATTATTGACTTTCTTTTTTTAAATACGGTCCTGTTTTTCTGATATTGGAATTTGATAGCTTTTTTTCTTCCGAATGCAATGATGTATGATACATTATGGTTTAATGACGTTTCCAGGGTTTTTTGAACAACAACAGGAAATTTTGGGATACGGTCCTGTATTTCTCCTAGTTTTATAAATAATATCTCATAAGTAAGCTTTACATTTTTACTTATGTTGGACTAGTTCAATATATAACAAATAATTTAATAATAAACCACAAATAAGTGAACAAAATACAGAAACATTATTTCAAACTTCTGTTGATTCGGGATTTAAAAGAAAAGAAGGGGCTTGAAACAACAAAATTAAGATGGTGACGCGTGATTTCTTTCAGTTGACATTCCCATTGTGATCGTTTGAGAGCGTTTTAAGAGATTTTCTTTGTCATACAAAAAGCTCTCAAATTCCAATATCAGGAAAACAGGACCGTATTTAAAAAAAGAAAGTTGACAATGGCCCTTCGAAGACAACTTGTCGGATTACAAAACAATTAACGCTGTTAGATAGAGCGGAAAAGTGGCAATGCAAAAGTGCAATTTACTTTAGAATTCGATCTCAAAAAAACCCAGGAAAAAAATAAAACGATTTTTCAGAATTTCGGGGTTTTCCGGATATCTCCGGAACTACTCGGCATTTTAAAACTTTCTAAACGTCATATTATTAGGCACTCCTTATCTTGGACATGTTGTATAATTGTTTAAAATCGACATTGTTCTAGGAAGATACTTTGTGTAAATTATATTTTCGGTTTTCATAACCCAATTGAAAACGTTCCAAGTGTGTTGCCGTTTTTAAGTATTCCGGTCGTATTAAAATCACAGATAACCCAGTTCTGAAATAAAAAGGTTAAATTTGTATGAAGCAAAGTGATTGTTTTATAATAATTAAACGAAATGTAATCAAGTAGACATTTCGCAATCCAATTACCTCATAAATTATTTTTAACCTATTTTTTATAAATTCACAAAGATTTTATTATGAATGAATAATTTATTGCTTACTTACGATATCTCGGCATCGCACTAATAATTATTAAGCCATAAAATTAACTCGGGCAGTGGGCAATCAGATCTAAGTATTTTTATTACCAAGCCAATCATGCTAATAATATTTTCAAAAAACCATATCGAGTATAAAACTAATCAAAACATGTCATAAATTATTGTATAATATCTTGTTATACTGGGTGTCAATTTGAAAACATCCTACCCTTAATGACTCGTTCCCAGTAAATAATATAAAAAATTGGCTGAACTGTTGGATTCTTCGTGATTTATCCCCCTGGGAGGGGTATATGTTACCCTTAAAATATTAAATAAGAATAGGCATGGGGGGGGGGGGGGGTCATGTTCCGACCTCGGGAAGATCGTTCCACAATGATGAAGTCCTCCAGATGAAAGAGTTCTTAAATAATGAAGTTCGAGGAGTACTAAGCTTAACCACATATGGATGGGCGGCAGTGGTTCGTCGTGTATTTCTCATATTCGCCGCTCTGGACGGAATTAAGAGGGCAAGGTCAGCCGAGCACATTCCATGAAAATATCTGTAAAAGAGAGTCTAATCACCAACTTGCCTTCGATGTTCTAGGCTGTCGAGGTTCTTCGTCAGCTCGTGGTCTCCAATCAGACGAATGACCCTCCTTTCGATGGAATCCAGTAGCCGAAGAGTATGTTTGGGTGCAGAGCTCCAGACATGAGAGCAGTACTCTAGTGATGGTCGAATCTAGGCTTTGTATAGTGTCAAAAGTTGTTGAGGTGATGATGATCGCTGATAATGTTGAAGCCTTCCAGGTACTTTAGAAGATGTTGGTTAATAGCTTTCTCCATTACTTTTGATATAACTGAAAGCAATGCGACTGGTCGATAGTTGTTAGGCAGGGTTCTCTTACCTTTCTTTGGAATAGGCTGGACTCGCGCCGTCTTCCAGCAAGATGGAAATATTCCTTTTTTGTAGGATAAGTTGAAAGTCTACAAAATACTGGTGTTAGTTCGTCGGCGCATCTCTTGAGAACTATAATAGGAATTTCGTCTGGACCAGTAGCTTTTTTTTTTTTTACATACATTATACTATACTATTACTACATTATACATACATTACACATACATGATACAACATTTAAAAGGTGGTTTAAATCTCTTTCCAATAATTCCATAATTTCTTATTTTTTGAGTAGTAAATTCCATGAAATCGCCTTTCAAAAATGGACATCATTAGAAGATATCTGCACTGAGATTTGTGGCATGCATGCTGCCACATATTTCGCGATTGATAAACTTGTCAAATGGACATGTGTACCTGGTTTAAGAATTCTCAGTTTATATACGGTTGATTTAAAAAATACATACAGTATGTAACGAATTCGTCCTTCACCATTGGGATTTCGGGAACGGTAAGAGATAAAGTTGCGTAATTATGGGCTCAAGAATATGCTGTAAAAATCAAAAACAAATCCAGGGGTTTTCAAAACATTTGGAAAATTCTAAAATTTTGTCCTTGGTTGTTTATTTTTTCCCGACTTTGTTCAAAGGGAAGTCCAAAAACAAATTTAACTTTGTCATCGGATGATTTAAAAAATATATACAGAGTGTAACAAATTCGTCCTTCACCATTAGGATTTCGGGAACGGTAAGAGATACGAAGTCGGTTAAATTGAGATAAAGTTGGGTAACTATGGGTAGTGTTGTGATCGCTCGAGCGAAAATCCTCGTGATCACTCGATTATTGAAATAACCGACATCGTTCGATTAATAAAAAAACCGCTCGAATTATCTATTCAGGCGAAAACCGTCGCTCGTCACTTAATATCTTTCATTCGATACCCGCGTTACGCTTGACGCCGACGGAAATGTACCGCTGTAGTGTGATCGAGTTAAAAAATTGCTCATATATTCGAACATTTTTTCGCTCGATAGGAAATACTCTAGTTATAAATTCAGGCGAGAAACCGAAAAATATCGCCTGTCACTTGATACACGCCGTCGGTCTACGCGCCATCCGATTGGCGACGTTAGAATTTGACGCTAAGCAGGTACACGATATACGTCTTTCTTAAAGGCACATAAACGAGAAGGTGCATATAAAAAAGTATTCCAAATCCCTTAGCGACATCGACATCGCGACATGAGTTTTGTAAAGTTTTGTTTTAACTGGCTAGTCAGCGGCGTAGTTTAGGTCTCCGATTGTAAATATTAAAAAATTAAAGGATATAATTTTTAAATTTTTATTTACTATAAACTCGAGAGAACTTCTCAAAAATAACATAATAAAAGAAATTGTAAATAAAAATAACAAAACGAACAAAATGGTTTACAAAATATGTAGAAAAATTCGTTGGTAATCTTATAGTAAACATTTTTAAATCTAAACAGGAACTTTTTATTATTAAACTCAAGAAGACTTCTTAAAAATGGAAAATAAGAAAACGAGCAAAATAGTTAACAAAACATAGGTATCGACAAATTTTTTGGTAACCAAAAGTAAACATTCTTAAACTTAAACAGGAACTTTAGGTAACCATAAACATGAATTTAAAAAAATAATCACCTATTTTCTTATTTTGCCAGTCGCGTAACTAAACCTAAGTTTTTGAAGGGCACACAGTGCGCACCTGATAATTTAGAGTTGAAAAATTTGACAAGCCATTTTAAATATCTACTTATTTTATGCTCGTAATTGATAAAGATGTGACGAAAAATAACTATCGGTAATACTTTTTGTTTAAAAAAGCACAAGAATAAACCCGAACAATAAATACTTGGGTGATTTTTTGCAGTTTTTTTCTTTGGTATCGAGACACGTGGTAAAAATTCAATATTCACAAATAATTTCTGGATTTTTTTGGTGGCTACTACAGTTCTTTAGCTAAACCTGTGCCCACCCGTAGTTACGTGCCTGCTAAATACCCTACCTGATAACATGTAAACGGCTAGGCTGCCGGTCAAGCAGTCGGTGACGTCATCGCTTGGTGAATTGGAATTTCAAGCGATACACTCGAGCGATTCACTCGATTAATAAAATCGCTCTAGTATCAAGTACTCGATTATTAAAATCATCGGTTTTTTTCCAATACTAATTATGGGCTCAATAATATGCCTAACAAAATCAAAAATAAATTCAGGGGTTTTCAAAATATTTGGAAAATTCGAAAATTTTGTCTTTCGGTGTTTATTTTTTCCTGACTTTGTACAAAAAGATGTCCAAAAACAAATTTCACTTTGTCGTGACGTTTCGTCTTTGGGTCACCATCATCTTAAATTAACGGGTTTGGATTTTTTGTTTAAATTATGAAAGAGAAAATAAATCTACTTTCAGTGGTATATAACACTTACTGGTTTTCCGACGTTTTGTTCCTTAAATTGACCATCTTCATTAAAATACCCCTAGTACGTTCCTGTAATTTACTTTTGTTTGAAAGAAACTGAAGAATATTAAATTATTATTGCTATTTCCGCCCCTAATCATTATTATTACATACTACTACTGTTTTTTATTTCAAACTAATAGTTTGATCAAATTTCTACTTAGTGTAAATACCTACAAGTAATTCATTTTATTAACACAAACAACATTTTACACTAAAGGCAGAAATTTTGTTAAAACTTTTTAGAAAAGGCATTGAGTTTTACAGTTTCGAATTAAACCGATTTTTTTTAAACAAAAGTAAATTACTGGAACATACTAGGGAACAATTTTAATGAAGATGGTCAATTTAACGAACAAAACGTCGGAAAACCAGTAAGTGCTCTGTACCTCTGAACATAGATTTAGTTCCTCTTTCACAAATTAATTTAAAAAATCCAATATTTAAAAAATGTAGGTTGATGGTGGTGATCAAAAGACAAAACGTCGCATTAAAGATCTGATGTTGCTATCTTGTGGAGAAAAGTAGCAATGAGAAAGTGAAATTTATTTTTCGACATCTCTTCGTGTGGCTTTTAGGTTATTCTTTAAAAAACATTATTATATTGACTCCTCTTTTAGTAGAATGATTAGGGGTTATTCCGGGTGAAACTCTTTCCAATTCTTTACCGGAGGCAGCCACGTTCTAAAAATTTACATAAACAAGTCCATTTTTGGAAATGGACTACTTAAAAAATAATTATGGTATTATTGGAAAAAATTACACTTAAAATCATCCTTTCACATTTAAAATTCACATCCGGTATATTATATTATTTTCTTTTAATTTTAATGGAACTATTTATTTTAGTTTTTCTGTAAGAGATTACCATACGAGCGATGGCACGAAATACCCTGCATAATAAATTCTTCTTACACAACTATTTTTGAATTATATAGGCGTCAACCTGTATATAGATTTCCAGCACTTTAATTTCTGTCAGGGTATGCAAATGAACGTGTTAATTAATTCCGGATTAAGTGCGTGGCAAACAATAAAATTACTTCACGCGTCCACTAATCAGCATAAAGGCAAGGTTGGAAATGTGGAAATTATAGGTATCTCAGTAGTCAAGCTGTCGTTCTAAATTTAAAATACATAATTCGATTATTTTACAGGCATGGTAATGCTATAAAACGACTTCACGTAACATTTTTGAGGATAATCTCATGTCTTCTAGGCGTGGGTAACAATGTGTTGAATGACACTATTGCATTGACACGCCTGGTTGTTACAAGTGTTGAAACAGCCTTGCTGTCTCTTATGACACAAGTACACTTTTATGACACACTCCCGGTGAGTGTTGCTACGTTTTATGATACGATTGTGATCATATCATGGCGTCGTTTCATGATACATTCTATCATGACGATATTTCATAAGCATAACACAACTGGTAACGGACGAAACAATCTAGCTCTGTCCCTATCATGTTAAGGGGAAATTTTTTTTAAAAGCTAGTCATTGGCGACACGTTGCGACAACTCCCACATTGCTGTAATTCGGCTTTTAAAATCTGCAGTTCTTTGATTTTCATTTGCATCTGTAATAACCTTAAAGCGGCATAATTTCACAAGTACATTTTCCAACGTTACTAGTTTGCTTTCAAACATTGCTAAATATTATTTGTATATGCCATTTTTATTGCCAAACTACAGGTGGAAGTAATAGTCTTAATTTCTTGTTGGATAGTACCATTATTTTGCCAAAAAAGAGCTATTTTATGGGCAATGCCATTAGGTCACAATATTTAGCTGTAAAATTTACTTTTGCTAACAAATGGAAATCCAACAACACCATACAATAATGTATATAGGCCAAAGAGTGGTAAATATTCCTTCAAAATAACTAATAGACTTCCAATTATCTGTCATTTTGGGAATTTTTTATACAAAACGATAGGAACAATGTCTTATGTTGACGGCCATTTATTTCGTACAATATTTAGGCAGGAGAATAAAAGAGAACATCGGCCATTTTAAGAAAATTGATCATTTTTATTTTTGCTTTTAAAAACAACAATATTAACGATTTAAAATTAGCACATCTAACTTTTAATTAGACAAACTATGTTTAGGAATATTTTTAAAACATTTTTATTTCAAATATGTAATTTTAAATTATTATAAAATTTATTCAATTTTCTAAAATATAGGAAATAAATGAAACCAGTGAAGAGAGAAGAGCTACCATACCCATATTTAGCGATAAAACCACCTTCCCACATTCATTTTGTTGTCCGAGAAGTTCGAATAACACCCATAAATAATACTGCCTATAAATAACTAATATACCGCCATTATGCTTCGTCAACCATCAAAATCTATACATATAGTAATCTAAATATTAGCATGCTCTAATCGATACCAACCAAAAAGTTTATAACAACCACTCCTTGGCGCACTTTCAACCAAAAAATTCTGCAGTCATATAGCTGTGAAATCCATTTATAAGCCGGCAAATGTTGTACCATTTCGGTTGTCACAGCATTTTAAGGACGTCATAAGAGTGTGTAGGCAGCTTTTTCGGAAGCTAAAATGCTCCAAATTTAGCTGGAATAACGTTGCCACAGCCTATTTGAAGCTTTTGGTGTTACTTGGATGTATTTATATATCTTCATAAATTAGAAGCAGACTTTTTGCATTCAGTTCACAGTTTTCTTATTGAAATTTGGTTGGGAATCGCACAAAAATGAACTGTACGGCGAGTTGCGGATTCACCGAAACATACCTATACTATAGAGTCGTACTAAAACTGTAATTAAAATTTTGGTAAAAGTTCATAAACAAACAAATAAACTATAAACTTAAGGAACATAAAAGTATTTGATGATATTTTAACATATATAGTATAACAAAACTTCTTTATGGTTTAAATTATAATTTTAAAAAATCACTTGAGACGTTTTATTTGTTTCGGTTCCGGTTTGCTTTAGCTATCTGCGCCGCTTTTGAAAATATTCTTTTGAATGAAACAGATATAGCCCAATGTAGCCATTATACAGTGTTTTCATAACATTGTTGCCTTTTTCCATATTTAATATTTAGATAACTCATAATACTCAATACACACGTATTATGGGTTGTCTACGGTTGAGCTAAGATTTTAAATTTATTCGGGTTTGGCGCAATTATAAAAAACAGTGTCAATGTCCTTTTTGGGTGTTATGATCGTGAAACCGAAACTGCTGATACAGTGTGTTGATACAATAAGCGGGGTCATTGTCATTGTATCGCTACCAGAAAATTTAAGGTGTTACTCTCATGACAATGTCTTCCACTCTTACTGTATGGAAAAATACCGTCTCACCTCTAAAAGTGACCAGATGTCTTGCATTAGGCAGGACCGTCAAGCATTAAAGGATGTTGTCCAGCAAGGAAAAGTGTCATGCATTTTACTTTGACGCTAAAGAAGATTAATAAATAAAACTCCTGCTAGTAGACAGTATCAACAATAGCAATAGTGACAATATTAGCATTAGTTTATTTTCCAGTCTCAGGAATATTTACGAAAAACGCAAAACCAATTTTCGGAAAGTATCGAAAAAATTGTTAATATAATAAATTTACCTACTATATTATTATTATTTATTAAATTATAAGAAATTGGTGGCCAAAAACAATGATAGGTTAAAAGAGGATCATTATTATGATTCTTTAATGCTGAGTTAATTGGAGTGTAATGCATTTAAGCAGGACCTGAAGTAGCTGCTCTACGGCGAAATATTTTGAAAGAATTGTCAGTGTTGCCAATCGGAATTTGTAAAATTACACAATTGACTGAAAAAAACTACACACTATTGCATGCTTTTAGTCACACAAATACACGCTTTTTACACCCCATTTTGTAAAGCAAGTGCACAGGAGTTGTTGGACTCTGATTTCAAAAAACAAAGACACACTGAAATAACTGAAAACATATATCAGATTAGACTAGTGATAGACACTATGTTGCCGTAAAAAAAGTTAACAAACCTGAAAGTAACACTTAGAATTTACTAATTACTCTCAAATTACCCAAACTTTCCGACTGTGCACAAATTATACACAAAGCAATGAAAATACACGCAAATCGTGTAATTATGCGTTAATTGGCAACACTGAGAATTGTCCCAAATTTTACAAAGTAAGAACATTGCTTTGCTTGTCAGGTGGTAAGATCATATGGTCATAAGATCATGTATGGAAATACTATTTCACAATACCTACAGATAAAGACTAAAAACTTTATATGATAATCATTTTTATGTATTACAAATGAAAATGATTCAAACGAACATAGTGAGCCCTGAAAGTTTCTACCAATGCTCAGTACTCAGTACTTGTAATCGTGTCAGACTGAGAAAAGAAAAGCTCTAGCCAAAAAATTTTTGCTAAGATTATTTTAGCTGGAATAGAATATTTCCTGGTTGCAACAGAAAAATTGATTTCTTGTGACAATAGAAACAATTTTCCTGAACATTATTTTTTCTTGTTAGACGAAACTGCATTATTTTGTGTCATATGTTTATGCTTATATATGCTATGAGAGAAATGTACTTTACTATTATTAGAAAAAACTTTATAAGAATTTCTTTGCAAAGCCTGTAAATACTTCTTACTTGCACAGCAAATATTTTTATTGGAAAACGACCTTCGTGGCTATATTTTATACATGTTTACATAGGAAATTTCAAGAGTTTCAAGAAGTTTATTAAGTTGTGAAGAAGTTTATTAAGTTACTGGTTTGCACACCCTTATCGATATCTTTTAGAGGAAACTACCAAAATGGACCACTTTTATTAAACGAAGCACAACACGACGACAAAATCGCAAACAAGCCTATACTATACGACTTTATGTTTATTTCAAAATTTTGTTGTTGCATCACCATCAATCCCAAAAAATTACAAACCCGGAAATTTCTCGGAGATATTTCCAATAATTTAATTAATTTTAGAAAGTTTTCGGGTAAAATTTTCTATTAAATTTTCACAAGAGAAATTTCCACTGTAATTTCGCCATAAGTCCTAGGGAGATGATTATTTCCGGAAATTTCTTCCGTTGCCATCGTTATGACTCATAATGAAATCTGATGGTGTGAAATTTTCATATAAAATATTAGTCATTAGTCAGTTTCAAAACAATTTTTTTATTTTAAATTCGCTCTAAACAATCTTAATATTTATACCAAATAATCACGCACGACATGAACTTATCCTTTAAGATAGAAGTGATTCACAATCAATTATCAATTTAAAATACAATTTTTGTAATTACAAGTTCAACAGCTTCAAAATATTGTAGGTACATAATAGTTATTTATGTATCAAGGGTACCAAGTAGAAGATTATACCCTGAGGGTGACAGTCTTACAAAGCCAAGGGCCTCTGACCCGAAGGTTTGTAAGTCACCCGAGGTACATACAAACTTTTATGCCATATCAGTTCATTTTAAATAATAAATATTTTTTTAAAATTTAATTTGGTTTGCCAATTTTTATTTTTACCTGCGACATTACTTCGACAGTATTATAGCCTGCGTTTTTGTTGCTAGGGAGATAAGTATTAAAATGTTTAATGTGTCAAAGTCAAAAATCAAAAATGGAACAAGGTTTTGAAATTCCCGACGAAATTGAAAAAAGGCTGAAAAGGCAACGCAAAATCTAGAGACAAGGCCGCTGTGCTGTACAACCTGTTGGAAAAAACACATTTGGGAAAATTCCCTGAATTATTGCAAAATATTTGGGTTTCAACAACCTCGAAAAGTACACTGGTCAGTGATTACGTCGAACGTCGGCAACTCTTTAAGCAGAAGCTGGAGCAAGTATGACTGCTGAAGCGCCATGGTGAATGGAAGAGTACCACAGTTGCTGAAGGATATTTAGAGCATAGCATATCCTCAAAAAATGAGGTATTAAGGATGTCGAGAGGCGTACCATCTGGATATCGCATTTCCTAACAGAAACTAGAGACCCAGACAATGAATCATGAGTCAACCTTTGCTGCAGGAAATTTAGCTATCAGCGGAACCTTCCAGAATTGCCAGTTCTATGTAAATACAACCAAAAAATATATAAACGTAAATTTATATTTTGTTAATAAAGAAGTTAATCGTAAACTGTTTTTTGCGTCTTAATGCCAGCGCGGTCCATAATGTGTACTTTATGCTCTTACGGGCATTAAGTAATCAATTATGTACATGGTATCTAAGGTATAAAAACACAATAATGCACTGGTATGACATAAAATAAGTTATTAATCAATTCACACTTTTTGCAAACACTTTCGCGGCAATTGCTATGTTCTGAGACACAATTTTGGTTGGCGAAAGAGTATGGTTATTTACTCTTGAATGAGATGTGTGTGGTTTCGATAAAAATGAGACGCATGTTTGCAGAAATGTCTAATTGTAAAGTTGCTAACTTCGTAGTGGCGCGAGTTTTGAAAATGCTAATAGTAATGATAATGATTAATGATCTAACACATCGACCTTCGAACAACTAAAAAGTCTTATTTTTTTGAAGTTTTTTAATTTTTTCAAGTTAATAATTATTTTAAATATTGATGCATAGGTATGTGTGCAATACCAATGGTACGTTTGTCAGTCGAGGTTGACTCTCCCTTCGATGAATTCCAGTAGTCGAAGAGTATGCTTGGGTGCAGAGCTTCAGCATGAGACAGACAGTATTCTTATGATGGACGAATCTATACTTTGTGGTGTGTCAATAGTTGTTGAGATGTTTACAACTTTTTGGCTCGGAAAATTACTTGTTAATAAAAGGAAGAACAAGGAAGAGAGTTGATTTTCTACTTTTATAGACTATTATTTCTACGATCAAATCACACTTGTTTTAGTAAATTTTATTTTATATTAATATATTTCTGAGTAGTTTCTAGTAACCCAATTTTATTCGTGTGCCCATCACGTCTATTGTGCTCATAATTCAATTAAACATGACAAACTAACTATTTTTTTTTGTCCTATTTTAATAATCGCATCAACCTTATTGTGCAATAAATAATAATAAGGCAGTTAATTAAAACTTTGGGTGATTTCCTAATAAGAATAAAGCAATAAAACTTTAATGTTGGACTGCAGGAAGATTTTAAAAGATAATTAATTGAACAGACTTTAATTGTTACATTAAGGACATTTGCAGAAATGATTCACTGATATTCAGTCTGGAAAGTAAATCTATAATGAGCTAACCGTAATATTTTGATTGTAAGAAAATCTTTTCTGCCAATGCTATTTTTATGCCACCACAGTCAAAGTCGTCAAGCTGATATTTCTTGTTGCAATACTTTTGCAACTTGAATGACTTGCCAAAATACGAGTTTGTTCGATTTTCGTTGCACTTTCTGCTGCAAGTCTGGTGGAAAACATAGTGATTTTTATAGTACCAACCAAAAGAAAAGTTACCAAAAATCGTGTATTCGTGTTTATTTATATTCTTATTCAGTTTTAAGTTGCTTGATATAGTGATAGTTTCACGGTATTTATTTTGCTGGATTGGCAGCCCTCACCGTTGAAACCGCAACTGCAATGGAATTGCCAGCTATAAAACGATTTGCATGACATATTGCTTGCAAGTCTCATGCTAAAAATTAACTTGCAGCAGCAAACTTCCAAAAGTATTGCAGACTCTAATGCGGCCTGAACTATTATAGGATATCTTCCTGCAATACAACATAGATTAGATTAGATTATACTGGAGCTGGTCGTCCGACCTTGTCCACCGCAACCTTTTCAGATCTATTGTGGAGACTCCGTTTGATTAGAGTGTCTTGTCTAGCCCTGCCTTTTTTATTAGACTCATTAGCTTTGACAATGGCTCCTGCATATAGTTGGATGCATTTGGCTTTTCTTCGCCTAAACATAGGAATCTTAGTCTTGTCAGGCCTTCACATTGGCATAAGACATGGACTGGCGTTTCCTCTTCCTCTTCACAGAATCTGCATAGGGTTGCTTCTTCTGTTCGGTTAATGATGTTCATGTGCCTTCGTAGTCGGCAATGTCCTGTTAGTAGACCTACTATGATTCTTACTGTCGGCCTTTTTTGGCTTAGTAGATTTGCTGTGAATTTGGCTAATGATCCTTTAATGAACTGTTTAGCCTGTCTCATTCCTGGTTGATTAGTCCACCATGAATTGGATTGGTCTTCCAGCCATTGTTTAATGGCTGCATTCTTTAATGCTTTCGCACAGCCCCCAAACGGTTCAGGGCCTATAATGGCCATGTTCGAGCCTTTACGGGCCAATTCGTCGGCCTTCTCATTGCCCTGGTGACCTTCGTGGCCTGGTACCCATGCCAAGGTCACTTTATTATGACTACTTAGCTCTGTTAGATCTGTTATGCAGTTCTCCACTAGTCTTGATTTGACTTCTGGGGAGCCGATTGCCTTACAACATAAGTATGCTAAAGAAAAAATGCGATAACAGAAACAATTATTCATAGATACAGGGTGTTATTGAAATGGAGTATTATATTTAAATGTATGAATATTTAGGTATCTTAGAGGAACAATATCTACTTTTTTTAAGAGAAGTAATTAAATGGTTTGCCGTTATTAACAGTCGAGCTGCGAAATGATTACTTGGTCAGCAAGAGTTTACAATTGGTCAGTAGAAACAAACATGTCTAGAAGCAGTGTACTTTAGAGGTCCCAGGGCACTGTCAATTTATGTAACTTCCTTGTGTTTTCTTTTGCCGAATACAGAAGGAAATCGGCTACAAAAGGTGTAGCGGGGGCGGGTTTCCACTTGTTTTCCCAACTAGCCATTTTGGCTGACCGATTACATTTTTCTGTTCGAAAAATAAGAATATTTTGCTAACCAGTTAAATGATACTCATTTTTAACTGGAATTTATAAAATAAGGGGTAAATACCCTTAAAATCATACCACATGTTTCGCGTGCCATTGATAATCACGTGTTTAGTTGGAGAGCGTTGCAAAATGCAGGATTGTTTATAAATCCATCAGTTGTGCCCACGACTTTCATATTATGGTGAATTGTTTCGCTTATTTATGATTATTTGTTTCCTGAAATTTATTTTCATATCAGAATTTTCGGGTTTAAATTTCCATACCACCCTGTTTTGTAGTTTTAATACTGGTAACATGTACATTGCCATAATTTTTTAATTAATTTTAACGATTTTTAAGTAATTGGAATATCCCTGATAGTATTTCTTATAAATACATTTTTGAATTATTGAAAATAAAATTTAATTAGACTGATTAATGACTGATTAATTTTAAGGAAAAAGTTATTGTTCATAAAAGTTTTACATAATCTAAAATCTTAAATGCGATCGTTAGATATTTTTTTTTTAGTTACATACGAGGTTTCTCAAAAAATATGAAATTGGCTCAAGAGTAAAGGAACTTTTTTTTACAATGTGAAAAATTGCTATAAAAAAAGTTGAAGCATTTTAAAAGTATTTTAAAATATCAAATTATAATTATTCATCTACCATGAAAAATCAGGTTCAGTTATTTTTTTCGAAAATCATCTTTACAACAACAATGAAAATTTAACTGTACACTTTTCAGCACTGACAAGAAATGTTTGACAGTGAAAGTCAAAAGGCTTTAGAAATTATAAAATATGTAAACTGGTTGCCATTGATAGTAAAGAGAGACGGTGACAATAGGGGGTCCGTGAAGTGGAATATCAGTAATTTGTTTTTTCGTGGAGTTTAGGTCCCCCTCTACAACTTTTATATTTGATGAAATACCGTAGATCGTTGCTGAGAGGCGCTGTACCACTTTAGATTGTAAATTCTCAATAAATTCAAAATTATATCGAGCCATGTCTGAAAATGAATTTACAGCATCTGCGTGGCCCCAAAGTCACGGGAAACACATTTTCTGACAAGTCAACCCTTGCATACACTTTTCCGAGCGTGTCAAAGAAAAAATGAATGGAAAAATTATAAAGTCTCAAGTGACATGGGTCCAAGTGGGCTTAATCGATTTGTATTCACATGGAGATGACTCGTAAACAATTTTCTGATAAAAATAATATTGCGAAAGATATTACTCCAGTCCCACTTTCTCTCTGTCATACCTTCCGGTATATCTGCGTAATATTGTCAGAATTCCGCCTAGCTACGTGCGATTCTTCTGAAATTTTTTTGCGACAATATTTGGGTGTCAAGGAATGTAGTGTGACAATTTTCTGACATGTCACGATTGTTTTCTGAATTTCCTCCAAGTAGATTTAAAAAAAATTCCAATAATGAAATGGCGTGACCTGGAACGACAAAATTTTTTTCACATAATCTTTAACATGTAATATTCCATTCTAGAAGGTTACAACTTCAAATTCGCTTTTTACTTTTTTTAAATTTTCATATTTTCTTGACACGCTCGGAAAAGTATATGCAAGGATTGACTAGTCAGAAAATGTGTTTCCCGTGACTTTGGGGTGACGCAGATGCTGTAAATTCATTTTCAGACATGGCTCGATATAATTTTGAATTTATTGAGAATTTCCTATCTAAAGCGGTACAGCGCCTCTTAGCCTACGCTCTACGGCATTTCATCAAATATAAAAGTTGTAGAGGGGGACCTAAACTCCACGAAAAACTAAATTATTGATATTCCACTTCACGGACAAACCCGTCGCTCTAACTATGAGGACAAGGAGAAGAATGTTGTAGAATTTCCAAAAATTTCATTGCGCAAAAGAAAGTAATTACATTTTCATTATAGATGAATGTAATTGCATTTAAATGTGGTTAGTTTTCTAATCTGATCAACTTTTTCTTATAACAATTTTCAATATTGTCAGAAAAGGTACTTTAATCCTGAGCCAAATTCATAATTTTTGATAAACCTCGTATATGATTGAAAAAAATTAATGCCTGATGGTTGTATTTTAGGTCATAGACAATGTAGGACTTTTTTCTTAAAATTAATAATAAAAAAGTATGTACCTACTTTTCTCAACATGCGAAAAAAATATCGATTATGGCCTTAGAATATCGAAATGAATTACAGTTCTTATAACTACGGTATATAGGGGAGACTCGGGATG
This sequence comes from Barypeithes pellucidus, assembly GCA_963991005.1. NCBI lineage: Eukaryota > Metazoa > Arthropoda > Insecta > Coleoptera > Curculionidae > Barypeithes > Barypeithes pellucidus. The sequence continues at coordinate 34,629,127 of OZ022556.1, forward strand.
GTTCAACCGCTTGATATTTAAAAGTTTATATTTTGGATACAAATTTCATATTTGAAAATTTTGTTATTTGACTATATAGCTAAATGTTTTATACACCTGATTTTTATATAAAATGAGAAAAAAAAACCTTAAACATTATTTTAGTAAAGCTTATCTGAAGAAGTTACATTTGGTTGTATGTCCCCCAGACCCGGGGTAGATTCACCCTCAGCGTGGCGTACAATGAACCGGAGTAAGAATAAATCAAATTATGAACCCATTTCATTATTATTAGCATACAAAAAGTATAAAATATAAGGGATTGAAACAATAAACTAGAAATACATAGTAATAAAGAAATCACAGGAATTTTCCCGACTAATTTATATTTAACGAACATTCCACCCTTTAAAATTAAATTTAAATTTATAAATTGAAGAAGTTCTAGCTGTGCGAGAATTTTATGGCGTCGGCAAAATCGTCATAATATCATCTCTCTCTACGTTTGAAATATCGGCAATATTTGGAAAAGCAAAAGGGTTCGAATTGTTTTTAGGCCTTAAAAATGTTATTTCATGTCGTTAAACGTCTTGGACAAAACCTGACCTATGTAATACATAATGGATGTTTTTGTTGAAAACTTAGTTAAAAACGAAATCGTTTGCGTTATCAAGAAATTCTTATTCCCTGAATATTGGAAATTCCTCCAGGAATGAATAGCTATCAGAATCAATAAGTTCAACTAAAGATGCGTCGCTGCTATTGATTTCAGGAATGACTTTTACGTTTAGTTGAATTTGATTTTTGTGATGAAGCCCTTCTTTGTTTTTCTTGTTGCTTTTTCTCTATTTCTTCCTCGACCGGCGTTGACGTATCAATTTTCGATTTCGATTGCCTTTTATATTATATATTATATATTTATATTTTTCCTTTGGTAATGGCATTATGGTTTCCAATAAAATTTTTTTTTTCTCTCTTTTCATACCATTGGCTTCAGTATTTATAGCTGCAATTTTGAAGGATGATGAGTCTCCAGGCTTAGAAGTTGGTAAACTGTAAGCTTCAGAATTTATAGTGAATGTTTTTCCTTGGTTATCTTCTTGTAAAGTTTTTCTTAAGAATTTTCATTCCATCTAAATAAAAAAATATACTATTTTATTTTATCATAATAAATATGATATTTATTAATTATTTAATTTTGATAAAAAAAGGAAATTAGCAGCACGGTTGAATCTGCCCCAGATGAAATGGTTGAATCTACCCCATATGTATATATTTTATTTAAAATATCAAAGTATCTAAATGTGATTTTTATAGATCATGTTTATGTCGTATTTAGTCAGCTTAGGCCTTGACTATTTAACTATATCCGCCATATAACGATATGTCTAGGCATTAAGGAATAATATTTTAAAGACTAGGGAGTAATATCTTACCTTTAATATCTAAAATTTAAGTAGAAAGAAGCGAGAAATTAAAAATCTCTTTGAGATAAAGGCACTGTGGTTGAATCATCCGCAGTCCCCCTACACTGTATATATTTTGTAGCATTTTATAATATATTTACATTACAAATGCGGTATTATTATACTCACTAACGGGGAATATCAAGTGCTGTGATATGCCATATCGCACGTGTAATCTAGAACATTAAATTTGTTTTACGACCATTTAAATAAAAAACAATATTTAACTTGAACTTGAACAAAATTAAATATTCGAATACATATAACTCCGGTTCTAAAAAAGTATATATTTGCGTTTTTTTTACCAAAATGTTAATGATTTAATTCTCTATTGTATAGAGCTGCAGTCCCGAATCTAGGGGGCAAGCCGGTGCCCATGCCCCGGGCGGCTACTTCAGAGGGCGGCAAATGCAAGTGTGGTAGTTAAAGCACCCCGGGGCGTCGTTCCCGATTATATTAATTGATTAGAAACTTTTATCAGTGCTATTCATAACATCGCCCAAATTGCGGATTCGTTAAAAATGTAATACAGAGTATCCCAAAATTAATAGTACACAGTAATACTGCAGATTCTTTGGTTAAAAATATTGCGATTTAACCAAACTTTACTTAGTTCAAAAGTTAATAATACACAGTGTCCAAGTGAAAATGGTATTTTTTTATTTCCTAACCTAATTACTTACTTTTTAACTAATATTTTAGCATACAATTTTTGGTTGGGGGGTTTTTAGGGACGACAAACTTGAATTTGTTAATTATTTAATTTTTGTGTAGATTATATAGGGCGCACGCTACAACACTCTGGGTTCATAGCAACTAAGTACTAAAAAATAAAACTCCTTGCGCTTTAGTGTATTTATGATTTTATTTAAAATATCAATGTTCTAGTAACTTTTACCTAAAAATGGTGAGTTTTCGATATTTTTGCATTTATAGTGCCCAGTGCGCTTTTAAAAATATTACAACAATTATTGTCAAAAACAGATCTTTTCTTGAGAGTTTATTTATGTAGCAATAACATTTTTATTTCACTTATAAATATTTTCATTACTTGTTTTTTAATTTCTTTGTAGTCTGGACTTTTTTAGAACATTTTAAATATTAATAAATTACTAATATTTTAAAAATATACGTTAAGCTAGAACTCCTGTTGTAATATGAATTATTTGTAGCTAAATTATATTACCTAAAATGTAATAATTAATAATATCTAACAGAATAATGTATTACGTATTTTATTATTTTAAAAAGCGCACTGAACACTAGCCATATTTTTTTAAAAAATAAATGCAAAAATCTCGAAAGTAGTTACTCGGGTTTGTCGGCGACATTGACAAGGTACACCTACCATTCTTGTGTAAAAGTGATGAGAAAATTGATATTTTTAATAGGGACATAAATACACTAAAGCGCAAGAAAGTTGCACTTGGTTTAACGCCAAGCGATCGCCCTTTACAATCTATGGTATTTAAACAACATAATTTATAAAATTTGGAATTATTTCGGAAACGCCTGGAAGTATCTTATGTTTAGATTCATAGTATCTTTAGACGTCTTGCTATAAAACGCACTGTGGTTGAAAACATAATTTACTCTTACTTTACTCCCCACAATCGTTGATTCACCCGATACAATAAGATGAAATAATGTCTTTAATATCTTTATTGGATAGGTCATCATCAAAATGTTAACCACACATAGAAGAAATAAAAACAAACGAACAGAGTAAGACCTCAGAAATAAAAGCAGGCTTTAGCTAGGACAGGCTCAAAATTTTCTAGCTACGGGCCTGCTATTATACCTTATTAATACCAATTCAATTTATTTACCTTTTTTGACAAAAAATAATTGCATATGTTCCAGTTAACGCCATCTAGCGGCGACAGCAAAACTCAAGGATAAAGAAACAAAAGCACAGTTGCTAAATGTGTTAAAATTGGCTATGCCAATAGTTTATTTGTAAAAAAAGTTGAATTCACCACCCACCCCCACACTTTATTTTACTACTAAAAAACCCGAAAAATTATTTAATTTTTTTTTGTTAACAACCGAGTTGATTTTCTTTTTCTATGGGAATATTGAAATAACTCTATCTCACTTAATTTATATTGTTACAGGGTAAACCATGGCGAACGGACGGGACAAAGCTGTGGGGTTTCTATCAAGAAACTTACTTACCATATTAACAGTTGTTGGTGTGTTTGGTGGTACTGCAGTGGGACTCCTTCTTCGAGCTGTATCGGACACATGGACCAATCGAGAAGTAATGTATCTTGCCTTTCCCGGCGAATTGTTCTTAAGGATGCTTAAAGCACTCATTATTCCTTTACTTATGTCTTCGGTTATTTCTGCCATTGGATCCTTAGATTTATCATTATCCAAGAAAATTGCACTAAGGTAAGTCCTAATGGGATAATATTCATAATGATAATTTTTATCTAATATGAATTTGAAGAGGCAAAGAAAATCATTGTCTGCGCCGCTAGTTGTGGTGGCTCCATTAGCCATTAGCCTCCATTTTGTACCTCGTGTTCATGCCATGAAGGGTATTTTTTGTTTTCTACTTTTAAAAAATATTTTTAAAGTATTCCCAAAAATTAAATTCCAAATGTAAAAGGATTTAACACTTCCTACTTCTATTTTTTTATTTTTTCTTAATTTATTAATCAAGGTTTTTCGCTTAAATTTAATTTAAATTTTCTTCCCATGCATATTTTTACACTGAAGATGGGGCTATTTACCTTCGAAACATGTATGGAATCAAAATGTAAACACTATTAAAATAGTGTAGCAGACTATGAGTTTCTTTGCCTCTTAATAATGATTTTTTTGGCTAGAGAAAATTTGGGTTTAAGAACCCAAACAAAACCGAACAAACCCGAATGGTTTCTTAAAATTCTTGACATCATCAGATTAATCTCATTACTTAAAGCGGATAAGATTTTTTTTAAATGCTGGTTCCATATTTTTTTAGAAAATAGGAATTCCGCTTGCTCTGTATATTAGTAGGTTCAAAAGATTTAATTTCTAGTTACTTGCTGTTATTACAGAATAAAAAAAAACAAAGACAAAGATGTCCCTTCACTGAAAATAGGCATTGAACAATTTTTGCGTTTTATTTTTAATAAAACTTCATTAGTTTATCTGTACAGGGGTCATGGAAATGGCCTGTGATATTTACATGGCTGACTCTTTGGGTGTCCTAGAGAAAGTCTACAAACTCCGTTTTTTCAATCGAACGTCTAAACATTTAGGTAAAAATCCCTCTATTTCCCAAGTGTTGCCGCACCATACACTCTTGTTTTTAGTTAATAAATGTATGTAGATCAGTAAACGAGTAGTGGTGCCAGATCACAACGCGGGGCTCGACCTCGACCCTTGGAGAGCGTTGGTAAAATGTGAAGCGTCACAGTACGTTTTGATATGCGAAAGGGACATGTCGTTTTGTCGTATGACTGAAAGGATGAAGAAGTGTATACATTATTTATATACAAATGATAACACCGCCCAACATTTACTGACGTCTATTGAGACTTACCCTACCGTATTAGATTGTTGACATCTCTCGCCAGGGTCTACGACCTGGTTCTTCGGGTATGACATAAAGTGGCTTATTTCGCTTATTAATTCAATGCCGAGTTTGAATAGTTCAGGTAATACATCAATCACTAGCAACTTGATTGTTGACAATGACAAGACGAAATAGAGTGTCAGTGACAATATTTTCATTATTCGTTAAGCTGGATTCATAGCAGCCATAACGTAAGCCGTAAGATGTACGTAATCATCACCAAATTTTCTGTTTTTTAAATGGGTTTTTAGCTAATATTAAGCATAGCATTGCTTCCGCAATTATAACGATGTCTTAATCGCTTGTAATCATATTTTAAAGTTATAAATAAACAAATATGTGTCATATGAGAGACAACAACCATAACCTACAAATTCACAACCTACAAATTCTTAACGAAACTATGAACGGGTATGTCCTTACTGCTTACGTCTTACGTCTTATAAACTACGGCTTAAGTTACATCAACTTTACGTTAATTTTTGGCAATACCGTTAGAGAAATTATTCGCTGGTTTTTGCTCTATTGTCGGAACTATGAGCGTATCATGGTTTTGTCATCACTTTTAATTGAATAGCTTAGGATTGGCTCACCAAAATGTTTTTAAGCTCGGCTCATGGGTTTACCATGGCGGCCTCTTCAAGAAGTTATAATGCAGTTTTTCTATGCAATGTACGGGGAAGTCAGCCACCTCAAAAATTACATGGCATTTCCTATGTTCAACTCAACGAGCTGATATAAAAGAAGTGCAATGTTCAAATCGAGGCCGTGTCGAGGTTATGAATTTTTTCGCCTCAAGTAGTCCTTTGCGAACGACCGATTATTTTTACCCCCCATTGCTGTATCATGCCCCTCCCAATAGTCATCATCAGTAAGATGTATCGGATGAGAACAAGTATCACAAAATATGTTTCTTAGGACTCACACTCCTTGGATTTGGAAAAGTTCCCACAACGGGTCGTGGAAACAATTCTCACTTTCTTCATTCAATTCAGAAATAAATTTACCCGTACAGGAATTAAACTGCAAAGTTAATTTTCTCGACTAAGGTTGATAATGTTGATAATTGTACTTGAAGTGCTCTGATGATATATATCTGATATACAATACTCTGATGATACCCTGTACTGACGAGCACAAAAGAGTTCGAAACCGGTCTGTAGATGGTGACATCCTATCAATGGTGAAGGCTTCCTTTTCTCGGTAACACCATTCAATCTGAATTAGTATTTTAAAGTTCTACTGTGTAGATGAAAATACGCCCTTATTGTATAAGGTATCATCGGGTGGTTAGGAAATAATTTTTCCACACATTGGTATTTGAAGTTAATTTGTGACAATACTGCTTCTCTGCCCTCGCGATGCCGCTCTAAGGATTAAATTAATTATGTTTTTCAATTTGCAGGTCAATACTTTTTTACGCAACAACAACGATATGTGCGGTAATATTGGGTATCGTCCTCGTGATTGTGATACGACCAGGAGTGGGTACTGCTGCTTGGAAACCAGCAGATGAAGACGATTCCGGCAGGGTACTTACTAGACACGTACTCACCCAGGATACCCTTCTCGATCTAATAAGGTAATGTTTGTTTATTCGATAGTTAGGTATTAAGCAGTTCCAATTTCGTCTCGTGCTCACAGTGACGTAACAGGGAGAGTCAGTTTTAAATTTCTTATGGAGATTTATATTGCTGTTACCGTTTTTAATTCTCTTTTAAAGGTTTTACGCATTTAATAGTATATGAAATGAACGTTTATTATCATGGTATTTATATATTAATGGATCATAAAAATTTAACATACATTACAGCTAAAATATCATTAAAATAAGACAAAATACCGCCAAACTTTTAAAACATCCATTGAAAACATACAGGACGTGGTCGAGCTGCTCGTCGTCGCTTGGCGTCAGTGACGTCATGGGGAGAGCTAAGCCACGCCTCCCTCTGCCTGAAATCTTACCTGGTCTCCTTGTATCATGGGCTTTAATGTATAACTATAATTATAAATAACTTTTGATTTTTATATAACACCCATTAGGTATTTCACTAAATTTAGTTCATTTGTTTCTAATTCAGAAAAACGCAGACTTATAATTTAACCTGCGCCATCAAACTTCCAAAGTGTAAACATACCTTCAAAGTGAAAAGTAACTACTTCTTCAGATATCATAGACTATTATTTCATTTTTATCTTTACTATTATACAGGGTGTTAAAAATTCGATGTTCACCAATGGGATCTCATAAACGGTAAGAGATACAGCAAAGAAGATAATGTAAAGTAAATTTTACACTGTCATTGTCACTTTTCGTCTTCTATAAAGCAGTGTTCTTAAATTTCGTATCCGATGTGTCATTCAGATGCCATCGTCAGATTTTTTTTTAAATACAGACGTGTATTCCTTTATTGCATTTATGTAAACGTAATAACCGATGAAATCTAAATACAAACTTATTTTTATTGAATAAACGTTTCTACTCCAGAAAACATCTTCAGTAATATTTAAAAAAAATTTTTTTATTATAATAATAATAAATTTATTTATTCGTGACCCCAAAAAAGTGAATATGGTTCACTGGTACCGGGGCCTACTTTTTAAATATTACATAGTTATCACAATCATACATTATAACATACTATTATTCTAAAAAATTACAAATTTAAATTGATTGCAAATAAGCCTTTAGCTTATGGCAAAATCTCTTCATTGTCTTTACATCAAGAATTTGTATAGGAATCGAGTTATATGTTTTTATACTCCTGAATAAGGGCGAATCCTGAGCTTTTAGTGTCCGAGAGTATTCATTTCTGAAATTTGTGGCATTTCGTACATTACAGTGGTGATAGGTTTTTACTTCTTTTATTGTTGAATTATTAGATTTAAGTTTTTTGTTGGTTATGGAATATACAAGATGGCCAATTAGTGCGACAAAGCTCAATATCTCTTTTACCGCTAGGGATAGCGGAAAAGTTTTTTCACTAAAGTTATTAAGCATTAAGAGGTGCAGCTTTTAAAATTATTTTCGACCATACAGGGTGCTCCAAAAGGGCGGTGTGATAAAAATTTCATATTTTTTAAATGGGACACTATGTATATTTTTACATATTTGAATTCACCGTAAAATTATGTACATAAATCCAATAAAGTCAACAAATCTTTTTATTATTACTTTTTCCATTATTTTTGAAAATGTACTTAAGACAGAGATTGGTCTATAATTATTAATTCTTTTTGCGGTCCTTTTTTAAATATAGGTGAAATTTTTGCACATTTTAGTTCCTCAGGAATCTCGCCACTTTCTAAAGTATGATTTATAAGGTTAACAATGATTTCACCAATAAGATCAAACAGACAGAGTATATCCTGTTTTGTGATACGGTCTTCCCCTGGTGAACAATTATTTTTCAATCCTTTTACAATATTTTGAATTTCGACAATATCTGTGGGGTTAAAGAATATTGTCTCTGCTGTTTCCTCCTCTTTGAATTGGTCTGTTACCACATTATGTATTTTGGACGATAGTTTTTTTCCTACTTCAAAGAAGTATTTATTGAATTCATGTGCTATGTCCTGATCATCTTCTAACTGTTTTCCTTTTGAACTTTCTATGTGTCTTATTTTGTTTCGTTTTGTTTTACTTTTAGAACATAAATCATTTAAAATATTCCAGATATTTTTTGTGTCCTTAGCAGCTTCATCTAATCTTTGCTCTGTCCATTGCTTTTTTAATCTTTTCCTCATATTATTCACATCATTTTTTGACTTTTTGAATTCCTTCTCCGTTTCTTTATTTCTTATTCTTTTCCATTGTATGTATAGCGTGTCTCTGTCTTTCACTTTCATTATAAATTTTGTTGTAACCCAGTAATTATTATTATTTATTTTTATATTATATTCTTTGGTGCATTGTTTCTTTGTCTCATTTATTATTGTTGCTAGTTCACTGAAAGACACGATATTTTTATGCGACCTTGTTCATTAAAAACGTTTCATTTGGTGCCTCGTGAATAAATTTTAGGACATTTTCTCAAGATAATACACTGGATTTTTTGTTGGTATCCTCTTAACCTTTCCTTTAAATACACGCATAATTTGTGAAAATTACATAGGTATATTAATATTCTTATTTACCATTAAAGTCTTCTTTATCATCGAATATTTAGCTCACAGAGAGCTCGGGGAAAATTTTTCAGATAGATCATTAAAGTACCCCAACAGCACAGTTTCGTTAATGTTTTCTATAGCATTTTCCGACATCCACTTCAAATATTGGTCATATTCTTTGTCGTATGAGTCTCTGGATTTTCTTGGTAACAGGATTTGCGTTGCCTATTCAGCCTTTGTTTCAATTTCGTCGGGAATTTCAAAACTTTGTTCCATTATTGATTTTTGACTTTGACATATTAAACATTTAATACTTATCTCCCTAGCAACAAAAACGAAGGCTATAATAATGTCAAGGTAATGTCACAGGTAAAAATAAAAAATTTTAAATTCAAATTAAATTAAAAAAATATTTTAAATCAAATTAAATTAAAAAAAATATTTATTATTTTAAACGAACTGGTATGACATAAAAGTTTACTAATAGATATATTCCCTCGGGAGACTTACGAACCCTCGGGCCAGAGGCCCTCTGCTTACTTAGTACCCTTGATACATAAATAACTATAAATTAAAAATATTATGGCGGAAATTAAATAATTAACCGATATTATATTTTTTCAACAATTCCTTCACTCTTATTTTGTTTGCGAATAAAGATAGATATAGATAGGCAGATATAAATTATAGGAAGGAAAGTAAAATTCACAGTCTGCTCCACTAATTTAAGAAATGTTCATGTTAAAATTAAAAATTTGTATTCACGGTTGGCAAATGAATGTAATACCCCCAATATTTCCATAACCCCGTATATTTTCAAAAAACGCGCGAACACGTCGATTTCATTTTTCACTGTTACAAATTGCGATACGATTTAGTATTATACGGGACTACTTAAAAAGGCACACATCAACTTCACTTTTTTAATACGCCAAATAAATAAATCTCCAGAAATAAATAAATGTCACTGAAATTAAAATGGCATTAGTTAAGTAAGTGAAATACTATGGATTGTTACCAAGTTGTTAAGGTAATCATTTTATTCCCTATTAATTAATTCCATGAACATTGCCGTCTTGAATAGATTGTGATATGTCAATTGTGAAGATCGAAATAGAGGGTATGTTGCATGAAAAATATTCAGAATTTCAAGTAGAATTCAAAAACTGAGTAAAACTTATGGTATTCCATTTAAAAAACCAAAGTTGACGTATGCCCGACTTTTTGAGCAATCCTGTATAATAATAAAAATTCTCAAAATTTGTAAAAGTGGAAAATTTGTAAAAGTGGAAAATTTGTAAAAGTGAAAAAAAAACTGATGGGTCCGAGCGTTTTTCGATATATACAATAATATACATGGCTATGAAAATATTGGGGGCGTCCCATTCCTCTTGCCAACCATGTAGGTATAATTAAATTTCTCTATTTATTGAAATTATACAAATGAATACTATGGAATTATCTTTGGTCTATAAAGTCAGTACTTGTCGGCATCTGTACTTCATCAGTTATTTTTGAAAACATAATCACCAAATCTTATCTCGTTACAATACTTATACTTATTGGTAAGTTAACCTTTTTGCTAACAAACTAAAGTGAACCGGATAAAACAATGGTTATCAGGTCTTCACTGGAACAATTCGAATACTTAGGTCAATAAACATGGCACAAACAAGTTATGGCAAATACAGTATAAATAAAATTATTTTCCGTTTCCGCTTTCTTTTCACATAAAGCTAAATAATGGTGAAATCATAATTGGAAATAAAATAATCAATTTACTGAGTTCATTAAAATAATAAAACTTCCCATTAATTGAAGATTTTATTTTTCTACACAATCTCCACACAGTAACTGTTGATCAGCATAATAGGCATCAATTTGCTTTTATAGTTGGTTATTGTCTTGGAGCTTAATTTGTTATACTACCTCTGGGAGGCCTTTCCATAAGGATGAAGTCCTCCAGATGAAAGAATTCTGGACTATATATGGATGGGCGGCGGTGGTTTATTGTGAATTTCTGCTATCCATCGCTTCAGGTGGAATTTGTTTATCAGGTGGTAACATCATATAAATATGTACGGAAAACCTATTTCTTATTATATAAGATATCTTCAGTTAGGGTTAGGAAATAATTTTTTCATATTTATCTTACCACCTGGGCGGCGTTCGGTGAATGGAGCTATGTTCTAAGATTTAAGTCATCATAATTAACCTTAAATGTGTATGATGCCTGCATTCTGCGGGTATAGCAAACATACTGACTAGAGACTATGTCTCGAACAATGAATACCGCAGAAAGACTCAAAATAACCCAAAGAGCGGTGGAGCGCTCCATGTTGGGATGCAGGACCCATCCAAATGGACAAACCAAATAATACAGTGCCAACCCAGAACCACAAAAAGGAAAACGGGAAGACCACTAAAGCATTGGCGAGATGACATTCAGGCGATAGCAGAGAAAAATTGGACAACTCTAGACAGGAAAAGATGGAAACTATTGGACGAGGCTTACATTCAACACAGACTAAAGAAGAAGACAACCGTATAAGCAAAGCAAAGCAATCTTCTGTGCTTTTACGATATGTAGCCCATGTGGCTTCCTGCTCAGATTGTTTGGGACTGCTAAGGGATTATCTTCTAATGGTCAGGTACGTACTGACAAGAAGGAAGAGTTTGAAACCTGTCTGCAGATGGTGACATCCTACTAGGAATGTGCGATACTCGCAAATGTGCCGGTATTTGTGGATCGATATGTATTGACTTGGAAGTACCGATACATTTAACTGATATAGGACATAGAATATCAAAAATGAGCAAGAATATTTTTGAAATTGATTTGGAGATAATTTCTGAAAAGCGACAGGCTATTGCTACTCAGTGGCGGCTCGTGTACGAAAATATAGAGGAAGAGCCAAACTCGTCCAATTTTCCAATCCAATATTTCTCTATTCAATAAAATAATTAATAATTAATTAAAAAATAAGTTACAATAATAGTTAAATAATATATAAAATGAAACTAAAATTTACTTTGTTATTTGTCACTATATTAAAAGGGTTTGGCGTTACGGCCGTTTCGTAGTATAACGACATCTTCAAGACCCCAAACTAATCGTATATAATATACTTAGATAGTACTAAAAATAAAAAATATAACATGGAATAATAGATAATATTTGACATAATAGTATAATAAACTTAAATTAGGGACAAACGGGTCAATATTCATAGAATCTAAGAATGCACGTGCAGATGGGATTTTTTCAATAATTTTAATAGAGGGGAATTTCTGAAATCTAATTCTGTGTTTAAGAGGTTAATATTACTGTCTTTTTATGTTTATAAATTTTAATCTTTTCTAGTAAATTTAATTTATGGTCTTTTTGCTCAGGGTGTAAGATTTGTAGGATTCTTATATCTGGAAATGTGTGGTTTGTATTTAGAAAGTGATTCGCAAAATTAGATGATCTTTTATTAAGTCTATAGCAAGCATTATGTTCTTTAAATCTCCTTCTAATATAGTGACAAATAACAAAGTAAATTTTAGTTTCATTTTATATATTTAAAATGTATTGTCACAAAGTAACGGACGAGTCAATCAATTCTGTTGAATAATTAAATATCTCACGTAAAGCAAAAATATTCTTAAATACATATCAGACTATCGTTAAGCGTCAATATAATTTATGCCCAAGGCCAGGAAGTGATACTTCCTCAACTCCCTCTAGCTGCCACTGTTTTTACTACAACTTAATTACCCAATTATCATTCAATACAAGAGAAATATAAATCAGTTTTATATAGTTTTAGTTTAAATATACAACACGAACGATTTGTGTTTATAATTATTTTGTTGCCTGTCAAAAAAACATATTTTGAGCATGATCTTGCTTGGAAAATAGTTGAATGTACAAATTTTTATTTTAAAATTATCGTATATGAAATTATGTGCCAAAAAGCACATACTCGTTTACACGATAGGTACTGGGTAAAAACTTGGTGTATCGTATCGTATTGTAAAATGCCGGGATAAAATATCGAATATCGATATAAAAAATCCGGTATTTTTTATACACAAAAATATCGATCGTACCGCACATTCCTAAATCCTACTAATAGAAAATATTTTTTCCTTAATAGTACCATATATACCATATATATTTATAGTAATATATATACCAATAGTTAACACGAACATCAATTCAGTCCACCAGCACTTGCAATCTTCCAAGCCTCACGTGCTCGCACTCACCGAGACAAAGGTCAGATCGTCAACAAACACCGTCAGCTATTTATACTCTGGATACGATTTTCATTTCCGATTCCGACGCAACTTCGGCGTATGTCTTTTTATTCGAGATGATCTCTGCTGCCAACGAGAACCTATACTTGAACCGAAAGACTTTGATGTAATGTGGTTTAAAATATCAACGCCGAAAATCACCAAGTTTATCTGCTGCCTTTACCGTCCACCAAGTGATACCCATTACAGAGACCTTTTCTCATCACTAGCCAATACAATCGACTTTTTGCAAACCAACCATCCAAATGCCGAGATTGCTATCTTTGGCGACTTTAACGTCCACAATGTCAACTGGCTTAAATATTCAAATATAGACGATGAGCAAGGCCGCGAGGCCGAATCCTTGGCGATCAGTTCTGGTCTAACTCAACTCGTAGAAGAACCAACGAGGATTCCAGACCGAGCTGGAGATTTTGCTTGTCTTTTGGATCTTTTCTTAACGTCAAATCCTGATCTATATACAGTCACCGTACAGCCTCCGTTAGGATCTTCCGATCACAAACTTATTTCAACTCTAAGCGAACTACCAATTAATTCTGCACAACCTCCTAAACCTCGCAGGATATGGCATTACAGATCGGCCAAGTGGGAAGACCTGAAAGACCATTTTCGCACTTTTCCTTGGATGAGCGTATGCTTCTCTTCTGATGATCCATCCGTCTGTGCTGGGGAGGTCTCCGACGTCATTCTAACGAGCATGGAAGCATTTATCCCCTCCTCCCAAAAACGCCCTTCCAACGGCAAGCCCTGGTTTAGCAAGGATTCTGAGTGTGCTGTCAGATCAAAAAATCTGGCTTACCGACAGTGGCGTCAAAACCCTACCACTGAGAATCGTACCATCTTTGTTACCGCCCGAAACCAATGTAAGCTAACAATAGATCAAAGCAAAGAAGCCCATAACGTGAGGATCAAAAACAAACTTCTTGACAGTCCAAACGGATCAAGGTCAGTCGCTAAGGCCGTCAGCCAAAATTTCACAAAATCAAGTATTCCACCTCTAACACGTCCCGATGGTACAATAGCATCCACAGCCGGAGACAAGGCAAACTTACTTGCTGAACTATTTTCTTCGCATTCCACTGTAGATTTTCAGGGAAGAACACCACCCGACATTCCTGCAGTTCAATCCGAAATGACCGAAATCGTGTTCCGTCAGCGTCCCGTCAAACGAATCCTGAAAGGACTCGACGTCAAAAAAGCTACTGGTCCAGACGAAATTCCTATTATAGTTCTCAAGAGATGCGCCGACGAACTAACACCAGTATTTTGTAGACTTTTCAACTTATCCTACAAAAATGGAATATTTCCATCTTGCGGAAGCCTATTCCAAAGAAAGGTAAGAGAACCCTGCCTAACAACTATCGACCAGTCGCATTGCTTTCAGTTATATCAAAAGTAATGGAGGAAGCTATTAACCAACATCTTCTAAAGTACCTGGAAGGCTTCAACATTATCAGCGATGATCAATATGGTTTTCGGAAGTCCAGATCAACTGGAGATCTTCTAGCCTATGTCACCCATATTTGGAACAACGCAATCGAACATCATGGGGAGTCTCGGGCTGTTGCACTGGATATTTCTAAAGCTTTTGATCGTGTTTGGCATGAGGGGCTTCTAAGTAAACTGCGATCCTATGGTATGCCCAGTCGATTCTGTGTATGGTTGTCTAGCTTTCTTAAGGACCGCTCTCTGCAAGTGGCGATTGACGGATTTCTCTCAGACACCTTCACCATCAATGCCGGTGTTCCTCAAGGGTCCATATTGTCTCCCACTCTCTTCTTACTCTACATTAACGACCTTCTAGTGAAAACGAAAAACCCGATAGTTAGTTTTGCTGATGATAGCACACTTTTATCATCTTTCTCTTTGAATGCACAAACATCGGCTGCCGACGCACATCTTCGCCGACAGCACGAAGTATCACGCCTCAACAAAGACCTGGAAGAAATTTTGGCTTGGGGTGACAGTAACCAAGTCGAATTTAACGCTAAAAAAACCCAGACAGCAGTTTTCTCTAAAAAGGTTAACATTACAGAACCGGATATAGTCATGGACGGACACGCAATCCCACTGGCTTCATCTATTAGTTTGCTGGGCGTCAATCTGGGAGGAAATATGTCTTGGCATAACCACGTTGTGGCAATCGCCAAGATAGCTCTCAGAAGCTTGGTGTACTCTTCCGAACCAGAAAGTTGTACACACCTCAACAACTTTTGACACTATACAAAGCCCAGATTCGACCATCACTAGAGTACTGCTCTCATGTCTGGAGCTCTGCACCCAAACATACTCTTCGTCTACTGGATTCCATCGAAAGGAGGGCCATTCGTCTGATTGGAGACCACGAGCTGACGAAGAACCTCGACAGCCTAGAACATCGAAGGCAAGTTGGTGATTTGACTCTCTTTTACAGATATTTCCATGGAAAGTGCTCGGCTGACCTTGCCCTCTTAATTCCGCCCAGAGCGGCGAATATCAGAAATACACGACGAACCACTGCCGCCCATCCATATGTGGTTAAGCTTAGTACTCCTCGAACTTCATTATTTAAGAACTCTTTCATCTGGAGGACTTCATCATTGTGGAACGATCTTCCCGAGGTCGTTTTTCCCAACGAATATAACCTCCAACGATTCAAAACCAACGTGAATCGCTTTTTACGCACACGCACCACTCCCAGAGTGCCCTAAAGGATTTTTCCTATAGTGCTTGTGTTTGATCATAAAAAAAAAAAAAAAAAAAAAAGTACCATTCTTAATATTTTGATATCTAACTGTGTTATGCAAAATACGACAAGTTTAGCTTATAATTCAGCGCTCGACGGGGCCCATCGGAGAATAGCTGTTTAGCATTAATCGTTTTTTGCATTTGCATTGCATAAAGTATCTTCATGCGGTTAGGAAATAATTTTTCTATATGTATATTGATACTTATTACCGTGTTTTTATATAACATATTTTAATAATACATTTGGAAAAGCTTCCAAATATATTAAGGTAGGTAGATATTTTTCATTGTATGGTAAAGTTGATGGAAATGAAAGATATATATCTTTAGTTCCTAACCAAAGGCTTAAAAAAACTTGTATTCCCACTAATAATACAGTCTATAGCCTTTAAAACCCACGCAACATGAAATAAATCACAAATGGGTTACAAAATGTAAAAGTTAAAATTATAATCTAAAAAAAAGTTATTTACAAAATTTTCAAAAGCGACGTCTAGCTGCATTCAACCAGTTTTACCTAACTTGAACCCACGGGTAAGATAAAAGAATACTTAATTTAATAGACGAAAGTTATAAAAGAAAGTAATTTAATTGTCAAGATAGATTTATTTGTGAAAGAGTTAAATATATAAAAAGGTGGCTTAAGTTTGAAGCATTCAGACATAATCGTTTGATATAATAATGTCAAGAAAGTATTAAAGTTGTATTAAAATTATTTACTTTAACTTATAGAAAGATGTCGGAAATTATACAGGGTGTACGGTAAGCATCTCTTAATTTCTCGGGAGTATATGGAGGAGGTCAAAATAAACTTAATTTGTCATAAAAAAAATTCCCTAAAGTGTCCCCTAACGGAGATACAAAACCCCAAAAGGATACCCAGCTATTTACTTTTTTGGCACTAACCTTTGCACCGCTAGGTATCATTTATTGAGATAATAATATTTTATAGAAGCCATAAAGAGTCATTAAACCGATTAAACCATACAACAGTAGATATTTTACATCATTAGGGAAGTCAGGAAAAGTTGGTTGGTTGTTTAAAGGCCCGAACTTCTATCAGTGCAGCCTACCGGCTTATTGTGTACCCAGATCTTATTAGAAGATTCCTTCCATGAGGTCCAGTAACCTTCTACCAAGTTTGTCATGTAAGAGGTTGTCACCACGTTGTATGTTCCCGAAGATATTTTGTCTTCTACGAGACAGCGCTACGCAGTGGTATATTATGTGTGAGGCGGTTTCATCCTCTTCGCCGCAGTCTGCATTCAATGGATCCGTTGTTCATACCTATCCGTTGAATGTATTTTCGCAGATGACAGTGGCCTGTTAGCAGACCCATCATCTGTTTCAGCTGGGGCCGCGTCAGGGTTAGCATCCCATTCGATAGTCAGGAAAGAACTTACACCACACTTGTTGGGCCTAAATTTTTGATCGGTGTCATTTGACAGAGCTGAAAACTTCATTTATTGAATACTTTTGTCATTCCTCTTTAAGAAATTAAGAGCCCAACGAGTGTGGTGGCAAGTCCGCTCCTGACTTTCCTGACGATGTAAAACATCTACTGTAGTATGGTTTAATGAAATAGCCATTTTATCATTTTTTTGCTTATTTGACCCAAAAATTGTGGATATAGAATTTGTTCGCTATTATACTATACAGTTATATCTATGCCTTAAAGCATATGATTTAAAATAAACATAAATTAAAAATGTGTAAATTACTTAGTGTCGTCCTGTAGTTTATGTGAATCTCATGCCAACCTATAAACGTAAAATAACCAGGATCACATTAATGTCACATGGCGGCCACGGTCATGCGAGTTCTCTCAAAAAACGTGCTATAATATTAAAGTTATATAAAGTTTTCTTATAGAGCTAGTTTATGTCAAACTCATATTAACCATAAATTTAAAATTACCAGGATCACATTAATGTTACATGGTGGCATGGCGGACACGGTCTTGTGAGTGGTCTCAAAATTTAGACTATAATATTAAAGTAATATAAAGTTTTCTTATATAGGTATTGGTTTTATAAGTAAGGTTAGCTCCTGATTTTTCTGTTGGATACACTAACTACTTCAATAAATAGTTTTTATCGACTATTTAGTCTATTATATTGAGCTGTTAAAGGGGTGTAGTGTGATTTAATATGCATTTTTTATTGTTAATGTTAAATCTAAAAAAATTAATTGATTTATCCTCTTGTATTTCTTCTAAAGTACCTATACTTATATTGAGATGTAAATTATTAATAAAGTTTTAAATTTTTATTGTAACCCCATAATTTATTATTTGCCTAATTTTTAAAAGTGGGTTAATTTTAAATTACGTCATGTGTGATAGCAAAAGTGAATACGAACTGCAGGACATGCCTTGTTGATGCAGGAAATTTTGATATGGATGTTAATAGTGTCATGTCACTTAGTTTCCGGCGCAGTCCCAATACTAGAGTAATCCTATAAATATACATGGTAATTCGAAAAATATATTTAATTTTAAAAAGCCAAGCATTTTATTTAGCGTTTTTCGCGTTTTTTCTTACATAGTTTTAAAGAAAACTTGGATTTTTTACTAAATAAAAAAATCTATTTAATATTGTTTCGTTAATTTGTTGGGATTTGTTCGTCGTACGCTGCGAGTATATTTTTCACATGGTAAGTGACAGCGTCATACATTTTCTTTAGCATTTCACTGTTTTTCAACGCCGTCATAGCCAACTATGACTAACTGAGCTTAAGATCAGCAGCAAAATCGCTATATAAAAATATTCAATTGGTAATATTTCGAAAACTACAAATTTTCGGAATAGATAACCTTATACAAACTTACCCTTATTTTTAATGCTAAATAGAAAATAATTATAAAACTTGGGTTTCCATTTAAAAAAGTAGATTTTTGCAGTTCATTCAATTTCATTTATAGTCTTATTTTTTGAAAACCCTGTATATGCTATTAACTATTGAAAATATTTCCGATTGAGAATATAAAATGAAAATGCTAAAACATTTAATTCAGGAAATACATTTGCTCGAATTGAAATTAAATACGTAATCGGCCGGAAATTGTCAATAGCACGTTTTATTGAGAAACAAAAGCCTAATTTATAATTCCATCTGCCTACTTATTTCACATTATATTTTATGCATGCCTAATTTTTGCAAATTAATTGGATCTGTGTTATGGCAAATAAAGGTCCAACGACGTTTCCTAAATTACTTAAATAATTTTAAAATTGATGATATTCTGAGATAGGTATTCATGAGGAAGTTCTATTGCTCCGGTATTCGTTTTGCTCCTTAGACAGCCTTAGACCGTTGGCCAACTTAAATTTTTATACAGTGTGACACATAAGATCGGTAATAGCTTTGCGAGTGGTCCTCAGCAATGAATATTGTGACCAAATCGTTGATATCTTCTTTGTCTTGGCATTTTCATTGAAATAAGCTAGTAGCGCTGACTCAGAACCAGGATTTTGAACTTTGTTTCCCGTATACCATTCTTTGAAACAGTTATATGCCTTGTCATATCTCGGGCGGCTTTTAGTTGGCAGAAGATCTTCTTCTACTATTTTTGCTGCTTCTCGAATTTCTGGTGGAGTAGCAGCAAAATCAATTTCCTGCTGTTAAATATATATTATTTAGTGATATGGAAACCATATCCAAAAAATTATATTTGCCATCTTGATGTGTATTATTACC
Source organism: Barypeithes pellucidus (assembly GCA_963991005.1). Lineage (NCBI taxonomy): Eukaryota > Metazoa > Arthropoda > Insecta > Coleoptera > Curculionidae > Barypeithes > Barypeithes pellucidus. The sequence continues at coordinate 34,648,984 of OZ022556.1, forward strand.
TAAGTTATTTTACCACCTGCGGTTATTTGAAATTTCCGTCTGTTTTCCAATGGAAAAGTCAAAATGACATTTATCTTTTATTAATAATTTTAATTCAAAATAACCAGAAATGTATGTTAGATGTGGTTGTAAATAAAATAGTATACGAACCTTGGTGAAAAGTTTCATTACTGTCTCGAGATTTATATTATATTAGATTAGAACTACCGACTCTCGCGACAGGAAAGAAACACTTTCCACCTCGGTACGTAATATACTATTACATTCGTTGGTGATGTCGGCGACGTTGTCAGTTGCCAGAGTCAGGCATTGTGACATGTATCATTTAAAATTTACTGGTGACTTCTAGCGAGGTATACTTTAGGGATTTAAAATACCGTGTTAATAAAATAAATTTTATTAATTTAACCTTGCCAAGATAAGATTGTTTATAGTGTAGTGCAGCATTTAAATTTAAATTTCTTCATAATTACCAGCGATAAAAATTGGTGGTTACTATGGCGGATGAAAGCAGTGGCAAGGAAGATGATGAGCGAAGAAAAACGCAAAAAAGAACTGCAGAAGGCCCAAAAACACGAAGTTTTTCGGTAGGCTCTAGGCATGATATTGAAGTGGACATAAATAAGGTTATCGGCGTACCGAGCAAGAAAAGTGTAAACAAACTAATAAAAACGAACACTGATAAGAAACCTGCAAATGCAAAACGAATAGGTGATATACAAGGTACGTTCAATAATAAACAGAATGAAACTACAGATGATCCGTTTAAACCAAAAACGCCTATAATTACCCGTACTCCACCAAAACAAGTTACAAATATAATTGAAAATGAAAATGGAAAAAGAATTCGATCAGACACTACTCCAGAATTAGAGAAATATATTAAAAGGCCTTGTGACAGAGACAATTTAGAAGAGATTCAAAATAACTTTACTGAAGATAAAGCACAAACAGAAAATAAAGATAATACAGATGAACCAAAATCCTTTACTACAGGAAGATTAATGTTTGAAGTGTTCTCAGCTCTGGATGAAATCCAAGACACAGCGGACAAACCTGAAGGACACTCTTTATTAAAGCAAGAACAGCTAAATCTTAGAAAATCAACAAATACCATTCACAAATGTCTAACGCAGTTAATACACAAGATTGGAACGCTGGAACAACAAAATCTACATTTAATATACAAAGGAAACATTGGTAATAAAAAGCAAATGCAAGGACTGGACACACAAGAAAATACGGTAAGGCCAACATATGCAACAGTTAGTTCTTTACCCATAAAAAACACAGATGGAATAAAAAAGCCAGAGAAAGAAACATGGACAACGCCAAAAATAAACAAGAAACTAGAAACAATTGTCACAATAGAAAATATTACTGAAGCAAAGAAAGCCAATGAACAACTTAAAAAGGAAATATCGCCTGAAGCAACTGACGGAGGTTTCAAGAGTATTCGTCATCTTAGAAATGGAGGTTTGGTTCTGGAAAGCCATACCAAGGAACAACAAGAGAAACTAAGAGCAGCACTTAAAGATAAATATCATATTCAAATTAAAGATATACAAGACAGTAATCCAATGTTCCTAGTTTCAGGTATAGAAAAAGGAATACCCAATGATGAATTTTTAACTGAAATTGTCAGATTAAATAAAGAAATTGAAGTTGAATTGGGATACAAAGTCAAGGATAAAATCAGTGTTGTTGCAAAAAAACAATGTAGAAATCCAGATAAGGAGAATTGGATTTTGCAGGCACCTCCCGAGATTTCTAAATGGTTTCTGAAAAAAGAGAAGGTAAACTTTGACCTTCTGAAAGTATATGTAGAGGAATACATTAATCTGGCTATGTGTTTTAAATGCTCAGGTTTTGGACATGTGGCTAAATATTGCAAGGAAAGGCAATGTTGCCACAAGTGTGGTGAAGAACATCCCAGTAAAGATTGTGACAAGGAAGTGTTCAAATGTCCAAACTGCACGAAAATGAAATACGAGCAAGAACTAAACCACCATAGTGCACGGGATACAAAATGTCCAGTTTACCGAAGGAAACTTAGGCTATACCAAAATAATATTAATTATTCAGAATCTTTTTTATAAAAAAACCCCAAGAAAATAGTCGTGTCATATTAAATGTAAATACAGATAATCTGGAAAACAAAAAGAGTCAAAGCAACCGATTATCAATTGTACATCAGAATCTGCAGTCTATAGGAAATTCTGTGGATCTTATAGAGGACTTCTTAAGAGGGCAAACTGACTGTAGTGTATTCTGTGTGACGGAGCATTGGAAAACACACGACCAACTAAGAAATTTTGGAATCGAGGGATTTACATTAGCAAGTAGCTTCTGTAGAGAAATGGAAAACAGGCATGGTGGCAGTGCGCTATATGTTAAAAAAGGTATCCAATATCAATCCAGACTAGACATTAATAACATAAGTGAGGAATCAAACATTGAATGCTGCGGCTGTGAAATAAAACTGAAAGAAAAAAATATCGTAATAGTATCACTGTATCGGCCTCCAAGTGGTGACTTTGAAATGTTTTTAAATAAAATGGAGGAACTGTTGTTAATTTGTGTCAATAAGCCTGCTAATATAATTTTCATTTGCGGAGATTTTAATTTAAACTTTTTATCGAACTCAAAAATTAAAATGGACTTAATTTCAGTCATAAACTCATTTAACATTGTTCATACAATTTTTGAAAATACCAGGATTGTTGGCACAAGTGCAACATGTATTGATAATATACTTACTAATTTTGAAGGTAAAATGACTACCCAGATACTACACCCGTGTATTTCAGATCATACCGCACAAAAGTTAGTAGCAGATTTTGAAGTGAATAACCAAACTTTTGTTAAAAAAAGAATGTTTAATGAGAACAATAAAACTAAATTCAGAGATGCTCTTAAAACTGTAGACTGGCAAATACTTTATAATATTGATAGACAACTAGTTGATGATCAGTGGGCAGCGTTTATGAGGATATTCTTGTGTAAATTTAATGAAAGCTTTCCGCTTCGAAAGCTTCCCTCTAGAAATGTAAACAAACCAAAGTATTTGCGGAATGATCCAGAGATAAGAGAGTGTAAAAAAGAACTAGATATATTGTATGTACTGAAAAATGTAAATAATAATTGTAAGTATTTATACACAGAAAAAAAGAAAAGTTATGAACATCTATTAAGGGAATGTAAGAAAAAACAAATATCTGATAGGTTAAGAAATTCAGACAATAAAAGTAAATCCGCTTGGGCAATAGTCAATGAAATTAAAGGGAAACCACATTTTAATGAAATTAACATTGAGGGTGATAAACAAACTATTGCCAACGCGTTTAATGCATTTCTAGTTAACATCGCCCCAAAATTATTGGCTGAATTAGAAACCTTACCCTTCAGTGCAAATATCGAAAATAACCCCGTAAATATTGAAGTAGAATTGGCTGATGAACAGGAAATATTTGAAATAGTAAAAAAATTAAAAAATAAGTTTAGCTGTGGATATGATGAGATATCTAATAATATAATAAAATATGTAATATCGGAAATATTAAAGCCTCTCTTGTACATAGTTAACAATTCGATATATTTTGGAATATTTCCTGATCGGCTGAAGCAAGCATTGGTAGTACCTGTTTTTAAGAAGGGTGATGAAACGAGCATCGAAAATTATCGTCCAATTAGTTTACTTCCGTCCTTTTCCAAGATATTTGAGCGAGTAATGTGCAATCGAATCATTAAATTTATGACGGATAATAATATATTAAACAATAATCAACATGGGTATATTCAAGGAAAATCAACGCAAACGGCACTATTTGAATTTACGACAAGTATCTTGGAAACACTGGAAAATGGTGATATCCCTTTGGGCCTATTCCTCGATCTTTCAAAGGCATATGACACTCTAAACTATGAAATACTCTTCAAGAAAGTAGACCTTTATGGCATAAGAGGACCAGCCTTAGAATGGATAAAATCATACTTATCAAGAAGAGAGCAAAGGGTTGTAATAGGTAAAGGTAGTAACAAAGTGTTTTCAACGAGTGAAAGTATTACTATAGGAGTACCACAAGGAAGTGTAATAGGTCCATTACTATTTGTGTTATATGTAAATAATATTGATGAATTATATGGAATACAACAAATGTGTAAAATCATAAATTATGCAGATGATACTAATATTTTACTAGCATACAGAGACTCTCTTGAAAGTATCCAATTATTTATGATAGAAGTAAACAGGTGGTTTGTTAAAAATAAATTAATTTTAAATAACTCGAAGACAGGTATTACTCTATTCAAGACTAGCCGATCAATAGTAGATGAACCGGAAACTGTAAATATAAACAACTGTGATATTAGGCTGAACGAAAGCAATAAGTTTTTGGGCATGTTTTTAGATAATAAGTTATCCTATGAAACTCATGTTCAATATGTTGTAAATAAACTAAATGCAGTGTCCTATACCCTAAGAATTTTAAGTAGATATGTAAATTTGGAAACTAGAAGAGTCATGTATTATTCTAATTTTGAATCTAGAATTAGATATGGAATATTGATGTATGGGAGTTGCAGGGACGTATTGAGGGTCTTTGTCTGTCAAAAGAGAGCAATAAGGATAATTCTTAATATGGCTCCAAAAGAAACATGTAGAGGTAAATTTAAACAGCAAGGACTCTTGACCGTTTTTGGAATTTACATACAGGAATGCATATTGTTCTTTTTTAAATATAGACACATTTTTAAAGATAGTGAAGCGCAACAAAAATATTCCACTCGAACATATAATTACACCTACCCTAAACATAGATTGGCTTTGTATGAAAAGGGTGCCTATTACCAGTGCATTAAATTTTACAATACTCTACCAAATTATATAAAGGAAATTACAAATTTAAAAAAGTTGAAAAAATCAATATTTAGGTTAATTGTAGACATAGAGCCATATACAGTTGATGAATACTATAGATATTTAAATAGAAACATTTAGAAGTAATTCAGTGTCATCTATGATGTAATTTACTTTCTTTTCTTTTGACACTATTTTATTGTATGCTTGCGTACTTTTAAAATAAAGAGTTTATTTATTATTAAATCCCTATTTTCAGGGAAAAAAGTGGTACTTTAAATCCCTAGGGATTTAAAGTAAAAAAGTAAAAAGACTTTTTTGGTTTGTAGCCCTCATTTTGTCGTTTCAAAAAAGCGGTTAGTTTGCAGAATTTGCTAATGTCGACGCCCATGTCTATTGCAATTGTGGCCTTTATCATCGAATATACACTCCACAGTGACGATGCTTTAAGCTTTTTTTGACTTTTCTAAGAAATATGCTAATAGTACCTTTTCTTCTGTAAATTCTTCTACGTTCCGTTCTTTGCACCATTTGATAAACTCAGATAACTGTTTTTTATATTGTTCTCCAGATTTTCTTGGTAATAATTGGCCTACAGCCTCTTGAGCTGCCTTTTCGATTTGTTCCATCGCAATAAACGTCTTTCAGTGGATGTAGCGTGTTTGACTAATATTTATCGAGTGACTTTTGTTTTACTTAGTTACTTGTCATAACTTGTCATTTGGTCGTTGATATGGTAACATCAGCCGCTTCGATGATGGCATTTAATTTTTTTAACGTTTTACCTATCCTAAAGTACATAAAACAGTATATACACCTCAGGACCAGAGTGTTTTTAAATCCCTTGACAAATTAAACTTTTTGTCTCGGGATTTAAAATACCACTTTAGTCCCTAGGTGTATAATGTACTATTTATAATTATACCTTACTTCTTTCATCATCTTTTCCAAATTTTACTCCTCAACCTGACAAGCAAAACTGACATAAATCGCTGTCAAATCACAAATCGCTTCTTAAATTCGTTGGAATGGCGTCCAGATTTGTGAAATTAATTTTCTTTACTGGATTCAGACGATGATTACTACTTGCTTACACATCGATGGGCTCTCCTGAATGTGACCCTTGATTTACTGGGGTCCCGCTGCGTTCCCAACATTATTTTTTCATCAAAACATACTTTCAATTATTCAAGAAATCTGAAAAACATAAAAAGTACATGGTAATTATACCTTACTTCTTTCATCATCTTTTCCAAATTTTACTCCTCAACCTGACAAGCAAAACTGACATAAATCGCTGTCAAATCACAAATCGCTTCTTAAATTCGTTGGAATGGCGTCCAGATTTGTGAAATTAATTTTCTTTACTGGATTCAGACGATGATTACTACTTGCTTACACATCGATGGGCTCTCCTGAATGTGACCCTTGATTTACTGGGGTCCCGCTGCGTTCCCAACATTATTTTTTCATCAAAACATACTTTCAATTATTCAAGAAATCTGAAAAACATAAAAAGTACATGGTAAGAGAGAATCAAAACACTGTGTCAATATCTGACGAACGATAGGTCTGACAACGTCGCAGATATCACCAACGAATGTAAAACCATGTTTTACCCCTACGTTTACAATTTGAAGCATTTTCATACAGGAACTTACGAGAAAAATGGCCGTTGCCGAACTTCTGTGCCGCATATCACATCAAGTCTCAAAAACATTTCAAAATGTACAGGATGGTCACAAATCAAGATTCATTGGGAAATAATTCAACCATTAACCATTCTTATTTTAAATGGAACACCCTGTGTATTTTTATTTAATTTGATGACAAATTAGATATTCTTTATAATTAATATTTACTGTTCGATACCTATATAAAAGCGTTTCCTCAAAAAATCAAATTTATTCCGAAAATACTATTTTTTCAAGAGTGCTATGGAAACAATTGTACAAGTACTGTATGCGGAGGGAATTTGATTGATTGCGAGGCGGCACGAGATGTGGAGTCATGTTTAACGTCAAAGAAAATACCCTTTAAAATACCCACTACTTTGAACCTGCGTATCGTTATGCGACGGTATGAAAAATAGCGCGACAATATAGCGGTACGCGAATACCGTCTCACCTCTACAGCATACACACGATCGCACTTACTCGCGAGCTTCTCTATTTTCAGGTGCGAAGCCATGCTTGACCGTGTGTATGGCCATTTAGAACACGTCAATATCTGTAAATATTCCCCTACTTATCGATTTGGCAACACGATTTAATTAGCGTCCTCCTTAGCCATAAAATTGTTCCGTTTGAGTATCCATATCTGACGTTAAAATTTCTTTTCATCGAATCACTTTTAAATTGTTAAAATTAAATATGTTATTTTGAATTGTGTATTCATTAAATTTGTTAATTGATTTACTGAAACTTTGAAATGATGTAAAGTAAAATTTAAAAAAAAAATAAGAATAAATAAAACTCGATAATATAGTATCATTATTCATAATGTTAGGGATAATATTAAATGATAATAGTATCCCCGATACTAAATTACGGATACTAGAATTAAATTTTGCAGTGAATTTACAAATATGTGAAATAAAATCTCGGTAGGATGTGTATTATTGTACTTAGGATCAAGCAATATTAGTTCAACGAATATAACTCTAGGAAATTCGTGTTTGGTCGGTTATGATACTTAACCTTCTATCCAGACATATACAGGGTTGAACTTAATTTGTTCGAGTTTGTTCGGGTTTGTCGGGAAATATTTATTATTTTTTTTCAAATCAATCGACATTTAGTTAACCATAATTCTGTAACCGGCAGACCTAACCAAAAATTTGTAGGTATTTATACGTGCAACCATTTATACATACTGACCATACTATATTGAATTTCAATATCACTCCAGTCCGTTCCACCCCATTTAGGTCGAGTTGTAGACGGCTGTATTAAACCAAATTTAATAGAACCTGGGTTAATAGATAAGGTTGCTTATATAAAATATACTGTTGTCAAATTAAACACCCTTTCTGCTTCACTGTATTTTAAATAAGGAAGAAGAGCTACCTGCCCAATTTGTCCTGAGCTGGATTTAACCATAGTTTAACCATCCTTAGTTTAGATAAAGATGGCTATGGTTTAACCCAGTTTCATCTTACAGCTCAACCTGTATGTGAATATGATTTATTGATGCCGCTTTGGAACAGGACCTGTTCTTTTCGAAACAGGTTCTTATGTGAACCAGGTTTGGTCGATAGGTTTTGCTGGAACAGTCTGTTTCGCTCTTCGCTGGAGCCGTCTGGTTCGCTGAACCAGTGTGCTTCGCTGGAACAACCTGTTCCACCGGAGCTGCCGAAAGAACCTGTTCCAACGGAGGAGAAGCAGATAGCAGCGAAATGCGATAAGGAATGAATTGCACGATGTTGTCGATGTTTAATCAGGTTGCACCGGTTATTTAAACCCAACCATCCATAGAATACATGCAGCTAAAAAAATACGGATCCCTTATTTTAGTGGTCCACTTCTATGCCACGTTCCATTTGTTCACAATTATACCGTACACGGCTGCGTTCCATAGAAAATGCGTTCTGATGCTTCTAATTCAAAGAAATAGTTACTATTTATTTCAATTACTACTGTAGTACCTATATGAGGAAATAGTTTAAAATAAAAATATTAATTTTGGAGATTAAAGATCTTCTGTTTTTTTCAGAAATGTTTTTCCACCCAACTTGGTTCAAGCTTGCTTCGGTCAGGTAAGATTTTACTTTTTCATTTATTAGGAACAAAAGCTAATACACGGTAGCCAAAGCTGGGTAGTAATTCAAATAAACTTATTGAAAAAAAGGAAGAGCCCAGTGTAAATACAATTATCCACCTCAATTTTCCTACAGGGTGTTTTGAAATTAAGACAAAAAATAACACTTTGATTTACTCCGGTATATAAAATAACTAAGGAAAAACACAATAAATGGATCTACAAACTGAAAACAAAATCATGAAAATCGAATAAAATATAAAAAAGTTATAAAATATCAAACTGGACCAAAATTTCAGGGTTTGTTCGGGTTTGTTTGTAATTTTGTGCCGGCGAGTGTATATCAAGTTTTATCAATTCTGCGATTAACTGCGTTCGAGCATTAGTTACTTTTCAATTAGGTTTTGGCAACGTATTTGACAATATGTGAATTGTCAACGTTAAAAACTAAGATCATATAGACTATCGTAATTACATATATCTACATCTTTCAGAAATAAACATTCGATTGCGTAGAGAGGCACAAAAAATTGTTTCAAACTCAGAATCACCTTAATTCCACCAAAAATTAAATCCGATTTATGACAGGCAAAAATTTTTAATTTCACCACAGCTGTCAAAGCACAATTTTTTTTATATAAAAGCAAACACAATTTAGAGACGTATTAGGGATAGAATTAATAATCGTTTAAACTCTCTTTTTATTACGACGCTTTAAAGCTCTTTTGCATTATCCCATATCGTGAAAATGGCGACTGGCGAGAAATGCAGCACGTGTCAAATTAACACAAGTGCAATTGAAAATTGTAACGTAATTTGGATGAAAATTACACTCATACATTAAGCTAGAGGTGTTGTTTTCGATTGATTACATCGAAAACAACCCCTCTAGCTATCGAAAACAACCCGCCAAGTTTTTATTGTTTATTGACAAAGATAATGACACTTTTTGACGTTTAAAAAATAAATCTTATTTTCCAGCTACAAACTCAAATATTAAATATTATTACAATTGCGTTATTAATAATTACTAATTTTTTTAGTTCTTTATTTAAAAGTTGTAATATAAAGTTGTTTTAACCATTATTCGAGTAATTTTCTCCCTAAATTACACTCATGCATAAAAATTCTCAGATAATTTTTAGGCACTAGTGTAATTACCTCCAAAAAATAGGACGTGCCCTAATTTTCGTAGAATTGTATAACTCAATACAATTTATGGCACAATTTAATATATGAAACTATACTATTTAAATTGTAGAAGAAATTGTACAATTTCTTGGACAAGAAATGGGATAATATAAAACAGCTATTACTTTAAAATACCAATGAATAATAACAACATCACAAATGCTATTGACAGAACGAGGAATGATATATCTATCGAACCGCATATATTTCAAAAGCGTCTGCAAGGGATTATATCGTTGCCATGAGAACCTTTAAGGCCGTATTAGACTAGGCAATTTTTTCTCTTGCGCCGGCAATTATAATGGCACGTATTCATGCGCAGTAAACCGTTTTCGATCAGCTGGAGCATTGTCAACGGTCAGAACAGCAGTGGGTACTGTCGAAATCCCTAAAATATCCCCAGAATTAGAGATGTGCAAACCTGTTCGTTTTGATTACCAGTTAAAGCAGCTACTGCTATTTGCAAATAGAGGTGCAAAAAGTTGCTGAATTAGCAGTCCATAAGTTTAATAAAGAATGTAATCTGCTAATTTAAGTACCAGTGGGTTTAAATGGCCATTACCTGTTCATACCTGGTTCGGCCAAATAATAAACAGTTAAAAATAACAGAATAATCCAATTGCGCCGGCAAGGGCAATTAAAATGGCGCCTGCCCCATTTCTGGTAATGAGAGACAGCTGATCGGGAACAGTGTACTGCGCATGAATCCGTGTCATTTTAATTGTCAGAAGAGTAGAATTTCTGACTGTAGTACGGAGAACGGTGTACTGCGCCTGAATCCTTGAATTATAATTGCCATTGCTGGCGCCATAAAAATTCCCAAGTGTAATACGGCCTTAAGTAATGCGCGTTAGTTTTTGAAAACTTTTTTGGCCTACATTTATAGACGTTTATTAGCTTAAATTATTTTAAAGCCGATATTTTTTCCATTGAGATTGAGTTAAAAATTCCCACATATTTATATTGGTAATAGGTAAATTCTTCAAAAGCAATTATTCGAATGGGACAATTCTTTGAATGTTATTCAAATTATCAGTGATTTCACGGTGCCTAACTAATTTTCAAATGAGTAAATATTGTATGCAAGTGGAACAACCAATTAAAACTTATACAGTTCGTCCATAAAGTCTGCAACCAATTGAATTAAGGGATTTGTATTTTTTAAACGCTCAGACACGTCAATTAGTATTTTTACTTGCGCATTCTATAAGGTAAAACATTGGTATATGGGTGTCCTCAGTGGGAGATATGACTTTATCTGAGATTATTTTAAATGGAACACCCAGTATATTATATTAATTTCGAATTTTATGATAAAAGCTTTTTGTATGACCAACTACGGGGTTAGGCAAATGTTCCGGAAGGGCTTAATTACAGGGACACCAGAAGTGATATCGTATCCGGGTTTTCGACAATCGAGAGGACTACAATTTTACTATTTGGCAGTGTATCCTATACGTCACTAACGTCACCCCCCTGACAGTTGATGCAATATTATTATGTCAATAAGGATCACCCCGTATTTAATTAGATTTATTATTAGTTATAGATTAAATTTTCACTGCAAGTTGTATGTTTAAGTTTGTTCTTCATTTAATGTAAAATATTTGTTTCAGTCACAAACATACTTATACGAACCTAGTATATACCAGTTATATAAGAAAGGAAACGAAAGTCTCCTAAGAGAAATTGTAGGCAATTCGTCACTAAGTTCAGAAATGAAGAGCGCTATTTTTGATTCGCTTTCAACTATAGACAATAAACGACTTCTAAATGAAACGGTTGTTAAGCAGCTTATGACTATTAAGTACAACTCGACGCATTGTAAGTATTAATAAGTGCTATTTATTAGATATCAAAAATTATTTTCAGAATGCGTTACAACGTTGCTCAAGTTCTAAAAATCCATCATGGGATTTTTGATCCACATGTAGGTAATATACAGGGTGTTCCCTAATGATGTGCTAATATTTCAGGGTGTGATTTCTTAGGTCATTTTCTAAAAAAAAGTTCATATGAACATAATGTCCGCAACGGCTTAAATTCTTTGCTACAGGGTGTTGAATTTTTATTTTTTAAATGGTTATTTTTTAATATCTCCGAAAGTACTTTAGATATTATTTTCAATTTTGGTAGGTGTTAATTGGATATAGAACCACAAATTGTAGTTAGAAAATTAATTCAATTGTTCCACCAGTGGCGTCCCTGCAAACATGTCCCCTGATATTTTTTATAAGAAATATGGTACGGCACTGACATTTTTCCATGTGATTAGTTTTTGTGATTAGCCTGGTCAATTCTACATGAAAATTGTCTCTTGAGTTTCTCTCTTCAGACATACCGTTCTTGATTAAAACAATTAAATTCAAATTGCTTCAATTAGCAGTATTTTCGAATAATTTTTGAACACATACTAGTTATCCTGGAATAAATGACGTTTTTTCAAACATCATTTTTCAAAGAATACTTGTTGACATACAATAAGTTCTTGGTGTTCAAAACCATCTCATAATACTTTACTTCTTGACATAAAGTAAGATGTTGGTGTTCAAAACCATCTCATAAGTATTATTTCTTCGATTTTTAGCGTTTTATCGAATTTATTTTATTTCAGTGTAATTGTTCATGACTATTTACATGCGGTTTATCCTAATCGTTGGATAGGTCCCGAAGGACCGCAGCGAATCCTCGTGTGAAACAATAAGGAATACGGTGGGAATATTTGAACGAGTAGGCAATTCGCTGCGAAGACGGGCGGAAGCATGCCTTTTAAGTGAAGGAAACAATTTTTATGAGACAAAATTTATCATTAATTATTTTATCAATGTTAATAATAATGAGTTTCAATATGAATTGAGTGGTTTTAATCAAGGACGGTGCGTCTGACGAGATAAACTCAAGAGACCGTTTTCATGTAGAATTGACCAGGCTAATCAGAAAAAATAGCCACATGGAAAAATGTCAGTGGCGTACCATCTTTTTTGTAAAAAATATCAGAGGACATGCTTCTAGGGACGCCACTGGTGGAACAATTGAATAACTTTTCGAACTAAAATGTGTGGTTCTATATCCTATTAACACATACCAGAATTTAAAATAATATCTAAAGCACTTTCGGAGATTTAAAAAATAAAAATTCATCGCCTTGTAGCAAGAAATTCAAGCCGTTGCGGACATATGTTCATATGAACTTTTCTTTATAAAATGACCTAAGAAATCATACCCTGAAATATTAGCACGTCATTAAGGAACACCCTGTATAAGTCCCTTCTTCTTTTTAGCTTTGCAAGCTATGGACAATAATGTTAATTCGATTTTAATCCGGTAGCCTCGCACCAGCATGAAATTGTAAATTAAGCTTCATATTATTTAGAATGAGGAACCGTTTATTCGAATTATGAGAAACAGTAAAACTGCGTTAAACTTGCCACATTTCCACTATATGACATGTTTCTAACAAAATATACAATAATAAAGGATTATTACAGGTATAAATAATGGTATAGCGGTAACGATATTAATACTAAGTCAGTATAATGATTAAAATATATGATAATTGCTGGTTTATTTTTACAAGTACCTAATTGTGGATTAGTGGAATAAATTTAACAAAGCAGAATTGTTGAGGTAAAATGTTAGCTTAAGTTTATTTATTACCATGGATTTTAATACATTAAGTTTTATGTCGGTATTTTCAGTATGGAAATTTTTAAAAGTCGGATCAAAATTATGTTGATTTGCTTCTAAATCGTTGAAATAAATAGAATCTGTTTTATCTTCGATAAATCCACCCAAGCAAGAAATTGCCTATTTAAATATTTCATTTTTGTCACCTTGACATTGTTAAAAAATGTGTATCATTTTTTACAGCGATTATTTTACTAGAGTTTATTACACTGGCAACATGGCATAGCAAAAAGCCTGGTGCAAAACTCTTATCTACATCTACTTGGACAAAACCAACATGAAGTTTTTTCAGCGGGAAAATTTCCATACATGTCAGATAAAAACAATTACATTAGTTTGACAAATGTCGGCCAGGCTTCAAAAAGGAAAAATGAGCAATTTTGTTGTATTTTCTTGCTGAATATTATTCGAGAGAAAATTTTGTATTTTATTCGTGAAATTCCTAAACAACAAACTTTTATACCGATCTCTTATGATATTATACAAGATACGCCAACGAAGCGGGGACGGTCGATTAAATCATTATCGAAGAACTTATAAAAAATACTAAAACAGCTTGAGGTATGGGATTGAAAGTGGCACGTTTTAAAAATATTTTGTAATATACAGGGTTTGTTCGGGTTTATTCTACAGTGTGTACATAAAGTAAGGAACAAATTCATTATCTAGGAATCTAAAAATATTTCGGAAAAATCCTCGGACACGTGTATAATAATTTTTAATGGCGCATTTTTTCCCATAAAAACTTAATATACAAGGTGGCTCATGTAGTAGATATGACATTATCGACGATTTTTTTAAATGGGAACCCCTATATTTTAGTTCAGATCTGTAATCTCCAAGAACAGCTGATTTCAAAAACACACTTAGGGCCTAAAATTCATAGTTTCGTTACTACAGGGTAAAACAAATAATTTTATTTAAGATATTTTTTTTTGGCTTGGGAGGCATCAATTAATTACATGAGGCGTTTTTAGCGATTTTTCAATAAAAGATTTCGTGATATTTGGCTCATCACCCAATTTTACCTGAAAGCCTTACGTAATTAATGGACGCACCATCATTTGCTGTTACTTATGTTTTTTCTCAAGTAGGCTTATTTGCTGTTATGTAACTATGGTATTTAGATAATGTCATTGTCATTACATTCTATTTTTATAGTAAGTGTATTAGAAGTAATAAATTTTATTTTAATTACTATGCGTTTATCTTTAGCACAAAGAATAGAAATTCTTATGATGATTGGATATGGTGATAGGATCCGTACTCAACAAGAAGTTTGCATTTTGTTTAACACTAAGTATCCAGCAAGACCAATTACTAGATCAACTGTGAGTAAACTTGAAATACAATTTCGGGAAACGGGTTCAGTGGAAGATATTCCCAGAAAAGGCCGTCCAACTATTCCGGATGATAAGAAATTAGATATTTTATTGGCTATGGAAGAAGATCCCCACAACAGCGTCCGCCAGATTAGCATTGATCATGGGGCGGCTGCTATGACCGTTCAAACCTATTGACGGTAGAAAAATGGCACCCGTTTAAAATCCGATTGGTTCATGAGTTGAATGAAGATGATCCAGATCGTAGGATGGAGTTTTGTCAAATATTAATGGAAAGATGTAACTTAGATCCTTTGTTTGTTGAAAATATCCTATTTTCGGATGAATCTACCTTTAAATTAAATGGAGAAGTGAACCGGCAAAACTGTAGATACTGGGCAAAAGAAAATCCCAGGTGGATGCGTGAGCACCATACTCAATATCCTCAAAAAATTAATGTTTGGGCTGGTATTGTGAAAAACAAAATTATTGGGCCATATTTTTTTGACAACAATGTAAACGGGCTAAATTATCTTCATTTTCTTCAGAACTTTCTTATCCCTACGCTAGTTAACTTATACCCTAGTAGAAATAATCCAGGAATTCTAGATGAAAATTTGTGGTACCAACAAGACGGCGCACCTCCACATTATGCAGCAGTAGTGCGCCATTACATAAACCAAGTTTTTCCGAAATAGTGGATTGGAAGACGTGGGCCTGTTGAATGCCCGCCTAGGTCTCCAGACCTTACACCACTGGACGTTTTCTTGTGGGGTCACCTGAAAAATGTTGTTTATAAAGTCAGACCTGCCAATATTGAAGATTTAAAAAATCGAATAACAACAGAATGCAGAAACATTTCAGAAGAAACCATAAGAAAAGTCCAACAAGAATTTATTGATCGCTTGGGGTACTGTCAGGCAGCAGAAGGAGGACAATTTCAACACTTAATTAAATAGCTTATTTAATTTTTTTACATTTTTTTAAATTAAAAATATCTTAAATAAAATTATTTGTTTTACCCTGTAGTAACGAAACTATGAATTTTAGGCCCTAAGTGTGTTATGTTTTTGAAATCAGCTGTTCTTGGAGATTACAGATCTGAACTAAAATATAGGGGTTTCCATTTAAAAAAAATCGTCGATAATGTCATATCTACTACATGAGCCACCTTGTAAATTAAGTTTGTATGGGAAAAAATGCGCCATTATTATTATACACGTGTCCGAAGATTTTTCCGAAATATTTTTAGATTCCTAGATAATGAATTTGTTCCTTACTTTATGTACACACTGTATATAGGATTGCCCAAGAAATTGTTATAATATAAAGTCATATTTTTTAAATAGGACATCCAGTATTTTATTGCATATTTAGCTTTGTATTAGTGTCCTTTATAATTGCCTAAAATTTTACTTCTTTTGCTTCTGTAGTTTAGAGGCAATAAATTAAAAACTGAAGCCTGCAGCCCTGAAGAAAATCAAAAAATAATCCTAAATTATTTTTTAACCTCAGCAATGAGTGACATTTATGACAAGAGGTATAGAGTTACTACGAATATAATCGCGTTCATCTTTTTATACAAGGTGTTCATAATAAGCTTTCAAAAAGATATATTGTTTCAAAATGTCAAAGTTTTCAATCGAACAAACCCAATATCACTCTGTATATTAATTGGCTATTTGAGGTAGAATTGTTAAGCAAATGAACCGCTGTGGGTGTATTACACATTAAATGTTAAGGGATGTAAGCAGAATTTTGAACGTCTTCAGATCAAAATGATATTTTCAATATTTACTGCAGTTTAGAATGATTGGTCTTGGCGCCATGTTATTTAAACAATATAGTTATGAAGGTTGGAATTATTTCGAACACCACTGTAAACAAATTATATGCTTGTATTTCCAAAAAATATTGCTTATGAAATCGACATCAAATAGCCAAAATATATATAATATTATATAATATAATATAATATATATACAGGATGTTCCATTTGGAAATCTTGAGAAAATTTATTTTTAAATGTGTCGTTTTTGAAATCTTATTATGAATACCCTGCATAAAAATATTTCTTGTCTAAAATTTCGCAATTTTGTGTTGTTTTTCGTTTTTTTTTCAGGTTTGTAAAACTTTTTTTAGACAATTTTAAAAGACCCTAATACGAACAACGTAAATATGCAATAAAATACTGGCCCTCCCATTTAAAAAAATATAACTTTATGTTATCAAACTTTTTGGGACAACCTGTATAATGTAAAATATTTTTAAAACATGCCGCTTTTAATCCCAGACCTCAAAGTTTTAGAATTTTTGATAACTTCGGCGATAATGATTTCATCTTCCGTACCCGCTTCGTTGGCGGACCCTGTATATATTATTTTGAACAAATTTCAATTAACGAGATTGAAAGAAATATCGAAAGAAAAGTTCCTAAATCTACATAGAGTATCGAGATAGTGATAGTTTATTGTATTTTGTAAGCAACACATGCTAAAAATGACTCGATCTTCTTAAGATCGAATAAACTTTTATTTTGTACACTCAAACTAGATTGCTATATAGTAATTTAAACTCGAACAAACGGCCACTAGATAGAAATGCTTCAGTTCCTTTGTCACGTTTTTATCAGTTCGTCGGTTCTCGTAAAATTTCTCGTAAAAAAAATGAAAGTTTGTCCGATAACCCTCGTGTACTTTTGCGGACGATACAATAAAAACAAGAACAGGTTTGATACCCTATAAGGTAAGCGACTAGCAGTACATGCTGCTTTAATTTTGTTTATTAGATCGGCCATATCTTCACTTAGTATTTCGTAAATGCATCATGAACCCAATATCACAATTCATCGATGCGATTTACTTATGTTAGGGAAGGTAGGTTTGGTATTACAGTTACCTAACGACAGCTTCTTACGAAATTAAATTATATCCATTCCTTTTCGAGATGTAGGCCTTGGACTTTTAATTAAGAAGCCATGTATATAATAACTTAGCAATCATCTTTCTTCTCAGCCTATGTTTATCCACTCCTGAATGTAGACCTCCTCCATGTCCTTCCATGCTCTTCTGTCTCCTGCAGTCTGGATCCAGAACTCGCCAACCCGCCTGGCAAGCATGGCGTTTAAATGCCAAAACCCTTTCAAATGAAACATGCCGAATAATACAATATTATTACCCCAGGCAAGTAGAGCTAATAGCTCAGAATCTTGCACTGATATGTCAGTCTGCCTCATGGATTCTGGGAGGCAAAACCTCGACGAGAAGACCCACACAACAAACAAAATCTAAAGTTAAAGAAAAACTCATGGATTGCTACTTAGCAGTCATAATTATATTAATTTATATTGCTATTGTTTCTAACCGAAACGCCAAAAAAAAAAGTATTTATTGAAGCTAGAATATAGAATATTATTTTAACAATCTTAATTTTTTTTAGATGGGGGAGTGATATTAGACAATATACTGTCAACTGAGACATGGAAATTCGAGGAAAGATATGAATCGACAACAAACGTATTGGGTCTAGTGACTTTTTCCATAGTGTTTGGAATTGCGATGGGTCAACTAGGAGAAAGAGGAAAAATTCTTCTAAGTTTTTTCCAAGCTCTAAGTGAGGCTATGATGATAATCACTAGTTGGGTCATTTGGTAAGTTAAAAGTTTCCATTCACGAACCCCCAGGGATCCTCAACTCTTACACAGGGAGTTCGCCAGAAAAATATTGTGATGGCGGAATTACAAATTAAAAACAGTCACAGAATATCCCTTTGAGAATTTTTGAGGAAGTTCTGTATTATACTATTAATTTTGTATTAACTTTTCTTTTTTAGGAGAAGAGATTTCGTTTTAATCATGTTTGTCTGAACATGTTTTAAGAATACGTTTTACTTTTTTTGTTATGAACTATTATTATTCAATATCTAAACAAAATTTTAATAACAATACATATTTATCCAGTAATGTAAAGTTTTTATTTTTTAGGCTTTCGCCCGTGGGTGTATTCTTCCTTGTAGTTGCTAAGGTACTTGAAATAGCAAGTTTCGCAGACTTGGTTGGAAGACTGGGACTGTATTTCATGACTGTTCTCCTCGGACTTTTTATTCATGGCTTCATTACATTATCAATTATCTATTTTATTGTCCTTAGAAGGTTACCATTCAAAATAATTGGACAGCTTAGTCAAGTTTTAGTAACCGCATTTGGTACTGCATCAAGGTGGGTATTTTTTAAAATGTTAAATTTAAAATTATATAACAACGAAATCATTTTACATACCTTAGTTATTATTGCTGGTAAAGATTTGAAATTTGAATCGAATAACTAATGAATTGATTGGCATAAAATACCTGTCGCTTCTTATTTTACCGATAGTGAAAACCATTTTTTATTTGAAATAGGAACTTACCAAATTTGTTCCACAATTGGATAACTGTCTAAATTCCATTTCCGATCATAAGTTGTCTTTTGGGGGATCATTTTCCATTACACAAGTAATCAGATTTATGTCGAAGATATTGTTCCTTCCTAATGTATGAATTTTGTAAAATTACACTTAGATAATTAGTAATTTCAATTTTATATTTAGTATAAATTAAAGAGTCATAAGAAAGTAAATCATTTATCTATATACACATGTAGAGAAAGTTAAGTTCTAAAAATTTTACTATAATATATAATAAAAGAAATGTACTTCCGGTAAAACCGGAAGCGACAGGCAATTGTTTTTTATGCCAACAAATGTGTGTTTATCCATCAACCTTTCGATCTAAATTTGAAATTTTTACCACCAGTAATTACTGAAATAATCTACGTAAAATGATTTCGTTGTGTTTTACCTTTTCGTATCAGTAGCATACATTTTCAAACTTTTTAACTTTACTGTTAAATGTCAATAGTTAATAACTATGAATGATTTAAAAAATTACTCATTTTCAAAGAACCAAGTATTTTTTCAAGCTTTTAGAGCATGACTGACAACTTATAGTAATCTTGACTCTACAATACAAATGTTTATTAAACTTTTTGAGCATAACATTTTTAAGTACAATTTTTATTAGGGATTTATCATTACCTATTATTGTTTTTGTTAGGGATTGTGTATAATACTCATATATTCGTCTTGATTTAGTTCAGCGACAATGCCCATCAGCATTCAGACATTGGATAGAATGGGCTTAGATCCTCGCGTAACTAGATTTGTGATTCCAGTTGGTGCGACTATTAACATGGATGGCACAGCTTTGTATGAAGCTGTTGCTGCTATTTTCATTGCTCAACTCAACAACATTACTTTAGGATTTGGACAAACTGTTGCGATTTGGTAAGTTAGTCTAATATAAGTTTATAAGCTGTGTAGATATAAATATACTCGCAGCTAAAATAATCGATCCCCGAAATATTTGGATGAATTTTGAATAATTGTTTTATGTTAAATCTGTTTTTTATTATTATTTTTTTATATTGTATGTAAATTTATAGAAAATCTCGGCACATGTTTAAGATTTTAAGAAAATTAAGAATATGTCCATAATATACAAGTTGAAGCATGAACTGCTTTTGACTCAAACATTACAACACTCTGTAGGGTGATGGAGATGTCAAACTTCTTAATTTGTCAATTAATTATCAAGTGACATTCTTAATATTTTCGTTTTTGCTTCATTTCAATATTTTAATTATTGTAGCAGATACGATTTTTTTGAAAGAAAGATGCTTGTTTAAGAAAATTGTATTAATTTCCAAACATGCCAAAATTATGAGAATGACTTGAATTAAACGAAAATCAACTTATCAAATGACATAGACCTTAGTAACAGATGATATTCCGTATGTAATTCTGATCAATTTGCTGCCATTCCTCAACAAGAGCTGCACTGACTTCATGAAAATTTGAAGTAGCAGGTACCATCGATACTATTTTTTTTTGCTGCAGTGTGTCCCAGACACGTTCTATTGGTTTAAGTCGGGACTGAATGGGGGCCAGTTCATTTTTGGTATCTCCACCATATCTAAACTCTCGTTAACAATTCTCGAAATTGAGCTTTACTCTGCATCAGCATAAAATTTGCTGCGATATATGGCGCGAAAGGAACAACATGTGGCTCTGAAACATCTCCGATATACCTATCCGCTGTCATAGCTCCTCCATTGACCGTTACCAAGTCCGCTCGTGGAAAATGTAATGTTTCTTTAAAAAAATCGTGTTTGCTACATAAATTAAAGTATTGAAACGAACCAGAGACGAACATGTTAAGAATATATGTCACTTCATAACTAAATGACATCTCTATCACTATACAGTGTATTTTAAAGTTTGAGTCAAAAAGAGTTCTTGATTCAACTTGTATATTATTAACATATTCTCAACGTATTAATTTAAAAGTAAAATAATAATAAATTACTTTATTATAAAAAGTTACAGAAGGTGAAGTTGTCTCCAACTTAATAGATCTTTCTGCCGCAGCCGTTAAATATTTTACTAGATTATCAGTACACCTTGCTCAATCATACCATTCCTCGTCAGTTTTATGAGAAGATATTGTAATATTAATTATTAATATGCCCCACAAACATAAATTACATTCGCTATTATAAATAATTTATATTATACGTACTTTATTTTACCCTATTTTTGTATATGGTATAATTGTTATTAGCAACTTAAATAATATTTAATTTAAATACCTAGTTTAATTTAATCTTAATGAAGTTAAAACTCAATTTTATCAATAAAATTAAAATTGCTTTTAAATTATAGTCTGACAGCCACTGCAGCAAGTATTGGAGCAGCAGGTATCCCACAGGCAGGACTCGTAACCATGGTGATGGTGTTGGATACAGTTGGCCTTCCCGCGGATGCTGTCATTAACATCGTAGCCGTCGACTGGCTTTTGTAAGTAGAAAGGGCCTGTGTGATATTAGGAATCGGAAATTGGTGATAATTACTTTTTCAGGACCCTACTCAGGACATAAACATAATTTTGAAAATATTTCTATTTATACTTTCTATTTCTTTACTGCTTAGTAATAGCTGGGAAGCTAGACTCGTATAAAACGAAGACAGTTATTAATAATTCCCTGGACAAACTGAAAAATTTATAAAATTTATTTACTTTAAGTTTGAAATTAATGAACCTACAGAAAAACAATATTTTGGGAAGAGCATATGCTGTGCCTTAAATGACTCAAAACGTATTTTGAGCTAACTTTAAAAAAATTAATATTCCGTTCCGAAAAATATTATTGTAGAAAAATATTATTGTGGCTTTTATTCCACAATCTAGGACGAACGAACTTATTTTCTGACCTTTCTCATAATAATTTTTATTAACTTCGTAACATCGATATAAATTCAGACAAATTAAAATACCAATTTTACGACAATTAGTAATTTATTACTTAAAAAAAAATGGATTTTTCTTCTATGATTAAATAAAATTAATTTATATTTCGACCTACAAAAATCAATAAGTTTTCTTAAAAATCTAAAATATTTAATTGGCCGGTCCTGTACCGAATATTCCCCTCGTGTACAAAATTTGACATAACAAGCATGCAATTTGTACCGAATTACAGTGATAATTCGATGAAACTTCAAGAATTACAGCCATAATTCATTTGACATATACAGGGTGGCCCATTAGTGCGAGGAAGTCTAATATCTCAGTTGTCAACAGAAATACAAATAAATATTACATACAGAAGCTATATGGTCTACGGAGAAGAATATTTTAGAAATATTTTCTAGTATACCGGGTGTACCACAAAAGCAGAACGGTAAAAATGTATGTTTTTTTAAATGACAACTCACATTTTTAATTGCGGAATTGAACTCGGCATAAAATTCTACGTATATTGCCGTTACCAGGTTATTTATAATTTACAAAAAAATCCAAAAAAACGACCTATTCAAAATGTCTTTAAAATATTAACTGATTTTAATTTAATAATACTGGGTTACGGGTTTCATACCCCAAGGGATACAGAACAATCTAAATAGAGAAATCTGGCCATAACTTATACAGAGTGTTTTTTTACTGCGGTACCAATATTGTTCTTTTTAAAGTAAGAAATCTTTAAAACACTTTGTGTATTAATGAGCTATGTTGTTCAGTATTTTACACTCTACAGATATGCAAGCATAACTTATATCCTTAAATCGGCCATTTTGCCACAATTTTAGATTTTAATAGATAATTCCAAAATATCTCTATTTTATGTTTATTTTTTTTCTTGGTAGGTCATGACTTAAACAAAAGCGACTACTATCAGAAGTAAAAATATTATTTTATTCACATAATTTCATATTAAGTTTTAAATATGTAATTTTAACCAATTTAATACTGCAATCAGAGAATTTTACAAAAAGATGCATCCGTTAGTTTATGCGTAAAATCATCACGACTATGGTGCCAGAGTAGTTCCCTTGCGAATGGCCCCATGAAAAATACAACAGGAAAGATTATACTAAACGAAGTCAGTCAATTTGTTGAAGAACATGTTTTGAAGGCATATTTAAATAACCATGGATGTCATTTTGAACATTAATTATAGTTCTTCAAATATCTACTTGTCTGTTTATTTATTTGTTTCTCTGATCCCTACTTGTTGTAAAAATAAACTAAAATATAGTTCAAAATGGAATAAAAAATTTTTATGTTTTTAAAAATGTTTTAAAATTATCAATTCCTAATTTTGAAACTGAAACTATACATCGATACATGCATCGAATAACATTGTAAGTGACATTTTGACGTTTCAGAGTTCAAAATAAATTTCAATGTTTCAAACCTAAAAGTTGGTTCTTTAGCTTCATTTTTTTAAATGCCTCTTTCATCCCATTTGTATCTGATTATTTTGGTATTTTGCCTGTAGTATCATGGTAAAGTAATAAACCCGAACCTTTTATGTATTTTCCTGTAAGAATACGATTTGTCACTTACAATGTTATTCGCATATTGCATCACCATATTTAAATTATCAAGTGTGAAAGAGTAATTAATGAAATTTTTACTCCTTTTATTTAAGTCATGACTTAACAAAAAAAAAAATATAGACATAAAATAGCAATATTTTAGTATTTTCCTATAAAATCTAAAAATACGGCAAAACGGCCGATTTTAGGAGAAAGGAAGTTGCAACTTTCTAGAATATAAAATACCTGACAAAGTAACGCATTATTATACAGTACATTTGAAAATGTGAATATTTGTTACTTTAAAAAATCAATGTTGGCACCGCCGTCTAGAATAGTTACGACCAGTTTTCTCTATTACGACCTTCCTGTTATCCCTTGGTATGCGAAAACCATAACGTAGTGTTTTTAAATTTAACCCAGTTAATATTTTGAAGACATTTTCAATAGGTCGTTTTTCTTGGATTTTCATGTAGGGTAGAGTGGGGGAATACCGGCCGTGCGGGTTATACCGGCCGGCAAGTTTCTCCCACTCTGATACAGAATTTGAAGCGGCTTATATTTACCGATCAAGCCTGGCAGCAAAACAAACGGTTAGTATCGCTTAGGCAGAATAAGAGGCAACTTTGTATCTTTTATAGAGAATTTAAAAAAAAACACGTCGTACTATAAGAAAGACTTGTGTTTAAGGCTGTATATTTCAATAACGGTAAGTTGTAAAAATAGTTAATATGTATACAAATGAACTAAATTATGTTTTCTTTCACACGGTTTACTTAAAAACCAGGTATCTTTAGGCATTTCTAAATAATATGGTAGATTTTAGTTGATTGTTTTAGGGGTAATTTCGGCCACCTTTATGTAGGTAGTATCGGCATGGCCGATATTACCCCATAGAGCTTTGTTTTAAATATTGTTTTCAGATGCCGCGGACGTAGAGACAAAAAATTACAAGAGCGTTTTGGACTTCCGAGACTCTTCAGGCAACTTTTGCAGCAATAGAAAACGAACGTCATCTTCGAGAAGTTTGAAGAAGTTTTGGCATTCCAAGAGCAATTTATCAATATCGACGTAGAAATTTCAAAGTATCTAAAGGCTCATTTGAGACGAGGCCCAGTATTTACACAAGAACAAGAGCGTGAATTATCGAAGCAAATAATTAATCTTGCCAAACTCTTTTTTGGAGTTACGGCGGCACAAATTCAGCAAAGCGTTTACACTTTTGCAAAACAGGAAAAGCTGAGAAAGTCAAAAATAAAAGAAATAAAAAACAGGTTTTCGGAAACTTTGATGACACCACCGTTTTAGTGAATTAGAACACCAACCTAATATGACACCCTGAACAAACCTAAGCTTAGGAAGAAAACTAAGGTAGCCTACCATGACTGTGATGAGGAAGAAAAGAATTCAGACGCCGAAGTTACCGAGGACATTTGCGTTATTTGCGGAGAATTTGGAAAAAACAGGGATCTCTGGCTAAGATGTGTAAGTTGTTCTGGATGGGCTCCCAAGGAATGTACCAATGGAGGAAGAAAGGAAACCTATGTGTGCAATTTTTGTCAGTGATTACAATTTTGGGTAATTGCGGCCCCTGGCTGGTATTACCCCCAAGCTGTGGGGTTATACCGGCCAACTCAGATATTTTTGAAAACTGTATTTTTTTAAACTATTTTTCTTCATTTATAGTTACTATATATTTTGTTCCCGTACGTGTTATCTTTTATTTAAACATCGCATATCCCCTTTAAATCATAAAATCTCCGAGATATTCAATAATTTCCTTAAGGGGCCGGTATTCCCCCACTCTATCCTAACTTTAGATAGGGTTGTAACGTCGCAACGAACATCAAATTAAAATAGTGCGATATACGTAGAATTTTATGCCGAATTCAATTCCGCAATCAAAAATGTGGGTTGCCATTTAAAACATATAATTTTTTGCCGCACTGCTTTTGTCGGATACCCTGTATACTAGAAATTATTTTTAGAATACACATCTCTGCGCATCCTATCGCTTTTGTATAAAATGTTCCTTTATGTTTCTATTGACAACTGATATATTGGGTTTGTTCTTCCGTAGAAACCCTATTTTCGTTGTCCACAGAACGATTTTTATTTACGATAAACTGTCAAAGTTAGTAAAATCAATGGTTAATTTTCTCGTCAATGTTTTTGTAACTTTGCTAAATATTCGGAAAACAGTCTGCCGAATACCACTCTGCAATCAAAATTAACCAGATAATTCGACAAAGAGCGGTGTTTTTTTTAGGATCAAACACAAGCACTATAGGAAAAATCCTTTAGGGCACTCTGGGAGTGGTTCATTTGCGATTAAAGCGATTCACGTTGGTTTTGAATCGTTGGAGGTTATATTCATTGGGAAAAACGACCTCGGGAAGATCGTTCCATAAGGATGAAGTCCTCCAGATGAATGAATTCTTAAATACTGAAGTTCGACCAGTACTAAGCTTAACCACATATTGATGGGCGGCAGTGGTTCGTCGTGTTTTTCTGCTATTCGCCGCTCAGGGCGGAATTAAGAGGGCAAGGCAGCCGAGCACTTTCCATGAAAATATCTGTAAAAGAGAGTCAAATCCCCAACCTGTCTTTGATGTTCTAGACTGTCGAGGTTCGTTTCGTCAGCTCGTGGTCTCCAATCAGACGAATGGTCCTCCTTTCGATGGAATCCAGTAGCCGAAGAGTTTTTTTGGGTGCAGAGCTCCAGACATTAGAGCAGTACTCTAGCGATGGTCAAATCTGGGCTTTGTATCAAAAGTTGTTGAGGTGTGTACAACTTTTGGTTCGGAAAAGTACACTAAGTTTCTGAGAAGCTATCGTGATGATTCCCACAACGTGGTTATGCCAAGACATTTATTTATTTATTTATTTTCTTTTATTTCAAATTACATTCCTAAATACAAACATAAAATGAAATGACGTGATATTTCCCCCCAGACTGACGCCCAGCAAATTAATAGATGAAGCCAGTGGGATTCCATTTTGCCTAAAGAAAACCACATTCGTTTGTTTCCATTCTTTCCAGAAAAAAAGGAAACAAAATCATACAGTTTTCACGCAATATGGCCTCTGTCGAATTATCGGTAATTTTGAATGCACTGTTGGTATTACATACGAAAACTACATCGCTATGAGCTTATAGCGGAGGAAGAATGTGACAGCTAGCTGTTACCTTTACAATCATTATGAGCGATCTATAATTTTATTATAGCGATGTAAAGTTGGTTATAGAATCGCACCATAAAACTTCGGTTATTTGTTAACGAAATCACCAAGAGAAATTTTCTAAAATTATCTTAATTGTAATTATAGATTATTATTGATAACTATTTTTCTATTTTTTAGGGATCGATTCCGTACTACTATCAATGTCATGTGCGATTGCTTGGGAGCTCGTCTGGTGGACATTTTGAGTGTTGGCGAACTCGGCGGGACCGGGCTTCCACCGCAGGATATAGCGAACGCCGAACCTCACGAGTTACTCGAAATGACCAAAGCCGATCACCATCACATTTAAAAACATTAACGAATATGCCACTGAAAATAATTTTACTTGAATCAATTTAGAATAATGTATTTAAAGCAAAAATTATCTAATAACATGCAATAAAGGAATAAGGCATATTTTCCCATACAAGATATTATAGTAACATAAACATATTATGATACAGATAATATACCAATACGAAATATTCCGTTTCGCATTTATTGTTCCCTTTGTGTAATGATGGTGATAGTGTCTGTGGCAGTAATACATTTCTAGTCATGATATAATATTATATTAACAATTCCCGATTAATATTTTCCAGGAATATTTCTGTTAAAATACAATACCTAACAACCAAATTAAGGACCTAAATATTTTTTGCTTCAAAAATTTAACGGGAAACGGGAAAGAGTATAAAAAACGTAGTCGTATTTTACGCGTCCCCCTTTTTCCATCGGGCTGCATTATTTAATAATACTTTTTAAGAGTACCTACAGAACCTATACTTATCATTAAAATCTATACATGCATAGTTGAAATTTAATATGTTTTTTACTAACTCCGGTGTAAAAATTACTTACTATCGTAGACCATACTAAGTACATTAAAGATTAGGTCAGCAGAACTATTGATATTTTTTCTCAGCACATGTAATAGTACATTACGAACAAACCCGAACAAATCCGTACTTTACCTACGATCATATTTTTATTCATTTCAGCACAATTAGGCTTTATTATTTATTTCAACAACATTTCTCAACAAACTGTTAAATTGTTATCGTAGTTTTAATAACGTTACGTTTAAAAACAATTGTAATTTTGTATTGGCGTTTATGAGAGCACCGCCTACGATTCTTTTGTTATTCTGTATTGTTCAACGTGTACTATTGTTGAAAGTAAATATGGCGGCCTTGTTTATCGTGCGATTAACTTTACAAAAACCGTGCTATTTACTTTACAGTGGGTAACTTACTTTGATAGTAGGTTTTTGCTATTTACTGTAGTGATAGTAGGTAAATTTATTGTTGGTTTGATCCCTTACGGAAAAAAAATATATGTATTTTTTATGTAATATTCCAGTTTTATCAGAGGATATATCTTGTTTGCTTTTAGTACTTTTTGCTACTAATGCATTTATTTAAAATTAGATTGGTTCACGTAAAACAATGTCGTAATGGCGTGTAAAATATGTTTTAATTGTCACTAAGTACTTGTCTCTTTTTATGTCACTGTTATTGAAACATTTTCTTGCTGGCCTCAATAAAAAAATACATTATAATATTTGTGCATTGTAATATCAATAAATTTACTATTTAACTTCAAAAAATCATATCTAAGTTAAGTATAGTCTTGATCGATAAATAATAATTTGATTCCATCTCAATCTGAGTTACATAGTTAGGACTTTGCTATTGAGGCCGGAAAATGGGAATATAGGTAACATATGTAGTTAAAATATTGACGTTTTGACAATAACATTAAAGTTGTTTTTGCATGCTGATACGCATTAATCGAATAATTTTTTAAAGTTTATTTTTATTCAGTATCAGTGTAATAGTGTTTGGCTATAGAGTGGAGGTCAAATTTCTAGGAAAATTCCTGCCACAAGCATTTAGAATTCACCAAGCGAAAATTACCTTCTACGCTACAGAAAATTATGCGTAATTTGTTGTAGCTCGGCCAGCCAAAAACTGAATTTTTTACAGCGACCTTTTCTCGTCTAGCAGCTTTACTATACCGTATAAAAATGATTCAACTTATATTATTCAATAAAATAATAAAATCATTACTAAAGGTTTAAAATGGCTGCCATTTAATTTGGCCTTTAGTGAAATATTAACTTTTCCTTTATCTTGCAGCTTGTAGCAATCGTTTATATGCCAAATCATGCAACTTCACGTGTATTTGCAATCTTTCTGCGAACCTGAATACACAAGCATAACTATCATCCATAGTAGATTTACATCAATACCTATATTAGTTACCAAAAATTAAACATGCGCTATCTAAATATTTTCATAAATAATTACCTAACATTGCTGCTGCACAACTTGAATAAAAATATAGCTGATATTCATGCTATTATACGGGTTCGAATAAACTGCATATATCCGAGATCTTTCTTTCTATATAGTAATCACTCTATGTAACCTAATAAAATTACATTGATTCCATACTAACATTTTTCCTGCCATATGCATATATACGTAATTTATGGAGATTGTTAGTTAAATTTTATTATTGTTATCGTGGTTATGTTTCGAAGTTACCAATATCAAAAAATAAAGAAGTTTTAAGAACTAAATTTAATTAAGTATCATGCGATTTTGTTGAAATATTAAAATATATTGATGTTAAACGAAACATGTTAAACAATATCTATAGTTAATTGTTAAATAATATGTGTTAAACACTATAAAATATTGTATTGTAGTAGATGTGTCAGTGTAAATACCATTTTTTGAGGTTGGTTGTTACATTTGAAATATGTATCATATTGTTTGAATTTACAACTCAATTCTTTAATATACTCATTTATTATATTTTTAATTTAATTTCTTATATTTTCTTAATTATAATCAATAACTTTTCCTTCGTTTCATATATTAATTGCGGATCTATTCAGTGTACTCTCAAAAATTATAATATACAAGCTACTATGTATTTTTAGAGCTATCTATACAACGTTTGTATAAAAATATACAATATATTTATTGCAATGTTTATTACAAGAATAAATAACTGTCAGTATTTTTGGAGAAAAATATAACAAAAATATAGGTTCATTTGAGTATTTATAACATACTTTTGCTAGAGGGAGAAAAATAATATATTTAGAATTTCACAAAATATTTTCCTGAAAAAATATACGTTTTTGTTAAGTTTACAACCACCAAAAATTCTTTTTTACTCGTTCATTAATATATATTGCAATGTGCAGAGGTGGGTAGGACTTCAGGGATTACAAGCTCTTTCAGTGTTTCAAGTCCATTGAAGGTTTAAAGTCCTCTCCTCTCCAAATACAATTTAAACCATAATATAAGAAGCAAAACTTCTCTTGTTTTAAAATTAAAATATAATGTCCAAATCCAAGCTCAAAGAAAATATAGTTAAACTGAGTATAAGTAGGAGCTTAAGGAAAATATATTACCGGCCTCCTGCATGCATTCGTATTATATTAGCCTTGTAAAAAAAAATTAATTTCGGAAATCCGTTTTATTGTTTGTAAACTTTAGGTGAATTATTTGCTCATTTTATATTTTCCTCTTAATGATTGCTGTATTTTCAAAAGTATATAGGGAAAAATTATTTAAAAAAACAACTTTAAAATCCTTGGTATATTTTTCTCTAATATACATTAAATAAGATACTCAATGTATGAATGTCTAAAATAATGAAACTGTCTATGTTGCTAGTAAAAATTTACAAAAATAAGTAAATAAATAAGTCCATACTTATCCATTTTTTTTAATATTTCGCATTGATAAAATATTTTTTAACGTAGGTATTTACTTTTTAAGTTACCTATACTTTAAAATCATTTATTAATTTTATATTTTTGGGACCAAGCATAAGTTTATTTTTAATTTAGTAATACTTTTCTAATTTTAGAATAGTTTTAAGTTATTTTACCGCTAGTGTTCTAATATAAACCTGAGTTTTGTGCCAAGCAAATTAATATTAAGCGTAAGGTATTTATTACGAATTATTTTTTAAATATTAAACAACCCATAATTTTAGGTTAATATTCGCTTTGTTTTTATTTTAGGTTTTGGTAATAAATTCGCAAATAAATTTATATGGTATATAATTATTTTTATTTATACGTATACGGTGCCCCAAGTAAAGTGGCCTATTAGAAGTATCTCGAGAACTAAATGAGATTTTATTTTGAAAATTTGAGTGTGGCTATAAGAGATGGTTTTCTACGATTATAAAATATTTTCGATAGTGCGGTGTTGCCGGATCATACCGAAAGTGGTAGAAACTTCGGAATTTTAAGTGAATTACCCTATATATTATATTTTTTTTAGAATCTAGGTAATAATCTAGAATAGTTTTCTGTATACTATCATAGATGTATCTTTAAGAGTTTTTGAATTATAAATAATTATGTGATTTTTTAACGTCGTATCGGGACCTGAAAAGAAAATCGTATCTTTTTAGCGGTTACAGCTATAAAGCTGAAAATTTGATAATAGTTTCACAAGACCATCGCTATTTTATAATTTTGAACAGTATTTAATTAGTTTTATATAGGGCGTCTCCATAACAATATTTCTGAGGCAGATGAATTATTGGAAAAAACATTTTTTTTTTAAATAGAACACCCTGTATTTCATATGTTTTGCTAATGGAGGATCGAATTTTCTATCTAATGATATTAAGTGTTCCATCTTTAGTATTTTCGGACTTATAGCGAAATTTAAAAATTATCTTATAAAAATATATTTTTTGGTAGTTGGCTGTGGATTCATAGAAACAAAATAATGAAAAATCCATGTGACGTTATATCTGTATTGTTGTAATAAAAATGGCTAATTCACATTATTCGAAATTAGATATTTTAAGTTTATTTTATATTCATAGGGAGTGTGGTAGAGTTTTATCTAGAACTTGCAGAAACTTTAATGAGATGCATCCTGATGTAGCTCCTATGACTCCAAAAAAGTTGATTGGCCGAGGTGGTCCATGGAAATGGCCCCAAGGTCTCCGGATCTTACCCCCCTAGATTTATATCTATGGGGTAGGATTAAAGAAATAGTATACAAGACACCCGTCACAACAAGGGAAGATTTAGAACATCGAGTACGAACAACTTTGGGGTCTTCAGAAGGAAAAGAAATGGGTGAAAAGGTGACAAATGAACATGTTATAACCACAATTTATGAATGTTTAAGAGCCAAGCATTTTAAACAATTTAGTTATTAGTTATTTTATTGGTGTTGTTGCGTAATTTTCATTTTGTTTCTTTATTTATTAATAAATTCCTTATTGGTTAACCATTTTATTGACAACAACACAGACATAGCGTCACATGGATTTTTCATTATTTGGTTCCTATGAATCCACAGCCTACTACCAAAAAATATATTTTTATAAGATAATTTTTAAATTTCGCTATAACTCCGAAAATACTAAAGATAGGTATAGGAATACTTAATATCATTAGATAGAAAATTCGATCCTCCATTAGCAAAACATATCAAATACAGGGTGTCCATTTAAAAATAAGAAGATTTTTGCATAATTCATCTGCCTCAGAAATATTGCTATGGAGACGCTCTGTATAAAACTAATTAAATACTGTTCAAAATTCATAAAATTTCGATGGTCTTGTGAAACTATTGTCAAAATTTCAGCGTTCTAGCTGTAACTGCTAAAAAGATACGATTTTCTTTTCACATAATTATTTATAATTCAAAAAATCTTAAAGATAGGTATATGATATTATACAGAAAACTGTTGGATTATTACCTAAATTCTAAAAAAAATATAATATATAGGGTAATTCATTTAAAATTCCGAAGTTGCTACCACTTTCGATATGATCCGGCAACACTGCATCATCCAAAATATTTTAGAAACGTAGGAAACCATCTCTTATAGCCACAGACAAATTTTCAAGATAAAATCTCTTTTAGTTCTCGAGATACTTCTAATAGGCCACTTTACTTGGTGTACCGTGTATAAAACATACCAAAAAAGTGTTCTCCCAAATATAGAAATAAAATAATTGGAAGGGGGCTTCTGTACTTAGGAGCCAACTGACAAAACCAACAAAGGTAGAAAAACGGTATTAAAAGAACTATGTTTTTAAAAAATTGGTAGTGAATATAAAAAGTTGTTTCTTAACTGGTATTTAGTATCAAAAACATTAGAATGTAGTTCTTCATCTAAAAAAAATATTTTTTTGTCGTATATTCTTAAAGAAAAATCACTTGGTTCTTCTTTGAAAAATTAAATTTATTGAGAAAGAAAAACGCATAACGGACACACAATGAAATAAAAACACAACAAATGTGTTATTAGTCTTCTATTAAATTGGGTCTTCAAAATCAAACAATATCTTCATTGAAACCCTCAGTATCTTCCTGTAGGGTTTCATCGCCCATAAGGTTAGTATACAAATGTTGATCCGCAGCGAGAATCAGGTCCATGTAAGATTTTATATCGTTCAGTTTAAATATTGGTATGGCTTTACTTTGAGGCACTCTTCTAAGCTATTACAAAATACTAGTGTTGTGATCGCTCGAGCGAAAATCCGCTTGATCACTCGATTATTGAAATAACCGATATCGCTCGATTATTAAAAAAACCGCTCGAGTTATCTATTCAGGCGAAAACCGTCGCCCGTCACTTATTATCTTCCACTCGATACCCGAGCTTCGCTTGACGCCGGCGGAAATATACCGCTGTAGTGTGATCGAGTTAAAAAACTGCTCGTATATTCGAACAGTTTTTCGCTCGATAGGAAATACTCTAGTTATAAATTCAGGCGAAAAACCGAAAAATATCGCCTGTCACTTGATAACCGACCTTCGTTCTACGCGCCGCGCCATCCGATTGGCGACGTTCGAGTTTCATATATAAAAGTATGCCAAATCCCTTAGCGGAGTCATCGCGACATGGGTTTGTTAAAGTTTTGTTTTAACTGGCTAGCCAGCGGAGAAGTTTAGTTCTCCGATTGTAAATATTAAAAAATTAAAGGATATAATTTTAAAATTTATAAACACGAGAAAACTTCTCAAAAATAACATAATAATAGAAATTGTTAATGAAAAATAACAAAACGAATAAAAATGGTTAACAAAATATATAGAAAAATTCGTTGGTAATCTTATAGTAAACATTTTTAAATCTAAACAGGAAATTTTTATTATTAAACTCAAGAAGACATCTTAAAAATAACATACATTATAGAAAATGTTAATGGAAAATAAGAAAACGAGCAAAATAGTTAACAAAACATAGGTATCGACAAATTTTTCGATAACCAAAGTAAGCATTCTTAAATTTAAATTGGAACTTTTAGGTGACTATGAATACATGAGTACATGAATTTAAAAAATAATAACCAATTTTCTTATTTTGCCAGTCACGTAACTAAGCTTAAATTTTTGAAGTGCACACAATGGGCACCTGATAATTTAAAATGGAAGAATTTGACAAGCTATTTTAAATATCTATTTTATGCTCGTAGATTGAGAAAGATGTGAAGAAAAATAACTTTTGGTAATACTTTTTGTTCGGGTTAAAATCGCACAATAATAACCCGAACAATAAATACATATTTGGGTGATTTTTTGCAGTTTTTTTGTTTGGTATCGAGACACGTGGTAAAAATTCATTATTCACAAATAAATAAATTTCTAGATTTTTTTTGGTGGCTACTACAATTTTTTAGCTAAACCTGTGCCCACCCGTTGTTACGTGCCTGCTAAATACCCTGCCTGATCACATGTAAACGGCTAGGCTGCCGTCGAACAGTCGGTGACGTCATCGCTTGGTGAATTGGAATTTCAAGCGATTCACTCGAGCGATTCACTCGATTATTAAAATCGCTCGAGTATCAAGTACTCGATTATTAAAATCATCGGTTTTTCCCAACACTACAAAATGCTACGCCTAAAATTGGTATCCTTCCCTTTCCTTTCTTAATGTTTATCCAGTTTATGTCGCTCTCGTAATTTATTTTTATAAAAATGCTGTAAGGTTTATTTTTGACAATTTGAATTTTTTTTTATATGAAACCAGTTAATCTTTTCATCTAAAACGTATTTTTTCCATTTGTACTTTTTCTTTAATACGCTAAAATAAACAAAATTTACTAAATACGTAAATCAACAACATTTAAAAACACATTTTGCAAAAAGGATCCAAATTACATTTTAGCAAAAAAGATCCAAATTACTTTATTTTATAAAATTAGTCTTACCGATGAGGCATTATCGCCTGGGTTTGCCACCTTGTTTAATAAATCAATATTTAACAAATTAACTTTATTGTTAACATCTTGACAGGTCTAAAATTAAAAAAATAGGTTAACCTAGAAGAAACCGACGGCTTGTTGGTTCGGTCTTGCATAACGCGCACTGCCCAGTACTTTATGGTCAAACTTGAATACAGATTTCTATAATTTTCAATTAGGTTGTATTCCTCATAAATGGCGTCCATTGGTATTTTAAGACGGATCTCAATTGTATATAGATAAAACACCTTTTTGTGATTCTAAAGATCTAGCTAACTAATTTTAGCAAAAAATGTTAGTTGGTTCCTTATTGCAGAAGGGGGTCCAATTGATAATCTGCTTTTCTAGAGTTCAAAATGATGTGAAATTCTTTTTTCTTAGAACATTTTCAATGTATTACATGAAATACATGCTTCGCTACACTGTACCTTCTTCAGGTGATAAAAATGTCCGGACTAAAATTATTATTTAAAAATTATACCATAGATCTTCGGATTTCTTAATTTACGTAATTCATCGTTTTGTTTCGTCAAACAGATTATAAGAAATGATTTGACTGGGACTGGCTAGCCAGCGGCGATTGTAAATTCTTAAAAAATTAAAAAATGCAGTTTTTTTTATTTAAATCGAAAACAACTGTTCTTTCTTAAAAAACTCTAGACTAAACTTCTAAAACTTCCAAAAACAACCCCTGGTGTTTTATCCACATATTCTTCTTAGTCATAAAAATTTCAAGTGATTAATCGCTCGAGCGATTCGCTCGATTATTAAAATTACTCGAGTATGATCTCGATTATTAAAATCATTGGTTTTTCCCAACACTAGTCCGAATCTGACTCCCCGCCCTTGCTCCTGCTAAGACACTCGCATTTTCGACTAAGATATTTAAAATCAAAATTTGACAATTCATCGTTTTCAAGCATGTTGTAGTTTCATAAATTAAATTGTTTACTTTGGATCTTCGATTTTTTAAAATATCCTAGGTGGTAATTATGTCATTAAAAGTTAATTTCAAAATAAATGCGACACGACGCAAATAAATACGAACAAACAACGTAGATCTGGTCAGAAACTAACTTGAACTTAGGTAAGGTAAGACAAGTGGTTGTTCATAAGCAGCTCATATATGAAAAAGAAAACTTAAGAGAAATTAAATAAAAAATTAGCATGGTTTATCCTCATATGAAAGAAGCTTAAAATATTATAAATTAATTACGTACTTCAGACAATCTAGTGAAGAAATAGGCCAGTTTCCACATAAATAAAATATTAATATTGCTTATAAAACAAAGAACTCTATACGCAGATTGATAGAAAATAATAAGACTAAAATGTACAGAACTAATAAATCATGAGGAATGTATTAATTAACTTGTGCTGATTGCCCCCAAAACTTACATAGCAGGTCATACACATCGACTTGAAGTAAACAATGGTCCAGTATTTCTCTCTGCTTTGTACACGTCAATGTGATCCCTGTTATTACGAAACTAGACACAACAAAATTATATAGTTTTTTTTTTATGATCAAACACAAGCACTACAGGATAAATCCTTTAGGGCACACTGGGAGTGGTGCTTGTGATTCACGTTGGTTTTGAATCGTTGGAGGTTATATTCGTTGGGAAAAACGACCTCGGGAAGGTCGTTCCACAACGCACGCTTCTTTTAAACCTTCAGTCTGTTTCTGTTTTCGATCTAACAGCTGATCAGTTTTATATATCTTGGTTAGGGAAAACAAACAATTTACGGCAGACTTGGCACAGTCTTACCATATTGAATTAAGAATTACTATTTTTTCCACACAATACTTAAATTTAACACACAAACATTGAAAAATCACAAAGAACTTTATTCAATAATAATGACAAATATGACATTTGTTAATCCGGTACTGTCTGTGAAAGCACGTATGAAACACGGCCGTCTGTCTTTGTCTAACTGCAAAATGAAAAAGAAACATTATACTAATTTTCAGAGTTCCCCGATTGTTTTACCTAAGAATATGAATTCTTTATTCTTCACAGACTGAGAACCAAAGCCGTAACCTCCTTGTTTTGAGACCAATGGTCAAACAGGTAGAAATTTCGGGGAAAGAATAAAATAACATTTGCTACCCTCTCTTTAGACTCACTTACTCAATGAACAATTAGATTTAAATATATTTTTTAAACATGTTTTAAATACGAATGTACCTAGGAAAAGCCACCAATTTATTTACAAATATCTGAGAAAAGCTCCAGCTAAAAAATCTGTGCTAGGATTATTTTAGCTTGGATAGAATAATTTCTACCTCTAACAGCAAAATTGATTTCTTGTGACAGTAGAAACAATTTTCCTGGATATTCTTTATAGTTGTTTTGGAAATATTTACTGTGTTGTTATGTTCTAGGGCAGGAATGAACTTTACTGTGGTTAAAAAAAAATCATAAAAATTTCTTTATAACATTTTTTTCTGGGACAAAAATTACTAAAATAATGCAAGGGTAAAGCCCACAAGTGACTCATATTTATACTAAATCGTTATTGGTTAATACAGAATTGATCCATGAGCCACGTTTACATTGCGAGTGGAGTTGTGCCATTTTGATACCATTTTATTTTGCTTAATATTTGGAGCTATGTATACATGGTGATTCACGACGAGCTTGCATTAGAGCTTTATGGAGAACTACTGAATATATGTTTCTGAAATTTTGGGGATTTAGGTTTATCGATATGCTCTCTTTAACTAAAATATTGACATGATTCTGTCATTTCCGGTTATACCGGAAGTAGCTGCCTACTTTCGTTTTTTAAATACAACATGGTAATTTTTATTACATTTTTCGATTAAGCATTAAATACTAAGCACATTTTATAGAAAATGTTTTTGTCAGACTCTAATAGTTTTTGAGATATCTGGAAATTTTGTAATTATTTGGCAAATGCATGACGATGAAATAATCCATATAATTTTTTTACCTTAGCGCTTGGACTAAACATTTTTGCTCACCGAATAGCTAGAAGATCATCAAGTCTCAAAAACATTTCAAATTCGGCATAAAATGTACAGGGTGGTCACAATTCAAGCCTCATTGTGAAAAAATTCAACCATTAAAAACTTTCTTATTTTAAATGGAACACCCTGTATATTTTTATTTAATTTGATGGCAAATTAGTTGTTCTTTATAAATAGTATTTACTGTCCTATACCTATATCAAAGCGTTTTCTCAAAAAATCCAATTTTATTCCGAAAATACTATTTGTTCAAGTGTGCTATGAAAACAATTGTACTTAGGGTACTGATGTCTATACAGAGGAAAATTAATAATGGCGGCAATATTTTCTAGTGTGCTTTGACAAGAAAAACAATTGTCTGATATTTCTTGGCGTATTTTCAAACTGTCAATTATTCTGTTACTAAAAAATGTCACGCTCCGGATTTTCAAGTGAAGATTTTTTAAATTTATTTACGGTTTACATCGAATGTGGTAAAATTAAGCTAAGAGCTTGTCGAATATATCGGGATAAATATCCGAATAGGCCTATTCCCACACCTGATATTATTAGAAGACTAAATAATAATTGTTTAAAATTTGGATCATTTGAAGCCAAAGTACGAAGAATTAAACCAATACTGGACAATGAGGTATTTGAAGTTACCATTTTAGCCTATTTTTACGCTTTCCCAAAAGACTCAATTCGTGAAGCTGCAATGCAATTAAGAGTTTCGTATTCCAGTATACAAAGAATTTTAAAAAAATATGGCTGGAGGCCATATTCATATGCCCAAGTTCAGCATCTAAAACCACAAGATTTGCCAGCTCGAGTCGAACTTTGCGAGTTTTTTTCTAATCAAAACCCAAGAAAATGAGCAATTTACTAATTCTGTAATATGGAGTGATGAAGCCAAATTTACTCGTAATGGTTTTCATAACAGACACAACAGCCATTATTGGGCTCACGAAAACCCCCATATTGTCAGGATAGGACGTTACCAGGAATCATTTCAATTTAATGTTTATTGTGCTATTAAACATGACCGTATATTTTGCTTACACATTTACGACGAAAATTTAAATGGTCAGAATTATTTGACAATTCTTGAGGATCAGTTAGAAGAACGTCTGGATGATTTGCCGCTCCAAGAGCGAATAAATGCATGGTACCAAAACGATGGGGCTCCAGCACACAACGTCCAAGTTGTTAAGACTGCCCTAAACAGACTTTTTCATGACCAGTGGATCGCAAACCAAGGCCCCTTCCACTGGCCAGCTCGTTCGCCAGACTTAACTCCACTGGACTTTTTCATCTGGGGAACCATTAAAGATAAAGTTTACGCGCGTCCCATCACCACGAAGGAAAATCTAATTGAAAGGGTGAAGGCAGCATTTCAATCTCTCACTGCACAAGAAATTAGGAATGCTACAAGAAATAGCATGATGAAAAGAATACATAAATGCTTGGAAGTAAATGGCAATCATTTCGAACATATTTTAAAAATATAATCAAAAGATATTAGGTATAATTTTCAAACACATTTTTAATTAAAGAATTTAAAGTTTATTAACTTGTTTCCTTGCTATTTTTAAAAAAATAATATTTAAACCATTAAATTTAAAACAATAAACTGCATTTTGTTTATAAATTATTAAGAAACACTTTAGAATGTTGTATTTTCAAGCAATCAATCACTATTCCTCCGTATAGACATCAGTATACAGCCCCTAAGTACAATTGTTTTCATAACACACTTGAACAAATAGTATTTTCGGAATAAAATTGGATTTTTTGAGAAAACGCTTTGATATAGGTATAGAACAGTAAATACTATTTATAAAGAACAACTAATTTGCCATCAAATTAAATAAAAATATACAGGGTGTTCCATTTAAAATAAGAAAGTTTTTAATGGTTGAATTTTTTCACAATAAGGCTTGAATTGTGACCACCCTGTACATTTTATGCCGAATTTGAAATGTTTTTGAGACTTGATGATCTTCTAGCTATTCGGTGAGCAAAAATGTTTAGTCCAAGCGCTAAGGTAAAAAAATTATATGGATTATTTCATCGTCATGCATTTGCCAAATAATTACAAAAATTCCAGATATCTCAAAAACTATTAGAGTCTGACAAAAACATTTTCTATAAAATGTGCTTAGTATTTAATGCTTAATCGAAAAGTGTAATAAAAATTACCATGTTGTATTTAAAAAACGAAAGTAGGCAGCTACTTCCGGTATAACCGGAAATGACAGAAACATGTCAATATTTTAGTTAAAGAGAGCATATCGATAAACCCAAATTCCCAAAGTTTCAGGAACATATATTCAGTAGTTCTCCATAAAGTTCTAATGCAAGCTCGTCGTGAATCACCCTGTATTTAAAAACATTTTTTCTATTAATCAGAAGTTTTTTTTTAAACAGTAGATACTAAGATATTGTTACTAGTTTAAAGTTTGTGAAATACACGTGATTAAAACACACTTTTCTTTTATGAATTTTGCACACGTCCAACTTGGAATGGATGGATTCTAAATTAGAGGATGAATTTTGTATAAGTCCACTATTTATTATGGTGTAATCGTCCAATTAAAACAATACAGCCCACTAATTAATTTTTATTTAACTATATTTTTATTTTAAGCCGTAAATCAGTTTCTGTTCCTCCTGTATAATGTTCATTTCGGACATGTGCAATTTTCATGTTAGGTCGACGATTTGAAAAATAATCGTAGGGAATGTCATTGTGTAAACGATAACCAATGGGAAGATATTACAGATACTTGGCAACATCTCCCACCATAACTTCTTTTGCGCACAATTACCAACTGTACTCAGTTACCCCAAATAACTTTATAGACGATAATATTTGATGTTTGAAGTTTAATTAAAGTTCACTTTCGCCGTCTCCAAACAGACAAATCTCGACTGTTGCAATTATGAAACCACCAAAGCTTCACGGATCTTCTTACTATCATTCGATAGAAAATCTCTATACGATGTAGAGAAAAGTAGGTTGTTCGGGTTTTTCAACAACATTGCGGACGAGCAGCTTTCTAGTTCAGAGATAACTTGCGAACAAGCAAATAGGTAAGTATTTGCCTAGTATAATATTTACAAAATAATCTAATTCTAGGGGAGGAACAGTATACATAGAACTAAGAACTATACAAACCACTGGAGTAACTAAACTTAACAATTCAACAATATTTTAAGCTTGGGGAATTTCATAATTACACAATTTCAGCTTCGGCTGTCAACCATTGATCGTTCTCGATCTTCGTACTTGAAATATTCAAAAAAGTTCTCGTCCAAGAATTGCTGGAACTGTTGGTTTAGTGTGTTACTAGTACCTAATAACTCCTTGATGCATGTAACATTTTTGTTGATGTCTCGTCTTCAAACAATGGTATTCTAGGCTGTCCTGAATAATTCTGTTTTGAGATCTGAATTGATTATAAATTAATGTCACCAATCACCTGATAAGTGTCCCAGAATTCTTCATCATCACTTGTATTGTATAACCCGCCATAAAAATGTCATATATTTAATTATTTAATATAAGTTGTATATAACTGTATAATGGATAGTATTAAAGTAAATGATATTTTGCACCAGAAAAGAAAAAAGAAACCCACGTTCCAACGAAAAAAAAAAATAAATAGGTATTATTTGGAAACAAAGAGCTAAAACAATCAATATTAGGGTAATAAAACTATGGTAAAAAAATGCAGTTTTCAATACCAGTTAAATATTAATATTCATAATAAAATTAAATTTTACTTTGAAAGGGGGGAACGGAATGATTTCCAAATTATTCTAAAGACAACATTTGGGCGCCATGTCAATGAGTGTGTGTATTTTCAATTTATAATTTTTTTTTTAAATTTAAATAAAAAAAAATAAATTAACGTAATACTTTTGTGACTCGATCTTTATTAGATAATTACTTTATTTGGTTTCGGTTTACTCACCGATTTCCCTTTCAGGTTCTTAAAATAAAACTATTGTTATTATGATAAATTTGGAATCTAGTAGCAATTTTAGAAGTCTTCTCTGTACTCTTCAAAATCCATCAAAACTTCATATCCACTGTCAGCATATCCCTGTTACCAAGGAGGTATTATTATTGAACATAGGTAAGGTATTATAAAGGAAAATTATGAGTGCTGGATCATATTAGTTAGTATAGAAAATATGGTAATAAAAACACAAAGAAAATGCAAATTTGTTCAATTCATTATCAAATCAAATATGTAATAGACAAAATATAAGCTTAAGTACAAACAATTTTTTTAATATCAATTGAAAATCGTCCCTTTATTTTCCAATGGGAAAAGTATTATTATTTATGTTACACATAGGGATTGGGTTCTTGTACTTTCACAAAAACGGTATTATCGATATGGATCCTGTTCTTAAGTCTTGGTGGCAATTCGTTCCAAATCTCTTCACGAAGATTATCTAAAACAGAAGAATAGCCTGTCATGGCAGGATAAAAGGAACATAAGCACTTACAGGGTGGCAATAACAGAATGGTTGATAGTTTAAATATAAAAAAAGTAGATATAAAAGTTAAAGGATGTTAAAGTCTGCACGTAATATCTTTACACATAGATCAAGAGCCATCGTGACTTAAAACTCCCCATCTTTATTTATTATAGACTTAAAGGTGATTGAAAACATAATATAGCGTCTGCGCAATACGTTTTGAATTCAATAACCTATTAGACAAAGACAAAAGTTACAATCGTAATTGAATCTTGATTTATAGCCTTTAAATATATGCCAGCTGTTAACTCATATTGAGTGTCAATCTTAATTGGTTTGTTTTTGTGCCTTCATATTAAATTTAATCCTAAAAATAGATCTTTTTATTATTTTATAGCTATTTCATCGTACTTTTGTGTGTTCGGTTAGTATTTATGGACGTTGGTTACTAATATAACCTTGTTCTGTCATAACATGTCGAAAATTTAATGGGTGGGTAATGTCTGTTATATGGATGTATTCATGATTCTAAAATGAATTATGAACACCAAATTTTTTAATACTTTGAAATAAAAATAAATGGTCACCGAGGTTTGATATTATAAAAAATAGAACGCCATATTTCGGTCGTCATCAGTTCCTTCTCGAAATTATAAGTTATGAAATCAGTCTCTGTTTTAATATTTTTCTTGGGCGAAATTTTGATTGATTTGTACGATTTTAATGACGTAAGTGATGACGCACATGTGAAGATATAACGTACAGATTTTAAATGACTTACTACAATGAAAAAATATTTTCGATTCTAATGGGTGATTCAACAAAATGGCCATTCGTCTGATCGAAGACCGTGAACACCAAGAACCTTGATAGTCTAGAACATCGAATACATCGCTACATGCATCGAATAACATTGTAAGTGAGAAATCGTATTCTTACAGGAGAAGACATAAAAGGTTCGGGTTTAT
This sequence comes from Barypeithes pellucidus, assembly GCA_963991005.1. NCBI lineage: Eukaryota > Metazoa > Arthropoda > Insecta > Coleoptera > Curculionidae > Barypeithes > Barypeithes pellucidus. Next base: position 34,692,643 of record OZ022556.1, read on the forward strand.
TACTTTACCATGGTACTACAGGCAAAATACCAAAATAATGAGACACCATTTGTGTGAAAGAGGCATTAAAAAAAAAATAAGCGAAAAAACCAAATTTTAGGTTTGAAGCATTCAAATTTATTTTAAACTCTGAAAATGATCAAAATGTCACTTACAATGTTATTCGATGCATGTATCGACATGTTGGTGATTTTACTCTCTTTTACAGATATTTCCATATCAAATCCGTTAAATCGGTCGATTTAAAAACAAAAATTTGTTGTGTTTCTATGGTCACTTATATAAATATAATAAGACATTCCCATAGCACTCTGTAGTATTATTATGATTATCAAAAACGTACCATTGCATCTATACGCCAAGTCGGACCAAATAATTTGTTCTTGTGAGAAACATAACACGCCAAGTCGTCCGCCTCGAAGTGTGCTGTCAAATATGTTTCCAGAGTCAGCTACCATGTTCTCCCCTTCAAAGATCTTCAGCCTTATAAGCCCAATATGAGGCCTGTGGATTAAAAACCATCGATACGAAGTCTTCTCTTTCCATCCCACATTCCTTGGATCTTTCCATAGAAGCTTAACTTGATTTTTGGTATCTCCTGTATGCCACAGAGCGTTTCTCAGTAGCTGGCCTGGACCTGTTTCCGATCGAACTAACTTCAATTGTATACCCGGCTCAGCTACTGCTCTAAATGGTGTTGCTTGCCAGTAGGTTTGCTGGTTCTTTTTCCACATGACTGTATAGAAATTTCTGTTATCTTGATAACTAAAACGTTTTATTTATTGTTTAGTTTTTTTTTTTAGTGTATGGTAGAAAGTGTAACAAATGGGAGCCTTTTGAATGAATGTAGAAAAAATGTGAGTACGTCAGTGGATTCCACGTAAAAAACTATAAAAGAAACATTTTATTTCTGTTTGATAATGGTGTGTACAAAATTGCATAAAAATATCTAAGGGTGATTATAATTATGATAAAAAAGTTATTGTTTAAATTTTAACATTCTGTAGCTCAAAAATGAAGAGCTTTAGAACATACGTTAATATTAACTTTTCTTCTTAAAATCACCCAAGGATTCACAAGCTTAAGTATCAGCACTCAATTAAAAAACACCCTGTATATATAATTTTATGTGGATATGCGCTAATAATAATAATGGATCTTTATTTGAAATATGAAGTGTTATTTGAAGTATTGAACACTAAAATACAGGCGATCTCCCTTTAACCGAGCATTTAATAGTGCTTTTAATTCCATTAATTGAATGAACTTACTCGTTCGCGTTGTAGCGTCACGAGCCTTACGTAAGTTTTTGCATAGGTTTTACAGTTTCAATTAACTAGAATTGACAAATATAAAATGTGATATTACACTTTCTGATCCTAAGAAATGTTTGTTCTTCGAGTCTTATACTGGGACCATGGGCAACGAGCAAATAGTAACTAGCAACTACCGATACTATTATACATAGGAATCACAATTTTGACTCTCATACTAAAGGATGCAAGTTATCAGGAAAGTAGCTGTATATTTATATTTTAGCTACAAATAGCCAGGTTAATCGGTAAATCGAAAGGCCTAACTCTTATCAACGAGTAGAACTAAATAATATAATATTTAAAAATATAAAGTATTGGCTTACCTGAATACAAATCCAATATAATCGTCATCGATTTCGGTATCAACGAAAATTGTACCCTCGAAATCAACTCCGTCCAATTTGTGATGTCCAACGGCTAATCCAGGATCGCTATTCATTGTCTGGACTATCTCCGCTCCATGGTTATAAATTTCCCAATTAGGGTCAATTTGAGAATCACCTTCTGGATCCAAAACGACAGTTTGATATTTGCTAAAGTCCGTTCTGTAGATAAGGGAATTGTTAGGACAGTTGTCTTCTTCATCGGGAACGGGATCAATATCCGTAAATCCCCGGCATTCATCTCCTTGTCCGTCTCCTGAATTGACATACAATTAATTTCATTAAGGCTAATAGCGTTTTCACCTAACCTCGTGAGATGTCGAAAAAGTGGTAATTTTACAGAATATTTTAATTGAATGGCAATATTTACATATAAAAATACGAGAAAATTGAACTCCATAATTTTTATAGAGGGTGGTCGGTAATGAATGCCATACCATAGAGTAACCCCAGATTCTACTATGAAAATAATAGGTTTGAGCTAAACATGCCTGAGTTAAAAATGTGTGGTGGCCATTAATGAGATACAGGGTGTTAAAGTTTAATTTCTAAATTAATTTTTCTTCATAGCTCAAGCTATTTTTGAGATACAGATATGAAAATTTGTAATTGGGGTTTTTGAGAGCGAGTAACATGAATCTGTTTACTTGTATATATGTTTTTCAAATAACTTGTAGACAGCGTTAGTTTCGTCCTACACTCTAATTATGCCCAAAATTTTTTGCGGTTGACTTTATTGGGAATCTTTTTAAAATTTATAACACAATGGTAATTTCTAAAGAAGAAATGTACATGTGTTTCATTTGTTTTGTTAAATCAATCCGTTTCCGACATATTTGCATTTTGGAAACAAGTTTTTTTTTATATAAAAAATTAGTTTTGACAAAAAAATTAGATAACAATATAATGAAAATTATGAATTGAACTCATTTCAGCAAATGTGAAAAATTTCCTTAAAACTTTTACCAAATAGCGCCATAATTTAAAATAAGTTATTTTTATTTTGAATTACGTTGGATCTCGTTATGCAACAAAATATTAAATTGTCAATATCATCTGAACCCGAACAAAACAAATGAAATACATTTTTTTCTTTAGAGATTACCATTCTATTATAAATTTTAATCAGAATTCCAATAAATTTAACTGCAAAAATGTTTGGACGTGATATAGTAGACGTGTAGGGTGTAACTAGCGCCCTTTACAAGTAATTTGAAAAAGATAAATAGTCAAGTTACTAGGCCCTCAAAAACCTCCAATTACAAATTTTCATTGTCGATATCTCAAAAACAAATTGAGTATGAAGAAAGAATTAATTTAGAGATTAAACTTTAACACCCTCTCTCAAATTAATGCCCAACATTTTTACTTAGGCCGATATTAGACTATAAAAGATATTTGACAAAGATATTTTATAAAAATATTTTATAAAAGATAACAACACACGATTATCTTTGATAAAAGATTTTATAGTTGATTGTTAGTAACGGTAGTAATCTTATTTTCTGTATTTAACATTGACTGTGACTGGTATCAAAATATTATGACGGAAAGCATGTTTGTCTGCTGCATTTCAACAACAAAATTGTTAATTTCGGAGTATGAACGTTACAAAATGTTGTACAACTATCAACACCCGGATAATAAAAATCGAAATAAAAGACTAGATATACATATAAAAATTCGTGAAGTTATAACGGCATTCAGAGGTGGATTCAAGATGGGAGATATACTGGCATAACTCTCTTCTGTTGCCAGAAATTGAACGGTAACCATAGGCGTTCCTCAACGCTGATAGAATTTCTCAAATGTGCATTCTGTCCGGATATAAATAGTGCTATCTTTAAGACAATAAACTTAAATGTTTCCTCATCCATAGCTTTAGATTGTAACTTCCGAAGCAGATTATAGTGGATTAAATTATATCTTGCCACGCAGGGCCTTATCCAAAGTCGCCCGGTTCTTTTTTTTCTTTTTTAACACTAAATACATTCTAATGACGACAACACTCATCGTTGCGCAAGTTAGTGCACGTCTTTGATTCATTTTAAATTGTAAACATGTGGCAACCTTCAAAAATTGACAAAGTTCTTTGACAGTGTAATACTACTTATACTGGTCATAAACTTTTATAAAAAAAATATTATCAAAGAAATTACTACAAAATATTTTATAAATGATCTTTGTCAAATATATTTTATAGTCTAATACCGGCCTAAGGCATATTTATATCAAACCAATTATTTTCATAAATAGAATCTGTATTTACTCTATGGCACATTCATTACCTACCACCCTGTAGTTATACATATTTCAATATTTTTTTATCGTAATTAATACCTTATTTGTCATCAGAAAACAAAGACTCTGGGTAAATTTATGAGAATCAAGAAGTTCCTTCGTATCGCGAGATCGTGAGATTAGATACGTAATCGTGAGATCTCACGATAAATCGTAAAATCTTGCACCTGGATTAGAGATGTGAGGTACGATACGATATTTTTTATACCGGTATTTTTTTTAACGATACTCGATATTTTGTACCGGTATTTTACAATACGATATGGTCCGATACACAAAGTGTTTGCCCAGTACCTATTTTAAAATAAAATTATTGTGCATTCAACTATTTTCCAAGCAAGATCATGCTCAAGATATGTTTTTTGTTAGGTTTATCACGCAACATATGATTTATGATAATTATAAACACAAATCGTTTGTGTTGTATTTAAGGATATATTTTTGCTTTATAGTGTGTTATTTAGTTATTTAATTTGTTTTAACTATTAATTGTCTCATTTCGTGAACAATTATTGGATTAGGAAATTATACTAGTTTGACTCTTCCGCTCATTCGCTCACGAGCCGCCACTGACTCAGTCGATTTTCAGCTATTATCTTCAAAAGCAATTTCAAAAAATATTTTTTTCATTCTTGATATTCTATATCATTTAATATAAAACAATGTACTGGTACTGACAGTAGCGGTACTTTACTTAACCATAATCGATATTTGTAACAGACCGATACTTCCTAGTCGATTCATATCGATCCACAAATACCGCTACTTTTAGGAGTATCCCACATACCTACCCCTGATGAACAGTTTTTACCCATATGCGCAAACGATTTTTTCCTTTTTATTCCGAGTTTCACCAGATTAGAAAAAAAATATTTCGACATAATTTATTGAGATATTTGATGCATAGAATAAACCCAAACAAACCTCTCGAATCTTTTTGATCTGGATTGTATTTATAAATACAATTGTCTATAGTATTTGGTACTCCATCTCCATCTATATCTTTGTCGCAAGCATCACCTTTTCCATCTCTGTCGGTATCTCTTTGGTCTGGATTGGGCGTTTGCTTGCAATTATCTCTATCATCACTTATTCCATCACTGAAAAACAATTAATTTATTACAATATTGAATTAAACCCCCTGATAAAATATGTGTTAAACATATATACGGCTTCTTCAGGATGACAAATCTTGGCTAGAGTAGACACCGAAAAATTATTTTAGATCCGCAGTATTTTAAATTTAGTAGTGGAACGTGATTGCTATAAATTATTGTCAAATTATTTTCAAAATATCGGTCTAGCCCTTGAATATCGAAGGTTAAAGAAAAACGGATCAGTATAGAAATCTAATAACTTATATTGGGAGACAAACGCCTCGTTTGCACGGATTTCGGTCTATCTCAGACATACCGCGTTGGGTAACCGTGCGCTACAAAAGGAGATACCCACTGAAACCGTGTTGATTTAGGAGTTCATCGCATTATGTCTTTAGTCTTTCTTACAGCTGTTTTATATTATCCCTTATCTTGTACAACAAATTTTACAATTTCTTGTGCAATAAATAGACAAAATATTGTTGGGATGGTAAATAATGTAGGGTTGTCTGTTTTAAACTTCCTTTTCTTGGTAGTACCATTCAATCTGAAATGGTATTTTAAAGTGCTACTGTGTAGACTAAATACGCCCTTATTGTATAAGGTATCATCGGGTGGTCTGTAAAAATAATAATTTTTCCGTATATTGGTATTTAATATTTCTTTGCTCTTTTTTAACAATAAAATAGGTAATAATTAACAAACACAATTGTTGAAACAACAATATGATGTTGCTCCTAATAGCTAACTATATTGGTTATCATAAATATTTATACTTTCGGGTACTAGAAGTACTTTGTTGACTTAAAAAGAGTTATTAGTGATTTCAACTAGAATAATCGTAGCAATAAAATTTGTCCTTCGATACTAAATTTCCTCCTATTGCCAATTTCACTAAAGTTTCTTGTTATCCTAAACTAGACCATTTTTTAGAGTGATCTATTCTTAATCAAATTTATTGTACAATTGTACAATTTCTTGTACAAGAAATGAGATAATCTAAAACAGCTTTTATAGTTCGAAATTCAAACCATATAGTCTTTGATAGCCAACATACGAAATATGATAGAATTGAGTGCTGATTGCTCATGTGCTCCTTTATTCTTCCTAGGAACGCATTTATTGCAATTGCGTTCGCTATGTGCTGATGAAGGGTAGTTTTTGGCTCAATTTAGGTTGGCACAAAAATGCCCAAACCCGAAGTTTAATCACTTTCGTGCTTTGGTCGTATCCAAACAGTAAAATGAGGAATTGTGCAATTACGAAATGATCAAAGCTTGATAGACGAATAAGTTGAAAAGGAATCATGTGTTATTAAAATTTGTAGTTATTATTTATTTTTTATAGTTATCTATTTGTAAGTTTTTTTATTGTGTTCGAATTTACTTCTGTTGTTAAAAACCAAAATAGCAAAAGAAAGAAAATAGTAAATATTTTTTTTTAAGAAAACCACCAGTTTGTTTGGAGTACGAATAGGGGCATATTATTTTGGGATCATAAAGTACTCAATAGGACCTTTGAAATGATATATCGCAAGACCTCACTTCCTATTCAATTCTTTTTATCAAGATGTCGCCCATCCGCCATTTTGAATTTAAGCATCATGAAATATGCAGCAAACTGTAGCTCTCTGATTCCTACCACACTATGCAGAATTGTATTTATTTCTCTAAGACGGTCAATGAAATAAAGGATAATAAAGAATAATAACTATGTCATTTTTCAAACGCCCTCATTTTGTTTTAGTTGCGAATACAGAAAAGTAATATTAAGTCATCGTAAAGTACTCGATAGTACTTTCAAAAGTATGTATCGCAAGATTCATCCTATTTAAATTTCTCTACCAAGATGGCGCCCATCCGCCATTTTAACAGTTAGTTATTATCCTGCCAAAAAGTAGTTTATCTTCCTGTATAAGCCACACCCAAATTTTGTGAAAAAAAACCACATAACCACAATGTGTCATACATCGTTGTATTCGGAAGGAAAAAACCTCTCAAATTCCAATATCAGAAAAACAGGACCGTATTTAAAAAATGGCCCTTCGAAGACGACTCGTGTCGATGTAAAAGTGCAATTTACTTTAGAATTCGATCTCAAATATATCCATAAAACGATTTTTCAGAATCTCAGTTTTTCCGGATACCTCCGGAACTACTCAGAATTTTAAAACTTTCTAAACGGCATATTATTAGGCACGTAAATGCGGAATTTTAACTCCATTTAAACGACTTCGTATCTCTTACGGTTTCCGAGATCCCTGTACTGGCCCTTCTTATCTTGGACACGTTGTATACGAGGGGGAAAGTTTTCGAACAAAGTAATTTGTAAAGTATTATAAGTAGCATAGATTGTTCTTAAATCTAGAAGCGCGACTACCTAAAATAACCACTTCTTTGGTAGTTTATCACGGCGGTTATTAAATTCTAGGAAATTGAGTTTTCCATTCACTTTGAAGGCTAATTTACAGCCGGTTCGACTTCGTCGGTTAAGTTATTTTATAATCACATTACCTATCAGGGTAATATTATTCTTAGTCGTTAGTAGTACACATTAGATTATTTTTCTGTTGACTTTTCTTCTTAGGATATAGACTATTTAATAGATCCCTTACCCATCGTGTGAAATAACCTCTTACCTAAATTTGTTAAGGATTCTGAGGTTAACCCCATTAACCGTTAATTAAATAACATAAGAATACCTAAAATAACTAATTTATTTCGAAACCATTAATAAAAAATATATTAATGTAGGTCCATATTATTATAGAAATGTAGAGGTTTGTATTCATTACATTTCTGCTAATAGTTTTAAGAACAGTTAATCAAATGGGTTTATTATAATGATATATAATAGATTGGTGGTGGATTGAGATAGAATTATTAAAAATATCATTTTACAAAATGTGATTTTAATATTGATGTGAATTAAAAAAGTAGAATAAAATAAATAATCCATTATAAACTTTTGAGTTTTGTTAAGCCAGTTGATATATGTGACTAGAATTAATTAGGAAATTGTGGTTTTTAACTATAATTAGGGTAAGATTTAAATAATAAAAGCGATATTAAATATTTGTACAAAAAAGAAACAAGTTTTTCTTATTTAATTAGAAAATACAAATTATCTATAAAGCATTAACAATATTAACATAAAACAATGTACACTTAACTTAGGTTAGTTTTTTTTAAACCTGAAAGAACACATTTTACATTTTATTATTACCGACCGCATATCTTTACATCAGATATTCACCTGCTGACTGTCGAGAGTCTATGATTCACTAACTTACTTTAAGAAGAAAATGGCAATTTACTATAAGAGGTAGAATTATCAAATAGAACAAGTAAAAATTAACTAATAAAAAATACGGCTCTTCAAGAATGCACACTTTAGAAATATGGGTATTTTTACCCACGCCCATGAGGTCACTTTGAATAGGAATATTTTACATATCTTGACCTCTTACAACTGATGATTACATAGCCTCAAGACCCCTGGCATTATGACGTCAATACTATTGGGTTGAGTGAAGGGTTATGCAGAAACACCCATTAATCACAACTGGCTGGATATGTGTTTCCACGTTTTAAATTGGTTTAACTTCGGGTTTAACTATTTTATTATGTAAATTTTGGCTCAAATTAAGTAAAAGCTTGAAATGGCGCTTGTCATTGTCACCAGAAAAGTCGTTGTACAAAACGTAATAAGACCTGCTGAATAGATAATAAGTGTAGTAATATGATGAAAGTACATTAGTATTGAAAATGAACCCCAGCTTATGCCGTGAAACAAGAATCTGGAATAATGAGATGTAAGTTTTGGCTCTGATAATAAGCAGATAGCAGATCACGTTCAAATTATATTACATAGATGATGAATCTATCTGATAATATTGCAGGTGGAGTCCTGATGTAATGGGAACATGCCTCTACAAAAAACGGCTAAAAATTATTTTTATTATACGTGTGGATTTGGATCTTGCACATTCAAGTAAACGGTATTATCAATGTGAATTCGAGATTGTAGTCTTCCTGGCAGTTCATTCCAAATTTCTTCTCGAAGATTATCTGGAACAAAAAGTCATGTTATCTTATTTAGTAGTTTCTTTCTTTCTACCTACATCATGTTTAGTAAAAATAAATGTTTATAACGTGGCCTAAATACAAAAGCAGGGATGCTCCTCTAAGACTAGCTAATTCCAGCCGGGGAAAATATGTGGTGGAGATACTTGAGTGTGGTTTCACAGTAAACTACTCAAAAATAAATATGTAACATAGAGAATTTTATCGACTTTGATATGACCCTAATTTATCATTAAAAATGGATATGTCTCTATGCTATACAGGGTGTTTTAGGAAGCATTACAAATTTCAAAAATCTTTTACCAAATTTGGTAATATGATTTCTGACTTATTCCTTTTTTTTGGAAAGCTTGTTAGCTGCTAGTCAAGAAGACTTGTTCAAAGTTAAATTAAAATATTAACCGTTACTACATACCATTGCATCTGTATGCCAGATCAGACCATATAATTTGCTCTTGTGAGAAACATAATACTCCAAGTCGTCCGCCCCGAAGTGTGCTATCAAAGATATTTTTAGAGTCAGCTACCATACGATCGCCTTCGAAAATTTTGAGCCTGATCAGGCCAATTCTTGGTCTATGAATAAGGAACCAGCGATAAGACGTTTTCTCTTTCCATCCAACGTTTCTTGGATCTTTCCATAACAACCTAACTTGATTTGGTGTGTCCCCGGTATGCCAGAGTGAGTTTCTGAGTAGTTGGCCGGGTCCTGTTTCTGACTGAACCAATTTAATTTGAATACCCGGCTCAGCTACTGCTCTAAATGGTGTTGATTGCCAATAAGTCTGTTGGTTCTTTTTCCACATTACGGTATAGAAATTCTTGTTATCTTGATAACTGAAAACAAATATTTATAAATAAAGTATAAAAATATATTTGACCTTGTATAACTCTTGTTAGCTATAGAGCAATATGTAGTTTGATGTATCTATACTGATTATTTATTTTTAGATATATGAACGAATCATGTTGAATTGCAAGTAGCCCAACAGGAGTGTTGCACAGTAGTATACCTGGAGAAAGAAACTATATTTTTCAAAAAGAAGGAAATCTATTCACGTGTAAAAGGTGAATATCAAACAATTTTATAACATTTTAAGACATAGCTTTTATACCATAGACATATTTAATTCTATGATGTCAATTCCAGGGGTAAAGTTAAAATGATAACGTAAATTTCAGCAGGTTTTGCATGATTCGTTGCCAGTTACAAATATTCAATAAAAATAAATTTATTGAAACAAAATAGTATTTTCTGTATAGAGCTGTTTGATTAACTATACTTGTTTAGACGATTTTGAGTCGTTTTTTCTATTTTTATATATTTTTCTATTTATTATTTTGGGTTTAGTGCGTTTATTTTTATTATATAATCGTAAATATGATCACTTCATCTTGTCCGCTAGTTTTAGCATTTATTATTTTTCTGAGGTAGGAAATAAAATTATGGAGAAACGTTGATAAAGCATAGTTTTTTTTATATCATAAACAGTTAATAATGCATTAAGGTATTGTTATTTTAAAATATTGGCAGCCAGTAGACTTAGTACGCAGTAGTAGTGGTGACTTTACCTTAGACTTTTTTGAATTTGTTCAGTCCCCAAAAATATAACAGAAAGAAATAAAACATAAAAAACATAAATTTGTATATCTTAAATTCCTTATGCATTAGCTCTTATCACACACAGGTGTGTGTCATTAGGTTCCTCTCAGATATTTTCCATCACATGAAATATAACTCTTTTAAAGTTTCTCCTAGAAATTATTTTCAAGGAAAGTAGAATATTCGCAATTACTTGGTAAAGTCTAAATTCTATAATTTTATTAAAATGTTTTAGGAGTATGTGGTCACATAAAACAGTATATTGATATATTTCAATATACGTTTTAAATAATAATAATGATAAAGGCTGTTATATAAATCCTAATTAAAACGCTGAAAAAACAAATATAATAAATAGATAAATAATAGAATTTTCCATTCCATTCCACCCAGAGTGGCGATATCTAGCCATGAAGGCTACTTATACTCTTTAGTCTGCCTCAAAATATATTAAAAACACTTAAAATAGAGGCAGAGAATGTCACTAAATGAAAGCCACAACTATCGATTCATTGCTTGTTGAAGAGGTAAAGCACGACGAAGCTTGTACTTGAACTTGTAAATATTATATGACTTAAATTCATCAGCAATAGAGTTACATAAGTTTCTAGCACCTTCGGTAAAACTTCTTCGAGATAATAACCTTCTATATTTGGGCAAGATAAACCTGTTCTTGTATCTAATATTTCTATGATGAATGTCAACCTTGGTAACTAATTTATTTTTTAGCTTTTTAGAAGAATTTCGCAAAGTTTAAAGTTTATGAACAAAATTGTCCATCGCTACCGTACAATTGCTACATCTGTTTCTCATATTAAGCCATTTACACTAATTTATTTTGTGAATTATATCATCACGTTATCTTATTCCATATATTAATCTACAGCAGGATTTTTTTAGTGAAGACAAACCACAATAGTACTGCAAAAGGACCTAGCTATCACGCATCTCTTCAGTCTTAGGTCAATAATATGTTGTATATTATCTTTAAGGAATAGAATAATTTTTTGCTAATATTTTTTAAGTGTTCTTTGAAGCGTAGCTCCTCATCTAACAATATACCTAGTTTTTTTGCTGAATTTACATAAGGAAAATGAATATTGCTTATAAAAATACTAACATTGTTTTTAATTATCTTCCTATTAGCTTTATTGGGATTGCACAATGGTTTGGATTTTTCCGAGTTTAATTTAAGATTGGGGATTTCAGATAAGGACCTAATTGTTTTTTACTTTGAATTAACGTGCTGGGCAGATTGCAAATGATTAGATGTAGTAAAACTGAAGCAGAGTTGAAAATCAAAATCAAAAACAATAATGGTGTTACAATAGAGCCTTGTGGAACACCTGAGAGGACATTTATCGTATTTGAGTGTATATTATCATGAAAATACATTCTTATTATTATTAAGTACCTGAATATGAATCCAACATAATCATCATCGATGTCCGTATCAACGAAGAACGTTCCTTCAAAATCAACTCCGTCGAGTATATCGTGACCAACGGCTAGACCTGGATCGCTATTCATAGTTTGAACTATTTCTGCCCCATTATTATATATTTCCCAGTTGGGATCAATTTGAGATTCGCCTTCAGGATCCAGTACGACAGTTTGATACTTGCTGAAATCAGTCCTGTAAATCAGAGAATTGTTGGGGCAGTTATCGTAGAGATCACCAGATTGATCTCCGTCGTTGTTACCAGAGCATTCATCTCCTACGTTGTCTCCTAAAAAGATTATTTTGCTCATGTACCCATACAAATATACGGAAAAAATGTTGGAAAGTTAATTTTCATTATTAACTGAAGGAAACTATTTAAAAAATAATATTGAAGAAGAACAAAAATGTTTATTTAAGTGGCAAAAATACATAAAGGATATAACGAAGTAGCATTTATCTGTATGTTGTTGGTAATTAGCATGTTTATACCATATACCAATATGGAAAAAAAAGAAAATTTAATATATAACATATTCGTCGACCTAATATGAAAAATGCATAAGTCCAAATTTACCAAATTTGTGATTTTTGCGGAATCTGGTAGACAGTGGTCGAAGCTATCACCCAATATTATCAGTTTACGTTCACTAGATATCGGCAAAAATATTAATATGAAATCTCCATAGGTCCCACAAATTTAAAGTTAAAGTCCTGTTTGGCAACATGGTGCCAAAATCGGCCTCGTGTATGTGAAATAAATTCGCTTAGTTTTTAAAGGAAATTGGCGGTGTTGTAAAAATTTGTTAAAAATAACGAAAAGGTAAGCCTACAAGTGGATCATAGTTATATTAAATCCTTAATGGTTAATACAAATTGCTCCAAGAACCGCGTTTACATTTTGAATGGAGTTATGTAATTTTCATATCATTTTGATTTTGCCTAATATTCGGAGTTTTGCGATTTCAAAACATTTTTATATTTTTTGAAAATGTTATTCGAATAGTGGTAAATTATACAGGGTATTACTTAATGATATGTACTTATTTAATGGGTAATTCCTATACCAATATTAAGTCGAAAAGTTCATATACATATATATCCTAAAATGCTTTGGGTCAAATCAAATCAGAGTATTCAAGTTTTATTTTTTCTTTGGGTCAAAAATCTCGAAATCAGTAAACTTTGTTGTATTATTATACTTTTATGATACAAAACTATACAGGTTTTTAAGTCAAGAAGGTTTATTTTTTCAAGTCAGCGTCGTAGGCACAGGTACGCCTCAAACAAGTTTATGCAACAAATAGGACGCCACTGATATTTTCGGAACAATTATTTTGTGATTAATCATTCTAAACAAAAAGATATATTTTATATTTCTCTTAAACTTCATCATTTGGATGGAAATAATATGATAATAATCATTATTCAAACGGTTAAAGATCTCCATAAAACATTATAATAGGAAGAGACATATATCAATTATTTCAGGTTATTTTCCTCCGAACGGTAAGTTTCAACAGGAAAATTATGAAGATTTTTGATAAATTTGATAATGATAATTAATAATAAAATAATTGTTTCGAAAATGTGTGTAATATATTTTTTTGATGTACCTGTGCCACTGTCTTAAGATAAAGTTTTTTTTTTGCGTAATAATGTGTAGTTGTATTACATAAAAGTCTACACCTACCGGAATTTAGTGTAATATTCAAACTGTTTTCGAGATTTTGGATAAAAACAAGAAAATACTACCACTTACTATTCCTATCTGCTTGGTCCGGGTTAAATACGTAAATACAGTTATCAACTTCATTATCTATACCATCCCCGTCTATATCGTTATCACAAGCATCACCTTTTCCATCTCTATCTGTATCTCTCTGGTCAGGATTGGGTTTGTGCTTACAGTTATCCTGCTCATCACTCACCCCATCACTAGAAATTAAAGACATTGTTAAACGAATATACGACAATTCAATTTTCAAGTTCATTTAAGAATCGTCATAAACAAACTTATGATAAAATTTCTTTATGAAAAATGTTTTAATGCATATTTTAGTAATTTATTAAATGTTTTGAATCGTGCATTATCAAAATATGTACAACAATAATTTTAAAAAACTATTATTTAATTCCATATTAATAATAAAGCAAGAATTTGGGTTTTCTCCGATGTAAAACACTGGGGCCGTTTATATCGCGAAAATAATGATTTACAATATGATATTATATCAATCATTTTTAACTTTAAAAAAACTAGCATCTTACCCTTTCATGGCTCAGAAATGATAAACATTGAAAAATTCGTAGTTCATTGTTTGTTTTAACATCCTTAAGTTAATCCAAGTAAAATTTCTACACTCAAAATCTACTATTTTTTACGCTTTGACAGTTTCAATTTGGAGAAAAACGGCTTTCAAATTCGTCTCTCTTTATGGCGAACAACTTAAATAAAGTTTAATAAATCGACCCAAAAGTAATTCTCAAGTGTATACCTTCGGAAATCCTATTATTTTTGTGTTAAGAATTTTTGGAAGTTTACCTCATTATCCTGTATATTGTCTCTTATATTTATTATTATTTTCAATTAATAATTATTTTAGTAGTATCTTTGGTCATGCGATTAATAATACATATACATCTATCTTGGAAGAAAGACGTCACTATCTGTTGGTATTTCAGTATTACTTGTCAGCATTCCCGTTAAAAAAGGGTATTTGTTCCTGCAATATATGCTATTGAACGTAAACTCCATTTTTTGTTAGAATATAATATGCATTGCATTTTTGATATTTTTCTACTCTTAAAAAATGTTATGTACCACAATAGTATTTGTTGTTAGATGCCTTTTGGAATAGAGGAATAGCTCTAAGTAGAAACCTCGTTTAGTAGTTGCTGTATGGTTTCTTGTTGTCTGATTACCAAATAAGCGAGGACGCTAACAATTCTTTGTTATTATGTGTTATTAATAAGGAGGGCCTAGAGAAATTTCTAGATTATTTGCAAGTTCCTAGGTTGTTTGGGTTTGCAGGAGAGCGTCCTAATTACGACTAATTCGTTACTTATTATTTAAGCTCATCATATAAAATAGTGGACTAACGTTTACTATAAATTATCTGGTTTCTTTTATTGGACTTGGGTAAATTTTGTCTCGTTGGTGAGAGATGCTGTTTCCATGTCCTGTATAAATTCTTGTTGGCTCAATCCATAAACCAATGAATTATAAATATTTCTTGACTAAATGTAACTCCACCCAGCTAAACTGCATTTGATAAGCTACTTTAAGTTATTATAATTATGAAATGAGGGTAAACAGATCTTATTTTTCGGTCTATGATACGTATTTTTGAAATTATATTGGTTCGTAGAAGCTGATTATTACAGCGAATTTTAGTATGATAATCATGAAGAAAATGTGGGAAGATCGAATTATATCAAAAGATGTGGCATTAAAAAGTATGAAGCATAGATAACTTAAGTAAAATTTTTAAACTTACCATAATTTGCAACCACATCGAAAATGAAACCTACGCATATATTTTTACGAGACAGTAGCGATATGGTCAATTAAAAGTACCATCTTTGACCTTACCTGGCCAATATAACGCGCACACTATTTATATAATATAAATTTCACTCGGAATAAAATATTAAACCGGCGGTTAACTAGAAGGGTTAAAAGGGCATAATTCAATAGAGACAGCTTAAACGTATTTGAACGCGCTAGCTGAGGAAATTGTTCAGGGCTTCTGTTTTTAATCTGTACCTGCAAGTTTTATATTACTCAGATAATAAAATTATATTTGTTAATTGTCACTTTCTTCACAAGACAGTTAATACTGTATACTGCAAGCAAGCTTACTTCTTATTCAAATAAACACTTTTGTGTGTCAGTTATTAGCCATTAATGTTGATTTGTTCATCTAAGAAAACCAAACCAAAATTGTTAAATAAATACTCATCACTTGGTAACTTAATCATAAAAGATACTTACTGGTCAATATCTTCGGGACTATCGCAAACATCACCAGTTAAATCTTCATCTGAATCCTCTTGACCGGGATTGTAAACCTTTGGACAATTATCGCAAACATCTCCTTTTCCATCGCCATCTGAGTCCCTTTGATCTTTGTTTGGATGTTTGGGACAATTATCGTATTCATTAATTATTCCTAAAAATAGTGTGAATAAGAATATTTATTTATAATTAAAATAGCTGTTTCGATATATACTTTTAAGCGCAAAAATTACAGTTATAACGCTCAAAATCTTCTCCTATTGGCCACACCAATATTTTGTTAATAAAAAATTACGCTTCCATCCAGATCTCTCCCCCTCCGGTTGATATGGATCGAAGGATAAGAGAAGAGCGGTGCCGTCAAAACCTGCGTGAGAGTGCCTAAACGTCGATTCAAGTGCCTGATTTCATTGAAATCGTGCTTATTAAATATGGAATACGAACAAACTTATCATACATTTCCGATCGATCTCTTACCATAAACTATTTTTCCACTATTATGAAGATCGAAATAATGTTTTCATTAATTGAAACAAAATCTAAACTAAATGTTAAAAATTAGTAGCGTTTAATTAATCGTTACTAACCATCATTATCTATATCTGGATCACAAGCATCTCCCAGACCATCTCGATCAATATCTGATTGATCCGTATTCGGTACATAAGGACAGTTATCACAAACATCACCAACTTTGTCAGGCAGTCGTTCAGAGTCACTTTGATCAGGGTTGCTATGGAGAGGACAGTTATCCTAAAATATAATGAGCAATGTAATATTTTGCTAGTTTCAAATCTTTACTGTCGATGTTTTTCTTTAAAATACTTGATTGAATTAATTGAATTAATAACAATTCAATCAAAATATTTGATATTTGATACTATTGTTAAAAGTACACTTTTGATACTAGTGTCATAAAATAACATTTTAGACAACAAGTGTAAATGTAATTGTATAAAGCATATTAAATTTCATATACTAGCATTCGTACATCGAAAGTTATTCCATCGCCGTCTGGATCTGGATCACAAACATTTCCGATTCCATCATTATCCGCATCTTCTTGTCCAGAGTTTGGTACAGCGGGACAATTATCCTGAAATATATTTTCTATGTTTAGTTTTGGGTTTCAAAGGTATAATAAAATTTGATAAACTGTGTAATTTTCCTTGCCTGTAGACACATACCTTCTTACAATGTTCTTCCCTACAAGATAATTGATTGTCTGGCCAACTATCCAAGTCCCTATCCGGTCCACAAATCTGCCCGTTGCCAGCCCATCCAGTTACACATTGACAAGCATAATGGTCCCAACCTAATTCATTAGAGTATATTATATTAAAATATAACAAATAACCATGTAATTTTTCCCAAAAGCTATATTCCAGCTGATCGATAGCTGACGACGAGACGTATGTCACTGATGTTAAAATAGCCGAACCTAAGATGCCGATCACAAAATCTCCATTGAAAATATCATGTTAAAGAGTGTCAAGTCCTATTAAGGAATTACGACTGTGCATACAATCTGCATTATATAAGTTTATATTCTAATATACCCGTCAGCAGTAGTTTGCCTCTTTGAATGGGGACTTGAAATTAATTGTCTTGGTAAGCTATTTAATGATATAATTTTTTTAGAACCAGCATTGTTGACAACAAAGGGAGGCGGTTAGTCAGAAATAATTCTTTGGAGTGGTTGATTCAAATTTAAAAAAAAATTAATCTAGAAAGATTTATAAGTCCGTGTAGTATTGTATGACCTAAAAGTGCTGAAACACGTGTTAGGAAACTGAATTCTTATTCCTTTCTCATAAAAGATGTTGCAAAAAAATATTTTCTAATCACCAGCCAAAGCCTTATAAAACAACATTTAAACAAAACACCGTTATATATTCAAATACCAAATCAGACCGGGTAGGGAAGGCTTTTAATTGGTAGGATGATTCTTGGTAGCATAATATGTATTCTTAATTGGAATTTTAATATCTACCAATATCTTTACTATACCAGGCATCTTTAGAAACTTAGAAAATCTATTTTCTTATATATTCACAGAGTTGTTACAATAAGAAAATGTTTTAAGCAAGGTTCTATAAACTGATGAAATGTTATTTGAGCTATTAATACAATTAATACTGTATTAATGAATAGATTTTCTGTGTTTCATATTAATATTAAGGGAGCTTTGCTTCGCTAGTTTTTAGGTCCCCATATATTTGAACATTCCTTCTATAGTCTAGTAATGATATTAAATACAAGTACAGAATGTAAATTACCTAAATGAACACATTTAGCATTTCTATCGCACTGCATTCCATTTGGACAAAATCCTTCGCCTTGATGACATCCCACACTCTGATTGCCATAGAACCCATGTTCACAGGGACCACACATATACGAGCCCTAAAACCCAGGTATGTATTCTAAATGTATTCTATTCTATTCGAAATAATACCATCATGTAAAATTTATGTGGAATGAAATTTAACTTATGCCCACAGATTAATATGCCGCATATAATTGAGAATTGAATTGTTTCTATTTACAATTATTTATTTATTGGTCCTGTTCGGCTGTTCGTGTCGTCAGTAAATACATTTACAGGTTATATTTTCAATAAAAGTATTAGTTCATCAAAGCGACAATAATTATTGTATCCTCATGGTATCTAAAATAATATTGTTTCATATTTAAAATGAAATGATCGTAGATAAATCTCAATATAAGAAAGAATCATAAGAATGCCTTTTTTCTAACAAATATTTTTTCATTTTGAAGTAAATGAATATAATTAGATAAATCATACCGGAGTATTGATACATTGTGAATGTTCCACGCACACTCGCCCTTGGGCACATTCATTAATGTCTGTGCATCGTTGTCTGTTTCTTGAAGCTTCGTCCACTCCAACTCCCTGAACTCCAGGACTGCCAGTAAAACCTGGAGGACATGGACCACATCGGTATCCTGGTGATAAGTTTGTACATTCAACGTTGGGATCACAAGGTTGAACCAGGTCACACTAGAAATTAACTTCGGATTATTTCGCGACACCTTGAGAAAGCTACATTAACTGAAGTAATAATATATTACCGATAGATTTGCGAGCCTGATTGGGCATTTTTGATAGAACCGGAAAGCAACCCTAAGAAAATGATTTTCTAAAAGAAATTTCATTGCTTGAGGTTAGATTAAACCAATTAAAGTTTAATTAGAATAACCCTTTATTCAGTATTGTATTTGTAGCATAAATTATATCAATATATAGGTACAAGTATGACAGCCCTAAATATTCTTTAATTTTTGTTACCTCGTCTATGTCGTAGCAGTTCTCGCCATTTCCAGTAAATCCGGGTTGGCATCCCGAGCACTGGTAGTATGGGGATTCACTTGTTGGCGTGCACCGAGTATCTGAGTGAAGATTAAATTTTTATTAAAAAATGCATTGTCCAATATAAGTTATTTCTGATAATGGTCGGATATGGATAACGACGTAAATATACCTAGAACCAAATTATTGTAGATAATTTATAGCTGGTAATTGAATATTTGAATCTTGGAAAAGGTTATTACCATTCGTCTAGTCAGACCAGCGGTACGATAACCTAAAACGACTACTTCTGGAATAGAACACCACGCTGGACTTTGAAATCTATGGTGTTTCCATTCTAAATGCTGTTCTTATCTATTCTATCGGTGACATTTTAATTATATCATGTCATCAGCAGTTTTTACTCCAGTTACATTGAAATAATATTTTCAGCTACATACTAACTATTTAAACTACAAAGATCCAATTTGTGGCGAGTAATTCTACTTTTGGAATAATTATTTCTGAGATGAAAACTTTCCATGCTATTAAAACTATTAGTCAGCATTAACAGCATAATATATCAAAACAAGAAACATTTATTGAATTTGGAAACTGTGGAAAGAATGAATTTTTATAAACGGGTGCTATAGTTCCTCTATACATAATTTTTGCTTAATTAAACCATATTGGAACATGTTTATTTTTCTAATCTGTCTTCTAACAGATTTCTTCCCGTAGATTTCCTTCCATCCTAAATCGATGAAGTTTAATAATTTAGGACATCAAACCATCTTTTACACATGCGTTGGTCTATTTCATAAGGGAAGTAGCAGCAAGGTACGCGGCTGCATCTCGGAAACCGCACATCGGTCATTTAAATCTCTTTCTAGTTACAATAATTAATGATGTTTTTATTAGTAGTTTCCAAGATATCGTTTTCCAGAAATGAACGTAAATAGAATTTACATGAAGTGAGATTTATGGCTTCTTGGTTATTATTTAAAAATATTATTCTGTTGGCATTTTTTTGTAGAATGACTAATGGTGCATAGGCTATCACTCTGGATAATACCATTTCCAATTATTTACCAGGGAAAAAGTCACCGCCTAAAAATTTATAGGAATTTACATAGAACGCTATTCCTTGGAAACGACTACTCAAAAAATAAATTATATTATTATTGGAAAAATATTTAAACGAACGAAACGAATAATGTAAAATATTTTTTTCCGGGTATTAATACCATCCAATTTTAACTCTTAAATGACAAAGGAAGGACAAATTAGAACGAATATAATAAATTGATGATAATTAAAATCAGTCTCCTCCTTTTAACTAAAGAAACTTAAGTTGAGTGGCTCAAAATATTTAAGTTGTCTAATTGTTTTTTCGTCATCGTGTAAATTTATTCTTTATAAATTTGAGAAGCAATCAAATTATTTGATTATAATTCAAGATTTATTTATAACTTAAGCATTATTTGCTTATTCTATGCGGCGTCCTCAGGTAGGTTGAAAATGGCGTGTATTGTATATTTAGGCGTCACTGCACCAATGGAAGTCATACTGGGACTAACACCACTAGATATTCACATCAGAATGGAGGCTAACTGCAGCGCCTCAAGGATGAACACAAATGGGGAATAGATACAATACCCCCGTAAAAATTGAACACACAAAACCATTATTCTAATCAACGATGAGCTCTTGGAAATGCAACCGATCGCATGAGGGCAATCTACGATTTCACAAAGCATTTCAAGATCGACTGGGACTTTGATGAATGGACGAATAGCGTCCCCTGTCATCTGACAAGGGTCTTGGTACACCGATGGATCAAAAACCGCCAACGGTGTGGGCGCAGGTGTATTTGGGGAAAGCCCCAGGATGGACGTAAGCATCCCACTGGGAACTACTCCACAGTATACCAAGTGGAAGTTCATGCCATACAAGCATGCGTACTACAAAATCTGGAAAAGGGCTACCACGACCAAAAGATATACATCCTCTCGGACAGCCAAGCAACTCTTAGGGCTCTGAACTCCAATCGGTTCACTTCAAAACTCATACTGCAGTGTCATAATAACCTAAAAGAATTGGGTGGCTGGGGGAACCAGGTGGAACTCTTGTGGATCTCTGGTTACCCTGGGATATTAGGTAATGAGAAAGCGGATGAACTAGCGAGAGCCGGATCCGCTCAGAGGCCCTGAACCTACCTTTAGGATATGAAAGCAGGCAACGAAAACAACATTAGATACATGGTCACAAAAACAACATCTTTCTCGATGGCAAGGTTTACCTAGTCAAATATACGTACGGACCGCAATTTGGAAAACCATCGAACATACTATGGAATGTTGAAACAGGTGACTGATCTGCTAACAGGATACTGTTACTTACGAAAACACTTTCAACATATAGGAATCTCCAATGGATCCATTGAATGCAGACTTTGAGGCGAAGGGGATGAAAGTGCCTCCAATATAATATAGTGCTGCGAAGCGCTGTCTCGCGGAATACTTAAGATCTTCGGGAAAATCCAACGTGGAGACCACTTCCCACATGAAAGACTTTGTAGAAGGTTATTGGACCTCATAGAAGCAACAAATATTTTCTAACAAGATCGGGGTACACAATAAGCTAGAAGGCTGCAGTCGGGCCTCACACCCGACCCCCGCCTTTAACCAACCCACCAACCAACCAGGGGTTGAGATATACAAATTACTCTTTTAAAAAAATAGCTATATTTTCTTTAATTAAAAATATTTGTTTAGTACTGTAGGATACACGTGCCATTCTAAATGCTAATATCTGGTATGTATTAAGAAATACTGAAATTGACATGTTAAAAAATTAATTGTCCAATAAATACCAGATCAGTTGTTGTGCTGTGAATGTATGTGCGGTGTTAGATATGTTTATGATTAGTATTTACAAACTTTCAAAATTAGTTCTGTGTTGTAGTAATATGAGTAGATTTGTACTATATTATACGGTGCAAAAAGAGATAGTTATTAAAACATAATATATGCAACGCATTTTAATAACCACTCAACAAGGTGCAATTAAAATAAAGCTGCATCCTAAGGTATCCATTTTCTGGATATTGAAAAACTGGAAAAGGATCTTCAAGTCCGGGAATTCCAGGTCTTCCATACAGGCACACAACCTGTTTTAAAATAAAACAAATTATTTAGTTTAAATTTGTTATATTCAAAACTAATAAATTCTACAGTATTTCCTATATTTATTTTTAAACTTATACCTAACGTCAAATATACAAATATAGGTATACATTAGATCTTTTGTATAATATCCTGAGAAATAATACCCTAGAATACAGTAATAAGTAGATTAAAATAGCCATTTTACATTAGATGTTAAGCAACAAAAATCAATTAATTTCACATGCATGCCGAGAAAATATTAGCTTAATGTTCATTTAGATATTTATGCTGTGCCACTTATATAATAAAAAGTGTTATTTTTGGGCATTTAAGATCATCTCTTTAAAAATCGATGTGATATTAATTTGAGGGAGGCACTTATGTTTCGGTTTATTCAGGTTTATTTCCAGCTATTTTCAACCGGCTTACATCAACCCTAACGATAGAGGTGGTGAATTAACCCATAAAAAAGTAGGAGGGAAAGTAAGACATAATTCTAGAGCAATAGTATGAGAGAATTAATGTAGAAGATAATACAATAATAATAAAAAAAAATTCTGATATTAAAACATAGTAATGTAAAAGATAGTCACAATCGGATTCCATATAGTAATACACGTTATGTGTTGGTGTAAGGGGCCTTATTTGAAGTGTCTCACTGGATTAACAACTTTACTACAGGTAATATTAAAAAACAAATATCATTATTATATATACTCACCGACAAAACTATTGCATATTTTAAGCCTTAATTTTTTTTTCTTTAAAACTTTTGTGAATTCATTACAGATGAGATAATCTTTAGATGAAGACTTTAAACTGAATAAGCGATAATGTTAAATTATAACTGAATCAGCGAAAAATCAGAAACACAGCATAGTGTGTCTTGACGACTAAAACAATCTGTCCTCCTTATTTGACGCTGTCAGAATTACATATCCAGTGTTTTATTTCTTGAATCGGTACGTTAAACTAGTGAGATGCTACACCTAAGTGAGTTAGTTGTCTGTTACAATAGTCTGTTTTGCCAATGAGGGGTACAGACAAGAATATATTGCAAGGACATTGATGAATATCCATCAGTCGACTGTTTCTCGTATAGTAAAACGATCGAAATAATGAGACAGGAGAATACAAGTCAAAGACGTAAAAGATGTACAACGTGAGGAGATAACCAATATTTACGAATTAATCTTTACGAAATAATAATACTTTTTAATTTACTGCTCCGCATCTGAAAAATCAATTACTAAATTCACGCCAAGTCAATGTTTCATCAAAACAGTACTAACGAGACTTAAGGAGGTTGGCTTAAATCCAAGATGTCCTGCTAAAGTTCCTCGGTTTCTACCTCGCCACAAAATTGAAAGATTACAATTTGTAAGAGCATAAGCTGATCGACGTAGTCCAGCAAACAGAAGGTTAGGGGTACGTTTCGCAGGATATTCGCTGGCATTTGTCCGTAGAGCCGCACGGAACTTATTGAGGTGAATTTAAGGATGACTGGTACATACGCAACATCTCGCAGAGCATGTTTTACCATATGCCGGATTTATTGGGTATGATGACTTTGTGCTAATGCTTGAAAATGCCCATGCCCATTCCGCAAGACCAGTGATCCAGTACCTTGAGGATGTCGGGATTGCGAAGTTAGAGTAGCGACCATGCAGCCCTGATACAAATCCCTTAGAACATATATAGAACAGCCTGTAAAGAAAAATACGAGCACGAAATCCAGCTCCTAACTCCATTATAGAATTGTTTCACAGGAAGAATGGAATCGAATACTACAAGAAACCACCACAAATCTTTTGCGCATCGTGCCTAGGATGAATCAGGTTATCGTTAGAGCTAGAAAATGAAATTCTAAGTAAAATAATAATTTTTCCATACATTGGTTTTTAATATTATTATTAATATAAAATTTGACTTCTGTACGATAAATTATACAAAATTATTCTATTCGTTTATTCGGCTGTAGTAAAGTTGCTAATCCTATGAAACACTTAAATGTCGCTGAACATATTGAGGCATTCTTAGTAAATTTAGTAAACTTATAGGCATTATTGTATAGAAAATTACAAGGCATTAGTTCAATGGGGTTAAAGTGATCCGGTAAATAAACAAAAGTGTCCCTCTCAATAATTAAATTAACGTTTTCTAGCTTTTTTCGCAGATGACAATGAATTCTCGACGATAACGTTGTTGGCAATAATTGTCGTGAATTTCATAAATATATAAATGAACGAACTCGAAAATAAGTTTTTTTGTTATTGCCATGATGAGAGATGTCTAGAAAATATTCAAAGAAACAGTTAATAAGATGTAAAAACTAATTTTTTATTTTCGTGGACACTATAAATTGTTTTCTTGGCAAATAAAGAGATATAAGCAGCGATGATATTAAAAGTCAATTACAATGAATTTGAAGTGATGAACTAAAGTAATGTAGTACATTATACAGGGTTATTTTTTTAAAACTTGACATAGGCTAACTTTTTTATTTGAAAAGATAGACCTTATAGTTCCCTTAGGAATTAGTTCAACGAAGTAAAATGTGTGGAAAAATTAAACGCATTGTTGATAGATTGGACGCTATTTAAAAATTATTAATTTTCTTAAACGGCATCTCCGCATTTTTTTAAACAAATTTTGATACATCTTGAGAAGTGGCAGCTAATAGTGCCTAAACTTAAATTTATTTACCAATATTTAAAAAAAAATAACAACCTGGCTAACAGACCCGAACAAACTCCTCAAATGTTACATAATCTTAAAAGAAATTTTGTTGAACATATTTGTTAGTGCAGAACAACTCAACAAGGAAATCAGTTGGAACATTTAAAAAAAAATGTTAGGTAATTATTTTTTGTTACTATTGCTATTCTTTTAATGTTGGAAAATAAATATAAGTTTAGGCACTATTAGCTCATAAACCAAAACTTGAACTCTTTTTGTTTTGTCCCGAATCTCATGATGTATCAGAATTTGTTAAAAAAATGTTGCCATTTAAGAAAATAAGTATTTTTAAATAGCGACCAAACTGGCAGTAACGCGTTTATTTTTTCAACACATTTTATTTAGTTGAAGTAATTCCTAAAACTTTGCTTCATGAACTATAGGTCTATCTTTTCAAATAAAAATGTTATCATAGGTAAAGTTTCAAAAAAATAGAAACTCCTGAAGACTGAATAGTACTTAATATGTATGCTTTCTACATACAAATGCAAAAACGGTAATAAGATAATGGAGTAGAATAACTCGAGGTATATATTTTAGTAAGTAGTAAGAGGTATATATTGGACTAAATGGAAAATGAAGAACAAAGTCAGTATCGGCAAATAAAGGAGCGCCCTAGTGAATTCATCTATATAATTTTTACTGTAATAGATCTTCAGATTTGTCCTAAATAGAAACGAAGTCGCTTTCCTAAGCTAAACACTACAGTAGTTTAAGAACTAAAATTATCCATGAGAATATGAATGGAATGTTTTATGAAGGGAATTCAGCAGAGCTTGTGGCGAAAACTGACTATTTGTTAAAAATCAAAATTTTATTAAATTTTAGGAATTTTTTTTTCAAAGGTTAATAAGTAGTTAGAGAGACGGTGATAATAGGGGGCCCGTGAAGTGGAATATCAGTAATTTGGTTTTTCGTGGAGTTTAGGTCCCTCTCTACAACTTTTATATCTGATGATATGTCGTAGAGCGTTGCTGAGAGGCGCTGTACCGCTTTAGATAGGAAAGTCTCAATAAATTCAAAATTATATCGAGCCAAGTCTGAAAATGAATTTACTGCATCTGCGTGACCCCAAAGTCACCGGAAATACATTTTTTGACAAGTCAGCCGTTGTATATACTTTCCGAGCGTGTCAAAAAAAATTAAAATTAAAAAAAAAAAAGAAAAAAAAGCGAATTTGAAGTTGAAACTTTCTAGAATGGAACATTATATGTTAAAGATTATGTGAAAAAATTTTTGTCGTTCCAGGTCTCGCCATTTCATTATTGAAATTTTTTAAAAATCTCCTCGGAGGAAATTCGGAAACGATCGTGACATGTCAGAAAATTGTCACACCACATTCCTTGTCACACAAACGTTGTGGAAAAAAAAAATTCAGAAGAATCGCACTTAGCTAGACGGAATTTCGACAATATTACGCAGAGATACCGGAAGAAAGGTATCGTTCAGTTGTATGACGGGAAAAATGATAACTGGTTATTAAGTATGGGAAGTGAAACGGTTTTTTGAAAATTTGCCAGGGTTGGAGCGCAAGCGCGGACTTTTCGAAAAAATATCGCAATGTCGCAATATTCCTTTTATCAGAAAATTGTTTACGAGTCATCTCCATGTGAATACAAATCGATTAAGCCCACTTGGACCCATGTCACTTGAGACTTTATAATTTTTCCATTCATTTTTTTTTGACACGCTCGGAAAAGTTTATGCAAGGGTTTACTTGTCAGAAAATGTGTTTGCCGTGACTTTGGGGTCACGCATATTCTGTAAATTCATCCTAGACTCCACAAAAACCCAAATTACTGATATTGCACTTCACCGATCCCCTATTGTCACAGTCTCTCTAACTAAAGGAAATTTGACAATAACATGTCTTAATAATTTCATGATACAGACATTTACAGCTCAAAACTTACTGACTCGGTTAGAAAACTTTTATCTCTAAAATTGTAATATGCAAATATAGCAATAGTAACCTTTTCATCAAAGTATTAATTGGGTCACGTTTATTTTAATAAAAAATCAACAACAAGAAGTTGGTGTGCTTTGATTTTTGTTACTAAAATCAAGTCTCATCGAGAAACGACCTATTTATTTATTAAGGTACTCTTCTTTCAATTAAATTTTTTTTATTTGATTACTTTTATTAAAGTACTTAAAATATGTCTAATTTTGTTAATTTCTAGCTGTATTTGGATGTTTAGTTTAATAGCTTCTTCAATATATAGCGATTTGGGTGTAGTAAACAAAATATCATTGCGTAACAATCCAGCAACTGTAAAGCTGCTTCGTTAGTAGTTAGCAATAAAGCAGAAGAATTAACAATTATTGATTATAAAATCAAAGCATCATGTAAATTTATATCAAATTCAATAAAATTAACACGTTGTACAGCTTATAGAAAGTTTACTTTAGTGTTTAGAAATACGACTGTGAAATATTAATACTTGCATTTATATTTATCATACAGTACGATAACAATTTATAGTTTCCTAAAACGCGCATTTTGATATGACTAGAAAACAGTTCGTTATTTAATACAAGCGCATTTTTAATTTTTTTATTAATAATTATGTTGATCATAAGGATCCTGATCATAAGGATCGCTCGTACCTGGGGCACAAGGATTGAACTCGCAGGGGTTCCTTCGACGGCACTGTTCACCATCACCCTCATAACCTCCAGGACATTGACCGCATCGGTAGCCATCGGATGTATCTCTACATTCCACTCCAGGATAACAAGGTCGATCAGCACAAGTTCTTCCAGGGCGGCAGTTATAGCCTAAAACAAAATAAGTAAAAATGGGTCGGTTGTGTGTTTTCTCTCATATACGCTATAGAGAGTGTCCAACTAGTGCAACAACGTAAAACAGTAACGAATATTAAATAAACTTTGAACCACTTTTATAGCATTTTTATTGATGAGTCTAATTCCTGGCTGTACTGCATGTGCATTTTTGGGTAGTTTTACGGGATATCTCCGTTATTAGTGAAGAGTGGATGCAGTTTTCGCAGCACTGTACTACTTTTTTGTGAAACGAAAGATGTCTCAATTAAAATTTTTCAAGACCTCCTCGATCTTGTTATACTGGATGTTTTGAGAATTTTACATTTTGGAACATCCGCCATATTTCGGTACCCTGTGACTTATTAAAAAGAAATGAAATGTTCTCATTCCAGTCCATGTAGAATCTAGTGACATACTCAGATTTTTTATACGTTCAATAGTTTACAAGAACATAGACAAATTTGCTTTTTTTAAATGAAAAAACGAACAACCCTATATATTTTTTAATAATGAAACTCGGCCTAAAATCTACCATAAGGAAAATCGCGAGACTGGAAATAAATGTGCTTATTCTTCAATTATTGAAACAAATCCTATTAGGTCTAATAAAAAATAATAACGATGTATGAAACACATCAAAGGCATAATGGGGAACAATTTGAGAAATACTTAGTTCCAGAAACGTTCAATTTTTGTTTCTTATATTTAATCGCAGTAGTAAATGTTTTTTTAAATGGCCTATTCTAAAATAGTGTATATTTTTAAAAAAACGTAAATTTCAGGCATAATACTAAGAATAAAACTAAAGTATTCTATATTTCTGAGAAGATTGTTAAAAACTGAATTACATTATAAAAAAAGCAAATTTGTTTTTTTTTGAAAACTATTAAAAAATCTGAGTACGTCACTGAATTCTACGTAAGAAACTACACTGAGAACATTTTATTTATTTTTAATAAGTTAGTGGGTAACCGAAATATGGGGAGGTTGGAGGTCCCAAAATGTAAAATTCTCAAAAACACCTCGTATATCAAAAACAAGGAGGCCTAGAAAAATTCTAGTTGGGGCACTTTTTGTTTCACAAAAAGTAGTACACTGCTGCGAAAACCGCATCCTTCTATCTTTACTAATAACCAAGATACCCCGTAAAACCACCGAAATCAATATGTAGATAGCTATATTTTCAAGTCGACCTTGTATCGATTTATTGTAGGTTAAAGATTTAGGGGTATGCACAATGATGACTAATCAGGTAGTTGATTAATTGCAGTAAAGGTCAACGGTATATTTTGAACACAACTATACAGTGATTAAAAATACGCAATTCAAACCTATAAGCGTAAATATTTCTAACTCTTCAGACGAATTATTATTAATACATATTTTGTATTCAAGGCAATAGACTTTTCCTCCAGCGAATCGACAATCTTATTCCAAGAGGCAACTTCCGGGAAATTTAAATCTAAAGGTACATCCAGGTTGAGAGCGTCGAGCATCATATCGCGTACTGCACGTCTGTTCTTGACTCAGGAGAATGACCATATCGAGAGAAGTGACGTACTATTGCCGTCACAAGAACACGAGCGAGACGCATCGCGAAGCTCGACGCTCTCAGCCTGGATGGACATTAAGGAGTCGATCATAGGCGTAACTAGGGGGGGGGGGGGGTTGTTCGGGTTTGTTCGAACAAACCCGAACAAACCCCAGATTACTCTGGTGCCCACCCCAGTATTTCCGAAGTTCGACACCATACATACGTCATACTGACATTTGCCATTAAAATCCTAGGGGCCAGGCCCCCCTACAAAATCATTCTAGTTACGTCAATATTTTACCCAATGGTTAAATGGATTGACATATTGTCGGCCTAATAAGAAAATTGCACAAGTCCGAACAATTTTACATGAGGAGCAAAAAACTGCTTTACGGCTTAAAATAGAAATATAGTTAAATAAAAATGAATTAGGGATGTTTGCGTGATTATACTGCACGCCCATAATAAATAGCGGACTTATGTATTATTCATCCTTTAATTTAAAGTCAACGTGGTACAAAATTCATGAAAAAGGTTGTTTTAATAACGTTTATTTTAGAAAATTGAAACTATCAACAATATGTTAGTATCTAACTAATCTAAAAAAAAAGTTCTTCTGATTAATAAAAAAAATGTTTTGAAATATACATAACTCTGAATATTAGGCAAGATAAAATGGTATGAAAATTGCCTTACTTCATTTGAAATGTAACCGCGGGTCATAGAGCAATTGTGAGTTAACCATGAACGATTTAATATAACTATGAGTCCCTTGTATGCTTATCTTTGAGTTAGTTCTAACAAATCTTTAGACAACACCCTCAATATAGTTTAAAAACTAAACGAAGTTGTTTCACATACATGAGACCGAATTTTTCACCATGGTGAGTAATAGGACTTATGCCATAATCATGTACTTCTGGGACTTATGCAGAATTCATATTTATTTTTGGCGATATCTATTAGCAATTTCCATGAACTGAATTAGTTTATAGCTTCAGCCACAATTTTTTGTAAATTTGATTTTAATGAAGAATTAGTAAATTTGGACTTACGCATTTTTCATATTAGGCCAAATATAACATTTCAGATCCAGGGTTTCGAACACGTTAAATTTAAGTTTGTCATTATTATTAAGCTATAGAATAATTTGTGTAATTTAAACAAATTTTGAATCAGTCTCAATTTAAGTTGTATATCTTAGAAAATTGAAGAATATTTCAATCCACAACAAAATTTTTCTTTTAAAAATTATTTGAGTAGCTTACCATTTCCGATAAAGCCAGTTGGACAAGGTCCACATCTTGGCCCTTCAGGGGTGTCATGGCAACGTACACCAGAGGCACATCCAGGTGGATGCGTTGCACAGGTCGGTATTACAAGGGGGTTTGGTCTATCTTTACATAACTCGCACTCCTCGATAAGTCTCCTAAGTTTATCGAAAGCTTCGGCCTGTTGTTGGCATTTTTGAACCTCTAAGTTGACGACTTTTATCAGTTGATTTATAGCGTTGATCATGCCAACTAAAAAAAAACATATTTAAATATTCCGTTACAGTGATGATGATGGTGCAGACAAAGCCAATAGTGAAATTTCGGTATTACGAATTATACAGGGTTCTACAATAGTGCGTCAGGCTTCCATAGCTACTATACGAATTAAATTAGGAATTTCATTCATATGCTGACTTATACCGTATCATCTGGTGTATGTCAGAAAAATATTTTTCGATATACAGGGTGGCCTAAAAAAGTGTGATAACAAATAGTGTTATTTTTTCAATGAGACACACAACAAACCCAGTATTTTATTGAATATTTAGGTTCGTACTAGTGTCCTCTATAATTATATAAAATGTTATTTGATTTGCTTAGGTAATTTAAGAGCAATCAACTCGAAACTGAAGAAAAAGATTTGTAGTTCTGGAATGAAAAATCAAAAAATTATTCTAAAAATATTCTTTTAATCACCAGGATTGGGTGAGCTTTATAACAGGGGATCTAGAGATACTATGAATCTAATAGTGTTTATTTATTTTATACAGGGTGTTCATAATATGGTTACAAAAACGACACATTTGAAAATAATTTGCTCAAGATTTTCAGATGGGATATATTTCGATATTGGATGTAGAATTAATAAGCATTTTTTTTGTAATGCTAACATATAAGTTATTTCCAGGCGTTTTCGAAATAATTACAAATTTCATAAATTATGTTGTTCAAATACCATAGGCGCCTTGACTACTATTACTACAGTAAATGATCAGAATGTCTTCTATTTTGATCTGTGCATAACTAAGACGTTTTTACATCCCTTATCATTTGAGGTGACTGGAGCTAACCCGAACAAACCCGTTTCCGAGAAAAAATGAAAATATGAAAAAATGTCAGTCCGTGTACATTTAAGCAATTAGTAAAAATTTTGTATTAAGGCGTAGCTTTTCAACTCCAACAACTTTTACTAATAATGTTTTATCGTATCTTTACACATAAGAATACTTTGTTCTTAGTTTCTTTCATATGTTTCTAAATTCTGAACACCCGGCATATAAATTTGGGGAGTCAATCCTTGGACATCCTGTATATGATAAAAGATTTATGTTTAACTTCTAAAAACTTTTATATCGCACATTTTTTTTCTTAATCAATTAATAAAGGAAGAAGGATGGGAAGAAATCTCGTTTTAATGGTGTTCGGAGTCTACTTAAGTATGAGAAATGAGAAAATTTGCTTCAGTAAGTGAATAAATGATTATATGTTCTTGTTCTGCAGAAGAAGAGAAATTAATTTAATCAGACGTATTTAGTAGCAAATAATAAATCTTTCCTTATTGGTTAAAACGTCATAATAATTCATTTTCGTATGGTTTTTATAAAACTTATATTATAATATAACTTTCCAGAATAGCAGAAAACTAGTTTGGATTTTTAATTAAAATTAATTTTAGCAAAAATATGAAAAAAATCACCAGTAGTTTCTTCCGCGATGACAAAATCGGTATAGATGGAACAACTAGAAATGTATAAAACTGAGCTGCAATTTGCAAATGTTTAAAATCAGTTTGATGCATAAACTAGTACCTTACCCTCGGCTTTCCCCCGCAGAGGTTAAACATGTTTATTCCAGAATAACTCAAAAACTACTTATTTGAGCTTATTAGAAAAATTTTCTAATAAAATTAGCCATATTTTTTTATAAAATATGTGGAATAAGCTGACTGGAATTGAATGATATAATTTTCATTAATAATATTTCAATTCTTATTTAAAAATTAGAAAAAAGATATGTTAGACTGCTTAATGTGATACTAGGAGTACTGTTTGAAAGGTTAGAGACAATGCTGTATCATGAGCGATATGAGCGATAGACAGATGACAGATGAATACTATATTCACCTGAACACTAGGAGTATTGTCTGATACCAGCCAGTTCGCTTGATGAGACACAATCTATCGTTATTACTAGGCCCAATAAGATAAACTATTTTACTCCTAAAAGTACCCGTTAAAAGCCTTTAAAGAAACATTTTTTCTATGTTGGTCCACTGCCTTCTCTCGAATGACCATAATCTGTTTTATATGACTAAAGCCGCACATAGTACCACCCAACCCAAAAAAACAGGGGGGCATGGATTAAATCGGCACTATAGCTAAATCCGTTTTTAGTAGAGCTGGAGGAATTTATCCTTATGGAACCACCTTCCCGAGGTCATTTTTACGATGTTGAATAGTAGCATTTATCAGATGATACAAATAGCACAAACGTAATATATTTGAAAAAATTTTATTTTTAAATGGACACATAAACTTCTCTATATGTCAAACAAACCAGAACAACGTCTCTACCTGGGTAGATGATGAACTATCTACAGTTAAAAACATAAGAGCAGGCGTGCCTCAAGAATCAGCTTTAGCCCCCCTACTATTCAACGTTTACACAGCGGATATTCCCCAGCTCCAGTGGTGTGACAAATATATATATGCGGATGACACAGGCATCGCAGTGACAGGAAGGAGCCCCCGACTAATACTGGTCAGGCTTAAAAGGAACATAGCCATTCTGGAATAGTGGCTAAAAAAGTGGAAGATAAAGATAAATCCCGATAAGACTCAGGCAATTTACTTTTCAAAATCGCGTCACAAATTCCCGGCGGGGAAAGTCAAGGCTGGAGACAAAGATATAAACTGGCAACAAAGCGTTAAATATCTAGGTTTGCACTTTGACAGAAGGCTCAATTGGAAAGTAAATACAGCCAACACCATCAAGAAAGCCAATCAACAACTAGGCGCAATATACTGTCTGCTAAACAAGCGCAGCAAGATCAACTTAAGAACGAAGGTCACCCTCTACAAGACTTTCATCAGGTCAACGATGACATATGGTGCGGCAGCCTGGTGCACCATTAGTAAGAGTGACAGGAACAGAATTCAGGTGATGCAAAACAAAGTTCTAAAAATCATAGTAAACATGCCGCGATACACTAGAAATGACGTCATCCATCGAGTCTCGAAGTGGAAACAATCTCCGCAACTCCGCAACCGCGACTGATCCAAGAATAAGAGCCCCAAAAATAATAAAAATAGGGCCTTGATTGCTGAACCAAATTCAACCACAACCCCAAATAAGACAGCCTACCTACTACGCCTACGACTACCCTACATGTTCGGAGCTCCTGAGAGTTTGTTCATTCGATTAACTTCGAGAAGAAAAAATTTCAGGAACTGACACCAAACTTAGCGCATAGCTCAAACTTCTAAATACAGAGACAAATATACACGATTACAGACAACACTATCGAGTGAATATGAGTCAAAGGCTAATTGCCTCACTCCGCGGTGAGTTTAGTCGGTCGGCCTGCCCTCGTTAACCTACGAGGATGTTCTTTTCCTTCAGAAAAGATGATGTTGAGAGGGCCATATAATTCCCCCAAGTTGCCAAACCCGACACTACCCTGCAGCCGCGTCTGCAGGGTGTCTGTCTGCAGATTTGCAGATTTTCATCGCCAGTTATCCCAAAAAAAAAAAAAAAAAAACTCTATGCACTATCGGCCTAAAGTTAAAAATAATAAGGTTCTGACCTACAGGTTACAGATGTAATTCCGAGGGCAAATGGCAAGAATAGAATGGTGTAAATCATCTTCTAAAATCATAGCTAATTTGGCTGTGTCTACCCTTACATTATGCTACTACTTATCTACCTGCCACTCACTAGCTCTAATAAAACAATCTAAATTACCATAAAATGTTAAATTCCTTTGAATTATTCGGCTTATACATTTTAAAAAAGTTCAGTTATTAAAATAATGCAAAAAACGCGATATTCAATTGATTTTTCGCTTCAGCCATTTTAATAAGCGGAAAAATTCTACTAGTTTAGTAATTTAACCAACATCTAAAGGCAATCGGGCATATATTTATCGATTTATTTTCCAAGACTTGATGTTATTCAACAATATTGAAGGTACATTCTTTTTAAACAGTTAAACCAGAATGCAAGAAGTAGTGTAAAAAATAGCATTATGCAACAAATTTTGAAGATATCAAAAACATTTTGATCTTTTGACCTAAATAATTAACTTAATAATTTTTGACTTACCGTCTTCCAGGGTTGATACAAGTGGAATGTCGCCCCTATAGTCAATGGGTGTTGCATATGGTTGTTGGGACTGTATGTTTGGATCGTCTCTTAGCGAGTTGCTTATTAGATTTCTGCTAAAACTGTTATCAAAATTCTTTTCTATGGACAGGGGACATTCATTTCTACTAAGTACCGCTCGCAAGTCTCTGTGACCGTCAACTTCCATTATATATTTTCTTTCATGGAACTAGAACGAAAAATGGAAAAATTAATTGCATAAAATGATCGTAAATTGTGTAAGTATAATCAATGATCGAAATAGTTTTAATAAGTATAATTTTTGAGTATTATTATTTAAGATTTTCTGATATTATTTAGTTAGTGAGTTTCAATTATAATTTATTATCCATGCTGAGCACAGTAATATTTTTAATTTAACATGTTTTATATCATAAAATACATTGTACCATTAAACTTGGAACTATATGGGAAAAAACGTATTTTTCCATTAATGCAAAATTTAAATATATCATAAGTCTTTGCTTCAATACAGACCTAAATTTAATGGAACCATGCGGGTTTTGTTAACTATCAAATTTGACACACTCTTCACCAAATTTTGAAAAGTGACATTTATTGATCGAATTTAAAAAAATATTATTTGGAAAAGATGTTCGTATTGCAATTTGATGCCCACATACCAAATTTGAATCACTTATGATAATTGTTGGTTTCTATCTATTTTGGCCGATATCTATTTTCATTGAAAACGGAAGTAGCCACAATATCGTAATAAAGTTGTAACGTTTAAAGCGCAATTTGTTTGTCAAAACAAGCCTATTTATTATTTTAATTATGTATGAAAAGAAAAATAAAGACAATTATAAACAAAGGTACTTTAATATTTCCATTTTTACATTTATTTATCATTTAAAACACGTGACCACCTACTCGTTGGTGAAATCTTATGAGGAGTTTGCTAATATTTTGAGGAAAATGAACATTTTGTTAGAATTTTTTGTATAAAAAGTGAATTTAGACGAGCAGTTTTCTATAAATACATGGATTTACGGTGGTAAGGTCGACTTCCGTTCCGTTAAAATAAGCATTGGCCAAAAAGAGATAAGAAACAAAAAATTATAAGTGTTTCAAATTTGGTTTGTGGACATAAAATTAAAGTACAAAAAACTTTTACGAAATAATTAAATTTTTTTTAATTCAATCAATAAATGCCATTTTTGACACTCTGTAGAGAAAATGTCTAATTTGACAGTTAACAAAAGCCGCATGGTCCCATTTAATTACCTAGTTTTTGGTGTTTATTATTTAAAAAACAAGACTCTCCTCTTCATTGGTTTAATCTTTAGCATTTTGAGAAGTTTGTTCCACAGATGGCAACATTTTTAAATTGCAATTTAATATTTTAAGGGAAATAAATATTTTGGTAGAATTTCTGGTATAAAAAAAATTTAGATGTTGAGTTTTGTATAAGTAAATCGATTTACGGTGGCAGGGTCGAATTCCGTTTCCAATAAAAATAGGTATTTGCCAAAAATAGATAAAATCAATAATTATTCAAATTTGGTATGTGAACATAAAATTAAAATACAAACAGCTTTTTAAAATTTAAAATTTTTTATAAGTCAATCAATTAATGCCTTTTTGACACTGTGGAGAAAATGTCAAATTTTACAGTTAATAAAAGCCGCATGGTTCCATTTAACTATCTAATTTTGGGTCTTTATTGAAGCACACCCTTATAGTGAAGTCAAATTTTACCTAAATCGAAGAATACATTTTTTTCCCAATATGATTCTAACTTTAATGATGTACAAGGTGTCCCATTTTCGACACTTTTATAGGCTCTCCGTAATTGTTGGTGCTATCAAAAAAGTAATGTAGGTGTCATGTGCTCGTTTTGGGTCAAATTTAAAATAATAAAATAAAAATTTGAAAATTTTCACTCGCTTAAGAGATACGGAGGAAAATCAAAAAATTGACAATTTCTAAATTCCCTATATTTTCTTAAAAGAGATACAGAAAAATGTTTTATATATAAGTTTCTATATAATGATTGTTGAATAATAAGCTATTTTCAGAGTAAGTATACGGGGTCAGGTAAAAATGTTATCGGACACATATTGGGTTCTTAGGCGATTTATTTAAACTTTATTACTTTGTATCGAAATAAAATATTCATATTAAGGTAAAAAATAACGGGAATCATCGCAAATCTTCAGGTTATGTCCTTAAATTGTTGCCATCTTTCCGGATAGCAAACAAAATATAAATTTTTCGTCATTTTTTCGTTTTTTCCACTTTCAATATAAACTCATATCAAATTTTTCAAAATATTGATAATTCATTTTCACAAATCAATATGTATAAATGAAATTTACGTTAGATGTTAATAACAACTAGAATGTCAACATAGTTGTTCCTATGATATTAGCTTTTGTTTCATGGTCTACTGTGGTTTAAAGTCATAAGGTTAAAATAAATCGCCTAGGAAACCAATGTAATCCATGGTGTGTTATATATTTGAAAAGATAATTTAAAATGCTATTATTTTAGATAAAAATATAGAAGGTGTGCCATTTGAAAAATTGAGGGTAGGTCCGATAACTTTTTTACCTGACCCCTTTTATTCTTATTCTGAACACGGCAGATTATTCAATAATCATCATAAAGCAACTTCTGTATAAAATATTTTTCTGTATTTTATTTATTTATTATTTCTAAGAAAATATAAGGTAATTTTGAAATTGCAAATTTTTGATTTTCCCCCGTATCTCTTAAGCAAGCGAAAATTTTCAAATTTTGATTTTACCATTTTAAGTTTGACCCAAAAAGAGCACATGACACCTACATTACTTTTTTGATAGCACTAACAATTACGGAGATACCCTATAGATTGTATAAGAATTATGAATAATTCCTTCAATAGATTATGGACGTTGGTCATTGTTATTACTTAACTCCTCTTATTAGGTAGTAAGTGATATTGTCGCCAGCTGCATTTGCTTATAAGGTTGTGTTCTATTTTATCTGTTTACTTTTACGGGCACCATTATTAATGACATAAATATGATCTAAAATATTAATTAATCCATTAAAAATGCGTTTAAGGTTCCCCAATAATATGATTAAGTAAATTTCTATATTATGCCTGGTGTTTTTTTTTATTATTCATTTTTTACTCTGATTTAAAAGTTTACTTATTTTAGTTTAAAAAAATATAATATCATCATTGATTGAAATAATTATTGTATTTTTTTATAAGATACTTTCTTTTTATTAAAATATGTTTAATAATTTAATTATTTCGAAATTTGCCATTTAGTGGGGCCAAGTAAAATATATTTGTATCGTTATTATCTAAAATATAAAAAAATAATGTTAGAATAGAACTAATAGGAGATCAATAAATCTACACTGTAAAATTATTGTTAATTCTTACGACTTACTCGCTTTGATACATATAATTCAAAAACACCATGAAACAAAAGGTATTATTTTCAGAAAAAAGTCTTATTGCTTTTTCGAGTAATGAGAGAAATGAAATACTTTGGCAGCATCGTATAAGTCGTCGAAATAAAATAATACATCATATGTGTACCCAATTTGATGAGACAGGTATATTGAAAAATATTTTTTAAATGTAGATCTCTATTAATTCTACAACTTTTATAAATCATTTCTCATATTTTTAACAATAACGGATATACTGCACTTCCTCGCACTAATGACCCACCCTGGATATTGTTAAAAAAACAACAAACCCGAACAAATAGCGAACAAGGCCCGGAAAGCTGGTAAGACTTATTATTATATTAGTTGGATCACGAAAATAATCTCTTTTACATTTATTTAAAAAAATATTATTATTTTTGTTTTATTCATTTAGTAAAATATATTTGGATCGTTATTATCCAAAATATAAAAAAATAATGTTAGAATAGAACTAATGGGAGATCAATAAATCTACACTGTAAAATTATTGTTAACTCTTACGACTTACTCGATTTGATACGTATAATTCAAAAACACCATGAAACAAAAGGTATTATTTTCAGAAAAAAGTCTTATTGCTTTTTCCAGTAACCTTGTGGAGTTAAAAATAATTTTACAGTGTAAACCTATCAATATCTTAATAGTTTTATTTTAATAATTATTAAAATAGTTTAAAGTTTGTCCATGTACAGGGTGTCCCATTTTCGACACTTTTATAGGGTATCTCCGTAATTGTTAGTGCTATCAAAAAAGTAATGTAGGTGTCATGTGCTCTTTTTGGGTCAAACTTAAAATGGTAAAATAAAAATTGGAAAATTTTCTCTCGCTTAACAGATACGGGGGAAAAACAAAAAATTGACAATTTCAAAATTACCCTATATTTTCTTAGTTAAAAGAGATACAGAAAAATATTTTATACAGAAGTTTCTTTATAATGATTGTTGAATAATCTGCCGTTTTCAGAATAAGTATACGGGGTCAGGTAAAAAATCGGACAGAAATGGGACACCTGTACATATTGATGTTTTGTTCCGACAGAATTGTTCGGGTAGCTTTAAAGTTTATGGAAATATCAAAATTTCTTTTTTGGTTAAGTTAGTAATATAATAAAATTATTTTTTCCATATGATGTTTGTCGTGAGAATTTTAAGAGAAATTAAATAATTTGGCAGCATCATATAAGTCGTCGAAATAAAATAATACATCATATGTGTACTCAATTTGATGAGACAGGTATATTGAAAAATATTTTTTAAATGTAGATGTCTATTAATTCTACAACTTTTACATTTAAACATTTCTCATATTTTTAACAATAACGGATATACTGCACTTCCTCGCACTAATTACCCATCCTGTATATTGTCAAAAAAACAACAAACCCGAACAAACAGCGAGCAAGGCCCGGAAAGCTGGTATTATATTAGTTGGATCACGAAAATAATCTATTTTACATTTATTTAATAAGATATTATTATTTTTGTTTTATTAATTTATTAATTATTTAAATTTTAATTGTTTTATGCCATAAAATGTATTCTTATTCTTCAGGATTTAATGATACACAAAATATTAATTTCGTGTCATAATGTCGCCGTATTTTGCATTTAATTTTTATTTCTGGTTTTTTTCATTTTTCTCGTCTCCTTGACCAATATCATATGAAGTCCATTAATATCATATAAAGTCCATTAATTTCTATATTTGTTTCAAGTCCCAGCATCTAAAGACATTTAATGAATTATTTATATTTTTATCATTTTGGAAATAATAAAAATATGCGGTCGCTGAGAGGAAAATGTAATATAAAAAATATATATATTTATTATTGTTGCAAAATGTTATTACAATTTCTTAAATGTATAAAATACATGGAATGATGAATATATCTTAAAAATTTCTAAGACACCTAAGTGTTGAAACACTTGTATGTGTCAAGACAAATTACAAAATATTTAAAAACTAAAACAAAACTAAAAATTAAAATAAAACCATACACAACTGAAAGACCAAAATTAGGAACACAAAATCAACTGAAACAAATCGAATATGAGTTAAAAAATATTATAGTTTTGGAAAATAACTTTCCTACAATTTTTTTTTTAAATTTAAACCTACTCGTTAAGGTTCTTATTTCAGTGGGTATTCTATTATAAACTTTAGGACCTATATAACTGTACATTTAAATTAATAAAGATATAACGAGTTCCTGTAAGATCGACAACGATATCAAATTATTTCAAATTTATATTATAAATAGAAAGGAACAAAGTTTTAGTATAAAACTTTTTTTTTAATTTCTATATAAAAGCTATTTCAATATAGTTTTCAGTGTCGTCATTAGTTTTCATGAAACCGTTTTTTTCTTGTTGGAGGTTGGTAATGTGGTCATGCATGGTTGGTTGAAGGAACAATTACTAAACTTACTTCACACCTGTCAAATATACTTTATTTTTAAAGGTGAACAATACAATATATTATTTTATAAATATATCAATTTAAGCTTAAACCTTTTCCCTTGAGGAGTTAAAATAAAATTATCTTGGTTAATATTCTTTAATTTTCTATTTTCCCGAACCACCCGAAGAAACTCGAACAAAATGACAGATGTTGATAATTTATTAAATGCTACTTTGATAAATACTATGATGATAGAATTACTAACATAAAATTTAGACATAAAAATTTACAAAATTGATATGACATATATTTTTGTAAATAGATTTAAAAAGAAAAAAATGGGTAAAATAGAAAAAAATAATATAAAGTACATGTTTTATAGTGCTAAAGTGTGATGATTTATAAGACTTGTACTTTAATATACTGGTTTGTTATGCTACGTAAAATCATTTAATATGCAAAAAAGTTAAAATTTATTGACAATTGGCTGCTTACCACTTCAATTTTGGGCCATCTCATGCTGGAATACATGTCTTTCATGGATTTTGGAGTGGCGACCATACCATAGGAAACACAATCTATATACAAATTGGCATGTGCACCGGGTTCGGTTTGATTAACAGCCAGAATTAGTGAACGGATGACACTGTCATCTTGAAGTACATCTACGGTAAAGTGCTGTTCTCTGTTTCGACTATCCTCCAGTGTTTCTACGATTACTATTTAAAAAAACGGATCAGTACAAAGTTTTGAATATGAGGGAACGTATGAAATAGTACATTAGGTAATGAGTATTGTACAGTGTACAGAGCATATTACACACGAATGGAAAAGTTACGAACGGAGCGGCACGTCCATAAACCCCTGAGGGGGTAATGGAGTTATTACAACTCGAATTATGCGACCATAGTTTATCTACGATCAATATACCGTTACTTTATGAATGACAATTATATTTATTACGTACTGTAAAGTAAATCGTACGGTTCTGTAAAGTAAATGACAAGGATTCTGTAAAGTAAATAGCACAGTAAACAAGGCTGTCTTGTCTACCATGTGATTTACTTTACAGTACCTTTTTAACCTTAACTTACTTAGATAGTGAGAGGTGCTAAGTATTTACGGTAATGATATTATGTAAAATTAATTTATTGAGGATTTTCAAAAATTCTATACCAACCATATGAAAACATAAGATATTTTTTTTTCTTTAGATATTTTCAAGCAAACATAAATCATCGGAATTAGTTGTACTAAAAATAAACTTATTTTTTGTTAACAAAGTAAGTAAAGGGTGTCCCATTTTCGACACTTTTATAGGATATATTCGTAATTGTTAGTGCTATCAAAAAAGTAATGTAGGTGTCACGTGCTCTTTTTGGGTCAAACTTAAAATGGTAAAATCAAAATTTGAAAATTTTCGCTCGCTTAAGAGATACGGGGGAAAATCAAAAAATTGACAATTTCTAAATTGCCCTATATTTTCTTAGTTAAAAGAGATACAGAAAAATGTTTTATACTGAAGTTTCTTTATATTGATTGATTGTTGAATACGGAATCAGGTAAAAAAGTCATCGGACCTAACCTCATTTTTAAATGGAACACCCTGTACATTTGAATCTAAAAATATACTATTTTTAATTCTCCTTTCAAATATATAACACACCATGGATGATATTGGTTTCCTAGTCGATTATTAAAGTTTATTATTTTAAACCACAGTAGACCATGAAACAAAAGCTAATAAGCAACTATGTTGACTATTAACGTCAATTTCATTTTTATATATTCATTTGTGAAAATGACTTATCAATATTTTGAAAAAATTTATATATCAGTTTATATTGAAAGTGAAAAAAACGAAGAAATGGCGCAAAATGTATATTTCGCTCGCTATCCGGAAAGATGGTAACCATTTAAGGACACATTCCGAACATTTGCGATAATTCCCGTTATTTTTTCCTTAA
This sequence comes from Barypeithes pellucidus, assembly GCA_963991005.1. Taxonomy (NCBI): domain Eukaryota; kingdom Metazoa; phylum Arthropoda; class Insecta; order Coleoptera; family Curculionidae; genus Barypeithes; species Barypeithes pellucidus. The sequence goes on from OZ022556.1 coordinate 34,735,892, forward strand.
TCTGAATCTTTTATTTCGTTTCAAAGTAATAAAGTTTAAATAAATCGCCTAGGAATCCAATATCATCCATGGGATGATATATATTTGAAAGGAGAATCTTTTAGCTTAAAATATACAGGGTGTTCCATTTAAAAAAATGTGATTTGGTCCGATAACTTTTTACCTGACCCCGTATACTTACTCTGAAAACGGAAGATTATTCAACAATCATTATAAAGAAACTCCTGTATAAAATATTTTTCTGTACTCTTTTAACTAAGAAAATATTGGGTAATTTTTAAATAGTCAATTTTTTGATTTTCCCCCGTATGTCTTAAGCGAGCGAAAATTTTCGAATTTTGATTTTACCATTTTAAGTTTGACCCAAAAAGAGCACATGACACATACAGGTCGACAACTTTATCTATAGCTACAAAAGGAATGCAGGCAAAAAAATTTCTTGGGTTAACAATGTTGTCACATCTATTAAATTTTAATTTAATAACATGTTACCAAGTAAACCCTAAAATTAAATTTACCCATTTAAAATAAATTGTCATAAGTATATAAGAAACTAATATTCTATTATAGTTACAATGTTCTTAAAACTTTCTTTTCATAGATACTATTTATTTTAATATTTAAATGCAAAATTAAATATTTTTTTATTAAAGTACTTCTAATCTAAAAATAGGGCAACATGGTGCAATATCAACGGTAACCATGGGTTACCGATGGCTAGAGCTAATTTGATAGGTGATATCCCAGACAGAGCATGACAACACATGGCTGGTGACACGCCCAATTTGCCTGCGCTGTTCTTTGGCGATATCCGATATGCTCATGCAGTTGCGTAGTGATACGAAGGGCTGGAGATATTATATTGTGTTATAGTTTATGTTATTATTCTATTGTGTTTTTTAAAAAGTGTTCGTTGTTTTAAAACTGTAATGATGAATAAATATACCCGTGGTAAAACCCTTCATAGTCAAACCCGTGAGGTGATTGCCAACGTGTACAGGGTGTGTGAAGATGAATCACAAACTAATACATTAAAATTACCACTTAAGCGAAAGCTAGAAAGGGTCGCAATGTATACGGGAGTAAGCGTGGGTGCAGTAAAAAACATTCACAAAGAAGATACTGAAAGAAAAGAAAATAACCCTGATCAATTGTTGTCATCTCCTGGCAAAAAAAGGGCCCGTCTCTCAGCTGTCGAAAAAATCGAAGGCTTGGCATTGTTAGGAGAACAATACAAAAGTTTTATTTAGAACTAAAAATGGTTCCAACCTTAAAAAAGTTGCTACAACAGCTGAGAAGTGACATAAACTTTCCGTTTTCTCGTGAAACTTTGAGGCGCATGTTGAAATCAAATGGATTTTATTGGCGAAAATGCCAAAATAAGCGAAAAATATTAATTGAAAGGCCTAATATATTACTTGCCTAATATATTGCCTCGGTGACAGCAGTCGATTGGGAAAAGTTTTGTCGACATGTCATCGATATAGAAAATAAGTTTTGGGAAACTGATTATATGATGGAGGAGATTGAACCCATTATAATACAGGTTGGGACTGATGATAGTGATACTGATGATAGTGACAGTGAAGGCGAAGAAGATGAAGATGATGAATAAAGTATGTACTGTTTTTTTTTTGTATATTTCGCTGATTTGTCGCAAACTATATTTTACGTGTCTTTGACATTAATACGACCAAAGCTGAAAAATCGTCATTAATCGATTAACCATGTAGCTGTTTTTACCATGTTGAAAGAATGGCATCTTGTAAAACGTAATTATTTAAACCTTCATAAAAATAATTACCTATCTACAAGAATTTCCTATTTTTATTACATTATTAAAATAATATTAGCACGCCCATGGGTCGGCCATGTTTTAACAGATATTGCTTTCCCCTTACTGATACCCCGTAGCTATAGACTCGCGTGTCGAACTGTACATTACTTTTTTGATAGCACTAACAATTACGGAGCCTATAAAAGTGTCGAAAATGGGACACCCTGTACATACATTATTTTTAAATTAATCGCTTGCTTACCTCTTTTCGTTTTCCTATCAAGTAAGAGAGAAAATTTGTTCTCGGCCCCAGGAAAATCGACTGAAAATAGAGTTTCAATAGCTCCTCTAGATCTTCTTTTTGGTTTAATGTGTTTGATTGATAAAACAAAATTGTCCTTAGTTATAACTTCTTCTAATTCTTTGGTGATATCTGTAAAAATAAAAATCTCGGTTGATTGATTGTTTTTTTTTTAAATTATCTAAATAATAGGTATAAAGGCTTTCTAGAAGATTATGGAAGAAGGGCTGTATCGTAAAGTAAGCTATCGTGTTACTTGTGTTTAGTGCTGTTTGCGTACCGAGGGATCTTGCTAATTATTTTTAGTGCCACTTGCGTAAAGTGAACTAAACAACTTCGAAGTTGGTTCGGATTGCTTGTGTGATATTGGAACAATCCACTTTTATTGAAGTGTAAGAAAATATTATTATTTGCTTTGACGTGGTTAATAATTTAATATGTACAAAAAGTTATTGTTTAGTTATTACGTTTAGTTATTGCAGTGTTTTATTATATTTATATTATACCTAGAACCCTTTGGCACTAAAGATAATATAATTAGCATGGATACTGAGGCATGGGACATTCATATCTCTGTACGAATATTATCCCACCACAAACAGGTCGTCATAATCAAATGAGACGTACGCATATGGATCCCTATAGTAAAACAGATGGATTAATATCTATAGACAAGTGTCGTGACATTCAGTTTTTCATGGAAATGATTTAACAGAAAAATTATATTTTATTTAAAAAAAAACCGTTGAAATATTGCATTATTCAACAAAGATTATCCCGCTCGCAGTTCACTAGCATCAGGAAAATAGAACGCAAGAGTTAGTTCTCTAGTCGAACCCGGGGATTTCATCGAGGAACCACTGCGCGGTTCGACGTTGTTACGGTGGAAGCTTTTCGAGTCATTAGGGGTGCGGGGCGGGGTTTCCTCTATAAGTTTCCTGGGGTGGTCTCATCTATGGATGGTTCCATTCTTTACATTGAAGGAAATTCGGTAAAGTGTAAAATCAAGTAAATTGAGGCAAATCTTAGTCTTCGGAACCGTGCTTCCGGTATCTTTATAATCTCCAGGTTAGATAGTATCTCTTTAGTTTTTTGCTAGCTTAGGTTTGATTTTTATTGTGAATAAAAGTAAAATAAGCTGATCGTGAGAATCGACAGACGAAAGGAGTAACCCAAAAAGACATTAAAATCCAATTGAAAACAGCCCTCCGTGATAAAATATAATATTTGTATCGTGTTATATTACATTGATGTGATGAAGATAAGATGAAGATAAGTATAGTTATAGGACAAAAGTTAGGCTTCGTCCTATGTTCAACAATAACTATACCAAATTAAATTCATTCATTAATTCTCTCTAAGACAACATTCTCGCATCTGGTGGACTGCCAGCAATTTCCAGTTAGCTGGGTAAAGGTGGTGGCACCACATAAGTATGGCATCCCTGACGATCGAATAATGGCAAATCGTAGTCATTAGAAAACATAATGGTAATATTTTAGGTACTTCCTCAAATACATACGTTTGAAAATTCAAGTCTCGAGCTACCTTATCTTCTTAAAGCTGGTTATAACGTCAATGTGAGGTCTGAGACCATTGGAGGAAGCCGATAAACCGGGACAACAATTAAGAAAAAACTCGCAGTAGTTCGAGGACCCAACATGAGTAAAAAATTGGAACAATGAGTCTCAACGATGAGCTACGCGAGTCGAACATACCTAATAATCATTCTCGCATATTTGATGAAGAGGCTGCAGGCGATCACACGCGGAAAAAGCCTTGAATTGACGACAGCAGACAGACATATGTAGATGTTTTCCAATTTTGATACCCATTATAAATTAAAAATTGTAAGAGTGGAAACGACGACGTTAAGATTCAGCAGCGTCCGCTTTTCCATGTGTTTCTACTAACACTAAAATATCATCGTCTGTTTTCACCGACCGACAGATAATCTTAAATTTATTACCCAAGTAGTTCGGTTATCTGACCTATTAAATTACAATTTGGCTAAAAACAAACCCTCGTGATTTATAGAATACCACAGAGAGAGCTTGTTAAAAGGAAAGGAGACCTAAAAAAATATGTGAATAAGTTTTTCTTGAAGAACAAAAAAAGGAGAAGAAAAACTATTATTTGTAGCTGTCACCCTCTACAATGGGGTAAATGTTCTTTTCTGTGTTAAGGATACTAAAAATAACTATAAATAGGATATAATAACTAATATATTTATATTATTATCTTATAAAAGTCATCACAGCTATATGTTACTTTTAATCATTCGATATTAGGTATAGATAGTTCGGTAATGGGCAAATTTCATAGAGCAAAAGGGCCTCCCATTACGCTGGTGAAATATGACCCTATACTTATCGTACATCCTGTATGAACAGCGTCAGTACTCTTTTAGTTTTAAATTTGATAATTCAAGAATGTTGGATTAGACGGCTTGCAAGTCCACACACAGTGCTTGCAAGTCCTTTAGAAGGGCGTGAAGTACTTTAAGAGGACTTAAAGTTTTCAACACTAATGAAACTAATTTATTTTATAATGTAGGTAAATCTAATGTACAAAGCTCCAATTCAGTATCAGGTTTAAAAAGGTTAGTCGTTTTTTTTTTAAATGCAATTAATTGTTTTTAATTTTAATTGTGATTCTTTGTACGTTAGGTCTGACGATGTCCATTTAAGGGTGAAACATATGTAACCAAATTGAGGAAATAATTTTGATGAGACGCCGACTTTGTGATTTTTTAATTTTATATTCATAACAATAATGGTTTTTCTGATTTAATATTAAAGGAGGTTTGGGAGTAGGAAATACATTTCAAAGAAAATACAGAACATATACCTATTAAAAAGATAAATGCAATAATACTTCAGGTCACAACCCAATGGAACCCAAACCAAAGGAGACAGAAGAAATATTTTTTTAGAATTATTGATCAGCTATGGTATGGCGAAATGGGTTTCAGAATAGATCAGGTGAAATAAAAGGAAACATTTATACTATTTGTATTTGTCTTGGTTCCATTTACCGATGACCTACAGGCTTAGCGATATCTAGCAGAATACTTGTGATTACGAAACGAGTTTTTACAGGTGATTTCCTTTTAACATTTGATACTGATGTGTTTAACATCGATATCACTGTGAGTTTACTAGTTACTATACGTTTAGTAATACATCACTTCCTTTTGTCAGATACTAGTCTTACTGATTTGATTAGCTATGATATGGCAAAACGTGTCTTCTATAGCTTGTCGTTTGGATCTGCGGCTACGAGGTATCCGTAAGGGGGAAGGAAGCCAACAGGTCAAATGGACAATCCATGAGCGTGCTACTATTATTTGAAAATTAAATACAAAAATACTAAAACCTATACAACAATGTTGTTTATTAATTAAAAGTCTAAACAAACCGGATATTTTTTGTAAAGAATGGGTTTTGGTCGTAAAATCAATCATAAAGAATTTTTCCCCTTGGCACACTGTATATATATTTGACGATAGGCCTTAATAAATTGATGTTTTCTTCTTAATTCGGTATTTAATTTGATAATCGTAATCGTAACAGTAATTATTTTTGCAAGTAGTACAAAGTATTTTATTATATATATTAATTAAATTTCCATACCTGTTTTAAACTCTAGATATAACTTTTCGATAATGCGTCTTATTACATTAAAGTCAAATTTTAATTTGTCTGTAACTGATAAACGAAACCTTTTCTTATCGGTAGACGCTAGCAACTTTTCAGGATTATTTGCTTTGCTTCATCTTCTTTATGAATTTTTTTAATCATGCTAATACCAGCTCCTGTATACATGGAGACCCTGTTCAAATTTCGTTTTAACGGCAAATTAAATGCATAATTTCTGGCTTCCTCATCACAAGCATTATAAAAATTAGCAATAATTTCCCAAGATTGGCCCTGCAAAGTTTTCCACGAATATATGCCATTGCAATACAAAGAAAAACGCACAGAAGTTTTTTTTACTATTTGCGCCATTAATTATATAATACACGTAACCTCCACCACTCGCTGCCGCTGGTCAAAAACCATAGCGCGTCTGCGCATAGCAGTGCCATGTGTCTGGCGTATGTCTACGGAGGCGTGTCCAAATCATTCGCATATTATATTTTTGTCTCTGCTTAATGCTGTGAAACAAAATAGAGGCGGAAGTGATCCTATTAATCGACTAAATGTTTGGAGTAAATGCGTATTCACATGTTGTCAGATTTGCTAGTAAATAGATAATTCAATTAATATTTTAATTCCGTACGCTAATTAAAATTAATGAGGTGTGAAAATATTAATTAAAACTCAAAATACCTCTCAGCTTTTCAGTCTGACTAATAATATTTTCTAACTTTTTAACGATTAGGTTAAGTTCTGTATTCATAGGAGGTGTAAATAATAAATTTCATAAAACTTATGAGAATTTGACAACATCGATAATATTTCGTCTGCATTCTTTAAATAGTTTTGGTAGCCGCAGAACGAAACGACAAGCTGTAAGGATGCGGTTATATTGAAGCTTCGCTTCGCTAGTATCGCCACTGTTATCGTTTATCGCAGCTCCAACATAAACGCACTATTAGGGTTCATCCTTAAGATCCGTTCATGTTGGAGCTGTACATAATAGTGACGATAATAGCAAAGCGGAGAAAGTAATTTCATTATTTTGTATGCTCAGCCGTTTCTGAACATCGGAAGAATTGTTAGCAAAAATTAGGCTATGCTGCCGTTATAATTATGATGTAAAAATAGGTAACAGAAAAGAATCATGTAATTTCCAATTAGAAGAACTAAACTTGGCAGCAGTAATATAATAAACTTTAATATAATGTTATGCATAGCATTATGAAATCAACATAGATAAACGAAAGGTGATAATTTTTCACAATATTTAAACGTATAAAATAAATCTCTATTCATTGTCTTCAGTTATATGGCAACGCTGTAGCCGCGGTATATTTCTTGCTAAGGGGCGAAACCATCCAAGATTTTTCCATAGCCTTTCATTTAGCTAACAAGAAATAATTAGGTTAAAATTGACTCAAATGTAAATACATTCAAGATAATTTGTTATACAGCCTCTTTATAGGTTCATAAAATACATCATTAAATGTGTTTTATCAAATCCTACACTAAAACAAAAACTTCATTACTTTATTTTTATTTCTTATGTAGTTGGATTTACTGTGGCGTAAATCGCGTAATACCAATGTATAGAAAAATTATTATTTTTCCAGACCACCCGATGATACCTTATACAATAAGGGCGTATTTAGTCTACACAGTACCACTATAAAATACTATTTCAGATTGAATGGTACTACCAAGAAAAGGAAGTTTTCCATTGATAGGATGTAACCACCTGCAGACCGGTTTCAAACTCTTTTGTTCTCGTCAGTACAGGGTAGGGTTTCCATACATTGGTATTTGATATTAATATCACCTGACAAGTAATTACTTATTTAATAAATAGATTTTTTAAATCTTGATTTATACAAATAACGTCTGTTCAGATTGTGTGGGACTGCTAAGAGATGGCGCGACGCGCTGTATTTTCTCGACTACCGATGATAATGCAGCGTTAAGTTTTCGAGGCTTCTCTGGTGATAGGTATGTACCCTACATTGTACTGACAAGAACAAATAATTCGAAATCGGTCTGCAGCTGGTGGCATCCTATCAATGGAGAGGGCTTCCTTTTCTTGGTAGTACCATTCAATCTGAAATAGTATTTTATTGTGCTACTGATGTGTAGACTAATTACGCCCTTATTGTATAAGTAGTATTATTATTGTATAATAGTAATAGTTTTGTAAAAGTACTGAATTTTACAAGAATAAATTTACCGTTAAAACCTAAAATTATGACTATGTTTTTCAGAAATATTCTCTAATAATGGTAAATTTTTCTTAGTAAATTTTCAATGTTGTCAGAAAAGAACAAACAATTTTGTAAATACAGGTATTAAGTTTCCTAATATATTCATTCTACTTTTATTAATATATTTCCCGGTTATCTGCCCACGAATATTATAAGTCTTTTAATCAAATTAAAAAACATTTAGATAATTACCATTGTAAGAACTCTTGATTTTCTTTAAGGTCAATTATTTATAATTTACGATAACTAGCTAATTTGCTATGGTTATAAACATGTCAAAATGGGTGCGTTAGAAACGATTACTTTCGTTATATGGCTGATTAGATAGATGACATTTTAAAAACATCTGTGAAAAAAATTATCTTTCCTTTAAAAATAGCAATGTTCGTGATACACATGAAACTGATTCATATTCATTAGACTCCTACTGATACATCGTTTTGTTTTGTGTGGAAAATATGACTGCAGAATTAATTAGTTGTACGAGGTGTCACTGCACGCGCCGCATAAATAATGCGAAAATAATTCGTTATTGAATAAATTTAGTCATTTTCAAGAACGACGTATTGTTACAATGGCATATATAAATTTAATAGTTGTCTTATAAACACCTAAAAATGAGTTGCCATGTAATCTTCATTAATTTTAAAACAAACAAACAAAAAATCAAAGAACCCACCCAGATATTTTTGAGCAATACATATTTATTATAAAATCGCTTAAGAATATAATATGGTGTCCTACCGGGAACCGCCTCGATCTCTATACAGGTCCTGCAATAGTGTGCGAGGCTTCCTATACGAATTAACTTAGGAATTTCATTCATATACCGATTTATACTGTATTATAGGGTGCATTTCAGGAAAATATATTTAAATATACAGGGTGGTCATAATGCTGTTTTTTTTTTTAAATGGGACACCCAGTATTTTATTGCATAATTAGGTTCGTATTAGTGTCCTTTATAATAGCGTAAAGTTTTATTTTATTTGGTTATGTAGTTTAAAAGTAATAAACTAAAAATAAAAAAAAAAATAGTCTTAGAAAAAAATTCAAAAAAGCTACCTAAAATTACTTTTTTAACAAAGGCATTGGGTGGAATTTAAGACGAGGTCTAGAGATACTGTGAATATAATAGCCTTTATTATTTAATTCGGGTTGACTTTTCTTGTTGAAAAGGACCTGCTTTAATACATTTTTTATAATATTTTTAAACTATAAATACAGGGTGTTAAACAATAGGATACATTGAGAAAACTGCAAAAAATTTACAATTTCAAAAGGAAACCATCAGATTTTATAATTATTTTCTATTTAGCATTAAAAATAAGGATAAAGTTTGTATATGGTGCTCTATTCCGAAAATTTGTAGTTTTCGAAATATTAACAATTTAATATTTTTATATGGCGATTTTGCAGCGGATTTAAGTTCAGTTACTCCTAGTTAGCTATGACGGCGTTGAAAAACAGTGAAATACCAAAGAAATAAATTTGTCACATGTTCTTATTTTTACTTTATAACATTCGCCATAAATAATAAATAAGTTAAATAATCTTCGTTTGTATAATTTAAGCGCCCCGACATGAGTGGTAAATATTTTCAAATGACAAGTGATCATACATTTGTCCAGCTATTTGACTATTTTTTTACGCGCGCCATCATAGCGCCAACTAGTTGTAATTGAACTTTAAATCCGAATCAAAATTGTCATTTCAAAATATTAAATTGAAAATATTTCGAAAACGACAAATAATCGGAATAGACAATCTTATACAAACTTACTCTTATTTTAAAGGATAAAATAAATTTCATTTTGCTGGAAGACGGCGCGAGTCCAGCCTATTCCAAAGAAAGGTAAGAGAACCCTGCCTAACAACGATCGACCAGTCGCATTGCTTTCAGTGATATCAAAAGTAATGGAGAAAGCTATTAACCAACATCTTCTAAAGTACCTGGAAAGCTTCATCATTATCAGCGATCATCAATATGGTTTTTGGAAGTCCAGATCAACTGGATATCTTCTAGAGTATGTCACCCATATTTGGAACAACGCAATCGAACATCATGGGGGCCTCGGGCTGTTCCACTGGATATTGCTAAAGCTTTTGATCGTGTTTGGCATGAGGGGCTTCTAAGTAAACTGCGATCCTATGGTATGCCCAGTCGATTCTGTGCATGGTTGTCTAGCTTTTTTAAGGACCGCTCTCTGCAAGTGGCGATTAACGGATTTCTCTCAGACACCTTCACCATAAATGCCGGTGTTCCTCAAGGGTCCATATTGTCTCCCACTCTCTTCTTACTTTACATTAACGACCTTCTAGTGGAAAGTAAAGATATTTAGATTTGCTGACGATAGCACACTTATCTCATCTTTCTCTTTGAATGCGCAAACATCGGCTGCCGACGCACATCTTCGCAGACAGCATGAAGTAAACACACCTCAAATTTTGGCTTGGGGTGACAGTAACCAAGTTGAATTTAACGCTAAAAAATGCTGGCAGCAGTTTTCTCTAAAAAGTTTAACATTACAGAACCGGATATAGTCATGGCCGGACACGCAATCCCACTGGCTTCATCTATTAATTTGCTGGGCGACAATCTGGAAGGAAATATGTCTTGGCATAACCACGTTGTGGCAATCACCAAGATAGCTTCTCAGAAGCTTAGAGTACTCTTCCAAACCAGAGAGTTGTGCACACCTCAACAACTTTTGACACTATACAAAGCCCAGATTCGATCATCACTAGAGTACTGCTCTCATGTCTGGAGCTCTGCACCCAAACATACTCTTCGGCTACTAGATTCCATCAAAAGGAGGGCTATTTGTCTGATCGGAGACTACGAGCTGACGAAGAACCTCGACAGCCTAGAACATCGAAGACAGGTTGGGGATTTGACTCTCTTTTACAGATATTTTCATGGAAGGTGTTCGGCTGACCTTGCCCTCTTAATTCCGCCCAGAGCGACGAATAGCAGAAATACACGACGAACCACTACCGCCCATCCATATGTTGTTAAGCTTAGTACTCTTCGAACTTCATTATTTAAGAATTCTTTCATCTGGAGGACTTCATCATTGTGGAACGACCTTCCCGAGGTCGTTTTTCCCAACGAATATAACCTCCAACGATTCAAAACCAACGTGAATCGCTTCTTGCGCACACGCACCACTCTCAGAGTGCCCTAAAGGATTTTTACTATAGTGCTTGTATTTGATCACAAAAAAAAAGAAATAGAGAATAATTATAAAATTTAGGCGTTTCTTGTGGATGTTTTGCAGTTTTCTCAATTTCATTTTTAATCTTATGTTTTGAACACCCTGTAATATATTATAAAAAATCTATTAAAGCAGGTCCTTTTCCACGAGGCATCTAATCCGAATTAAAATTTAATGCCGGAAAAGGTAATTTTAGACATAACAACTTAAATATGCCAAACACGTTTAGACTTTGGTATAGAATATGATAAATGAAATCTGCCTAGAATCTTACGTAGAACCCAAAAAAGTATTAATATATATGGTGTTCCGTTTAAAATAAGCAAGTTTCTACCGACTTCCGGTATAAACGGATGTCATCATATTGAAAATATTTGAGTCAATTTGTCCCCATGAACATTAGCATACTTTTCAATTGTCTAAATTTTCCTGTGTCGTTTTTTATACATATAAATTGACTACGTTTTGACCTTTATTGAGCCATTATCAAGGCTAGGAAGGAAAATAATATTAAAGTTTACTTGGATATACAATATCGAAAAGACAAAAAAAAATAATAAATTCTAATGTTCAATGATTATGAACAAATCCGAACAAACCCGTTAGAAACTCCCTGGTTTGAAATAACACAAAAACTGACTAAGTTATGTATTTGAGGTTGGTAAAGCGGCCGTCCGACAACCATAAGCATCTGGGTTCGATACCCAACGGTGGCATAATTTTTTTTTAATTCTAAAGACTTATTTCAATAATATTGTTCATTCATACAATTTACCCACTTATTTATTACCATGTAACCTTGTTGTTAAACCTAAGGCGGCATTTCACAAATTGTCCTTTTTTAAAGGAAACCTGCAATTTACAATGAAAAGTTATAGGTAAAAGGTCAGTCACTACAATAATTAGAACAATGAACTAATTTATGACAGCATCAAATTAAAACCGACAATGCAAATTAGTAAAATATGTTCGTTAACTGTACCTATTGTCTATATTAACCTTGCTTTATTATGCTATTATTATTGTAACAGAAAAAGTATTAAGTGTCTAAGTATTTAAAACTTATATTTTAATAAAGTCATTGTTAAATATTTCAGGATAATCGCAATAATAGATGTACGTTTCACGCTCTTACATTAATTTCATATTTACACATACATAAACAATTATGGCCACCAGCTATAATAAGGCCAGTCAAAATTGCAAGAAACTTAAACACTTATAGAATCGCTTATAATAAGGTAAGTAATTAAAAAGTAATAATTAGTCTTTTTCCTATCCGTTTCGTACACCGTGAAATCATAATACCTTAACCCTACTTCTGAACATTTTCTAATTATTTTTTGACATGCCTGTAAACCAGCTTAAAATGTCGCCGGTTTAAGCCCATTAGTTGTTTTCTTGTGGGTATTTAATAAAGATGATTTCCCTTATTGTGAAATATACCAATCAGTGGCTTTGTTCGGGATTCTAGAATAAGAACCTTCCTTTGCTGTAACCGGCGTTGTTAGAGCCATTACGGTCGTAACAGATTTATTACGAAACACGATGATTCATTACGATATTACGTCGATTATAAATCTATCACGTTTTGTAATTATTTGGTAAACTATCGATAGTTGTACAAAATGTGAACTATTTAACCATCGACCGATTCGGGGCCCCGACCAGATCTAGAGAATAAGGCCTAAGGAAAAATATACAGGGTGTCCCATAACTAATGGTACACACGAAAACTTCAGATTCCTTGGGTAAAAATACTGCGATTTGACCATACTTAGTTTAGTTCAATAGCTGGTAATAACCGAGATACACGGTGTCCAAGTAAAAATTTAATTTTCAATTTTCTGAATCAATATTTTTGCACAAAATTTTGTGACCAGGGTTTTTTTGGGGAAAGGAATTTGAATTTGTTAATAATTTTGATCTAGATTATAGGGGATGCTCTCTGCGATACTCTGGATACATAAAAAGAAATGTAACTTTTTTGTGCCTTAGTATAATTATATTTTAATTAAAAATATAAGTTTTTCCGTCATTCTTAAGCAATAAAGGTATACTTTGTAAATGTCGCTCCGACTAACCATTTTCGAAATATCTTCAATTACAATTTCTAATGCGCCCGTTTAAATTTTGATTTGTAAATGTGAAATTTGTCACAGAAGGCTTTGGTAAAAACAAATACAATGAAAGCACTTTGAAACCTCATTTTTGTCAAAGTTTATTTTCATTTGTCAGCATTGTGGGTGTTTGTAACGAGTTTTTGAAGATATTGTTTTCAAAAATTAAACTAAAAATGCCGCGACATAACTGTTTTCTAACGGAGAAATGCGAGACATGGTATGTTTATACGCACAAGAAAATTTTAACAGACGCGGGGCACATCGGCGGTATTTGGAAATGTATCCAAATAGAAGGTAGCCAGATTTAAAAATTTTTAGCAGCCTATACGACAGACTGGGAGAAACAGGATCCTCCACTATTACGTCTTGGACGCAAGGATCCTGTTTCTCCCAGTCTGTCGTATAGGCTTCGAAAAATTTTTAAATCTGGCTACCTTCTATTTGGAAATTTAAACGGGAGCGAAGTAATTGAAAATATTTCGGAAATGGTTAGTCGGAGCGACATTTACAAAGTATACCTTTATTGCTTAGGAATGACGGAAAATCTGATATTTTTAATAAAAATATAATTATACTAAGGCACAAAAAAGTTACATTTCTTTTTATGTATCCAGAGTACCGCAGAGAGCGCCCCTATAATATACATCAAAATTATTAACAAATTCAAATTCCTTTCCCCAGAAAAACCCTAGTTACAAAATTTTGTGCAAAAATATTGATTCAGAAATAAGTTATTTAGGAAAATTGAAAATTAAATTTTTACTTGAACACCCTGTATCTCGGTTATTACCAGCTATTGAACTAAACTAAGTATGGCCAAATCGCAGTATTTCTACCCAAGGAATCTGCAGTTTTCCTGTGTATCATTAGTTATGGGACACCCTGTATACAATCGACACCTAAAAGAAATAGGTCATTTAGATTTATTCCGTCAATATTAAAAAATGTATTAAGGAGAACCTTAATCTATTACGAAATTTGAATTCAATTCATTACGCAGATAATATTTCTAATCGACTTTACTACTACAGCAATGATATATATACCCACGAAAATCAATTTTACTGTCAAAGCTATTTTTTTTATTGTTCCTATGTTGGTTTTTTTTCTTGCTAGTTAACATTTTTATAATAGTAGTAATAATCTTCTCTAAGTCGAAATATCGTGGTAAAAACGAACAAGACGAAGGCCTGGTGCTGTGCGAGTTGGGATCCATCGGGCGCGATCTCCTTAGTTCCTTGGGAATCACCGAAGCTCCAGCAGGATTTTTACCGTTCGTTGTGTTTTCATGATGTAGCTACCAACAAAGCCTAATAAAGAGTTTGACGGTTTAAATTTTAAAAAACTAGAAAGAGGGAATTATAAAAAGAATACTGCAAGAAGCTGGAATGCGGTAAAGCACGTTGTTCCCAATTATCAAGAGTAAATCATCTCTTTTCCAGTTTAGCACCGAAATTAGAGAGAAAGCCAGTTTTAAAAGAAATAGACATAGAAAAACTGTTAACGCTGCCTTATTCAAATAATTTAGATAAGCTAGTAATGAAAATGTGCCCATAGCAGGTCCAGTATTTTAACAAAATAGGCCTACTCCTGTACCTAATGTACCTACCTACCTACCTGTACTTTGTTTTAAAATTATATATTATTTTTTTATTAGAATATAGTTTTATTTTAATGTCACTACAGTATTAGATTTTAAAATGTGCTTAAGTTAATGTTTCTGGTATTTTTAATGAAATAAAAACATTTGTACGAAATATGTTTTATTTTTTCATTGTCATGGATTAACTCGAAATCTCTCTAACTCAAAGTAAATGGGTGGTCCCATGAAATTCGAGTTATGGGGTTCAACAACTTAATTTTATTTCTTCCAAAATTATGGCGAAATTAAATTGGACTCAAACGATCAGTATTACTGTCAGTATTGTAAAATATTGATATTGTAAAATATCGACAGTAATATTGAGTGGGTAAGGACTGCTTAAACTACTTTGGTCTAACGGCTTTTGAGAATCTTGGAATATTTATATTTATTAAATATTTATTAACGTAATTACCATTTTGTCGAAAGGCAAGCGTCGGAGTGTGAAACGTACTATACCATAAATGTAGACAAAGTTATGGGAATATATCGATGGATTTTGACAAAACACCGTAAATGACAAATTTTTCGAAAATTATATTTTTTTCAGAAAACTGTAATTAATTACCTGTAATTATTTCAAATGGTATAAAAAGTTATATTTAAGTCACCGTATCGGCAAATAATTTTCAAATTTTTTCAATAGGGTCATATTTACATTGTAAGTATCAATATGTCCTTAACAAAACATTGTATGCGTGGCGCTTACGATTTATCCTAATGTCGCTTACGATAATTTATATCCCCGCCCGATACTGGGCGGTAGCAAGCCTGCATCCACTTATTTAAGGGTAAAATCTATCTTTAGCGACAAATAAATATATAAAACTTTCAAAAAATGTACACACAAAGTATCGGAAGGCTGCAAAATTACCTGAAAATATTGAAATTAATTAAAATTGACTATTTTGCACTAAACTATAACAAAAAAAAATTAAACATAATTACGCTCAAGAAAACTAATGTGAAGAAAAACTGCAAAATTTGAGGCACGTCGCTTACGTAATGTTTTGTCAAAAACCCATCGATATGTTGAATTTCAATGATCCGGTTTTATTCTAAGCCCATATATATTTATACTATACCGCCTACATTGGCGCCATCCCATTCTAACAAGAAATGAGTAATAGTAGGGTAGAAAATAAAAAATATGAAATGTACCAATATTGCATACATGAAGTTATCCATTGTTCGTTGTATTAAAAAGATTAATATTTTGTTGTATATAATAAGGTAATAGGTAGGCGTTTACGTGGTTATATAATGAATCTAGTCAGTGGCATACAGGGTTTGGAGGCGAAGTCCTTTTGGAGCGCCTATATTTTTAAATACAAAATCTGTTGGAGTCTATGGAAAATAATAAACTTAAAAATACGGACCCGTTACTTAATGATCAGTTAGATTTAAATAGTTCTCCTTTGTTAAATTTATTTTTTTGACCTACACATTGTAAAATCCCATCATGTACTCTATTCAATCACAGTGATCATAATTTTGGTTTTTCACGACATTATAACCCTTCCTCTTTCCTTCTTTATAATTTTAATAATGTGAATTTATTGTACATTTTTTCATTAGATCTTTTATCTGACGAAGCTATAGTATAGCGAAACATGTTATGTTCTTTTTTATAACATAGTGGAAATTTACAAGTTCAACTTTGTTTTACTTCTTCCCATAATATTACAAAATGAATTCAGTCACAAATTAATAAATATAAAAATAACTTTGTTCTTTTAAAACTCAACTACGCAAAAAATAATAAATGATGATATTATTGGGAAGAGATTTAAGCGACCATTAAAATGAGGTACCACTTGATACGCCCTTCTTATTTAAGATTCTAAGGGTAACATCTACCCTCCCAGGGGGTTAAATCACGAATTTTGCAAATATTCTGTAAATGTGTCCTCTTAAAAAGAATTACCTATCTTTCCGATTCTTGGTGGTTTTGGTAACTTTAATGACTTAAGTAACGTATTTTTTAATGTTCCAACTTCATATTTAGAAGTTTTAAATTTAAATTGTTTTAAAGAATCATGTTTGTTACAAAATGAAGGTTCCTACTAGATCTTTTTTAATTTTTGTTAATACCTAATTTCATAAGAGAGTGCAAATGGATGAATTTCATTTTTTTATACGAAAACTGTACGTCAAACCACAAAAATACAACATTTGCTCAGCAAGAATGAGAATTTCAAAAATAAAAAAAAAATAAGTGACGTACCTTACTTGTCTTCAAAAAGACCGAGGACTTCCCGCACGAACGCCACTGGGCGTAATAAAAAACATGTTATACATCATAAAATGCCGCTTGATGAAAAGAAAGTGTGTACCAAATTTGACAAAAATATTTAGAGCAGTATCACCGATATTAATAAAAAAAGGGGATTTTTTGAAAATTTTTAACAACCTGTATCTCAGAAGTTAAGACGTTTAGGATATGATATTAAGAAACACTCTGTATATATAATATAATTGTTTTCGGCCAGGCAATGTTATTAACTACTGAAAAAGATATTGACAAAATCTTATAACCTTAATAACTTTGTGGAGAACTAAAAGACGTTAGATTTTTAATATCTTTGACGAATATTTCTATTCAATTTTGAAGCACCTTACTGAAAATTTCGGTCAGGACTTATTTATTTTGATCTAAACGCGGCTTATGTCTAAACATGTGCATTTAATTATACTGTCTGCGCCACAAATTGCCGGTAGATTAGTTTTCCCTAGAAATAAAATAACTTAAGGCAAGATCTATTTTAAAATTATATATTTACAAACAAAATTAAGTGAACTTTCTCCGTAAAAATGTCGGAATTAAAAATAGTAAACAGGTCAGTGAAAATATTGGCTTGAAAAGCTTCGGCGATGTCTTGAGAGATAATATACTACGTAACTCACGTTTGAATGGAAGCAAGGAAATTTAGCCAACATCTTATTTAAAGTATTTTTATGTATAATTAAACAAATCAATTTTTACTATAAGAAGGAATTTAGAACAGCGTAAAAATTTAATAGATTCCACTTCTCATGAATAATATTTTTATAAAAAATCATATTATAGACCGACTAAAAATCAAATATCGACCTTGCATACAAAGAATCATCTCTTTTTAGTTCACCTAATGGAAGCTAAATTGTTTGTTAAATTTTCACTTTATACAAGGACAGGCAGGACAGGAGTTTACGCAGCATATCGTCGTTCTAATATGAAAAATTCCAAATTCCAACTTTTTGAGGAATCTGGTAGACAGTTGCTTTGGTGTGAAAAGGCACAGTTCACACAGTTTGTGTTTCTAAACGATAGTACTTCGATAAATAGAATTTAGTTATTAAACTTAGGTTACAGGGACTATTACACTGGTAAGGACAAACATTTCATCTCTAAAAGCTCGCTTCCTCTGAAATAATTTTTGAAAATCTCGATAGTATTCATAAATGTGAAATTACTTTCCTTTGGAACGTGGTGGATTTATTTGAACGATAACGAAAGATTTTCGTGGTTTGATATGTTTTATAAGCAACTGGTTACCTTTTTCAAGAAATATTAATATATTTTAAACAATAAATCATACTGAATTGATATAATTAAACAAAATTGAAAATACCTATAATTTTAAAATTTAATTTTTGACTTTAGTATAATAAAGAAATTTTTATATCTACTGCCGACATAATTTTAATCATGTTCATTAGCTACTGACGTGGTTTTGTCTGATTTGTTCTATATAATCTCGATTTTAATCATAGATATTATTACAGGTGATAACGCAAGTTTATTATTTGCCGGTTTAACTGTATATATGTCGATCTAAATCTTTAACGGCTTTGACATTAACATTACAATGCTTAGAGTTCGTCTTTATCTGAATAACGTTGACGAATCTGAAATCGTTGACGCAAGATAACACATATGGAATATTGGAATATCTTCTGTGCTCTTGAATTTCATATGTAAGTGTTTAATGAATTTTATCAGAGAAGCTGATGTATTTTCATAGCTCTCTAGCGAGAATTTATTACTTGGCAAGACTTATTTCAATTTCTAGTTAAGTTAGGTATCAATGACTTTACTGTATTTAAGCATTTTATTTGTGAATAAGCATATTTTAATAATAATACTGGTTCCAGACAGGAAGATTCTTCAATCGCAATTTAATTAATTAATAGTTCTAAATCATATAAAATTATTATTCTCCAAAAATGTATGTTAAAATCATTACAAAATATTAAGTTCTTCAATTAAATTTCTATTTAAACGTCAGCTTTTATAGTCCTAAGTATTATTATAGCCTTAAATAATACCCATTTAATTTTAATATTTATTATTTGGGATCCAATAAATTTAAATTAGATTGTCATGCCAATGCAAAGTAACTTGTGTTTAAGCTCCAAATTTAGTAAGATAAATCGATAATTTAGCTATTGTGGGTTTTATTTCAAATCTTTGGAGGTTTTTATGGCTGATCAAAAATACGTAGGAATGGCAATGCGAATAGTTAATTCATAGTATTATATTTATATTAATATTATTAAAAACTACAATAACTTTTTTTTTACTCTTGTTGAAAAAAACAAACGCATGAAACCGGGTGATTCTTAGGTTTGGTCGGGTTTTTTCGACCCATAAGGAAGCCTAATATTTCCTTTATCAAATGTTTTACTTAAATATGTCACGTCACTTATATTTTCGAAATAATTATTTTATTATATATTATCATTCAATTTTAAACAAGGTCTCTTCGTCTTTCTGTTAAAATTTACCGATTGGTGGAAAATAGCATTATAATAATAATGCATACCTTTTTGTTAAAATATTTTATGGAAATTTTTATTAATTCTTTTAAATGAAAACAATTTAACATTAATATCCGTTGCTTTTTTTTTAAGAAGTCTTCTTGTTATCTAGTGTTTGATACTTTATTAATTATTATACTTTATATATTAATTACTTATTGTGTCATCTTACATGAATTTTCAAACAATTAATACTTTGTATCATGCAAATTTCGAGTCGGTATTAAGATATGATATACTTTTTTGGGGAAGTAGTTTGGGAGTACAAAGAGTATTTGTAATGCAAAAAAGAGTGGTGAGGTTGATGCAGGGATTACTGTACCTCGAGACCTGTAGAGGCGTTTTTGAAAAGCTAAATATAATGACCATACATGCACTTTACATTTATGAGTGTTTAATGTTCTTATTCAAAAACAAAGAAATTTTCCAGGAACTTAATGAGCATAGCTACGGTACTCGAACTTTGAATTTTTTGTATCCACTTCACCATTTAACAATTTCTGGAAAAAGCCCATATTACATGTGCGTTAAATTATACAATAGATTGCCTATTAATATTAAAGGGATAAGTAATATAAGAGTGTGGAAAAGGTCAATGAAGAGGTTATTAATTGAAATGTAACCATATACCTTGAGATACTTTTTTGATTGGGACTTTTGACTTCACAGTGATTTCTTGTCGTTATTGCGTTTTGTGACGTCATTTCACTTTATAGATTTCACTTTATAGTTGCCTTTTAGTTTGTAATTACCTAGTAACTTGTAATTTGAAATAAAGAAGTATTATTATTATTTATTACATAAAAAAAATTAACACCATGGATATATCGAAAACAATGCATTTTAGGATATACTTTTGACTTGAATTAGAGTTAGGAACCACCTTTTAAAAGTACATATCATTAAGTACTACCCCGTATACTAGGTGTCCCATTGAGGTAGATGAGCGGCTGAATCTAGATTAGTATTTGTGCCACAAAAAATTATTACAAAAGTAATTTTATCGTTAGATGGCATATTTTTAATTCGAAATCAAAAATTTAAATATCTCTTAAAATCAATAGTGAATACATGTCCCAAATATTTTTGAATTTCCAATTAACACTCTCAAATTATCTATTTTTTATTTTGGTGTAGGTATATCCTCAAAGTTAGATTTATTAGCAAAAGTCATAAGTCGGAAATGGGTTACAAAATACTTTTGGGATACTGCCAGATTTTGATTCACAGTTTTATCACCGGGATTTCTGAAAATTAAACTTTTTCAGTGGGCAATCTAAAAATAAATTTAAAGCGTTACTCTAAAATTTGGTATTAATGAAGTAGCCTCACATATTATTAAGCTATTTTCTATCTACAAATGTAAACAAACGAAAATGTTACCTTTTAGTATAATACTATTATACGAGAAACATATGATTTTTATATGATTAAACCACAAGAACATAGGATTTGAATTATTTGACGATTGGAATCACAAATAAGACAGTTATCAAGTGTCGCTAAATTTGACCTTTGATTGTATAATAAAATATATGTATAAAAATTGTTCGGATAACACTGGTCAACAAATAATTTGTTGCCGGCAATTTTGTTACTATTTCTAGGTAATTTTGGTCTGCTAAAAATAACCTCAGATTTGTTCAGATCGATTTCATAAACTAGGGCAATAAGCTATATTTTCAAGATGAAGGGTATTTTAAATCGCATAATTATGTATGTATTACTTCTACCACCAAAAAAACAACTCAGGAATGGAAGAAAAATGTTTATTGTACACCACAATAAATACAAAAATCATCTGTCAATAATATTAACAATATTAACTTAAGTTCTTAATTTAAATTAACCTAAACTAATAAATAAAAATGAGCTAATCTGTATCAGCCAAAAACTTCCTTTTATAAGATTTTCTCGCATGAGATTGAAAAGGACAGTCTCGTTGAAGACTCCAGCAATAATCGGCCATCATGTGACTGTCCTATCTACACAGATATCTCTCTTCTATAGTTTTTATATCCTCGTGGAATCGTTCCCCCTATTCTTCACTAAGGTCGCCAAGATTCTCTGGGAATCGTTCCAAGTGGCTGTGGAGATAATTAATCTTAATGCTCCTATTACACCCATGTTGGTTAAAGTTGTCCGAGAAAATTTTGCACAACTTTAACAAAAGAGCACCATGTATTAAATTCAGTTTCGATCATCGATTCAATCAAGATGTGAATCTTTTATGAGCTCTCTGATCTGAGGTCCATCAAATATTCCGGCTTTCAACTTCTCCTTGCTGAGTGCAGAAAATTTACTGGACAAGTATTCAAAACACGCACCATTCTTCAACTAAATTTTGCAAATGCATACAGTAAATAATCCGTACTTAATGATTTCCTGGGTCGGTCCAATTGTGTCGACAAGAGCTTGGCAATAAACAAGTGAAGTATGAAGGGACGGACTAAGGAAAACAAGTAATGATATGATTATATTAATGTAATCAAATGAAATAACATTTTTTAAAAATATTACTAGTCATATTTAGTTATATTTATAATGTCATTCTATAGATAGTGCTGTTTCGCTATCGCTATCCTCATCAAAATTAATTATAATTGGATTAATTATACGATCCAGACTAATATACGAATTTTCTACAGTTATTACGTGATGGACTGAATTTTTCCAACTACCTGGGGGAATATCATTAATGCATTTTCGTATTAATTCTACAACACTAGAACTTAAAGTCGGAGAAATATTTTCAGAAATAACCAGTAATTTTAACTGGTGCCACATATGCTCTATGGGGTTAAAAATGCAATAATAGGGTGGGAGCCATAGCACTGTATGTCCAATTTCTTCTGCCAATGTGTCACAAACATATACTTTTTTTATACAAAATGTCTTTAAAACTTCTAAAAGATCACTTTTTTATAACTTTCTTCAAAATATATATTATTCGCCGCCATGTAGTTCAGAATCTCCAATTTTGTATTATTTGAGCTTGGAGTTTTATGTAATTGGCAACTGTGATAGCTCGCATTGTCCATTACTATCACGCTATTCTGAGGGATGTTTGGTAAAAGACAATTCTTGAACCATTTCTCAAAAATTCCGGCCGTTATATCTTCATGGTAGTCCAGCAAGAAATAAAAACTAACAAATTTTACCACAAAAAGATATTTAAATATAAATTAAGCAACCTAACCTACCTGATGTGCCTATATTTAATTATAATTATTACAATCCGGTCCTTTCCACATAATAATAACAATTTTCATAAAATATTATAATACAAAATATCGTTTTATGGTTTCAGTTTATGGAAATTTAAGTCGTAGAAAAAATGCAACAAACCCGAACAAACTCGAGTGCGATATTCGTGTGATTTTGACGTATTTTTGACTCGGCTACGCAGCGTCAAAAAAACTTTCGTTCTCGATCATCAAAGTAGTAGTTCGCCCCCTAAATAGAAAAAGAACTATTTATAACTGAATGAACTGAGTTAAGCGTAGTTCCTGTGTAAAGTATCACCATGATAGTTCAATAACTAATCGCAAGATGTTCAGAATAACAAAAACAAATTGAACTTTAGGCTATAACTCGAAAAGTATTTAGTTTTTGACTTTTTGTAACATGACTTACTATCTTTATTTCAACATGTGCACCACCCTGTATCATATCAGATATTCTATCAAATTCTACCATTGAACATCAGTGAACGCATCACTAGTTCTAACTCTTAATAGACTATTATAATAATTATATTAACGGAACAAAAATTATAAGATATGGAGAGGAAGTCTTTTAAATTGATGAACTATTGTTTCAGTTAGTTATACAATTACGATTCTAAGACTATACAATGACATGCCACCATCGCCGTCATTTAAGAAGTAATTGAATACTAATAATTTAATTCACAGTCGGCAATTCTTATAGTCGATATACTTAAGTAAATACAGAAGACAACAATATATCATGCATCATGTGTGCGCTCCAAATATAGTAAAACAAGTTATAATATAAATCCTTTAAAGAACGACTTGTTTTATTGTTTTAGTAACCTACATTCAAGTTATTTAATTTAATGTTTTCTTATTTTCTACAAAAATTATTTTCGCAATAATAGTGCGTTTGATTGTCAGTTGGTAGTACTTAATACAGGGTGGTCCTTAATGACGTGCTAATATTTCAGTATGTGATTCCATGTCATTTTATAAAGAAAAGTTCATGTGAACATATGTCCGCAACGGCTTACATTTTTGTTGAATTTTAATTTTTTAAATGGTTGTTTTTTACTATCTCCCAAAGTACTTTAGATATTATTTTCAATTTTGGTCTGTGTTAATAGGATATAGACCCACAAATTTTAGTTAGAAGAGTTATTCAATTGTTCCACCAGTGACGTCCCTACAAACATGTCCTCTGATATTTTTTACCATAAAGATGGTACGCCACTGACATTTTTCCATGTGGATATTTTCTGAATTGGTCAATTCTACAGGAAAATGGTATCTTGCGTTTTTCTGGTCAGACGCACCGTTCTTGATTAAAACCACTAAATTCATATTGAAACTCATTATTATTAACATTGATAAAATAATTGATGATACATTTTGTTTTATAAAAGTTGGAGTGGGCAATGAAACAAAGGTTATCATTAATTATTTTATCAATGTTAAGAATAATGAGTTTCAATATGAATTTAGTGATTTTAATCAAGTGCGTCTGACGAGAAAAACTTAAGAAACCATTTTCATGTAGAATTGACCAAGCTAATCAGAATAAATATCCACAAGGAAAAATGTCAGTGGCGTACCATCTTTTTTGTAAAAAATATCAGAGGACATGTTTGCAGGGACGCCACTGGTGGAACAATTCCATAACTTTTCTAACTAAAATTTGTGGCTCAATATCCTATTAACACATATCAAAATTGAAAATAATATCTAAAGTACTTTCGGAGATATTAACAAAATAACCATTTAAAAAATAAAAATTCAACACCCTGTAGCAACAAAATTTAAGCCGTTGCCGACATATGTTCATATGAACTTTTCTTTATAGAATGATCTAAGGAATCACACCCTGAAATATTAGCACGCCATTAAGGAATACCCTGTATAGTATTAAAATATTAAAAGTATTATAGTATTAAAATATAAATATGTAAACTAAGACCATTAAAATTGGAACCATGTGGCGAAAAAATGGATTGTTCGATTTAGGTAAAATTTGACTTCCCATTAGTTTTTGCTTCAATAAAGACTAAAAATGAGGTAATTAAATGGAACCTTACGGCTTTTGTTAAATGTTATATTTTACATTTTCTCCACAAAATGTCGAAAAATTGCATTTATTGATCGAATTTAAAAAAAATTTCATTTGAAAAAGTTGTTTATATTGTAATGATTTGCCCACATACCGAATTTGAATCGAGTATATTACCATTTGTTTCCTATATATTTTTGGCCAATGTCATAGTAATAAGTAAACCTAGAATGACCGCCAAAAAACGGGCTATAGTTACGTACCGTCAAAGCGACCTCCAGAAAATGATGGAAAATTATTTGACAGCACGTGCTAAACATTATATTAGCCCGGAAAATTTTTAAGTTTCGGTGACGTGGTCTGGTGAAAAGCGCCAATACGTAAGCATAAATTTAGCGTACACCGTTAAATGGCAGTGCACTGTACAGGTTTATTTAGTATATACCAATTTTTATTAAAAACGGAATTCGACTCTACCGTAATTATAAATAACGTCGCTATTATTATAATATGTCCATTCTTTCCAAGGTATTTATTTACTTTTTTTTCTTTTGTATGATCAAACATAAGCACTATAGGAAAAATCCTTTAGGGCACTCTGGGAGTGGTGCGTGTGCGCAAAAAGCGATTCACGTTGGTTTTGAATCGTTGAAGGTTATATTCGTTGTGAAAAACGACCTCGGAAAGGTCGTTCCATAAGGATGAAGTTCTCCAGATAAAAGAATTCGTAAATAATTAAGTTCGAGGAGTACTAAGCTTAACCACATATGGATGAGCGGCAGTGTTTCGTCGTGTATTTCTGCTATTCGCTGCTCTGGGCAGAATTAATTGGTCAAGGTCAGCCGAGCACTTTCCATGAAAATATCTGTAAAAGAGAGTCAAATCCCCAACCTGTCTTCGATGTTCTAGGCAGCCGAGGTTCATAGTCAGCTCGTGATCTCCAATCAGACGAATGGCCTTCCTTTCGATGGAATCCAGTAGCCGAAGAGTATGTTTGGGTGCAGAGCTCCATTCATGAGAGCAATACTCTAGTGATGGTCGAATCTGGGCTTTGTATAGTGTCAAAAGTTGTTGAGGTGTATACAAACTTTTTGGTTCGGAGGAGTACACCAAGTTTCTGAGAAGCTATCGTGGCGATTGCCACAACGTGGTTATGCCAAGACATATTTCCTCCCAGATTGACGCCCAGCAATTTAATAGATTAAGCCAGTGGAATTGAGTGTCCGGCCATAACTATATCCGGAGACAATACAAGATTTTCCGTTTGTTGGTTAAATCTAGAATTTTTGCTATAAAAAATAAATTTAATGAACGAAGTGTTGTATAAAAAAATAAAACGTTGGTAGGGTCGACTACCATTTTCAATGAAAATAGATATTTACCAAAAATAGATAGGAAACAAAAATTATCACAAGTGATTCAAATTCGGTGGTGTGTGGACATACAACTACAATACAAACAAATTTTAATTCGATCAATAAATGCCATTTTTCGACATTTTGTGGAGAAAACATCAAATTTGACAGTTAACAAAAGCCGCATGGCCACATTTAATTATGTCATTTTTGGTCTCTATTGAAGCAAAAACTTAAGGTAAATTTAAATTAAAACTACCAAGGAAAGGCTTTGTACCTGAACAAGACGACCTGCAGACCGGTTTCGAACTCTAATGTTCTGTTTAGTATAGGGTAGGTCTACATCATTACCATCAGAAAGAACTTCACTTCAAGTTGTATCAACCTTAGTTGGCAGAACACAACCCTCAGCACCATCTCTTAATAGTCTCACACAGCCTTTACAAATGCCAAGAACATTTGTAATGGCCCAGAGTAAAAAATATATATATCGAATATATCTCATCCGTTTCGAAGAATAAGTTAAACTTAGCATTTAATTACACCACTCCCTCCTCCCGTTACTTAATATGACAATACTAAGTGTAAATTGGGTAATGATGTTACCGAATTTAAATATTTGCTTCTATTATAACTATGTGCAATACAAGAACACTCAAGTAACAGATCCACAACGTCAACCCCACAAGTTCCTGTATCTACGAACGTTAAGATACGGTTCCGTCCACGCGGCCTGGGACTACGACTGCTGCAATATGGCGGCCGGATGCATCTGTCATTTCGCAAAACGTTTCCCTTCATGCGACCGGATGACTTGATTCTTATAAAGTTCATTTATATCACACAGAGGCGTATGTTTTGAAGCCGTTTCGACTAATAATTATCGTCTGATAAAGTAGATAATACCTTGTAGTCCTTGGCGGCCGCATGGAGGGAAACGGATATATAAAGAAACATATGAGCAGCTATATGTTCCGTACCACGGCTGCCGTAGCCGCGTGGAGGGAAGCGTACCTTAACTTATCTTGTGCCGCAATACGGCGGCCGCAACCTACTGTTGCTATGTTTCTTTATGTATTCGTATAGCTGTACGCGGCCGCGATCGCGGTATGTGTCTGCTCTCGAAACAGTCCAGTACCAGCCGCAGCTAGTGATGACACCAACATGTATTATTTTGAGCTAGAGCTAGTCCTCGTCTACTATCCTATTAGCCAACGTTACCTCTTTGGTAAAAAGGAATATGTGCATACAATTTTTTATTAGCTGCTTGCATGGGCATTTATGAGAAGAGAGGCGGCCAATTTTGGGGAAAAGATTTGAAATTTCATGGGAATTCAACATTTTCTTGCAAAGAATCATTCTATTCTTAGAGCTGCAAAGCTCAGTTAACTCAGTATCTGTCAATTTATACATTGCGCAATAAAAATTCAAACTTTCCGCACCTCTAGCAGTTATATTGTTTTGGCAAGTTCACCTTATCGACATACAAGCCATAAAGATTTTAACACGTTATAACAAATTTAATTTAACTCAGAGTACTTTGGAAGAATGCCAAGTCTATTTGGATTTTTGAGTATCCTATTGTTTTCGAAATCAATATAGTTAAACGGTTTGTTTTCTATTTTTGACTGACCGTCATAAACTTACAACCACTAAGTAAGTAACTTTGAATAGAGAGTAGGGGAGAGTAGACTCTCGATAGTTTTGATAAAAAGGGCAACGGGGTTTTTATTTCTTTACATTGATGCAATTTGGGGAAGATTTATCATAGAATCTAATTGACATTTGATATTATACAGGGTGTCCCAGAATATGTGGGCAATCTCCCGGGTTCAAATAGAACTCTTAGATATAACAGGAGAAGTTCATATAAATTTTTCTTCCTACGAAAAAAAAGGTACTCTTGATCAATGTCGATAAAATGAACTGTTTTCGAAAAAAAATTTTTTGTTCAATATGGCTTTTTCATTGGTTGTTGTTTTATGTTCATAAAATTGCCTCATTGTTGCTATGGTATTTTTCACATGTACCGATTTAAATAAGATTATTAAATTTATGCCAGTGTCAGTTTATGGTAGTGTCTTGAAATTTGCAGTTTTTCTCCTTTGTCTTAGTAGTTACTAACTTAGTAATGGGATTTACGTATACTGAATATGCCGACATGCATTTAATGCATGAGCAAGAATATTTTTTTTTCGAAAACAGTTCATTTTATCGACATTGATCAAGAGTACCTTTTTTTCAGCTTAAGGTTTAGAGTATCAAAAAAAAAATTGTCGTCCCTTCATCATACAGGGTGTAAAATAAATATTTTTGTGTTACGTCTAGTCCGTCCCTGTCAAATTAAATAAGTAAAGGGCGAATTTTAAGGAGACTCAGTTAGTAAACATTATACTAAAAAGTTATAAAATTACACCTAGTACTTAAAAAATTATTTAAAACTCAACGATTTCCACAGACGTCCGTTATGGGCCGTAGGAAAAAAAATTATATGAACTTCTCCTGTTATTTTTTAAGTGTTTTATCTGAACCCGGGAGATTGCCCACATATTCTGGGACACCCTGTATAGTTGTGCAATTTGTCCATAGTCTTCTCTTGTCTGGGAGACAGTGACATATATGAGGAAGACTATGGACATATCAAGGACCTATTCCTTATTTTGTTATTGTCAATAAAATAAATATATTAGTAGTTCATATTATTTTTATAAAAGTAATACTGTATACCAGAAATATATTTAAAACTGCATTAAAATATATCATATCCCGAAATGTTGGCCTTGAATCTTCAATGAGATTTGGAATAATTTTTACAACGTTTTTGTAAGGAACTGATGCTATTAGACGGAATGTTTCTTTTTAAGGAACGAACTTTGTATCAACTTAGAAATGTTTTCTCAGAATGGCCATATATTTTCTAATTGTCCTTTTAACGATGAACAGTGTCCAATCTTTTCCCGAATTACAATATTTTTTAAATTTCGCTCCACAAATTAAAAGTCGTTAAATTATCGACAAACGCATAAACATAATCTCACTATATGAATAAAAAGCAATATTTCAAAGAACATTGACGCAGAAATAAAATTTTGCTGATCTAGAGTCTACAGAATTATTGAGAAATATTATAATGTAGTTACCAAAAATTAGGAAAAGATTGTTTTAAAAATTATCCTTCAAGCATGGTAATTCAATTTTACGGTACGAAGAATACCTGCACCTTCAGATGTTTACTTCACACTGTCAATCGGCTTAGATTATTTCCATCAGAAATATATGGCGTCCATTGTCTACCCACTCTCCCCTACGAAATGAGGTTTTAAAACTCAGTAATGCTTCAACATTTAATAAAGACTATCTAGCTGGAATAAACGATTTAACAATCTTTTACATGTTGATATAATTTGAAGTTTGAATATTTTCACAGACAATACAATAAAATATTTTGAATTGTGATAAATTTTACTAGAACTTAATGACGTGGTAATAAGTCATATTGTGAATTTGTCGATTTTATGAAGAAAAGTTCATATGGACATAATAATATGTTCGCAAGGGCTTAATTTTTATCAGTTTAATTTCAACTGTTTTAATGAATGAAAGAGACCGTTTTCATGTAGAATTTACCGGGATGGGGCGTTTTAATATTTACCGACATGACACCGACACGACACCGATACGATACCGGCAGACGGCAGCATAACGGCAAATTTTGAATGGTCGGGTGTCAATTCGTTGTGCTATTTACAAAAATAGAAAAATGTCGGCTATTAACAAATTATATTTGCTTTATTTCTTATATTTACATCGGAAAAGGTGAAATAAGCAAAGGCAAGACTCCTTCAAATTTATCTCTTCAATAATTTTTTCCCTTAGCATCCAGTTCCGTACACTGTTTGGAAATTATTCTGATTTTTTTCTTTTTTTCTATCTTTTCTTTAGATTGTAAATTTCATGTTTTTGTTTATATTATTAGTTTCTAATAAAGTTCTGTTCTGATTCAAGATCTATGGAGCTGTTTTGACAGATCAGATCTTATCCTTTTCCAGAATGGTTATAAGAAGTTTAAAGTTTTAAATTCCTTCAGTCTACGTGGAGCTTCCTTTTTCAGATGATCAATTGTGATATTCTTACTTTCTAAATGTGTCTTAATTTTTTCAACTGCTCACTCATATTTTTTTTATTTTTGGCAAATCTTTAAAATAATTTCAATGTATTTGGAGGACAAAGCGGAATGATTTATTGATGTTTTCATTTGTTTTGTCCCAAATACATGGGTAAAATCGGAGACGACACGAACGGGGCGACTCCTTCTCGATGACAAGTAGGCCGGCAACGGCACGACAACGACAATTTAGTGCTTGTCAAGGATACGTCGGTCAGCCTGAAAGCTTTCCATTTGATTATATGAAATTTGCTGTCCACCAGCTTTGTGTCGGTGCCGTCTAGGTGTCGTGTCGGTGTAGGGTGGGTAAGTATGAAGACGCCCATTGGGATCTCATGAACTCAGGAAATGTTAATTTGGGGCAAAGTTTCGTAATTCATATCCAACCAATATGCCATGAAGAAATTTTTTTTGGCTTTATTTAAAGAGATACTGCAATAAAAAAAATAAATCTCACACTTTGATTGCCACTTTTCATCTTTCATAAAGCAGTGTTCTTAGATTTCGTGTCAGACGTTGTCTTTAAGATATCATCCTCAGGTTTGTTTTTTTAAATAAGAAACTGTATTTTTTATTGCTTTTATGTAAATTTGAGATCCGATGTAATCTGAATACTAAATTATTTTTATTAAATATCAACGTTTATAACCCTTAAAGGAAAAAAGATTCAAGATTGCAAAAATCTTTTTGAAACATTAATTTATAAAATAGAGGAGATAATTTTGATACTTTTAACAAAAGGGTGAAGTGTTTAATTAATTGTATCACACTCAGAAGCTTCTAATAATGGTCTGCAACAAGCTTTTCGATAAAGGTCTTTAGGAAGAGAAAAATCGTTCGCTCTCCGTTACACATTATCAAAGATTTTGATCCGCAATATTTAAAAAAAAAATGTTAAATTATTGTGGAGTAGAAAAGCTTATATTTAATAAAGGTAATTAAAACAACAAACTTGATGATGCCATCTGAATGACAAAACGTCGGATATAAAATCTAAGAACATAGCTTCATAGAAAATGAAAAATGGCAATGAAAGTATGAAATTTATTTTACATTATCTGTTTAAATAAAGCCAGAAAAAATTAAAAACCAAAAGGGCGATTTTTGGTTTTTTACGAATATCTTCGGAAGTAGCCGAGTTTCCCTAATTTATTCATGTCATATTGGTCAGCTATGAATTGCACAAATTTGCCCCAATTTAACATTTGCTGTATTTCTTACTGTTTATGAGATCTCAATGGTGTACATCGAATTTTTAACACCCTGTTTATACGTGGTGTCAATATCAAAACTTCCCACCCTTAATATCTTATTGTGAAGGGGGATGCTTTTAAAAAATATTTACGGCCTCCGTGGTTTAACCCCTTGAAGGGGTAGATGTTACCCTTAAAATTTTAAATGGGAAGGGGGTCAAATGCCCCATCATTTTAAAAGTCCCTCCTCTTTCCAATATAATACCATAATTTATTATTTCTTAAGTAGTAGTTTCCCAGAAATCGAGTTAAAAAACTATAAATTTTTAGGCGGTGACTTTACCTATGGTAATGATGTCACCCGAAGAGTCAACCTACAGACCCCCAATCATTTTACTAGAAGAAGAATCAATGCACTAATGTTTTTTAAATAATAACCTAGAAACCATAAATTTCGGTGCAGACAAGTTTAAATTACGTCCATTTTGAGAACGCGATTTCTGAGATAAAACGTCTCACTTCATAATAAAATTGATGTGATTTTACGATCTTTAATATTAATTACATGAATTTACAGGGTGTTTTTTTCAGAAACAGAACTTTATATGTCTTAAACGTTTTCACTTATGAGATACAGGGTGATAAAGGTTTTCATGTTTTTCTAATAATTTGTTAAAGTTAATGACTTAAATACGTAACCACTAGAATACTGTGCAAAATGTTTTGTTTATATGGTTTTCGGAAGTACAGATCAACTGGAGATCTTCTAGCCTATGTCACCCATCTTTGGAACAACCCAATCGAATATCATGGGGAATCTCGGGCTGTTGCACTGGATATTTCTAAAGCCTTTGATCGTGTTTGGCATGAGGGACTTCTAAGTAAGCTGCGATCCTATGGTATGTCCCGTCGATTCTGTGCATGGTTGTCTAGCTTTCTTAAGGACCGCTCTCTGCAAGTGGCGATTGACGTATTTCTTTCAGACACCTTCACCATCAATGCCGGTGTTCCTCAAGGGTTCATATTGTCTCCCACTCTCTTTTTGCTCTACATTAACGACCTTCTAGTGGAAACGAAAAATCCGATATTTAGTTTTGCTGACGATAGCACACTTATCTCATCTTTCTCTTTGAATGCACAAACATCGGCTGCAGACGCAGATTTTCGTAGACAGCATGAAGTATCACGCTTCAACAAAGACCTGGAAGAAATTTTGGCTTGGGGTGACAGTAACCAAGACGAATTTAACGCTAAAAAATCCCAGGCAGCAGATTTCTCCAAAAACGTTAACATTACAGAACCGGATATAGTCATGGATGGACACGCAATCCCACTAGCTTCATCTATTAATTTCCTGGGCGTCAATCTGAAAGGAAATATATCTTCTTCTTCTCAGCCTTCTCAGAAACTTGGTCTACTCTTCCGAACCAGAAAGTTGTACACACCTCAACAACTTTTGACACTATACAAAGCCCTGATTCGACCATCACTAGAGTACTGCTCTCATATCTGGAGCTCTGCACCCAAACATACTCTTCGGCTACTGGATTCCTTCGAAAGGTGGGCCATTCGTCTGTTTGAAAACCACGAGCTGACGAAGAACCTCGACAGCCTAGAACATCGAAGACAGGTTGGGGATTTGACTCTCTTTTACAGATATTTTCATGGAAAGTGCTCGGCTGACCTTGACCTCTTAATTCCGCCCAGAGCGGCGAATAGCAGAAATACGCGACGAACCAATGCCGCCCATCCATATTTGGTTAAGCTTAGTACTCCTCGAATTTCATTATTTAAGAACTCGTTCATCTGAAGGACTTCATCCTTATGGAATTACCTCCCCGGGATTGTTTTTTCCAGCGAATATAACCTCCAACGATTCAAAACCAACGTGAATCGCTTTTTGCGCACACGCACCACTCCCAAAGTGCCCTAAAGGATTTTTCCTATAGTGCTTGTGTTTGATCATAAAAAAAAGACTACATCTACTTACTTACTAGATCCTTTTCTTAATCTTTGTCAATTCCTAATTTCATGACAAATGTACAAATGAATCAATATTATTTTTTTATACAAAAACTCTACGTCAAGTGAAAAGAAATCAAGATACGACATTTGCTCACAGCAAATGAGAATTTAAAAAATATTTTTTATTTAAAAAAAGAAGTCTTGTATCATTCGTTTATTTAAAAATACTATGACCAATTCCCGCACGAACGCCACTGATCGGAATAAAAAAATGTGTTATACATCATAAAATGCATGGTGATGAATAGAACATGTGCATCAAATTTCACAAAAATTTCTAAAACAGTACCACAGGTATTAATAAAAATGGAGATTTTTTGAAAATCTTTAATACCCTGTATCTCAAAAGTTAAGACGTTTAGAATATATGTTCATACGAAGTTTTTTTCTGAAAATGAACCCAAGGATAACCTCCTTAAATATTAGCATGTTATTAACATGTATATAACATAATTTAAAATAACATCTAAAGCACTTTTGGAGATTAAATAATATCGATTAAAAAATATCCACACCTATAGCAAAAAACTTAATCCGTTGCCAAGGCATCTTTTAACGTACTTTTGAGTATCCATTTGGATACGCAGGCTTTTTATTTGGGTACCCAGTAAACATCAAATGGATCCAGAAATTTTTTAATTACTTAGTAATTTAAAAACTACTGAACTGATGCCAATGATGGCCGATACCTATGCTTTAAAATGATCAGAGTCAGAAAAAACATTAAAAACATAGGGCTGCTTAAAAGACATGGATACGCAGCTAAAATTCAATAAAGACATGAATACGCAGTGAAAAATCACTAAAAGATGCCTTGGCCGTTGCGATGTTTTTCTTAATAAACTGATGTGCACGTGCACATGTTCAATTTCTGATATATCATTAGTACATAATTAAGGAACACCCTCTATAGTATGTTAATGTTTTCGGTGTAAGGAAGAACCCATCATTGATGTTGAAATTTATTCACATATAAAGGAACTTAAGATAAGATCCTAGCAAATATTTTTGAGCAAATGTAAAAATAGGTTCTTAAATTCATTTTGCCGGGTATATACGAGAGGAACGTCTTCTCCGAAAATGAAATAAAAGACCTCTTCAGGGGCTTCTAGGGATACTATTATAAGGGTTGCACCGGGAAATGTTTATTGAAACGATCGGGAATGGGTATCCGGCTATAAACCAGCCGTGTACCCTCGGGCAAGTCGTTCCACAAGTAGTCCAGATGAAAGAATTCTTACCTTACCGAGCCGGGTAAAAAAATTAATTTTTTTAGCCGGTTATGAGAATTATGCCTTCTAGGGGTAAATCCAGGAACGTGAACCCCAATTTCAGTAAGGCCTATTGATCACTTCTAGTTTAAATCTGTTTGTTCGCGCCTGGTTTCCAGTGAAACTTTAATTTAAGAGAAAATGTTAATTTTTAAATTGAGGAACATTGACAAGCTTTAAAGTTCATGTCATTAGATTTAATACGTAATATATATTAATTTTTGTGTTCTCTCTAGTATTCGGTACCCATCTAATATTGTACCGAGTACTCAGTACCCGGACAATAGTTAACGGGGCACCCGTTATATGCTTAATTAATATTATCGTTTCCTCTTGCAGTTATTGCAGGCTCATATCATCTTTTGAGACGAAACAGAACAAACTCTTGTTAAGTATATGTTAGAAGGCACTACAATAACAACAGTTAACTACGGTAATAAGTTATGTTAAGTTAAGTTAAATTATGTATGTATTAACAAAAAATGTCCTGGCGTTCGTCACAACAATGTCCTTATTCACGACAATGCGTGAGTTCATAAAGTGGCAAGAAATACAAACTCATATTCCGCGATTGTAAGAATAGAGAATATTAATGTCGATATTATAAACCAAATAAATAATCTGGTTTATGATTAAATAAGGTCATACCAATATAGGTGGTACTAATGCGTTTGTTCGGGGTTGGTCGCCTCGTATTAAAATTCCATTCATTCCATAAGTTAATAAAAATTTATTTAAATTTTTAACTTCACCATCGCGTTATTCGAATTGACAACTTTGTAGCAGATAATATTACTTAATTATCTGGAAAGATTCGATTTATTGTTCTTGTATATCTTAAAACAACTATAATGAAATCAACCCTCCTAATATAGTATAGCGCGTGCACAAAAAACATCGATAGAAACATTTTGTTTTATAGAATGTTATTCCAAAATTAGGAATAAACACCTGACAAAATTTTATTGTTAGCTGCAACACACCAAGCACATCCCCTAAACTTACCCAGGTCCAGAGAAACGGCGTCCACTAGCAAGGCCGATCCTAGCAGGATAAAAAAGGCCGCACTTATCGGCCCGCAAGCCATGTTTTACCACTATAATCACTAAGCGGTGTCACTGCTGCTTCTTTAAGATGCTGCTAAGCGGCTTTACAACTGGACACTAACGGCAAGTCTACCGCGTACTTTACTGGGACGACAGAGTATTAATATGTGGGTTTCGTCGGAATCCGATCTGCTCCTTATTTGTGACACAATCGCCTTTTTTCTTGTTACAAACTTTAGAATAAATGCAGTTTAATTACTTCCTATTGTGATAAAAAATTGCAAAGTGTTGTTGGTTATTGTGCATTATATATTCTTTTGTAAATGTAAATATACAATGACGAGAATTAGTTATTTGCTAATCCCCATAATGTTGATCATACGGTTGCCCACAACTTAAAGAACTTTAGCCTAAATAGCCAGTTAAATTAGAACGACTATTACATTAAAAAAAACACAATTTCTTACTCTAGACCTATCCCCGTCATCCATCCTTGGATTGATGCGTGTATAGTTATTTTTAAATTTCTCTGATTTTGCAAGAAGAAATAATCTATTCTTAATTAGCTTGCCTGTTTATTTTTGTAAAGGATTGACATATTTCTAAGGTTATGTTATCTAACAGGACTATAGTTAACTAGTACTTAACATTGAGAGAGTCATGACTGCTGAGTAAATTTAAAAAAAATAATGGTTCGAGACTACACTACCCCAATTAATTATCGATATTCTAAAATTCACGTCCTAATTAAGCTGTAATTTCGTTAATAATGAACCCATTTTAATAATTTTAATTTATAATTATAATTTATTTAAACCGATAGAAAATAGACTCTAGAGTTTAGGGCAGAGCAGTTTACGTCCTGATACGTCTAATGGGGTAACGCATAAAATCTTTTTTTTTTAGATATGCGAGGAGACTCTGCTTACAGACACGATGCACCCGGAGTGCAAAGTAGTGTCTCTTCATCTGAGGGCGAAACCTGCACCTCTGGATAGGATAGAGCTATCTCTCTGAAAGAGAGACACCGACCGACTAAACTCCCCGCGGTATTGTGTTAGTGCCGTTAGGTACTCTTACACGCTTGTGACTGGGTCACCACGAAGCCATTTCGGGCCTTTGGCGACCAGGGGTTTTGTGTGTGTTTGTTTGAGCTGTGTGTGTGGTTGTGTAGTGAGTTTAGGGGTTGCCGTGTTATGTGGGCGAAGCGTTTAGGCTCCTGTGTCGTTTTTTTTTGGAGTTTGTGTTGGGGTTTTTGGGGAAGTTATCTCGGATTAATGGATTAGGCTGGATGGTTTTCTAAGAAACTCAGCATGTCTTTCATTGACTAATTCGTGCATGGGCTGTAATTCAAGTTCGCAGTGTATGGCCGTTCCCCTGGCGTACCATGGAGCATGTGTGATAGACCTGAGGATCTTGTTTTGGACAGTTTGGATTTTTATGGGACTTTGCCGCTTGACACCATGCTATATTTCCATACATAAAATGTAAATGCATATAAATTTCGTAAAATATAAACTGGACATACTTTACATAAAAATTTAATTTAATGTATTTTTTGAACTAACCCAATTAGAGATATATCTGGGATAGGTACAGGCATACTAGAGATAACGAAAAATATTATCACTTCTTCTTAGCACGTTATATTGTCGAAAAAATGTTTCGTAAACAATCAATGCGACACTTTATTACTTTTGGCTTCCGCTAAAATTAAAAGTAAAAATAATTTCAACAAATAAAGTCTTCTACGCAATTATCTTTACATCTAACCCGTAAGTACTACTAGCCAATTTTTGTTCCATAATTGCTACTATTGGGCCCCACGGACCCGTTTTAATTTTCTTCATAGAAATTTCCACTAATTGAAAATAAACATTTTATTTCTAAAAACAAGTTGGAATAAACATATATTATTTATAAAATGTATAAAAACAAATTAAATGTTACATATTACACCAGAGCACTGGAGACAAACAGGTATTTTACATGTTGAACATCGATTACTAGATTTCCGATCCTTGTTTGGGAGACATATGCCACATCTGGGTCTTTTTGATCTCTGAGGCGTTTGAGCAGGTATAGTAGGTTGTTATAATGTCAAATTTAATATATCAGCAGCATTCATACGAATTTTGCGGGGCACATTTGATTTATAAATTCTAGCCGTCACATGGGGAGTTCATATTTCCTTCCTAGTTCTTTCAGGTGTTCAGAAGTCATCCCCTTCTAATATTTTCCTCATCTCATCATCGGCCAGCTTTGTACTTGACAACTGAGCCACATTTGAATGCAATTCGGATGTAAAAAAAAGCTCGACGGCAAATACAAAAGTAGGTACAAAAAATTAAAAAAAAATATATTATAGCTATTTCTATACCAATAATAGTTTCTTGGCGTGATTGGTAAAAAACTAATTTGTAATTTTCATTATATTTTTAAAAATAGCGACTAACATACTCTAATAAAAAACTAAATTAAAATATTGCTATACGTGCTTTATTGAAATAAGTTACATTACTACTACTATTGGGCCCGACAGACACAACGTCACTGTAAGGCCCGACTCAGTAAATCGGACAAACACAAAAACTACTACGCGTAGCAAGGCGCTGGCAAGGGAAAACATAGCTAAACGGCCGCGAACCCTACTCTTTTATTTTTACCGAATATAGATGACGCTAATATCTCATGGGTCCCATGCACCCGATAGTGTACTTACGGGTTAATTCATTTTCTTAATTTTAAAAATTCGAAAATAATGATCTATGTATATAGAAATTTCAAGTTTAAAATTAAGTAGGTAACCATGGATACGGTAAATAAACGATGTATATCTATTTGACATTAAAAATTATTTTTCAAGTTTACCATACTTAGCAATGAAGAATGCGAATCGGTTTCCAACACCACAAAAATCGTGGCTTTGTATAGTGTCAAAAGTTGTTGAGGTGTGTACAACTTTTTGGTCCGGAAGAGTACACCGAGTTTTTGTGAAGCTACCTTGGCGATTGCCACAACGTGGTTATGCCAAGACATATTTCCTCCCAGATTGACGCCCAGCAAATTAATAGCTGAAGCCAGGGGAATTGCGTGTCCTTCCATGACTATATCCGGTACTGTTAACTTTTTTAGAGGAAACTGTTGCCTAGGTTTTCTTAGCGTTAAATTCGACTTGGTTACTGTCACCTCAAGCCAAAATTTCTTGCAGGTTTTTGTTGAGCCGTGATACTTCATGTTGTCTGCGAAGATGCACGTCGTCAGCCGATGTGTGTGCATTCAAAGAGAAATATCGGATTTTTAGTTTCCACTAACACGCTAATGTAGAGTAAGAAGAGGGTGGAAGACAATATGGGCCCTTGAGGAACACCGGCATTGATGGTATAGGTATCTGAGAGAAATCCGTCAATCGCAACTTGCAGAGAGCGGCCCTTAAGAAAGCTAGACAACTATGCACAGAATCGACTGGGCATACCATAAGATCTCAGTTTATTTAGAAGCCCTTGATGCCGAACACAATCAAAGGCTTTAGAAATATCCACTGCAATAGCCCGAGACTCTTCGTGATGTTCGATTGCGTTAGTCCAAAGATGGATGACCCAGGTTATTGATCTGGACTAGAAAACCATATTGATGATCGCTGATAAGTTTATAGTAACATTTTAAACAAATATCTTTCTTAGTTCCGGAGATATTTTAACAGGCAACTCACCATGAACGACCCTGTATTTTCAAAAAGAAACAAAAATAAAATTAAACACACGCACGTCACTAATTGTGTCAATTTATTGAAATTTCGATTTGGTCGTTTTGAGGGATGTCAAATCGATTTCTGGTATTAGTTTTGAAATACAATAATCGCTAAAGTTACTGTACTCTTAAAGTTTTTTATTATTTTGAAACCCCTACCAATCCGTACGCCAGAAATGCCGAAAATATAAGCTTGTGTCCATTATAAGTGGAACACCCAGTGTATACTAAGACTTAGAAAATGTACAAATCATGTCATAAACACGATTATAAATAATCTCAATTTCAGTGACGATTATTTTGTATTTTATTTCGAAAGAAATGTCATCCACGCCTTAACAAAGAACTAAAAGTCTCTATTTGTTACGGTATTGCTGACTTTACACAACTTCGTACAAATTGCTGTTCTTCCAATAACAGATCACAATGCACACTCAGACGATTAAGCTTAACACAAATTGATCTTTGTAGATCTTGTGGTTCTCTGTATTCCCTGTTGCCCTTGTCCCTTTCCATCTTATTTATGTAGGTATTAGCTGTGGAGTTAAGCTGTGACCATCATTTGTATGAACCAAGCTTATCCACTAGCTAATTAATGCGTATTTAAGCATATGCTGTCTCCAGGGCATGCTTAAATACAGTCGGTTTAGACTTTAGGCGCTATCGAAATTGAAGTTTTCTTTAATATTGTTGCCTTTTACTTAATGTTCGAACAGTGTTCAGGATTCAACCAAACAATTTCTCTAATTTTACTACAGTGCTTGGAAGCTGACAATTAATGCAATAGATATCTAGTTATTGAAAATATAAATATTGCTGAAGTAACTGTTCATCAAGTATAGAAATAATAGTTGAATCAGAATATTAGAGAAGGAAAAACGATTAAACTAGGATTCAATAAGCAGAATACAAGGCAACCAACGTATGTAGGTAAGCTTAGTACTTGGTACTTGAAGTCCTGTTGCTAGCATCTTTGCGCAGATCTGTTCGGGGTATGTTTCAATCGTCAGAATTTTTTTTTACTATTTATATACATAAAACACGTATTTCAGGATTTTGCTGAAAAAATTTTTCGAAAATATTTTCACACATAAATTTTTGATAATTGAAATTTAATATCTTCAGTTGTACTAATCGGATCAATACAATACACTTTGATATATTAGTTTCGAAGTGTATTAAAAAAAAATTGTTAGTGTGAACAAATGAATAATAATAACAATTTAATTCTTTAAAAAGTCATAATATGATCTTAACCCATCTTAAATTAATTTAAAAAATGCTTTGTTATTTATCCTCTTATCTACAAAACTCATTTTACGAAAAAGTGGTACCAATTTTAGATGGGCAGTTATTAAGTATTTTTGATCTAAAGTCACCCAACGCGCGACGAGTCGATGAGTGACAGATCTACACTTTCTAATGACGGAAAGTATGCAAATATTAATGATTCACACTGCACCGAGCTCGATTGTAGACGCTCGACCTGGCGCTGGTGCATACCTCGTGCTCTCAGTGACTTTCGATCGAAAATTTTTAGTAATTGCCAAACTAGAGGCGCCACTTTTTCATAAAATCGGTTCTGCAGATAATAGGATAAAGGACAAAACGTTATATTTTAAAATTAATTTAAGATGGGTTAAGAGCATGTTAAAACTATTTTGAACAATTAAATTGCTATTATTTTGCATTTGTTCACAATTACAATTTTATTTAATACACTTCGAAAGCTAACATAACAAAGTGTTAAATAAAAAGAGACCGATATTCATACGATCAGTACAACTGCAGATTCAAGAAGAAGAGAGGAGAAATCCAGCAATTTATCAAAAATTTATGTGAGGATATTTTTTAGCCAAATCCTGAAATACGTGTCAACTAATTTTGTGTATAAA
The DNA here is from genome assembly GCA_963991005.1 of Barypeithes pellucidus. Taxonomy (NCBI): domain Eukaryota; kingdom Metazoa; phylum Arthropoda; class Insecta; order Coleoptera; family Curculionidae; genus Barypeithes; species Barypeithes pellucidus. Next base: position 34,777,620 of record OZ022556.1, read on the forward strand.
AGTTGCATTTCGTTTAAAAAAATAAAATTCCTTGAACCTGTTTATTTATGTAATTTTTGTTACTTTCTCACTTTGGTAAGGTACAGTCATTATCATCGGGCATAATATCCTTTACAATATCCTTGAAGTCACTAATATAACAAAATTCACTACATCCTGGAATTGTCATAAGCACAGGATCCTCGTATCTATAATTTTGATAGTAGAACTAAAAAAAATATATTTATGAGAGTACTATCAGTGAATAATGATTATAATAATTTCCCGCAATGAGATGGTAATGATCATTGTACTATACAATAATAATCATAGAAAATGGTTTCATCTTTAATAAAAGATAGGAAAACCTACGCTTTTATTGTATACTATACAACATTTTACGCAACTTTAAACATGTAATCCTTGGGATCAATATGCAGCATTTTTTAAATTAATTAGTTTCAAGGCTTCTCAAAATATGAGTTTGTCGGTAGAAAAGAAAACGAATCTGACTCTGACAATAATGAAGTTCTTAAGATTTTCCTTTATTGAGCTTGCTTCAGAATGCTCTTCATCATAACCGCTTCTGGCATGTAAAAGATACGTTAAATGGTTAAGTCTAGGGTATCAAAAAATGCTAGGGGTCCCAAGTTAAGACGACATTTCAAACCACAACCATCAACTTTGTTTTTTTACATTGTAGATATGTTACAATATTTAATATTAATTTAATATTTTATGCCGTATAAACTCCACTTTATATTCTAAATTCAACGATATATCACACCCATTATTTATTAGGCCATCTAATTGAAGATATTTGTATTTTTATTGTTCTATAGTTGGCATTAGAAACTATTTTTTATTTTACATTTATTATAATGACAATAATAATGTAACATAAATTATTTTTCATTTTCAAAAACGCATCATATTCGAACCAAATAATAATAATAAATAGTAAGTGTAATATATCGTTGGATTCAGAACATAAAATGGAGCTCATACGGCACAAAATAAAATGTTCCTGCTTGTGCAAAAAAATATGATGGTTGCAAAAAAATGTAACGTCGGATTGAAAATTAAATGATTTTGATTAAATGAACTTATAAAGGAGATAAGTAGCATTGTTTAGGACGTAAAATTTCTTTTCCCATGTATCTTTAAATAGAATCGGGAAACAAAAAAAGAAAGAACTGGAAGCATGACGTTGCAAAACCACGAATGAACAACTTTTTTCTAATTTGATCATTTCTGTATGTTCTATCGTTAACTAGATTCCTGTAGAGTGCATTTTTATCCTGGAATCCCTGTACAGAAGCTAGAAGTCAATTTTTTTGAATGGGAATTGCTCAGTAGGTACATATTTCTATCTTAAGTAATTTTTAAAGTATTAAAAAATTTATAATATAATATAATTTTTAAAATACGGCGACAAAGGTCAACATCTCCTGTACCATTAATGATAGCGGAAAATTTTCTTCAGGAAAGTTATAAAGCGGTGCATTTTATAAAATTATTTTATACGAAAGAAAAAATGAAAATTTTATATTTTTTAAATGGGGGACACCCTGTGCATTTTTACAAATTTGAATTGACCGTGACATTATGTACATAGCACAGTAATTATTTATATACATTTTTGCAACGTTGCCAAATAGATTGGAACATGGTTTAGTGAAATGTGTAATATTTTTTAAGTTATAATAATTTGGAAGAACGAATTTGCATAACGAAAAGACGAATGTTGACAGAAGTCAAGAAACTCAACGTAAAGATTTCCTGCCTTTAAAATTTTAATTAAACATATTTATGATTTAGAGAAAATCTTATTCTTATTGCTTTATTTTAAATAATTTTTGACCAAACAACTCGCCAAATTACTTTAATTGTCACCCAATTATCACCAACCTGATATTTTATTTAAAATTACAACAGTTATTGCTGGAGTTCAAATAAAATGTGAAATATTACCAAAATTAGTACAGATATACATAGGAAGACCTTAAAAAAAGTTAAATGGGATTAAAATCCCTACAAGAAAAGATAATCAAATACTGGGTATTTCATTTAAAAAATGAACGGATATTGGATTTGAAGTTCGTAATATCGACATGTTCATAGAAAACACCATATAAAATTTTAATCCTCGGTACCTTAGCAGACTGAGATCTAGAGGTCGGTATCTTTTTTCTTTTATAGAGAGTACCAATATTTCATTTCTGCAAAATCGTATAATGTCGATGATAGATTTTGATGAACGACAAGATTGATCTTAATGTTCAATAGTAACTAATGATTTCCCTTCCTCTTAATAAATCCCTCTCCGGGTTGAAATCGATAATGAGCCCAAACTGTATACGAGAATCATAAAAATTGATTAGAGCTATTCGGCTGAATCGATCTCAGATATCCCATATCATGTTGGATATCAGAGTATAAGGAAACGAAATTTTCGTTGATGTCATGATGATTGCGTGGTAAATTGCTCCTATATATCCACCTTCCTTATAAAGATCGAAACTCATAGCTATTTACCTTAAATCCATACAATCCATCAATTCTATGCAGTTCTATAAGCAGGTAACTTCCATACGATGGCATTTCATCATTAAAAATTCCCAGAGTATTTAATAATGTTGCCACATTTGTGCCATGTGAAGAGTAGAGATACATTTTTTTTGGAGAACTATTTGCTATTTTATCCTCGGAATCAGCTATTATCTTCTGTATTAAATATCCTATAAATGAGATTAAAATGATGACATCATGCTCTTCATAAAATATCTAAATAATATCGTGCTTATTTAAAAGTTTTTAAATGAATGTTTCAAACTTGCAATGATTAAAGTTTACCTGATATAATTTTCTTTAGCTTATGAGTATAAGTCATAAATCCATAGTTATCCAGTGTAATCTGTCTCATTTGGTCCATGTATTTTTCGGTCCACTCTTCTAATGGATAACCGTATGCATTCTAAAATATTTTTTATTTTGAATAACCGATGGTTACAATAAAGAATTTGTGAATTTTTGTGTATCTTTATGACCAGAATTTTTCATTTTCGCGCATAAAAATGCCCGAATATTCTGAATAAATCGGACGTTTCTTTATACACAGAAGAGTAAAAGCTTTTTGTGCTGTTCTGATCTTCTTAAAATAGAACTATTATGTTTCTGTTGTCGGTCCACTCTTCTAATGGATAACCGTATGCATTCTAAAATACTTTTTATTTTGAATAACCGATGGTTACAATAAAGAATTTGTGAATTTTTGTGTACCTTTATGACCAGAATTTTTCATTTTCGCGCATAAAAATGCCCGAATATTCTGAATAAATCGGACGTTTCTTTATACACAGAAGAGTAAAAGCTTTTTGTGCTGTTCTGATCTTCTTAAAATAGAACTATTATGTTTCTGTTGTCTATTAGAGGGCTATTTTCTTCTTGATGCTATTTGCATAAAATCAAATAATACCATAAAAATAAGTAAACCTAGGATTACCACAAAGCCAAAAAATGGGTTATCGTCACGTGCCTTCGACGGTTTTTTAAGGGCCTAACGTGGCGACCTCCAGAAAATGATGCGGAATTATTTTACAGCGCGTGTTAAACATTATATTAGCCAGAAGAATTCCTAAAGTCGGTGCCACGGTCTGGTGAAAATCGCCAATATCGAAGCACAAATGAAGCCCACAGCGTTAAATGGCAGTGAATAGTATAGGTTTATTTAGTATATGACAATACATTTTACGACGGAAGAAACATTATTCTAACAGAATGATTAAAAGCGTAGTCCCTGCACCAAATATCAACGTGATAGTTTAAAACCTGTTAGTTTAAAAAATATTAAAAATAAAAAATTAACTTTGACAAGCTGTAACTCAAAAAGTATTGAGTTTTCGACTTTTTGTTACTACTATACTATACTATCAATTACCATTTATGATATTTTAAATGCAATAAATTATAAACTGAAAAAAATCAACTCTTAAAAGAAAAAAAATCTTTAGGTTGGGCGATGGTTCCTATTTTTTACGTTCGCCTGAATGTCTCATTATTCTCGTGAATGATCAAATTATGATTATATGATGACAAAAAAAAATCGTTAGTTAAATAAGGACTATTACGAGTATATTCTTCCAGGAATCTTAAATTTGACGATTTTATAGTAATTTAAAAACTTCTCCCCTTATTCAATAAAGAGGTTTCAATTTAGTTATTTTCGTAAGTAATGATTTTTAATGATAACAACATATCTTTAAATATTTGTTCTTTATAAATTTTAAAGGGATCTAAGAAATTTAATATAACATAATCGTAAGTAGGCGGTTTCTTTAGTTGAAAACATTAAATATTCACTTTTTTGTTTATTTACCTGTTCAACCAACCCCATATACAGATCTGCAGCTTTCTTGGGTTTTTGTATTTCTTCAAGAGTGTGAGCCGTCAGATAGTCGAACATATCCTGGTAGACTTCCAGCTTAGCTTTAATTTCATCTGTTTTTATAAGCGCTTTGTATTCCTCGTCATAGTTTTCGCATACCTTATGTCCTCGAATTTCCTAAAAGGTGTTAAAGATTACCTCTTGCATGCTCGCAAATAAGACGATTAGACGACCACCAGTAAAGTGCCAAATAATTTAGGTTGGAATAGATCTATTTTCCTTAACCAGCCTTTTGTACTTCAAATTACATTAGAAGAGATAATTCCGTATGGAAATAGGCATCAATGTGATTTGTCAATTAGTTATCGTCAACTGGAAAGCTTAGGGCCACCGTCTTTCCCAGTAACTATCGATCCATCTACAGGCCTTCTTTTAGAAGTATTTCATTCGTATTTTCCCTGGACGTTCTTCGTATATCCTGTTTAGGGGCATATGAGTCAGTTTTTTTATATTCGCCTGGATGTTCCATTTGTACCATGAATCATCAAAATATGACATGAAGGTGATGATTGAGGGAATTAACATGTCACCTTGAACAAGCATGTTTTGAGTCGATCTAAGATATTATTAGGGTGATCGTTAAATAGGATTATGTGTTCTGCATATGTTGGAGAGTTCTTTAGGTGTGGGCTTGCATAATAAATTATTTAGAAGTTTTCAGAGAAATAGTTCATTTTCTCCAAATTTAATAAATATCAAGAAAGTAAACTCGAAGTCACGGTCTCAATTTACATACAGGGTATTCCATGTGTTATAGGCCATACAGCAATAGGAGATACTGAACATAAAACTAGACCAATTATTTTATATAAGTTTTTTCGAAATGTTTCTCATTCTAGAAACACAGGGTTGTTGAAAGTAAGTTTATTTTCGAAAATAAGCCATAATTTGAAAACGGTTCAAAAAGGTATACTTGGCGCAATTTTACTATCTCTAACCATTTTCAGATATGTATTTCCATTTAAACATCAGAACGCATCAAAAAATCAAAGCAAAAATGAAAATGTCTCGAAAACGTTTAATACCTCCGAATTGCTTTATGGCTCATTAGTTACCCTATACCATAAGACACTCCATATATTTAAATTCAAAAGTTCAATGTTTCGCCCAACTGGGCATCACCAAACCCTAAAATTTTTATTTGAATGTTGGAGACAGATAAAAACTCGTCATTTTGCAAACGATAAGAAAATAAAGCGGAGATGACCAATTAGAAGAAGAATTAATCAATTAAAAGAAGACATTGATGCGTATTTTGACGGCCAAAAAGAATATTTTTCTTTATGTGATGACGTTGAAGCAAGTGCTTTGATGTTAGGGAAGATACGTTGCAAAATAGAATTATTTAAAATAAGTCGTGTATTTGGTTGTTACGAAAAAAACTTTTCTGTTTTATGATCAAACACAAGCACTATAGGAAAAATCCTTTAGGGCACTCTGGGAGTGGTGCTTGTGCGCAAAAAGCGATTCACGTTGGCTTTGAATCGTTGGAGGTTATATTCGTTGGGAAAAACGACCCCGGGAAGGTCGTTCCACAAGGATGAAGTCCTCCCGATGAAAGAATTCTTAAATAATGAAGTTCGAGGAGTACTAAGCTTAACCACATATGGATGGGCGGCAGTGGTTCGTCGTGTATTTCTGCAATTCGTCGCTCTAGGCGGAATTAAGAGGGCAAAGTCAGCCGAGCACCAAATATCTGTAAAAGAGAGTCAAATCCCCAACCTGTCTTCGATTTTCTAAGCTGTCGAGGTTCTTCGTCAGCTCGTGGTCTTCGTTCAGATGAATAGCCCTCCTTTCGATGGAATTCAGTAGCCGAAGAGTATGTTTTGGTGCAGAGTTCCAGACATGAGAGCAGAATACTGCTCGAATATTTTTTGTATAGTGTCAAAAGTTGTTGAGGTGTGTACAACTTTCTGGTTCGGAAGAGTACCCCAAGCTTCTGAGAAGCTATCTTGGCGATTGCCACAACGTGGTTATGCCAATACATGTTTCCTCCCAGATTGACGCCCAGCAAATTAATAGATGAAGCCAGTGGGATTGCGTGCCCGTCCATGACTATATCCGGTTCCGGTTGTTCCAATGAAACTGAATAACTATAGTTCTGACAATAAATAAACAATAGATAAATGCTAGTTGTCACAAATAGTAATAACTGTTGATGTTGTTTAATAAATAATCAAAAATTAAAATACTTTACCTTGTCTTGTTCATAGTAATTATAGGGAATCGGCTGCCAAAACAACGTGTCATTCCAAAGTAAGTCTGCACTTGGAGGAAAAAGGGCTGCAGTTACGAGCAACAGGGACATTTTGGTTCTATTAGCAATGTCACATCTGGCATCTATAATGTCGATGTTATATTCGTTTCCTAAGAAGGAGTCATAGCGAGCCCTCAGAGCTTGGCCAAGTTTATATTCCGTTCGCTTTCCTTCCTTAAATTAATAGATATAATATTGTTATTTATGGCATATTTGAAAATAGTAGCTGTGTTTAATCGTATCTCTGCGTTTCCAACTAAATTTGCTCTTTGTTCCTGTAATTTCATGCATATATAGTGTCACCAGTAAAGTACGTACCATATGGAGGAAAAATGTATTTTTCGATTTAGGTAAAATTGAAACTCACCATAAGTTTTTGCTTCAATAAAGACCAAAAATTACATAATTAAATGGTATGTTGCAGCTCTGGTTAACTGTCAAATTTGATATTTCCTCCACAAAATGTCGAAAAATAACATTTACTGATCGAATATTAAAAAATGTATTTGAAAAAGTTGTTTGTATTGCAATTTTATGCCGAGTATACCAAATTTCAATCACTATAATTTTTGTTCCATATCTATTTTGCGCCAATATATATTTTCATTGAAAACGGAAGTCGACCCTACTACCGCAAATATATTTATTTATGCAATATTCATCGCCTAAATTCATTCGTTGAAAACTGTACCAAAATGTTTATTTCCTCAAAAAATTAAATATCAGTTTAAAAATTTTGCCATTTGTGGAGCCCTCATAAGTCGTCATAACTTTAACGATTTAATTTAATGAAGAGGAGTTGTTTTTTTAAATAATACATGTGTTGGAAAACCGTTTTTAATGAAATAGATATTGATAAAAAATAATAGGGAGACAAAACTTATCATCATATCAGTGATTTAAATTTAGTGTGTGCGCATTAAATTACTATACAAAACAACTTTTCAAAACATATTTTTTAAAATTCAGCAAATGTCCTCTTTCAACATTTTCTCGATAAAATGTCTAATTTGGCAGTTAACAAAAGCAGCATGGACCAACTTAATTACATATTTTTTTGTCTATATTGAAGTAAAAACTTATGAAGAAGTCAAATTTTATCTAAATCGAGAAATAAATTTGTTCCCCATATGGTTCTAACTTTAATGCTTATGATAAAGGAACGGATTGGAAGATTATAAAGAATACTTAATAGCCTACTTAATCAAGAATCTCTCAAATCCGTCAAAATCATTTTTTTGAAATGTATTATTTTTAGAAAAAATTAATTATATTGGAGGACCATAAAAATGCTACTTGTATCGACTTTAATTTTTAAAGGAAACACATTTTATATTATACATTTTTCATAAATCAATTCTATACATTTTTCATAAATCATGCTCTATCCCTATCTTCAACCGTTTACGAGATATTAACGCTTTAATGCTAGTATGCACCATTGAAGCAACGTTCTAAATTCAAATCACAATCGTTAAGACATTGACAATGACAATTTGTTATTTAGGTTTAAGAAGCCAAAAATTTTAGTGAATGTTAATAGAATTTCGATTTTGCTCTGCTAATAGTACATAAAAAATGCGCCTCGCCGAAGTTGAACGTATATAAATTTTGATTATATTGGGTTGTGGAGATGAAAGTAGAAGTTATCCGGGATATGTTCAATGAAGAATACCCAAATCGCCCGCCTATTAGTCAATCGACGGTGTCTATGGTAGCAATTAAGTGGAGGACTTCCTGTAGTGTTAAAGATAAGTGTTAAGTGGGGTCGTCCTGGTATACCTGAGGAAAGGTAAATAAACATATTATTATCACTACAGGATGATTATTATAGCTCAAGCACACAACTTGGGCGTGACTCCGACACTCACCAAACCACAGTCTCTAAACTTTTAAATCCAGTAATTGTACAAGAGTTATTGGACGATGAACCTGAGGCGAGAGCAATGTTTAGAAATAATGGTTGCGTTAACAGACAATCACGCATGAATTGACCAAAGAAATGGTTAGATGTCGCTACGTTTTCTTTAAATGACCAGGTTAATAGACCAAACTACAGATACTGCGCACGGAAAAATCCTCACTGGTTCATAGAAAATAACACCAGTATAATGAAAATGTTAATGTCTGGGCGACCATTGTCGAAAATAGGGTAATAGGACCATTATTCTTTGATGAGAGCCTCACTGGGGAAAAATATCTAAATTTCCTTCGAAATTATCTGATTCCAGCTTTTGCCACTATATTTCCAGATCATAATGATCCGATTTATTATGTTTTACCTTATGGTTCCAACAGGATGGTGCTCCCCCACATTAAGTTGCTAGAACAAATGAATCTAAACCCAACTCGATAAATATGCTTAACGAGTTCAAATAAAAATAAAAACAAAACGTCTCATTTGTATTCAGCGTAATTTAATCTAGCACTTTCGGCCTCTTTAAAGGCTAAGGCTCCAAAAGAAATAATAAAAGCTTAGACATATATATAGACATAAAGATATTCAAAAATTCTTTTGTGATATAAACAAGTTAAAATTAAACAGTTAAAAGTTAATTGAGTATATTCACTCGTCAAAGCCACACCCAGGCACCAAGAAACATACTCCAAAATAATAAACCCCTTTTTTAATCTTCTGTAATTTAACTGTGTGGTGTTTCATAAATATTGTTTTTATTTGTTTTTATTTTATTTGACAAAACAGCGTACAACCGACTTCCTCCTCTTATAAAGAGTTCATTCGACCAGTAATACAAGAAATTTCTCCACAAGTAGTACAAATCTACAATAGGACTTTTTGAATCTATTGATTTACTGCAGAACAGTCGATGGAGAACATTCTCAACATCTTATGAAACAGATTCCTTTCATACTTTGTCGTTCGTCTATTTTGTTTTAAAAGTTAATGTTGACGATAGGTATAGGACATGATTTATGAAAAATGTATAGAATTGATTATAGAATGTAAAAACTTAAAAATATACAATATGATTCATTTAAAAAATTAAATTTGATGCAAATAGCATTTTTGTGGTCGACCATGTATACTATCTTTTTCTGAAAAAATGCGTTTCTAATAAATTAGACGGGTCCGCGCTATTCTTGATAAGGTGGGTGGTATTGTATATAATATTCTGATCCGTTTCTTTATCATAACCCTGTATAGAAAAAACTAAACCAGTATACAATTAGTTTAATAAAACTTATATTAGAATACAAATTATTATAACCAATTCATATTAATTAACATCGCAATTTGTACGATTAATCGGATCAATTTGAGGTAAATTGGACTGATACGATTTTGCTTTTAATTTATGTAAGGAGATATATATTGAGACCATGGTATTTTTACGATTTATCTGGTAACAATCCCAATTGAATAAAAGAAGAAGAAAGATGCGTTTTTAAAATTATTGTTGTAAAATTATTAAGCTACATATGGTAGTTTGTTGCGCCACTTACATTTGTTAGCTGCTCGAAACCATAAGGTTCGTAGAAACTTTCATCACCGTATGGATTTCCTTGATAAAGATTAGCATCAGGAGTTCGATTTCCATGCCTAAAAATCTAAATATAGCGGGGTTTAGCATTATTGAGGAAACCAGTAGAAATAATACTTTTTGTAGATATATAATTATATGTTTATTCGCCTGTTTGTCGGGGTTTGTTCGAGTTTAAAGGTAATTTCTGGATATGTACTAAACAATTGATAAAACACCGTTTTAGAGGCTAAAGAAGACTTAGTCATAGAGAACAAGCGAGCACAGAAGTTTACTTACTTCTGACAAAATTATTGCAGAGTGATTAAATTTCAAATAAAATATCCATGAAAGTGCACCTGTCTTTGTTTTTTTATGAATTTACCTACGAATAAAATTGTTTTTAAATAATTTATTCACATCATCACAATAGAAAATACGTTTAATACTTTAGATGTACTAAATAAAGTATGTATTGATGTTTCGTTTAATATACAGCCTGTTCGAAATGAAGTCGGCACTATTGCTAACTTTCTTATTATAAAAGCTACAAATGATTATTATGCTCATGCCAAAAAAACAATTGAACATCAGATGCACGTTATATTTACAAAAATGTTTTTTTTTTAAATGGAATGCCCTAAATCTATCTGCCCTAACCGTTTGATAGAGAGTGACATTCTAAACAAAATTCATCCATTACTACATATCGCTAAAATTAATGATAACGGAAATATCTTGATTTATTGTAATTATCCATGTTATATAACAGGAGGCGGCTGTGAATCGCACTGACATGAACAAACCCTTTGAAATGTAATTATCCATTTCCTATCGCAGGCGGCTGTGAATCGCACTAACAGGAACAAAACCTTTGACCGATCTGTCATGTTCAACATTTTATTTTGTAATTTTTCGTTGCAGTTTGATATTTTTAGAATAAAATGGTACTTACCCATTTAGAAAAATGCGATCTACTTGAAGCTTACATAGTGTGTCAAAAAAATAGTAAACGTGCTTTAGAACATTATCGTACAGTGTTTCCTGAAAGAAATTTTCCAGATCGGAGATATTTTTTGATATTATACAGGAATGGAAAATTGTTTGAGAAATCGATACCGAAGAAAACATTTATAATCAATGAAGAGACTGAAATAAATGTCATGGCGTATTTTGAATCATTCCGCGAAAAATCTACAAGAAACGGTGTGCGACAACTTGGAACTTGGGAACTATTGATAATGTATTAAAAAAGCACAAGTATGTACCCTATAAGTATAGACCAATGCAATCTTTAATCCAGGGTGACCTAGAGAGACGCATGGAATTTTGTCACTGGTTTATTAATATGGTTAATAATAATCCAAATATGTTGCGCTTAGTTTTGTGGAGTGATGAATCTAATTTCACTAATAGAGGCATGTTTAACAGAAAAAATACGCATTACTGGAGTGGCGAAAATCTTATGCGTCACCGCCCTCGTAATCCGCAGAGACATTTTAGCTTAGACGTATGGTGTGGCCTTATAGGTTAAAAAATAGTTGGGCCAGTTTTTTATGAAGGTACTCTGAATGGCGAACGCTATGTAGAATTATTAAGAAACATATTGGAGGAATTTTTAGACAATGTTAATTTAACAGATCGGGAAGAAATACTTTTTCAACAGGATGGTGCGCCGCCTCACAATACCTACGTTTTTGCCAATCTACTTACCAATTTTTGGGACAACGTTGGTTAGCTCTACGTGGACCAAGGTTTAAGTGATTACTTCACTTAGTTTTAAAATTTATAATATATTCAGTTAATTATTTCAACCGATGGAAAGCTGTAGGTGTATATTATATATAATTTTTTTTTTCAATGTTAAATACAAATTCGTATTCATACTAATTTAAAGTAAAAATAAATATTATTAGGCAGTCTGCAATCAAAAAGGAAATACTTTCTTAGCAGAGGGGGCGTTATAGAACCAGTCACAATCACCTTATAACCTTTACCTGTAAAATAATAGTAGATCCTTGGTAACGGAGAGTCTGACAGGGGGAAAAACTTGGAGAGGAATTTTTGAATATTTAAAAAGAAGAACGTAATTTCTACTAATTCCAGACTGCCAATTGTATCATAATCTCAATAGTTTTAATTCAAGAACACGAAAGGGATCCGGTGAGTAAACCAAATCCAATAAATTAATTACCTAATAAAGATCAACGATTGTGTCGAGTCTCAAAAGCATTACATTTATTTAAGTTTCAGATAAATTAATAAATACAGAACACAATCGTTGACATTAAAAAATAAGGTTTATGAGAAACAGTAGAATAATGTTGATGAACTATAAGAATCTATTATTAATATTATCGATAACATTGATGGGCGAACCGTTCTGAAGGCTACACGCAAAGTTTTTAAATGTGATCAGAAATGTATAGGGAGATGTGTTTGAGTTTGAACAGTTGATGTAAGTTATAAGTAAGTAATAATAAGTAAGTAATAGGTCTTTTAATTCTTGTTATCGGTTCACAGCAGCCTGTGATAGGAAATGGATAATTACAATAAATCAAGATATTTCCGTTATTATTAATTTTAGCCATATGCAGTAAAGGATGAATTTTGTTTAGAATTTCAATCTCTATCAAACGGTTATAGCAGATATAGGGCTTTCCATTTAAAAAAAAAACATTTTTGTAAATATCACGTTCATCTGATGTTCAATTGTTTTTTTGACATGAGTATAATAATCATTATGAAAAACTACACTACTTTGCTAATTTAATCGAATTCGTAGCTTCTATAATAAGAAAGTTAGCAATAGTGCCGACTTCATTTTGGACAGGCTGTATTCATAGATTATTAGTTACGATATTTCCGAAACTTATTTATTATTTGTGAACCAAATTATAGCATTCATAGTACAGAAAACCCCGCATTCATTCATAGTACGAACAAGCCCCGTAAAATCACTGAAAAATGGATACCTTATACAGGAAAATTGAAATTACCCTGCTATTAGATGGACAACATATCTTTGCTACAATGGAATGTTGACTTGGATGAAATCCTTAAAGGAATATTTATTTTCACCCAATTGGTGAATTGATCTAATCGACGTATTCGGTCAATTGGTGAATTTGACCAATGGACAAATTCAGTCAATTGGCATTTGCTAAATGAGATATTCGACCAATTTGCGTATTCGATTAATTAGCAAAGTTCCATGGTAGTCGGTATATACAGGGTGTCCGCTAAGTAATGGGACATGAAAAAACCACAGACTCCTTACGTACAAATATTAAGATTTAATTATACTTAAAGATTATTCCACGAAAAATTGATATAACTTAATGGCTGCAGTAAAAGTACCTGTGGCGATCCCATTATTTATGACCGTTTGTTATTATTATGTGGAAAGGACCGGATTGTAATAATTATAATTAAATATAGGCACATCAGGTAGGTTAGGTTGCTTAATTTATATTTAAATATTGTCAAGGGCGCTATATGAGCAAGGGGAAACATTTTGGTTTTCGTTTCAATTACGGCAAAATTGTTTAAATTCGTTTTACATTAATTAAGCATCAGCATTTTACGATGGCGACATCGAAGTAAAATTATTATAATATCCGTTAATTAAATGTAGTCAGCAGTTTCGAAAAATAGAAGCAAAGTAGGACATATGGGGACGTTCAACTAGAAAAGAAAAAGGTTGGGGCTTTTTTCGTTGGTCACGACGCGGGACGGTCGAGACCCGCTAGTGAGGTACCAGGGCTGTGTTTTATTTTCGTCATTTTTGTTTTGGGGGTTCAATCAGTTTTTTCTTGGTGAAGTTAGTGGTAGCCAACTCCTGAAGAAGAGTCCTCGCCCCAGTCATGTGGGCTGTTATGTAAGTACTAACCAATTGTAATTTTTATTAAAAATTAATCGGGTTTGGCAGCGGCCAACTCGCCCCTCTGTGTGCTTTACAATAGTACTCCCTTATTGTACCAAAGAGTAATCTGAACATAAATAAATACTTTGTGTCTGGTGTTCCTGTTAAAATCCCCCTCTTTTATTTAAAAAGACACCCCATCCCCTTTTCAGGTTAGAGAATATTTAATGGTGGCAAACTGTTGCACGTTACTGTGGAACTAGTTCCACAGGGCGAGCTAGCGCGGGGATCCTGTACCCCTCAGCACAGGGCGAATCCTGCCGCGTGACAGGACAAAGGCGTGAGGATTTATATATTTTCGAGTAAACACCACCGATCGATTGTGACAGTTTGAGTACTCAAAGGTATCGCGTGTGACATGGTGGAGGCGCCAAACCGCCTAGGTAGCAACAGTTGTCTCCCATAAAATTTTCAAACTTTTTCATTTGTTTGGGGTCGTGGGAGTTACACCGCGAAGGGAAGAGGTTATTTTTGGAAGTACAGGCCGGCATAGAGGCTTATTTATGTTGTAATTCAGTAATTTCAATGGTAATTCCCAATTCATAATCTAAAGAGATTTTTTGTACTGGGAGGTACAGTGAAAGGCACACACAGGGCAAATAGATTTTTGTAAAATCCTGGTTAGAAATCAGGAGAAAAGCCATTGAACGGCAGAATCAAATACAAGAGTTTTGCATTCTTAATATTTTATCTTAAATCAGACAGAGAAATAGTTAAATTTTTTTTGTGTTTTTGTGTAGGTATATACTTGTATATGATTGCGAAAATGTACCCAGTACATATATTTTTTTTCAAGATTTAGCCCTAGTACGTATTCGACGCATCGTTAACATTTTAATAATTTCGGTTCTTAAAACTGTTAGTGCTGACTGAAGACATGTCAGAAGAGCATGTCAGAAGGTTTTAAAAAATTTGACCTTAATATCACCCCATCGACACCTTTTACCCCTAAACTAAGCAGTACAAGAGCCCCGCCAATAGAAACAAATTTCGATTCACCTATAGTGGATGAGCAAGACGTGTTCAGACGAGCCCCAAAACTAACGCGTAGCCCATCTAGGACTCCGAACCCATACAGCACCCCCCTCGCAAGGGAAAGCAGGAAAGAAAGGCCACATTCGACTGGAGGATCAACTGATAGAAGAGTAACCAGATCCCAGTCAAAAGTCCTTTTCACACGTAGTGAGTCAGCGCCAAACACGGAAATCGCTAATAAGACGATCGATAAAGACGCCGAGTCAAGCGAAAGCGAAAGCGAACAGGAATCAGAACTAGAAACCACCCTACTAAAGGCCCCCCAGACACCTAGAACTGTCCTACAGCAAATCCCCTACCGCCACATAGACACGCCAATTCCAAATACAAATAAAAATCTACAAGAGCAAGAAAGCCAACAAGTGGAGGAAAATTCGCCAGAGGGTAGCAGTGACGCACCCCCATACCAAGAGACGGACACGGTAGGAAACGCAAGACCCCCAGGAACCGGGACAGTCCAGAAAGGAAGTGGAAATCAACCCCCAATACAGTCCACGATGAACGTCACAATTGCTGACACTTTAAGTGCAAACAAGACACCTGCAGTACCAACATTTATCAGCCCACAAACCTTCCACCCTAGTAAAGGATCGGCAAGCAATTTTATTAATAACTATGAACGGACAGCAATTGCAAATGGATGGGACAACACCCTAAAAATAACTTATTTCGGATCATACCTAGAAGGTGGAGCTAACTTATGGTACAGAATGTATTTTGGGAACCAAGCTAATCAACAAAAAGGCTGGTGCGACATTAAGGACGACTTTATGACCGAGTTCGAGGATGCGGACACTCATAGGGACACCCAACGGCGGCTGGAAAACAGGATACAGGACGAAAACGAGAGTGTCAAAGATTACCTTTACGAACTGAAATCCTTAAGGTGGGTACAGACATGCAACAGAACTTCGTATCATAACACCGTCGCGAAACAATTTTTTGTTACGCGTCGAAGATACGATGTGCCAAGGATTTATCAGTATCAATACATCGTCGCGTGTCCTATGACCAGAACATTCTGTCGTTCCATCTCAGAAAAATAATTGTCTTTCTTGTGAAGTGCGGTTAACGAGATGGAGGTTGCTGCAGCAGCTTATGTTTTTATGCATTATTTTGTCAAGAAAAATAAAAAAAAGCGGACAAAAAGACGCTGGTGGCAGACACAGTTATATACTAGTCGAAGTGTGTACAATGGGAGTCATTTACTATTGGATTTAAAATTTCAAACAATTAGCGGCCTTTACAAAAATTTTACCAGAATGTCCCCAACAGACTTCGAGTACTTGATTAATTTAATTGGACCAAAAATAACACGAAAAGATACCAAATGGAGAAAGGCCATTTCTGTCCAAGAAAGGTTGGCAGTAACAATTCGGTTTTTAGCGACTGGTGATTCCTTCACCAGTCTACAATACCTTTTTAAAATTTCTAAACAATCGATAAGCGCTATAGTTCCTGAAGTGTGCAAATCTATTGTAGAAGGATTAATAGAAAATATACAGGTAAGAAACTAAATGTTTATTCAAATAAGTATATAAAATCATTGTTCAAACTAAATATTATTACAACTATCTACAAATTCTGGTATGTCGGGTATATCTAATGATAGTATAGAATTGACTGGAGTCGTGCGACTTGAGGCTGAATGGTTAGAAGTACTCGAACCACCATGAGTATATGCTGGAGACGGCAGCGGTGATTGGTGTTCAGTAAAATTTGAGCCTGAGCTATTCTGATATCGTTCAAATTGATAATGTTGCGACATAGAATTTGGAAAGTATGACTGAGTATGAGTACGGTGTGGTTGTGAATGATCAAAATTGGTTGAAGTTGGGCTGAGATGCATCCTGTCTGCTTTAAATAAAACATTCATAATATCTTGTTGTACGGTACTTTGTAATTCAGAAGAATATTTGGCCATTTTTTTGGCAACAAGATTTCCAAATATCTGACATTCGTTTTGTTCCTGTGGGTTACTAGCGGTTGCTGATGCTTTTGACAATATTTTAAAAGCTTCGTCCAATTTCTCAGAGCCTTCACTCTTCTTTTGGCGTTTTCTGGTAGGTCCCACCTGTGTTAGTTTTTTTTTTGGTCCATTTTCTATAGTCTCCTCAGTCTCCTGTACAGAAAATTCTTTATTGTTATCTATTAATGTTGATACATCGCCCGATTTTTCTTTTTCTTCATCATCAGCATCATCATCTTCTACTTCATCTTGGATCTATAAATAAATAGTAGTATTACCTAAATGTTAGCTATGTACTCCCACAGTATGTTTTGATATCGTTTTTATTGTAATTTTTTTTTTACCGAATTTGTTTCAATTATTACAGATACCGACAACTCCAGAGAGATGGTTAGAAGTGGCAAAACAGTTTGAGGAAATCTGGAACTTTCCGCATTGTCTTGGTGCTCTAGATGGAAAACATGTTATTCTGCAAGCGCCAATTAATACAGGAAGCGAGTTCTATAATTACAAATCAACATTCAGTATAGTTCTTTTTGCCCTGGTAGACGCCAATTACAACTTTTTGTACGTCAATGCTGGAGGTCAAGGACGAATTTCAGATGGTGGCATATTTAAAAACTGCTCCCTTTACAAACAATTAGTGAAAAATAATTTAAATTTTCCTGAACCAAAAATTTTTAATGGCGTGCAACAGAAAATTCCTTATTTTTTTATTGGTGATGAGGCATTTGCCTTTACTGATTATTTAATGAAACCGTTTTCCGGAATACATCCCAAAGGATCATCGCAAAGAGTATTTAATTACCGATTATCTCGCGCACGAAGAATTGTAGAAAATGTATTTGGTATCGCCTCAGCAGTTTTTAGAGTACTTCGTAAACCCATGTTGCTTGAACCCACAAAAGCAGAATTAGTTGTAATGACTGTCGCTCATCTACATAATTTTTTAAGAAAAAGTTCGACATCTTCTGCTCTGTATACGCCACGAGGAATTTTCGATACAGAAATTGAAGGAACGCTTGTAGAAGGAACCTATAAAACAATAACCAATGAAGCACTATCTTCGCTATTGCCGATTAGAAATATTCCCAGAAAACCAACCGAGGACGCAAAACGAATTAGAGATCAATTGGCAGCATATTTTCAAAATGAAGGTCGACTTTTGTGGCAAGATGATTATGCGTAATAATACTAATATTATTCGATAGGTACTTACAGTGCTTTGTGTTTCTCTAACTTTGTTTTTGTCCCAAAGGAACTGCAAACTTTTAAAGGCAAACCAACTACTTTCGTAGACATCTGAACGACCTTTAATAAAACAAAATTTTTTATTTGTGATTAAGAAGTAGGTACCTACTTAAATTTAAAATATATAAAAAAAAATAAAATTCACTTTTTTTGCTTACCTGTTCCCGTACCTTGACTCTTTTTAATTTTGGCTTTTTCTCGTCTAAGCGCTGATAGCAGAACATTAATTTTTTTTTTACACTCATCTGCTGTCGTATTAAACTCCTCAGCAAGTTGTTCCCAAGCATCATTCTTTTTGATTTTGTTGTAATATTTCGGATTTTTTGTATCCCACAAAATTTCTTTATTGCGATAGCTGTTTATAAAATCAGTGGTCGATTCTTCCGTCCACTCCATAGCAACTAATTCTTTCAACTGAATATTAAAAATAGATCGGGACTATGTTCCGCAGACCCGTCCAGACATGCAAACAAGGGGTGCAACATCAGCGCGTATCATTTCTTTGATGCGACGGCGAAATACCGACAACCGATGGGACGCGTCGATGTTACTATGTTACTGTGTTACGCTGTTACGCAGTACCGTCCAGACTTGTTACGCATCGGTGTTGCGATACGAAGTTCTGTTGCATGTCTGTACCCACCTTTATACTATGACCACGATAACCGGATGGATCCGGCAGGGTTCATGAAATTTTTCGAGAAAGGACTTACTAGGTCAGCGAGTTACCATTACTACTGGTTAACTCATCCCCCAAATAAGAAACCCGCAACGTTTGAGGAGATAAAGGAGCTAGCGATTACAATCGACAAAGCACCCCGAAAAGAAGAACGAACCCCATCGCCAGAAAGAAAAGTTCAAAGGGAAAATAACCGGTCGTGGACCGAATGGCGCGAACCAAGAACGGAACAAGAATATAAGGGTCGAAGCTATAAAAGAGGAGGGGGTTATAGCCAACAAGGTTATAGACAAACTGCACCTGTAAACCCAAGGAGAAATAACTATGGTTACAGGGAGAACTATAACTATAGAGGACAACCGTCAAGGGAATACAACAAAGGGTACCGACAAGGAAATAGACTAGGACAAAATTATAGGGAAGATAATGCAAATATAAGAAACTACGACGGGGAAGAATTTAGAAGACTAAATCGTAGTGGAGAAAGGAATTATAGGGAACAGGAGCCACACGTCACAAGTTGGCATAATAAAATAGATAATACAAGAAAAAGCAACCCCCCTAACATACCCAATACAAGAAACAGCGACAACCGCCCCAAGTGTTATAATTGTAACCGGGTAGGTCATTTTGCATCGAGTTGCCCAAATGGGAGAGGGCGGAGAAATTAAAACCCTCTCAAACCGTCCTAACTACCAATAGAGGGGTAACACATCACGCAAACGACAAGTCTTTAAGTGTACTAGTAGTAGAAGCTCGCGTAAATAACACTAAAACCATAGCGATTCTTGATACGGGAAGTGTTAAAAATATCATCCGCGCAGATGTGTTTCAAAATTTTAAATCACAGAAAAGTGGGCTAAAATTAAGAAACGCTTTTTTTCGTTGGTCACGACGCGGGACGGTCGAGACCCGCTAGTGAGGTACCAGGGCTGTGTTTTATTTTCGTCATTTTTGTTTTGGGGGTTCAATCAGTTTTTTTTCTTGGTGAAGTTAGTGGTAGCCAACTCCTGAAGAAGAGTCCTCGCCCCAGTCATGTGGGCTGTTATGTAAGTACTAACCAATTGTAATTTTTATTAAAAATTAATCGGGTTTGGCAGCGGCCAACTCGCCCCTCTGTGTGCTTTACAATAGTACTCCCTTATTGTACCAAAGAGTAATCTGAACATAAATAAATACTTTGTGTCTGGTGTTCCTGTTAAAATCCCCCTCTTTTATTTAAAAAGACACCCCATCCCCTTTTCAGGTTAGAGAATATTTAATGGTGGCAAACTGTTGCACGTTACTGTGGAACTAGTTCCACAGGGCGAGCTAGCGCGGGGATCCTGTACCCCTCAGCACAGGGCGAATCCTGCCGCGTGACAGGACAAAGGCGTGAGGATGTGACATGTCACACGCGATACCTTTGTGTACTCAAACTGTCACAATCGATCGGTGGTGTTTACTCGAAAATATATAAACAGTTTGAGTACACAAAGGTATCGCGTGTGACATGTCACATCCTCACGCCTTTGTCCTGTCACGCGGCAGGATTCGCCCTGTGCTGAGGGGTACAGGATCTCCGCGCTAGCTCGCCCTGTGGAACTAGTTCCACAGTAACGTGCAACAGTTTGCCACCATTAAATATTCTCTAACCTGAAAAGGGGATGGGGTGTCTTTTTAAATAAAAGAGGGGGATTTTAACAGGAACACCAGACACAAAGTATTTATTTATGTTCAGATTACTCTTTGGTACAATAAGGGAGTACTATTGTAAAGCACACAGAGGGGCGAGTTGGCCGCTGCCAAACCCGATTAATTTTTAATAAAAATTACAATTGGTTAGTACTTACATAACAGCCCACATGACTGGGGCGAGGACTCTTCTTCAGGAGTTGGCTACCACTAACTTCACCAAGAAAAAAAACTGATTGAACCCCCAAAACAAAAATGACGAAAATAAAACACAGCCCTGGTACCTCACTAGCGGGTCTCGACCGTCCCGCGTCGTGACCAACGAAAACGCTTGTGGTAACTTGTGGTAAAAAGCGACAAGGACTTGATAAGGCGAAAAATCTACACCATGTACGAAGAGCAACGCGTACCTACATTAGATTCTCTGAAGCAACGGCTCACCAATGATGAAACCCAAATAAGTTGTAGCCGCACTAGCCTTTGGAGAGTTTTGTCGGAAATGGGATTCAGATACCGCAAAATTGACAAAAGGCAAGTACTCATGGAATCCCACCGTTTACAAATGTTATAACTTCTGTAAGGAAATTCCGTTCTGAAAACCGTCCTATAATTTACCTCGACGAGACTTGGTTTGACAGGCATGAAACACCATCCAAAGGCTGGTCTGATTCTTCCGATTAGTGTAAAACAAAAGCTCCGTCAAATAAAGAAAAATGAATAAGCATTTTACATGTCAGAAAACGGTTGGGTTCCAAATGCCTTGTGGCTTTCTGCAAAAAACATTAAAGACTCTTGTGTGGACTACCATGAAGATACAACGGCCGAACTTTTTGAGGAATGGTTCAAGAATTGTCTTTTACCAAACATTCCTCAGAATAGCGTGATAGTAATGGACAATGCGAGCAATCACAGTCGCCAATTACATAAAGCTCCAAGCTCAAATAATACAAAATTGGAGATTCAGAACTACATGGCGGCGAATGATATATATTTTGAAGGAAGTTATAAAAAAGTTTTAAAGACATTTTGTATAAAAAAAGTATATGTTTGTGACTTCAGGACTTCATCATTGTAGAACGATCTTCCCGAGGTCGTTTTCATAACGAATATAACCTCCAACGATTCAAAACCAACGTGAATCGCTTTTGGCGCACACGCACCACTCCCAGAGTGCCCTAAAGGATTTTTCCTATAATGCTTGTGTTTGATCATAAAAAAAAAACATTGGCAGAAGAAATTGGACATACAGTGCTACGGCTCCCATCCTATTATTGCATTTTTAACCCCATAGAGCATATGTGGCACCAGTTAAAATCACTGGTTAGGTCTGAAAATATTTCTCCGACTTTAAGTTCTAGTGTTGTAGAATTAATACGAAAATGCTTTAATGATATTTCCCCAGATAGTTGGAAAAATTCAGTCCGTCACGTAATAACTGTAGAAAAATGTTATTTATTTGATTACATTAATATAATCATATCATTACTTGTTTTCCTTAGTCCGTCCCTTCATACTTCACTTGTTTATTGCCAGGCTCTTGTCGACACAATGGGACCGACCCATGAAATCATTAAGTCGTATCCAAATTTTGTGAAACGTACTTTACCTATATCCGAAAGTTGATATTAACTGAGATACAGGGTGTTAAAGTTAAAACTTAGTTTTTGTTTTTCTCTAATAACTTTGCAGGAAACCAACGTTTTTTACACAGTTTGGCAATTATTGTTTTTTTAGGATGAGGATCTCATTTTTGGGTGAAATTTTAATGTACAATGTAGGGGGCGCTGCCTGCGGCATTTTTTGGATATTTATTAGGTCATAACTTCTTTGTGACTTGGTGTATTTAAGTTTTTAATGAAAATAATACTTTTCTCATATTTATTATTATTGTGTTTCGGCATTGTTACTTAACTTAGGGTAAACTCAAAAATGAAACATTTTTTTACAAAGCTATTTTACAATAATCAACAAGCAAATAACAACATAGAGGTTTCATAGCAACTGCATCTCTAAATTTCATTTGTTTTCTCGTAGGTTACTTAAAAAAAAATGTTGTTTGCAAATTAATAATAGGCACTAAACAATTTAAATGCATGTATCTCTAAAACGGTAACTCTGGGCGACCTGAAATTAGTGTACCTTTTTTACGTAATAAATATGAGAAAAGTATTATTTTCATTAAAAACTTAAATACACGGAGGCACAAAAAAGTTATGACCTAATAAATGTGCAAGAATTGACACAGGGAGTGCCCACCTGAAGTTTTAACTTTAACACACTGTAACTGTACAGTTAATCTCAACTTTCGGATATAGGTGAGTATAATTAAATCCTAATATTTTTACGCAAGGAGTTGTGTGTGGTTTTCCATGTCCAATTACTTAGCGGACACCCTATATAGTGAAGAATATAAAAATATATAGTAGCTAGGTAGTAGATAAAATGATGGATTAATTTGAAATCTAATAATTTCATAACATGAAACAACTTACTGTATGTACTAATATTAATTCGTCTGAATCAGCTATAACCGATGGACTTCTGGCCCTGACAGAAGTGGTTAAGAAAACTATAATAATGCTAGCAATTATAGTTGACATATTGGATTTTTCTTGCTGCAATACACGCGTATTCTTAAAAATACCATCTTATATACCTTCTATTTGAGTTGCCCTAAATCCTATACTTGATGTAAGATTAATATCGTGAATCCGTTTAAAGACTTTTAGACAGATTGGAATATTATCAACGTTAAGCTTCTAGGTTTTAGATATTGTTATTAAAAACAATTTTATCTAAAAAAAAAATTAATCACATTACAAATATGTGACATTAAAACATTCATAAGGATCAATTTGTTTATCTCTGGTATAAAAACACTCATAATGTCAATTTGTGTTTCAAATTTAAATATAATGCAACCCATACTCAGAGGTCTGTTGTACTTGACCAATATTTGTCAATGGTAAATACTTCAGTATAATAATTGACAATTCTACGGGCTTAAGGCTACTCACTCACTACGCGGTACTTGGCAACTAATTGTCACTTGTCAAATACTTGCCAAATTTCTAGTAATGTGTATGAAGACTTGCCTATACCCGTCGAGACTTGTACTTCCCGTCTGCAGTCGGTAAATCATCGTATGTCAAAGGATGCGAGCAGTATATTGCAAGTGGGCAAGTCCTCGCGCTACTTTACTCGGCACACGCCGCGACAAGTTTTGATTATTTCGTTGATGGTAGAAATAGAGTGGAGTAGTGAAAATATTTTACGCTTTTTGGAAATATATGAAATATCATGACTATAAGTATGAATCCACCAAAACATTGAATGACAAAGCTTGCGCTCACGATCGATGGCTTGAACTTCCCGAATTCATTACAGAAGTGAATGCTAGGCACGTAGTGTGTACAGTTTTACTTTCACTTCCACAAGTACTTATCAAACTATGGCCAAGGCAAGTGAGTAAGTATACAGACTCGTATACAAAGTTGAGCGACATATGTATATCGACATGTCTACAATTGCCGCGAGACAGTTCTTATACTGTATCTCAAATTGTGAAGTCTCGCTATACTTAGTACACAAAAGTCACTTGTTTCTTATCTTCAATTGGAAATGGAAGACATTATACAACGGTGTGCAACTTTTCATGATCTGGACGTGTTGATCGACAAGAGCGATACATGAAGAGTGTGTTTTGAACAGAGTGTTCCACGAAAAAAAATATAAATATGATTATGATTATC
This sequence comes from Barypeithes pellucidus, assembly GCA_963991005.1. Taxonomy (NCBI): domain Eukaryota; kingdom Metazoa; phylum Arthropoda; class Insecta; order Coleoptera; family Curculionidae; genus Barypeithes; species Barypeithes pellucidus. The sequence goes on from OZ022556.1 coordinate 34,802,070, forward strand.
TGTCTTAGATGGAAAAAATCAATAATTTTGTACAAAATTGTACAAGCTTAAAGCAAGGATAGCAATTTCAGTACCCATCGCACTGCAACTGTCTCAATAATGAAAGGATATGACGTGGATACGCCACAATATATGAGTCATAGATACGCAGCTCTTCTGTTGATTACGTTTACTGTCCCGATACATGTCGCTCATCTCTGTATACGAATCTATACTAGCTTTAAGATTCACACAATTATTGGCAACTATACCATAAAATAGGTACATTTTCACCAATTTTATCGACCTAATAGCTTCTACCGTTTCCAAGATTACGAACAATAGTGGTAGGTACTTAACACTTATTTGGGAGACCCTTTATTACGTGGTCGTACAAAAAGTATAGTGTTTCAGTCTTAAAAAATATTTTTTTTACTATTTTTTAAGCTGCAGTTTCAAATTGTGCCATCTAATCAGATTGGAGAGAATATTTCTAATTTGGTCGCCTTTTTCAGGTTGAAATTACCTGCCAACTAATGTATCATGTAACCTAAGTTGCGATTAAAAAATATTGACGATAACGGGTTTGTAAGTAGCGGAGGTATTTATAGAGCCTTCAGAGAGCCACGTGCTAACTGATGAGGACTCCGCTGATGAAGACGATGGAAGTTTGGCTGATAATTATCTGAGCTTCCTACAGCTTGCTGCTGGTGGTTATGGTATCGCATTCTGAAGGAATTATAACTCACTTTCAAAGCTCACATGAATAAAAAAGCTTGGAGGAAATTATTCCACCACCAACGAAAAAATAAGTGGAATCCAATACATTCGCTTAAATGATAACAGCTTTATTATCGTAGCTAGTACTTCTTATGGAGTGCAGCCAATTCAAACCGTTGATCGGTTTTCTTGGTCAGAAAAAAGACGGTTCCAATCGCAAGATTCATGCCACAATATGCTAAAAACTAACTACGAAAGAATTGCAAAGTAAGTTTTTCCTGTGACTGAAGCATACCCCTTTATTATTATCTTTTAATTTCAGATATCGTGCTGGCATTAGAGCAAAAAAAATATATTGGCCGATTGAGATTTGATAATCTGGGCAATTTCGTAATACCGTAATTCCTAATGATAAAAGAAGGAGATGCACCGGAAATAATTGCAGCAGCAGAGGTCGTACCACGTGCTTCAAGTGTGACTTATGGTTCTGCATTGAACGTTTTAAAGATTTCCAAGTTAAAATATAACAATTTTTTACCAAAACGTACACTATAAAAATGTTTGTACAGAGTTGCATTAAGAGTCGACAGGAACTTTTTAAAATTTTTCAAAATATATAAATTGGAAAAATTGTTGATTATATAACTTTTATGTATTTTTATCAAAAATAGGTATATAAACGACATGCAAGTGTAAAAAAATTAATTAAACTTTGAGTTACGAATAACAGAACATACGACTTTTATTTCGGTAGTCTGAATTCGACGTATATAGCCAATAAACGCGAGCATCGGTGATTGTCATGCCTCGCTAATTGTGTTGACGCGCTCCGCTCGTTACGGCTTTAGTATTGTACTTGGTACTTGGCGCCCTTTTGCTAGGGACTTTGTTCAGGTCTGGTGCAAGTGTTTCCTTAATCTATTCTTCAGCTAACCGTGGCCTCAGATAGTTCATTATTTCATTCAGTTTCAAGAGGCAGCTTAACGCAACCGCAACGGGACTTAAGTAAAAATCTTACAAGGTTTCCTTTTAATAGAGGTTAATGATGGTAGTGAATACACACGGCCAGTAATCAATACATATCCGTATCGATCTGCGACTTCGCAGATTGGATAATAGTTATAAGTGATACCCCAGGTAGCACACTACGTTTTAAAGACGTCCATATTATGCCCATCTTTAGCCTGAATGTCTTTGGCGTAGTTTAGACGTAAAAAACACATTTTAAAGATATCACTACATCAGCGTATTTAAGACGTCTTAGTTTAGACCTCTTTACTATGTCAAAAAGTGGACGACGATAGAACCTATGTTTTTTTCATAAAAAATATAACTTTAATTATGAAGCATTAAATTTAATATAATTTGTGTTCTTGCGAGCCCATCGTTTTGTATTTTCTTCTACATTATTGGCTTGTCTTGCATTAAATATAAAAAGGGTTTCATAACACATTTATTATACAGGCCGCAACAAGAACCGGTATTGCCAGATGTACTAACAAGAGGTGGTTATATTATACAGTGTCACCATTAAAGTCCGCACCATATGGAACTTTTTTTTATTAATGAGGTTACTTAAAATTAAATTTCGGCAATCGTTTTTGCTTCAAATTAGACTAAAAATTATATAATCAAATGTCACCATCTGTCATTCGGTATCTGTCAAAAATTACATTCTAATCAAAAATGCTGAAAAATGGCATTGTTTTACCGAATTTCAAAAAATTTTATTAGAAAAAGTTGTTTCTAGTACAATTCTTGGCCTAAATACAAAGTTTCAGTTTTCTAGCTCAAAGTTGATTTTTTGCCATTTTTTCTAATTAACTTTTTTTTTATTTAATGTAAGTTCGCTTAACGGATATTAAACTATTTGCTTATACCATACTCAATATTTTATTTAGTTTGTATGAGCTTTTTTTTACTAGAATGCCATTTTTTTTCGAAATTTAAAATTAGAGGCAAAAAAATTTGACACAGGTGGAGCAAAGTTATCCTAATTTAAAAATTTTAACAGATAGACGTCAGATGTTTCGTTTTTCAAATGACAAATACATCTAAATATTTGATAAAAATTTTATTTTATACTTAAAACTATCATTATTATTAAAAGGAACAAAAAGGAACTTTAATCATTTTAAATAGGTAACACAAAAGCAATATAAATTTCACATTTCAGTGTGACGTCCTTCTCGCTCTTTACAAACACCCGTCCGTCTATAAACGTCTTTGACAGCATTTTGTAAAAAGCTTGGTCTTATATCGGCACAACACTGTCCTATCGTTTGTTCCAAATGCTCGATATTTCTAAACGGTCGATTCTTATAAACTTTCTGCTTAAGATAACCCCACAGAAAAAAGTCTAGTGGGGTTATGTCAGGCGACCTGGGTGGCCAGTGACATTCTCTATCACGCCCTATAACTCTGTTTTGAAATAATTGGTTTATGCGTTCTTTCACTGCTACAGTTTGATGTATGGGTGCACCATCAAGCTGATACCATAAGTTATGTCTATGGTGTAAGGGCATGTTATCCAAAACTTCGGTAATCTCGTTATCAAGAAAATTCAGGTACCTTTCACCAGTTAAGTTTGCTCTAAAGAAGTATGGTCCAATAAGCTCATCTTTCAAAATTCCACACCAAACATTGGTTTTAAAATGATACTGGTCGCGACATTCAATTGTGAAGTTAGGATTTTCTTGGGACCACCATCGGCAATTTTGTGAGCTCACGGTACCATTCGAAGAGAAAGTGGCTTCATCTGTCCATAATATCTTGTATGGAAAAAGAATATTCTCCTCATATTGTCCCTGATACCAAAACGAAAAATCAAGTCGGATATCAAAATCGCGTTCTTTTAATGTGTTTATAAACTTGGGTTTATATGCCCGAAATCGATTTTTCTGAAGAATTTTTCTAACGCTTTCCCTCTTGCACCCTGTTGCATCACTTATCTTGGTTACACTAGTTTGACCGTGGTCAATAACAGTTAAACAAACATCAAGTTGTGCTGCTTCATCGTATTTACTTGCCGCGTGAGGTTTCTTAAAATTATTTCGAACAGATCCAGTTTCTCTAAATTTTGACATTATTCTTGAAACAGTGCTATGCTGCAAATTTTTTTCTGGATGCCTCTCATTAAAAATGGCAGATACTTGCCGGTGAGGCATATTCTCTCCACAAATTAAGACAATTTCTATTTTTTCTTGAATGGACAACATTGGTGATAACACTGAAAACTATAACTTGCGAAAATATTCACATTTATGACATTTCTTTTATTTATTCGGCACTCTAATTCGTTTTTTTCCATAGCCTACTTATAAAATTCAAAATTGCCTTGATATTTTATTGTGGATAAAAAGAAAATGTGTCTAAATTTTGAACTAATCTGATATCTGGGAATATTATTATAAGTTTTTTAAACTTCTTAGGTGTATGTACTATCAAAAAAATGGAATATCTGACGTCTATCTGTTAAAATTTTTAAATTAGGATAACTTTGCACCACCTGTGTCAAATTTTTTTGCCTCTAATTTTAAATTTCGAAAAAAAATGGCATTTTAGTAAAAAAAAGCTCATACAAACTAAATAAAATATTGAGTATGGTATAAGCAAATAGTTTAATATCCATTAAGCGAACTTACATTAAATAAAAAAAAAGTTAATTAGAAAAAATGGCAAAAAAATCAACTTTGAGCTAGAAAACTGAAACTTTGTATTTAGGCCAAGAATTGTACTAGAAACAACTTTTTCTAATAAAATTTTTTGAAATTCGGTAAAACAATGCCATTTTTCAGCATTTTTTGATTAGAATGTAATTTTTGACAGATACCGAATGACAGATGGTGACATTTGATTATATAATTTTTAGTCTAATTTGAAGCAAAAACGATTGCCGAAATTTAATTTTAACTAACCTCATTAATAAAAAAAAGTTCCATATGGTGCGGACTTTAATGGTGACACTGTATATAAGGGAACAATACATTTTTTGTTTATATCAATTCTCTAACAAATAAAATACTTATTATTTATTTGAAAGTAAAAAATATACTCCATAAAGCACAGAGTAAATGTGACAATGCTGGATTACGGTGCGGTGCTTATCCATTAAAATGGCGCGAAGGTCATTAGCGAATTGGCGTTCGGCGAGATTTCTAAACTACGCTTGTGATTGTGAATTGAGTTTATTATAGTTTCTTTGGAGCTTATAATTCTGTTTGACAAAGATCCTGATAAGTTAATTTTTATTAATTACTACACTTGCTATAGTAAACTGAGTGACAAGGATCTAGTTTTCTACACCGATGGATCAAAAACCGCCAACGGTGTGGGCGCAGGTATATTTGGGGAAAGACCCAGGATGGACATAAGCATTCCTCTGGGGAACTACGCCACAGTATACCAAGCGGAAGTTCATGCCATACAAGCATGCGTACTACAAAATCTTGAAAAGGGCTACCACAACCAAAAGATTTACATCCTGTCGGACAGCCAAGCTGCTCTTAAGGCTCTGAACTCCAATCGGTTTACTTCCAAACTTACACTGGAGTGTCATACCAACCTAAAAGTACTGGCGGCCAGGGGGAACAAGATAGAGCTCTTGTGGGTCCCTGGTCACTCTGGGATATTTTTTGATATCCCAAAGGCCCCGAACCGGCCTTTGGGATATCAAAACAGGCAACGAAAACAACATTAGATAGATGGTCGAAAAAACAACACCTATCTCGATGGCAAGGGTTACCTGGTCAAATACACGCAAGGGCCGTAATTGGAAAACCATCGAGGATACTATCGAATGGGATGCTAGCCCTAAAACGGCCCCAGTTGAAACAAGTGATGGGTCTGCTAACAGGCCACTGCCACTTGCGAAAACACCTTCAACGGATGGGTATAAACAACGGATCCATTGAATGCAGACTCTGCGGCGAAGAGGATGAAACCGCCTCACACATAATATACCGCTGCGCAGCACTGTCTCGTAGAAGACAAAATATTTTCGGGAACATACAATGTGGTGACAACCTCCCACATGACAAACTTGGTAGAAGGTTACTGGACCTCATAGAAGGAACAAACATCGTCTAACAAGATCGGGGTACACAATAAGCCGGAAGGCTGCAGTGATAGAAGTTCGGGCCTTTAAACCGACCCCCGCCTTTAACCAACCAACCAAACATGAGTGTAAGAGAGATCCATAAATATTTTGTGCAGTATTGCTTCTAGTGAATTACTAGTGATGTGATCGGAAATGAAAAACCAAAAGATGCTAATTTATTGGATACTGATTTTGTTTCTGATGCTATTAGTGTAATAAATATTGGTTTTTATGTTAATGATTTGTATGATGTGAGAATTAAGGGTTTTATTTGTGAATAAATTTTCTAATGGTTCTTCTAAACGAGCAAAATTTTTCAGCAATATTAGTGAACTATAGCCCGTCAATATGTGTATATTAATTGTTGTAATGTATAGCTCGTAATTAGCATAGCAACAACATAGCCCATATCATTTATCTGTAAACGGGCTATTCAGTCGGACAATAATGCATATGTGTCATAGCGACATATGGCTGGCAATGTTTCCAGCAACTTTCAGCTAAACTATTGCAGCCACACATTGCCGTACAAATGTTGCCCATTTAGAAGCACCTTTAGACATAACTATGATTTGTTAAGGTATACGTGGTTGAGATGCATTAACGTTGTGTTTTGGCTTTAAGTGCCTAATGACATATGAGTTAACGTACTTTTACAAAACCTTATATCTAGTTTAACGCAACATTTCAATATTATTTGTTAATTTTTAAGTTGGATTTCGTCTAAACAAATTAAATCTCTTAAATATGTTTATTTTTGTTACTTTCTCACTTTGGTAAGGTACAGTCATTATCATCGGGCATAACATCCTTCACAATATCCTTGAAGTCGTTAATATAACAAAATTCACTACATCCTGGAATTGTCATAGGTATAGGATCCTCGTATCTATAATTTTGATAGTAGAACTAAAAAAATATATTTATAAGAATACTATCATTGACTAATGATTGTAATAGTTTCCCAAATTGAGATGGTATCATTGTAGTATGCAAGAAGAGTAGTAGAATAGGGTTTTATCTTTAATAAAAGATAGAAAAACCTACACTTTTATTGTATACAACTATAGAACTTTTTAAGCAAAAGTTTAAACAGGTTATCATTTGGGTCGAATCACCTCAATATGCATTATTTTTTAATTTTTTTAGTTTCAAGGCTTCTAATATTATGACCTTATGTTGTTTATGTGTACAAAAATATAATTCTGTCTCTAACAATATTTCTTTATTAAGTTAAGGTTTCCCGGAATGCTTCACGATGCGCTTCAAGCATGTAAAAAATACGTCCCAAGTTAAGACGATATTTTAAAACGCAACCATCATCAACTTTATTTTTTAAATAGTAGTAACTTTTTATTTCGTGTTTTATGAACGATATACAGGGTGTCCGGGAACATGTGGGAAATCTCCCGGATATGAAGAAAACACGTGAAAATAATACTATAGGTTCATATAAACTTCTTTCGTATCGGCCTCCTCTTCGGAGATATGGGCTCCCAAAGAGCACCAATGGAATCAAGTTTTTTACACATAATTATTGAACCACCTGGTATATTTCAATTATTTTTGAATATGATGTATACCAGGTAAGACCCGTCAAATTACTACCCAAGAAACTGTTGTGAATTTCTTACAGCTGCAGGGACGGACTAGCTGTAACACTCATGGGCCCATTTTCTTTACGCCCTGTATGATGAGAACTTTGGACAATGTTTTTTACATACCTTTAACTATTGGCTAAAAATTAAGTACTCTTCATTCATGTCGCTAATCCTAACCGTCTTCGAAAAAACGGCATTTCATATACATCATGTGCTTCGGGTGTTTCAATAAAAGATACATCTTTGTTCCGATCCAATGTTCAACCTTCAAGATTCCGCTTTTTCATATTTAGCCCATGAGCAGTTAGGGGACTCAGTGTAAATAAAATGACGTTTTCTCGAAAACGGTTAGGATTAGCGACATGAATGAAGAGTACTTAATTTTTAGCCAATAGTTAAAGGTATGTAAAAAACATTGTCCAAAGTTCTCATCATACAGGGAGTAAAAAAAATGGGCCCATGAGTGTTACAGCTAGTCCGTTCCTGGAGCTGTGAGTAATTCACAACAGTTTCTTGGGTAGTAATCTGACGGGTCTTACCTGGTATACATCATATTAAAAAATAATTGAAATATACCAGGTGGTTCAATAATTATGTGTAAAAAACTTGATTCCATTGATGCTCTTTGGGAGCCCATATCTCCGAAGAGGAGGCCGATACGAAATAAGTTTATATGAACCTATAGTATTCTTTTCACGTGTTTTCTTCATATCCGGGAGATTTCCCACATGTTCCCGGACACCCTGTATCACACATATTATTTATTAGGCGTTTCGGACTAAATAAACTTATTTACAATGCAAATAAGAATTTTATTGAAAATATTTATATTTTTATTGTTGTTGACATTAATTATGTAACATAAATAATTTTTCATTCTCAAAAACGCATCATTTTCGAATCTAGTAATACTAAATAATAGGTGTAATATATAGTTGGATTCAAATATAAATTGAAGTTCTTAAGGCATAAAATAAAAATTGCCATGGTCATTCTAAAGTTAAATGCGTGGTAAACTCTTCCTATATATCCACCTTCCTATAATAAATAAAGATAGAAACCCATGGCTATTTACCTTGAATCCATACAATCCATCAATTCTATGAAGTTCTATAAGGAAGTAACTTCCAAAAGATGGTATTTCATCATTAAAAACTCCAAGAGTATTCAATAATGCTGCCATATTTGATTCATGTGTAGAGTAGAGATACATTTTTTTTGGAGAACCATTTTCTACTTTATCCTCTGAGTCAGCTATAATCTTCTGTATTAAATATCCTATAAATAAAGTTACAATGATAACATCTTGCTTCTCATAAAATATCATCTGAATAATATCGCGCCTATTTAAAACTTTAATTAATGTTTCAAACTTACAACGAATAATGCTTACCTGATATAATTTTCTTTAGCTTATGAGAATAAGTCATAAATCCATAGTTATCCAGTGTAATCTGTCTCATTTGGTCCATGTATTTTTCTGTCCAGTCTTCTAGTGGATATCCGTATGCATTCTAAAATATCTTTTGTTTTGAATAACGTATGGTTACAATAAAACAATTATGAATTTTGTGTGCCCATATGACCAAAATTTTTCATTTTCGTATATAAATATTCCCGAATACTCTGAATAATTCGTTTCTTAATATAAAGGAGGGTAAAAGCCTATCTTCTTAAAGTAGAGCTCACGAATTACATATATGTATATTAACGATGTGCTAAAAGGTTACATGTTTCGCCCAACTAGGCATCATCACACCTAAATATCACATAACATTAACCCCATACAAACATCTGCAAAAATACAAACAGTTACATTTAAAAAATAAAATATGGGCTTATGAGCTCAATGAGCTGACACGCTGGCAAAGAATTTCTGATTTATGAACTTCGCAAGTCGCGATCCTGGTCGTTGTGCATTTCATTGGACCAGGACCAATAGCGTGTTAGGATTTTCAACTTCAAATGACATATTCTCATTCTACGTTTTAAAATTGAACATAGCAATTATTGAATTAGCACAACATCAATTGTACTCTCTGCACGAGGAAGGTAACAATGAATTTAAACCCCTAAATGGACTAGACGTCACCCCAGACCTGTCAACGATCACATGATTCACCAGTATTCTAGTGCATTGCATTCTATTGGTTACATGTCGAACTGCCGACGGGCAAGATACAATGGAAAACTCCGAAAGTGGCAGAATGTAACCGAAGTTCGCTCTTCAATGAAATTGTTTTATCTTACCAGTAACGACATTTTTATAAAGTTTTTTTTAGCCCCAGTGAAGTGCATAGCTTCCTCAGCATATATAAAGATTAATGACAGGAAATAATATTTTCATAGAGTTATTTAATTGTCATAGTAAATATTTGTAAAACAACAATTTTTTTCTTACTAGAATTAAGGTAGAAAATATTCTATCCCAGCTAAAATAATCCTAGCAAAGATTTTTTCTCGGTGTATGAATTACAGATATTTGTAATGGTATAATATATGAATATCTTGCATGAAATAAATCTTAAATCATAGATACAGGAAGACCAAAACCTGAACAAAACAGTTAGTATGACGCAACATAATTTTGGAAATCGCAACCTATAAAAATTATTCAATAAAATAATATATACGGTGTCGGTCGGTACCACGAAATAACTCCGGTGCATCGCATTGCAGCAGAAAATGTCTGGGGAAAAAGTTGTTTGGTTTTAAAGGAGGAATAGTTTGCAATTTAAATCACCTCCCACCCCCTCAACCCCATGGCGCGGGTGGGGGTAAGTTAAGATTTTCAAATGGAACCTCATATTTTTTATTGGCGCATCGCGAACAAACCCGACCAGAAATAAACATCTTTTGTTCGAAATTTTTTTTTATTTGGACCCATCCTTCACTAATAATCACGGGAATTTTTTCGTACTCGGGATAAAAGTTGATTTTCGCACGGTTTTGATTTTGTCTTTCTCATGGTGATTATTGGTGAAGGATGGGCTCAAATAAAAAAAAATTTCGGACAAAAGATGTTTATTTTTGGCCGGAGAACACCAATAAAAAATATGGGATTCCATTTGAAAACCCTAACTAACCCCCACCCACGCCCCGTGGGTGAGGGGGTAGGGGTGGTTTAAATTGCAAACTATTCCTCCTTCAAAACCAAACAACTTTTTACCCAGACATTTTCCGCTGCAATGCGATGCACCGCAGTTAATCCGGGGTACCGACCTTTTTTCAACACAGTGTATAATGACGTCTAAACGATTTAATAATTATCATTAGGAGCAGATTGCTATTGAGATTGCAAAGAATTTAATACCAGATATGAATAAAAATATGGAAGTAGAAATATACTATCAATTATCGTTTATTATAATTTTAAACGCAATAAATCTTAAAATGAAAGAACAATTCTTCAAACGAAAATATCTTTAGGTTGGGTTATCGTGTCTGTTTATTACGTTAGCCTGGATGTCCCATTATTGCCGTTAATGATCAAATTCTGATTATATGAACTTAAAAAAAATAAAAAAAATATGCTAAAAGTAAATCTAATAATTACTAGTATTTTAAAATAACCTACTTTTCCCGCAATCTTAAATATGACGATTTCATAATAATTTAAAAACTTCTCCCCTTATTCACTAAAGATTTAGAAATTTTAAGGGCTGAAATTTCAAAGTCACAATATACAGGATGGTATAATTCATCCTTAACAGGTTTGAGAGTATTTTTAACTCTCATCTAAATGAATAAGTAAGGACGTGGTACTCTTAAACTTAACGCGTCAACCTTCAAATAAATTTAAAACATAATTTTTTATAGGTTTTCCTTACCGTTAAGGCTACATTAGCTAAAGTCTAACTTAAGGTGAGATTGATATTTCAAAGTCACCTTAAGGTGCAGAATGACTTAAGTCATCCATAACATAAGTTTCACAGTATATTAAAGTTCTTTTTAACTCTTATCTAAAGGAACATATCTTTAAGCACGTGGTAATCTTCCACTTTGCTAAGGTTTAACTTAAGGTAACATTCAAATATCATCCCTTAGTCAATCAAATAGATCTTACAGTCGTCTAGTTCACTGTGTCTTTATTTTTATATGCTATAATGTGACGTTTCAATGTCTTAATTAAATATCTTTGCAGTTAATTTTCTTTTTTGATTGAATAATTTTACAGCGATGATGTTAAAAAAATAGTTCTACTGATTTTTACTGATAACAGCATATCCTGAAATATTTGTTCTTTATAAGTTTTAGGGAGAATTGCGAAATTTAATATAACATTATCGGTAGGAAGCAGATCTTCATTTTTTTGTGTACTTACCTGTTCAACCAACCCCATATAAAGATCGGCAGCTTTTTTGGGTTTTTGTATTTTTTCAAGAGTGTGAGCCGTCAGATAGTCAAACATATCTTGGTATACTTCCAGCTTAGCTATAATTTCATCTGTTTTTATAAGCGCTTTGTATTCATCGTCATAGTTTTCGCATACCTTATGTCCTCGAAGTTCCTGAAAGGTGTTCAAGATTATCTATTGCATGCTTGCAAATAAAGACGATTATACGACTACTAGAAAAGTGTTAAATAATTCAGAATGCATTAATTTTATTTCCTTTAACCAGCCATTTGTACCTCAATGACTTTATTCCATCAGAAGTAATATTGTCATATGTCAATTAGTTATCATCAGCTGGAAAGCTTAAGGCCACCGTCTTTTCCAATAACAATCGATCCATTTGCAGAACGTCATTTAGCCGTATTTCATTGGTATTTTCTCTGGATGGTCTGCAGATGTTTAGGGGCCTATGAGTCAGTTTTTGACATTCGCCTGGATGTCCCATTTGTGCCGTGAATCATCATAATAGGTGATAAAGATGACATGCAGCGGATTTAAGCAATGAATCCAAACATATTTTGAGTCCATTTAATTTAATTTAATCATAAGATTTGAAGAATCGTAAAATAGGATTATGAACAGATCTTTGGGATTGGATTTGAACACTAAATTATTTAGGAACGAAATAGTACTTTTTCTCCAAGAGATCTGTTTAATAAATATCAAGGAAGTAAACTCAAAGTCACGGTCTCTATTTGTCCCATAACTTGTCGGCCATAGAGCAACTGGAGATGCTATACATGAGCGACATGACTAGACTAATTGAGTCATATAAGTTTTGTTCGAAACGTTCCGTTCCATTCTAGAAATACAGGTTGTTGAAAATTTTCGAAAATAAGCCATAATTTCAATGTATCGGATTGAAAGTTGACGTTATGATGTTTTTATAAGTAATAAATAAGAATTCATATAATTTTTTTTAAGACTCACTTTAGATGGCGCTAACACTGGGTTTAATAAGTCGTTTTCGTTCAACAAAACTATTTAAGCGTGACTTGGACTACATGTGATAAAGTGGTCGAAATTAGATAAAAAAATGTTTATCTGAAAAAATAACTAGATAATGTCATATTTTATATTGATAATAATAATAACAGTGCAATTACCCATATCGACTAGTAATATACAGGGTGTTAAAATTCAAATTGACAATTTTGTTAATCATTGATTTCATTAATAATAAAAGTCTCGACCAACATTCCTTTAATTAATTATCAAGGTTCTAAAACCCCTAAAGTGAAAAATGGTAAATTGGGAGAAGGAAAGCGTGAATTTTTTGTAATTATGAAGCATCTTGTTCTATATGATAATAAGCTATCACTTACAAAAATATCTTAATTTTTTCAGCTGGCCATTAAAAATCTATTAAGCTCTACTTATAATTTCGTTCATATTTTTAAACGACCAAAACATATGGTAACTCTATTTAAGCAATGGTTTATAATTCGTTGACCTACGTTTATGGCTCATCAACTTTTCAAACGTTCGTTTAACAATAACGATTTTTTTCTTACCTGTTATTAATTAATTTTAATGCAAGATTCTGAGAAAAGTGCAATTTCTAAACTGGAAAGGTCTATTTGCTCGATATTAATATCTCTAATCGTTTTCGAGATATTTCCATTTCAACATCCAATGCATCAAAGAAGTCAACGGTTAGAGATATTAAGATTTAATTTAGAAATTGGCTTTCTTTGAGAATCTTGGCTTAAAAATACTTAATAACAGGTAAGAAAAAAACATTAGACCCAGTTTATGTAACTGGCGCCCTCTGATGCGAAACTTTAAAAAAATCCAATATATCGTTTTTAAATTATGGCTTATTTTGGAAAATAATCTTTAAATTTCAACACCCTGTGCTTCTAGTACGAGAAACATTTCGAAAAAAACATATGTGACTTAATCGGTCTAGTTTGATGTTTAGCGTTAGGGACACCCTGTATAAAAATTCAAAAGTTACAGCATCAAACTCAAAATTATTATTTAAAAGTCGGAAATGGAATAAACGGGAACCAATTTTGACGGCCAAAAATAATATTATTTTCTTCTTCTTATGACGTTGAACTACTTGCTTTGATGTTAAGGAAGATAAGTTGAAAAATAAAATTATTAAAAAGACACTAAATATTATCGACAATAGAAAAATGCTAGTTGACATAAAAAGTAATAAATGTTGATGTTTTTTAATAAATAATCAACAAATTGGATAAGTTACCTTGTCTTGTTCGTAGTAATTATAGGGAATCGGCTGCCAAAACAAAGTATCATTCCAAAGTAAATCTGCACTTGGAGGAAAAAGGGCTGCAGTTACGAGCAACAGGGACACTTTTGTTCTATTAGCAACGTCACATCTGGCATCTAAAATGTCGATGTTATATTCGCTTCCTAAGAAGGAGTCATAGCGAGCTCTTAGAGCTTGACCAAGTTTATATTCCGTTCGCTTTCCTTCCTAAAATTAATAGTTATAACAGTGTTATTTTTGGCATATTTGATAATAAAGCTGTAGTTGATTGTATCTCCAGCCGCGTTTCCAAGAAAATTGACTCTCTGTTCAAGATAATTTTATATGATGTTATTCTATATAAGTAGAAGTTGCGTCACTCTAGCACTGTTTCCGGGCCTGTTTTTTAGCTATTTTTCTGATTTTGGGCCTATTTTTTCTGTTTCCAAACCTGTCTCTTGTTTTTAAGAAACTGGTGTGGAAACAGATGACAGCTCTAGAAACAGAAAAGCAACTACCGGACAACTGCCGCAGCTTCTACTATTTCCCGAAAACGTGCCAGAAGAACGCAATACTGTCGTGCTCCATAATAACTCAACTTCTACTTTAGAAACAACTAAACAAATATACAGTTCATTTAACAAAACTGATATTAATTAACATTGCGACTTGTACGGTTAATCGGATTGATTTGAGGTTTACTTATGATAGTTTTCAGCATCAGAGTTCCCATTTGTCGCGCCACTTACATTTGTTAGCTGCTCGAAACCATAAGGTTCGTAAAAACTTTCATCACCATATGGATTTCCTTGATAAAGATTAGCATCAGGAGTTCGGTTTCCATGTCTAAAAATCTAAAAGTCGCCACATATTTATTTTCACGTCCATTGTAAAATGTAATATTTATATATTTTATTTGGTATCGTATTAGCGGAAAAACCACTGAAAATATTATAGAATGGACGAATTGGACCGGTGGCGCCCTATAGTGTCGGGCTTGAAATAAGCCGTCGCCAGCACAAAATAATATTAAAATAAATAATTTAAGAGAGAACTTTTGTTGGTGTTTTGTTTTAATTTTGTTGGTGAAACCAACCAAAACCAAAACTACGTAGTTACTACATAGACTATTGTTGACATTTTGTCTCGCCAGTGTGCACGCAAGTTTTCGTTTTGTTTTGTTTCCAGAAAGTTGCAAGTTTGTTGTGTTTCTATTATTTATACTTTGATTGTATCTTTACCTATATTAATATTAAAATTAAACAAATCGGTTTATTTTCATCCATCTATAAGATAAGAAAAATTTTCCAAGATTTCCTTTTTCGTCGTAAATGTGTCTATTTCGACTGTTGCTATTTAGGACACAACAGATGCTGATGATCTCGATCTTCAGTGACGTAACTAATATTATTACATAAATATATATGGAAAAATAATACACAAATAATGCTAAATACCTATTATCCAGGTAGATATCAAAATACTAACTCAGATCCAAGAAAAAGAAGCTTTTTCTATTGGTAGGTTGTTGGTGCAGACCGGTCTCGAATTATTTTGTTCTCGTCAGTACAGGGTAGATATACATACATAACCATTAGAAAGAACAACTTCTTAGTTAAAGCTAAGAAATAATTTTTAAATATACAGGGATTTTCACTTAAAACTCCAAGGGCCTATATCTCGAAAACGAATGGATATACAGGGTGTTATGGAAATAATGTATTATATTTAAACCGGCAAACCGGCAATTCCTGAGATAAAGACAAATTGAAGAAAAATACCCATAAATGTCGCTTTCAATTCATTCAGCGGTAAAACTGACCTGACATCAAACCAGAAAAACACGTGTGTGGCACTGCGATACATGTAAGCAATGAAGGAATTCTGGCCGGTGTTGTCATATGTACACCTTAAACTCTTTAGACAAAATAAAATAATTTAAACGCTTCCATTTTTCAATACCTTTTTGTACAATTAATTGAAGAACATTTACGACGGACTATGTTTTAAACAACCCGAAAAAACATATGGAATAGTAATAGTAGTACGTCACTAGATCAAATGCCAATGACCTCTTGACGCCTTATATTGGCCGAGCGAAGTAGTTTCATATAGCGCCGCACGCTTGCGATCTGTTAATTGGAAACCAATCAGCGGCCGGATACGTTGTGGCTCGTCGATCACCAACACACTCTCAGCAATCCGCTCTATTTTTTCGGTTTACGCGTGTATCTTGCCCGTCCATAAATAATCTTTGAATATTGTTTTTATTGACGCGTTTCTTCTGGACGTCAAATTTCGTCGCGTGTAATAAAATCTAATAATCAGTAGTATAATTTGTATTATTGTATTTCCAAAAGCTAACTATCGGTTCTGTTTCACTATTACTGTGTGTACGTACATAAAGTGTTTCCAGGAGTGTTCCCATGAAAAAGGAAAAAACTGATTGTGTTTGTGCCTGGATTTCCTCGTTCTTTAGGTATAAAGATAAATACAAGTAGGTAGAAAATAATTTATTTTTATAATTTTATATGGAATTTCCGTTTTACATTAAGTTTGGCAACATTGCCATTGGCTGTGGGGGAAATATTGTGCAGTAGCGCGGACTGACCTGTGAGTAAGAGTATTTGTTACCCCACTGTTAAAACGGTCGATTTAAAAAAAATAAAATATGTAGCTTCTCTACGACACCCAAGGAGTCACCCATTTAAATATAATACGTCATTTCCATAACACCCTATATTTTGATTTTGTAAGAAACTTCCATTTAGTAGGTTCAATTAGCATTTTTTAAAGATAACATCAATCCGACGCCTACGACCCAGTGAGCGTTGCGTTCAAAAACTTAAATCGATTGCTTGAACTGCGAAGGTGGATACATTTGAAAGTCATTTAAATTTTAACACTTTTTGTCATTACCTTATTCGATTATTTCACTTATTCTTAAGTAATACAAGGTTCTATTAAAATGTTTTTAAAATTAGTAACATTTCTACATTTCTTGGTTAGTGCTCAGGCTCATAAACTATTATCAATTCTTGTGTCCCCAGATCGGCGCATGAATAAGTGCAAAAGACAAGGGAGCTGACACTTTATCTTCTGGGATTCAGCCTTGCTTTACTAGAAACTAATTTCAGTCATAATATTAATTTCGAAAAGTCAAATATGTATCGGAAATTTCAATAAGATGCGCAAAAAAAGTTATTAAGAAACGAGGAAAGCAAGACTGAGAAAATTTTAAAGTAGGTACTATGCCTATTTTGATATTTTGCATTATTTTCATTCCACCCATCTATTGAAAAGTTTTTTAAGAAAAGTTCCATATCAGCCTGAGCGATTATCCGCGGGGGTTTATTTATTATTTATACTTTGATTGTATCTTTACATATATTAATATTAAAATTAAACAAATCGGTTTATTTTCATCCATCTATAAGATATTTAGATAATTAAAAATTTTTGAATATCTTCAGCAAAATATTTTAAAAGTTTTAGAATTGTTATTCTTACTTTTCTTCTTTCTGAACACTGGTTTCAGATTCACACATTTTTTTCGTATCTCCTACTAAATAGGCTCTTTTTGGGTTTTATTTCAAAACATATTTAATTTTTCGAAATTAAAATTATGACAAAAATGTAAGCAGGGCTGAACCCTCACTCAACGCAAAAAAATTTGGTCTTTTTCACCTATTAATATGTCGATCCGTAGACACACTGTATACAGGGTGTAACAATTTCGTATTTCACCATTGGGATTTCGGATCCGGTAGGAGATACGAAGTCGGTTAAATTGGTGCAAGTTATAAACAAATTAACTTATTTTTTTTAAATAGTCCATCTCTCAGTGGAGTGAAATTATGAAGTGGTGAAGAAACTCATAGACTGCTTCAGTAGTTAAATAAACAATATTTCAATTTCCATACATGGATCGAAGGCATATACCCTCATCAGCTTCCGTGGAAAATACTTAAGAAGTATATGCTAACAAAATAAATAAAACCGTATTCATTCTAATTTTTTGTTTTTATCCGAGGAATTAACACCTTATATATTTCTATAAAATTTCTTTGCCTGGTTATTCATAACACAACCGAACATACCTCATTTTATGAAAATTCAGATATTTATTTTAATAAACACACGCTACCAAATAAGAAAAAATTCAGGTAAACTTTAAAAATTTCCATGGAAAACTATGGCAACTGGCACTACGTAGCGACCAGTGTTGCCAGCAATCCTTGATCAAAAGTAATTGATTGACGGTTCCAAACCTAATAAAAAAACAAAAACGGTGTCAGAGCAAGAAAAGTACGAGAAAAAGGTCGTTATTTTCCTATGATATGGGGCCCACCTCCAGATTGAACATAAATTTAATATAGGGGGCCTATGGGGCTTCTTGTTATAACAAGAATAAACATCTCAAAAATTGTTCAAATAGTAATGGATATATTACAATTATAAAAGACTCATAATGCTGGTGGCAACAAGCAGGGGTCCGGTTCCAATGGCGCGGCGGATATTTTAAAAGTGAGTCGGAATCTTTTCTTATTTTAGTGGTATTTTAGCTATAAATCGTGTTATATTTCTGAAATTAATATAATATGTAAATTCTTGTGATATATTATTCTTCCATTTCACATACCATTAAATGTGTAAAACCTTTCAATACCTTTAAAATAGAATTAAAACCGCTAACACCGTAAAAATCTCCATAAGAAATATAAAAATCACTCTCCCTCTGACATCACTGTGTGAGGCAGACGGAATTGTTATGGTTGGATATCTTACGTTTAGTTATTATATCATGATTACAGGGTAACAGAAATATGGTGGGTGTAAAATTGTAATGGAAAATTTTCATCAACATTCCATATATCAAAAACGAGGAGGCCTAAAAAAATTCTAATTGGAGCATCGTTTGTTTCATAAAAAACTAACAAAGTGCTGAGAACACCGTATCTTTCTATCTTTACTGACAACGGAGATACACCGAAAAATGGCCACCCTATACAGGAAAATTGAAGTTACTCCGCTACTAGATGAAAAACATATCATTGCTAAAATAGGGTGTCGACTTGGATGAAATCCTATCCTATTTCTACTCAATTGATGAATTGGCTAATCGACGCATTCGGTCCATTGATGTATTTGACCAATGAACATATTCGATTAAGAGATATTCGTCTAATTGGCGTATTCGGTTAATTAGCAAAACTCCATGGTAATATGGTATGAAGAATAATAAATATAAAGTAGCTAGTAGATAAAGTAATCTCAAATCTTATAATTTAATAACATGAAACGACTTACTGTATGTACTAATATTAATTCGTCTGAATCAGCTGTAACTGACGGACTTCTGGTACTGACAGAAGTAGTTAAGAAAGCTATAATAATGCCAGCAATTATAGTTGACATCTTGGGTTCGTCTTACTGTAATACATGCATATTCTTAAAAGTGCCTTCTTATATACCTTCTATTTGAATTGCACTAAATCCTATACTCGACGTAAGATTAATATCGTCAATCTTTTTCAAGACTTTTTCGACAGACAGGTAATTTAATTAGGATATTATTACCGTTAAGCTTTTCGTTTTAGATATTGTTACTAAAAACAATGTTATCTCAAAAAAAAACTTACACATTACAAAAACGTGACATAAAACGTGCATAAGGTTCAATTTGTTTATATTCGAATCGGTTCATGCTATGTGCATGTGTTCGCTCATAAGAGTGAGCTCATAACGTGGTCATGCAAAAAGTATTGTGTTTCACTGATCAAAAATATTTTTTTACTATTTTTTAAGCTACAGATTTAAGAGCTGCCGTTTTATCAGAGTGTACAGATTATTTACTAAATTGGGCGCCCTTTCCGGATGAAATTACCTGGCAAACAATGTATCACTTAACTTAAGTTGCGATTTAAAAATATTGCCGTTGACGTCATAACCTTACCAGATATAAAAACTTATTAAACATTCATGGCCTCATTATACCTCTTAAATAAGAATTAAACTAAACTAAACTTCTAAATTAAATGAAATTAAAAATTAACCTAAGCTAAAGACCAAATACCAATGTTTGGAAAAATTGTTATTTCCCAGACCACCCGATGACACCTTATACAATAAAGGCGTATTTAGTCTACACAGTAGGACTTAAAATATTATTTCAAATTAAAGGGTACTATCAAGAAATGGAAGCCTTCTCTGATGATAGGTATGTACACTAGGGTGGAACGAAAAATGTAATTTTTTTTCGAATTCTAATAGTGCGGAAAGTTGCCTTGTAATACGTATGTTTTACCTGTAAAATTTCATAAATCAACTAGAGTCATTTCTGGTGCCCCAAGAGGTGTGATTTTAATACTTTTTGGAAAATATACTAATACCTCGCCCTATTTATGGCTGGCAGCAGGGGTACTGATTTATTATCTAATAATACACAAAAGTAACCTTTTAGTGCATAGATATATGAACAAAAGTTTAGGCAACCTAGTTGAAACTTTTCCGTTGTCCCAAAATGTTTAAAATATAATTCGCTTTGTATTTTGATAGAAGAAAAAACAAAACTTTGGTTTCAGATAGAAACACATCGTTTCGTAAAACTGTAACGGTAGAACATTATGTCTGAACCTGGATGAAAATATATAGGACATGTAACACCGTTAACTGGATCAGCTATAAACATTAAATTCAGTATAGTTAGTTATTTAGAAAATCATTAGATTGATACCTCAAATATTCTGGCTATGGGGTGTGATGGAGCGGCAGTCAATACAGGGCCCAAAGGTGGTGATTTAAGGTTACTAGGGTTCATTTTGGAAGACCATTGCAATGGCTTGTTTGGGTTTGTTCGTGCATGGAAACGAACTTCCCGTTCGTCATCTTTTCCAACATTTAGATGGACCAACAACTGGTCCACGTGGCTTTTTGGTAACCATCGGAAAACAAATATCTGAATGCGAAAAGCTTCAAGTTATAGATTTTATCCCGCTAGAATCCGAATTACCCGAAGTTAATGAAAACGACTTAAGTACGGACCAAAAATATTTGTTAGAAATATGTCGTGCCGCTATTTCCGGTAACTGTAGTTGAACTTTGGCTCGAAGGAATCCTGGCAAACTATCCCATTTACGATGGTTAACATTAGCTAATAGGCTAGTTCGATTATATGTTGGAACTCAGGCTCCATCAGAGAATCTGAGAGTATTGGTCACATATATAGTAAAAGTGTATGCTCTGTTTATAATAAAATTTAACCCATCATGCAAGAGCGGATATGAGAACTTACTGGAACTAGTAAAAATGTCGCGTAATCTAGAACTAAATCTTAGATGCGTCATTGATCTTATAGTTCAACGAAACGAGTACTTTAGACATCCTGAAAATATCATTTTAACAATGTTATGTGATAAAAGCAGCATATAAGAGAGATAGCTCTAAAAATGATTCTGAAGGCAAGGTCAAATGAAAAAGGCAAGAGTTAAGGGTTTTCCAGGGCTTTCAATTTTGATGCTCAAGATTACATAGACTTGATACACTGGCAAGACTGCAAGTTAACCGAACCACCACTAACTTTGCGATATTCATTAAAGGAGATAAAGGATATCATAGCTTCGGGATGTGTGACAGAAGGTGGCACTATTTGCAATTTTCAAAGTTTCCATGTCACACCCAAGCTGTTGAAAGGTGCGTTAAGTTAGTAACGGAAGCATCTACAGCAGTTTGTAGTCCAGATTTCATTCGCTCCAGGTTGGAATCTCGTAAAATGTGGCAGAAATTTGAGGCAAAGTCAGATTATTCTACGAATAACTAAAATTATATATTTATATATTATATAATATGCAGGTAATATATTATATATTTATTTTTGAGATATTTTGTGTTTAAGCTTCGCCTCATTAGAATAAATTTCAACCTTCATGGGGCAGGGGACAATTTTATTTTATAGCGTACAGTTTTGAGGGTAGAAAAGAGAAGTTCATTAGGCAACTTATTGGCTGTACTACAAAAAAGAAAATTGAAATTTTTAAAAATTCCTTATTTTCGTTCCACCCTAATGTACACCTACCCTGTACTGACGAGAACAGAAGAGTTCGAAACCGATCGTCTGAATTAGTATTTTAAGTGCTACTGTGTAGACTAAATATGCCCTTATTGTATAAGGTATCATCGGGTGGTCTGGGAAATAATAATTTTTTCATATATTGGTATTTGATATAATACCACCTGAAAAGTATAGACTTTTTATTTTTGATCTAAGCAAAAGAGTTTATCAACTTTTAACTTAAGGTAAAAGTGCTATTTCGCGATAATTCGTTCCTATTCGTGAACATCTTAGCCAAGAAGAATATTTTGACTGGTGATAAATTTACACAAATTTGGACACGATGCAGATCGATTTGTAGTTCTGCTGAATGTTTTTTGTTTGGTTTAAGATTCGTCCTAAATATTTTCATTTGCAATCTCCCTAGTGCTTTGATTATTACCGGAATATTTTTCCTGTTCACGACTATTAAAAAAATTATCCGTCGTTCGTCAAAGAGGTGTAATTTTTCCAAAACATTCTTGAATGAATGGTTATTAATTGAAGCACGTGGGGGATTCAGTAAGAAAATTATAATTCACTTCTTTCGTCATTTTTTTAAATTTTCACTCCTCAATCTGACAAACAAAACTGACATAAGTAACCTTTTTAAACTCGATGGAAAATCTGAGGTCCGAGTTCCGATCGATTTTTTTTTATTAGTTCAGATGATTACTAATCGCATACAAACCGATGGACTCTGCTGAATGCGCTCACTACTTACTGAGGAAAAATAGGTCTGCGTTCATGACAAAATCTCTCAATGACGATATATAGCGTGTATCAGCCAAATTGAATAAATTATATAATAAATAAATGGGGGCGTGCGAAAAAACGATCGGACACGTCCATTGGTATTTCTAGTTTCACATTTTTTTTCAATAAAAACTTTTCATACAAGGTATGTTACGTAACAGTAGCAAATATCAACTTTCTTATTTTAAACGTAACACCCTGTATATTATTAAAGTTTTGGATATTTTAAACATATTGAATGTATATCCTATACCTATCTTGAACTGTTTCGGAAATATTCAATGTTTTCAGATTTATTGATTTCGGCGTTTCGTTAACTGCATATCAGAAAAATGGTTTATTTTATAGAAAGGCACAAAATAACAATTCTACAGATGATTGGTTATGGAGATAAAACAAGGACACAAATGGAAGTTGTTCGCTTATTTCAAGAAAAATTTTCAAATTTGCCGCCTATGACTCAAGGGGGAATTAGTAAAATAGAAAAGTAGTTTCGTCAGCTTGGATATGTAAAGCAGATAAAAAAATTAGCTGCGAATGCAATAAGTAACGATACCAAATTAGATATTATGCTTGAGTTTGAGAAAAATCCACATACTTCTAGTCGAGAATCAGCCCCAATATTCGATGTTAGCCATTCATCGATTATTCGAACATGAACTCATGAGCTCATGGAAGACGATTTTGATAGGAGAATGTAATTTGTGAATAAATGATGGCAATTTTAGATAACAATGTTATTCAATTAGAGCCTGTTTTGTTTTCTGATGTGTGCATGTTTACACTTCACGGTCATGCTAATCGTCAGAATTGCCGCTATTGGTCTTTTGAAAATCCGCACTGGATTAGAGAAGAACATACGCAATATCCTGAAAAGGTTAATGTTTGGGCAGGAATTGTTGGAGATCATGTCCTTTCTTCATTAATGGCAATTTAAAAGGCGATAATTATTTTCAACTTTAATAAACTTATATCCTGATCCAGGAAACCCACAACTTCCAGCGAATATGATATGGTTTTAGCAATATGGAGCACCGCCCCATTACCAAATCAATGTCCGGCACTACATCAACCGAGTATTTGCAAATGGGTATCATTTAACTGGTTAGCAAAATATTCTTATTTTTGCGAACAGAAAAATGTAATCGGTCAGCCAAAATGGCTAGTTGGTCAGCAACTTATGGACAGCAAACATTTTCGAATCGCGACAGTGCCCTGGGAAAACAAGTGAAAACCCGCCCCCGCTACTAACACCTTTTGTAGCCGATTTCCTTCTGTATTCGGCAAAAGAAAACACAAGACAGTTACATAAATTCACAGTGCCCTGGGACCTCTGAAGTAAACTGCTTCTAGACATGTTTGTTTCTACTGACCAATTGTAAAGTCTTGTTGATCAAGTAATCATTTCGTAGCTCGAAATAACGGCAAACCATTTAATTACTTATCTTTTCAAATCGGTGGATAGGGAGGCGTGGATCGATGGAATGGCCAGCTCGATCCCATGCATTTTTGAATAATATACATGGTGGTGCATTTAAAATAAGAAAATTGATACTGGCCACTGTTACATTGCACACCCTGTATGAAAATTTTTTATTGAAAAAAATGCGCAACTAGAAATACCAATCAACGTGTCCCGAACGTTTTTTCGCGCACGCCCCCATTTATTTATTATACAGGGTGCCCCAAGTAAAGTGGCCTATTAGAAGTATCTCGAGAACTAAATGAGATTTTATTTTGAAAATTTGGCTGCGGCTATAAGAGATGGTTTTCTACGTTTCTAAAATATTTTGGATGATGCGGTGTTGCCGGATCATACCAAAAGTGGTAGCAACTTCGAAATTTTAAATGAATTACCCTATATATTATATTTTTTTTGGAATCTAGGTAAAAATCTAGAATAGTTTTCTGTATAATATCATATACCTATCTTTAAGACTTTTTGAATTATAAATAATTTTGTGATTTTTTAACGCCGTATCGTTACCTGAAAAGAAAATCGTATCTTTTTAGCGGTTACAGCTAGAAAGCTGAAAATTTTACAATAGTTTCACAAGACTATCGCAATTTTATAATTTTGAACAGTATTGAATTCGTTTCATACAGGGCGTCCCCATAATAATATTTCTGAGGCAGATGAATTATTGCAAAAATCTTATTTTTTTTAAATGGGACACCGTGTATTTGATATGTTTTGCTAATAGAGGATCAAATTTTCTATCTAATGATATTATGTGTTCCTATACCTATCTTCACTATTTTCGGACTTATAGCGAAATTTATAAATTATCTTATAAAAATATATTTTTTGGTAGTTGGCTGTGGATTCATAGAAACAAAATAATGAAAAATCCATGTGACGTTAAGTCTGTGTTGTTGTAAAAAAAAAATAGTTAACCAATAAGGAATTTATTAATAAATAAATAAACAAAATGAAAATTACATCAATAAAATAACTAATCACTAAATTGTATAAGATAATTTTTAAATTTCGTTATAAGTCCGAAAATAGTGAAGATAGGTATAGGAATACATAATATCATTAGATAGAAAATTTGATCCTCTATTAGCAAAACATATCAAATACAGGGTGTCCCATTTAAAAAAAATAAGATTTTCGCAATAATTCATCTGCCTCAGAAATATTGTTATGGAGACGCCCTGTATGAAACGAATTTAATACTGTTCAAAATTATAAAATGGCGATGGTCATGTGAAACTATTGTAAAATTTTCAGCTTTAGCTGTAACCGCTAAAAAGATACGATTTTCTTTTCAGGTAACGATACGGCGTTAAAAAATCACAAAATTATTTATAATTCAAAAAGTCTTAAAGATAGGTATATGATATTATTCAGAAAACTGTTCTAGATTTTTACCTAGATTCCAAAAAAAATATAATATATAGGGTAATTCATTTAAAATTCCGAAGTTGCTACCACTTTCGGTATGATCCGGCAACAGCGCATCATCCAAAATATTTTAGAAACGTAGAAAACCATCTCTTGTAGCCACAGCCAAATTTTCAAAATAAAATCTCATTTAGTTCTCGAGATACTTCTAATAGGCCACTATACATGGGGCACCCTGTAGAATTTGTTCTATTTTGCTGCTACACGCTGTATACAAGGTGTATGGAAACTAGAAAAACATTTACATCAGACGATTCTTATCAATTAGCTGACCAGTCAACAAACAACAAACCTGAACTAACCGGTCAACTATGATTGTGACAAAATCGTTCTACCGTTATTATTCATGTCACAGTCGAAATTTAAATTTTCAATTAAATATTTTCTGTTCGATATTGAAGCGCTACATTTTTAGAGAATTTTGCGTTATTTAATTCACCCAAAGGAAAATTTTAAGACACATTCACCAATCAGTCAAGAATATCTATTATTGATCAACAGACCGGTAAAATAATAGTACATTATATCAAGAGTAAATAATGATAGCTATTCTGCCATGTTAATTCAAAGGGGCATATCTGTAAAAAGTTACTTATGCCGTTCGAGCAACGTGCCATGAATGAGGTCATCTAAATGTTTGTTAAATTCGAAAGCAGTATATGCTCCCAAAACCTACTACAAATATTGGTGTAATTGAAATTTGGAAGCTAACTAATCTATATACTTCACAATTAAATTTTCAGTAGATACGAACCTTTGAATTACCACAGTATCATCCCCCAGGAATATTTACGATCCGAGCCACGTTAGCGGCGAGGAAGTAACATTCTGAGGGAAAAATATTTCCCAGTAGTAAATTCTACTTTATCTACTACTAATTTATTAATTTGAGATTTTTAATGAATAACTGTTTTGTCAATAACAATAAAATTAATAATAGTACGATTAAAAAACTGAATTGGTCGTGAACTATCATTAGTTTTGGAAGAGTTTTCAACACTAATATGTGGAATTTGGGTTGATGTAAAGGAAGAAGATGCTTGATTATTATAAATATATCAGTTTAGCAATAGTAGTTGTGATAGTTGTCTTATTTCTCCTAGACACCAAATGTATTCTTCAGCTACCTATGTAGATCTCCAGCCCGCATAACGCTTTACTTCAGTTATATCGTCTCCTCCATCATTATAGAGAGTGACAGATGATCTGCGATAGCAATGGCCGGTATAACTTTGAGGATTTCGTAATTTGTATATCAATATCTGCTTAGAAAGAATACGTTGATTTTTGCATGTGACGGACGGAGATTACAATATTGTAAAAAGTACTGTTTATGGTGATTTTTCGTACAGTTTTGGTTTTTGTCTTGGATATTGTTATTAATAATTCTGCTTGGAAATCCTTCACGTCTTCTATATTCATTCGATAAAGCTCAATTGAGCAGCATGGGCCCATAACCAATAATTAGTATGACCTGAAGCAAATAAGAAAGTGATCTTTTGAATAGATCAGATGAAATATGCATATTTACCTTATCCAATAGAAAATTTCATCACGCTTTGCCAATAAATTTCTTAATTTATTCCGGGGTCAGAGCGGAAGACTTCTTTGCTTGAACTCCTTCAGATTTTCTTTTTAAAAACGCTCGTAGCTTGCCAAATTCTTCCAGATCAACGTCATGGTTTACTCTCGACATAGATTTAATTATTGAATATAATGACCATAATGAAGAAGGTTTGTATTTTGCATTTGATTCAGTGAAATAGGCCATCAGAATATTTTCGGAAAATGAGTTTGCGTTCTTTCGAAGACGCCATTCGTTAATAGTTGCATATGCTTTATTATAAATATATTTCGATGGTTCCGGTATTAAGGTAGATGTTGTTGCTGCAGCTAGTTGTACAATCTGTGGAGGTGTACCAGTAAAAGACTCTTCATATTCATCCATCTCAATACACTGACACTTTTGAGTTTTTTGATTCCATGGTATTACTTAATTTGAGAAATTTTGTGATTGGAGTGCAAGAGAGAGAAAAGGACTGCTAATCCCTTATCATTATTCCCTAACAGAATAATAGCGTTATACTGCAAAAACCAGAAATATAATACTTACATTATATACTAGTCATAGATGGACATTACATTATTATATCAGCGTTTCGCAACCTTCTCCAGTTCGCAGCTTACTAAAGTTAGCTCTAGACGGTGCCTTCTTTTCGTGCGTTAGCGCATACGATATTTCGTGCAGCAGCGCATGCAATATAGCGCATTAAACCGCACCTTCTTATATCGTGCAATATATCATTTACATTAAAATTGATATCGGTAGTGCGTCTTGCACCTTTCAACATGGATGTTGTGAAATTTGGAGGTTTGAAAACCAAAAATCAACTGCTTTTGTATGTTTTGGAGGTTGCGCTTCCACCTTTCTTCTTGGTAACTTTTTATGTTCTTTATGGAAGTATGACCTCAAGCTCATAATTTTGTTCAAGACGCTTTGGTGTTATACTGTATTTTTTACATAATTCCAAACAGCATCATTACGTATAATACGGTTTTTGTAACTAAGGTCTTCACATCACCACAAATAAGTGAAATTTCTATACGAGTCGATAAACTCAATTGTTCTCTCATTCATTTTGACGTAAAAATGCGAAGAGGCAAAATGTTACTCAAGAAAGTCCCAACAGTCTCGGGAAACACTGCGTCTTTTTTTTTTATAATCATGCACAAGCACTATAGGAAAAATCCTTTAGGGCCTCTGGGAGTGGTGCGAGTGTGCAAGAAGTGATTCACATTGGTTTTGAATCGTTAGAGGTTATATTCGTTGGGAAAAACGACCTCGGGAAGGTCGTTCCAAAAGGATGAAGTCCTCCAGATGAAAGAATTCTTAAATAATGAAGTTCGAGGAGTACTAAGCTTAACCACATATGGATGGGCAGCAGTGGTTCGTCATGTATTTCTTCTATTAGCCGCTCTGGGCGGAATTAAGAGGGCAAGGTCAGCCGAGCACTTTCCATGAAAATATCTGTAAAAGAGAGTCAAATCTCCAACCTGTCTTCGATGTTCTAGGCTGTCCAGACGAATGGCCCTCCTTTCGATAGAATCCAGTAGCCGAAGAGTATGTTTCGGTGCAGAGCTTCAGACATGAGAGCAGTACTCTGTCTGGTCGGATCTGGGCCATCTACAGTGTCAAAAGTTGTTGAGGTGTGTACTACTTTCTGGTTCGGAAGAGTACACCAAGTTCCTTAGGAGTTATCTTGGCGTTTGCCACAACGTGATTATGACGACATATTTCCTCCCAGATTGACGCCCAGCAAAATTATTAGATGAAACCAGTGGGATTGCGTGTCCGTCCATGACTATATACGGTTCTGTAATGTTAACCTTTTTAGAGAGAACTGCTGCCTGGGGTTTTTAACGTTAAATTCGACTTGGTTACTGTCACCTCAAGTTAAAATTTCTTCCAGGTCTTTGTTGGGGCGTGATAATTCATGCTGCATGCGAAAATGTGCATCGGCAGCCGATGTTTGTGCATTCAAAGAGAAAGAGAAGAGATGATAGATGTAGAATTTTTCCGAGTAGCAGATGAAAAAAAAACGACGAAGGCATAATTTTATTTTTGGGGAAAAATTTTATGATTATTATTTTTGAATTTGTTTACTTTACAAATTGGAATTTTTTGTTGTGAACCACGTAGCCTCCCTGTCTTCTATTCTCTTCTTACTTTTACACAACTGGGACTACAAAAATATCTAATCAAAGTAAAGCGGAAAATAGGGGGTCCAATAAGAGCGACAAAGGAAAATAATGTCTTTGTGATTAGACATATAAGAAAATTTATGGTGACAACTTGTGGGGGATCTTAAGGCGCACATATTAAAATTATATATATATAAGTATATATGATGTTGCAAAATTGAGATCCGCGAGAAAGTATATCTTTTTTAATATACTGAAAATAAAATAATGTAATTTTCTATAAGTTGCTTATGTCAAATATTTTTTACAAATTAATTTAAGGCAAAGCTATCTCTTTTCTTGATAATATTACATAAAACATAGCGTAATGTGAAAAAAGTTACATTGCAATCATACACTTTAGACTGTAGCATGTAGCTTAAAATTGTAAAATTAAGGGCCATTCACTGTGAGGGGCTTATTAAAAGATCCTGGGATTAAAAATTATTATACTTATCTGAAATATTGATACTCGCTATAAAAGATACATTCAATGAAGATATTTTGGAGTATCTATCACTTCCGGCTATACCGGAAGATAACGTTGTTATTTTAAATAGAATGCTCTGTATATTTTGGTCTGTTCAATTAAGGTACAGGAGGGTATTAACGCCCGCCTAAGAATAATTATTTATTTAACCACTTATGGTAAAGAATAATTTAAAAAATGCTTCATAAAAAAAATCTTTATTAATAAACAAATACAAATCTTAGTCTGAGTGGTTTTTGAATCACTACAAAATTCATATACATCGTCATCAAAAATTTTTGTTTATAGGCGCTATTAACCATCCAGTAGTATAATAACACCCTATCTGAGAAACTGTCAAAAGTAGTTGAAAATAAACACAAATTCGAAAATGTACGCTGTACTAAATTTTAGGAATCCTAGTATGTAAAAATAAGTAATGTGCTTACGTTCTTGCTTAGCGTAATTTTATGAAAACCGATCGCACAAAAAATTATACCTTCCTGGTGTAATATAATAAATACTCATTTTCCAACTTATTAAAAACTACTTCATATGTATATACTGAGTAACTAGATAAAGATTGTAATGCTATACCTATTGGTAAATTAAAATACAGGGTGTTCCATAAATGAATGAGTATTTATTATTTTTAAAATGCCATGTATAAATTTTTTTTAAATTTACCACTAGTAGATAACTTCTGGAGAATCATTTATTTGAATATTAGTTTTGTTGTTTTAGTAAGTTTAGCACTGCAACAACGTGCTTTAGCATTTAATGATCATTGAATTATTACGACCTGACCATGATGCATGATTATGTTATTAAAATATCTTTTATGTTATTAATATACTAATTTGCCATATAATCAAAACAATGGTGTTATACACTATCAGTATAAATAAAAATACTAATGAAATTATCGCGATATACAGGGTGTTATGGAAATGACTTATTATATTTAAACCGGCAAATCCTGAGATGAAAATAAATTGAAGAAAAATAACCATTAATGGCGCTTTGAATTATTAAGCGAATTTATACACTTTATATGAAATCTGAAAATTTACATGGCCGCTACTGACGACGGTCGCAATCAATAAATTAAAAGGTCTGCAGTATAAAAAGACGTCAGCGCATTTCGGCCGGTGTTGTTATATCTACACGGCAAACTCTTAAAAAAAAATTGTAAATCATTGACCTTCTGAATAGTCATCTTTGAAACTCTTTAAAAAATACAATTTTATTTAAGACACATGCTCTCTTACCTTTACTTATTTAAAACCAATTATTAGTTTTATAATTTCTATAAAAAAAACTAAGTTTTAGGAAAACACCTCTCATATAACCTTTTAAATAGCAGCTTTTCACATGAAAAGAATACACGGATTACACGGGGACGTTGTTTTAATTAATCTTTGTCCTTTTTTTTCTCGCTTAGATTTATTTGTTTAACTAACTAAATACGATTCCTTCAATTTAAAAATGACACGACGAACGAACCAACAGCGTTGTAAAAAAGTTTTAAATTATTGTACTGGCTGGATCGGCAAAATTGTACCGAATTTTATAGAAATGTGCCAGCACGTCGCTTAAAAAAAGAACGCTACTTCACTGGACACCACCTTAAAAAAACTTAGAGTTCTAAGAAAAGAAACGGTCGTTGCCTTCACCAAGAAAGTGAACTTAAAAAGAAAGGTCGTTACCTTCATCAAGAAAGTGAACTTAAAAAAAAGTCGTTGCTTTCAACAGCCCTACATAACAAAACAAATCCTTGGATGAGCAGTGAACAAAAAACTCGAAAGAGGTACCAACGTGCCAACACATTGTAAAGTGTCCCGAATTCGGTACAAAAGTACGCTCTGGAACAACCCTGCGTTTAAATCTCAAAATTACGAAATTACAAACGCTACACTGCCATCTCCCCACCTTTGTCACACGACCGAGCAGACGTAGTTCGTATATGAGTGTACGCTTGCGGCTGCGTTGTTAGTTTAAAACTGACAGCGTTGGCATACGGTCGATTTTGTCGATAACCAATACACCCAAGCAACCCGGTCGGTTTTGCAGGTGGTAATCGTTGTGTAACGTAATAATTTTTCGGTTAAAGCGTGTATCTTGCCACTCCATAAATAAACTATGAATTTTGTTTTTATTGGCGTAACTAAATTGCGCAGTTTAAGATCGGTAGTTTCATCTTGACGCAACAGCTGCCGTTTGACAGAAAAGATGGAACGTCGCTGATAAACAAGTCAAATTTCATCGCGTCGCGTGTAATGAAATCTATGATAATGTATTTTCAAACAAACTAACTATCGGTTCTGTTATTGTGTTCTGTGTTGGTGTAAAAATCTAAGATGTGTCGAGCATAAAGTGTTTCCAGTAGTGTTCCCATGAAAAAGAAAATATAACTGATTATGTATGTGCCTGGATGTCCCTCTCTTTAGTTAGATGATAAATACAGGTAAATAATTAATTTTTATAATTTATATTATGCAATTTCAGTTTTACATTAAGTTTGGTAATTGTCATTGGGTCTGGGTGATGTATTTACAGTAGCGCGCACTGACCTGTGAGCAAGAGTGTTTCTTACCCCACTTTTAATACAGTCGATTAAAAAAAAATATGTAGCGCTTCTCTAGGGCACCCAAGGAGTCACTCATTTAAATATAATAAATTATTTATATAACACCCTGTAGTTTTGTGGGAGTTTTCATAAATATAAAACAAATACCTATTTGATAACAAATATTATTGTTCTAATTACTAGAAAACTTATAGACATAGAGGTAGTCATTAGAATTAGGTTTGTTACTATGTGAATACCGACGATGCTGCCACAGATCCCTTGTTTGGAAGATACAAGATACTAAATTTGTTTCGGTGTTTTCTCAGAAAAAACTGTAAATTTTTTGTATCTTTCCTATGTTTTGCCTGTCGTATTTTAAACAGACACAAAACTGACAAAAAAGAATAAACTGTCAATATTTATAAATGCGACTACCCTGTACAGAGTGAGTTAACGATAGATAGAATAAAGTTAATTTTCTCCTTATACAGGGTCCGCAAACGAAGCGTGGACGGAAGATTAAATCCTAATCGAAGAACTTATCGCCAATACTAAAACAGCTTGAGATATTGGATTAAAAGCACAAAGTTTTAAAAATATTTTACATTATACAGGGTGCCCAAAAAAGTGTGACAGCATAAAGTTATATTTTTTTAAATGGTACACCCAGTATTTTATTGCACATTTAGGTTCGCATTAGTATCGTTTATAAGTGTCTGAAATTTTATTTAATTTGGTTTTGTAGTTTCGGAGAAATAAATTAAAAACTAAAAAAAAAAGTTTTACAGTCCTGAATAAAAAAATCAAAAAAACAATCCAGAACTATTTTTTTAACCTCGGCATTGAGTGAAATTTATGACAAGAGGTCTAGAGATACTGTGAATGTAATTGCGTTTATTTATTTTATACAGGGTGTTCATAATAAGCTTTCAAAAACCCCACATTTTAAAATAATTTTTCTCAAGTTTTTCAAATGGAACACCCTGTATATTATTTAGCTATTTGACGTAGAATTCATAGACAATTTTTTTTTGTAATACAAGCATATAAGTTATATCCAGCCGTTTTCGAAATAATTATAATTATCATAAATTATGTTGTTTAAATAGAGTTTTTATTGGGAAATTTTGTTATAGGCGACTAGACTAATAATTGTAAACTAAAGTAAATGTTCAAAATAGCTTCCTTTTCCTCTTAGAGTTTACCGTATTTTAGTTATTTCGATATAAATTTTAAAAGCCTACATTTTTGTACTTTTATTTATTTAATTTAATTTTTTATTCTTAATCGAGTTGCCATGATTTCTTTATTGTTTATATTGTCACTATGATAGCCACTTGCACATTCACCCTGTATAAAAATTATATTTACCATTTCTAAAGTTGAAAAATTCGACATTTTGTGTAATTTAGTACTTAAATTCGACGACTGAACAAATGTAAATAATTTTAATTGGCTGTCATAGTGACAATCTAAACAAAAAAAAATCATGGCAACTCGATTAAGACTAAAAAATAAAAATAAATAAATAAATAAAAGTAGCAAAAATGTAGGCTTTTAAAATTTATATCGAAATAACTAAAATATGGTAAACTCTAAGAGTGAAAGGAAGCTATTTTGAACATTTACTTTGGTTTACAATTATTAGTCTAGTCGCCTATAACAATATTTCCCAATAGAAACTCTATTTAAACAACATAATTTATGATATTTATAATTATTTCGAAAACGGCTGGATATAACTTATATGATTGTATTACAAAAAAAAATTGTCTATGAATTCTACGTCAAATAGCTAAATAATATTATTCCATTTGAAAAACTTGAGAAAAATTATTTTAAAATGTGGGGTTTTTGAGAGCTTATTATGAACACCCTGTATAAAATAAATAAACGCAATTACATTCATAGTATCTCTAGACCTCTCGTCATAAATTTCACTCAATGCCGAGGTTAAAAAAATAGTTCTGGATTGTTTTTTTTGATTTTTTTATTCAGGACTGCAAAACTTTTTTTTTTAGTTTTTAATTTATTTCTCCGAAACTACAAAACCAAATTAAATAAAATTTGAGGCACTTATAAACGATAGTAATTCGAACCTAAATATGCACTAAAATACTGGGTATCCCATTTAAAAAAATATAACTTTATGCTGTCACACTTTTTTGGGCCACCCTGTATAATGTAAAATATTTTTAAAACATGCCGCTTTTAATCCAATATCTCATGCTGTTTTAGTATTGTTGATAAGTTCTTCGATGACGATTTAATCTTCCGTCCACGCTTCGTTTGCGGACCCTGTATATCTAAATCTCATAGTTTTCCCAATATTTTCATTTTTTTCAGTGAAATGTGCAGTTTTCAGCGTTGGATTTAATCACGAATACCTTTTCAAATTATAGATTCATATTTGGAATGGAGATTACATGGAAACAAATTTACCTCAGTTTTTACAGGGTGTTCAAAATAAATTTTTTGAATTTTAGTAAACTTGAACTAAAAAATCTCTGTTTTTAAATGGCACATATTTTTTTCTAATAGTTTAACTTAAAATATTTCATACGACTATTTTTCTATTTTTAATACTTTTCGACATATTTTATCTTTTCTCTATTTTCTATTGTTAATTTTCTCTATTTATGTTATAACGTCATAGTTACCACGAAAAAAACTAAAGTATAGATACTGTCCAGACTTTGACATACTTAATACTGAAATAGAAAAGTTTCTTATTTGATATAAGAGGCGTTTCACCAAAACGGACAATTCCTAAACGAACATTATCCATGGAACGACAGCGGTGGATTCAGTCAGTAGCCTGCTCGATCTCGTTATCTGACACTACTAGATTTTTTTCTTTTGGGTTACGTTAAAGATCATGTTTTCGTAGAACCACCCACAACCAAACAAGATATGGAGGATAGAATACGAAATGTTTGCAGAATACCATTTATGCTAAGAAGAGTGAAGCAAAACATAATAAAACGATTAAATATATGTATTCGGGAGGGCGAGGGATATATAATAGACCATTTATTACGAAATAATTATTAAAAAATTAGAAAAATAATAATTGTAAATATTTTTTCCAGCAGTTTGTTGTTGTTTGTTATTTATTTCTATTTACATCTTATTTTATCATATGTTTCGAAAATACACCTCTTTTGATTTTGTCCTGGGGACTATAGAATTTTTTTCTTTTTTCATGGCAACCCTGACGTTATAACATAGATATAGAATCCCGAACAATTAAAAATAGAGAAAAGCTAAAATATGTCGAAAGTATTAAAAATAAGTATATATTATACTAATCAGGAAAATTGAGGACAATGCTCTACGCAAGAGACCTGAGTTTGGATCTAAAAGTCAGAATGGCAAGGTGTTATGTCTTTTCGACTCTGCTGTATGGAATGGAGGCCTGGACCTTGAACGCGGCAACTGTAAAGAAACTGGAGTCCTTTGAAATGCGGGTATATAGAAGAATTTTAAAAATATAATGGACGGAACACGTGTCAAACAACGAAATCAGGAGACGAGTGAACAAGGAGATGGAGATTGTGGAAACCATCAAAGCTAGAAAGATGCAATACCTGGGACACGTTATGCGGAGTGTAGGAAGGTGAAGAATATCTTGGCTGCGCAATTTGCGAGAATGGTACGGATCCATATCGATCGAACTTTTCAGAGCAGCAGCCTTAAAAGTTAGAATCGCTATGATGATTATCAACCCCCGTCGCGGAGATGGCACTTGAAGAAGAAGATACTAAAGAGAAGTTAAAGAGAATTACATATTCTATTACAAAAAATATATATATATATATATACTATGTATACTATTTAAAAAATCCAAGATTTTTCTAGTTTAAAGTTATTGAAATTCGAAAATTTATTTTCCACACTCTGTATACATAAACTGAGGTAAATTTATTTCCATAATTACTACGTAATTATCAGATATCTAAAAGGCCCAACTGGATAACGCTCATCGTTGACGGGCAGGTTCACATAGCAGCAATACCAGGCTCAGCGTGAATGTTTGCTTTATAAAATCGATTTATTGAATATTCATTCCAGTACATATATTGTACCTGGGCGTCTCTACCATAGAGTGTAGCGAACAAACCAGATTTATTTATTATTGAATTATTCAATAAAACGTGTCGCCTATTTAAGACATTTTATTTTTCCTTTAGTTTCCCTGTATTGTTTTTCCCCGAATCCCCTAATTAAAATTCCTAGCGATTTATGTATAAGATGTTAACAATCCAGTCATTATTATTATAAAATTAAATGACTTTGATAAATCAGTTATTTGGTAGATACTATCTGATTTTGAAAAACAACAAAAATTATCTCATGAATACTTTATTTCACTGAATGATTCATGGTGAATTGTAAATTAAATTGCGCTGTATAAAATTTTGTTAAATAATTGGGTGATATGAGAAATATGTAAACAATAAATGAATTTAGACAGGAAATTCAATAATATAATATAGTTAGATAACGTTTAGTCTTTAATCAAATAAATGTAGTTAAAATGCCTCTGCAAAAATTAGAAAAATTTTCGAGAAAATTGCTGACATGAAAAGTATCAAAAATTATGAAGTACAGTGTTGTATTCATAGAAAATTGGGACAAGTCTTATGACTAGTTTTGCCCTATTTGCGTAGATCAAACTTTTCTAATTGATTTATTGTTTTTAAAGTTATGAGCAATAAGCATTGGCGTCACTAAACAAAATAAAGTAATCTAATTAAATGTGTTAAATGTATAAAAGTATTTCTGTAATAACACATATTTTTTACTCAACGTGGCATAACTAATCACGTAATAGGTACCCGAATTTATTACCTATATTTAGATTGAAAAACCTTTTCGTAAGTAAACACTGCAGCATTTCACAACTGACAGTCGAGTAATATATAATTTAAAGCGAGAACTATCCGAGACTGTCTACGTTTATCGTTGAACATTCTTTTTTTACGCCGCTACCCAGTTTTTTAGCTCCGAATCTTTTGAGTCGGAAATGCGGGCCTGATCAGTACCAGTTTTTCTTTTTAAAGACCCTTCTTGTCCCCAAAATTGCTTAACTGTTAAAATTGTGTTCTTGCCTTTTCTGTATAAATTTGCTAGTGCACGTATTGACCACCCATCTTCAATTCTGGCTACTATGGAACTTTTTCCAGTTCTGTTAAATGGCGAGTCATTTTGTGAATTCAGTGACAGCGTTATCAACCATATACTTTTGAGGAAGTCAAAATCAATGAAGACCGATTTACATTATAACAAATTTAGTGTCCCCATTTTCAATTAATACAATTGTACAGTATGACACAGGAGTATGAAGTATGAGCGTTCTCTATTAAATACTGACAGCAAAACCCAGTATTATATAAATAAAAGATTTTCGCTCCGCCACTGGTAGTTGAGTTCAGTGCCGGCACACGCCTAATTACTATGTGCACTTGATATATTTTTCCTCTGGCATTGACCAATCGGCAACACAATGTTTTTCAACAATTTAGGAACAAGTCCTTACCATTTTATGTGTTCTTTTGGTTTTTAGCAATTTATTGTCTTCCCGTCGCGAATCGGTAAACATCTGCATTGTTTCAATATTCGGCAACACCATCCGTACGTAAAATAAACTGTGTTAGAGACTAGCGTATAATTACACGATTTGCGTGCATTTTCATTGCTTGGCGTGTAATTTTCGTGCATTAAAAAAAAATGTTTAATAAATCCTCTCTTTAGTTTCCAATTATAATCAAATTACCTTTTTTTATTAAATTATTGAATGAATTGAATTTGTAAAGTAGCTTCTACCAAATATTATATGGTATGTAAAAATAGTGTATTTGTCTGACTAAAACCGTGAAAAGTGTGTAATTTGTTATCGTGTCGTTTAACAAATTCACGTTATTAACACTAAAAACAAATAGAAAAACGAAACATAGCAGCACTGACAGGCTTTTAAGTACTTGAAGAATGTTATATAAAATATTTCAAAATAAGTACGCAGTATTTCTGGCGAGAAATTAGATGAACAAGTCTGTTGGCTTGTAAGGTGCGATGCGATATTATTTGTAGTTTCTAAATATATGCCGGCTATATTTTATTATAGCATCTATTTGGAAATTAATTAAATTTCTATAACTGAAATATTAATCTAATGCCTGAAATTCCACAAATTTATACAAACCGAACATATGAAATGCAGAACCTATAATATCATACATAGAAATGACTTGGCAAAATAGATTTATTTATGTTTTTCCACTACTATTCATATAATCAAATATTATTAGCCGATTCTCAGCTTGTGATATCACTTTTTCAAATTCCTGCTAGAAATCATCAGTATTTACCTCAATTATTTACCGTGGTCAATAATAGAGACATCTGGCAAAACAACAAACCCGAACAAACTTTTGAAATCAGACAACCTGATTACTATAAATTATAATAATGTGACGGCCAAAAATTCTGTGAAGCATCATTTTTCTTCTCTGATGATAGGTATGGACACCTACGCATACTAATGAGAAAAAAAGAGTTCGAAACCGGTCTGCACGTGGTGACAATAGAGAGGCAATCTGAATTAGTATTAGTATATTAGTGCTAATGTGTAGACATAAATACGCCCATATTGTACAATTCCGCCCAGAGCGGCGACCAGCAGAAATACACGACGAACCACTACCGCCCATCCATATGTGGTTAAGCTTAGTACTCCTCGAACTTCATTACTTAAGAATACTTTCAAGAGCAAAAATACTTTTTATTTTAAATTAATAACTATAGCATGATTTTGTAACTGGCCTAATAGTGGAAAAAATAGTATATGAACAGCGGTTTAGAAAGCTGTTATTGACCTCACGTATTAAATCCCTCGGCGCTTCGCGCCTTATTATTTATTATCGATATCAATGATAGCGTACTTCTAAACTTTGGTTAATACTATTACAATGCTGAGACAAGTTTATGGAACAAAATTATATCATATCAGTTTAGAAAATTGTACATGTACCAAATTTTAGCCTTATCAATCCAGAACTTTCCAATTTATAATATCATATAATCTATTAGTGGAGTCATCCTGGCGAAATAAACAGCTCGAAAATCCCTTGACGAAATCGGGTAATTTTTTTTCCAAATCGATACAGTAGGATCCCCTCGACATTCACAAATAATTTGTGTAGGGCGCCGCATGCGGGGAGGGGGGGCACACCCCGTTAATCTAACCTACAACGGGAAATTGAAAATAACTCTGTTTTGATGCTACAAAAAAAATGTGAAGAGCAAAATTGAAGAGCTTGACAGAGCGCGTAAGCTCGAACAAACCCGATCCCGATATCTGAATGGGTTCGCAAATTATCGCGATTTTCAACTGCAAAAACAATAAAATTAATTATATCTCGAGAAGGGGCGGAGTTGGGGCATCATTTTTTCGCGAATTAACGGGTGATACCGAGTACTGTGATGGGCCGAAGGCTGGGGTTGGTGGAGCATCTAGGAGGGGAGTACGGGGGATTGGAATTTTTTTACATAAATGCTAATAAGTAGTTTATTAATCGAGCTACGGGGATGAGGCCGAATTCAATTTGTTAATTTTTTTATCAGCTACGAGGTGGGATTGACGAAAATTTTTTATTTTTCCAAATACGCGCTGGGCGCGGCATACAGGAAATGGCCATCTCCCAAAATACTTTAGATATTAGGTTTACTTCTGGTATGTGTTAATAGGATATAGAACCACAAATT
The DNA here is from genome assembly GCA_963991005.1 of Barypeithes pellucidus. Lineage (NCBI taxonomy): Eukaryota > Metazoa > Arthropoda > Insecta > Coleoptera > Curculionidae > Barypeithes > Barypeithes pellucidus. Next base: position 34,842,390 of record OZ022556.1, read on the forward strand.
TTAGTTAGAAAAGTTATTCAATTGTTCCACCAGTGGCGTCGCTGCAAACATGTCCTTTGATATTTTTTACAAAAAAGATGGTACGCCAATGATATTTTTCCATGTGAATATTTTTTCTGATTGGCCTGTTCAATTCTCCATGAAAACGGTCTCGTGAGTTTTTCTCGTCTGTTCTTGATTAAAACCACTAAATTCATATTGAAACTCATTATTTTTAACATTGATAAAATAATAAATGATAATTTTTTTTTATAAAAATTGTTGGAATGGGCAATTCGATGCGAAAACGGGCGGAAACATGCCTTTTAATTTTTATTTTCGCAAATGAAATGAAAAAAATTTATCATTAATTATTTTATCAATGTTAAAAATAATGAGTTTCAATATGAATTTAGTGGTTTTAATCAAGAACGGTGCGTCTGACGAGAAAAACCCAAGAGACCGTTTTCATGTAGAATTGACCAAGCTAATAAGAAAAATATCCACCTGGAAAATTGTCAGTGGAGTACCATCTTTCTTGTAAAAATATCAGAGGACATGTTTGGAGGGACGCCATTGGTGGAGCAATTGAATAACTTTTCTATCTAAAATTTGTGGTTCTATATCCTATTAACACATACCAGAAGTAAACATAATTTCTAAAGTATTTTCGGAGATGGCCATTTCTTGTGCGCCCAGCGCGCATTTGGAAAAATAAAAAATTTTCGCTAATCCCACCTCTTAGCTGATAAAAAATTAACAAATTGAATCCGACCTCATCCCCGTAGCCCAATTAATAAACTACTTATTAGCATTTATGTAAAAAATTTCCAATCCCCCTTACTATCCTCCTAATTGCCCCACCAACCCCAGCCTCCGGCCCATCAAAGTACTCGGTATCACCCGTTAATTCGCGATATAATTAATTAAATTTTATTGCTTTTGCAGTTGAAAATCGCGTTAATTCGCGAACTCATTGAGATATCGGGATCGGGTTTGTTCGAGCTTATGCGCTCTATCAAGCTCTTCAATTTTGCTTCTCACCTTTTTTGTTTGTTCGGGTTCGGGTTTGTTCGGGGATCGAAACCCGGTTTTTTTCAATTTTTCAATTTTTCGAGTTATTTTCAATTTCCCGTTGTAGGTTAGGTTTACGGGGCGTGTCCCCCCCTCCCCTCTCCATGCGGCGCCCTACACAAATCATTTCAGAATGTCGAGGGGATCCTACTGTATCGATTGGGGAAAAATTATTCGATTTCGTCAAGGGATTTTCGAATATCGGAACGACTCCACTATATATAATTTTCATATTAATAGAACAATTAAAAGTCACGTTTTCAAAAAGTTAATAATATTTAAGAAAAATACCTACCTATGAAGATATTTAGATCGAATAAGGAATCTTTTTTTTTACATATTTGCTTTTTCTTAGACATATACGTCGTGACCATTTATTTCTTTAGACTCGCCGATTTATTTTACCCCGAATTCCCCTAATTGTAATTACTAAAACGTATCTCATTTTTTAAATGAACAGTAATTATCTCACAATGAGTTTGACAATACTTAAATAAACATCACTTGTGAAATTTTTAAAAAAAGTCGATATCAGTTGTATATAAATAATAAATTTATAGCTAGACATTTCAAATAATATAAAACAATTTAGATAGTGCTTACATTTCAATCAAATAGGGGCCGTTAAAATGTCTCTGCAAAAATTAGAGAAAACTTTAGAAAAAATTGCCGACCTTAAAGGTATTAAGAATTATGAAGTATACATTGATGCCAGTGCTTTAAGAGGTGACGGATTTCTTAGTGAGTCTTATACAGGATACATAAAAAATAAAGACACCAGTCAAGTAATTCACACGTACATTAAACACATGCCGAGTGTACCTGGACCGTTTGGAGTTAACGCTTACTCTAATGAAAATCATTTTTATTCAAATATATGGCCAGAGCTAAATAGGTTTCAAAAAGAAAAAGGTATTATAACTCCATTTACTGATATACCCGAATTTTACTGTGGAAGCAACGAACCCGATGATACATATATTTGCATGGAAAATCTTCAAATTCAGAAGTATGAATTATTAGATAAATCAAAGGCAATAGATCAAGAACTCTTAAAAGTGGTTTTTGAGAAATATGGCAAGTTCCACGCCCTTTCATTTGCATTTAAAGATCAAAATATTGAAAAATATACCGAATTGGTAAGTCCGTTAAAAGATATGTATATTGAATTTGGGAATATCGACGAATTTACGGGTGCAATATTGCACAGTTTTACCAAAGCATATGAAGGGTTAAAGGAAACCGATCCAGAAAGTGCAATAAAAATTAAGCCTCTAACAGAAAATATTAAGCAGTACTACCGAACCAATACAGTTTATGGGGGACAGTTCTCAGCATTAGTGCACGGTGATTGCTGGTCAAACAATTTGCTATTCAAATTTAAGGTGAGTCATTAAGACAAAATTGTAATCAGATGAGGGAAGACAAATTATAAGATCAGGTTATGCCTCATTTATTATAATATCTGACTGAAATAAGCAGTTGAAATGTTATGAAGATAAATAAAAATCAGCAGTGCAAATTTCATACTAAGGAAACATTCAAACAAGATCTTATTCATTTATATGATATGCATATAAATGGAAATTAATAGTTTTTTTTTCCAAGAATTTCTGAAATTAGCTTCCTAATATGTTTTGTCAAATTAGTGATATGTATCCCCCACTTAAGATGTTTATCACTAGTAATTCCCAGATATTTTCTTGAGTCGACTTCTCAAATAACATCATCCAGATTTTCGATCTAAATGTCTCCAATGATGTGATTAGAAGACGCAAGAGAGTTCTATAGTTCGTTTTGGAAGCATTCCATGTTAATTTTAAAAAATCTAGCTAGTTCTTTATTTTTTTTATACCGCCCACAGCTAACTCTTTTACCTCTATCCATGTTTCACCTTTGCATACCATATTGGGCACTAGTTTAATAACAATATTTAAAAAATAATCATTCCATACATATTTATTACTTCATCTACAGTGGATAGTTAGAAAGTGAGGAAACTTATGACTTTGCCAAATTATACTGTAAAAAGGAGAAATCAACCTAATTAGTAACAAAATTCTGATCAGAGAAGTCATGTACATTTTTCATTTTGAAGGTATGTATTAAAAAAGGAAAGAAAGATGACTTTTTTATCTTTTGCAGCAACTAAAATAATCTGTTATAAGCTCTTTTTCCTTACACTTTAAAATTGTTCTTCCTCTCTTACATTGTCACTCCTTTTTTCTGAATTTGTAACTTGACGTTATTCCTTCATTTTTATAACTTAAAAATTTCTCCCATTTTGGGTTTAATATTTTCATGTTTTTCGTTTTTGGTTTAAATCATTTTTTCTACTAACTTATTAAAAAACATCATTTTCGACCTCCTGTTTCTTGGAGACGGTTTCCTTTTCTTGATATTACCATTCAATCTGAATTCGTATTATTTTAAGTGCTACAGTGGTAGACGAAGATATAGTATAAGGTTCTTCGGGTGTTTAGGAAACGATTTTTCCACACATTAGTATTTATGACATATACCACTTGAAACGCAAGCAGACCTATTCTTTGATTGAATCTATATATCTATTTTTACATATCTGAAATTTCCTGCAATTAGCAATACCTTTTCGTATTGAACACCATATGACTAAATGTAATCGATATTGATATATCATTAATTGAAAATCGACTTTTTCAACATCGAAATGGTTGAGTTAGTAGTAGTAGAAATAACTATATACATACGTCAAGAGGAAAGTGTTTTTCCTCCTTTGGATATTATTAAACAAGATAGTCGCGTCGCGAAAAGCTTTATTTTTTCATCATATAATTTAATCATCAAATTAACTTTATAGTACTAAGTAACTATTAGTTACAAATTTGTTCCCTCTTCTATATTTTTTCAATACGGTATAACTCGGATAATGAAAAAGTTTTTCATTTGAAATATATTTTATTTTTCAACTAGAAAAAAGAAAAATTATTTATGGAAAATAACATTATTCAGATATCTTCCTTTATGCCGCTGCACCGCCTCAAGACAGAACCGAAAATGTCCAACAACTCGCCGAGTGATCTCTAAACGGGGGGATATTAACATTTACTTTTTCCTGTGGGGCTATCTTAAAGGAAAGGTATACTTCCGTACGCTATACGAATCCTGAAAGGGCTCGACGTCAAGAAAGCTTCTGGTCCACACGAAATTCCTGTTATAGTTCTCAAGAGATGCACACATGAACTAACACCAGTATTTTGTCGACTTTTTAAACTTATCCTACAAACAAGGAATATTTCCATCGTGCTGGAAGACGGCGCGAGTCCAGCCTATACCAAAGAAAGGTAAGAGAACCCTGCATAGCAACTATCGACCAGTCGCCTTGCTCTCAGTTATATCAAAAGTAATGGAGAAATCTATTAACCAACATTTTCTAATGTACCTGGAAGGCTTCAACATTATCAGCGATCATCAATATGGGTTTCGGAAGTCCAGATCAACTGGAGATCTTCTAGCCTATGTCACCCATCTTTGGAACAACGCAATCGAACATCATGGGGAGTCTCGGGCTGTTATTGCAGATGCAGATTGCACTGCAGATATTTCTAAAGCCTTTGATCGTGTTTGGCATGAGGGACTTCTAAGTAAACTGCGATCCTATGGTATACCCAGTCGATTCTGTGCATGCTTGTCTAGCTTTCTTAAGGACCGCTTTCTCTTTGAATGCACAAACATCGGCTGCCGACACACATCTTCGCAGACGGCATGAACTATCACGCCTCAACAAAGACCTGGAAGAAATTTTGGCTTGGGGTGACAGTAACCAAGTCGAATTTAACGCTAATCCCAAGGCTGCAGTTTTCTCTAAAAAGTGCAGCGGTATGAAGGAAGACATCTTTATAAAGTTATTTTCAAGAAATAATTTTCCTATTTTCTAGTTGTAAAATAAAATATATTTCAACAGAATAACTTTCTCATTAGCCGAGTTACACCGTATAGAAAAAAGGAAAACATTTTGAGACACCTTGTATTGCATTTTTAGTTATAAAAAATTCTATTTCGTTTGACTAACCTATCACAACCAGTATTGGGAACCGGAAGTGTATAATGCCCCATCGTTAAGGATAAACATTTCATCTGTAAGAGCTTGGTTTCTAGGAAAATAATTTGAAAATCGCAATAGTATTCATTAACGTGGAATTATTTTTCTGAATCGTTTTGATGGATCTATTCCAAGGGTAACGAAATATTTTATTGGCATGTTTTATGGTTGCTTATTGGCATATGCATCCACTACCATTTTAAAATTTAATTTTTGAGTTTACTTCATGTGTTTTATATACACAAAAGAAAGAATTACTTAGTTTAAAAATATAATACTCAATAATAATTAATCTTACGTGAAACAAGTATTTAAATAGGTACAGGGCGAGTCAACGATAGAGTAAAGTTCATTTATTCCTTTATGTTAAGAATTAGATAAAAACTTGAAATACAAAAGTTGTAGAGATCATTAAGGTGCACATTCTAAAATTATATTGGAGTATACAGGTTGGCCCACAAAGAAGTGGTGAATATAACTTACGTTTTTTTTAAATGGAACACCCTGTATTTCTATTAATTTTTGGATTTAGCATAAGATTCTGAATATTTTTCATATATAATGTTATATATCTAAATTTTATAGTTTTTCCAATATTTCCATTTTTTCAGAAAAATGTCAGTTTTCAGCGTTGGATTTAATTGTTAATACCTACACTACCTCTGCAAATTAAAAATTCATATTTGGTATGGACATTATATGGAGTTAAGGCAAATAAATTATGGATACAAATTTACCTCACTTTTTACAGGGTGTTCAAAATTAATTTTCGAATTTCCGTAACTTTAAACAAAAAAATTTCGGTTTTTTTAAATGGTAAGCCCTGTATATTTTATTTCTTTCTGATAGAATACGTAATTCTCTTTAACTTTTATTTAATATATCATATGTTTATTTTAATACTTTTCGACATATTTTAATTTTTCTCTATTTTTCATTGTTAATTTCCGTAAATTTATATTATAACATGGTAGTTGCAATTAAAAAACAAAAGGTGTCAAGACTTTGGCACAAGTACTTAATTTTCTTGAAGTAGTCCATCTCAAAGTGGAGTGAAGTTATAAGGAGGTAAAGAAAGCAGATTGTGAGTTTCTTTACAAGTACTTAATACCGAAATACCTAGAAACGTTTTTTATTCGATGTAAGAAGTGTTTAGAAAGAAATTAAGTATGGATTTCCCTAAAAATGAGCTGATTGACATGATTTACACACTTGGAGAGTCAGATAAAAATTGGAATATAGAATACGAAATGCTTGCAGGACAGTATCAGCATTTATGCTAAGGAGAGTACAGCAAAACTTACTAAAACATTAACATTGAACATTTATTACGACACAATTAAAAAATGAGAAAAATATTGATTGTAAATATTCTTTCCACAAGTTTGTTGTTACTTATTTCCATTTCCATTTTATTATATGATATGTTTCGAAAATTTAACTCGTTTGATTTTGTCCTGGGGACTCCAGAAGTTTTTTTGTTTTTTTCATTGCAACTAGGATGTTATAATATAAATATAGGAAATTAACATTGAAAAATAGAGAAAAATTAAAATATGTCGAAAAGTATTAAAAATAAACATATGATATATTAAATAAAAGTTAAAGAATTACGTGTTCTATCAGAAAGAAATAAAATATACAGGGTGTACCATAAAAAACCGAGATTTTTTTGATTAAAGTTACTGAAAATCGAAAATTTATTTTGAACACCCTGTAAAAAGTGAGATAAATTTGTTTCCATAGTTTATTTGCCTTAACTCCATATAATGTCCATACCTAATATGAACTTTTAATTTGCAGAGGTAGTGTAGGTATTAACAATTAAATCTAACGCTAAAAACTTACATTTTTCTGAAAAAATAGAAATATTGGAAAAACTAAGATTTAGATATATAACATTATATATAAAAAAAATATTCAGAATCTTATGCATCATCCAAAAATTGATAGAAATATAGGGTATTCCATTTAAATAAACGTAAGTTATATTCACAACTTCTTGGTGGGCCACGCTGTATACTCCAATATAATTTTAGAATGTGCACCTTAATGATCTCCACAACTTTTGTATTAAAAGTTTTTATCTGATTCTTAACATAAAGAGAAAACGAACTTTACCCTGTACATATTATAATTATTATTTTGAAAAATTCCTTGCTACGAAATTAGGTGCACAAGTCATACTTGGAAATACATTTACATACATACATTTCTTTGCGTAAGAGTTATTCCATTTGAGTATTATATTTTTAAACTCAATATTTCCTTTTTGTGGGTGTATGTATATGGCTCTCATAATGTTAATCACCTCAAATAGCTGCTGACGTGATTTTATCTTATTTGATCCATATAATCTCGATTTGAATCATACTGTTACAGGTGATACATACGTTTATTCTTTCTCTGGTTCAACTGTAAAGACATTGACGCCATCAAACGTAATAAATTTGCTGCTAGACTAAATTTGAAACTTCATAGGATTATATTCCCTTTGTGCATATTTAATTACAAACGTGTTAAGTTCTTGATTAAAGTTATAGTGGTTTGCCATTATATTTGATAAAATCAAATAATTTGGCAATTTTACCTTTGGTATAAAAATAGCTGTTAAGGTTTATTCTAAAATCAAAATTAAACCCCTAATTTAAAAATGTTCTCAAATTTACAAGTTAAGCCTTTTTCCTATTTCACAATGGGTCCTTTCATTTTCTCATAAATTTTTCACTTTGCTGCAAAAGTTAAGAAAATCCTTTTTTTTCTATTTTCATACCTTCAAAACCAAAAATTTACATGACTTTTCTAACCTTCGAAACTTGTATGGAATGATCATTTTTTAAATATTGTTATTATTAACTAGTAGAGCAGATTTTGAGTTTCTTTCCTCATTCTTAATTCCACTCCACTTTGAGATGGACTACTTCAAAAAAATGAACTTTAGTAACTGTTAGATTTAGAGATTATTTAAACGAGAATCTTCCAGTATTTAATTATATCAAATTGGCCTTTAAAATTTCCAGGCGCATTTTTTCAATATATAATTAGTCACAATTACAATTTTCAAATATTTTACATATACTACTTATTCAGATTTATATCAGAGTTCTTTTAGGAAAATGGAATAATGGAAGACATCAAATTTCTAGATTTTCAATTATGCCGTAATAGCACCCCAATACACGATCTATCATATTTCTTTTATTCTGGAGCTTCCGGAGAAGATTTTAAGAAACTCGATGAATATTTGGAACTGTACCACAAGAGCTTTTCAGATTTTGCAACAGAGCTGGGCAGTGATCCCAAAAAGCTTTTACCATTAAATGTTTTGAAATCAGAATGGAAGAAGTATAGCATATTAGGATTACTAATGGCTATACTTCTATGGCAAATTAAATTGATGCACAAGGATCAAATCAAGGAGATCACTGCCGGAGATCCCAAGGAAAAGATGACGGAAAATATATCAAATATAACGGGCGGCGATAAGTTTAAAAAAAATACTACCGATATCTTACTTCATGGACTTGAATATGGAATTTTATAATATATGAGCTCTGCTGTGAGCCAAATCAATTTGGACACGTAATTGAAGTTCCATAAGTCGCTTAATTTTATCGGGTACCGCCTTGATCTATACAGGGTGTGGGAAATCTCCCGGATATGAAGAAAACAAATAGAAAGAGTACTACAAGTTTAAATAAACTTTTTTCGTATAGTCTTCCTCTTTGGAGATAGGGGCTCCCCAAGAGCTCCAATAGAATGGTGTATACAGGGTGTACCATAACTAATGGTACACAGGAAAGCTGCAGATTACTTGGGTAAAAATACTGCGATTTGGCCATACTTAGTTTAGTTCAATAGCTGGTAATAACCGAGATACAGGGTGTCCAAGTAAAAATTTAATTTTCAATTTTCCTAAATAACTTATTTCTGAATCAATATTTTTGGACACAATTTTGTGACTAGGGTTTTTTTCGGGAAAGGAATTTGAATCTGTTAATAATTTTGATGTAGATTATAGGGGGCGCTCTCTGCGGTACTCTGGATACATAAAAAGAAATGTAACTTTTTTGTGCCTTACTCTAATTATATTTTTGTTAAAAATATCAGTTTTTTCGTAATTTTTAAGCAATAAAGGTATACTTTGTAAATGTCGCTCCGACTAACCGTTTTCGAAATATTTTCAATTACAATCTCTAATGCGCCTGTTTAAATTTTGATTTGTAAATGTGAAATTTGTTACAGTAGGCTTTGGTAAAAACAAATACAATGAAAGCACTTTGAAACCTCATTTCTGTCAAAGTTTATTTTCATTTGTCAGCAATGTGGGTGTTTTTAAGGATTTCTTGAAGATACTGTTATCAAAAATTAAACTAAACATGCCTCGACATAACTGTTTTCTAACGGAGAAATGCGAAACATGGTATGTTTATACGCACAAGAAATCCAAATAGAGGGAATCCAGATTTTAAAATTTTTAGAAGCCTATACTACAGACTGGGAGAAACAAGATCCTTGCGTCCAAAACGTAATAGTGGAGGATCCTGTTTCTGCCAGTCTGTCATATAGGCTTCTAAAAATTTTAAAATCTGACTGAAATTTTCTTTTACGTATAAACATACCATGTCTCGCATTTCTCCGTTAGAAAACAGTTATGTCGCGGCATTTTTAGTTTAATTTTTGATAACAGTATCTTCAAAAACTCCTTAAAAACACCCACAATGCTGACAAATGAAAATAAACTTTGACAGAAATGAGGTTTCAAAGTGCTTTCATTGTATTTGTTTTTACCAAAGCCTACTGTGACAAATTTCACATTTACAAATCAAAATTTAAATGGCGCATTAGAAATTGTAATTGAAAATATCTCGAAAACGGTTAGTCAGAGCGACATTTACAAAGTATACCTTTATTCCTTAGTAATGACGGATATACTGATATTTTTAATAAAAACATAATTATACTTATAAGGCCCAAGAAAGTTACACTTCTTTTTATGTATCCAGAGTACCGCAAAGAGCGCCCCCTACAATCTACATCAAATTATTAACAAATTCAAATTCCTTTCCCCAAAAAACCCTGGTCACAAAATTGTGTGCAAAAATATTGATTCAGAAATAAGTTATTTAGGAAAATTGAAAATTAAATTTTTACTTGGACACCCTGTATCTCGGTTATTACCAGCTATTTAACTAAACTAAGTATGGCCAAATGGCAGTATTTTTACCCAAGAAATCTGCAGTTTTCCTGTGTACCATTAGTTATGGGACACCCTGTATAATATGATGTATACCCTTCAAATTACTTTCAAATACGGTGTTGTGAATTACTTACAGCTGCAGGGACAGACAGGCTGTGACATTTAAGGCTTCTTTTTTTTTTAACGCCCGGTATGATATAAACTTTGGATAATGATTTTTACATACCTTGAAATATTTACTAAAAATTAAGTATTCTACATTCATAACCGTTTTCGGAAAAATATCATTTTATTTACACTTCTAACGGATTAAATATGAAAAATGGAAATTTTGAGGTTGAACATTTCATAGGAACAAGGATGTATCTTACCGAGATACTCCACATACATTATTATGTAATTTTTTCGAAAACGGTTAGGATTAACGACATGAATGAAGAGTATATAATTTTTAGTCAATAGTTAGAGGTATGTAAAAACCGTTGTGCAAAGTTCTTATCATACAGAACGTTAAACAAAGGGGTCATGAGTGTCACCGCTAGTCCGTCCCTGCAGCTGTAATTAACTCACAACACTTTCTTGGATACTAATTTTAAGAGTCTTACCTGTAAAAAACTTGATTTCATTGGAGCTCTTTGGGAGCCCATATCTCCGAAGAGGAGGTCTATACGAAAAAAGTTTATATGAGCTTATAGTACGGTTTTCACTTATTTTCTTCATATCCGGGAGATTTGCCACATTTTCCCGGACACATGTATATGAAAAACTATACATAGGAAAATTTTGAAAATTGGACAATATGCTAATATTGATAGGGACAACTCGGCTAGAATTTTTAATATTGTTGCACTTCTGGTTATACCGGAGGTCGGTGTAAACTTTTTTTATTTTAAATGAAATATCCTGTATATTATTATATTTTTTGATTCTACGCAAGATTCTAGGCAGATTTCGTATATTATATCCTATACCGACGTCTGAGCATGTTTGATATATTTAAAGTGCTATGTCTAAATTGAGGTTTGTAGATCTTAAAACGTTTGCTATAAGCAATCCTTTATTGTTTAATTTTGGTTAGATTCCTTGTTGAAAAGAATCTGCCTTAATAGATGTTTTATAACATTTTTTTGATTCAATTATTTTCTATTTAGCAGAAAAAATAAGGATAAGTTTGTGTAAGGTTGTCCATTACGAAAATTTCTGGTTTGAAAATTTCTAGATTTCAAAATATTGCCAATTTTGATGACGATTTTGCTGCGGATTTTAAGTTCAGTTACTCCTAGTGGGCTATGACGGCTTTGAAAAATAGTCGAATGCTAAAGAAATTTGTCACTGTTCTTGTTATTACTTTATCACATTCTCCATAAATTATCAACAATAATCTTCATTTATATAATTTAAGCCCCCCAGGCATGATTATTAATAATTTTCAAATAGTAAGTGACAGCATCGAATATTTCTTTAGCATTTGACTATTTTTCAATGTCGTCATAGCCCACTAGCCGTAACTGAACTTAAAATCGGCATATAAAAAAATAAATTGGAAATATTTCGAAAACTATAATTTTTCAGAATAGATAACCTTCGACAAACTTACCCTTACTTTCAATGCTAAATAACAAATAATTATAAAAAGGTTGGGTTTCCATTTGAAAATTTATATTTTCTTTCAGTTTTATCAATTATTATTAATCTTATTGTTTGAACACACCATGTATTAATGCTTTAAAAATATTATAAAAAATCTATTAAAGCAAGTCTTTTTCAACAAGAAATACAACACAAATTAAATCATAATGTTATAGGATAAATTAATAATTATTTTAAGGTGCGCAAACATAATGTTAGACATATAACCTTAAATATGTCAACCATGCTTAGAATGAGGTATAGGATATATTCATGGTTGCCAACAGGAACTTTTTTTTCGTAATAAATTGAATCAAAATTTCGTAATATATTAGGGTTCTTTTTAAGATCAGAAATATTTATAACATTGTACTCAGTATAAAGTTAACGACCTTTTTTTGTGTCGATTGTAAACGCTTCCTGTTTTTTTGGGGGACTTTGGCAGGTCTGCATTAGGCCAGAAACGTTTTCTTATTTCCCTAGACTTTGTCTGTCGTGAGTGTAAGTAATAACCTTTTTTGTTAGGTGTCGATTGTAAATCTTTCATTAGGTCTATTACGAACATAATGACGCTGTCAATGCTGGATATATAATTATACAACATCTTCGTAGAATCTTCCATAGAATTAGGTGAAGTGGCCTCTAGTGGCACAGTCGCGAAACATTTTTATAACAGAACGACCTTTGACTGACTGTAACACGAGAAGTAATGAGTTGCGACTTTATTTAATATGACTTACTACTTTTATTTTAACATGTAGAATCACCTCGCCTCCTGATGTTTTATCCGAAAACGCTGTAATACTCATTAGCAATTAATTTTCCTCTGTAGCTCTAAAAATAAAAAATATCAATTCTTATTAACACAATTTTTTAAATAGCTTTGCCTAAAAATTACAATTTTGTTGGAAATGAGTTTATTTGCCTATTGATTTTCCAAATACATTTTTGCCATTTTTATTATTATCCTTTTCCTATTCTGTACAAATAAAACCACAGTTATTATCTCACAATTTGTTTTACTATTCTTAAATAAACATTAAGTCATCGTAAATTTTAAACTAATGTATATTACTTGTTTTGTTAAATAATTGGATGTCATTGTATGTAAACAATAAAATATGAATTTACTTACACACTTCATTAATATACAGTGTATGTATATAGTCTGGAAAAATCTTAATAACCTTTAAACCCGCAAATTTTGGGTGTGACTTACAGGGCAAGGTAAACTATTTTTTGACGAAAGAATTACAGTTCTAACTATCAAAATGACGAATGGGCGCCATCTTGATAAAAAAAATTGAATACTTGCGATATACCATTATAAAGGTACCATCGAGTAATTTACGCTCCAAGAATAGTGTCCTTATTCGTATCTAAAACGAAATGCTATCTTTTTCTATTGCAATTTTAATTTAGATTTTACAACTTTGTAGGAAGAGGAAATAACCAAGAACGTGTAGCTCTTTGATTCCTACTACACTATGCCAATTTGTAATTATTATCGTAAGACGGTAAATGAAATAAAGGATATTTAAAAAATAATAACTATTCAATTTTAAAACGCCGCCATTCTGTATTCGGCGCTAATACAGAAGTAATTTTCTGGCATCGTAAAGTACTTGATAGTAACTTCAAAATGATGTATTACAAGATCTATCTTCCTATTTAATTTTCTTTAACGAGATGACACCCATTTGCCAATTTGACAGTTTTTACTGTCATTCTTCTGTCAAGAAGTAGTTTACCTTCCTCTATATGTTACACCCAATTTTTGTAAAAAAAAATTAGCCAGTGAAAAGTTAAGACTTTATACACACACTGTATAATAATCTAATCACATAAAGACGGATAAAATTTTTTTGCAAGAATTAGAGAAGATTTTAGAAAAAATTGCTGACATTAAAAACATAGAAAATTATTAAATACACATTGATGACGGTGATTTAAATGATGATGGATTTCTTAGTGAGTTTTATTCAGGATACATAAAAACTAAAGACACCAACCAGCCAAGTAATTCTCAAACTCATGCCGAGTGTACCTGAACCGTTTGCAGTTAGTTTATCCTCTAATGAATATAATTTTTATTTACATTTATGGCCAAAGCTGAATAGATTTCAAAATGGAAAAGGTATTTAACTCCATTCATTAATATACTTTAATTTTACTGCGGAAGCAATGAATGAAGATGGATAATCTTAAAATTGAGAAGTTTGACATGTTCGATAAATCAGATAATAGATCAAGAAATCTTAAATTTGTTTTTGAAATGTATGGCAAATTCAACGCTCTTTCATTTTTTTTATGATCAAACACAAGCACTATATGCAAATCCTTTAAGGCACCCTGGGAGTGGTGCGTGTGCGCATAAAGCGAGGTTATACTCGTTGGGAAACACGATCTCGGAAAAGTCGTTCTATAAGGATGACGTCCTCCAGATGAAAGAATTCGTTGATAATGAAGTTCGAAGAGTACTAAGCGTAACCACATACGAATGGGCGGCAGTGGTTAGCCGTGTATTTCTGCTGTTCACCGCTCTGGGCGGAATTAAGGGGACAAGGTCAGCTGAGCATTTTCCGTGGAAATATCTGTGTCTCTTTGTGTCAGTCTCCGATCAGACGAATGGCTCTCCTTTCGATGGAATCCAGTAGCCGAAGAGTATGTTTGGGTGCAGAGCTCTAGACATGGGAGCAGTACTCTAGTGATGGTCGAGTCTGAGCCTTGTATAGTGTTAAAAGTTGTTGAAGTGTATACAACTTTTTGGTCCGGAAGAGTACACCAAGTTTATGTAAAGCTACCTTGGCGATTGCCACAACGTGGTTATGCAAAGACATATTTCCTCCCAGATTGATGCCCATCAAATTAATAGATAAAGCCAGTGGAATTGTGTGTCCTGCCATGACTATATCCGGTTCTGTAATGTTAACCGTTTTAGACAAAGCTGCTTTCTGGATTTTTTTTAGCGTTCGACTTGGTTACAAAATTTCTTCCAGGTCTTTGTTGAGATGTGATACTTCATGTCGTCGGCGAAAATGTGCATCGGCAGCCGATGTTTGCCCATTCAAAGAGAAAGAAGAGACAAGTGTGCTATCGTCAGCAAAGCTAAATATCGAATTTTTAGTTTTCACTAGAAGGTCGTTAATGTAGATTGTAGAGTAAGAAGAGACAATATGGATGGTGAAGGTATCTAATGGTGAAGGTATTTAAAAGAAATCCGTCAATCGCAACTTGAAGAGAGCGGTCCTTAAGAAAGCTAGACAACCATGCACAGTGCAATAGCCCGGGACTCTCTATGATGTTCGATTGCTGTGGTCCAAAGATGAAATTTGATTTCACTCTTAATGTTGTGGTTGAAATTATTATTTAATAATATCTAAAAAATTATTAAGTTTTGAATACTGTCGCCGACATACCGGGTGGTGCGCCTGAACAGGACATATGGGATTTCCCATGTAAATTGCGAAGGGTCAAATATTCGCTCCCGTATTGATTTTAAAGAAAAATTTTATTAAGACTTTTTTAAAAAGAATAATGAAAATAAAAAGTCCATCAAATTTTAACTTTTTTAAAATATTAAGATAATTCTGTCGTCAAACTAGCTTAAATCAGGAGTACGATTCTGTTCATTTTTAATTCAGATTAAAATGAAAATACCAGTAATTATCTTTATAATTAGGACTGCAATTGTCAATATTTGACATGGTTTTTTAATTTTTCTCAAATAATTTTCCCGTTGAATATTTCTAATCGCCATGAGCTATTTGGTTGAGGAAAAAGTTACAATTACAATGGTACTACGGCAGAATTAGTTATGAAGTGGGTCAGACTTGTTCTCAGTGGATTTTACCAACCGACCTATTCCAGGAAGATCAACAATATGACAAATAAATTTAAAAAATTTGAATCTAAAAGTACCTTTGCTAAATAAAAACTATATTTCAGCAGTTTGCGATAGAATCTCGCCATACCCACTGCCCAATATAAGAAGGGAAATTTATAATCGATTAGGATGTTGTTTGACGGCTAACGGAGGGTTGTTTGACCATATTCTTAAACATTGATTAAAATAATTCCTAAAACTGCAAATATTGTTATTAATTTTTGTTTGTAATAATTTATCATTACGTTTCTGGTTGGTACTTGTGTAGTGTAAACTAAAAAAATAATTTTCTGTCTGTTGATATTTTTTTACTGGGTTATTTTGAATAAGTAGTGTTTTTCAAAATCTGTTCCTAACCTTAACATTGGCAGAAAATGACTTCAACAAATTTTTACTCATTTATTTAATCATTATTGTACTGTCAGAAATGTGTCAGGTCCATTTTTCCTAGTTTATCAGTTTAAAAATACATTTTGTTCAATAACGCCTAAATTATTAGGAAAATACACTTTAAATTGAACAATGACATTATTCTTATTATAGTCTTTAACAATATTTGAAAGCCTCGTAATTTACATGGGAAATCCTATGTGTTCTGACCCGACGAACCACCCGGTATATACGAGACTGTAATACTGGCCTTATAAGTTGTGCAGATCGATTATTGGTTGGTTGGTTGGTTTAAGGAGGGCTGGCATGTTGCCATTATACTTCAACTGAACGGCTTGTTGTATCCCTTTTGTTTAACGTCTGGGAAATGTCAGCCAGACGGGACCTACAGCTTTTGACGTGAAATCCGAACCACGCGCATGCCCCAATCTGTTCATCAGTCCCTAACGGAGTACGATTATCCACTCCAGTCAGGTCTTATTCAGGACAAAACCCCCAGTCTGTCCATCAGTCCCCAAAGGAGCAGGAGTATCCGCTCCAGTCAATTGGTCTTACTAAACTAGCAACGACCGATTATTCATTTTACTGTTAATTTTCAAGGGTCTATATTATAAGATTTAAAAAAAAAATGTTTATTCACAACCATATTGAGTAACATTTACAATTAATTAAAGTTTAACAATGTCAATTTTTTAACCGTTACTTCCAGTACTACTTCCTTATGCACGAGGGCCCTTTCCCATCAAGATTTCTCGCCCCCGTTTTTTAAATTAAAATAAAATACTTCACATTTAATACGTAATTTTTTAGCATTACTGTTTTTAGTAGTAGGCGATGAAACCACAAATTTGACCAGGACCAGACCTTTACCTAGCTACATTATTTAAAGTATTCAACTCTCTGCATTCATTAAATAATATCATAATAAATTATCGTGGAGGGTTGTTCTTATATAAACATTATTATCATATACGGAAAAGAATATTGCGTAATATTATGTAATTATGTGCATTAAAAAATATTTATAAATAATGGGGAGATACGGGTGAGATTAGATTGGTGAGCTAGATAATATTAGAGTAGAGTTGGCGCCAATCATGTAAAATACAATGACGTAAGGTAATCCGGAAAAACTAACTTCCTGTTGAACAAACCAGAACAAAGTCAGAATGGCTTCTTGATTGTTACGGAGTTTACAATTGTATTGTATTTTATTCCATTTGCTTCTTTTGTACTTTTCTAATTTTAACGTTTCGAACGATTCGTTCTGTCAGGTCTGTGACGTTATATATCTATACAGGATATCCAATAAGTATAGACCAATATTTGTCAGCATGATGGGATTTGAAAATAGTAGAGAGAGATAATTTTTTTATTTTTGCCTTAGATATTTCAATTTGCAATGTATGGAAAGTACTTGAGTATAGATACAATGTATGATATACAAAGACACAATATATAAAATTTAGAAGAAACAAACTTATACTGAAATAAAAGTTATGATATTGTTAAAAAAAATGTAGAGGCATTATAGCACCCTGATGAGATATTCATTAACTGAATAAAAAGCCTCCTACAACAAATATTGCTTTAGACGTTTTTTAAACAACATGGGACTATCAATAGCCTTTAGGCAGGGTGACAGCTTGTTAAAGATTGCTTGCCCCTAATAGTTTGGTTAAATCGAATTCTAAATGAGTTAATTTGTCTTTTATTATAGGTATGAACATCACTGTTAATTGCAAATCGACATTTATTTCTAAAACATATATACATAGTCCTAATAAGTATACACAGCAGATTACAGTGATTTTTCCAGTGTAGATGCTCATCAATTTGCACTCCTAGAAAGGAAGAAAAGAAAATTTATTCATTATTTAGAAGCAGTTCCATATCCAAATTATTATAATCCTGATAATTGTGAAATAGTGAATTTTGACAGAACCAATTACACAGACTATTCAAATTTCCATTACAATTTTGCAGTAAAGCACTATCGTTCCCATGAGAGAATAAATACGAAGAGTCGTCGGCATAATTTACCGAGGTACATTCCTGGTGCAACTCATCATCTGCGTCATAAATATAGTATATTAAAAAGAATCGGTAAGGCTTTCACCATTCGTGGCATTATCAGCATTATTGATCGTTTGTTTTCATCCAATTAGAAACTGCGATAGCCAACTCAGTGCCTGACTGCGGACTCCACATCTTTCAAGCTTCTCTAAAAGTAAATCACTGTTAACACAATCGAAAGCCCTGCTTAAGTCGCAGAAACCCCCGATAGGACGTTCTCCCCTCTCCATGCCGGAAATTATTTTTTCATAGAAATAATTAATTAAGTTCTAGTCGATATGGGCTGTACAAAATTACAAAATGTCATTAAAATATACAGGGTTGCTTAACAGTTATAAACAAAAATGTAAATTTTCAGGTGAGTTTTGGATCTCGATATCTAGGGACAATAGTAAAAATGATTACACAAGTCGACAAAATTTTTGTAACATCGATGAGAATGCTTATTTTGCGTTTCATTCAGGAAGTTATTAAAACACTTTTTCCCAGAAATGGCCCAGCACGTCTTGCGATCTTTGAAATCATTTTTACCTGCCTTAGGACCGGAAAGTACAACAAGACCGCAGAGGGGTTATTTTCAAAGTATTGTACGAACCTTTAAAAGTTTTATTGTTTTCTGCAGTTTAGTTGGTTTCTGTCTCGTTTACAGTACAGTCAAGTATTTAAGTCGATTTTGATATAAAATTGAAAGTTCAAGTCGTCGATGTTGCAAAAATCCAGCCGATAAGTTTTGTTATATATGTGGATGATTTATTATAAAGTCCCAAGCTAGGTCTATATCTGAGGAAGTCAAAAATGCCTATTTTTTATATTTTAAATGCCATATTGGGGATCAAGATAAAAGTTAGGCTCCTCATGTTTGTTGTGTGAGTTGTCACGTAAATTTAGTGCAGTCTGATCCACAGCTTACTGAGAACACCAGTTGTGACCCAATATTTTTACCAACTACCTCACCTAATAATTTAGAATGAATTAAATGACTTTGTACTTGACCTAGGATTGTCAAAACAAAAATCGGAACTTCTTGGTCCCAGACTTCAACAGTGTTAGATAAAAAAAGTGTTTCACTTTACCGAAAACGGATTGTAACATTATCAAGTTTTTTTTAAATGGACGGGTCACTATATGTCTGTTGTGATATTGATGATTTAATGAATGAGCTTAACATGAAACATGATCCAAGCGAGTGGCGTTTATTCATAGATTCGTCGACATACAGCCTAAAAGCAGTCCTGCTTCATAATGGAAACAAAAAATCATCCATTCCTTTAGCCCATTCAGTGACAATGATAGAAACGTATGACAACTTAGCAACCATATTAAATCGTGTTAAATATGAACAATATCAGTGC
The DNA here is from genome assembly GCA_963991005.1 of Barypeithes pellucidus. Lineage (NCBI taxonomy): Eukaryota > Metazoa > Arthropoda > Insecta > Coleoptera > Curculionidae > Barypeithes > Barypeithes pellucidus. The sequence continues at coordinate 34,862,057 of OZ022556.1, forward strand.
GATATCTGTGGAGATTTAAAAGTGATAGGTATATGGCCAGGACTTCAAAGGGGCTTCATAAAGTATTGCTGTTTTTTGTGTCTGTGGAACAGCGGGGCAACAAAAGAACACTACAGTAAAAAGGATTGTCTTCATAGAACTTCTTTTGAACCTGGTACTTCAAACATTAAATATTGTTATTGTTAATCCAAAAAAGGTGCTGCTACCGCCTCTCCATATTAAGCTTGGACTAATGAAAAACTTTGTCAAGGCCATGGATAAAGATGGTAGTGGTTTCCAGTACCTAAGAGAAATATTTATTTCCTCACCTAAGTGATGGAAAATTAAAAGAAGGCATATTTATGGACCTCATATAAGGAAGCTCCTAGATAATCTCCGTTGTCAAGAAAAATTAAATGAAAAGGAATTAGCAGCTTGGACGTGTTTTGTACGTGTAGTGAAAGGATTTCTGGGCAACAAGAAAGATGAAGACTATAAAAACTCATAGATGAACTATTGAAAACCTCTGAATTATAGGGTGTCACAGGTCTCTAAAAATACATTTTTTGCACTCCCATTTGAAATTTTTCCTGGACAATTTGGGTGCAGTAAGCGATGAACGAGGAGAGAGGTTTCACCAGGAGATCAGGACGACAGAAACAAGATACCAGGGACGCTGGAATCTATCTATGTTGGACGACTACTGTTGGGTTTTAAAAGGGATGATGCTATCGAACACCAAAGGAAAAAGTAAACGTTTTTGTCGTTGTATCATATGTTATGCAATATATTTTTTATTAACGTAACAACGAATCCTCAGTAATGTTTTTACATAGATGCCACATGTTTTATATGTTTATATTAAATAAATATATTAGATTGTAAAAATATGTCGCCTCCTCTTTTTTCTCCACCACCCACCACTTATAATAAAAAAACTGTACGTGCTACAGCAATTCGCTTATCAGTTTTGGATTTAGGACTCTAAACTACTTTAGACAAACATATTTTCATCAATGTTACTTTACAAAAATTTAAATTTGTCGACTAGTATTATTTAGACCTCCCCTGCACCATGGTGAAATATTACCCTATACTAATATTTAAATTAAAATCTAATAAAACTTTAGTTTAATTAATAATATGACATTATTTTTTAAATGTATTATTTTATTGTCTTTTATAATAAAAACTGATGATGACCTAATAAATTAATCGGTTTGCTATATTGTATATTACTTACCAACATAAAAAATATATCAACTTGCCCGGTTCTCCCCTACCTAATGACTAATGATATCATCAACAGACGCCTACTTAAAACTAATTTCAATGGTGTTTATTCAGTGATTCTAGGTCGGTTAAATATGTCCGTGGAATTAAGGAATGTTTTGAAAAAAATTGCGAACATACAAGACATTAAAAACTATGATATATACCTTGATGAAAACATGTTGAGTGGTGATGGATTTTTTAGTGTGGCTAATACGGGATACGTAAGAGATGACGACACTGGCCAAGTTATTCACGCATATATTAAACATCTGCCTGGATTGGTGGGAACCAGCATATATTTTAATGAGTATCAGTTTTACTCAAATATATGGCCAGAATTAAATAAATTTCAGAAGGAAAAATGTGTCGAAACTCCATTTACTAATATTACCGAATTTTACTGTGGAAGCTATGAACCTGGAGGAAAATATATTTGCATGGAAAATCTTAAAATTCAGAAGTTTGATTTGTTAGATAAATCAAAGTTCATAGAAGAAGATATTTTAAAATTAATTTTTGAAAAATATGGCAAGTTCCATGCTCTTTCATTTGCATTTAAGGATCAGAAAATAGAAAAATATACAGAATTAGTAAGTCCTTTAAGATATATTGATTTTGGTAAGGATGATACATTCTTGAGTCTTTTAACGGACTGTTTCAATGCAGCTTATTTAGCCGTAGAGGAAATAGATCCGGAAAATGCGAAAAAAATTACACGTTACGCAGAAAACGTTAGGGAGTACTATCACAATAGTAAAGTGTATAATGGACAATTCTCAGGATTGATACACGGAGACTGCTGGTCAAATAATTTACTTTTTAAACGCGAGGTGAGTTATGTAACAAATTAAAGCTAAACGAAATGTGACCATTTTACATCTAAGACTTTAAGTAATATACTCATAAGAGCCTTGGCGACCTTGAGTATAGCACTAGAAAAATATATTTTGAGTATTAAATATTTTTTAGGAAAATGGAATAATGGAGGACATTAAATTTATAGATTTTCAGCTCTGTCGTGATAGTACTCCAATAGACGATTTATCATATTTCTTTTATTCCGGAGCTTCCGGAGACGATTTTGAGAAATTGGATGAATATTTGGAAATATACCACAAGAGTTTTGCAGATTTTGCCGCAAAGCTGGGAAGCGATACCGAAAAGCTTTTGCCGTTAAATATTTTGAAATCAGAATGGAAGAGACATAGCCTATTTGGAATATTAATGGCTGTACTGTTGTGGCAAATTAAATTGATGGACAAAGATGAAATTAAAAAAATTACTGCCGAAGAAAATGAAGAAAGAAATATAGTTAAAACGTCATCAGCAATATTGGAAAGTGAGGAATTTAAGAAAAATTCCAGTAATATTTTAATACATGCCATTAAATACGGAATATTGGAATAATTTATTTGTAGAAGAACAGTGAATTATCAGTCAATCATAATATCATATTAATTGAACAATTCATGTTTGTCTCTAATTAGTTAATGAATAATCAGTATTACTGGCTATTTAATATACGAATTTATTTGTTTTCCGTCATTTTTAAATAATAAAATGGAGAAATTCTGGTTTATAGTTTTTATCTTACAACTAAACTACGAATAATTTCATTAACTGATGATGATTATCGATTAAATCGAATTGAATATCGAAGGTTAAAGAAAAACGGATCAATGTAAAAATCTTACAACTTATCTTGGAAGACAAACGCTTGAATCACACGGACGGATTTCGTTCTATCACAGACATTCCGCGTTAGATATCCCTGCGCTACAAAACGAATCGCCCGCTGGCTTTCATATCGATTTGGAAGTTCATCGCATTATGAATTGTTCGAAATTAAAAGATACTGTTCACACGATATCTATATACAGGGTGTCCCACTGAGGTCGGCGAGTTACGATATTATGGAAGCCATAAGACTTATTTATTTTAGAAAAAAATTTTATTGACTACATCGACCGAGAAAAATTGGTGGAAAATGTTTTCACGTTTCCAGAACGGCCGCTAGGGGCCACAATTACTTTTATACTAAAATAACTAAAAATTCAAAGTTCTTCCATATCCGATACATTGAACTGTTTTCAAATTATGGCTTATTTTCGAAAATAAACTTTCACATTCACCTTCCTTTATTTCTAGAACTAGAAACATTTCGAAAAAACTGATATGACTTAATCGGTGTAGTTTGATTTGTAGTGCCTCCAGTTGCTCTATGGTTCATAAGTTATGCGACACCCTGTATATCGGTAAAACATTCCATATGAGAAAACAAGAATATTTAGGTGCAATAGTATATGCATAAAAAGTATCGTTTTAAAATAGCTTGTTCAAGTATTGTAACTTTAACTAGAAAATTTATATATTTTCTTGTTAAAGAAATTTGAAAAAATTCGATTAACCATGTTAATAAAGTCAAATATCCTTATTTTCTATTTATTAATAACATACAACCACTTGTTATTGATGTAGATGAAAATGAGAGTGACAGCAAAATCGAATTAAAGCTGTAATTACATTTAGGTAAATACAGTGTGCGTCTAAAGTCACTTCCCCCCCTGTTAACTTTTGATTAACAAATGTGAGAATAATGAGATTTTGGCACGTTCAATAATTACTGAAATACTACTTTTTTGGCATAAATTCTTTACTTATTCTTAAAAGATGGCTGCTGGGCGCCATTTTGAATAAGATTTTTAAATGGCAGGTGGGGTCGTGTGACACCTCATTCGAAAGGTATTTTCAATCTACAAACAGTCCCCAAGTTTGAGAAAATTTTATCTTACTCACTCACTTTTCTTAATATAATTACATTTTTAGTAGTATGGCTAATTTTAGTACTTTATAATGCTCAAAATTTGGCAACTACTTAATCAGATGCTCAAAATATCCACCATTCACTTCTTGGCAGATGTATAGCCTATCGTGAAATTCTTCGCGAACATTATGAAACATTTCATGACTAATTGATGCGCACACTTGGATTATTCTTTGGCGCAAATCATCTAATGACTGCGGCTGAGTTATGAACACTTTAGACTTAACGAATCCCCACAAAAAAAGTCCATAGGAGTTAGTTCCGGTGAGCGAGCTGGCCATTCGATAGCACCACGACGACCAATCCAGCGCCCGGGATAGTGTTCATCAAGGTAGTTCCTAACATCTCTACTATAATGCGGCGGAGCTCCGTCTTGCTGAAATGCTATAGGCATATTACCAAATTCGTCAGGATTTTCCTCAATACACTCCAGAATCAAATGTTCTACGGTATTTTCTAGCATATCAAGATGCAGCGGTCCAGTTAAATTTCCCTGTATAAAAAGTGGTCCTATAATATGGTTTCCCAAAATACCTGCCCAAACGTTAAGTTTCTGAGGGAACTGAGTATTGCATTCCCTATAAACATGAGGATTTACATCGCTCCAATACCGAACATTTTGACGGTTAACTTTACCGTTTAGAAAGAAAGTACACTCATCACTAAAACATAATCAATTTATGGTAATTTAGGTTCCGGTTCAACCTTACAGCCATTAATTCACAAAATTCTAGTCTACGATCCGGATCATCTTCGGTTAACTCGTGTAACATTTTCAATTTGTATGGATGAAATTTAGAACGTTTCAAAACTCTCTGAACACTTTTAGGACTTACTTCGCATTCAGCAGAGACACGGGATGTCGGCTGCATCGGGTTAATAATCAATTGAGCCACTATCTCAATCTGTTTATCCTCTGATAATGAGGGCCGTTCACTTCTTTTAGCATTTCCACACTTCCTGTTGGTTGAAACTTTTGAATTAATTGCCGCAAATATTGCCTTGAAATTGGGCGATCGGGATAACGTTCATTAAAAATGCGCTCAACAGCATGGTAAAAACGTTGCGCTTCCCCAAAAATTAAAACTGCCTCTGTTTTTTCTTCCATAGGACGAAACATTTTAAATGAATTATTAATTAAAATCTTTGTCTTTAAGACCACAGGTGACAGAATAAGCACTTAACTTAACTTAATGACAAATACTTATTTATTTGACAGGCCGAAACAAATTAATTTTTGGCAAAGCCTACTTTGCATTTACATAAAAAAATGTGGTCTATTCTACTCAAGATAAATGGCGGCTAGAAGTATGTTTCGACTTCTTGCAATGTTTTGATGTTGATTAACAAAATAAAGGCTTAACATTCTGTTGATCCTCACAACCCCCGAAATAGATAAAATTTTCTCAAACTTGGGGACTGTTTGTAGATTGAAAGTACCTTTCGAATGAGGTGTCACACGACCCCACCTGCCATTTAAAAATCTTATTCAAAATGGCGCCCAGCAGCCATCTTTTAAGAATAAGTAAAGAATTTATGCCAAAAAAGTAGTATTTCAGTAATTATTGAACGTGCCAAAATCTCATTATTCTCACATTTGTTAATCAAAAGTTAACAGGGGGGGAAGTGACTTTAGACGCGCACTGTATATACTTTTTTGTAGGTACAAATAAATCATGGAATATAAATCACAATAAACCCAGCAAATTAAACATAAGGCAGTTAGACCACAAAATGTAACGAAAGAGTGATCATTTTCATCAGGTACTTAACACACCTGGAGTCATTCAGTTTTAATAGATATATGTAGTTTATTTGTATAATACTTATTTCCGAATTTTCAAGTCTATTGTTTCAGCTTGATTAGATATCATATTAAAAGATAAAAGTCATTACATGTATTAATTAATATCAAAATAAATTATTATTTCTTTATAGGTTTATATAAATCAGTTGCGTAAGCATCGCAGCAAAAATCAACTGAGCGAAAATGAAAGAAGAGATATTCGAAGAAATTTTAAAACATGTTGCTGACAGTAAAGGTTTTACGAACTACGAAATAAAATATCATTCAGATAATTTTGGCGGGGATGGATTTCTAAGTGATTGCCGTGCAGTGGAAATATTTAACAAGGATAGTGGAAAAACAATTCAGACTTTCGTTAAAATATCGCTTCCGCTTCTGGGGACTTTTACTTCATGGGCCTATCGTAATGAATATCACTTTTATAAGTTTATATTTCCAGAACTAGATAGATTTCAAACTGAGAAGGGTGTGAAAGTTCCATTTAAAAACCTTCCAGAGTTCTATTATGGCGATGATAAAGAAGATGAAAAGTATGTTGCTTTAGAAAATCTTAAAGTGCAGAACTATATTATGACCGACAAATCGCAGACTATAACCAGCGACCATCTAAAGGTCCTTTTTGAGACCTATGGGAAATATCATGCTTTATCATTTGCATTTAAGGAACAGAATAATGAACAGTACTCGGCATTAATAAAACCTTTAAAAGATCTTTATGTTGGAAATGAATCAAAAAATGTAATAGGAGCAGCAAAAAATACTTTTAAGGCAGCTTCCAATGTGATAAAGGATATTGATATTGAGGTTTTTAAGAAACTTAATTCAATAAATGATAATTTTAAAGAAATATATCAGAATGCGGCCACGTATAATGGAAAATATTCCGTACTGGCACATGGAGATTGCTGGTCAAATAATATGTTATTTAAATATGCAGTAAGTTTATCCAACAATACAATTAATTTTTTCTACTACCTTACTAGAATATGTAATTTTAACCAGTTTTGGTATGTAAGCGTTGCACAAGTGCGGAAAAAATGTTTTTCTACAATGACGGCGATTTGGATATTGCATCACATACTCTTTTTCAGCGATTGCTGCATTTCAACAACAATCATTCAGTAATCGACATTTTCAATATTCAAATTAAAAGAGAACGGATCTCAAAATGAATAATTTGATATTTCTTCTGAATATTATTATTAACTTTATGTATTTTGTTTCCAAAGCCTCCTTATTTTTTACAATATATGTAATTACCGGTGCAATTAATAAGTAGGAATTATGCAAAATTATTTTTCATCGATATCTCCGGTTAGAAAAAAGATAGGAACTTTCGGTTTTCACCGTTTTCTCTGGCCTTTATGCCTTTTTGTGGCCACCGCATTTAATTTAAAAAAAAAAACATACAATATGTTAAATCTGTAGAAAGCGTCGTCTACCGACTACACTAAAAATGATATAGATAACCCTTGCAGTGTATCTGATAGAGCAAGAAGATCTCGTTTAAATAGAACTAATTTCAATATTTTCGGATAAGGTGTTCCCGAGATATTTTTTCTAAATTACTTTTTACGTTACCCCTACACCACTTTATTTGAAGATTTAGAGAAAAAGTTATGTAAGCTAAGTTGTTCATGATATATGAGGGATTTATCTGTAGGTAATTTCCAGCAATTTCCCTTGGCAACTCTTCTTAAAAAAATTTTTTCTCGAAGCTGTACGATGAACGGTTTCCGGTTTCCGAGATACAACTACGTACCTCGCTTAGTTGGCCACCCTGTACAGGGTGTCATATCTCTTAAAATACTCATTCATATTGAATAGTACTACAAAGAAACGCAAACCCTCTCCATTGATAGGATATCACCACCTGAAGACCGGTTTCGAACTATTGTCAGTACAGAGCTAGCCATAGCCATACATATCAAACACTCCTGGAGAGAGCTTCCCTTTCTTGATAGTAACATTCAATCTGAATTCGTATTTTAAGTGCTAGACAAATTACGTCCTTATAGTATAAGGTTCTTCGGGTGGTTATTAAATGATTTTTCCACACATGAGTATTTATGATATTAATACCACCTTAAAAGCAATCAGGCTCTGTTTTGTTTGAATCGGTATATCTATTTCTACATATTTAAAATTTCCTCGAAATTGAAATAATTTTCGTATAAAGTACCATCAAACGGAATCGTTATTGATATATTCATAATTGAAAATCGACTTATTCAACATTGGCTTTGGCAATGGTTGAACTAGTAGTAGTAGAAAAAACGATATACATACCTCAAGAGGAAAATGCTTTTCCTCCCTCGGAAACTATCCGCGGGAGGAAAATTACAATTTTCCTCCCTTGTTATATAAATAGCTATTGTCTTCCATATTAAGTTTCTCTTCTTTTTGGATCTGCGAGAGCACTAAAAAAGAAATTTTTTTTTTCTGATGGAATAATATTCGTTGAAGTAGATCCAGATGAGTTAGCTTGTAACTGGTGAGGTGAATTTTTTGTAACACAGTTGGTGACGTTGGGTTATAGGCACAAAGTATTTGTCCAGAAAAAATTCGTAGAACCGAATATGTGCAAATATTGAGCATGATCCAATAGATAGAAACTGTGATAGTTATTCTCTGCTTACAAGATAGAAAATAGGAACTTTGGAAATTGTTTTTAACTAGGTGTAACATCAACCACGGAAGATTTATGCCTTATACTTACAAGTATTGAGTATCAGCCTGTAAATGAAACTCCGTACAAGATAGTAGGAAAGCTGTCAAAGTTACCATAAGTCACTTCAAGATTGTAAAGATTCCTCGCATACTATTTAAAAAAGACCGTAATAAGAATTGAAGATTATATAGTAATTAAATAGAAAATATTCGGCCGAAATGAAACACAAGACCCACTTTTAACATAACTGACATGATCTTTTTCGGCAAGTCTTTGACTATCGTTTTAGCTATATAATTAGTGCGTCAGGCATCTATAGCTCCTATACCAACCAATTTAGGAATTTCATTCATATGCTGACTTATACTATATCATAGGGTCTATTTTCAGGAAAATATCTTTTAATATATAGGGTTTCCCAAAAAAGTGTGATAACAAAAAGTTGTATTTTTTAAATGAGATACCTAGTATTTTATTGTCTATGTAGTGTCGTATTAGTGCCTCTATAATTTCCTAAAATATTATTTGATTTGCTTGGGTAGTTTAAGGGGAATAAATTAAGAACTAAAAAGAAAGTTTTGTAGTCCTGTAGAGAAAGCAACCTTCTAAAATTATCTTTTTAGCTATGGGATTAGATGAGCTTTATAACAAAGGGTCTAGTGATACTATGAATCTAATAGTTTCTATCTATTTTATACAGAGTGTTCCGAAAATGACACATTTCAAAATCATTTTTCTCAAGATTTTCAAGTGGAACACTCTGTATATTATTTTGGTATTGGATGTAGAATTCATAAGAATTTGTTGTAATACAAATATATAAGTTGTATCCAGTTGTTTTCGAAATAATTGCAAATGGCATAAATTATGTTTTTTAAATACCATAGGCGCATTGACTAATAATTGTTGGTCATTGGTTAAGTATCATGTGATTTGAAATAGGTATTCATTTGTTAATTATAGTTTGACTAGTTCTTTAACTAAAAAATTGATATTTAGAGGGAATGGATTTTATTGGTTAGTTGATATGATCTTGGGAACGAAAAGATTGTTTGTTAGCAAGGAGTCATTATGCGTCATGTTATCTAGAACTTGACTTTTTTTTTTATGATCAAACACAAGCACTATAGGAAAAATCCTTTAGGGCACTCTGAGAGTGGTGCGTGTGCGCAAAAAGCTATTCACGTTGGTTTTGAATCATTGGAGGTTATATTCGTTGGGAAAAACGACCTCGGGAAGGTCGTTCCACAATGATGAAGTCCTCCAGATGAAGGAATTCTTAAATAGTGAAGTTCGAGGAGTACTAAGCTTAACCACATATGGATGGGCGGCAGTGGTTCGTTGTGTATTTCTGCTATTCGTCGCTCTGGGCGGAATTAAGAGGGCAAGGTCAGCCGAGCACCTTCCATGAAAATATCTGTAAAAGAGAGTCAAATCCCCAACCTGACTTCGATGTTCTAGGATTCTAGGCTGTCGAGGTTCTTCGTCAGCTCGTGGTCTCCGATCAGACGAATAGCCCTCCTTTCGATGGAATCCAGTAGCCGAAGAGTATGTTTGGGTGCAGAGCTCCAGACATGAGAGCAGTATTCTAGTGATGGTCGAATCTGGGCTTTGTATAGTTTCAAAAGTTGTTGAGGTGTGTACAACTTTCTGGTTCGGAAGAGTACGCCAAGCTTCTGAGAAGCTATCTTGGCGATTGCCACAACGTGGTTATGCCAAGACATATTTCCTCCCAGATTGACACCCAGCAAATTAATAGATGAAGCCAGTGGGATTGCGTGTCCGGCCATGACTATTTCCGGTTCTGTAATGTTAACCTTTTTAGAGAAAACTGCTGCCTGGGTTTTTTTAGTGTTAAATTCGACTTGGTTACTGTCACCCCAAGCCAAAATTTCTTCCAGGTCTTTGTTGAGGCGTGATACTTCATGCTGTCTGCGAAGATGTGCGTCGGCAGCCGATGTTTGCGCATTCAAAGAGAAAGATGAGATAACTGTGCTATCGTCAGCAAAACTAAATATCGGATTTTTAGTTTTCAGGTCGTTAATGTAGAGTAAGAAGAGAGTGGGAGACAATATGGACCCTTGAGGAACACCGGCATTGATGGTGAAGGTGTCTGAAAGAAATCCGTCAATCGCCACTTGCAGAGAGCGGTCCTTAAGGAAGCTAGACAACCATGCACAGAATCGACTGGGCATACCATAGGATCGCATTTTAGTCCCCTCATGCCAAACACGATCAAAAGCTTTAGAAACATCAAGCGCAACAACCCGAGACTCCCCATGTTGTTCGATTGCGTTGTTCCAAATATGGGTGACATAGGCTAGAAGATCTCCAGTTGATCTGGACTTCCGAAAACCATATTCATGATCGCTGATGATGTTGAAGCCTTCCAGGTACTTTAGAAGATGTTGGTTAATAGCTTTCTCCATTACTTTTGATATAACTGAAAGCAATGCGACTGGTGGATAGTTGTTAGGCAGGGTTCTCTTACCTTTCTTTGGAATAGGCTGGACTCGCGGAATACGTAACTAAATTGTTAATGAACTGCATTAATACTGCTAGTAATATGCTGCAAACAATAAATTACGTGTTTGCTTGTTTTTCACCTGAAATATTGATTGATGTAAACAGATCTTCCTAAGAACGTATTTGACTGTGCACAGATCAAAATGGAAGACATTTGGACATTTTATGTAGTCTAGAATTATTATTCGAGGCGCCTATGGTATTTAAACAACATTATTTATGAAATATGGAACTATTTCGAGAATAACTGGAAATATCTTATACCTATGTTTGTATAACAAAAAAATTGCTTATGCATTCTACATACAATACCTAAATAATATAGTATGCGCTTTCTAATGATAATAATTAGATCCTAAGTTAGTAGATTTTCTTGTAGAGGACGAGGATAAACAAAAAAGTTATGGCAGTGATGACAGATAAGAATATGTTTTCTAAATATAAGTTTGGCCTTATTTATTTTTGTTTTATTTTTAGGAGAACGGGGAAATCGAAGATATGAAAATTATAGATTTTCAGTTATCTCGCGACACTAGTCCCATACACGACTTATCATATTTTTTTTATTCCGGAGCTTCAAAAGAAGACTTTAAGAAACTTGATGAATATTTGGAGCTATATCAAAAGAGTTTCTCCAATTTTGCTAAGGAACTCGGAATTGATTCAGAAAAATATTTTTCTTTAAATACTTTAAAATCAGAATGGAATAAATACAGCTTATTTGGAATATTTATGGCCATTTTGCTGTGGCAAAGCAAATTAATAAGTAAAGATGCAATAAATGATTTTAGCACTGGTAAAGGACAGCCAAACGTATCACATTTTGAGTTAGCACTGCAAAGTGACACATTTAAGGAAAACGCAAGTGATATTTTATTACATGCAGCTGAATATGGAATAGTTTAACCATTTGCAATAAAATTTTTCAAAAATATTCAAATTTAATTATTATACGGGGCCCGCCAACAAAGCGGGGTCGGAAGATTAAATCATTATCGAAGAACTTATCCAAAAATACTAAACCAGCTGGAGGTATGGGATTAAAAGCGGGATATTTTAAAAATATTTTATATTATACTGAGTAGCCAAAAAAAAAGGGTGATAAACATAAAGTTATATTTTTTTAAAATTAGACACCCAGAATTTTATTGCATATTTAGGTTCGTATTAGTGTCCTTCATATTTGCCTAGAATTATATTTAATTAGGTTCTGTAGTTTACGAGAAATAAATTAAAAAATGGAAAAAACAGGTTCTGCAATCCTGAAAAAAAAATTAAAAAACCATCCAAAACTATTTTTTAACCTCGGTATTGGGTGAGATTTATGACAGGAGGTATAGAGATACTATGAATCTAATAGCGTTTATCTATTTGATACATGGTGTTTATAATAAGCTTCCAGAACGACACATTTCAAGATAATTTTTCGCAAGATTTTCAAATTTCAACACCCTATTATTATTTGTCTATTGGACGTAGAATCCATAAGCATTTTTTTTTGTAATACAAGCATATAAGTTATTTTCATCCGTTTTCGAAAGAATTCCAAATTTCATAAATTATGTTATTTAAATAACATAGACGCCTAGACTATGATTCTATACTGCAGTAAATGTTGAAAATATCTTCCATTCTGATCTAAACACGTTGTTGAAAAATCTGTCACTATTCTATAACATTTAAGGTGAAAGCAAAAGAACAATGTAAAGCTTTGAAATAAATTAAGTTTCATTTGTTTATTATATTTTGACTAGTCCTTTAACTCAAAAAAGTTGTTTTTTGGTCCAATAAATTATAGTAAGAAATGATTTTATTAGTTAGTTGATATGATATTTATACTTGCTGGGAGAAAAAATAAATTGCTTGTTAACAAGGACTCATTTTGCGTCACGTTATCCAAAACTGGACTTTTTTTATGGGGACAGGAAACCAATTTATTGCTAAAGATCCACGTGCAACTGCTATTAATATACAGCAAGAAATAAGAGGCCTGTTTGCTAGTTTTTTACCTAGAATGTTAAGGGATGTAAACAGATTTTTCACGAACTTGTTTACTTGTGCATAGATCAAAATGAAAGACATCTTGAATATTTGCTGTACAAATATTAGTCTGGGCGCCTATGCTATTAAACCAACTTAATTTATGAAATTTGGAATTATTTCGAAAACGGTTGGAAGTAACTTATATGCTTGTATTACAATAAAAAACAATTCTGCATCAATTAGAGAAATAAAATTTTTTCCTTCATTGTACAGAATACAATGACAATGTATTGATAGTTTACTACAGAGAGACATAATACACACAAAGTTTTCATTGTAGTTTTAAACTTGCTTGTCTTAATTTTATTAATATAAAAACATATTCTTAGACATATACAATTAAAAAGTAAATAATAGTTGACTGGAGATACACTTTTTGAGAATGCCTTGCTTGTTAAATAAATATCGTTAACAGTTTACGTTTACTCTTGTAGTGTCGTTTAAAAAAAAGATATAATATAGTGAGTTAGCTTGTTCAATTATTGCTGGTATTAACCCTATTTACATGTTTAGCAAAGTTAGTGTATTCCTGATTATTTTTAATTCCATCGGGTCAATACATATTTTTAACACACTTCGGGATTTGTTAGTTACTATTTTTATGAAATCCATACGAAGAAGATGCCTCATCTACTGATCAAAACTATCGAGGGTGTAATTTGTTATTAATCTGCTACGGGTTTCCGTCAAAACACTGTGTGAAGGGTAAAATTCACAAAGAGATTCGTTAGCAGTCGGAAAGGAGGGGGGTTGGTTCAACTGGCCCGAGAGCTGTCGCCAATGATCGGTGAGTGAAGAGGATAAGCACGATTTTGGGGAATAAAATTGTTATGGGCTATTTTTTAGAATAATGGGAATTGAAAACACGATTATGCTGACAGATTCATCGACACACGGTGAAAATATATATTTGAACTTGCTTTTTTGGGTGTTGTATGAGAATAAGTTTGATAACCGAACATTACAGTTTTCGTGTTGAAATACGAGCGTATTTACAAAGAATAATGTGGTTTAGATTCATTTGTTTGTATGAAGTTAGAATAAGGTATTTTTTGGAACAAGGGAGATTTAGCAGTTACATAATAATATAATTATAAACAAGATAAAAAGACTGAGTTTTCCAACAAATATAACTTTTGATATTAATATATATATATTGTATATTCATTTATAACAATAAGATATGTAGTTTTTGAATCATTCAACATTTTGGCAGCTGCTTTTACCTTCTGAGATGTTCAAATAACCATTAGGGCTCCTATTACTTTCCTTATTTATTAAAGACTGGGATATATTTTTATCACTTAAATGTCCTTCATGTCATATCATGTTGTACGAATTAATACTGTAGCTTTACAATAATTAATCAGTTAACCGATGAATATTTTTTTATTTTTAAATCTATTATTAATAACAGCAACTATACAGTGTACCCCAGGATAGGCGAACTTATAAGTTTGAATGAGAAAAAATTTTCGAATTGAAATTTGTCCGTTTGAAATCTATACCTGCTTGATTAACTAAATTTTAACATATTTTGATTTTTAAACCGACCCTGGAGCATCATTTTTATTTTCTGTTTCGGTAGTGTAGTGTCTCTTCTTCACAAGATATGAAAAAATTTCATTTACAGAAGTTGCTCAGAATTAAAAATCATTTAAGCGTACTGGATTTAGGAACCACAGCATATATTAGTTTTTTTCCATATTCTTTAACCTCTAAACAAAAAAAATTGTTAATGGTACTAATAGTTAGAGAGACGGTGAAGTGGAATATCAGTAATGTGGTTTTTCGTGAAGTTTAGGTCTCCCTCTACAACTATTATATTTGATGAAATGCCGTAGAGCGTTGCTGACAGGCGCTGTACCGCTTTAGATAGGAAATACTAAAAAAATTCAAAATTATATCGAGCCATGTCTGAAAATGAATTTTCAGCATCTGCGTGACCCCAAAGTCACGGGAAATACATTTTCTACATACAAGTCAACCCTTGCATATACTTTTCCGAGCGTCTCAAAAAAATGAAAAGAAAAAAAGCGAATTTGAAACTTTCTAGAATGGAACATTATAAAGATTATGTGAAAAAATTTTTGTCGTTCCAGGTCTCGCCATTTCATTATTGGAATTTCCTCCTCCTCGGAGGAAATTCGGAAAACGATCCTGACATGTCAGAAAATTGTCACACTACATTCCTTGACACCCAAATACTCACATACACACTCTCTGCGGCATTTCATTAGATATAAAAGTTGTAGAGGGGGACCTAAACTCCACGAAAAACCAATTTACTGATATTCCACATCACGGACACCCTATTGCCACCGTCTCTCTAACTATAAATACATCGGTTTTATGAAATACGATGAGGTAATTGAAGAAATTAAAGAAATTGGAAAAAATTAAATTCCTAACTAGGGAAAACATTGTATAAAATCACCAAAACCAATATAGGTCGATTGCTATTAAATTCGGTACTCTTGCATGATTTTGAATTCTGATTTTAATTTTTCTTGATAAAATTTCTCAATATTTTGTGAAAAGAGGCACTTTATCTAGACCGAAAATAAAAATAATGCTCCTTGATTTATTAAGATTCCAAATATGTTAAATTTTATTATCTAATCAAGCAGGCCTAGATCCCAAATGTTCAAATTTCAATTTCCTGAAACATAATGTATATAACTGTAAATATTTTTTTCTAACAAATTTTATAAAATCCAAGAAATTAAACAAATTTTAATCAACTAATTTTTGTATTATAAATTAATTTATACGCTTCTCGTCTGGAAAAAAATATGTTACTATACAGGGTGTTATGGAAATGAGTTATTATATTTAAATGGGTGACTCCTAGGGTATCCCAGAGAAAGTCTACATACTTTATTTTTTAATCGAATCTCTAAATACTAAGGTAAAACCCTTTTTACCCACATACTGTCGCGCCGTTCCATCTCGATTCAGTTAGCAATAATGTGGATCACTAGAGTATACTAACAGTGTTGTCAGATCATACCGCATGTTTCTCCCTTACTTGGATACCTGCCGCGCGACTATCGTTGCTTCAGTATGTTTCGAGAGTCGGGAATGGGATGAGGCTCTCGATGGTTCCACGTGGTTGATATATATGAAATTTAAACGTTTTGTTAGCTGAACAAACCCGATTTTTTTTTCTGTTATGAAATAATTCATAATAAGAAATATTGTGATGTGATTTCAAATTTGTGTGATATTACCTATTTTTGGCTCTGTTGCAAAACATACTTTTGGTGTTTTATTTTTTTATAGAATTTAATTATAAAACGGATTATAAGATCGAAGGTAAGAGAGTATGTTCCTTAAAATTTAAGTATTTTTTTTTCTATAAAGTTTGAAAAAGAAGTGATGACGCGGGTCAAAAACTTTCGTTGTCAAAAACTGAACAAGTGCGTTTACAATTTTGTGTTGAAATATAGGACAACACCGCCTCAATAAACTATTGGTTGCGAATGTCCTCAGTAGCGGCCGCGTAAACTTTCAGATTTCATATAAAGTGTATATTTCATAAATAATTCAAAGCGTCATTTAAGGTTATTTTTCTTCAATTTATTTTCATTTCAAGATTTTCCGGTTTAAACATAATAAGTCATTTCCATAACACCCCGTATACTTTCGCCTTGAATAGAACTAAAAAGTTTCACAACTACATTCCCGCAAAAATTCATTTATGAGATATACAGGGTGTCTATTTTTCGGTATATATTTTTCGCGTGCTGCTTTAACAAAAGATGTACCAATTAGCATTTTTCTATGCCTCCTTGTTTTTTATATACGGCATGTTTTTGAGAAGTCTACGTTTTAGGACACCCCCAAATAGTTTTCAAGAAAAATAATCAAATTTTATCTTTTTTATATTAGTGACCCTATATATTTTTTAATAATGTAATTCAGTTGTGTCTCAGAAATATATAATACTTTTTTTTAGTCTTAATATTATTCCCGAAATTTACGATAAAAAAATTATGCAATTCTTTAATATCAAAAACGAGGAGGCATAGAAAAATTCTAATTAAGGCATCTTTTTGTGCGAAAACCACATCATTCTATCTTTATTAATAACGGAGATACCACGTAAAATCACCAAAAAATGGACACCTTTTACTAAAATTGCAAAAATATTAAAACATATATAAATATACAGGGTCCGCAAACGAAGCGTGGACGGAAGATTAAATCGTTATCGAAGAACTTATCAACAATACTGAAACAGCTTGAGATATTGGATTAAAAGCGTCATGTTTTAAAAATATTTTACATTATACAGGGTGGCCCAAAAATGTGTGAGAGCATAAAATTATATTTTTTTAAATGGGACACCCAGTATTTTATTGCATATTTAGGTTCGTATTACTATCGTTTATAAGTGCCTCAAATTTTATTTAATTTGGTTTTGTAGTTTCGGAGAAATAAATTAAAAACTAAAAAAAAAAGTTTTGCAGTCCTGAATAAGAAAATCAAAAAAAACAATCCAGAACTATTTTTTTAACCTCGGCATTGAGTGAATTTTATGACAAGAGGTCTAGAGATACATGAATATAATTGCGTTTATTTATTTTATACAGGGTGTTCATAATAAGCTTTCAAAAACACCACATTTTAAAATAATATTTCTCAAGTTTTTCAAATGGAACACCCTGTATATTATTTGGCTATTTGACGTAGAATTCATAGACAATTATTTTTTGTAATACAAGCATATAAGTTATATCCAGCCGTTTTCGAAATAATTATAAATATCATAAATTATGTTGTTTAAATAGAGTTTTTATTGGGAAATTTTGTTATAGGCGACTAGACTAATAATTGTAAACTAAAGTAAAAGTTCAAAATAGCTTCCTTTTACTCTTAGAGTTTACCGTATTTTAGTTATTTCGATATAAATTCTAAAAGCATACATTTTTGCTACTTTTATTATTTAATTTTATTTTTTATTCTTAATCGAGTTGCCATAATTTCTTTTTGTTTAGATTGTCACTATGACAGTTAAATAAAATTATTTATATTTGTTCAGTCGTCGAAATTAAGTACTAACTTACACAAAATGTCGAATTTTAGAAATGGTAAATATGATTTTTATACTGGATGAATGTGCAAGAAATTGCCTTCTCGCGAGCCGAGTGTATGCTGAAAGATATCCAGATATTGAGAGAAAGCCGATAGCAAAAACCTTCGAGAAGTTGTTGCAAAAATTTGTAGCAACAGGAAGCACTGCGTACACAAAAAGGATAATAATCAATAAACCCGTTATTAATGAAGAAAATGAATTAAGAGTTCTGTTGGCAGTAGAGGAAAATCATTAAATTAAGTAAAAGGATGCTATTTTGAACATTTACTTTAGTTTACAATTATTAGTCTAGTCGCCTATAACAAAATTTCCCAATAAAAACTCTATTTAAACAACATAATTTATGATATTTATAATTATTTCGAAAACGGCTGGATATAACTTATATGCATGTATTACAAAAAAAAATTGTCTACGAATTCTACGTCAAATAGCCAAATAATATACAGGGTGTTCCATTTGAAAAACTTGAGAAAAATTATTTTAAAATATGGGGTTTTTGAAAGCTTATTATGAACACCCTGTATAAAATAAATAAACGCAATTACATTCATAGTATCTCTAGACCTCTTGTCATAAATTTCACTCAATGCCAGGTTAAAAAAAAAAGTTCTGGATTGTTTTTTTTGATTTTTTTATTCAGGACTGCAAAACTTTTTTTTTTAGTTTTTAATTTATTTCTCCGAAACTACGAAACCAAATTAAATAAAATTTGAGGCACTTATAAATGATAGTAATACGAACCTAAATATGCAATAAAATACTGGGTGTCCCATTTAAAAAAATATAACTTTATGCTGTCACACTTTTTTGGGCCACCCTGTATAATGTAAAATATTTTTAAAACATGCCGCTTTTAATCCAATATCTCAAGCTGTTTCAGTATTGTTGATAAGTTCTTCGATAACGATTAAATCTTCCGTCCACGCTTCGTTTGCGGACCCTGTATAGTATGAGCTGTAAAGGCAATCACACGCAGCTGGCTTACTATAAGTATGAAATTCTATGGTTGATAAATCTTAAACCCTTTTAGTAAATTAGGAGATAATATTCTAAATATAATTATTATCGGCCATAAACTCCACTAGATCTGAAAGCCTTGTTTTATATTCTGGTAACTTAGACGTTGGAAACTCAAATGCCTCTACTAGGTGTTTTCCTTTCTCCACCGACTCGACCATATCGGGAATTTCTTCGGAGTCAGACAACATTATTTTTAAAATCATCATGGCAATAAAAACGCCGTACCAGGCGTGCCTCTTCCAATGATCCATCAACGTATCGAAACTAAAAACTTTTTCCGGATCACAGCCAAATTCTTTTAAATTATTTGCTAATATTTCATAATAAATATGAAGATATTTCGGGAGTTGTTCGATTACTTCCTTAGCGCTGCATACACTGAAGAAGTATGCTAGATCCATCATAGGAGATCCCACTTTGGAAAGTTGCCAGTCTATAAAGCATACTTTAGACGGTGTCGAACTGTTAGCCTAAAAAAATGTATAAAAATAATGAAACTTTCAACACAGAAAATCTGATGTCTATATAGTCTGTCTACAACAGTTAGTTGTGGCTTATAGTGGAAGGTAAACTACTTTTTGATGACAGAAGGACTGTATTAATGGTCAAAATTGCTGACAGGGGCCATCTTGGGAAATAAAATTAAATAGGAAAAGGAGTCTTCAGATCCATTATTTTGAAGGTACTACTTAAGATGCCTGAATATTATTATCCATTTTTTATTATCATTTAATTTATTTACCGTCTTAAAAAATAAATACAAGTTGGCATAATATAGTAGGAATCAGAAAGCTACACTTTTTTGCAAATTTCATGGTGCCCAAATTCAAAAGGGTGGATGGGCGCCATTTTGAAAAAGAAAATTGAATATAATTTTAGTTTAGATTTTACAACATTGTAGAAAGTCAGCTGGCTGATACTCACTGGTTTATGCCAAGTTGCAAAATCTAAACTAAAATAACAGAAGAAAAAAGCCCCCATTTTGTTTTGGGTACCAGTAGGAACACTATATTCTGGGAACGTAAAGTACTGGATAGGACCTTTAACATGATGTATCGCAATCATATTCAATTTTTTTTATCATGATGTCGCCCATCCGCCATTTTGAATTTAAACACCATGAATTATGCAAGAAAATATAGCTCTCTGATTCCTACTACGCTATGCCGAGTTGTATTTATTTTTCTAAGACGGCAAATGAAATAAAAGATAATAAAAAAATAATAACTATGTAATTTTGAAAAGACCGCCAGTTTGTTTCCGTTGAGAATACACAAGGAAAATTGTGGTAACTTAAAGCATTCGGTAGTACCTTCAAAGTGATCGCAAGACCTCTTTTCCTGTTTTAATTTAAATTTTCTTTACCAAGATGGCACTTATCCGCCATTTTGCCGGTACTGTCATTCTTCAGTCAAAAACTGTTTATGTTCCCGTATAAGACACACCCAAATTTTGTAAAAAAAAATTAGCGGGTCAAAGTTATTAAGCGGTTTCCAGACTAGATACACACTCTATATGAGTAATAATTAAAGAGGTATTTTATTAGCAAGAAGAATGTTTAGTGCATGAGGGAGAGGTTCGAGCTAGTGAATTCTCCGTATGTTATACGTATGTTTCTTTGGAATGGAGTATATATTATGGACTGAAACTAGTTTCACGGGATTCCGAATCAGTCGGAAAAGTACAAGTTATTTGCCCGTATGGTTTTTTGGATTAGAGCATAAGCATCTGCATCTCAACTCCCGTCTTCTATAGCTCGATTATTAATTATGTTTAAACTTTTATATTTTGCACACTTTACGTGCAACCTAGGACGCGTTTCAGGAAAATATTTTTTATACAGGGAGTCCTAAAAAAGTGTGACGTTATGTTTATTTTTTTAGATTACATAGCATATATTTTATTACTTATTTGGATGTGTCTTACGGTCACTTCCATATCCCCAAAATGCGTTTGAAATCGGTGTAGTGATATCAGCGAAAAAAAATAATAATTAAAAAATATCAGTTTTGCACCACTTGTATTTAAAAACTAATAAAATATAGAAGTTGTGCATCGTTAATACAATTATACAAGATAACTAATAAATATGGTCTAAAAATTTGATTGATAAAAAATTGTTCAGGGTGTCCAAAATTTATTGCCAAACTTTTAAAATTTTAAAGTACTTTATTTTTCTTATTATTGATTGGAGTCCCTGTAAATTTTTATGTCATTCGATGAGAAATTAAAATCAAACATTTTATTAATTACAACCTTATGGCAATTTCTAGTACATTAAGAGTTATTTACAAATGACTCATTTTATCTAGGTATTATTCCTATAGCCATTTCAATGAATAAATAGTTTTTCACAGTCGACTTTTGATCATTGAAATTACCATTGGAATAGCTGCTATAATTGAGGGGCATTTTTCCAGAACTGGACATCTAGAGAAACAAAATTTTAAGGACCTTTGATGGCATAAATTATGTAAAAATTAAATATATCAATGTTACTTTTGTACATTCGAATAATGTCCCAGAAATTAAGGTACTTTCAACACCTCATTGTATACAAAAATGAATATCAAATATAACAAATTTTTGCAAAACTTGGTAACTACGGTAGTTAACAAGTTTTGAAAAAACTTGTATACTTATTTAATTTAAATTTCTATAATATACAAACCAATATTTAAACTGCCAAGATGTTTAATTAATTAAGAATACCGGAATTAATATTCATTAATATAACTTCCGATAATGAATGAAAACATCAATGAAACTAACACTTTTTTTTTAAAATTTTAGGTAGACTAAATGAATAATTGAAGCAGTTATGTATTTTTCGAAATAAAATATAACATTTTACAACAAAAATGCATAACTATTCAAGCACAGATTCTTCGTCAGGATATTCGGATTGAATGTTATCCTTATCTTGAGTTCGACATAGTTCTGTAAAAAGTTTGTGCTTCTTCCGAAGACGCATCAAAGTATTCCATTAATTCTTTAACATCTTGGGATGTCTTTACTGACGTGATTTTTTAATTTACGTTTTTCAGTTTTGTCTAGAAGGGACACGCAATACTCTTTCTTTTATTACTATATTCCAAAATTCGCGCCTTGCATTTTAAAAGGCAACTTTTTCTTCACGACTTCACATGCTTTACGCTTTATATCGTACAAGTTCCAATCATTTTCAAGGACAAGGACAATTTCCTCAATTTATTCAAAATTTCATACTATTGAGATGGCATTGTGATTGTTTCCAATTTTCTATACTATTTTTCAACATTCCCAAATACCCTATCAGGTGGCATATAACTTGTGACCATTAATAGATAACAATGTCTTATTTTTGTAAAAACACTAGATTTCTCGGAAATTCTCATAAGTGTTGCCATAAGAGCAAAATTTTTATTTTGTGGTCGGCAAAAATCAAATAATTATGAAACAACATTGAACGTAATTGACAAGTTTTGCAAAACCGCACGGTGAGTAGTGAGTAGTGTATAGTTTTGTAAAAATTTCTATATTTCGCCATTAAATTACTAGGGTAGATGTTCAGTTTTGTTAAGTTTTCTTAACGTTTTTCGAGTTTTGTAAAAACGCCCCTCAATTAGTTTCCTGCAAATAACTCTCAGTGGGTAGTTCTTATTGAAAGTAGCAACTGTTAGACCTTTCTTTTACAGAATTAATGAGGCGATGGCACCACTGCTCATCAAGCATTTGAGGGGAAAATATATCCATCACCTATGTCTGATGAACATGACACAACGTGTAAAGACGTAGTGTGGATCAAAATGAGGCTAGATTTCATAATGAAAAGAAAGTTACTTTTTATAAAATTTATGTATTTCTGTTTATTTGTCCATTTTTATGGATAGAGGAGGTATTTACAAGTTAGAGTATCCAAGTTTGCTTCATTATCTGCGAAGCTCTGAAGAACATACCACGGGACGCCGTTAACAATTTTAACTAACAAATCACGTGACATGGCAGATTATAACATCTTAATTATATTTTCAATTCAATATTTTAACACGTCATCATTCCTATATTAAAAATACTTGGCTTAATTAAAAAACATTTAACAAATTAAGCAAGAAATGGAGGAAGGTTTTTTTTGTTCGCCTACACAGTAAAATAATAATTGTTTCTCATGGGTTTTATTTTTTTAAATAAATTTTAATTTTTTTTTTGGTTCACGACATTTACGCACTCCATCGTATAACATACCAATTATTATCTTAATTGTAGCAACAAGCTGAAGGTCGAATTTAAATTACGGATCTTAATTATCCGACCGTGAGAGTTCATATTTTATTGTCATGATTGCTGCATTTTATCTTTTATTCCAAGTCGCAAATTGCTATTGGCACACATCGCTAAGCAAATATTTAGGGATATGTTATAAATACAGGGTGGCCGTTTAGTGTGGCAAAGTACAATAGCTCCGTTACTATTTCAAATATATAAAAAATGTTAGTATAAAAGTTAAAGAATAGTAAGTGAGTGATAAACCAAAATTATTTTTGACTCTATATAGGATGTCTGAAAATGGCAGAATAAGAAAAAAATTATTTATTTTAAATAAAACACCTTGTAGATTTTTAAATTCCCATGGAAATTCCGCATAAAAACATATGTTTTAATTATTTTGCATTGGTGCCAAGTTATTTTAAAAAAATATTTTTTTAAATAAAAACTTGTCATCTTAAAACTTGAAATATAATTGAATTAACTTAACACATTCCAAACATTCTCGAGGATATGAAAGACAACGACTAATTTCAGACTTTAGACCCTAGGAACATTCCATATTCTATACAGGGTGTTCTCTGCAAACATGTCACATTTTAAAATTAATTTACTCTGTTTTTTCAAATGGAATACCTTATATTTTAATATCTTATCTTGTAGTCTTTTACAATGTTTGTTAAAAGGTTTTTTTAGAAAATGTTTTTTTTTTAATAGAAGACGCACGTACTACTTAAATATTACTATTTAAATAATGCCTATGCAAGAATAGTTATGTTTCATTTTATAAAACGTTTCAGTTCAAACATTTAATTTTTCCTTGTATTTTTAGGCATTTTGTTTAAATGTGGTTGTCAGGTTCGTAACGATAATGCAAATGGGTATAGTAAAGTTTAAATGCTTGATGTGATTTATTTTCAGGGTAAAATATTATTGAAATTTCGAATAGTTTAGAATTTTTACTAATATATAGTAATTTTGTAAGGGAAATGTTACGAATTTCACAAGATGTGATGCACGTGATAATTCTCTCTCTCTCTCTCTCTCTCTCTCTCTCTCTCTCTCAGTAGAAACACGTAAAAATTTTGTTGGAGTGATTGTGGACCAGGGGCTGCAGTGGAGCAAGCAAGTTGCTGCAGTATTGTCCAAAATGAGCTTGTCATTGTATGTCGTTAGGTATTTAAGGGACCAGATAGGTTTAAACAGCATCTTGATGTTTTATCATGCATGTGTCCAGTCTATAGTATCATATAGCATAATATTTTGGTATCGGGTTTGTTCGGGGTTGGTTTGGGGTTCAATGGGTCTTGTAGGGGTAAGTTTAGACAGCTTAATATCATGACTGTTCCATCTTTGTATATTTTTAATGCTGTTCAATTTACAAGAAAAAATTTACATTTATTCTCGAGAAATGGCGATTTTTATTACAATATGGTAACGCGTGATAGAGATGAACTGCATGTCCCACGCACCATACAGCCCTCTACGGTAAGAGTCCATTCTTAATTCAGAAGGAATATTATTCTATTGATCATTACCTAGATGATGAGGTTGAGGGCAGATTCTCATTTTATTTTATTTAATGTTTTATTGAATGTTATATATTATTTGTTATTTTTTTTAAACTTATTGTTACAATTGTGACTGGTCTGTATGTGTGAATTATGTGCTAATTGTTGTTCGTATTATTGGAATATAATTTACTTATTTATTTAGTTATTTGCTATTATTTATTATATTATTACTTTTATTTCATTTCACTGCGTTTAGTATAAGACTTGACGTTGTCTATGTTCAATTTCTTTTTGAATTTTATGACAATAAATGCATTATTATTATTATTATTAAGCTGTCTCTTTGACTTTATGTTATTTTATGTTCAGGGTGTCCCATTTTCGACACTTTTATAGGGTATCCGTAATTGATAGTGCTATTAAAAAAGTAATGTAGGCGTCATGTGATCTTTTCGGGTAAAACTTAAAATGGCAAAATCAAAATTTGAAATTAAATAAATTATATAGATTGTTGAATAATTTACCGTTTTCAGAATAAGTATACGGGGTCAGGAAAAAATGTTATCGGACCTCACCTAATTTTTTAAATGGAATACACAGTATATTTTAATCTAAAAAGATACTATTTTAAATTATCCTTTCAAATACAGGGTGATTCACGACGAGCGTGCATTAGAACTTTATGGAGAACTACTGAATATATGTTCCTGAAACTTTGGGGATTTGGGTTTATCGATATGCTCTCTTTAACTAAAATATTGACATGTTCCTGTCATTTCCGGTTATACCGGAAGTAGCTGCCAACTTTCGTTTTTTAAATACAACATGGTAATTTTTATTACATTTTTCGATTAAGCATTAAATACTAAGCACATTTTATAGAAAATGTTTTTGTCAGACTCTATTAGTTTTTGAGATATCTGGACATTTTGTAATTATTTGGCAAATGCATGAAGATGAAATAATCCATATAATTTTTTTACCTTAGCGCTTGGACTAAAAATTTTTTCTCACCGAATAGCTAGAAGACCATCAGGTCTCAAAAACATTTCAAATTTGGCATAAAATGTACAGGGTGGTCACAATTCAAGCCTCATTCTGAAAGAATTCAACCATTAAACACTTTCTTATTTTAAATGGAACACCCTGTATATTTTTATTTAATTTGATGGCAAATTAGTTGTTCTTTATAAATAGTATTTACTGTCCTATACCTATATCAAAGCGTTTTCTCAAAAAATCCAATTTTATTCCGAAAATACTATTTGTTCAAGTGTGCTATGAAAACAATTGTACTTAGGGGCTGTATACTGATGTCTATACGGAGGAAAAGTGATTGGTATCAAAACGATGGGGCTCCAGCACACAACGTCCAAGTTGTTAAGACTGCCCTAAACAGACTTTTTCATGACCAGTGGATCGCAAACCAAGGTCCCTTCCACTGGCCAGCTCGTTCGCCAGACTTAACTCCACTGGACTTTTCATCTGGGGAACCATTAAAGATAAAGTTTACGCGCGTCCCATCACCACGAAGGAAAATCTAATTGAAACGGCATTTCAATCTCTCACAAGAAATTAGGAATGCTACAAGAAATAACATGATGGAAAGAATACATAAATGCTTGGAAGTAAATGGCAATCATTTCGAACATATTTTAAAAATATAATCAAAAGATATTAGGTATAATTTTCAAACACATTTTTAATTAAAGAATTTAAAGTTTATAAACTTGTTTCCTTGCTATTTTTAAAAAAATAATATTTAAACCATTAAATTTAAAACAATCAACTGCATTTTATTTATAAATTATTAAGAAACACTTTAGAATTCTATTCGGTGAGAAAAAATGTTTAGTCCAAGCGATTATTTCATCGTCATGCATTTGCCAAATAATTACAAAAAGTCCAAATATCTCAAAAACTAATAGAGTCTGACAGAAACATTTTCTATAAAATGTGCTTAGTATTTAATGCTTAATCGAAAAATGTAATAAAAATTACCATGTTGTATTTAAAAAACGAAAGTTGGCAGCTACTTCCGGTATAACCGGAAATTGCAGAAACATGTCAATATTTTAGTTAAAGAGAGCATATCGATAAACCCAAATCCCCAAAGTTTCAGGAATATATATTCAGTAGTTCTCCATAAAGTTCTAATGCACGCTCGTCGTGAATCACCCTGTATATAACACACCATGGACTATTAACATTTAAAGTCAATTTCATTTTGACATATTCATTTAAAATACACATAATAATGACATATCAACATTTTAAAAAATTTGATATATCAGAATATATTAAGTGGAAAAAACGAAGAAATGGCTCAAAATGTTTATTTTGTTCGCTATCCGGAAAGACGGTAACCATTTAAGGACATATTCCGAACATTTGCGATGATTCCCGTTATTTTTTACCTTAATCTAAATATTTTATTTCGTTTCAAAGTAATAAAGTTTAAATAAATCGCCTAGGAAACCAATATCATCCATGGTGTGTTATATATTTGAAAGGAGAATTTAAAATAATATATTTTTAGATTAAAATATACAGGGTGTTCAATTTAAAAAAATTAAGTTAGGTCCGATAATTTTTTTACCTGCCCCCTTATACTTTCTGGAAACGGCAGATTATTCAACAATCACTATAAAGAAACTTCTTTATAAAACATTTTTCTGTATCTCTTTTAACTAAGAAAATATAGGGTAATTTTGAAATTGTCAATTTTTTGATTTTCCCCCGTAAGCGAGCGAAAATTTTCAAAATATTTGTTTCATGACGTTATTTAATCTCATAAACTTACCTCGTAATGAAAAAGCATGTTATTACACCAAGAATCTCCATGAATTATAACCTCATGAGTTTTATTCCTATTCTCTCTATGTTCCGTAAACAGCGTGATAATTTTTTTGCGTAGTTTTTCTAATGCCGCCGTAGCTTTCATATTTCCTTCAACGCCACTAAGTCCAATTTTAAAATACATATCGACAAAACCTTCATACTGTTCGTCATTGTACATAACGCTTTCGAAAACACTTAACTGAAGGTTTTCAGTTAATTGATCAAATTCTTCTGGATGATGGTGCTTCAAGGCTAATGAAGTAGCATGGAATCGTGCATATTCCGAAAATACCATTGTTACGTGCTGGTCGTCCATGGGAATTTTGCGATTCCATAACTGATAACCGTCTTTCTTTAAATCCTTCATTATTATCGATTCGTTTGTGTCCTCCAAGCAGCTGTCATAATATTTTGCGGCTCCAGTAAAAGGATCGGCGATACCCTTCTCAGATTGAAATTCAAAAAGTCGGGGAAGTATTGTGTTGTAAATATAAGCTTCGCAAGCAAACGCTTTGGCAATGGGAGCTTGTTTTCTAAAGCTTTCACTTGTATGTGCACTTTTTAAAATTAAATGAAGAATTTTCCCATTGCCCGTTTCCCTTAGAGTAATAGTTGTAATTACACCTAGATAATTATCTCCTTTAAAAGTGCCTACATTGGCATCAATTTCAAACTTTTCAAAACCACATTTTTCTGCACATTTGTTAATGAGCTCTTCTTGTTTATGCGTAAGCTTAACAACCGACATGATTGTGGGTTTCGTAATAACTAAATAAAATATTAAAACCTCTATGGCAATTTATGGTGTTGTTGTTTGCAGTGTGTATGATACACAGTGATACTGACGATTTAATAATTGTACCGGTGTTGATAAATTAATAGCAATTTTAAAACGAATCGACTACTTGCGGACATAACTAATTCAAATATTTGTTTCATTTACCTTCATATTATACGACGGCAGGCAGAAAGTGGTTAATTCTTGCCTATCAGTTGTTATTACACTACATGAATATGGAAGGAAAGTAATTTTTTAACAACCTAAAGACTACGTACATAATAAGGAATGAATAGACAGGGTTATTTTTTAAAACTTGACAGAAGCTAACTTTCTTATTTGAAAAGATAGACCTATAAGTCCTGAAGCAAAGTTTTAGGAATTAAGGCAACTAAGTAAAATGTCTGTAAAAAAATAAACGCATTGTTGCCAGATTGGGCGCTTTTAAATAATATTTATTTTCTTAAGCGACAACACCGCATTTTTTAACAAACTTTGATACATTTTGAGATTCTAGACAAAACAAAATGAGTGCTAGTTTTTGATTAGGCTTGCGATTTACCAGCTAATAGTGCCTAAACGTAAATGTATTTTCCAACATTAAAAGAATAACAATAGTCCGAGCAATAGTAAAAAAAATAATTTTTTTTTTAAAAGCTTCGAACTGATTTTCTTGTGGGTTCTGCAGCAACAAATACGTTCAATAAAATTTAACATTATGTAACATTTCAGGGGTTTGTTCGGGTTTGTTAGCTTCCGTGTTATTCTTTTAATGTTGGAAAATAAATTTAAGTTTAGCTCATAAAGCGCTACTCTAATGACAAACTTGCAATGTTTTTGTTTTGTCTAGAATCTCAAGATGTATCAAAATTTTTGTTGTCATTTAGGAAAATATGTTTCTTTTTTAAATATCAATCAAGTATTATGCTAAATAACTATTTTCTGGGCTATTAGAAGATTTAGGGAACTAGAAAATATATTTATTTGAAATAGTATACAGATGTCACTTATATTTTCGACATTTCTCCATCGATTGTTTTGTATTTTAGTGCGGTTACATAATATGATCTTAGGGCGCACTTTTCTATTGCTTCAAATTTTAGTCTCATTCATTCTCAAATTTAAGAAAATTAATTAAAATTATTTTTTAAAATACTAGACATTTTTATACATTGTATTTTAAAAATTATACCTGGCTGGTATATAACATATCAGTTTAAATTTTCACCATGTATTTTCTTTTGCTATAAGGTATCTAATATCTATCATATACATATCTAATTTCTCAGTACATACATACATGTTTCTATCTTAAGTTGTTTTTAATTTAAAAAATGGATTTATGAGTATCTATTATATTATACCAGTAAGGTATAATTTTTAAAATAACCTCTATAAAACATGTCTAACAGTTTTTTGAAATAAAAACACCCATATCTAGCATATTTCCTAAATTTTCGCAATTTTTTTTTTGCAGTTGGTACGCAGTAAATATGGTTTTTATAAAAAATTGCTTTAATAAAGTGTATCTCGGGAAGGGTTGGAGGTGAGTATAGAATATTGTTAACAAAAGTTTATAATATTACACCTATCATGAATGACCCTGTTAGTAGCGCACCCAGATTTTTTTTTTGGGGGTAGTGGGTTTATTATATTAAATTTGTGCTTTATATGAATCTGGAAGACAACCAAAAATCAGTAATCTGAGGGAGCTTCGACTCCCAACACCTCCCTTGGGTACGCCACTGGACCCTCTTCTAAAATAAATACTAATTCAGATTGGCTGGTAATTTAAGGAGTTTTTGGTTATGTATAAGTCATCTTCAGGTGATTAGAAAATAATTTTGGTTGTACCCAAACAAATCCCAATAACTTATATGACATTTTATTTAATAGATTGTGGGAGAGGACCCTAAGATGATGAATCGACTAAATTAAGGACACGCTAACAGATAAAGTAACCATTGCTGCGCGAAATATCTACTTTATCGATACGCCACAACAGGTTTTTTGCTAATTCCTTCAGAACCAACATTTTAAACTTGGACTGAAAGATGAAGGGTGACTAAATAGCGACAATTTTCAAAATCACCCTGTAGATTAAAAAGTAAGAGAGCCATGACAAATTTGACACCGGAATTTTTCGTTTCATTAAAAAGTGAGATACTAAAGTGGAAACCACAACATTCTATCTTTAGTAATAACTCTACACCCAGAAAGTGTCGAAAATGGGACATCCTCTACTATCTTTTGCATTAAAGGACGCAGAGAATGCCAAAAAAAATAGACATATCCAGGGTCTAGTTTACAATTTCGAAACCATTTCTTCCTTATTCCTTCCTCACGTCCATCGCTAACTCTTGGGGATAACGGTAAATACTATGCAATTTACTCGAAAAGAAGTCAACACAAGGTTAATACTAAAAACAAAAGTAATTACTGTACCATACACGGCAAAAATACTAGTACACGAAAGCAGATGTGCTTAAACTAAGTAAATATTCGATTTTTCGACGATTGTTATTATACAGGGTGTACCAACGGGAACCGCCGCAATCAATATAAGGAAAACTATACATAAAATTTTTTTGAAAATAAGACATTAAGCTAATGTTAATGGGCAACTCGGTTAAAATATTTTGAATATACCGGTACTTATTGTAAATGACATACCCTATATATTATTACATTTTTGGATTCTGCGCAAGATTCTAGGCAGATTTTGTATATCATGTATAGGAATACATAGTCTGACATATTTAAGCTTTTATGTCAAAAATGACGTTTGCAGTCCTTAAAACAATTATTAATTTTTCCTATAAGGTAGCCTCTATTGTTTAATTTGGATTGCATCTCTGTTGAAAAGGTTTTTAATACTATTTTGATAACTATTAATACAGATAAGATTAAAAATTAAATTGACAAAATGCCAAAAAAGTACATTTTCAAATTGAAATCCTCCAAATTTTATAATTATTGTCTATTTAGCATTAAAAATAAGGATTTGTATAGGTTTTCTCTTTCGAAAATTTGTAGTTTTCGA
This sequence comes from Barypeithes pellucidus, assembly GCA_963991005.1. Classification (NCBI taxonomy): domain Eukaryota; kingdom Metazoa; phylum Arthropoda; class Insecta; order Coleoptera; family Curculionidae; genus Barypeithes; species Barypeithes pellucidus. Next base: position 34,893,727 of record OZ022556.1, read on the forward strand.
AATATTGATGATTTCATATTTTCGAAATATTGATGATTTCATATTTTTATATGGCCATTTTACTGTGGACTTTAAGTTCAGTTACTGCTAGTTGGCTATGACGGCGTTGCAAAACAGTCAAGTGCTATACAAATGCATGAAGTTGTAATCTTAATCGCTTACCATTTGAAAATTATTAATAATCATACCGGAACGCTTAAATTATACCAACGAAGATTATTTTAACTAATTTACTATTTATAGAGAATATGATAAAATAATATCAAGAACATTAATTTCTTTCGAATTTGACTGTTTTTCAACTCCGCTATAGCCACCTAGGAATAACTGAACTTAAAACCCGCAGCAAAATGACCATATAAAATTATGAAATCCTCAATATTTCGAATACTATAAATTTTCTTAATAGACAGCCTTATACAAACGTACCCTGATTTTTATTACTAAATAGAAAATTATTATAAAATTTTGGAGTTTCCATTTAAAAATGTAGAATCTTTCTGCAGTTTTCTCAATTTAATTTTTAATCTTAATGCACCCTGTATCACCCAGTTATCAAAATATTATAAAACGTCTATTAAAGCAGGTCCTTTTCAATAAGGAATAGGAAATAATAAAGGCTTCCTTATAGGAAAAATTAATACTTATTTTAAGATCTGCAAACGTCATTTTTGACATGAATGCTTAAATATATCAAACATGTTTAGACATGTATAGGACATGATATGCAAAATGTGCCTAGAATCTTGCCTAGAATCCAAAAATGCAATAAAATATAAGCTATTCCATTTAAAATAAGCAATTTGACACCGACTTCCGGTATAATCGGTAGTTCCACCATATTGAAAATATTTTAGCCAATGGCATCAATAATATCATGCTGTGTAATTTTCAAAAATTTCCCAGTATAATTTTTAAAAATATGTATAGTTTTTCATATATCTATCGCGGCGGTTCCCGATGGAACCCCCTGTATACAAACCTCAAGAGGAAAATGCGTTTCCTTCCAAAAGCATAGTTATTACTCCGATCCAGTAAAAATATACATGGCATGACGATCAGTGAGCTTCTTACTAGGCTGAGCATAGGAACAAACCCGAACTTTTTCGAGATCTCGAGTATGTCTTTATCTCCAAACTCCAATATTCTGAAGCTTTGCAGACCTTACTGACCCTAATCATTATTAAATTATAATATATTATAAAAAATATTACCATTAGATATTTTAAAATGGCTTTTGATACAGATATGGAATTCAATACGAATGACGTGTGTCTTTTTAAAATTATTTAATTAATATCTTGTCAGTTATTAGTATTTAAGATTATTTCAGAAATAGTTTATCCCATTTCATGCAGTTACACTGCAATCTGTTTGAACTTGACGTAGTTAAAAAGAGTACCATTATTCTAATTTGTTTCATAACAAGTATCTTTATACAGACGGTTTTCATCAAGTATCCTAAAACCACCAATTCGCCTACGAAATAATAATATAGGAATACATAATTCTATTCATTCTAAACTGCTTAATACAGAATTGCATGTCGAGTACAAAAATCCATTTTTGAAATATAATTGTCTGGGATTCTAACGTTTAATAAATACACTGAATATTGTAAAATTATTTGACATTATCATCAAGTTTTAAAAAAATTAGTGAAAATTATGTGTGATTTAAAAGAGGATTTAAATACTTGGATAGAAGATTTCCTAAAAAAACGAAGATTTTCCAAATATGAACTGGAGATTGGAGGAAATACTTCAAAGGGCGATGGTTACTTAGGTGAAGTAACCTTTGTGAAAGTATTAACTGGAATTGGAAGAGAAGAAGAAAAAATATACAATTTAGTTATCAAGTCTGCTAAAAAGGGTGACGAGTTCAGGAAGAAGACTCCAATTAAAGAAGTTTTCGAACGAGAAATGTTTATGTATAGTAAGGTGTTTCCAGCATTCAGAACGTTTCAGTTAGAAAAGGCAGTGGAAGAGCCATTTATGAAATTTGCGAAATGTTATAGCGTATTTAATGAAAATCAAAGGGAAGCTATTATACTTCAGAACTTGAAATATCTCGAATATGAGGTTCATGATAGAAAAACTCCACAAAATCTGGATCATGTTCTATTGGTATTTAGAAGTTATGCAAAGTTTCATGCCATTTCTTTAGCACTCAAGCGACAAAAACCTGACTTATTTAAAGAATTGACACAAAATATGTCAGATCTTATGTCCAAATTTATAATTCAGGTCAACATGGTAGAACTTATGACGGCTGACTTTAAGTCTGGACTGAAGATAGTAAAAGATACCGATAGCACCACCTACAATAAATTATCACACGTAGATGAAAGTTTTGTCAAATCTGCACTCTGTAAAGATTCCACCGATGATATGTCTGTTATTTTGCATGGCGATTGTTGGAATAATAATATGATGTTTGCTTATAAAGTAAGTACAATACAATAATTATTCTTATAAATTGGTGACTAAAAAAAAATTTGGAACCATATTCCTGAGGGTATTTTTTCCAAAAATAAGTGTTATTATCTGTTTCGTTTCAATTGTGCAAGACATTTAAATTTTCTCCTTTGACATTTTGAAACACACGGTGCTTCATATTATATCATAGCGACAGATGCTACTTCTCAGTGGGTAATTTAAAGTTTATGTGAATGCATCTTTCTATTTGTTTTCAAAATGTAAGCATGTATAAGAAAATGATTAAAAAATTAAAATTTTATTTTGTTCGGTAGATGGAATAATTTTCTTTTAGTTATTGCATTAAAACAAGAGTTTGAAAATTTTACTATATATTAAAATATTAAAAAAGCAAAAATTGTACTAAAACCATAATTATTATTCATAATTACTAATATTTCGAATAATCATACCTAAAAGTATATACATAAAAAAGAGAAACTATTAAAGTCAACTAAACAGAACATTTCCCTGATATATAAAATTTCCCATAAGAGGAGTGTCATTGTCATTTTCGAAAAATTACAGTGAACATTTTATGCCTGTTAACTGTAGATAGCCAATCAGATGCTTTTTTGACATATTGCTATGACAAAAACTTAATTTTCTTAAAATCAGCCTACCCTTATGCACCTACCTGTAAGATTAGTGGAAATCTCCCTGGCTTGACAGCTGTAAAGGGTAAAGTGACGTAAAATATATTTAGTAAATATTTATTTTTATCTTAAATATGTAGATAGGTTTTATTTATAGAAAACATCGGCTATAATTTTCAAATGTTGTAGAAATTACTTTTTATCCGATTGTGAAAAACAATGACATTTTATAGATTATATATTTGAAGAAAAAGGTAACCTATTCATAAAGGGATTGATTATTATGCTGGTAGCTAGGCAACACTTTCATCCCAGGCTATTCGTCTAGTACTATAAATTTATGTGATATGAGAAAAATATTATTTACTTTTTCCTAGGGCACAGGGAAATAAAAAAATTTAGCAATTATATTATTTTTTCTGCTGTTTATAATTGAGGCAAAACGTCAAAACAGTCATAATTGCCAGCTTAGTTTACCTATTCAATACAATAGCTTACTGTATTGTCCATTACATAAGTTTGTAACCAATTTTCAAATAATTTTAGCCATAAATTTTCCTACCGATAAGTATCCAACAGGTCTTATTTTGATCGATTACATTAAACTTTGACATTTTACAGGCTGTCAAACCAAAAAGCAAATATCTATGTAATTTAATTGTAATTCTTGCATTTACAATTTTTAACTACATATAATGTGATTTTTGTGATTTTACTTTATTCTGGAAATATTCCACTAAAATAGCATTCGTGATTCCAAATCATCAGATAATTTTGCATTCATGCATGTTTTCTTTAAGACTACATTCTTTAATTTTCGGATTTTTAAATCTTTCCAAGATATGAAAATAAACTCATGCCGTTTGTAGGAAACGCTTTCATATGAAATTATCGGTAATTATCAAATACCAATGTATGGAAAAATTATTATTTCCCAGACCACCCGATGATACCTTATACAATAAGGGCGTATTTTTGTAAACAGAGTAGCACTTTAAAATACTATTTCAGATTGAATGGTACTACCAAGAAAAGGAAGCCTTTTCCACCTGCAGCTTCCTTTTCTTGGTATTACTATCAGTCTGAAATAGTATTTTAAAATGCTACTGTGTAGACCAAAATACTCCCTTATTGTATTAGGTATCATCGGGTGGTCTGGGAAATAATGAATTTTTCCATACATTGGTATTTGATATTAATAGCACCTGAAAAATATAGACTTTATATTTTTTAGATAAATCAGTAATTACTCTTAACTTTATGACGACTATATTCTGCAATTCAAAATTTTCTACAAAAAAAGTTCCCTCTGGTAACATTTATTTATATTTATTTTATTTATGTATTAGGAATAACAAACAGATAAAGCCGAATAGAGTATCTACTTAATGTATTATGTAGCAAATTAAAAATGTATATTACATGTACAATGATTTACAATGTACGAGAAATAACAATCTATTTCCATAGTGCAAAAACTGAAACAAACATCAATCTAAAAAATATTTTATCACTGTTATATACTGACTTTTTTTAATGTGTCTCAAGCCGTTAGGAGGAATCACGGCTTGAGACACATTAAAAAAAGTCAATATCTAGATTGCAATAATAAAAGTTTTATAGAATCATCATTCACATAAAGGGGAATACGGGGTATCATTAGCGTATCTGAAGGGTATACTGAAAAGGGTTCTAATTCTTAATTGACTTACAGGAACATTAACAGCAACTCTACCCAACAAATAAGGTGATTTAGTAAATAACCGGCACATAACCATACATAATCGCAGAAATTGTCCTCGATTCCCAAGAAAGAATTAAACGTTCTCTCAATTAAAAAAAACTTTGTGTCCCTAAATATTTTTCAGTTTAGTATTCCATTTTAATTTATATTACTTACATTACGTAAATAAAAAGCGCCACTGAAAAATAATATAATTATCAAGAAATACAATCAGTTTTATAGAAATGATTCTATTGCTATTATGTTATGATTCTGTTGTACTATCAAAAATTAGGTTTTAGTGTCTTTTTTGTAATTATTTTGTTATCTTATCCCATAAAAATATTATTTTTAAAAACATTTTAATTGATTAAGGAGTCGACATAGATAGGGATGGTTAACGGAATTTCCTTTACTCTCTAGAATATAAGTACATTTTTTTGGGCAATTAAAAATATTATTCCGATATTTTATCAACCAGTTAGGTCCTGTTTCTCTAGTTACCAGCTAAGATGCCATTTTTTTCCGCCAGTTTTCGTCAGCATCCTTTTACTCAGAAAATTTATAGTCTCTGGCGAAAAGCTTTATTATGCTGAATTACTGCACCCTAAAGACGTAGCTAGCCCAAAGAGATTTTTCTTTACTAATGCAAAGGGATACACTATAGTGGGTACAAGATTTTGATAATAAATACTGCAGGATTTAGATGAATCTTTATGTTACATTGTTTTCGAAGCTTAGTAATACATAATAGCTATTTTTGTATCAAGTTGCAAAATGAGTGTGTTTCTGTACTAGATGCGACGATCGTTTGCAAAAAGTATGGTCATTTTGCAACATGTTTCATACACAATATCATGATTATGATAAATACAGGGTGTTATGTAAATGGCGTATTATATTTAAATGGGTGACTCCTGGGGTGTCCAAGAGAAGCGCTACATTTTTTTTTTAATCGAACGTTTAAAAAGTGGGGTAATTCACCTCTAAGCCCACCGGTCACTCCTCGGCACATTCATATATGATCATATTACATTGCCAAGCTGCGTAATCAACAGATGTTCAGGCACAATGTTGCCAAACTGTTTAAAAAATGTAAAACTTTAGATTCTTATAAAAATAATATTTAGTTTACCTAGTATCCAAATAGAAGTGAATCCAGGTGCCAGTACACTAACAAGTAATCCAGGGCACAAACATCTTCAGTTCTTTTGGTTTTAGTGGGTAAAGCTTATACCCTACTAAAACCCCTTCGGCATTTTTCTTTTTTGGTGAAGTCGTTGGAATCTACCGACCCTTTTAATTGATGCTAAGAAAAGGGCCCATCTCTACTTTTGACAGCTCGTGTTTTGAATGAAGTTCAGATCTCATGAAATTTGTAATTCAAAGAAATGTTATTGCAATGTGATTTTGAGTAAATTAAAAACAAAAGTTCATACAAATCTAGGCGAGACCAGCCAATGTTAATAAAAAGGATGTCTACAAGTGAATTTAAGCATTTATGGCGGCCATGTGAAGTTTTGCGATCATTATGGTTATGTGATGTGCCGGTTTTTTCTACTAGTATTTATAAGTTTTTACAGAAATTTACCCCTAATTTTTAAATAAGACCGACAAGGTAAGTGTATGTGTGTGGCTTAAAATAATAATAATAAAATTGCATTAAAAAATAAACAATGACCAGTAACTAACAAGACAAAGGTCATTGACATTTGACCTAGTTACGTACGTGCTTGCGTGCGTTGTTTAATACTATTCCGTGTATAACTTATTTGAGTTGGGTTTGTTCGAAGTTGCAAAAAACATCTCAATGGAAAAGTATTTAAATTATTGTATTTTGTCTAAAGACTTTAAGGTGTAAATATGACAACACCGACGAGAAATCGTATGTGTCGCAGTGCTGCACAGATGTTTTTCTGGTTTGACGTCAGGTCACTTTCACCGCTGAATGAATTGAGAGCGCCATTTATGGGTATTTTTTTCAATTTGTCTTCATCTCAGGAATTGCCGGTTTAAATATAATACGTCATTTCCATAACACCCTGTATAAAATATACGTAGGTTGGATTTAGGGAAAAAAAAATTAGGAAATTTATATACATGTAGATTTTATGCGTTATCCGCTACAATAAGACCTATCAGGATATTCTGCTATAAACTCTAGAATCTATTTTCTATCAGTTATTAATTTGGACGTAAATTTTTGAATATTCGATAAATAATGGGTGTATACAGGTTGTCCTAGAATATGCAGGCAATCTCCCGGGTTCAGATAGAACACTTACAAATAACAGGAGAAGTTCTTATAGATATTTCTTCCTACGGCTTCCCCTACGGAGATACGGGCCCATAACGGACGTCCGTTTAAATCGTTATTTTTTAAATAATTTATTAAGTACTAGGTGTAATTTAATAATTTTTTAGTATAATGGTTAGTAGATGCGTCTCATTCAAATTCGCCCTTTTAAACACGTTTGGCTTATTTAGTTTGCCAGGGACGGACTAGACATAAGACAAAATTTTTGTTTTTGTACACCTTGTATGATGAAGGAACGACAATAATATTTTGGGATACTCTAAACCTTAAGCTAAAAAATAGGTAAAGTGAACTGTTTTCGAAAAAATATATATTTTTTTTCTATATTTTTTTTTGCATTAGTTGTTTTATGTTCATAAAATTCCCTCATTGTTGTTATGGTTTTTTTCACATGCACCGATTTAAATATTTATGCCAGTGTCAGTTTATGGTAGTGTCTTGAAATTTGCGGTTATTCTCCTTTATCTTATTAGTTACTAACTTAGTAATGGAATTTACGTATACTGAATATAAATCATATTGAACAAAAATATCTGTTTTTTTCGAAAACAGTTCATTTTATCGATGCTGATCAAGAGTACCTTTTTTCAGCTTAAGGTTTAGAGTATCCAAAAATATTATTGTCGTTCCTTCGTCATACAAGGTGTACAAAAGAAAAGCATTTTTGTGATATGTCTAGTCCGTCCCTGGCAAACTAAATAAGCCAAATGTATATAAAAGGGCGAATTTTAAGGAGACTCATCTAGTAACCATTATACTAAAAAATTATTAAATTACACCTAGTACTTAAAAAATTATTTAAAAAACAACGATTTCCAGTGATGTCCGTTCTCCGTTCTCTGTAAGCGAGGCCGTAGGAAGAAAAATTTATAGGTATTTCTCCTATTATTTTTAAGTGTTCTATCTGAACCCGGGAGATTGCCCACATATTCTCGAATACCCTGTATATTAGATGCAATATGGCGGACTAAGTAAATAATAGTTTTAAATTATATGGAAAATTATATTATTATTATATATTATATGGAAATTATATGGAAAAATAACCTTTGTATCTACAGCATCTGATCAATAATTACTCTTTAATATACTTGTTGGAGCGAATTATATAAAAATAAATTGGAGGGGTAAAAAGGGATGAAAGGTAGCGACCAAAAATTTTTTGTCAAAAATATTTAGACATACATATTGTATAATCCTCGTAGTTTATTATGTTAAAAGAGTCATATTTCAAATTCTTCAAAGCGAAAACTGGTTCATTATTACCGAAATAACATTTTATTAATTTGGACGTGCATTTTTGAATATTCGATAATTAATTGGGTACCACAGTAAAATCAATTCGGCATAAGTTTTAAAAATTCCATAAAATTTCTAAAATTTACTTAGATATATATATTTTTTATCAGGGATACGTTTCGATATTTATCATTTTCAATTGTTTTCCAAATTTTTTTAATATTCTTATACCGAGTGGTCAACAAAGAATGGCAACTAAGAATGGCCGCCAGTTATATCTCAAAAAGTAATAATCATAGAGCATCCGGGTAAATTTCATTAAGTATAAGTGTACAAGAGAAAATGCTGGAAATTATTTCGGATTGTGTAAAATATCCGTAAGGGCCTAGGTTAAAATGAAGATTTTCTTTATATTTTAACTAATTGAGAGGTATCGAAAATATCTATATTTTAATCCTTATATATTTCCTAATACTTTTAATCTACACAAATTTGTCAAGACATGTATCAAAAAAAAGGAAATTCAATTGTTTTTTTTAAATAAACTACGGTTACTCTGGTTTGTGTTAACGGTTTAAGAGAGCTTTATTTACCCTACAAACAGCGCCTTTCTTTTTGCTTCGTTGAGTTTTGCCGTCGCTGCTAGATGGCGTTAACTGAAATATAAGTAAAAATTTCGCTTTTCTTCAAACAGAAATCCTATGATATGTTTGTTTCCACAACATACACATAAAAGAGAATTAAATTCTTAACATTTTAGTAAGAGACGCAAATTTTTTCATTTTTTGAGTTATTGACCAAAATAAATTACATATACGAATTCTCCCGTTTTATTGGCGTTTAAATTTTTTCTATCGAGTAATTTTAACACAGAATACAATAATAAATGGATAAGAAGTTATAAAAAATTATGACAATCTTCAATACCTACTCCAATTAATTATCGAATATTCAAAATGCACGTCCAAATTACTAATCTTTATTTTAACTGATAGAAAATAGATAACTACGTAGCACTTTGTATTATAGACTTTGTTTGTTGACCTGATTTTTATGTTTAATTTAGCAGAAGCTAAAAATGACAAAATGTCGCACTGATTGATTAAGAAACGAAACTACTCTGCCCTAAACTGTAGAATCTGTTTTTATCAGTTAAAATAAAAATTTTTGAATATTCGATAAATAATTGGGGTAGGTACTTTTTAATATATCATTTAAAAATAGTGGTTTTGAAAGATTGTCTCCAATTTTATAACTTCTTTTTCATTTAGTATTCTATTATGTGTGAAAATTATCCGATATATAAAATTTAAATGCCAGTAAAATGAATGAATTCCTATATGTAATGTATTTTCATCAATAACTTTTGTTATAAAAAAGATACAAATTCGCATTTTTTACTAAAATGTTAAGGATTTAATTCTGTTTTATATCTTATTAAATCGAACATATCATTGTCTTTAACTTTTTTTGAGAAAAAGCCAAATTTTTTCTTATATTTCCATCAATGCCATCTAGCGGCGACTGCAAAACTCAAGGACGCAAAATAATGGTGCGGCTTGTAGGGCAAATAAAGCTCTCTTAAATGTAATCAAGTTTGTAAGAATCGGTTAACCCAAACCAGAGTAACTGTCGTTTATTTAACAAAACAATTGAATTCCCCCCATCACTTTATTTTACTATATTTGAAAATTTGTTAGAACAAAAAGTATTAGCAAATATATAAAGATTAAAATATAGATATTTTCGATACCTCAATTAGTCAAAATATAAGGAAAATCTCGAACAAACTTGAAAATAATTTCCAGAATTTTCTCTTGGCCACTTTTACTCAAAAAAAATTTACCCTGATGCTCTATGATTACCAGTTTTTGAGATATGGCTGGCGGCCATTCTTAGTTGACCACCCGATACAGCAGCGTATTAATAACCATAATTATGTTTATTTTTTATTAATATTATTCAAACAATTACATAATTTATGATTAAAATAAAACTTTAGGGATTTAATTATCTCATTTTACAGAAAAATAATTATCTGCCTTATTGCAGAACTAAAATAACTCGTATGTCCATTAAATCATCCTAGTATCGTTGCACAAAAACACTAAATATGATTATTAAAACTCCTTACTATCGTTATTTAAATAACATAAAATAAAAAAAAAAAATGTCTATTCCCTAGACAAAAAGTTACTTTTCTCGGTAATTTCTGCTAGGCATAATACCACATTTTCTTCTCAGGGGACAGGATAAGGACAGCTCTTTTTCAACAGTTTTAAATAACACGACGACCTCTGATTTTGTTTCGTTCATTTATTATTGTTAGATACGGGGTTCATACTAATTAGGTTTTCGTATGAGTTACAAATTAGACATGAATATATAATAGACTTTAAAAAGAAATAGAGATGAAGGCTATAAAAAAAAATAATATGCTCTCCGCTGGATACGGTGCCCTTAGAGCTATAAAAATGCCAATTTGGACATATATTTCGGTGTAACGAAGCGCAATACTTATCAGAATAAAGAAAATTGCTTAAGCATGTCAATGAGCTTATACATACATAAAATTGACAACACGAGTGGATGAAAGTGTTATATTAGAAAAAGAAAGTATTGAGTAAATTAAGGGTAAAGTTTTTTGGGTGTAATTTTTTTGCTTTAAATTTATCAAGAAGACATAGCAATGAAAAGTAATATAATTTCAGTTATTTAAACTCAAGTTGGCAAATTTTGAAAAGAATTCCTATTTTTGGAAAAAATGTACATAACACCTTCATCCAGTAATTGATATTATCAAATTAAGACAAATAGTTCATAGAATGACATGTGCTCATAACACCTTCTTCCATTCAACAAAATTTTCATAAAATATACAATAATTGTGGACAAATGTACTAATATTTCAAAGCAATCTATCTTGGCGTTGTTAGCCAAGCTAGCCTTGGTGTGATATTTTGCGATTAGTTTGTCGAGAAACTCCGAAATTGTATCTTCTTCCATATATTCTTGTAAAAACATTAAACATAACCCCTACATTCACTGGTAAATCTAGATTAATGTCACTTAACTGAGTTCTTAAACTCTCCCCTATAATAAATTTTTAAAAATGTAACAGAACACAAATGTAATATCCACTCGTGTCTTCAATTATATTTATGACATTTTCAATTCCTATTTCTTCTTACCAACTTTTACACTTTCGAGTTACGTCGTTGACATCGACTGAAGTTTATCTCAACAACGCGTGTTCTAATAATTGACATGGAAGTGACACTAATAAAGTAATTAAATGTTGCTTCTCATTACGATTTTAATGTTCACAGTAGTAAAAACTAACTGACGTTTCAAAATGCTTTTAGGATGCAACAAGAAGCCAGCCCAGTGACATGATGTTCCTAGACTTCCAGTTATCAACACTAGCATCTCCTATATACGATTTATCGTACTACCTCTACGCCGTTGCAGACGAGAAAGTTTTGAAATATTTTGACTTAATTCTACAAACTTACCATTACAGTCTTACCAAATTTCTTAAGGAACTTGGCGAAAATTCATATGATTTTAGCTTGGAGGACATTAGGACGCGCTGGATAGAATATGGAAAGTTTGGATTGGTCATGGCTCCATTCATTGTAAAGTTGGAATTGTCGGATACCGATGAAGTTGTTGATATTGCTGAATCAGCCGAGACCGGCAATATTGCTGAGGCGTTTTGCGTAAAAATTAAAAATATGCAGGACTATGAGGAACGAATAAAAAATGTTTATAAACATTATGCTTCTTTAATATAAGTAATTTTAATAGGATATACCTTAGGGTACTGTCCTACTTAGTCTTGGTAACATAATTATTTAATTAGTAAATTTGCATATATTTTAAATATATTGGTTAATTGATAACGTATTTATTGTCATATCAAGTAATCTTATTATTCAAAAATAAACACAAATAAAAATATAATAGAATTGCTGACTCGTCGGTTACTTCGTGACAATACATCTTAAATATATAAAATGAAACTAAAGTGTATCGTTTTTTTTTGTCACTATATTAATAAGTTTTGGCGGTCCCGCCATTTCGTACTAAAACTACATCTTCAAGATGCTCACATGAGAATGAACCCAAACTGATTGTACAGGGTCCGCAAACGAATCGTGGACGGAAGATTAAATCGTTATCGAAGAACTTATCAACAATGCTAAAACAGTTTGAGATATTGGATTAAAAGCGACATGTTTTAAAAATATTTTACGTTATACAGGGTGGCCCAAAAAAGCGTGACAGCATAAAGTTATATTTTTTTAAATGGGACACCCAGTATTTTATTGCATATTTAGGTTTATATCACTATCATTTATAAGTGCCTCAAATTTTATTTAATTTGGTTTTGTAGTTTCGGAGAAATAAATTAAAAACTAAAAAAAAAAGTTTTGCAGTCCTGAATAAAAAAAATTAAAAAAAACAATCCAGAACTATTTTTTTAACCTCAATATTGAGTGAAATTTATGACAAGAGGTCTAGAGATACTATGAATGTAATTGCGTTTATTCATTTTATACAGGGTGTTCATAATAAGCCTTCAAAAACCCCACATTTTAAAATAATTTTTCTCAAGTTTTTCAAATGGAACACCCTGTATATTATTTGGCTATTTCACGTAGAATTAACAGAAAATTTTTTTTGTAATACGAGCATATAAGTAATATCCAGCCGTTTTCGAAATAATTATAAATATCATAAATTATGTTGTTTATATAGATTTTTTATTGGGAAATTTTGTTATAGGCGACTAGACTAATAATTGTAAACTAAAGTAAATGTTCAAAATAGCTTCCTTTTACTCTTAGAGTTTACCGTATTTTAGTTATTTCGATATAAATTTTAAAAGCCTACATTTTTGCTACTTTTATTTATTTAATTTTATTTTTATTCTTAATCGAGTTGCCATGATTTTTTTTGTTTAGATTATCACTATGACAGCCAAATAAAATTATTTCATTTGTTTAGTCGTCGAAATTAAGTACTAACTTAGACAAAATGTCGAATTTTACAACTTTAGAAATGGTAAATATGATTTTCATACTGGGTGAATGTGCAAGAAATTGCCTCCTCACGAGCCGAGTATATGCTGAAAGATATCCAGATATTGAGAGAAAGCTGGGACCAGAAACCTTCGAGAAGTTGTTGCATATGAACTTATGCATAACAAATGTAAACCATTAAAAAGTTACCGCTAGATTTTAAGAAAAAGTAGCAAAAACTAAAATACGGTAAACTCTAAGAGTAAAAGGAAGCTACTTTGAATATTTACTTTGGTTTACAATTATTAGTCTAGTCGCCTATAACAAAATTTCCCAATAAAAACTCTATTTAAACAACATAATTTATGATATTTATAATTATTTCGAAAACGGCTGGATATAACTTATATGCTTGTATTACAAAAAAAAGTCTATGAATTCTACGTCAAATAGCCAAATAATATACAGGGTGTTCCATTTGAAAAACTTGAGAAAAATTATTTTAAAATGTGGGGTTTTTGAAGGCTTATTATGAACACCCTGTATAAAATGAATAAACGTAATTACATTCATAGTATCTCTAGACCTCTTGTCATAAATTTCACTCAATATTGAGGTTAAAAAAAATAGTTCTGGATTGTTTTTTTTTATTTTTTATTCAGGACTGCAAAACTTTTTTTTTTTAGTTTTTAATTTATTTCTCCGAAACTACAAAACCAAATTAAATAAAATTTGAGGCACTTATAAACGATAGTGATACGAACCTAAATATGCAATAAAATACTGGGTGTCCCATTTAAAAAAATATAACTTTATGCTGTCACACTTTTTTGGGCCACCCTGTATAATGTAAAATATTTTTAAAACATGCCGCTTTTAGTCCAATATCTCAAGCTGTTTTAGTATTGTTGATAAGTTCTTCGATAACGATTTAATCTTCCGTCCACGCTTCGTTTGCGGACTCTGTATATAATATAAGATCTGCAGAGTACTAGAAAATATTAAAAAGCTACGTTTTCCTAGCTGCGTATATCGCACAGCGTATTTCATGCCCAATACTACTCCTATGTGTTTTAAATCAGTCCCGTTTCCTACCAGCGCGTATTCCGCAGCACGCGACCGAGTGCGCTCGCGTGTAACGTCGGCCTGCCTCGAGAGCAGTCAATCACGCAACGCAGTGGGCAAATTATTTGTGTTTTATTTTAATATGACGGGCCCTGGCCCGTTCCTTAACTTCAACCAAGATTTTCTGCAGCTGAAGATGAACTTTTAGGTGAACTGGTGGTTAGACAACCCATACTATATGATGATGCGAAATTAAAAGGAAACTAAAACACTGTGTCTTTTTTTTCCCACAAAGTACTCATTATAAATAGTTACTTCTTCTTCTCCTCGTAGGTCCATCATGGTGAGATCTAGAACTTTTTGTCTTATATTATTACCAGCGATTTTTAATACTCAATACATTATAAAATATTTGAATTCGACCTAATTTGCGCAAGAAGGAAAACTTTGTTCACGCAACCCACAGTACGTGAATCGACTTGCGTATTCCGCAGGCATTTTGATATCCCGTTTGACTTAGCTAGTGAAACGTATAACTTAACTTGATATAATAAATAACGTTTGACACAATTAGGGACCTACGGGTCGTTATTAATAGAATCTAAGAATGCACGTGCCAGATAGGATTTTACAATAATTTTAATAGCGGGAGGTTGCGGATATTTAATTGTGTGTTAAAAGGTTAACATTACTCTCTTTCTTAAGTTTATAAATTTCAATAGTTCCTAGTAAATTTAATTTATTTCCTTTTTGTTCAGTGTGTAAGATTTGTAGGTTACTTATATCTGGAAATATGTGTTATGTATCTATAAAGTCATTCGCAAACTTAAATGATCTTTTATTAAGTCTAAAGCATGCATTATGTTCTTTAAATCCTCGTTTCAAAATATAGGACAAACGGGAATTTTGAAAAGAGATTTAAAGAACATAATGCATGTTTTAGACTTAATAGAAGATCATCTAATTTTGCGAATAACTTTCTATCCAGATATAAGCAACCTATCAATCCTACACACTGAACAAGAAGGCCATAAATTAGATTTACTAGTTTATATTGAAATTTATGAGCATAAAAAAGACATTAGGTATATTAACCTTTCAAAACTTGGTAATTTCCCGCTATTAAAATTATTGTATAAATTCCATCTAGTACGTGCATTCTTAGATTCTATGAATAACTACCCGTTTGTCCCCAGTTAAAGTTAATTATGCTATTGTAACAAACAATATTTATTGTACCAAGTAAATATTTTTTAGTACTCTGCAGATCTTATATACAATTAGTTTTGATTCACTTTAATGTGAGAAGATGTAGTTGTACCAAGAAACGCCCGTAACGCCAAAATCTTTTAATATAGCGTAACAAAGTACACTTTAGTTTTATTTTACATATTTCATTTTATAAATTATAAATCAATTGGTCCTGATATTAAAACCGATTTATTTTCTTTAACTAATAATTTTTAATAATAATTACTTTTAATAGGACCATGCATCATTTGACAGTACGGAATGTGAGGTTATCAAATTTAGGAATATTAAATAATGTATTATAATATTCATATTTTTATAAGGATAATTATATTTTGATTTCAATTGCAAATAAATAAAATTGCCAGAGGTCGAACAGTTTTATTTCACACACAGTGTTATTATTAAATAGCGATAATACGGGCTTTGTTTTTGCTATAAATAATCAATATGGGCTAAAATAAGTTTTCATCTTTTATCATTCATAAAATTTCCTTTTAAAAAACCACAATAAGGCTCCAAACTAAAAAAAAATTCGATATAAAATTTTTTAAATTTTAATGTTTTAGTTTTTAATCCTCTCCTTAAACTTAATTGGAGCATTTTCATTGGATATCCATAATACGAACAAATAAGCATTTATTAATTATGGATAATTGTTGACAGAATGACTGGAATGTTGGATCGACCTAACCATTTGCGGAATGTCCGAAGATACGGATAAACAATTTGGACTTTAAGAATGTGTTATTTGATGTGCAAAAGAATTAGGGTTTCCCTATTCTAACGTGGATTCCATAAGTTATTAGTGCGTGGATCCCAAAACTAGTGCCAATAAAATCTATTAACGAAATTAAATACATATACCAGATTACTTACGTATTCCCACGCATTATATTAATACATACAGGGTTGGGCAAATGTTCCGGAATGGCTTAATTACAGGAAAACGGAAAGTAATATCAGATGCGGGGTTCCGATAGGACTAAAACTTTACTATTTAACCGTACTATAAATCTCAAAACTGGGAACGGAAATACATATCTCATAGACTATAAAAGGTGCTCGACAGCTGTAAAGGTAAAAACAGGTAACTTTTAGGAAGTAACCTAGGTTACATAATTTAAAGTTTATATTTTGCGATACGAGGTGACATCAAAATATGTTACTGGTTTTATAAAGTTGAGCGGAAGTCTATACGGAGGAACTAAATGTATTACTCATTTTTTGTTAAGAAAAAGTCATATGCTTTATTTAAAGTAGGTATATTTAATGTCGCCAAAAAATTAAAATAAAACTGAATAATAAAAGAAAAACAGGAAGTAGAAAAATATACAAATACAAAATTTGTCGTGGCAACAATATTTTTTTTATCTAATCATAGAACATTCCTGTTTATTACTTCTTCATAATTAGTATTCTTCTATTTTCATCTTTAGCAAACATTCTAGGGGAACCTGAAACTGCTCGTAATAATAGTTCGATGCCTTGCTATTTTTTGTTTTGCCAACAACTTCTGTTTACTCCCAGTTCGCCTGCAATATTCCTAATAATATAAGAACCATCTCGCAACCGACTGTAGTAATAGCCTATTGCTGGGGGGTTAATTGTGGCATATTTTATAAAAAATGTGCTTAACAAGTTAATGATAAAGTCACAATCTATGATTACCTATGTTGACATGTAAAATGTGTATATGACATTTTACTGGTACCAGACTTGATAGTAAATAATTCCTAATAGTCAAGGAGAAAATAAGAAATTTTGCTGTCCTAGTTTTTTATCGGCACGATGGTACATTCCATATGTGAGTGACGCCATCAACTGTTAAGGATTGACGTTATTTTTGATTTTTCTAAAGGGAATAACCTGTATATTATTAGTTTATTCTAAATTCTCAAAAAATTTAAAATATTTTTTCTATAACATACCATATGAAGAAAACCAAAACATTTTATTCAAAGAAAGGAAACCAAGACATTTTATTTTAAAAAATATGTAACAATTTTTACATAAACGGTAATTTAAAATAAATGTTAAAATAAATGTTGAAGATGTCGTCCTTCATCCACCTGGCAGTATCCAAGCCTATCTGAAAACTGGGAAAGTAAATGTTGCAAATGTTGATGAGAAATAGCGGGTACAGCTTGTAAAATGCTGTTCTCAAAATCCTCGAAACAGGTAGAAATCTGAAGGTGTTAGATCTGGAGATCTAGGGTGTCATTCCATGTCCCCTCGCCTTCCTCTGATGAAACCAATTGTCATTCCGAAAATATTTATTTGATCGTTATATCGATCATGGTATAAAGTAATTCAATTTGGTATAATTCTATCTCGAGGCAAATGTAAATAAATTTAGCTGCCTAAAAGCAAAATTTTACATGCTCATCAACTTTTGCAAAATATGCTTGCCCAGTTTCCAAAGAGGCTTGAACATTGTCAGGCGGCTGAAGGATGACATTTTGAATATTCAGTTAAATAAATTTTATTTTAAATTATTGTTAATGTAAAAATTGTTACTGATTTTTTAAAATAAAATGTCTTGGCTTCCTACATTTATTTGTCAATATTTCCGAAACAACTGATACTAGAAAAAATGTTATTGAGAATTTAGAATAGTTCCATTTGAAAAAATCAGAAGTAACGTTACCCTTTGATACTTGATGACGTCACTGACATTTGGAATGCATAGTCAAATAGTTAAATTTTAGTCTTATCGATTGTCCAGAACCGGATCTAAAATTACTTTCCGGTCTCCTGTTATTAAGCCGTTCCGGAACATTTGCCTAACCCTGTATAAATTCTGCAAGGTAATTCCTAGGTAAACATAAAAATTCAAATGCATATCGCTCAGCAAATTTTAGGAAAAAAGCATAGAAATAAGCATGGACTCACGTGTTTATTTTCAATATACTCAAAATATAAACAGGATGTCCAGAAACTGATATAAATGTCAGTACTTACTTCATATTATAAATATTTTTCCTATCTGGCTTCCTTCAACGGGGTTACAAACGTACAAGTTAAATAATAAAATTTGAATTTTTGTTCTTTTTTTTTTGTTTTTTTTTGGCGACAATCAATAACTTATAGCAATACAACTTTCGTTATTGAAATTCAAATTTGAAATGCTTATTATGCAGATAAGGTCCAAATTAAATTTTAAAATTTATACAAATTCGACAATGTTGCCAAATTTTACATTTTGCTTTTCCTCCTTCCATTACCCTATTAATCTGCAGAGAAAAAACGATATATTTGTTTTATTCCATATATTTTATCAGTTTCGAGACAAATCTCTTTTAGTTCTATAGTTTCAAATTTAATAAAAGGAAAAGAATATTAATTATACAGGGTGTCCGGGAAAAGGAGGTCAATCCATTAACCATATATTCCTTGAGCAAAAATAATATTACTTTTATAATGCCATTTTTGATTCTTGACCCTCATGTGCTATATACAGGGTGTTAAAGTTTGAAATTAAAAACTGATTTTTTTTTAATAGTTCGAGTATTTAGTGAGATATTAATTTCAAATTTGGTACATTGCGTCAGCCTAAAAAGCTACATCTTTTGAGATGAACAAAACAAGAAACTTTTGTCAAATACTCAAAATAGGGGGGGGGGGTCCAGTTCCCGCTGACCACCCCTATTTTTTAGTGTGTGCGCCAGTGACTTCTAAACTATATTTTTTTAGGTAACCATTTATTTTTGATTATTTTTTCTCCCTTATAAAATTTCGATCAAATCATGTGCTTTGGAGATAATTTGAAAAGCATGGATCCTTACCAGATGCCAGCGCGGCTGACGGTAATCCAATAATTTTGAAATGCTAAATCAAGTCAGCCGTTGTGGCATTACCATGGATACAAGATATAATTAAGTAAAACTTTGCAATAAGTGACAATACCGAAAACAAAAGACTAACCAAAAATAAGGACAGTGGCGTACATATAAAAAACTGTAGTACTAATTCAGTTAAATGAAATTAGTTTATTGACCTACTAAGAACTTACTATTGCTAATCTTCATATAACAGTAAACACCATTGTTATCATTCGTTCTTAAGACAATAATTTACTATTACTTATTAAATAAATTTGAAACACCATAACAAGATAACAAATACTCAAAACATATTATTTTCGAAAGGAGTATAATAATCGTCGCGACATCTCGCGGTGGTACATAAAAACGGCGAAACGCGTCTTGGTATGACTGACGAAGGAAAATGGAAACAAATTTCTATATTCAAATATTATTTTTTTAAATTAACATTAGTAACAAAAAACAAACAAAAAAAATAGTCTAAAGGAATTGCTCTCTTTATTAAAGAAAATCTTAACCTTTGAAAAATATGTGGGAACCAGCTTGAAGTATTCTTTCTATTAAATGATTCTCGCTCAAAATCGGAACCATATACACAAAATCTTTCATACACCCCCAGACTGAATAGTCCAAAGGAGTAAGGTCTGGGGAACGGGGTGGCCATTTAACATGAGCATCATGGCCCCGACCAATCCAGCGATTAGGAAAGATTTGGTGTAAATAGGTCCTAACATTTATAGCAAAATGCGGGGGAGCACCGTCTAGTTGAATTGAAACCAAATATTTTGTCTTACTATTAGAGGCGCTTGCATCTGGTAAGGATCCATGCTTTTCAAATTATCTCCAAAACACATGATTTCATCGAAATTTTATAAGGGAGAAAAAATAATCAAAAATAAATGATTACCTAAAAAAATATAGTTTAGAAGTCACTAAATTAACACTAAAAAATAGGGGTGGTCAGCGGGAACTGGACCCCCCCTATTTTGAGTATTTGACAAACATTTCTTGTTTTGTTCCTCTCAAAAGATGTAACATTTTGTGCTGACATAATGTACCAAATTTTAAATTAATATCTCATTAAATAGTCGAATTATGCAAAAAAATCAGTTTTTAATTTCAAACTTTAACACCCTGTATATCGCATATGAGGATCAAAAATGAAAAATGGCATTATAAAAGTAATATTATTTTTGCTCAAGGAATATATGGTTAACGGATTAACCTCCTTTTTCCGGACACCCTGTATAAATGTTAATAATTATATCACGTACTCCCATTATTTCGACCTTCCCTATACCGGGAGTTCAAGGAGGAACTCTCACCCCTATAACTTTTTTATTGTTTAAATTACAGGAATAAAATTTGGTGCGTTTATATGTGATATTAGTTTTTATGACATGACTCCATTTTCTCACTTCCCGTTTAACTGAATATTACCTCGTATTTGGATTTTTAAATGGAACTATTCCATATTCAACGACACCCCATACGTCACTTTTTGACAGTAATTGATTTTTGTCATATTTTTATTTTTCAACTAGATTACTATGAACTATCTAAAATGGTTGATTTCTAAGCCAAATTATTGAGGATTTTAAATTTGTATTTATGTTCATTTGTTTGTTAGCATTATGTCGTCATGGGTACCTAGATAAATGCAAAGCCGTTTGCGCTTCTCATTGTATTTTTTCTGTACTGAATTCGTATTATTTTTAATAAATTATCTCTCCCTTTTCAACTTGACATAAGGGTGTGTGAGATCAAATTGTTGAAAAAAAGGGCTCTATTTTTTGCCCGAGTGAGTCAATATGCTTTTATTTCAAAAAATTGAATTGTCTGAGAAAAATCGTTCGTACAAAGTTAAAAAGTGTGTAAAAAATTTAAAACACAATAATATTTGGAAATTGTATTCATAATTTGGCTTAGAAGCAAATCATTTTGGAGAGTAGTTCATAGCAATCTGGATGAAAAAATAAAAAGGACAATTATTTAGTGTCAAAAAGTGACCTATGGGTATCGTTGAATTTGGAAAGTTGAGGTAGTTTCCGATTAAACCGGAAGTGACAAAATTGAGTCCATCATCTCATAAAATGCAAAATAATATCACATACAAACCCACCAAATTTTATTTATGTAATTTAAATAATAAAAAAGTTATAGGGGTGAGTGTTCCTACTGAAACACCTCTCTGATGATAGGTATGTACATTGTACACCTACCCTGTACTGACGAGAACAAATAAGTTCGAAACCGGTCTACAGGTGGTTGCATCCTATCAATGGAGAGGGCTTCTTTTCTTGGTAGTACCATTCAATCTGAAATAGTATTTTAAAGTGCTACTGTGTAGACATGTGCCCTTATTGTATAATGATCATCGGGTGGTCTGGAAAATAATAATTTTCCATATTTGTATTTGAATAAGAAATTAAGCCACTTACTTTAAGTTTTAGTTTTTTTCTTTATGTTTCACAAAACCCAAAATTTGTAGTGACCAAGCATTTTCGAATAAGTTGTAATAAATATATTATTTATAAAATAAGTTATTTTTAACACAAATCTAGTTTGTTTGCTATATTTTAAATTAGTTAGATAGTGAAATGAAACATATTCCAGCTCTTAAATTATTTTTACTTATGTAGAAAATACCCTGTATATAATACAGTATATTCCCGGATCGACGCATAGGTGAAAAACATCGAAATTTTTTGAGTTGAAACTTCATCCTTTGGATTGAAACTTATTTGTGTCATAATTTGAATTTCGAAGATTAAGTTTATATTGGGAATTACAAACAGCTTTTTTTCTCACTAGTACATTGCCTTTTCTCTAGGAGATACGAAAACTATTATTAAGAAAAAATATTTAGAGAGAAATACAAAATTTTAAAATCCTATTTTAAATTATATTTATTCCACCTTCTTATTGAAGATATTTAGAAAATGCGTTACGAAAAATATTAAGTTACCTAGTTTCTTCTACTTTTGAAAATTATGGATTACTCACAAAATACCATATTTTCGATTTCAAATATTTCTTACTCCATTAAAATCGAAAGAATTATTTTTTCATACTGCATTTCTTTACGTACACAATGTCAGCTACTAGATGGGAAATATCATTCAACGATTAGATGTTTAGGGCATTTACATCGGTTTCCTCATTTCTTATCCCGTAATTCTAATAATTTTTGTTAAAAATTGTCCCAAATAGAAATTTATTAAAGTCATTCATTGGTCGTTTCCGTCCGGGTCAAAGAAAATGCATTGTTGCAATCTAAAGAAAGAAAATTCTTTAAAATGAAGACAAATTGTTAGCTTAGTTGACAAAATAACGGAAATGGGATTTTTTAAACAATCGATATTGGCCAAAGATACAAGGGGCAATAAAAAATTATTCTTCCTATGATGATGACACAACAGACTTTTTGATGTTTTCCAACATCCGTTACTGTGGTGCAAATGACTGTTAAGGAAATAATGGAAATAAGGAAATCGTTGTTAGAACCGTCGTATTAATAGTGCATTATAGTTCATGTTGTAAACTCTTCACTCGTATATACGAGTATATACACGGTGTGTCAGTAAGGTGTCTGGCTTCGATAGCGCCTAAACTCTTAAAGATAGATAAGAACGTTCCATACAAAAGATAAATGGTTTACTAAGATGCATAACCTGAAAATATTTTGCAATCTACAAAGTGGCCCCAAAAACTGGCACGGAATATTTTATAATTTTTTAAAATGAGACACTAGGTATCTTTTTCCACATTTTGATTTATAGCAGACCAACAGCGTTACAACCGTATTTTTTTTTTTTAACTGAAATGCAGCGTTGTCAAGTAATTAATTTTTTTCTGAAATTTTAGTACTTTTTAATGGTACGATATAAAAATCATAGCAACCCATTGGTAAAATTTGAACAAATGTGATTTACATTGTGGGTACCCTAAAGTGCTTTATATCGATTTATGTTAGTAATTTTTAATTCTCTTATACAAAACGTTCGTTAGATCTTAGACAATTTAGGGATTTTAAATATGCTTTGATTTTCTAAATAATAATTATTATTTTTAATAATGACGGTGTTAATTGGTTCAACAATTCTTGGTACATTTTTTTATAAGGGTACCTAAACTACGTGAAATTTATGACGAACTTGATCTTATAAGTAGACTGAATCTGCCATTTTTAGTAGTATGGCGTAACTGCCATATGTACGGCAAGAATTATGTACTTCTAAGTGACATTTTTAACGACCAAATGGCGTCGATAACCAAATCCAACCCAGCTGGATTTCTTTTTTTGGGGTTATTTAAAGAATTAAATTTATAAGCGAAGGTACGATAACGTTGGTGCCTTAAATACTGCAGTTAGGCAAAATATCAACTTGATATAGGGTATGATCATACTCAACACCATTCGAACAGTTCACAAACGTGTACATGAATGTATGTACCGGTCCGTTGTATTTTCAAGCATATTCTAAAATTAAATTTGTGGTTGTATTTTATTAGTTCATTTGTAAAATGACATTTAGCTTCCAAACTTAAAAATAGGATGCACAATAAATTGTTTCTGTACTCTTCTATATTAAACAGCGTTAAGTTAAAAAAATATTGTATTTTTA
The DNA here is from genome assembly GCA_963991005.1 of Barypeithes pellucidus. NCBI lineage: Eukaryota > Metazoa > Arthropoda > Insecta > Coleoptera > Curculionidae > Barypeithes > Barypeithes pellucidus. Next base: position 34,917,877 of record OZ022556.1, read on the forward strand.
ATAATAAAATTACCAATAGAGTACAGAGACACTTAATTTGGATAATCCTGTATATAAGTTTTAGGTTAATCAATATTTCTGTCTCATATACAGGATGTTATGGAAATGACGTATTATATTTAAACCGGCAATTCTTGAGATTAACCTTTAACTGGTATGGCTGAAAATTGTCACGTCCATGGTATGGCAGGGTCAATTTGGACCCTGTGTTTTTTTTGGCGCCAAAAAAACAAGGATCAGTGTGCAGTTCTCAGAATTAGTTGGGCTAACATATTTTTGATATTTTAAATTTAAAAAATACAAAATATAGCTGGTTTTATAAATTTTATTAAGAAAAATTAAAATACTATCCAAAAAAAACGTTATAATGTAAATAGCAAATTAAAAAAAAAACTACTTAACTCAATGTCTTTTCGGTACTAGAAATGTAGTACCAGAAGGTAACAAAACAATATTATATAATGGGTAACAAAAATTTATGCTGCACAAAAAAACTGACAGCTGTCTCTTTTTTATAAATTTTTAACACTTATTTTTGTAAGCAGTTGTCGCACAAAACCTCTTTATGTCTGTGATTTTTGCAAATATAGTGATGACAGAAATTGCACATTATTGATTCTTTTTTCTGTGAATACGGGCATAGATGACATCTTCCCCTTTTTCGTCCTTGAACAGGTTGCTCAGCTGCCATTGGTTCTGTTTCGGGAATATTCCCTATTTTGTATATGAGAGAGCGCAGTTCCCTTGGTAGACTTTTCTCTTGGACACGGCGTTCTAAGTGTTCCTGAATTAATTGCCTTCCTAACATTGTTAAAAACTTTCTTCTATCCATCGTTTGGTTTCCTGCGACACAGTTAAAAATAACATTTGAATTTACACCAGCAACATCCATTAGTCTAAACCATATTGCTTGCGGCCATCTTCTTGTTCTTCTCCCCACTTTATAACATGCGGATTTTTTATCCAAAGCATCAACACCGCCCTTGGTATCATTATAAAAGTGAATGATCTCTGGCTTATTGTCTATTACAGTGTTGGTGTGATGCATTGAAGACATTAGTAGAACGGCCCTATTTTTAATGAGATACATATGAAACAAGTGTTTCATTACTGGTAAATCCAAATAGGGATGAATTAACGGGTCTGTCTTTATGAGGGAGAAAGGCGGGGGGCAACTCCCTCTTATTTTTTTTTATGGTACCAACGTAGGTTAATTTTTGTCTTCTAAGTTCAGTTATTAGCTCATACGAAGTAAACCAATTGTCCGCTGTAATATTTCTGTTTGTATTAGCAACTGGCTGAATTAATCTCAGTACATCTAAAGTAGGTATACCCAGTTTTCTGGTACGGTCGTAGGTATGGTTTCTTCCTGTATAAATAAATGCATTGAACAAATAATGCGTTTTGGCATCGCAAAGGCACTGCATCTTTATTCCATACTTGTCTGGTTTATTTTTAAGGTACATACGAAACTTGCACCGTCCACGAAATGCAATGAGCATTTCATCAATCGTCATATATTCCCCACAACTGTAGTTTGATTTGCAATTATCGATAAATATTCCATAAATTTCAGAGATATGCGCTAAAGGGTCACCATTATTTATTCTCTCTTCTCTGGTTGATCTGTCATCAAAACGCAAGGCTGTTAGAAGAAAGTAAAAGCGCTTCAAGGACATTGTCGCTCTAAAAATATCTCGACCAGTTCCATCTGTTGCGAATAGCGATTGAAGGTCTTCGTTGTTGGATTTAAAGACGCCTGCTAAATACAAAAGTCCAAGAAATGCAATTAGCTCCACTTTGTCAACATGACTGGTGAACTGACAAGAGAGACCTGAAAAATTATAATTTGCGGCCATATCTGTTATACGAGTATTTGTTTCATTAACTAGAATCTCTAATATTTGGTCATTTATAAAACATTTCCAGGCTACTATCGGTTCAGAAGGTTGCTTCACAAAAGATTCCCCTCTTAACCCAGGCAAATGGGAAATTAAATTTGTAACACGTGTGCGACTAGGACCTGGAGCATTTTTTGACCATTTCTGTCGGTTCTTTCCATAAAAATAATTTGACTCCCTTTCACCATTAGTTTCGTCACTAGACTCACTCACATCACTTGGTATCGCCAAATTTTCCAGTTCATTATCACTACCTTCTTGCTCAGACTCACTCTCATGATCACTATGCTCGCTTTCAGCATCAGAAATGTCATTATCAGTCTCTATTCCCTGTTCCATAATATCATTAGCTATTTGCTGTAATTCATTAGCTGACAGCGGTTTTTTTTCTTTGCTAGTTGATGCCATCTTATCGAACACTTAAATTTGAAACTAATTACACTACTGGTATGGCAGGGTCAAATTCAACCCTAAGAGCGCAGTACATCCAAACGCTTGGACCTAGACTAACTCCCGACTGACCACACATACCTTGCGACAACCTTGAAGATTACATAGAGCGGCAGCCAGCTCCGCCCATCGGCCGGTTGAAAAATCACACATCAATATGCGTCGGGGTCCAAATTGACCCCGCCATACCAGTTAAAGGTTAAGATAAATTGAAGAAAAATACCCATCAATAACGCTTTCAATTCATTCAGCGGTAAAAGTGACCTGACGTAAAACCAGAAAAAATACCTGTGGCGCACTGCGATACATGTAAACCAAAAGCGAATTCTGACCGGTGTTGTCATATGTACACCTTAAACTCCTTAGACAAAATAAATAATTTAAACAATTTCCCACTCTGTAATACCTTATTGGGCAATTATTAATTTAAGAAACTTTACGGCAAAAAATGTTTTAAACAACCAGAACAAACATATAAGTATTAAATAAGTTTGAAATAGGCACGTATGCCACTAGGTCAAATGCCAATGACCTCTTGACGGCGTACAACGGCTGAACCGAAGTGTTTGTATAGCGCCGCACGCTTGCGGGCTGTTAGTTGAAGACCAACCAGCGGCCGGATACATTGTATTTCGTCGATAACCAACACAGTCGCAGCAATCCGCTCTGTTATTTCGGTTTACGCGTGTATCTTGCCAGTCCATAAATAATCTTTGAATATTGTTTTTATTGACGAAACTAATTTGGTCAGTTTAAGACCGGTTGTTTCTTCTGGATGTCAAACTTCGTCGCGTGTAATAAAATCTAATAATCTGTAGTATAATCTGTAGTATTGTATTTTCAAAAGCTAACTATCGGTTCTGTTTCACTATTACTGTTTGTACATAAAGTGTTTCCAGGAGTGTTCCCATGAAAAAGAAGAAAAACTGGATTTCCTCGCTCTTTAGGTATAAAGATAAATACAAGTAGGTAGATAAATAATTTATTTTTATAATTTTAAATGGAATTTCAGTTTTACATTAAGTTTGGCAACATTTCCATTGGGCCTGGGTAATATATGTTTACAGTAGCGTGAGTAAAAGGGTTTGTACCCCCCTTTTAAAACGGTCGATTTAAAAAAAAATATGGATAGGACACCCAAGGAGTCACCCATTTAAATATGATATGTCATTTTCATAACACCCTGTATATACGTGCTAATTTAAATATTACTAAACAGTTAAAACTTCATTTATTTATTATTTATTTATTATTAATCAGTTAATGAAATACGCGATTTGGGTGTTATAATGGACACTAAGTTAATTTTTAGCTCTCACATTGAACAGGTTATCAATAAGTGTAATCGATTTTTAGGATTTATTATAAGAAACAGTTTAAATTTTAATAATCCTCAAACAGTTCTAAATTTGTATTATGCGTTTATATTTAGTAAACTTAGTTTTGCATCGGTTGTTTGGAACCCTCAGTACGCGGTTTACCAGCGAAGGCTGGAAAGTATTCAAAACAAATTTTTACGGTTCTTGTCACGAAAAACAGACATAGCTATAGTCAATAGCAACTATAAGCCTATAATGGAAAAATTTTCTGTAATGCCACTTACTGAGAGACGAATGGTTTCCGATGTAGTTATGATCTACAAGTTGGTGAATGGTCATGTTGATTCGCCAACGCTGAGGTCAAAGTTAAGCTTTAATGTTCCGGTTAGGGACTTAAGGCTTCAAAATACTTTTAATATTCCGCTCAGAAATACAAATTCTGGAAAAAATTCTCCTCTCTGTAGAGCGACTAGGGCATGTAATAGGCTTTCTTTAGGGATGGAAATGTTCGATATGTCTGTCTATAATTAGATTTAAAAAATGTGTAAAATCAATGCTATAAAGGTTCATAGATTTTTTAGGTTAATATAATTTAATGTATACTTAATTTAATAACTCCCACTAGCCAATACCACAACGTGGATGCTATATTGGGTTCAGTGCCTGTTGTGTCCCTATTTTTGTAAATAAATAAATAAAAATAAATTATTATGCTTCCCACTCTTTGTTTATGGTAAACTTCAATTAAATTTAATTTATATTTTAAGAATTTTTTCTTTATTTATATCATCTAATAAAATATAATTTACTGGTTTTGATTTGGAATATTTCTTATTTCGAGGCGGTTCTTTTTATAAAGAAAGATTAAGCAATGCAATATAATTAGTAACGCAAAATTTCTACAAAGAAATATTTCAAATGAAAGCAGATATTTTGAAAGCCAATAATAAATAAATATTATTAAAAAGTATGTAAAGTGTAGATTTTTAACTTTCAATATTCAGTTGTATACTGTATAGGTATGCGTAGTAATATTTAAGGAACTAAATATTTATATTTATAATAAACTTATATTTTTTTATATTACTAAGAAATAATTTATAAAATAATAATATACGGTGTTAGTTACTTAATGATACGTACTTGTTACAATGGATGAGTCTTGGATTAATTTTAAGTCGAATAGTTCATATAAATATATCGTATAATGCTTTGTCTTCGATATACATTTTGTTAAAAATTTAATTTATCAAAAATCTCGAAACCAGTTTTTTAGACACAAAACGCTTCCTGCTGACTTGATTTTATTTAAATGGCTTAATAAAGATTTCCATAAATAATAATAGCAAGGGATGAATCATTATTATCATCATGTTATTTTCTTCCAAACGGTGAGTTTTGACAGGAAGATTAAATGTGCTTAATTGTTTCAAATGGTATGAATTAGTAATAAAATAATAAAATTATTGCTTTGAAAATATCAGTAGTGTAGCATAGTTCTTGATTAAAATTGTAAAAAAAGCTAGCGTATGTCGGAAACAAAGCATTTACCTACCCACGAGTTTCAAATTAGATTTTAGGCACTTGACCCCCTTCCGCTTCAATACAAGCATGGGCGCTCCGAAGCATATGATCTCGAACTCGTTGAAAAATGTTTGGCATTTCTCTTATTCGGTCAGCTGCTTCCAGAATTTTATGTCGTAACTGATCCACATCTTCAATAGGCTCTTTATAAACTATTTCTTTCATGGTACCCCATAAAAAAATCACATGGTGTAAGATCTGGGGACCTTGGGGGCCAAGCAATGTGTCCAATTAGTTCTCCATTTTGGCGGCGGTTACGTCCAATCCATCTTTTAGGGAAATTTTCGTCCAGATATTCAGTGACAATCCTTGAACTATGACAAGGGGCACCATCGTGCAGAAGCCCCATGTCCCTTATCCGAGCTAAAGGAATATTATCTGAAAGTTCTGGAAGGTCGTTTTGCAGGAAGGCTAAATACCCTTCTGAATTTAACCTTGCTGGTAGGATATGTGGTGCTATAAGGTGATCGTAGATAATACCTGCCCATAAGTTCAATGATAACCTTCTCTGGCTGTTCATTTCTCGATATTCATGAGGATTTTCTAAGCCCCATATATGAATATTATTCTGACTAAATATCCCATCTCGGGTAAAACCAGCTTCATCTGTGAATAGTATTCTTCGAAACCAATTAGGGCCCTCGATTTGACTTTTCTGTACGTACCACTCGCAATACCCTTGTCATAAAGGGTAGTGATATGGTACGGATGTAGTCCTTCTTCGTTAAGGGTGCGCCATGTAATATAATTTGACGTTAGCCCTGCTTGCCTTATTAAACGCCGAGTACTTACGGTGTAATATAAGTATAACCACTAAGTATAACCACTAGTAGTCTGATTCCGAACGGATACTAGTCAGATTCCGAACGGATACTAGGTGAGGATGAAATAGTTAATTTTGTCAATTAACGATTTCATCCGTGTTATGCTTAGTGGACTGATTAAATAGCAATATTGTAACATCAAAGGTGAATGCTCGGAATACTTAGTTTTGGATGTATTGTAAATTAAACATGGATTATTAAAGAAAGAGTTTGAACGAGAACGTCGTTTTATTTTAATGAAGCTCCGAGACGATTAGTAATACCAAAGGGAAAGATTATTACATGGCGATCCTGCCAACGGCCTGATCTAAGAAAAATACTATAGTACAGAATATGGTAATGGTTCCATACGAAAATGGGTAATAAGGAAAGCAAAGAAGAGATTATTATTAGAGATTATGGTTTGCTTGGCTATAACTTTATTATGGATTGGATACAGAATATGCAAACAAGCATGTGAGAGGAAAATTAGAAGAGCTGTGCTAGCAGCGCAGAGTACTGACAAAATTTAAATAATTATGGTATATATGGTATTATGGTTAAGTTATTATGGGAAGAAATTAAAAAATGATATGGAATGCCGAAAGAAGTATTGGAAGAATTAAGAGTATTTAATAGAAATGTTGGGAAAAATAAACAAGAGTGAAGAAATAGTTCTAAGGTACTAGAATATTATGTTAAGAAATTAGAAAATTTTAAATTACAATTTAGTGAAATTAGGGATAAATTTAACAGTAAATCGTATGTAGGAGAATTGGTAGATAAGGCTAAATTATATGTAAACGATATAAATAGTTATCTAGAACATCTAGACAAGATTTTTCAAGAAAGGCGTACAGAAATCCAATTGCTGAAATTACCATCTGCGATAGAGCTTGATTCTAATTCTTCAGATAGTGAAACGGAAAGTAAAATGTCTGAAAAATTCGAATTGAAGACCGCAGCGGGGTTAATTCCGGTAATGGATGGCTCTGAAGCTTCCACAAAACACCTTATTGATGCTATAGAGTTGTACGATTCTTTATTGGATACCGAGGGCAAAAAACTTTTAACCACGTATGTTTTAAAAACTAGACTGACTGAAAGCGCAAAAATTAGACTTAAACAATCCTACTTAACAAACGCACTTTTAGTTACCGATTTAAAATCTTATTTTATTTCAAAAAAATCAGTTTCTGCATTGTCATTTAAATTAAACAACTCAAAACAAAACTCAAAATCAATCGAAGATTTTGGGAGGTCGCTGGAAAAATTATTAGTTGATCTTACTTTGACACAAGCGGACGGAAATGACCAAAATGTGATGATTTTGAGACCAATCAATGAAAAAATCGCGGTGAATTCATTTGCAAACGGACTTAATAATAATGACCTACGAACGATTATAAAAGCACGAAATTATTTAAATCTCAATGACGCGATTAGGGGTGCTAAGGACGAGGAGTTAACACTAAACAACTCGAGACCAATTTTTTCTATGCGTTCGAATTTCCATAACACGTATAATACAGGCACGAATCATAGACGTTTTAATAACAATTTTACAAGGGGTTTTAATAACAATTTTATAAGGGGTGTTAATAACAATTTTACAAGGGGTTCTTTCAGGAGTTCTACTCAAGGAACTAATAATAACAGACAATACAATGCTAATAATAATATTCCGCAACCATCTTACAGACAACCACCACGTTTTCAAAATCCATCAACATTTAATAACAGGGGGAATAGTTTCAGTAACAGGAACAGTAATCGATACGGACATAGAGGATATTTTATGCAAAATACAGACCAGCGGAATCTAAGTACGAACAATCCAAATAGAATGTTTTTCGAGGCTTCTAAGCCACAAATTTTATTACATTCAAATGGCTTAAATTTTATTAGCGTAAAGTATAAAGAAAAATATATTAATCTATTAATAGATACAGGTGCATCTGTAAGCGTAATTTTCAAAAACTATGTAAGTAAGTTAGAAAAAATAAAGTTTTCAGATAATATAACAATTAATGGAATATCTGGGTCAATAGTTTCACAAGGTTCAGCAAACTTAAACTTAAAAGTAAACAATTTTAATATAATTCATAAATTTTTGCTGATTGACAGTTTTGACGATAGTTGTCACGGTGTAATAGGATCGGATTTTTGCTACAAATATTTAGCAACGATAAACTACGAGAAGTTCTATTTTTCATTTAATTTTAACAATAACAAAATAACGACACCTTTGCATTCTAAAAGCGAATTATTTACGTTTATTCCTAAACGCAGCGAAATAATTAAATACGTATGTACAAACAGATAAAGATTGTGTTATTTTAGCTGATGAAGTAGGTGAAGGTATTTTCACTGCCGGAGCGGTAGTCCGACCTACCTCAAATATGATACCTATAAAGTTTCTTAATGTACGTGATCAGGATGTTAGTTTAAAAAATTTTCAACCAAAAATCGAATTAGTTATTCGAAAATTACGAATTCGGTCATTTCGACGTTACTGACAACAATTCAGTTAATAGGGTAGAAAAGTTACTAAATTTATTAGAATTCACACATATGAACGATAAAGAGACATTTTCTATACAGAGAATATGCGCAAAGTATTCTGATATTTTTCTTTTAGAAAATGATCCTTTAACAACAACTAACATTTATAAACAAAAAATTCACTTAAAATCCAATGTATCACCAGTTTACGTCAAACAATATCGATTACCTCATTCTCAAAAGGAAGAAATAAACAAACAGATTGATAAAATGCTACAAGACGGAATAATAGAAGAAGCTAGATCTGAATGGTCTTCTCCACTTTTAATTGTTCCAAAGAGAGTTGATAATAATGGTAATAGAAAGTTTAGGGTAGTACTAGATTATAGGCTTCTGAATTCGAGGGTTATTTCAGACGATAGATGGCCTTTACCATGTATCAATGAAATTTTAGATTCGTTAGGAGGCGCAACTTATTTTTCTCATTTAGATTTATCACAAAGTTACTATCAAATAGAACTGGACAAGTCTAGCAGACCTATAACAGCCTTTACAGTAGGTAGCAAGGGACAATTTCAAATGACTCGCCTTCCTATGGGGCTAAAGATAAGTCCAAATTCTTTTTCGCGTGCCATGACAATTGCAATGTCAGGCCTTAATTATGAAAATTGTTTTGTTTATTTGGATGATCTCATTGTCTTTGGAAATAATTTACTAAATCACAATAAAAATTTGGTTAAAGTTTTTCAAAGATTACGGGAAGTAAATTTAAAATTAAACCCTAACAAATGTGAATTTCTAAAAAAGGAACTTTTATATTTAGGACATGTTGTATCAAGCGAGGGAGTTTCACCAGATCCTGAAAAAATTAAAGCGGTTCAGGATTATCCTGCTCCAAAGGATGCAAATGAAGTAAAAAGGTTCGTTGCATTCGCTAATTACTACAGAAAATATATTAAAAATTTTTCCGAGATAGCAGCTCCACTAAACTTTTTATCACGGAAAAATGTTCAATTTCATTGGACTTCGGAATGTCAAAATGCTTTTGAAACTTTAAAAACAGCACTAGTTAACCCTCCCGTCCTTCAATATCCAAATTTTTCACCTGAAAACACTTTTATTTTAAAAACTGATGCTGCACGTGACAGTGTAGGCGCTGTTCTATCAAATTTTGATGATAGGCCAATAGCTTATGCAAGTAGAGCTTTAAATACAGCGGAAAGACGATATTCTACAATTGAAAAGGAACTTTTAGCTATTGTTTTTGGTATTAAACATTTTTCGTGTTATCTATACGGGAAAAAATTTATAATTTATACTGATCATAAGCCTTTAGTTTATTTATTTGGTATGACAAACCCTTCAAGTAGATTAACGAAGTTTAGATTACTTATAGAAGAATACGATTTTGACATAAGGTACATAAAAGGTAAGGATAATGTGACTGCAGACGCATTATCACGAATACCAGTTTCTTCCGATGAATTAAAAAATATTTCTAAAACAGTTGAAGAAACGTTATTTGCTATAACTAGGCAACAAAGCAAGGTCTTTAAAGAGCAAATAGAAAATAAGGTAAGTTTTAATGACTCACTGAGTGACAGGATTGATCACCCTGGCATTGTTGAATTGTTAAAACGGCCAAAAAAACTCGTATGAACTTAGTTTACTTTCTAAAATAGATTTTGAAAAGTTAATAAAAGAAAATAAATTTGATTTTTATTTAGGAGATTTTCTTTTCGTCGAAAATCAAAAAATTATTTTTATGAAACAGGATACTCGATCGGCGCACGTACTAGCTACTTCGTTGAGAGACCTGGATTCAATTTGTATTAAATACAATATTCCGGAATTAATTATTTTAAAAAATAAAGAAAACTCGCGATTAATAACTAGTATTATGCATAATGAAATAAAAGACATGTCGAATAAATATTTTAAAATTTCTATTGTTAAAGATGTAGAAAAAGTAACTGATTTAGAACGCCAAAGAATTATTCTTAATGATTTTCACATCCTGCCCACCGGCGGTCATGCTGGAATAAACCGGATGTATAATAATATTAAGAAATATTATTTTTGGTCAAACTTACATTCGAATGTTGAAGAGATTGTCAGACGTTGTGATGCCTGTCAGAGGTATAAGCATTCTAGGCCTAATGTACAACCTATGTCCATCACTACGACTGCATCTTCAGCATTCCAAAATATATATTTAGATTTGGTAGGGCCTTTAGAACAAGATGAACAAGGAAATCGCTACATACTTACTTTACAGTGTGAGCTTTCTAAGTTTGTTGAGTGTTATCCCTTGCCAAATAAGGAGTCAACAACTATAGCATCAAGTTTTGTAAATAATTTTATATTGCGATATGGTATACCAAAATGTATAATTTCAGATAGAGGGTCAGAATTTTTGTGTTCAACTTTAAAGGATACATGCAAAATTTTAAAAATAAAACAATTGTTTTCAACAGCGTATCATCATGAAACATTAGGCTCACTTGAAAACACGCACAAACATTTAAATGCTTATTTACGGATACAAACAACCAAAAATCCAGAAACTTGGAGCACTTGGCTTCCATTTTGGAGTTTTTCGTACAATAATAGCGTTCACACAGAAACACGTTATACACCTTATGAGTTAATTTTTGGAAAAACTTGTAAATTACCATCTAATATTGAAAATAAAATAGATCCACTCTATAATTTTGAAAATTATCCTATTGAACTAAAATATCGCTTGCAAAATGCATGGGCAGATGCTAGAGATAATTTAGTAAAGTCCAAAGAGAAGAGAAAAGTCTGTTTTGACAAAAAAACAAAATTTATTATTTATAAACCTGGGGAAAAGATTTTGGTAAAAAATGATGCTGGAAATAAAAAAGATACTATTTATAACGGTCCTTACCCAGTAGTAGAGGATAAGTCTCCAAATGTTTTAATTAAGATAGGAAATAGATTAGTTGAAGTACATAAAAATAGGACAAAAATGTATTTTGAAAAATAGCATATCAAACATTTTTTTTTATTATTTTTTTATTTTCCGTAGGAGGTGTAATATAAGTATAACCACTAAGTATAACCACTAGTAGTCTGATTCCGAACGGATACTAGTCAGATTCCGAACGGATACTAGGTGAGGATGAAATAGTTAATTTTGTCAATTAACGATTTCATCCGTGTTATGCTTAGTGGACTGATTAAATAGCAATATTGTAACATCAAAGGTGAATGCTCGGAATACTTAGTTTTGGATGTATTGTAAATTAAACATGGATTATTAAAGAAAGAGTTTGAACGAGAACGTCGTTTTATTTTAATGAAGCTCCGAGACGATTAGTAATACCAAAGGGAAAGATTATTACAACGGTCGGGTCTTGTTCCACTGCGGCTAAAACATTTTCTTCTGCGGCTAATGTGTTTGGATTTCTCGCTCTTCCTGTATCAACGATTCCATTAAAACTACCGTAATCTCTTAATTGTTGCACAACAGAAGTAAATATTTTTTCCGCTGGCGTTTCCCGGTTTGGGAATCTTTCCATGTATAAGAGCCTTGCTTGTCGGGCATTTTCCTGTGCTGCTCCATAGCACAAGACCATGTCCGTTAGTTCGATTGAAGTTTTTGGAATAGCAAATTTATAATATTAGAAAATAATTTATATCTCGCAATGGCAACTCGCACATTTCGGAAAATACCAGAACTATAGCGCTGTTGCCAGTTTTGAAATTGGAACGTCGAAATTTTTCGCGCCAAAACTTTAAATTGAAAATCGATTAAAAAATATGAATTTTGTCCTAAAGCATGAATGGAAATTATACGGAGAAGTAATATTCAGAATCAAATGACATAATTTATGAATATAATCTTATAAAACAGCATCTTATAAAAAATGCGCAAGCAGGTGTGGCAACATTGTAGTGTTGTTGTGTAGTTGATGCAATACAGAAAAAAAAGAAGAAGAACGAAATTGTCAAATCAAACGGCCCGAACGTTTTGTTACGTGAAGTGGTTGAAGGGTCTGTTTATTTATTAACTATTTAGAGAAAATTGAGTTTAAAGTTTTTTGTCTGGCACGGTCATCAGTACGTATTACCTTTACCATTAGAACAATATTGAAAGAAGTTGTAAAGAATTTTATGTTCATAAATCCTTCATCGATGTAAAAAACTTAGATGGGAGCGTTTTCTAACCAGCAAAAGTGTACGCGTTAATTAATGTGCATTTATGTGTTGTTTCAAATAATTCCGAAAAGGTAACAGAGCTTAAATTAAAAAAATGTTCTCTAAACTTTTAGGTTGTTCAGATCTGACGAGTGTCGATCGAATTGAAGAAATCTAAACCTGACCATTTATAAATTCCGCGCCGCTTCGTTCGAGACAGTTCAAGTTTATAAATCAGAAATTGTTTCCCAGCGAACAACTGAAAGTAAAGTTTAGAAATGTACCTTCAAAAATAAACACTTCTGTCAACTGCTTATTGACCTTCTAAAGAATTAAACGACAACACTGCTCAAATTTCAGTGAATTTTTGGCCATAACCTATCTCAATATTGCTTTGTTTACATATGGCTACAGTTTGTTCACGTTTGGTCAGTAGTAACAGGTGTGTTTATTTGGTTTTACATAAGGTGTTATAATTCGGTTATTACTTGAAAGCGTCATTTTTGGTTATTTTTTTTCAATTTCTTTTCATCTCAGGAATTGCCTGTTTAAATATACAACCATTTTCATAACACCCTGTATTTGTATATGGACTTCCCGACTTAGAATTGATCCAGGAATCACACAATAAAATAAGTACCTACATGTCATTAAGTAACACCCTGGTTATTTATAAAGAACAAAATAAATATAAAATAAGTAAAGCTTAACAGAATCTAACTAATCTTATACTAACTTTTATTCTTGCATGTTACTCTTATACATTACCCTCATTTAACCTTTATTTTAAATCTTATTCATTATTTCTACACTTAAGCTAAGTTCTACAAGTCTTTTAATAATTGACTCTGAAGTTCGATTTAGATTTTTCTATCACTTTTAATTTTTTAATAATTTTTATTTGATTTTGAAGTATTTTATCTTTCCGTGTAATTAACAGGAACGGAAAGCAATTTATCTCTTAGGGTATCATATCAAATATGCTATTTTACAAATTTAAACAATTTTTCTTGTCCATTTTTGCTTCGTCCGCATTTAAGCGAACCAACAGAGCCTAAACCCTATATGCAATTCAGACATTCTTTAGTAGCACGTTTAGCAAATTTTAATTAAATTCCGCCTAGAAATAAAACACCCTTGGTTTGTGATAGAAATTTATTTTCAGATAAAATAATAAATATATAAAGTTTAATTAATATCCAAGAATGTGTAAGTTCTTATTAATTAACAATAAGCAAAATTTTTAAAATTAAGAATAAAAACGACTTTTAAATAAATAGTAGGATTTCAGGTTATGGATGGGGTTGATACTTGTGAATAAGATATGCAGCTTATTTCCTGCGAAATATCAGTTTATTAGGTCCATAAATAAAATCATAATATGTTAGTTATTACAGTTAATAAGTAATAAGGGCCTAAACCTAAATATCCAGATAATATAAACTTGAAAGGAAAATTATTTCCTAACCACGATAAATTAGGAAGAATTATTGTTAAATAAGACAAGTTTTGCTGTTAATTAAGCGCTCCACAGGGTCCATAGCCCTTAGAATAGCTCTTAAGCATTATTTGTTTATTTTTTATTATATAAGTTTGTTTCAGGTGGTGAGGAAACTATTTCCCAAAGACATTTATATGATATGACACTTCCCACGCAAACTTCTGTGTTTTTTACTATATATCTTTTACTCTTTATAATAGAATTTCTAATGTTATACCGATCAAATAATTCTCATCAGCCATTAAATTTCGGTGATTTCCATTTAAAAATTATTTGAAAACTTCTACGTCATTAGCCATAAAAATTAACAATTGACAATTGCCATTTACTTAATTTTTGATATTATTTTATTAAATTATTTTGTATGTAATTACACTTAAATGAAACGAATTATTAGATATTAGAGAGGCATTTCAATGTATAACACCTCTAATGTAAGAGACAATTCTCAATCTTTTCAATCTTGCATTTATCAAAATGGATAACAATTATTTAACTAAGTAAATTATTTTTTGTATATTAGTAAATAAACTCTAGGACAAAATTAACGCAACATCATAAATTTCCCATATTTTTGATGGAATTTTTTTTGCATTGGCTTGGTTCCTTGACAAATTCGTATCACCCTGTGGAGTATATTAACAACCGAAGCATATTGCCTTTGAATTAAACGGTAGGCCCATCTTTCCCCAACATTTCCTTTTTTGGTTTACTTCATTATCTCTGTTATTAAAGGAGATACACCGTTTTATAGCGTAATATGTTTTTATAGACTTTAACATTCAACACATTCATTGTTAAATGTTTTCTAGTAGGTTTCAAGATTAAAATATTCGTCGGGCAACTGGGCATACGAAACGAACGTTTAATAAGCAGTTTCCGAACAGGTTTTATCAGTATGGCGAATTTTATTTGACCTTTGTAACTTTAAAATACAATATCTGCTGACACATCGCTTGCAATGTCCGAAAAAGTCCATAGTCCACTTGAAAACATTTAACAATGAATGTGTTGAATATTAAAGTCTATAAAAACATGTTACGCTATAAAACGGTGTATCTCCTTTAATAACAGAGATAATGAAGTAAACTAAAAAAGAGAGTGTTGGGGAAAGATGGACCTACTGTTTAATGTCAACTGCAATATGTTTCGGTTGCTAATATACTCCACAGGGTGATGCGAATTTTTGGAAAAAACATAGCATTTTTAGTACACCCAGTATAAATCGAAAATTAAATTTTTAACATAAACAGCGAAAACTATGACATTGTCAAGGAACCAACCTACAATGCAAGAAAAATCATTAAAATCGGATCATAAATTCAGAAAAAAAATAGTGTCAAAAATATGGGAAATTTATGATGTTGCGTTAATTTTGTCCAGGAATTTATTATGACGCCGCATAAATATTAGAAATAATTTAAGTTTATGTTTTATTAATTTTTGACTTACTTGGACGTTATAAAATTTAGTATTTTGTTTAAGGATTGGGATGTTATAGTGAAATAAAATACAGGATAACATAATAATCCAGACCATCTACAATTAAAATAGAAATTACAATAGAAAATTTTGAAAAAATCATTACGATTTGGCAACTCTGCAGACAATAATAAAACTATTTTGATGTTATAAGGAGAGAAGTTTCAAATGTTGATAAAATATAGAGGGTGTTCTTCCATTTATTGAGTAAATTTAATGCCAACTTCCCGACATTTGAAAGTAAAATTAAAGCACCCTGTTTAAATAAATCTTGTAAAATTTTATAAATAGTACTAATATAACTACGATGTAAATGTGTGTAAAATTTTTCGATCAAATTAAAATCGATAAAAAATCTGTAGCATATTTATTGAGACCGTACGGAAGCAAAATGAAAAAATAATATCTTGGCAACATTGAAACAGATTGGAAAAAAAAGTTGGGATTACATAACCAATAAGGACCCTGCACTAATTTCGAGTAAAATATATAGAGCATTCCAATAAAAAAAATTTTTTTATGAAACACACTGCATATTTAAAAATCTTCAAGAGTCTAATAATATTATTACTTAAAGTTTTCCTCTAATCTTGATATTAAAGGCGATATCGAAGAATTACACACTAAACGGACACACGATGTGGTACAATTGGAAGGAATTACGTAAGAATAAATGGGAGGGGTAAAAGGGGATGAAACGTAGCGACAAAAATATGTTTATTAAAAATGTTGAGTCATACATAATCCTCGGAGTTCATAATGTTAGAAGGTGATAGTCGAAAAATACATTTAAAAAAATAGAGGAATGGAAATATTTTTCTCAAAAATATTAAGTGTAATGCTTTTGCAGTCCAAAGTTGTCCATCATTACAAATAAATGACTTGTGTGAGTATTTAGTAATATTATATTTTTTTAATAATGTATAGTAACTACTTTTATACATTTTAGTCAACAGATATTTGAAGTCGTTCATTTTTTTTCTTAAAAGCTTCTATATTTTAAGTATCAAAGTGCTTGCAAGCACATAAATTACTTTAATTATAGTAATAGCATAGTAATTAGTAAAAAGTAAAAAAATTGTCTAATAATTTGAACTATTTTCTCCACAAATATTTATTGGTTTTCAGGGTTATTGAAATTAGGTATCTATTCCACACATGAGAGTATATGTGACCATGGATATATTATACTCATATAAAAAATGGTTTGATATGTCCTGCGTCATTAAAAACGATATTATACAAAAGGTCAAAATAATCATGTTTCTTGATATTTAAGCCTTAGCTTCTATTTAAAAAATATTTTTAAATTATTATGTTTAATGAGAAGGTTGTTACGGTTTTGGTTTGGAGATACTATCCTTTACTTTAACCTTATTAGCATGATATACCTACTCGAAATTCTTACGGGAAGTGGCAAAGTATCTGAACCTTGGGGCAAATTAAATTCAGGCATACTCTTACTGTTCCTACTGTCGTAACTTTGCGAGGACATTGATTGTGCAGTACCATATAGAAAAGTCACAAATAGTCAAATCGGCAGAAATATTTCTACAGGAAAGCCACATATTACATAAAACCGTTATGACACATACAGATTATATTTACATGATACATTATTATTTAAAGAAACTAACTTGTATGATACTGACTATAACTAATATTTTCCAAAAACTTTATTTACATTTGAAAATTCATCCATTAATATTTTTTTTATTAGACTAGGATTATACATATACAGAGTACTGCATCTCACATCCCATCTTCTATAGTATAGTTCGGATATTAAATTCAGAATTTTTATATTTTGAAGATTTTTACCTATATCCTAGAACCCGTTCCAACAAATTATTTTTGAATATACAGTTTTACACCACTGGTTTAAAAATTAATGAAAAATAAAAATAATGCATCGTTAATAAAATTATACTTAATAAATAAGGTCTGACACTCTTGTTTTGATCTGAATTTGATTGATACGGATTATAATGGTTGACCAACATTTAGTGTCAAACTTTTCGAATTTTAAAGCTTCTTATTTTTCTTATTTTGAATTCTAGCCACTGTATATTTTTATGCCATTGGATGCGAAATTAAAAATCACACATTTAAAAATAGGAAGGTGGTTTTGAAACATCATTTATTCATTGAAATTGCAATTGGAATAGTTGATGAAAATGAATGTTTTTTAAATAACTCTTAATGTGTTAGAATATAATAAGGTTATAATATGAATTTATAATTCTGCATCACACGACATGAAAATGAAATATAATTAATTGAAAATAAGAAAATTAAAGTGCTTTAAAAAGTAAAAAATTTTACTGTAAATTTTGGACACCCTGTACTATCTGTATTAATAAAACTTAGTTAACTGCTGGACCTTATTTACTAGGTACATTGTATAATTTTAGTACCGAAGCACTATCTCTATTTTTCATTATTCATAAAACCAGTGGAAGAAAACTAATTTTTTGAGATACCCTGTCTATTAAAAAATATTTTCATGAAACGCCTCCTAGTAGAGCCTGCAAACTATCAATATTCTGACTTAATTAAAAAGGGTCGTTTATATTAAGAAATCGCATAATTCAAGATAATGCGATTCCTGTACTTGATAGAGGCTACTACCGATCGTGGAATGTAAAGGTTCATTTACACTTGGAAAATCTGACGGCAAGTAGAAAGACACTTTCCACCAGTAAAACTTCCCAGTGCAAATGGGCCTTAAACGAATCGTACAAACATTCGGAAAATTTGAAAGTCATTCAATAAATTCTCGCCAAGAATTTAAATCTTGCGAATTTGGAAAATCTTAAAACTTCGTTATTAATAACCTTTTAACGCCAAGAATTATTTAAAATTAACCAATCAGAGCATAACCCGCCCAGATTTGAAACATTGCAAATCACGCACGAAAGAAAAGTTCCATGAGTGTGTAATTGCATTACCACTCGTACTTTACCTACAATCATGTTTATTAATTTTAAAACAAAATTTTGGTTTAATATTTCTTTCAGCAGGCAGCAGGCAGCCGTGTTTACCGTGCTGTAACGGCCGATATTTCAAAGTCACCTTAAGGTACATAATGACATAAGTAATCCTTAACACAAGTTTGACAGTATATTAAAGTTCTCCTTAACTCTTATTTAAAGGAATAGAACGTGGTAATTTTAGACTTAAATGACCCTCAAATTAATTTAAACCAAAATTTTTTAAGGTTTAGCATAATGTTAAGGCTACCTTAGCTAAGGTCTAATTTAAGGTAACATTCAAATATCGGCCATAAGTTTAACTTACATTACTAGTAGGTAATATGTTTTTAACTTCAAAGAGACCTGATTTTAGTAATAAAAAATTAAAAAATCACAAGATAATCAACATTATATGCTCAATTTGGTAACATATGTTTCAAACTTATAAATGGGCATCCCAGACCTAAAAGTTATATTATACAATTTCAAAGGAAAAAACCCCTAACATTTTTTTTACCTAACGTACAGTGTGTCCTATTTTCGATATTTTTATAGGGTATCTCCGTTATTGTTAGTGCAATCAAAAAGTAATGTAGGTGTCATGTGCTCTTTTTGGGTCAAACTTTAAATGGTAAAATCAAAATTCGAAAATTTTCGCTCGCTTAACAGATACGGGGGAAAATCAACAAATTGGCAATATCTAAATTACCCTATATTTTCTTAGTTTAAAGTGATACAGAGAAATGTTTTATACAGAAGTTTATTTATAAGGATTGTTGAATAATCTACCGTTTTCAGAATAAGTATACGGGATCAGGTAAGAAAGTTATCTGACCTAATCTCATTTTTTTAAATGGAACACCCTGTATATTTTAATTTAAAAAGATAGCATTTTCAACTCTCTGTTCAAATTTATAACACACCATGGATGATAGATATCATATCAAATTTTTCAAAATGTTGATAACTCATTTTCACAAATGAATATGTAAAAATGAAATTGACGTTAAATGTTAATAACAACTAGAATGTCAACATAATTGTTCCTACGATATTAGCTACTGTGATTTAAAGTAATAAAGTTTAAATAAATCGCCTAGGAAACCAATATTGTCCATGGTGTGTTATATATTTGAAAATAGAATTTAAAATACAATCTTCCTAGATTAAAATATACAGGGTGCTCTATTTAAAAAAAATGGGATTAAGTCCGATAACATTTTTACCTGACCACGTATACTTATTCTAAATACGGCAGATTATTCAAAAATCATTATAAAGATACTTTTGTCTAAAACATTTTTCTGTATCTCTTTTAACTAAAAAAAATATATGGTAATTTTGAAATTGTAAATTTTTTGATTTTCCCCCGTATCTCTTAAACGAGCGAAAATTTTCAAATGTTGATTTTATCATTTTAAGTTTGACCCAAAAAGAGCACATGGCACCTACACCTACACCTACACCTACTTTTTAGATAGCACTAACAGTTACGGAGAGAGCCTATAAAAGTGTTTAAAATGGGACACCCTGTACAAAGAATCACAATTAAAATGAAAAATTAATTAAAAACAACTAATACACATTACATTCTAAAAAACAAATGATTAACCTAAATATTTTTAGTAGGGTAAGGGATTCAGTGGTAATTCGGTGTGAACTAAATAGCCCACTCTATAAAACCTACTTAAAAATTAATAGAAGAAGAGACCTGCTAAGACGAAAAACGCGAAAAAAAATTGGGCTACAGTTATCTATTATTGGTTCGCACCGAATTACCACCGACTCCCTTACCATACTAAAAATATTTAGGTTAGTCCTTTGTTTTTTAGAATGTAACGTGTATTATTTGTTTCATATTAATTTTTTATTTTAATTGCGATTCTTTGTACGTCAGGTCTGATGATGCCCATTTAAGGGTGAAACATATGTTACCAAATTGAGGATATCATTTTGCTGACTTTCTTCTTTTAAATTTTTTATTAGTATGTTTTTTGCTGTTAACGATAGTGGTCGTAGGTAAAAATATTAAAAATTAACCAAATGGGGCACTATTGGCAATTCACATTTGAATATCTATAATTATCGTAGGTTGAAGCACTTTTACTATATACGAACAATATTTAATAAGAATATTCAATTTTTATTTACAGCACGGAGTGATCTCCCATGAATTGAAAGTCATAGCAAAGTTAGAAGTAAGAAATATATAAAATGCATTACATTAAACGTGTGTAGATAACACTATTTTTATTTTTACTATACAGGGTCATTCGCGGTGAGTGGCCTACTAAACGATATCGGGAAATTAAAGATATTTGTTTGAAATATCGCTATGAAAGATTCCGATCTCCTTAATGAATATATTTTGACCCATAGAGCATGTCTTGTACATGATTGATAGGAAGATTCGAAAACGAGTATTTGCTCCGACTTAGACCAATTAAAAGAAGCACTAATTGAAGAATGAGCTTAAATCGATCAAAATTAGATTAGAAAGACATCTCATTCAAGGAATGCCAAGGCCTATGCAGGCAGCTGTTCGTGTTCAGGGTATAATGCCTGTTATTGATGTTTTTAATATTGTTTTCTTCTGTACCGCTTTACTGTTTTCTATAATAGAAACATTTTGCAAAAAGTGTTAAAATGAATATCATTCGACAAAATGTGTAGTGTTTTCTTTAAATAATCATATCTCTTAAATGGAGAAAGATATGAAGTAATAAAGAATGGATTAAACTTTGCAAAAAATATTCTTCAATAGAGTTAAGATTGCAAACTTACTCCACAGGGTGTTACAAACTTAAAGGAAAAAACATACATTTTTCTATTCTAGTACATCTCAGCTGTGAAAAGTTGAAACTAGTTAATTAAAACAAAAACATTTATCTACATTTAAAAAAAAATCATTTAAATCAGACCACGGAAAAAAGGATACCATAGATTAACATTGAACAAAATTTAGGATCGATCGAATTTAAAGTTGGTAAATGTATTTAAAGTTATTAAAATATACATTATTATTCGATTGAAGTAGCCGTTACTTGATGAATATCCATTATAGAACTAAGTAAATAAATACTCCAATATGTAGAAATCTTCACTAAATTTTTATTGTAGCATGACAGTTGTTGCGATAATACAGTGTCTTCTTCCGATGGGGAAAGCAACAAGACTAAAAATCAAAATGAGAAGAACAAAATTGTTTGGTATATAAACTAAAGTGTGGAAGCTATCCAAAAATATAAAGGGTGATGGATGGTGGATGGCCTATTAGACGTTTATGGAGAACTAGTCATCGGATCACTTTGAAAATTTGGGAGCTTATAAAAACGGACATATCTAATTAGTTCTCAATAAATGCTTAATATTAATTGTTGTTTTCTTCTATTTTTTTTTAACTTTAAATTTCACTTTAAAAAAATAAAATATTTAAATACTGAAATGCTTAGAAGTGAAGGCCAACATATTGAACATTTATTGAAAAGTAATTAGATATTTTTTGCAAAATAACAACCATTACAAAACAATTTCCATAGGCTACTTGCCAAATTGGTGTAAAAAGTGTGATTGTTATCTGTAATAATTAATTTTGCTAAATAAATGCTCATAAGTCAAAAACTGTTCAAGATAGGTATAGCAATTATACATAGGAAGATAGACAATGTCAATAGCTTTTAGGACAACAGATAAAATATAGGGTATTTCATTTGAAAAAACGTACTATTTAGAATTTTTCCAAACCATCAAAATATTTGTATTTTGAAACACCCTGTACAAATATAACTAATATTTGGAAACAGGGTGAAAGACCTCTAGATCTAACCTCACTCCATACCAAATTTCAGTGCTTTAATTTGCCAGAGTTTAAAAATATCATCACTTTTTGTTGGACATGTTTTCCGGAAAAAAAAAGTGAAATTAATTATTATCTCGAGAACTATAACAAATAGGTATAGGAAAATATTAAGGAAAGTTATTAAGAAACTAATATGGATTCTAAAACAAAAATAATACACAGGGTGTTCCGTTTAAATGATCAAAGTTGCTAATACTGTCAAGTAGAAGTGGCAACACTGCTTGGCTAAAAATATTTTTAACAGAGAAATGATGTCCGCTTCTATAAGCTCCGATAACTAGTTCTCCATAAACGTCTAATAGGCCATCCACCATCAATCACCCTGTATATAGGACAAACAGACAGAACTTTTGAAATAAGACTTAAAGAACACAAAACGATCTACAATAAAAAAAAATACATTTCTCATTATGCCATACATTTAAACGATGAATAACATAATTTTAATGTCAATATTGAAATCATATTTATATATTAAATAAAGACAAAGCCCTGAAACTTATAAGTTGTGTTGTTTACTCATATAATAAAATTAGGATTATTTATGCATTAGTTGGCAGTATTTTGTATTGTTAAATACCATAAAATAAAATGTAGATAAAGAGCTTTTAACGTTTACATTTAATAAGAACTGCTTACTGTTTATATCTTAACTTCATTTTCCCATCGGAAGTGGACCAAGCATTGGAAAAACAATTGCCATGGTTGACTTGGTGAAAGTTTCAACACATTGTGGTATATAAATTATTTAATTTACTATATCTTATTTTGGAAAAAACATAAATGTAGGTATAATACTACGAAATTGTGATATCCTGGAAGAAAACTGGTATCTGTTTTTAGTTCAGCGATATAAAATATATTTTAAAACAAACATGGACTTTATTACTCGGAGACCTGTGTTACTTAGGCCGTCTCTTGTAAAACTGCTTAGTAAAAAATAGTTTTAGTTCATCATAATCAAACTGAGGTTTAATTAAGAATGGTAGATTCAGTGCACATGCTCCCCGAACATAAACGACATTCTTTATGTCACTTTTCTGCCCTATTTTTGGGTGCATTAGTTTCTACTTCTGCGTAACTTAGACAGGTGTCAGTGCGTATTGACGTTTGTTGTTTGGTATTTCTTCTCCATGAATATAAACACACAACCTCCTTGTGTGATACTGAACATCTTGATCTCCCGGACTCTCGACATGAACACTGCAAAAATAAGATTACAGAGTTATCATAGGTTAAGGAATTTTTAATATTGAAATACTATAATACTGATTAGGAGTGTACGTACTGCCATTACCTAATCACTATAGACAGCGAAACTACCTTCCTTGCTTTTATTGTTAATAAAAAGTTTTATTATTTAAGATTCTACATGGCGGATATGTGGCAATTTAAATATATTGATTTGTGATTCCTCTACATATACCCTATAAACAATTGCAATTACTTCTCGGGTCTAACTGCCAAGGTTTTTACCAGGAGTATACTCATTCATTATCACAAAGTTCAAAATTTTAAAATAATACCCTAAAACACGACACAATGAACACATATTTATAAAACATAATTTAACACGGTACAATAACTATTGCCCTTTCTATCACTACGCTACTGGGTGGGTACATCTATCAAATATCGTACATTGTCGAATAAGCCCGTTGACCCATCGGGTGTTTCACGAGTCGCATGCGCTATCAATTGTCTGGGATATAACCTATCAAATTAGCAGTAGCTACCTGTAGCCATTGACAACGCACTATATTACCATATTTTTATGTTCTTTAAGCAAAAAAATTGCATTTGAATATCAAAATAAATGGATGAAAAGAAAGTTTTAATAATATTGGAACTGGAATAAAATCTTGGGTTCTTATACAGGGTACACCTAGTAAAGTGGCCTATTAGAAGTATCTCGAGAACTAAATGAGATTTTATTTTGAAAATTTGTCTGTGGCTATAAGTGATAGTTTTCTACGTTTGTAAAATATTTTGGATGGTGCGCTTATGCCGGATCATACCGAAAGTGTTAGCAACTTCGGAATTTTAAATGAATTACTCTATATATTATATTTTTTTTGAAATCTAGGTAAAAATGTAGAACAGTTTTCTGTATAATATCATATTCCTATCTTTAAGAGTTTTTGAATTATAAATAATCTTGTGATTTTTTAACGCCGTATCGGGACCTAAAAAGAAAATCATATCTTTTTAGCGCTTACAGCTAGAAAGCTGAAATTTTGACAATAGTTTCACAATACCTTGGAAATTCTATAATTTTGAACAGTAATTAATTAGTTTTATACAGGGCGTCGCCATAACAATATCTAAGAGAGATGAATTATTGCAAAAATGTTCTTTTTTTTTAAATGGGACACTCTATACTTGATATGTTTTGCTAATGGAGGATCGAATTTTCTATCTAATGATATTAAGTGTTCTTATACCTATCTTCAATATTTTCGGACTAATAGCGAAATTTAAAAGTTATCTTATAAAAATATATTTTTTGGTAGTTGACTGTGGAATTGATTCACAGGAACAAAATAATGAAAAATCCATTTGACGGTATGTCTATGTTGTTGTAAAAAAAATAGTTAACAAATAAGAAATTTATTAATAAATAAATAATCAAAATTAAAATTACGCAACAACACCAATAAAATAACTAATAACTAAATTGTTTGCTCTTAAACATTCATGAATTGTGGTGAAAGCATTTTCATTTGTCACCTTTTTTATTTCTTCCCGTTCTAGAGACCCCAGAGCTGTTCTTACTTGATTTTCTAAATCTTCCATTGTTGTGATGAGTGCCTTGTATACTATTTCTTAACCCATAGATAAAAATCTAGGGGGATAAGATCCGGAGACCTTGGGCCATTTCCATGGACCTCCTCGGCCAATCAACGTTTTGGGAGTCATATGAGCTGCATCAGGATGAAGTTCATTAAATTTTCTTAAAAGTTCTACATAAAACCCCACCACACTCCCCATGAATATAATATAAACGTAAAATATCTAAGCTCGAATAATGTGAATTCGCCATTTTTATTACAAAAACACAGACATAACGTCAAATGGATTTTTCATTGTTTTGTTTCTATGAATTCATTCCACAGCAAACTACCAAAAAATATATTTTTATAAGATAATTTTTAAATTTCTATAAGTCCGAAAATATTGAAGATAGGTATAGGAACACTTATATCATTAGATAGAAAATTCGTTCCTCCATTAGCAAAACATATCAAATGCAGGGTGTCCCATTTAAAAAAAGAAGGTTTTTGCAATAATTCATCTCTCTCAGAAATATTGTTATGGAGACGCCCTGTATAAAACTAATTAAATACTGTTCAAGATTATAAAATTTCCATAATCTTGTGAAACTATTGTCAAAATTTCAGCTTTCTAGCTGTAACCGCTAAAAATATATGATTTTCTTTTCAGGTCCCGATGCGGTGTTAAAAAATCACAAGATTATTTATAATTCAAAAACTCTTAAAGATATTATACAGGAAACTATTCTAGATTTTTACCT
Organism: Barypeithes pellucidus; assembly: GCA_963991005.1. Lineage (NCBI taxonomy): Eukaryota > Metazoa > Arthropoda > Insecta > Coleoptera > Curculionidae > Barypeithes > Barypeithes pellucidus. The sequence goes on from OZ022556.1 coordinate 34,943,958, forward strand.
AGATTAAAAAATATATATAATATATAGGGTAATTCATTTAAAATTCCGAAGTTCTTTCGGTATGATCCGGCAACACCGCACCATCCAAAATATTTTATAAACGTAGAAAACCATCTCTTATAGCTACAGCCACATTTTCAAAATAAAACCTAATTTAGTTCTCCACTTTACTTGGTGTACCCTGTATACCTATTACAATTTATGTTAAATGCGTAAATTTAATTTTAGGGTTTACTCTGTAAGAGATTATCAAATTAAAATTTTATATGTGACAAAATTATCCAGAACTTTTTTTGCATTCCTTTCGTAGCTACAGATAAACTTGTCGACCTGTATGTGACGGGTGATCAACTAAAAATGGCCGCCGGCTGTATTTCAAAAACTAGTAATCATAGAACATCCAGGTAATTTTTTTTTTAATAACAATGTACCCAAGAAAAAATGCTGGAAATTAATTTCGAATTTGCAAAATGTCTGCAGGAGGGCGTAGCAGTCATGACCAAGGTTAAAATAAAGATTTTCTTCCTGTTTTGAGAGGTATCGAAAATATCTGTATGCCAATGTTTATCTATTTCCTAATACATTTTGTCTTACACAAATTTTTCAACCTAGGGAAATAAAGTGGTGGGAGGAATTCAATTGTTTTTTTAAATAAACTACGGTTACTCCGGTTTTAACAAACGTAGTCTTGTTTAAGAGAGTTTAATTTACCCTATAAACAGTTTTTGCATCCTTGAGTTTTACCGTCGCGGCTAGATGGCGTTAACTGAAATATAAACAAAAATTAGACTTTCTCTTCGAAAAGTTAAATGTAATGATATGTTTGTTTTAACAAAATATAATATGGAATTAAATCCTTAACATTTCGGTAAAAAACGAAAGTTTGTATCTGTTTTATTATCGAAAATAAATTACATATACGTTTGAAGGGCATTCAGATTTTATTTATGGAGTAATTTTAACACATAAATTAATAAGAAGTTACAAAAAATGATGACAATGTCCAAATTACTAATTTTTAATTGTCAAAATACAAACGATAATTAATTATCGAATATTCAAAAATACACATCCAAATTAATAATTAACCGATTTTAATAATTTTTATTTTAACTGATAGAAAACAGATTCTACAGTTTAGAGCAGAGTAGTTTATGTCCCAAATTATATAGCGCATAAAATTTTGTATCTAATTTTATGCGCTACCTTCTTTGTATTTTTAATGTTATGAAAATTAATTAAATTAATAGATAATCACGTAGCACTTTCTAATATAAACTTTATTTGTTAACATGATTTTTTATTTAAATTTAGTAAAAGCCAAAAGTAATAAAATGTCGCATTGATTGTTTACGAAACCTTTCTCCGCAATATAACGTATTTAGAAGACTTATTTACTTAACTTTCTATTTCTATATTCATATTTACAATATTTCATAATATATACAATATATAATACAAAAATTTATATACACTCTGTGCGATGTGTTCCGCGTCGGTTTCCCGCTCAGGACAAGCAGCCAGGGGGAGACCTGCCCGGGGTGGTTGATGGTAGCCCTAGGTGTAGTTGTAACATTTTTTGTTTGTTTAATTTTAGCCTTTTTCGAGTCAGTGCTCTTTGGAGGCTTTTGGAGATTAAAACCCTGTCGGCAGATTTACCAGACTTGCGGTATTGTAGTATTTGTAGTATGTTTTTACTGAAAAAATTTACCTAAAAAAACAGTTTTAAAGAAATGGTATTGTATTGTTACCTAGAGTGGCATGGCGCTACTTTAGGGCCAGTGCCTTACCCAGATATACCGAGTAGAGCGTCCGGTAAGAACACATACGATATTCCACGTAAATTATATGATGATCTTATATTAGCTCCCCCATTTATTTTAGCGCAAAAAATATACTTAAGTCCTTGTTCAATTTAAAGTGTATTTTCCTATTAGTTTAAGTTTAGTTTAATTTTAATATGTTACAACCTGTATATTTGTTACACATTTGATATAATATACTTTGTTCCTAATATCAGTTTTCGAAATAACGAAATACATGAAATTGTGTTTTACTTATTATTAAATAATACACCAGCTCACTTTTGATGTAGGACAAAATCTGTCATTTTTACATGCAAAAATGTTTGTAACTGAAAGTGAAAGAATTACAATTCTTTCTCCTCAGCTCTGAGAGGATATTGCGATAAGATCATGTCTAAGGAAGAGGTTAAAAATGTATTTAATGACGCATTTCTAAACCGAAATTCAATTTCAGAAGCCACTGTAGAGGTAGACGACGATTATTTATTATTAAAAATTAAATTAATAATTAAATTATACTCGTCAGTTCGAAAACTACTGATATTAGTAACAATGTCTGTTATATAAAAAATGTAATAACTGTAACGTAGAAACTATAAAAAAATATAAACAGGGTGTTACATATAAAAATTTAAAATTCGTTTGATTTCCAGGAAAACTAAACAGCTAACAACAACGCCAATATTGTCATTCGGTGGGTAAGATCATTCGAGACAACTGTACCAAATTTTATTTAACTCAGCCAATAGATTGTTATGAATCCGTTTCCAGACTATACCGGGTGGTGCATCCGGTCAGGACTAGGATATTCCTATTATTCTATTTATTTTAGCCCAAAAATGTTCTTAAACTTTTTAAAGACTACACTAAGAAAAACGTCCTTGTTCAAGTTAAAGTTTTTTTTTCTAGTAATTTAACAGTTATTTAACAAAATGTATTTTTTAAATCTTAAACTAGGAACTACGGATCTGACACATTTCTATCAGTACACCAGCAAATAAATTATTTAAACTCGTCAAAGTTATTTTATGTCAATTTTATTTTATGTTATAGATACTATTTCTGCCGTAGCACCATTTAATTATTGTTTTCTCAATTGAACAACTAGTGGCGATTAGAAATAATCAAATCGAAAATTATTTGAAAAACGATGTCAAATGTTGACACGCATAAACCTAATTATAAATTAAATAGCACCGTATTCCAGATTTAAGTTAGTTTGAAGATAACATTTTCTTAATATCTTAAAAAGTTTCCTTTAAAATCAATATCTAAGCGAACATTAGACCACCTTAAAATTTACATGGGAAATACGATTTGTCCTATTCGGACGCACCAGCCAGGCATATCTCTAATTGGTTTAGTTTCAAAAATTAATTATATTCTATTTTTATGTAAGATATATCAAAATTAAATTTTAGGAAATTTGCATTCATCTAGATTTTATGCGTTACCTCATACTATTAGATGATTCGAAACGTAAGCTACTCTATACTGTAGAATCTGGTTTCTATTAGTTAAAATGTCTTTGAAAATTTGTAGTTTGAAGTTTTTCACAATGTTTTGTAACTTCTTGTTCATTTATTATTGCGTTATGTGCTAAAATTATTCGATAAATAAAATTAAAATAAATACGCCAGTAATACGCAAGAATTCGTATATGAAATTTATTGTGATACAAACTTGCGTCTTTTACTAGAATGTTAAAATGTTAAAGATTTAGTTCTCTTTTATATCTTATTAAAGCGAACATTTGTGAGAAAAACAAAATTATTGCTTATATTTCAATTAACGCCATCTAGCGGCGACGGCAAAACTTAATGATACAAAACACGGATTATAGCGTAAAGGAAGCTCTCTTAAACGAACCCAAGTTTGTTAAAATCGGTTAACAGAAACCGGAGTAACCGTAGTTTATTTAAAAAACAATTGAATTCCTCTCATCACTTAGTCTTTATTTTACTATATTGGAAAATTTGTGTAGGATAAAAAGTATTAGGAAATATATAAGGATTAAAATACAGATATTTTCATACCTCTCAATTAGTCAAAACCAAAGAAAATCTTCATTTTAACCTTGGTCATGACTGCTGCTGCCTTTGCGGATATTTTACAAACTCGAACATAATTTCCAGCATATTCTTTGGGTACTTTTGTTTAAAAAAAAACTTACCCGGTTGCTCTATGATTAGTAATTTTTGAGATACGGCCGGCGGCAATGCTTAGTACACTCTAAATATGTTCTATTAGTGCCTGTTCTCACCAAAGCAACTGGCAACTGCATCGCAACCGCAACGCAACATCAACGCGACTCAGCACTAATGTTTAAATACGCGTGTTCTCACTGACTTAAGGCAACTCAACTGCAACGCAACTAGTTGCTTATGAGTTGCCCGGCATACCGCGTCGCCATTGTCAGTTGCTTCCAATCGTGGTGTCATGGCTGACGAGATAGCAAAATATTTAACTTTTGTGGCTCATTCAGTAAAACCCATGGAATTTAACCGAATCGTTATTTAATTCCTGTGCCACTATATACGAACTACGTCTCTTTATGGTATAAAAAGGGTTAACCCAAAATTGTCACTAAGTTTTTTTAAGGTTTTTAACGAGCAAGTATGTTGCGTCTATATCTTCATCTGACGAAGACGACATTTTGCTCAGGTCAAAAGAGACTTCAAACCAGTTGATCCTAGTGCGAATGCAAGAGCAACTCATCTGAAGTTGCAGTTGCGTTGCTTGCCAGTTGCTTTGGTGAGAACAAGCGAGCAACTCAACTGAAGTTGCGGTCGCGTTGCGGTTGCGTTACGGTTGCCAGTTGCTTTGGTGAGAACAGGCACTTAAAGGGTGAATGACTTTTTTTCAGAACCATAGTTTTTATAATCTATAGAAATCATAGGTATACTAATCTACAAATCAAGTAAGTTAGGAATAGCCTAGAATAAAAAAGATATGTATCCGAAGTGGAAATTTCTTCTGATATAATAATTCTTTTCACCACTATACATAAAATATAATTCAGTTGTATTAAATAAGAAATAATTTGAATAAACCAAACTATGCATGCAAGGTTTAAAAGGTGCATATTTATAAGTATAGAATTTTGTAGTTATAATAGTAATACGTAAACATGCTCTAACGAAAAAATGTATATGTTTTGTAAAATAGAGTCTATTTGTTAAATCAGAACACCGACTTTTTATGAACATAATGTTGATTAAGTACCCAAACATTTTTGTAATTAAAATTACATTTTATCTTCGAATGTTTAGACGTTTTAAAATGACTACATTAATATTTACTTTCAGTACTCTTACCCCTCGGAAATTATGTTAACAGATAAACAATGTAATTAGAGGTTACTATTTTTTATAACACCTTCTACCCACTAATATAGGGACACTTGGGGACATTTAATTTCTGCTAAATTGCACATATTTGTAACTAATAAGGGTATCCTAATAAAAAAGCATGATTTGACTTGTACCGTGTTCTTTCTTAATGTGCTCACAGCATCAGTATGCCGTCAGGAACAGTTTGCGATTAGTAGCCATATATGTAGGGGAGACGTGCCATGAAACGGACGGTTCTTGAAACGAACAGTCGCCATATTTTGATTGCGAAGCATAAAATAAATTTCAAGATTTCACATTTAGTAACACTGTCCGTAGCAGAGACTTCCACTGTTTCTAGTATGTTTATGGAGAGCCTTATAAGATAATTTGTTATTAAAGTAAATTTTTTGTGAAAACTTCGAACTATTTCACAGGTATGGTATTAAAAATTCATTTACTTTTTTAGTAAATTTTATGCTATCGTATCTGTAATACCAGAAGACGTAGTTAGATTTTGTAAAATATATCTTGATTGATATCCATTCTTACGATTTGAAATTTAAGTGAAGTTGATGTGGTATTGGAACTGATGCCCAAACAAAGCACAAGAATGTCCAACAAAATTATATATACAAAAAAATAGGAAGAAAATTAAATCCAAAGGAGAAAATAACGATAATAAGAAAAACTGTGTTTGTTGAGGAGGAAAATATTATGAATTCAGCACAACAGATTGGTTATTATGTTCTATATGCTTAATGGCCACAGCCACACAAATCCTCTGGTATGAGACTGGACTTCTCTATAACCCGGACAAACCCAAACAAAGCCACACATAAGAAATTAAATTTTAAATCGGAGACGACAGGAATGGAACGACTTCCTCCCGATGACAAGCTAGTGCCGACAAGGCACGGCAACGACAATTTAATGATGGCAACGACACGACAACGACATGTCGGTGGGTTCGGAAGCTTCCCATTTGATTACATGAGATTTGCCGTCCCCTGGTATCGTGTCGAAGCCGTGTCGATAAGTGCGTAAACGCCTAAACGATTCTCGAGGTTATTGTGCTATGAAGTCAGAAAAGTCTTTGAAACCGACCAAAAACTGGCATTTAAGTAATTTCTGTACAGAACAAAACTTTAATTGATACCTGTCAACCCAATTAAACCTGTCAACTTAACTACAACCTGATCACAAGTTAACCTTCGTTCATGTGTCAATTAAGTTTTATTATACGCATCCCAATAAGTTAAACAGCCAGGAAGAAAAATCTGCTTGCTTCACATACAAAATGAAATTGTTATTTTAAAATTTGAATATATTGTTCTACAATTTAATTTCCTTAAATAACTTTATTCGGGTTTATTAAGTCGTCATTGTACAATATCTAAATCAGTGACATAACTAGGAACTGGCCTAAATTAGGTACTTATAAACAAGATTTTTCCAATTTTTTAAATTTTTTTTAATCACATTATTATTAATTAACCCTGTAGTTTTAAATCTAGTTAAATATTTGTGAATTGTTGAAGCACATCTTGTGCTTTTAATTTTTTATTTTTTGGCCTGGTATCGTTGCATTGATAAGCATAATTCAGCCAACCAGGCCGCGCGTAGCTTATGAGTTTTCTGATGACGATGGTGGAAGGAGAAATCAATGTACTTTGAGATACGGCGGGGAATTTTGTCTCTCTTTATTTAATTTATAGCTTCTCTTTCTTGTCCGTTAAGCATCTCATTGTGATAGATGTTTGCCAAACCTGTATATAAACCGTACAAAATTGAAGTAGATATTATCTCGATATCAAAATTTTGCAAATTGGCAGGAAACTGTGTCTACTTTATAAATATTGAATTCTATATTAAATATAAATCAAAAAATTATAACACCTCTCTCCGTTTGGAAGTCCCTAACACTACTTCATAAGAGTGGTATAAAGCTTTTTTAGGAGAAATTGAGAAAATAACCTAACGTACTCTAACAAATTCATTTTAATAAAAAATAAACATATTAAAATTTACAGATTTTCATTTATTTATTTTTTTTAAATATGTATTTCAAATTTAATTTCCTTGGGGAATTAAAATTTTTTATCAAAGAGAAAAAATATTTTGATGTTTTTAACAATCCAATTTTTAATACATGACCGCAGCATTCGTATTCGTTCTAATTGGATTCTGTTGGATAATGTCAGATCTCAGATTTATTTACATTGAGATCTTTATGCTTGTATTTGAGACTAATGAGTCCACATTTATTTAATAAACGTAAAGGAGCTTGTTGAGGGCTCGGGAGTAGATATTAGATGTACTGTCTTATTTTAGTCCTTACTACGTTGAAATAAAGAATATTGTCGTGCTGATTAGTTATAAAGTTTAAGTTTATCATTATGTAATCAATAAAACATAGGAACAACAACAGTAACAAAATCATAGCCAAAACAAAAAATTTCCTATACTAAATAAAAATATTAATCTTAGTCGTTACTTATTAAAAATAAAAATCAACAGAATGCAGACAAGTTTTTTAATACCTTTCAAATACAAAGTTCCGAGGACTCCGCATTACATTCGGCAAATCTTAGTGCAATTGCAATAAACTTGAAGGAAAGCATGCGCATAAAGGAGTTAGCTGATTTCTTTTTACAATATTCTTGAAACTTGCAAGACTTGCCAATAAACGAGTCTGCCCGATTTTTGTTGCAGTTTCTGGTGGAAAATAGACCAACCAAAAATAAAAATTACTACGTTCTGTGTTTATTGTTGATAGTTATTCGTGTTTATTAATATTCTGATTCAGTTTTTAGTTGTATTTTGCGGAGTTGAACCGTCGTATTTTGATAGTTTCACCTTACTTTTTTACTGGGTTGGCAACCTTGGTCGTTGAAACCGTAACTGAAATAGAACTGCCTACTATAAAATGGTTTGCATGATACACTGCTTGCAACTTTCATGCCAGAAATTAACTGGCAGCAACAAACTTGCAAAAGTATCTAAATGCGGCATAAGGAAACCATTACTTACTGCTTAATTTTTATGCACTATGAATTGTTCTGTTGCAAATCACATATTTATTTTCCATACGGCTTAACGTTACGTCTTACGGCTTACGTTAAGTCAACTAGGAATCGAGCTTAACTCGCTTAAAAAATTTTAATTTCGCTACAACTCTTATAATCTGATTCCCCGTCATGTCACTATACTATATCGATGACTACTCTAGATTAAAGATATATTTGTTTCCAATTTTTTTAAATAATGCCTTGCTCGATTTGCAATCGCCGAAGATTCCGAATTATATATTACTAACAAAAATAAATTAAATAAGTTATACAGCGTAGCTCCGTGTCGATTTGCGCTGAGAATTTTTCAATTTTAAACCTATTTGCAACTAATTTTAGGGGGAGAACGATTGAATGCATCCACCGAATTCATCTATAACCACATGAAAGGTCTTAGTATTGGAAGCAGCTTCAGTTCTGCCAGCAGGGCTTCGCCTACGCCATCTTTTGACGATGGATCGATTTTGCATTTTCCCGGAGATTCAAGTGGATCCATCCAGTTTTTTCGAAAAGGAAAATGAAATTTATATTGAAAAAGGTGAATATAAAATAAAGACCAAAATCAAAATAACTTTGTAGGATTGTAGAAATAATTGTGTTTCGATTTAGAAGATTGAGTAACGAGAGAACTAAGGGTTCAATCAAAACCTGTATTGCGCATTTAATTTTAATAATAATTTATCAATTTTTTGAGAGCCTTATTAAAATATTTTCTTGGTGTATTGTTAATTATTTCTATTAACTAATATTTCAGCTTAATAAACAATTGCACTCGAATGATTATACAGTGAGCAGCAAAAAATTGAACAAAAATTTTTTTTTCATTGTTTATTTCGGGTTTGTTCGTTGTCACAAAAACAAATGATTGTAATAGAGTTGATGCCGAACCAGATATATAAGGCTCTAGCTTACTTCAAATCAAGCCTAACATAAAATACATAGTTAGCCGGAGTGCTAAGTCCATGGGGGGTAGGCGGGGGCACATATCCCCATCGGAAAATCACAATAGGGGCGTCGCCCACATTAGAATATTTCGAACGAAACTTCCCTATTGCAAATTCTCAAATAGAGGAAAGAACCAATAATGACCCATAGAAATCTTAATATTAAAATCATCCACAAAAATAAATTTAAAATAATAAATAGGTTCCAATTATTAAAAAAAGAAAAATTAGATAGATATTGGATGAATTGTTGACGACATTTTGGTGTAGTCGACTATTCGACTAACTTAATTTATGAACCTAATATTGGATATTTTCCTGAAAAAATATAATTTTTGGAATTTTGGCTTGCAAAAGAGCATACGATTAAAATCTAAAAACTTTTAACATCAAATAACTTTTCTCGATTTGAATATATCGAATTAAATATACTCGAATACAGTGAACAAGCGGGAACAAACCGAAGAATACCTTGATATTAGGCCAAATGCATTACGTCAAGAATACAAATACCTACAAAACGCTGCATTTGTTTATAAGCTACTCAAAAATGAATAGGCAACTGAAATTTTTTGTTAAATATAATTTTCGAAAATATTTTGAGTTGAAACTTCATCTTCTGGTATTCAGCCCTACTTAGACAGAAACTAATTTGTATCATAATTTTAATTTCGAAAAATGCCTTGGAAATTTACAGAAAGCTTTTTGTCATTAGTGAAGTGCTTTTAATTAGAAGAGACAAAAAATAAGAAAATATGTGAAAACAAGATTTGACCTACATTGACATTTTCCATTATTTTTATTCCACCCTCGCTAGTTCAGATATTCAAAATTTTTAAATTATATAAATGTCTAATAGATGGATGGAAATAAACCGATCGTGTTTAATTTATTATTTTGAATAACTTTTCTTAAAGAAAGTTTATCTGCAACAGGAAGGGTAGAACGAAAATAATGCAAAATATCAAAGTAGGCATTGAATTCTAAAATTTTATATCTTACTCAATTTTTCTTCCTGAAGAGGTTTGTTAATAACATTTTTTTGTATCTCCTAGAGAAAAAAACATTTTACTAGTGGGAAAAAGCTGTTAATAAATTTCCAAGGCATACTTGATGTTTAATCATAATGAAGCTCTGGAGAATATGGTGGTAATGGTAAATAATATAATTCTAAGTTATTAATTCATTTCGGTGGGAACTTGCATTGCTGAACACGTTAAGGTGCAACAGGAAAAATTGTATGATTTAATTTAAAAACTAATATATTCCTGACTTTCCTAGAATAAATCAGAAATCATATTACCAAATCTTGTAGCACATAAAAGGTTTTTTGTAATTTGTGATGCTTCCTAAAATACCATATATTATGACACCGAAATAAAGCATTTTTTAATAATAAACTAGGGTCATACCAACAACCCGGTAAGAGCGATCCCCTCACTGGCTTTTGCTGTAAAATATTTATCCTCTAAAGATGCAAAAAAAATTCATTTGCCTATTAATTTTTGAGTAGTTTACATTATACTATTTAAATTATACTTTTATTACATAAGAATAACTTATGGTATACACTTACTTATAACGCTATATATAATAGTAGCGTTTAATTTTTTTAATACCTACCTTATTTATATTGAACAGCCTAAGTGATCCCTTTGAAGATTTCATAATCTCTATCGATCGATCGCTTGAACCAAATCCACGTTGCGAAGTTCTCATATTTAATTACGATTTTTCCTGGGATCCCTAAATTCGGTGTATTGGAAAATATCGTCCATTTTTCTCAAAGAGACATGCAGTGGGACTATGATAAATGGAATAGTGTTTTCAGAATCGCAAAATGACGTGAATTTAACAAATTCGTATTCCGATCGTCTATTTTATAATTTCCGTCCTCCCCCTCTAACTCCGAAAGAATCGAAACGAAACGAAAATAAATAGTTGTCGAATCGCATTTGTCCACATGTGCAGAAGTAAGATAGATTGTTACACTCTTAGCGTAATGCCATCCGTAAAGAAGAATACAAATTTTCACTTCACATCATTACTAATTGAATTATTATTGTAATCTTTTTTTCTATGGTGTGATATCTTACAAAATTGTGCAATCCTATTTATTGAAATATAAATTGTACGATGTGTTTGTCTAGTAGCCTAAAGAGGCCAATATATAAGGTTAACATTTATCTATATGACGCGTCATTCTTTCTCATCGTAAAGCCTTTAACATGCGAGCAAACATTCAATAAAAAAAATGACGGGTTACGTTCATTGATTTTTTTGTTTACAAGAAAATGTATCACTAAACCTAAAACCACTAACTATATTAGAAAAAAGCCTATGTGTTCCAAACAATAATTGTATTGTTTAATGTGATTTATCACAGTGCCAAAATCGATTTCTAATAAAAGTTTTCTCCTTGCAAACTGGCAGACAAAATTCCTCGAAATATAATTGCAGTTGCCTTTGAGATGCCATGCATAATGGCTTGAATTTAACCAAGTAAATGTCTTGGTTTACCCTGATAATTTATTACTGACCAGTCAGTTGTGTCGTGCAATTTAGGGTGTACGAGGTGGTTTAGTAACACAAAACGTGTATTTTGTTTCCGGTTCGGAACAAACCTAATATTATTAAAAGTTCCCATTTGTATGGACCAAGAAATAATATTTGCTGTGTATTTTTTCTAAAGATATTGAAAACTAACTGACATCCGTCAATGATGTCTGCTGGCAAGCGTAACTAACCTACCATATTGATGATTGCTATCTGTCGCCAGTGCCTCCCACGTGGTTTCAGGCAGATGACATAAGGTGATTTTTCTCGCTTATTAATTCTGTACCATCCGTGAATAAGTCGAGGTGTGTGAAACATGAGATATCTCACCATGACCATCAAATTTCCATCGTGAATAAATTGGTAACGCAAATTATCAATAAGCCTGAGGTTCTAGGATTTCGAAAATATATGGACTTGTCAAGAGACTTATCGAGACTTGTCGAAAATATCCCCAATATTCAAATTGCTTTACTTAACTGCCCTTGGAATTTTAGACTTACCCACATATTCATGGATGGTACAAAATTCAAAGCACCATTTATGGGGTTATTTTTTTTAATTCATTTTCATCTCAGAATTTGTGGGGTTAATTATAATAAGTAATTTCTATAATATTATATATATAGAAATTTAGTAACATAAGTTAGATTTAAGTTGCTTGCTGGTATTATCTGTAATGTTTTACGTCGGCTTAAAAGTTCAGACAGCTTAATGTTTTTCGTATTTCCCGTAGCAATAAATAAAGCGACTTAAGCTGGCTTAACCTTAAGCCAACAATATTTTAGGCTTAATTACGTGCCTTTGCACCTGCGCAATATGGTGAGGTTTGAAAGTAACTGTCATAAAAGCATCCGTTTTATAAAACTTATAATTTTCTTTTCTATAATAATATGGAAGAATTAGAAGATGAAATATTTATTGGGGAAGATGCGGATATTTTATATTTTATAAATCTTGAATTTCCCCGAGAGATTCCGTTTGATACTCTTGATGAATTATCATTTTTCAGAAGGTTTAGTCTGGCATAAACCTACTGCTCCACATGTTCAGCAACAAATAGAGCATAATGACTTTGATAATGATCTATATTTTTTTTTATAATATTCAATTTACTTTTTTGTATAATATTTGTCACAGAAAATAGTCACAACCATGTTTTAGGAACAACAGGGTTTTCTGCATAAGTAAAATTACAGAATCATTTTTTAGGAGCCTTCATAACATAGTGCAGAAAAATACTTATATTTTGTAAAAAGAAATTCAAATTTGACACACAACTCAACGAAAGTACTAGACGTTCTAACGTACTAACGTTCCATCAGCCATGATGACCTTATGAAAAATTAGGTTAGAAAACTAAACGTTACAAATTCTTTATGAGGCTAAGGGCCGGTATTTGAATGTTAGTTAAGTTAGACCTTAGCTAAGGTAGCCTAAACGTTATGGTAAGCCTTAAAAAACTATAATTTAAATTACTTTGAGGGTGAATTGATGCGTTAAGTGGAATATTATCACATCTTTAAAGATATATTCCTTTAGATGAGAGTCACTTTAATATACTGTCAAACTTGTGTTAAGGATGACTTATGCCATTCTATACTTCAAGGTGACTTTGAAATATCGGGCCTTAGGATCCATATTTGAATATTTTCTTAAGTTAGACCTCAGCTAAGGTAGCCTTAACGTTATGGTAAACCTTAAAAACGACGTTTTAAATTAATTTGAGGGTCAATTGATACGTTACGTGGAAGATTACCACGTCCATAAAGATGTATTCCTTTAGTTGAGAGTTAAAAAGAAATTTAATATACTGTCAAACTTGTCTTAAGGATGACTTATGCCACTCTATATCTTAAGGTAACTTTGAAACATCGGCCCTTAGATAAGTTCTAAAATAGTTTCTATGATGCTCATAACTTTTTATTTAAGATTAAGAAAGACTTAAGACTTAAAGAAATAGGAGGGCTTAAGTTAAGCTGGCTGTTTGGCAGAACGGAGAATAAGGGTTTGTTATTATTAGTGACTAGATCGTTATTTTAAAATATTAATAAAGTGTATCTGATAGGAGATATACGGTAGGTGTATATCATTAATGAAACTTTAGAGGTACCTAAACAATGAAAATCTGCATTTTCAAAGAAAACTAAACCGATAAATATAATACAAACTTTATTATTTAGTTACAACAAGGTAGGCTTGAAAATAACATGAATATAGTTTACAAAGTCCATTATACTATTATAAATATTTAAATTTAAAAAATATTTTCATGGTCTGGAATCAAGAATTTTAATAATATTAATAAACAATCGATAATAATAAACCCATCAATGAAGTTAAACAAGATATTATCACAGTTAAAATTAAATATTGGAATGTTAAACAGAATTGTTTACTATTTTCCGAAATTTTTAAAATCTTTACCAAAATAATTTAGGGAACTACTCACTACATTAACAATTTTTTTAAATGACAGGCACTGACTTCATTCTGGATAGCCAATCAATAATAATCCATAGAGGTGAGATGGTATTTGCATACAGGTATTTTTTCATACCGTCGCGTAGCGGTACGCAGGTTCGAAGTAGTGAGTATTTTCTAAGGTTCTTTTCGTTGACGGTAAACACGATTCCACGCCGCGCAGTAGTAAATCGTGTCGCAGATCAGGAAGGCCATACCATTACCTCCAGGAGGTAATGGCAATAATGTAGCGTCGCCCTAAGCCGTTTTGAAGTAGTGGGTATTTTTCTAAGGGAATTTCTTAGCGAGTATTTGCCTTGTTGATGGTATACACTATTGAGATGATCAACTACCCGCAGCGTGCCGCGCCCGGAGCGAATTGTGTCGTGGATCAAGAAGCCATACTGCTATGTGTGCTCTGCACAATTTTAATTGTGCGCAGTTCTGGTCTAGCGGGTAGCGACTTTGTCGCGGTACTATATTTATTCGTTATTTTATCACTGACTATATTAAAGCTAAAACAAAATAATATTACTTTTCTATCGTAGCATAGTTTTTAGATTTAGATTTTAATTTTAATATTTCCAGGAACAAATGTATGTAAAAAAAAATAATTGTCGTACCACAAAGGTAAAAATTGTATAGTATTAAATTCTGGATTTTTTTATCCTTGACCAGTGGCGCAGCAGAAATTTTTTCGGGGGGTTTTATTAAAATATCGAGGGGCTTTATTAAATTTATCATTTATATGAATATACAGGGTGTTATGAAAATAACTTATTATATTTAAACCGGCAAATCCTGAGATGAAAATAAATTGAAGAAAAATAACCATAAATGGCGCTTTGAATTATTAAGTGAAATATACACTTTATATGAAATCTCAAAATTTACGTGGCCGCTACTGAGGACGTTCGCAATCAATAGTTTATTAAGGCAGTCTCGAGTCTCAAAAGAGGTCAGCGCCTTATAGGCGGTGTTGTCATATTGCAACACAGAATTGTAAACGCACGTGTTCAGTTTTTGACAACAAGACGTCTTTGCCGCGCGTGATCACTTCTTTTTCAAACTTTTTAGAAAAAAAAAATACAATTTTAAGGTACATACTTTATTACCTTCGATCTTATTTTAAAATAATCCGTTTTATAATTAAATTCCATAAAAAAATAAAACACAAAAAGTATGTTTTACAACAGAACCAATAGTAGATAATATCACACAAATTTCAAATCACAACATTTATTATTATGAATTATTCCACAACAGAAAAAAAATCGAGTAATGCTACAGCTAACAAAACGTTTAAAATTCGTATACGTCAAGCACGTGGAACCCTCGACAGCGTAATTCCATCCCTGAGTCTCGAAACATACTGAAGCAACAATAGTGGCGCGCGCCGGGTATCCAAGCAAGGGCGAGACACGCGGTGTGATCTGACATCACTGTTAGTATACTCTAGTGACCCACATTATTGCTAAGTGAATCCAGATGGAACGGCGCAACAATATATGGGTAAATAGGATTTTTACCTTAGTATTTAGAGATTCGATTAAAAAAAAGTATGTAGACTTTCGATAGGACACCCAAGGGGTCACCCATTTAAATATAATAAGTCATTTCCATAACACCCTGTATAGTTATATGTTACATTTACTTAAAAATATCTGTGGCAAAGAATTTAGGGAGGGGGTTTTAACCCCACCCCTCTTTGGCTGCGCAATTACCATTGACCGAAAACGATAAGTACCATATGATAAAATCTATTTAACTTGCATATATAAAGCTAAACGAAACTTAAACAAAATAACATTTTAAAGAGAACCATATTTGGCGGACTTTTGCAAAACTAAGCCTTGTTCTCCTACCGTTGGACTTCAATAATCGCTTTTGATAAGGCGGGAGAACAGTAGACTAGACTTCTTACATGAGGCGATAGATGACGGTACGAGAGTTTACCTTATCTAGTAGCGGTATTTCGTAGCGGCATTTTTGTGTAGCGCGACAGTATGTACCACGACAAGCGATTGACGGTATATCCCATCTCTAATCGACAACGTGAAAAATTTATATCCGTGTGCCTGTAAGCAAGTATAAAAATGGTGTAAGCATGAGCAATGTCGAATGATAAAATGGAAAGGACCGTATTAAAATTTGTTTTATTTATTTTTATTTAAAATACCATTTCTTACGATTTCTGCCCTGGATTAAATATTGGCAATATTTTGCGCCAAACTAACAAATATCCAGTTTATATAAAATTAAATTTAAAAAAAGCGTAACATAAAGTAAGTGACGGGTTTTGTCGAAAAAAAACTGATAACTATTAAATGAATTTGTTCAAACCTTTTACGTTCTAAATGTAGATATCTTTGACAGATAGTGTTAAATTGTTAATATCATATATGTCTACGACAGACAACCCATGTTACCTGAGAAGCAACTTATTATTATATTATATGGATTTTCTTCCAGAATTCGAAATTTACTGACATTTTAGGAACTTTCTCTCTTAATGGGTTTTTGTCCACTGAAAGTTTCCCATTTTTCGCCTCCGAAAGGGAGGGCAATATTGATGTTTCCTAAAGAGTTTTATTACAGCTTAGCGGAAAAATAAACAACCCGCAGCTGAGCGACCGTAGGCCATGATTACCTTGAATTGGAAATATCACTGCTTTTCGGACAAGTTACAAGCTAGTTTCCGGAAATAGAATTGCATTTGTAGTTGTTGTTATTTCTTAAATTTTATTTATAGATATTTAATTTGCTGCAATAATAAATAACGGCAAATTTTATCTAAATTGTATTTCCAAATTTGATTTTATTTTTTCCAAGCCATATTCTGCACTCGTGTAAGAAAGATACAGGGTGTTATGGAAATGACGTATTATATTTAAATGGGTGACTCCTGGGGTGTCCTAGGGAAGCGCTACATATTTTTTTTTTCAAACGTTTAAAAAGTGGGGTAATTCACCCATAAACCCACACACAACTCCTCAGCACAGTCGTATTACACTGAGCAGCTGTGTAATAAACAGATGTTCTGAAGCAATGTTGCCAAACTGCTAGTGTAAAACTTTAGATTCTTATAAAAATAAATATTTAGCTACCTAGTATCCAAATAGAAGTGAATCCAGGTGCCAGTACACTAGCAAGTAATCCAGGGTACATACATCTTCAGTTTTTTTGGTTTTAGTGGGTAAAGCTTATGCCCCACTAAAACCCCATCGGCGTTTTTCTTCCAATCTCAGAACATGACCCTGTATATCGTCAGAGACACAGAACAAATGACCATAAATCACTTAAAGAAACACACACATGTTTCAAATTAGTTTTTTGAAGATAGACCCTTGTCACCCAAAATCGCTACACACTAATGCATCCTTTAAAACGTTCAGCAATTATTTGATCTGCTGCATTCAATATCTTATATCGCAACTGATCCATATCTTCGACTTTATAAACTATTTCTTTATTCATCGTACCCCATAGAAAAAAATTGCATGGGGTAAGATCCCGTGACCTTGCGATTTCCAGTCTCTTACTAAAGGAACATTTTCTGATATGCCTTCGACTTGATTTTTCTGTATGTACTAAACATTTTGACACTTATTCGCACTGTTACAGTTGATTAAATATCCCGAAAAAACTCTTTCGCGCGAAGCCGAAGAGGAATATCTTGTTGTCAAGCAAATGTCAACTTCTAACCTTCTGTCGATTTTAGTAGAGATGGCTAATCTTTGGTTTTAAAATCCCACTGTGAAACGATCGATTTAATTTGCTTAGGCAGCTTCTCGAATGAAAAAGAGCACCCGAGCAGCGATTAACAAGTTTCTTAATCTTTATTGGTATCTACAGCAGTGAAGGAAAATAATAAATAAGTGCTGTAGATTATTATAATTATTTATTTCAACCTTTTTTGGTGAATGCGCTGGAATCTACCGGAAAAACACGCATTGCATTAGTAGTACATCTCTAGTTTTTGACAGATGTTTCAGTTCAGACGTCATTTCTAATTCGAAGAAATCTTATTTACATTTTACAATGTATTTTTTAATTAAAAACAAAAGTGCATACAAATCTAGGCGAGACAAGCCAATGTCAATAGAAACGATGTCTCCAAGTGAATTTTGTGCATTATGGTGGCCATTGTTCAAGTGAAGTTTTGCGGTTATGGGTTATGTGATGTGCCGGTTCCTTTACTAAAACGCTGAATAAGTTTTTATAGAAATTGACACTAATTTTTAAATAAGACCGAGAAGGTAAGTGTATGTGTGTGGCCTAAATAAAATTACATTAAAAAATCAGTCAGTCAATTACTAAAAGTCAAAAGGTCATTGACATTTGACCTAGTTGCGTAGTTGCGTATTTCAAACTTAAAGAGTGTAAGGTGTAATTCTGACAACACCGGTGAGAATCCGTATGTGCCGCAGTGCCGCACAGATGTATTCCTGGTTTGACGTCAGGTCATTTTTACTGCTGAATGAATTGAAAGCGCCATTTATGGGTATTTTTCTTCAATTTGTATTAATCTCCGGAATTGCTGGTTTCAATATAATACGTCATTTCCTTAACACCCTTTTTTTCCATGCGATAAAAATAAATCATTGATTCTATCCAAAGTTAAAATATATCATCCGGTACTGAATAGTTTTATTTTTGATGAGGTTACCTGTAGGGGAGACCGGGGAGAATTGTGACAGAGTAGAGTTGTGACAACGACGATTTCTCGGAATCTATGGCCGTTAGCGAGCTGGTAACAGCGCACGATTGTTTGTTATATACTTGACACAGTACGCGCCAATAGCCCACGACAAGCGGTTGCGTGATTACGACGCGACGTCTGCATGAAAAAATAACCTAAAAGTAATTTTTTTCTAAAATTTTTGATTGTATGTATTAATTTATATCATGATATATTACGTTCACGTAGTTATGCTATTTTTTCTTATATTGTGTGGGTTTGGACTTTCAAAGCGTGGCAATGTCTTGCCGTGTTTGTATCTTGTTTCGAAATTTCGAATTATTATTCTGACCAGATCGCGATTTTTGGCACCTAGGAGAGTTGTGACACGCTAAAGGTTATTTTACACGCTTTTTGCAATGTTTTTTTCTGTTTATTTCTGTTTTCGTTTGCTTTGGTCAATTCTTACAACCTAAGTTTGATATAATGGTGCCATAGTTACTTATAAAAGATTTAGTGTTATGTTAATGTTACATGTTATTGTAGTTCCTACAATTATGCCAAATGATAATTACAATAATTTTATGCACAAAAACGTGTGTTCTGTTTATAGTTTATATAAAAGTAATTGTATCTATTAAATATAGTCTAAATACACAGCTGTCACAACTTACCTTGGTACCTGTCACAATTTACCTCGGTATTAGGAGAGTTGTGACAAAGGGAGTAGTTTAAGTTTTCATGGTTTTTGTCAGAAAACCTTATAACTTTTATTGAGTTTGATGACTGTTGAAAGGATGGAGCTACATTGTTTCATATACAATTCATAATGGTGGTATGTTTCTTTATTGAGACAATATGTCCCTATAAGTAAAAATTGTCACAACCCTTCTCGGTCTCCCCTACCACAAATAGACGTAATTTTTAATTTTTTGACAAAAATCGTTATTCTTTATAAAAAAATTTGATTGTCAAAACATTAAGATTTGCCATTTAGTTTCGGTGGTAAATATCTTTAAAAAAATATTAATTTTATCTTAATATTTTGTTTTTAAGAAAATTGCCATTAGGAAATGTTCGTTAGAATTACTTTTTTCGTCAAAATTCAAGATTTAAAGAACATCTGTTTTTTGTCTAATAAATCAACAGATGATTTATTCCGTTTATAGTGAGTTTAGCAGGAAAGTGTATAGAATGTGGGGGCTTTAACGTTGAATAAAAACTTTTAAAAGAAAATGCTGGTTTAATTAATTATTTAATAAGTTTAAAAAAATATATTGACCGCACTCTATACAAAACAATTTTTTATACATCTTGAATTATGACGAAAAAAGCAATTATAGTGAACATTTCCTAATGGAATTTTTCCTAAAAACGAAAAACTAACCATGTATGCAAATACTATTTTTTATAATCAGAAACCTTAATTTTTTTAACAAGTATAATATTTTATAAGGAAAGTCTCTTTGTCAAGAAATTAAAAATTAGATTGATTTGTGATATAGGTTACCTTCATCCAGAGACACCATGTATACAGAGAAGGCGAAGTTTAATTAATAATTTCACTAGGTACTCCTAGTACTCAATCAAAAATTCCTAGGCATAACATAAAAAATTGATAAACACTGCTTTTAAAACATCGTTAAAGTTTGCGTTTTCAACTAAAAAGTGTATTTTCCACATTCGGTCCCCCAAAAAGATTAAATTTGTACTGTAATGAAAAAATATTGGTATATTTAATTTGTTCCCTGACTATGATGCCGTTAAAACGATGTTACATGACATAGCGTTCCTATTTTACATTTTTATTTGTACATGGTGTTGTTTGTTTGCTAGGCATATATTCCTTTTGCTATTCGTATTTGCGGGCATTTTAATTTTAAAAATGCTTCGTAATATTGTAATTTTCACACAAAATGGTAAATTAAAATTTAAAAGAGTAATACTGAATAAATATCTATAACCAAGAAGCATTTTTTTTTAAATATTTTTTCTGGCTATGAAGGACAACATGTAATTAGAAATTAGGAAAATTCTGGTATGTATCTATTTCTGTTCCGACTATTTTTAAGCGATACCAAGGTCGGCGGGGTACGATATTACGGAAGCCAGAAACCTTCTTGAGAAAGAAATTTGTTTGACTAAATCGACCATGAAAAATTGATGTAATACGTATCAAAGGCCGAAAATACGCTTTTAAAGCCTCTGACGCACAGAGGTTCCGATAGCTAATCTGACTTGACAAATGGTAAAAATCCTTAAACTTCATTCTCTGTATCCCATTTTATACTCGGTCTTCATTTACCTTCTGAATTACAGTCTTTGTACGTGTAAAATTTTATTGAGTGAATTAGTGAGTTTGGCAGAATAAATTACAGGTATTTAGCTTGCTTTTAATATGTTTTGTACGCCTAAAATTATTATTGTTTCCTTCTTTGGTTGATAATATTTATATGGAGCCAAATTTTTCCAAATGTTCATTTTCCAATGGAAATAGCAGGCTCGCAATTGCAAAGGCCGTCGAAGGCCGTTATAAAATTATATTCAGCTTTTAGTTTACCTCTTTGAGTGTTTAATTTAAAAAATTTTATAACCATGTTTAACCATATTTTTTTTAAATAATTTTTTCAGTGATGGAAGACTAGAATTGTTTGAGGTTTGGCGAAACGCACCTAATATTTTAAGAAGATTAGAATGTGTATATGATTATATAATGACTAAAAGTGATCTGGATGACCCTGAAGGAAATATTCGCGGACTAGTACGAGAAAAAAGTGTTGAATTTTTTAAAAACTTAGGGAGCGGTGGTCTAACTCTCATTATATATTAAAACAATTTTTAAACAAAAACAGTGATTGGTTAAATGGCAAAACTACTTTTGGTGAAACAGGCAATGCACAAGTGCAGAGTGAACACAGCGACCAAGAAAGAAAAATCGTCGGCCCACCTCAAAAGTTATTTGCTGAAAGAAGCTATAGATCTCGTAAAAGGAAAGTGAAATCTTTATTAGAAGAAAATACTGTTGGTGAGATTATTCTCGCAGCTGAAATGAGCTTACGTTCAACAGGGAAACGCGACGCAGCAGAAATAGTTAAAAAAGTTTCCAATTATTCTCCGAAAAGAGCTACGAAAAACAGAAAAACATACCGATCTCCAAATTATAATATGCCCATAAAAATGACAAATAACGAAGCATTAGCCTTTTTTGTAGACCAAAAGATTACAAAAACCAGTATACATCTATGCGCCAGATATCCAAAAGTCATATTGCTGATATTTACCCAAATTATCATATCCTTGAAACAAAATAAACAGTGCTACCCAGAAAACATTATGATTACCGACTACTGCAGTCATTTTCCATAGCCGATACAATGACGGATTTAATGCATATATTGATTTTCTCGGGCCCGTTTATAAGCCGTCTTAGAGCAAAACGGCAAAAGAGGAGTAAAAGTATATCCCCTGATGTATACTGAGACTACTTCAAGATCTAGGAAATGACGAAGATGCTGACACTGATGATGAAACGCGAACTTAACGAAACATATAATAGTTAAAATATACCTACATTACAATTATTGGTGACAATATATTTTTGTTTAATGATATTTCTGTGCATTTTTTGAGAAAATAAAACACGACAGAAACAAATAATAACTGTTTTCACTAAAAATTAAGAAAATATACCAATACCAGACATTTTTATATTTATTTTTCCAAAATCCAAATAAAAATAATTTTGTCAAGTCAGATTAGTTATCGGAACCACTGTGCGACAGCCCGAAATATGTACCGTACTTTTTTTTCCAAGTGCTCCGAGTCTTCGAGGCCAATTAAATAAAGAAATTCTTCAGACATTTTTCCAAAACATCTTTGAAAAATTAACTGCAAATTCAATTTATATATCTATATATAATCCGCTATTTATTATCATTGGCATGTATGGCTCGGTGGCCTATGCCTGGTGATCTGAAGGTGCGTTTCCACTGAAGGAGCAAGCAAGAGCAAATATTTGCTTGCCCTTTCATTAAAGTCGGACGGTGTATGAAGTCCGCTAAGCAATAACCTCTCGAGTAGGGTAGTCGGTGACTCTGAAATAATAAATTATATTTTAGGTATTTTCTAAATAACAAACCCTTCTTCATTGCCAGCATGTATTTATTATATACCTGTTTCCATTACTGGCACGGGTACTGGAATAGCAATGTTTCTAATCATCCTGCCAGGACGATTTTGTTGAAGTTCCGTTTGCATATATCCATGTTTCGTCAAGAAAAACAGCTTGCCTTGACAATTCCGATTTTTTGTTTCCTAAATATTCCCTTAAAAATTGACATATTTTTGAAACTCTCAAATCACTTTTCTGTAGTTCGTTTTTTTGTATTTGAAGCCAAGATCTTTTAAAATGATGGACAAACTGGTAGTTCCAATATAGCACAGTTCTTTCTTCTTTATCTTTTCAAGAATAGCTTTGAGGGTAACATATTCCTTGGCTTTATACATATCATAAACAATATTCCTAATCTATAGTTTTATCCCTTGGGATAAATCAAAGGTTTTAGAATGGAGTCGAACCCTTTTATATGGTCTGTCCAATTCCTCTTCACTCTTTTTTCGAAGTATTCTTATCTGAAATGCAGCAAGCATCCTCAAGTCCACTTGAAGATAAACACCTTCTAGGCGTTGTGTCACCTTGCTGAACATTTTCTATAACTTTGTTTATAACTGCTTTTAATTCACACACAATGAGAAACAAACTAAAAGCAAAAAGCATAACTACTTATTTAACATAGAACATACCATCCTGCACTTGAGAAAATTTTAATCATTTCTTGGAAAATAGTGATTATTATATTGATTTAACTATCATGATCCCAAAATAACTAAATTCTAGGAAAAAGTACCTAAATCTTTAACTTATTGACGCAAAATATTTTTCATTTGATAAATAAAAAAAAACTATGAGTAAAAATAAACTAGATAAAAATATTTATCGCGGTACATAATTTTAAGATAATTTTGTTTTGGAACCGCTGATTTTGCCAAGCCGACTACATTGAACCAGTGGAATGTTCGGTACGATCAAGTATAGCGAGGTATTGCTAACTTAACCGTCTTACTGTTTAACAACCTTTAATGATTTAATCCGATATCGGACTTCATAAAACGAACCGACTTTAATTTGCCCGCGAGCATACAGGCTCGCGAAGCTAAATCAATTAATCAAAAGAGCGCGCATGCGTGTGCTCCGATTCGTGGATGATCCGGTGCAGGACAATAAAATTGTGAGTTAAAGATGGAACAAAATAAAAAGTTGGCGTTAGTAAGTGCTTCAAATATAATAATTCGCAAGCAACAAGAAAAAAGGAAGAGAAAGGCAAGATGGTGGATGACAACTTTATTTAGTAAAATAAAGTTGTCATCCATTAATTGCAGCATTTCTTCATTACTCCACTCCATAACTTTTGAAATTGATTAACATTAACTTTTCAAAATTAAGTATTTTAACGCGCGCGTTGGTTTAATGCTGCTAAACTCGTTTCAACCAAAATACCTACGAGCAAAACTTCTCTTTGAAGTACCGACACCGGCACCGTCCCGATCACATTCGTGCACGAGCGGGCACGTGTGTGCACGCTTGTAAGTCGGTTTTGAGCAATCGAGAAAATATAAAGAATGCTTGTTCTTGCACGCTCTTGCTTGCTCCTTCGGTGGAAACGCACATTGAGAGTCACGGGTTTAAATCCCGCACTCTGGTTTTATTTATTTATCAGTTAAAACTCGAGAAGGTCGGAAACATCTTTCCCGCCCGCTCTCTCGGAGAGGTCTGGAAAGCGCCACTTTCGGTGAATAGAACATGCATGGAGGTACTGTCGGGGCACTTGTAAAAGAAAAAGTTTTGCTTCAAAGTGGCCGCTAGGAAGGCGAAAATACTATGATATATCGAAAAATTAAAAAAAAATTTTGAATAATCGCTTGTCAGTTTCGTTGAATAGCGGATATAAAAAGATAATTAATTTTTGCTGGAGGATCTAAAAAATATTTTTGAAATTGCTGTACCTTCCATACCCTTTATCCGAATATAATCAACTCAGCTGGTGCTGGTGAGAGTTTTTTAGAATCGTCGATAATAAGAGTAGGGGAAGGATCTAAAAAATATTTTTGAAATTGCTGTACCTTCCATACCCTTTATCCGAAGTTAATCAACTCAGCTGGTGCTGGTGAGAGTTTTTTAGAATCGTCGATAATAAGAGTAGGGGAAGGATCTAAAAAGTATTTTTGAAATTGCTGTACCTTCCATACCCTTTATCCAAAGTTAATCAACTCAGCTGATACTGGTGAGAGTTTTTTAGAATCGTCGATAATAAGAGTAGGGGAAGGATCTAAAAAATATTTTTGAAATTCCTGTACCTTCCATACCCTTTATCTAAAGTTAATCAACTCAGCTCGTGCTGGTGAGAGTTTTTTAGAATCGTCAATAATAAGAGTAGGAGAAGAATCTAAAAAATATTTTTGAAATTCCTGTACCTTCCATAACCTTTATCCAAAGTTAATCAACTCAGCTGGTGCTGATGAGAGTTTTTTAGAATCGTCGATAATAAGAGTAGGGGAAGGATCTAAAAAATATTTTTGAAATTGCTGTACCTTCCATACCCTTTATCCAAAGTTAATCAACTCAGCTGGTGCTGGTGAGAGTTTTTTAGAATCGTCGATAATAAGAGTAGGGGAAGAATCTAAAAAATATTTTTGAAATTCCTGTACCTTCCATACCCTTTATCCAAAGTTAATCAACTCAGCTGGTGCTGGTGAGAGTTTTTTAGAATCGTCGATAATAAGAGTAGGGGAAGGATCTAAAAAATATTTTTGAAATTGCTGTACCTTCCATACCCTTTATCCAAAGTTAATCAACTAAGCTGGTGGTGGTGAGAGTGTTTTAGAATCGTCGATAATAAGAGTAGAGGAAGGATCTAAAAAATATTTTTGAAATTGCTGTACCTTCCATACCCTTTATCCAAAGTTAATCAACTCAGCTGGTGCTGGTGAGAGTTTTTTAGAATCGTCGATAATAAGAGTAGGGGAAGAATCTAAAAAATATTTTTGAAATTGCTGTACCTTCCATACCCTTTATCCAAAGTTAATCAACTCAGCTGATGCTGGTGAGAGTTTTTTAGAATCGTCGATAATAAGAGTAGGGGAAGGATCTAAAAAATATTTTTGAAATTGCTGTACCTTCCATACCCTTTATCCAAAGTTAATCAAGTCAGCTGGTGCTGGTGAGAGTTTTTTAGAATCGTCGATAATAAGAGTAGGGGAAGAACCTAAAAAATATTTTTGAAATTACTGTACCTTCCATACCCTTTATCCAAAGTTAATCAACTCAGCTGATGCTGGTGAGAGTTTTTTAGGATCGTCGATAATAAGAGTAGGGGAAGGATCTAATAAATATTTTTGAAATTGCTGTACCTTCCATACCCTTTATCCAAAGTTAATCAACTCAGCT
This sequence comes from Barypeithes pellucidus, assembly GCA_963991005.1. NCBI lineage: Eukaryota > Metazoa > Arthropoda > Insecta > Coleoptera > Curculionidae > Barypeithes > Barypeithes pellucidus. Next base: position 34,970,314 of record OZ022556.1, read on the forward strand.
GGTGCTGGTGAGAGTTTTTTAGAATCGTCGATAATAAGATTAAGGGAAGGATCTAAAAAATGTTTTTGAAATTCCTTCCATACCCCTTATCCAAAGTTAATTAACTCAGATCGTTTTTTTAAACTTATTAAAAACCCGACTGTGATCGTAATCACTAATTCATACTGCGTCATCTAGAGGGAGCTATGATTCTGTTTTTAAAAATTAAGTTAATTCACATAACACTTTCTTTTATTACTCTGAGAGAAAGCACAAAAATAGCTACATTTTGGGGTGAAACGTAATTCGATATTTTTATCCTTCTCGAATTTTTCAAAAATAATATGTTTTATTTTGTTTGGTACCTACTTATCATAATATCCATGAATGCAAATTTTTGCCAGCCCTACTGGATGCTATGCAACTTTGATAATAATTTAATTTGAGATTTGTGTCACACGTCTATTATTTAGGAAATAACAAAGTTAGTTTGAGTTTGAGTTGCTTTTAAAATTATCGATTTTTTTTATAGTTTAGTTGTTAAATAAGTTTAGTTTTTGCTTCTGATGTTGCCGTCGTGTCAACTTATTTCTATTTGTCACAAAATGTGAAAAGAGACCAATATAAATGCAATAAGAAGCTTAACATTTTAGTAACAGACATTTTCTTATTATTACATACTGAATAGACAAATTCGTTTAATAGTAAAAAATAAATAAAGAAAATCTCAACTTTCCTTTAATAGTAGGCGAAGCACAAATATCACATTAAAAAAATATTTCATTGCGATTTGTTCGGGTTTCTAAAATAATAATATATGTATAGGCTATATAATTTTATTAAGAAAATAAACAAATAATAATCATGGGTTAACAGCGCCCTCTAGATGACGCAGCGTGAATTAGCGATCAACACTATAGTAGAATGATTATTAAGTATAAAATGATCTTTAAAATTGGCCTAACCCTCGGTTTATCTATGCCATGATATGGGTAAAAGGCTTCATTGGTAAATCTGAAACTTAATTTTAGATATTTACACCGAAAAATTGCAGATTTGATAGTGTCTCCGATAGTATATTTAGTACTATGCAGTTTAACATATAACAATATAAATCATTATAGTAAATTACTTTACAGATATCAATGTAAACATACCTTATTTGACAAAATATTTTCATGCTAGTCACGTAACAGTTTTTCTTTGACTTAACGCTGTGACATTGATGGAACGACATATGTTCAGTTTCTACTACAAAAAAATTCGTTTTAGTCAAATAGAACGAATAAATAACTAACTATATTTATATGCTAGTTTCCTCAATTTATCTTATGGCATAAGTTGTAGATAAGCCAAAAAATATTGTACGAACAGTCGCATATATAAAGTTACTTCCTCAGCAATAAGGCTTACACATAACACCTATAGCTTATTATGTCATGCTTCCAAAGATACAGGGTGTTAAATTTTTCATTGTTTTCAAGTTATTTCCGAAATGGCTTTAGTAATTTTAGTGAAATTTTGGTTATAAAAAGTACAAAGAATCAGTCAATTTCTCAAGGAGAACTGATTTTAGTAATAAAAAATCAAAATACATAAAGTCGGCGTCTTATTAAATTGTTTTTCAATTTGGTTATATGTTTTGCCTTTAATTATAATTTCATTATGTATATTACTACACTCTCCAACAATAAGTTCCTGAAAAAGATAATGTTAGTCAAGTGTATAGTCCTGTAACTTTTTAAATATTTTCACGAACTTGATGAAATTTTTAGCAAAGTATAGCCTTGTGTCTTGCAATGATATTGTGGTTTTAGTTTTCAAAAAATACTGATATCTTGATGATTATACACACAGAAACAAAAGTTACTCTTTTACCCTTAATTTCCTAGCGCACTGTGGGAAAGTTGAGCAGTAGAATTTAGCTTCATTATGTTTTGTTTTGAAGTGTCATCTTTTATTAACACAATGTTTTTTGGTTCACGTCATTATCAGATTTTTAAAAGAAGATACAAATATTTAAAGAAATTATGGCAGCTTTTCAATTTGATTCAAAATTCAGAACATTATATTATTTTATCGAGTTGCATGAATAAATATCAAATAATTAATTAATAGTGTTTATAGCCACCTGGTATTCTTATTACTTTTACCATGCGACGTGGCATGCTTCCAATGCAGTTCTGAGATGTTGTAACATGAGGTGAATATTCAGATTTAAATAAAATTGAATATGTATGGGCTATGGTATGCAGACGAGTCCGCAATGTCCGCTTTGTCCGGAATTTATTATCGGAGAGTGTATTGTTAGAGAGACGGTGACAATAGGGGATTCGTGAAGTAGAATATCAGTAATTTGGTTTTTCGTGGAGTTTAGGTCCCCCCCCTCTATAACTATTAGATCTGAAGAAATGTTGTAGAGCATTGCTGAGATAAAGGAAATTCTCAGTAAATTCAAAATTATATCGAGCCATGTCTGAAAATGAATTTACAGCATCTTCGTGACCCCAAAGTCGAGGGAAACATATTTTCTGACAAGTCAACCCTTGCATATACTTTTTCGAGCGTGTAAAAAAAATGAAAATTAAAAAAAAAAAAAAAAAACGAATTTGAAGTTGAAACTTTCTAGAATGGAACATTATATGTTAAAGATTATGTGAAAAAATTTTTGTCGTTCCAGGTCTCGCCATTTCATTATTGAATTTTTTTTAAAATCTCCTCAGAGGAAATTCGGAAAACGATCGAGACATGTCAGAAAATTGTCACACTACATTCCTTGACACTCAAATATTGTGGAAAAAAAAATTTAAGAAGAATCGCACCTAGCTAAGCGGAATTCTGGCAATATTAGGCAGAGATACCGGAAGGTATGACAGAAAGAAAGCGGGAGTGGAGTAATCGGGTATTGAAAAACTTTCTCTAAATCTATTTTTTGAGAGAGCGATGCAGTCAGCAATTGTCCAAAGAGATCTCGCTGCAGTCTTACTTCGTGCACCTTCTTACCGACTTTCATAGTCTTCCTTTTTACGATATCCTTGAAAGTATGCTGTACTTTCGCAATATCCTTTTGATCAGAAAATTGTTTACGAGTCATCTCCATGTGAATACAAATCGATTAAGCCCACTTGGACCCATGTCACTTGAGACTTTATAATTTTTCCATTAATTTTTTTTTATTTTGACACGTTCCGAAAAGTACATGCATGACTTGTCAGAAAATGTGTTTCCCGTGACTTTGGGGTCACGCAGATGCTGTAAATTCATTTTCAAAGATGGCTCGATATAATTTTGAATTTATTGGGAATTTCCTATCTAAAGCGGTACAGCGCCTCTCAGCAACGCTCTACGGCATTTCATCAGATATAAAAGTTGTAGAGGAGGACCTAAACTCCACGAAAAACCGAATTACTGATATTCCACTTCACGGACCCCCTATTGTCACCGTCTCTCTAACTTTTTCTTAAGAACGTATATATTATTATTAATATAACTGTATAAATAAATAAATAAAATAAAAATAAATAAATAAATGGGCATCATTAGACCTAAAAGTTATACTTTACAATTTCAAAGGAAAAGCCAATAACACTTTTTTCTTACCTAACATACAAATAATCACAATTAAAAACTTAAAAACAAATAATACACATTACATTTAAAAACAAATTCTTAGGTTAGTCAGCTTTTACTTTTTTCGAATATAATGTGTATTATTTGTTTTAAACTGTTTAATTTTTAATTGTGATACTTTGTATGTTAGCTAAGAAAAAAATGTTAGAGGTTTTTCCTTTCAAATTTTAAAGTATAACTTTTAGGTCTGATGATGCTCATTTGAGGGCGAAACATGTAACGAATTTGAAAAACAATTTGACGAGACGCCGACTTTGTGTTTTTTCTGATTGTTTATTTTATGAAAAGTACCTAAAACAGCATATTTTTTAGCAATAAAAACGTGTGAACGGGGCGTGCATATGATCAGGAGCTCTAATATTATTTAACAATAGTAGGTACGGCACTGACTTTTTCACATTTTGATAACTTAGTTTGTTAGAAATTTTAATTAATAAAAAGAACATCTCTTAATATTTATTTGTAGTAATTTATTTCTATGAGAAGGTATATAAATAAAATTATAATAAATATAAATATTGATAAAATATGGGTTATTTTAGGTACTTTTGTAATTTAAATTTCAGTAAAAGTGCTAAATACGTTTTGGAAACAACTTGACAACATCGAAAAAATTTTCTAAATTTACCACTCTATACAGGGTGATTCACGACGAGCGTGCATTAGAACTTTATGGAGAACTACTGAATATATGTTCCTGAAACTTTGGGGATTTGGGTGTATCGATATGCTATCTTTAACTAAAATATTGACATGTTCCTGTCATTTCCGGTTATACCGGAAGTAGCTGCCAACTTTCGTTTTTTAAATACAACATGGTAATTTTTATTACATTTTTCGATTAAGCATTAAATACTAAGCACATTTTATAGAAAATGTTTTTGTCAGACTCTCTCAACTCTCTGAGATATCTGGACTTTTTGTAATTATTTGGCAAATGCATGACGATGAAATAATCCATATAATTTTTTTACCTTAGTGCTTGGACTAAAAAAAGTTTCTCACCGAATAGCTAGAAGATCATCAAGTCTCTAAAACATTTCAAATTCGGCATAAAATGTACAGGGTGGTCACAATTCAAGCCTCATTGTGAAATAATTCAACCATTAAAAACTTTTTTATTTTAAATGGAACACCCTGTATATTTTTATTTAATTTGATGGCAAATTAGTTGTGCTTTATAAATAGTATTTATTGTCCTATACCTATATCAAAGCGTTTTCTAAAAAAATTCAATTTTATTCCGAAAATACTATTTGTTCAAGTGTGCTATGAAAACAATTGTACTTAGGGGCTGTTTACTGATGTCTATACGGAGGAAAAGTGATTTATTGCTGGAAAATACAATATTCTAAAGTGTTTCTTAATAATTTATAAATAAAATGCAGTTGATTGTTTTAAATTTAATGGTTTAAATATTATTTTTTTAAAAATAGCAAGGAAACAAGTTTATAAACTTTAAATTCTTTAATTAAAAATGTGTTTGAAAATTATACCTAATATATATATATATATACTGATGTCTATACGGAGGAAAAGTGATTGGTATCAAAACGATGGGGCTCCAGCACACAACGCCCAAGTTGTTAAGACTGCCCTAAACAGACTTTTTCATGACCAGTGGATCGCAAACCAAGGTCCCTTCCACTGGCCAGCTCGTTCGCCAGACTTAACTCCACTGGACTTTTCATCTGGGGAACCATTAAAGATAAAGTTTACGCGCGTCCCATCACCACGAAGGAAAATCTAATTGAAAGGGTGAAGGCAGCATTTCAATCTCTCACAAGAAATTAGGAAAGCTACAAGAAATATCATGATGGAAAGAATACATAAATGCTTGGAAGTAAATCATCATTTCAAACATATTTTAAAAATTAATCAAAAGATATTAGGTATAATTTTCAAACACATTTTTAATTAAAGAATTTAAAGTTTATAAACTTGTTTCCTTGCTATTTTTAAAAAAATAATATTTAAACCATTAAATTTAAAACAATCAACTGCATTTTATTTATAAATTATTAAGAAACACTTTAGATCCGTATAGACATCAGTAAACAGCCTCTAAGTATAATTGTTTTCATAACACACTTGAACAAATAGTATTTTCGGAATAAAATTGGATATTTTGAGAAAACGCTTCGATATAGGTATAGGACAGGAAATACTATTTATAAAGAACAACTAATTTGCCATCAAATTAAATAAAAATATACAGGGTGTTCCATTTAAAATAAGAAAGTTTTTAATGATTGAATTCTTTCACAATGAGGCTTGAATTGTGACCACCCTGTACATTTTATGCCGAATTTGAAAAGTTTTTGAGACTTGATGATCTTCTAGCTATTCGGTGAGAAAAATTTTTAGTTCAAGCGCTAAGGTAAAAAAATTATATGGATTATTTCATCGTCATGCATTTGCCAAATAATTACAAAATGTCCAGATATCTCAGAGAGTTGAGAGAGTCTGACAAAAACATTTTCTATAAAATGTGCTTAGTATTTAATGCTTAATCGAAAAATGTAATAAAAATTACCATGTTGTATTTAAAAACGAAAGTTGGCAGCTACTTCCGGTATAACCGGAAATGACAGGAACATATCAATATTTTAGTTAAAGAGAGCATATCGATAAACCCAAATCTCCAAAGTTTCAGGAACATATATTCAGTAGTTCTCCATAAAGTTCTAATGCACGCTCGCCGTGAATCACCCTGTATAACCCATGTTGATATGAACTATTTATCTTGTTTTTCAGTAAGGAATATCACCACACGAGCCATGGCACATGATTTTTAAAACACGCTGTATAAAATACTTAGTTATATAATTTTCGATAGAATTAAAAAATGACTTGGTATCCTATGGTATCCTATTCAAAAAGAATACAAAGAGACCACAACTTTACATTAACCTCCTGAGGTAAGGTACAGTTGTATTAATAAAAAAGTCGTACAAGAATTAAAACGAGGGCTACCTTCGTCAAATTTGCTTAAAACCGGCTGGTGTAAGTGTTTGTCTATTGGAAGTTATTGGATGGTTAGAACACTATAGGTTATCCAATATCTCGTCCATTGGTGTGGGGTCGATAACTTCAATAAAAAAGTTTATTTCAAAAATCATAATCATAGTTAAAAAATGTAAACAAGAACAGCATTAACGAAAACGATTAAAATAAAATCTAATATGTGGTCCTGTGACCCTGTTTCTATATAACGTTAGTCAATCTATTCGGCATTTTCTCAATTTTATACTTGATATTATATTGACACTAAAGCTGCCAACACACTATTATCACGTCACGAGAGATCACATGCTATCACGCAATGTCACGGCATACCCGAAATATCATGCTATCACGCAATGTCACGGCATACCCGAAATATCTGCAAGGCGGTTTATGCGTGCTTATAAATAGCTATAGTCACCTCATGCAGCTCACGGCAAGTCCTACGTGACAGCACAATTTTATTTCTGCAAATTTACATAGTGTCAGTGTTTAACGCTAGGCTACAAGATTCACTTGCGATCTTGACAAACACAAAATATGTAATAAAAATGATCTGCAGTGTACGTAGTATGTTTTCAAGCCGAGATAGAATGTGCTATTTTGCCGATATGACAACAAGTGAATTCACGTGACGTGATAATAGTGTGTTTGCGGCTTAAATAGGTTTAGAAGTACACTGTAGTCATCTCATGTAGCTCACGGCAAGTCATACTTCGGCAAATTTACATATTCGGCACGCGTGATAGCACGGTGTCAGGGTTTGACGCTAGAAAGCTACAAGCTTCACTTGCCATCTTGACAAACATAAAATATGTAATAAAAATTATCTGCAGTGTACGTAATCTGTTTCTAAGCCGTGACAGCATGTGCTCTTTTGCCGATATGACAACACGAGAATTCAAGTGACGTGTTAATAGTGTGAATAACAATTCCTCTTCTGTTCAGCGTTTGAAAGTTTGAGACGACCTGAACCAACTTTCCTCTTGCTCCTAGCGTTGTTTAATTTTCATTATATTTTTTTTTTCTATTTCTATTTTAAAATTGCTCAATCATTTCACGGATTTCTCAACTTTCTTCAAGTTTGGCTACTATTTGAGCCTTCTTAATTTGAGACAACTGACGTTTTTATTTCTTGAGTGTATCAACTATTGCCACCATGCACTTGCAAAGTTTATAACGATGCCAATGCATTGCATTTTAGATAACGCGATATCCTTCAAAGATATGGTTGGCTGGTGCCGTTGGCAGGCGGTCGCCATCAGCGGCGGCAGGCAAACGCGCTGGAGTGTCCACATGAAACTGTGCATATGTGGTTTAGGTCCAGAGCCACTGCTACCGTGGTAGAAATATGGCATGATTTTCTACTCAAGATGATGAATTACTTCAAATAATTCAAAAGTATTCACGTATTTATAATTATGAAGACGAAAATTATAAAAATATACTGATTAAAGAAAATTTCTAAGAAAATTGCTTCTTCGTTGGGAAAATATGGTAAATAAAGTACTGGTTAAGAAACATTGTATTTTTGATAGATGAAAGGAATAAATAATCCGAAAAACACCACTAAAGTGCGCCACCGAAACCATACCTTAATAGACAATCATTGACAGTATTGACATCAGCCGGTTTTACACAAACGGGACGAAAGTTGCTCTCATTCTAATTCTTCTATGAATTTTAATGAATACAACTATATAAGGAAAGAGTCATCCTATTCAGATGACTAAATTGTGGTTAAAATAGGGATATAAAGAGAACGGAACTTTAACAAAATCACTAGTTTCTATATTGTGTATCTACAAACAAACATCAGCAAAATAAATCATATTATGCTACATTTTACTACAGAGTGGATACCTACTGTTTACAAATCATGCTAATGATTCTCAAAACGCATAATCCTAATCAATTAAATGCCTTCGCGGCATAAAAATGGTATACCTAGGAGGAAAAGCAGAGCATTCCCGGACGACCATGAAGATTGACCGTCGAGGCGGAAGCCGAGACTACTGACTTATCCTACGAGGTATACATACTGTTTTTCCAAAAATTCAAAATTATTCAAAGGAAATAATTAGTACAATCAACTCACAAAATTTTAAATAAGTATTATTAATATTATTCACAAATGAATGATGGATTACTGTGCGGTAACTATGAAAATGAAGTAATATTGAATCGTCAAATTTGACACATGACAAGTTTATTTTTGGCGTCTGTAAGGAATAGTACATTACGTATCAAGGGCCGAAAAGAGGCTTTTACGGACGAGATGCGGAGATAGCCGACAGAGCCGAAGGTGACGGAGGCCACCACACGAGTCCATAGAAGCCTCCGACGGCCCGAGATATGTACCGTACTTTTTTTACAAGTGCTCAGAGGCTTTGATGCCAAATAATTAAAGAAATTCTTTAGACAGTTTTCCTGTTCACATGACATTAAAACACTCTCGCATGGAGAATGTAAATATCTATTTATTATCGTTGATATTTATGGCTCGGTGGCCTAGGGGCAGAGTGTATGCCTGGCGATCTGAGAGTCGCGGGTTCAAATCCCGCACCGACATCTCTCGTTTTATTTATTTATCAGTTAAAAACTATTGAGGACTAGAAGCGGGCGGGAAAAATCTTTCCCGCCCGCTCTCTCGGAGAAGTCTGGAAAGCGCCACTTTCGGTGAAGAGAATATGCATAAAAAGAGGCATTTTCGGGGCAATATTTTCCTATGACCACCTATGAAAATGAGAAAAAAAGAACAACAAACTATGCTAGAAAGTGTCTTGTATCACACGGGTGTTGAAAAAATTCATTTCTACTCTAGAGTTGAAATATTACAATTCAATGCATATAATTTCCGAATAAACCCAACTTCTCGCCCTCTCGGAGTAGATTAGATTGTTGGATGGGTTAGGGGCATTAGAGCAATACTGAATATTAAAAAAACTACTTTGTCTTCTTTTTTGTGGGGACACTTATGGTTTTTTTAATGATAAATCTAAAAAATGGTAACAAAGAATTGATAGGTAACCCATTAAACATAATACCAGCTTCGATAAAGGAGTAATGGGAAAAGTATCGATTTATTTTCGATTTTTACAATAATTATCAAGGATATAATATCCATACAGGGTAAGTATAAACTTGATTTATGTAATTATAATTGTTGTAATAATAATTTGAATATTGTTTTAAGCAAATATGTAACACTTTTATAATTGACAAACTAACGACATTTAACTTCACCTCTATAAATATTGAGGTTAGGTTATGAGTTTTACGATTTCCTTGAAATTATATGTATTTATTTAGTTTTAAAATAAATTTAATTTTGCTTTATTTTATGTATTTGTTAAAGTCAAAAATGAACGGTTCGGTTCTTTGAACTTTAATAGTCTAGGAGAGCTTCTACATGAACGGCCCAGATAGACGATGGTAGCGCCCTTAGCGGAAAGGCGAAGAACAAGAACTGACAGCAGACCAGCGGAAAGAATACATCAATTTTATTTGCTTTTAGTAATAAATAAGTTTTTAAGAAGGAAAAAAGTTCTTTCGATTATACAATAGGCCGGGCCGAAAAAATTTTTTTTTAATTTCTCGACCTGGCTAGTTGCCAAAAGTTGGGACAAGTATTTAAATAATCCTATACCAAATTTGGGCCGGATTGAAAAAAAATTAACCGGGCCCCCTGGCCCCCAAAATTTTGTTTTTTTGTTTTTATGAAAAATGTTTGGGCTAGTAAAAAACTGTTAGTAAACTGCCTTATTACTCTGCAAAACAAAAATTATACATATATCTGTACATTAGGCCGGACCCCTTTATTAAAATTGAATTTTCTATGCATTTGGTGCAGGCGGTTGCTTAGTCAAACTGCAAAACTACAAGGTTTAACGAGTCAAAACAAGTCGGCCTAACACACGAATTCTGTGCATACTGTGCAAGTGTGCAAGTCCGGCTAAGAGTATCAGTTCGTGGTTAATGGTTATCACAACAAGCGAGCTGTAGCATTTCGTAAAATTTGTGTTTTGTGAAATTTTAATATTTTTGGATTATATTTATTGGATCGGTAAAAACAATGTCGAAGCAAACGCGTGCAGACTTTTCTATGTATATTTTTGGAAGTGCAAATGATATTTTCCCGGAACAAACAAGTGTATTGCCAACGTATGAAGATGTAATACGGTGTTTTCAAAGTCTTCGCTTACAACTGAAAGGTAATGGAAGCAAGCAACCAGGGTCAAAAGATGTTGCAAATATTGTCGCCACAAAAATAGAAGCTGTTTGGAAAAAAGCGTCTCTACCTACTGTTGTACACAAAAGAGTGGCAGATATGATACTGCAGTATAACAATAAATATCAGACGATCATCAAACCTTTTAACGGCAGAAAAACTACTTTTTTTACAGAAAAAATGCAAACATTCAAAAATGAAGCCAGTCGGTTGTTCGATATTTGCTCCTGTAAATGTGAAAACAGCCACTTGTGTAAGTGTGACAAGAATAAGAAAATAGCAAATCTAGAATGGAATACTGACAGGCAAGTTACCAATATGCTAACAAAGAAAAATTACAGAAAATTGTATGAGTCCCAAAGACAATCTGTTAATTCAACTGCATCCTTAGAAGAGCCTATAGCTGGTCTAAGTGGTCTTTGTTGTATTATAAACTCACCGTCAACGGAAACAACAAATACAAATAGAAATAATAGTGATAGCAGCGAAAGTTCAGGAGACGACTCCAATGACGCAGAATTTGTGTGGTCTTATTCTATTGTCAAGCAAACGAAAGATAATCCAGTCGATAGCAAAAAAGACTTAAGCTTACTCACACCTCTAAAGCTGCCGATTTGACAGGCGTGTCTAATAGAGCTGCTGCCAAAATTGCGAATGCCGTTTTAGAAGATCTGAACTTAATTTCCAAGGATAATACAGCACTGGTCATCGACAAAAATAAGATTCGGAGAGGAGTTAGGGAAAACAGACGCCAACTTCAACATGAGAACAAGAATTTCAACAGGCTAATCAAAGGTTTTTATTTCGACGGAAGAAAAGATGAAACCATGGTCATCGAAAACGCGAGGCGAATCAAAAAAACTGAAGAGCATATAGCTTTAATTGAAGAACCAGGTAGTTTATATTTCGGGCACTTAGCTGTAAACCAGTCTCGCGCCATAGATATTGCCGAAGGAATAATAGGCTACTTACAAAGCCATAATATAGATTTAAGCAAATTAGTTGTTATTACACCATATTAAACCATTACAGTGGAGTGTATGCCTGTTACACGCTAATGAGCTTCCATTGCGACATTTGCTGCAAAAACTAGATGGCCACACAAAAGGTCCTTATTCATATTCCGGGCCGATTGGATCCCTTCTTCCCAACTGCGAAAAAATGCCTGTCATTAAATTTAAACCCATAGAAGCTGTCCTTCCTCTTGTAAACGAACATGATCTAAGTACAGATCAACAGTATTTGTATAAATTATCTAAAGCGATTGGGGATGGAACGTGTTCTCAAAATTTGGCAGAGAAAAGTCCAGGAAAGATGGCACACTCCCGTTGGTTAACGACAGCCAACCGCATTCTTAGAGTATACGTAGCTACAACTGTTCCTTGCGAAAACTTAAAGATACTAGCTGAGTTTGTAGTAAAAGTATATTCGCGTTCCAAAATTGGAATATGGCGCCAGGCATCTATGGAAATTAATCCAGGTCTCGAGGGATTTTCCGAATAATGTGAGATTAATTATCAATAAAGTTATCCAAGACAATGCTTATTTTGCGCACCCGGAAAACCTTCAAAATTCTATGTTGGCAGATCCTAATCCAATCCAATATTTGAAATAATAATATACAGAATAATATTTCAATGTAACTAACCTTTCGTGCTGAATATTGATTCAAGCTAAGAGCTGCACATAATATAATATAGTATGCAATTTCTTACCCCTCTTTTACCTTTTTGGTCCTGGGGGCCCGGCTAAAAATTTTTTGATCGTGATGAAATTTTTTTTTAGAGGTAATATTATCGATATTAATATTTTAGGCACTAGCCCGCCCCAAAAATATAGGAAAAAAGAAAAAAAATTTTGGAGGCCCCAGGGGCCCCGTCAAAAATAATTTATTCCGGCCCATATTTGGTATGGAGTATTAGGGCGACCATATACAACTTTTTTTTACTAGCCCGCTTTAGGTTTCTAAAAAAATTTTTTTTTGCCCTTTTTCGGCCCGGCCTATTATACAATCCAATACGTTGAAGAGGTAGGAACAATGCCAGAACAGTATTAATATAACTAATAAATCAGGAAATATAAAAATGTATACACACAATATACAGGGTGTCCGGGAACATGTGGGAAATCTCCCGGATATGAAGAAAACACGTGAAAAGAATACTATAGGTTCATATAAACTTCTTTCGTATCGGCCTCCTCTTCGGAGATATGGGCTCCCAAAGAGCACCAATGGAATCAAGTTTTTTACACATAATTATTGAACCACCTGGTATATTTCAATTATTTTTTAATATGATGTATACCAGGTAAGGCCCGTCAAATTACTACCCAAGAAACTGTTGTGAATTACTCACAGCTGCAGGGACGGACTAGCTGTAACACTCATGGGCCCATTTTTTTTACGCCCTGTATGATGAGAACTTTGGACAATGTTTTTTACATACCTTTAACTATTGGCTAAAAATTAAGTACTCTTCATTCATGTCGCTAATCCTAACCGTTTTCGAGAAAACGTCATTTTATTCACACTGAGTCCTATAACTATAACACGGGTTAAATATGAAAAAGCTTAATTTTAAAGGTTGAATATTTGATCGGAACAAAGATGTATCTTTTATTTAAATACGCCAAATACATGATATAACTAAAATACCGTTTTTCCGAAAACGGTTAGGATTGTCCAAAGTTCTCATCATACAGGGCGTAAAAAAAATGGGCCCATGAGTGTTATAGCTAGTCCGTCCCTGCAGCTGTGAGTAATTCACAACAGTTTCTTGGATAGTAATTTGACGGGTCTTACCTGGTATACATCATATTAAAAAATAATTGAAATATACCAGGTGGTTCAATAATTATGTGTAAAAAACTTGATTCCATTGGTGCTCTTTGGGAGCCCATATCTCCGAAGAGGAGGCCGATACGAAAGAAGTTTATATGAACCTATAGTATTCGTTTTACGTGTTTTCTTCATATCCGGGAGATTAACCACATGTTCCCGGACACCCTGTATAGTAATTAGCGTAAGCAAAAAGGAGAATAGCTATTATTTTTATTTACAACCTGGTACGCTAAAATGTTCATATAATTGGGAATTGTATTTGTGGTCGTAGGAAAAATTGTGTACCTACATTACTTACGTGAAAGTGACTTTCTCAAATTTGGCGGATTTCCGCACTAGGCTGATGCCTCGTGCTAAATCCCTCGTCGGTCGAAATCTACCACTTTGAACAGTCGTTATGCAATATAATATTCCGTACAGTACAATAATAACATTCCCACAGACTGCGGCATTCCTAACTATTTGTTCGATAACCAGTTCGATGACAGGTTCGATAACAAGTTCAAGAATAAAAAAGTAGCAAAATTGAAGTGTGTGGCTCGAAATATGTCAACATGAACGACAGATTTCGAGTCAGACACTTCAGTTTTGCCATGTTTTTCTTCAATGACTTCGTCAAACCTGTAATCGAACTTGTTGCCGAGTAAAACAGTCTCGAACACCGTAGTCTGTGGGGTTCATTACAGTTATTTTCTAGCCTGACAACGACTAAGTTTAGGAAAATATTGACTTTTCCTTTTGCAAATGTTATCAAAAGTCTCAATTTTTCTTATCGATTTTTGGAAAATTCAGTTTCTTGAAGATATTTCGGTTCTAAAACAAGGATTTGGCCACCATCAATTTCTGGGGATACTGGTATTCCATTTTTAAAGATCAAAAACACTCTTCCTATCTAGAAAAATTTTGAGAATTTTTAAGGACTAATTTGTTAGGTTATTTGGAAAAATATAGGTTTCCTACCACTAATGATGGGCCACTAATAGGAACCACAGAAATTGATGGGACTAAATTTAATTTTTTTTTTCGAACAGAAATATCATTCGAAAAATGCATATAAAAATTACATATATTTTAATTATCATAAACATGACTTGTAGGAAGTTTACATTATCAAATTCATGGTATGCTAATTTAAATATTCTAATCTACTAACTAGCATAATTAGTATACTACAAGAAGGTACATGTACACCTAACATGACAATTTGGGTTGGCCCTTCAATTTTTCAAAATTTATTAAAAACATAATTCTAAACAAATAAATACACTCACAGCCAAAATAATCGATCCGCGCATTATTTGGATGGATTTTTATAGTGAATAATTATTTTATTTGAATTCCGAAACAAAATCAGGGAAGAATAAAAACCGGAACACAAAATTTTAGATTAGATCCAAAGAATTTCAAAACCCTGTATTTATTTTTAATTTTTTTTTGCAGAATATTATTGGGCCTGTAATTACACAACTTTAGCCCAATTTAACCCACTTCGTATCTCTTACCGTTTCCGAAATCCTAAAGGTAAGAAACGAATTTGTTACACCCTGTATAGTAAGTCAAGTCAAGTAGTTATTCTAATAAAATTTTCAAAAAACTATATAAACAATACAATTTTATTGTCAAACTAAATTTTATAAAAAATTGCTGTGAATACCTCAATAGGTAGGTAGGAACAAACCCGATTAATTTTAATATTTAAAGAGAGTTTAAATGCTTGTTGCTTCATCAGCAATTAGCTGTAATGTCCCTAGATTGAATGTGCCGCTTTCATTATTTTAAATAGGGATTTCTCTCCATTTCCATGATCAATGATATTTCAACTTATTTAAAAAAACGGCTAGATAGTACCTACTCGTATACGTCTGTCGTTAACAAAAATACCGCAAGTGCAAGAAAATTGAAAATTGAGTTTAAAGTTGTAATGAATTCAGAAGGGCCTATATTAGCGATTTAAGTAGTAAAGAACACCGTATTCAAGTGTTAATTAAAATTAAGCTCCTGTTCAATATGAGGCAAATACCAAGTAAGAACATCTTGCCAAATACTTAGGAAGTGACAGCTATTTTGCTGTGTTGCTGTTCAAATATTAAAACATGATTTATTCGAACGTATAATAATCGCACTTGCGGTGTTTTACTTAGAACGGTAGTATAACACACAATTCAAAAAATAATAAATTTTGATTAATAATAAATTTACTTGGTATTTATTATTATATTGAACAGTCGTTACGCCTGTGCTAATCCCTTCTAAGATACAAATAATGCTGGATAGACGGCGAGCATATGGCGAGGACTGATCAGCTAAAGTTAATCCGAGTCAGCGTATTTACATCCACGCACTAAATCATGACAGCGATAGATGACCAACCATTGATGTCGGCTGACGATAATTGAGGGCGATATGAATATTTAATTCTAATTTATCTGACGATAAATCATAAAATAAAATAATTCTAATTAGATTCTTTAAGTTTTATTAAAGGTGGTTATTTTAGTTTATAGCGTATTAAGATTCAATTTGAAAATTAAAAAATAAAGGATCAATTAAATCACGATTTACCAGAATGAGAACGTGGCAATGTCTCAATAACCAGCTAATTTTTTGTCCGTATTCTTTTCATCAACACAGATTCGTGAGGCCGACAATATTTATGCTCTTGATAAAATATTCAGAGACAAAGTATAATATTTTACTCGCGGTAATAATTACTATAGACTCGAATGATTAACGATGTTGACTTGGGGCCCGAATCGCAAATGTCATCTTCTTAAACTATAATAGCTCATGGCCGCTCGGTGAATATACAGGGTGTTAGTTAATGGTATGCACTTATTTTAATCGGTGATTCACTTATCAATTATAAGTCGAAAAGTTCATATACACGTATGTCCTAAAATGCATTTTCTTTGATATGCAGGGGTTAAAGATTTTTAAAAATGTTTATTAGAATCAGATGGAAATAGAATCCAAACGTTCCCTTGGCAACGGGTAACAATGCTCACTTGATTTTGTTTAAACGATTTTTGGTTAATAAAGATTTCCATAAAATATTATAAAAAATTTATAATTATTCATATATTCTTCTAAAGAGTAAATTGAAGAGAAATATGAATCTTGTTTATAATTGAATAATAATTAATAATAAAATTGTTGATTCGAAAATGTCAGTATTGTAACATACAGTGTGGACAATTTGTGCGACAAAGGCCTATATCCTGTACCATTAAAGATATCGGAAAACTTTCTGCTGGGGAGTTATGCATGCATTTTCTAAAATTACACTAATCAACACAAAAATCCTCTTTATAAAAATATCGTGTATTTTGTAACATTTGGACTTAAACTAATATACAACTGACCCTCAAATGTTTATATTGGCCTCAGATTTCTTGGAAGGGTCGAATAGGCCCATTAATAGGTAATAAACGGTCGCCCCATTTTTATTTGCAGCTTATTTGGATCTATGCTTGAAATATCCCTTTAGTCGTTACTATATAATCATTTAGTAAACATCTATTAATATTTTCGCTTAGATCTACGTGCGTGGTAAAACGGTACCAAAAATATCGATGCGTGTTTGCGTTAATAAAGCCGATACCTTCTGTTATATTTGTGGCTTAGTTACCGCGAAAGCGTACCAAAAACCGATATCTTCGTTAGTAAAAAAGGCTTATGAACTGTACTTTGGATGCAAAATTGGCGATGAAGATAGGTCCTGGGCCAGAAAAATGTGTTGCTCGAGAACATTGACTGGATGGCTGAAAGGTACTCATAAATCTATGCCATTCGCAGTTCCAATGGTTTGGAGGGAACCTCGTAATCACGTAGATGATTGTTATTTTTGCATGACGATTATTAAATGAATTACTAGCAAAACCAAGCGTAGCATTCAGTACCCCAATATTCCTTCTGCAATGCGATCAGTGCCCCATGACAACTCATTACCCATTCCCCAGCCATCTGAGAGTTACACGCTTGATTCCGAATCACACTCCGGAAGTATTTCACCAGAAGCCGGACCAAGCTACATCCCTAGTTCTCATGATTTGCCTGATACATCTCATTTAATCACTCAAGGTGAATTAAATGACCTTGTTCGTGACTTGGATCTCCCGAAAACAAAAGCTGAACTTCTCGGATCCCGCCTGCAGCAGTGGAAGCTCTTGGGAAAAGGAGTGAAGGTGTCCATCTACAGGAAAAGGCAATCTACTCTCATAAATTTTTTTGCAGTGGAAGGTGATTTAGTATTTTGCCATGACATACCTGGCCTAATGACCGAACTGAATTTACTATATACTCCCGATAAATGGAGACTATTCATCTTCTTCTTCAAGTGCCATCTCCTCTTAGAAGGTTGGCTATCATCATAGCTATTCTAACTTTTGATGCTGCAGCTCTAAACAACTCAACGGAACTACAGTGGTACCATTCCCTTAGGTTATTTAGCCAGGAAATGCGTCTTCTTCCTCTACTTGTTTTTCCCTGTATCTTCCCCTGCATAATATTCTGCAACAATATATATTTTTCTCCCCTCATCACGTGGCCCAGATATTGCAACTTTCTTATTTTAATTGTGTTTAATATTTCCTTTTCCTTTCTCATTCTTCCTAGCACCTCCTCATTTGTTACCATGTCTACCCAACTTATTCTTAAGATCCTTCTATATGACCACATCTCAAATGCTTCCAGTCGATCACTTATATTTTTCTTTAACGTCCAGGATTCCATCCCATATAGCAACACGGAGAAAACATAGCAATTCAATATTCTGGCTCTGAGGCGTAAATTAAGATCTCTATTGCATAACACATTTCTCATTCTGTTAAATATGGTTCTGGCTTGTCCAATTCTTGATTTGATCTCTTCAGTATAGTCATTACCCTCATTGACCGTTGTTCCTAAGTATTTGTATTTACTGACTTTCTCCACTAGTTCTCCGTTGATCCATAAGTTCTCCTGTTGTTGAACTGATTTTGTAATGGTCATAAATTTGGTCTTTTTGATATTTAAGGTAAGCCCGCTCTCCTCGCTGCTCGTCACTATTTGATCAACCAGGCCCTGTAAGTCTTCTATTGTTTCAGCAATAAGTATGGTGTCGTCTGCATACCGGATGTTATTAATGGGTATTCCATTAACCTTTACTCCCGTTGTTGTTTCTTCCAGTGCTCTCTGAATGATTTCTTCCGAATAAAGATTAAACAATAGCGGCGATAGTACACATCCTTGCCTTACACCCCGTAGGATTTCTATTTCTTCTGAGAGTTCATTGTCCACTTTGACATTAGCCGTCTGATTGTAGTATAGATTATTTATTATTCTAATATCCTTCATGTCTATATTTTTACTCTTAAGCAATTGAATAAGGTGGTTATGGCGTACTTTATCGAATGCTTTGTTGTAGTCAAGGAAACAAACATACATCGGTTGATTGATGTCCATGCATCTCTGAGTCAACACATTAAAGGCAAACAAAGCTTCTCTTGTTCCCATTGCATTTCTAAAGCCAAATTGTGTTTCGCTAATATCTTGTTCTACTTTCCTAAAAATTCTCTGATGTATTATTTTTAGGAATATTTTGAGAGCGTGACTCATTAGACTGATAGTTCGATGGTCGCTACATTCTTTCGCGTTGACCTTTTTTGGTAATGTAATGAAGGTCGATCTAAGCCATTCACGGGGAATGATTCCTGTGTTGTATATTGTGTTATATAGTTCCACCAATATGCCTATCTGATCTTCTGTGATTAGTTTAATTATTTCGGCTGGAATTTCATCGGGTCCTGGAGATTTATTAGATTTTGCCATTTTTACTGCGTGCATTACCTCTTCTTTTGTTATTGTTGGGCCCAACTCTCTTTCTGTGTCCTCTTCCACTATTTCTTGTTGTCTGTCATCGTTGAATAGTTCTTGGATATACTCATTCCATCTTGCTAGTTTGCCTTCATTGTCTGGGATTATTTTGCCATTTCTGTCCAGCAAGATATTGCTTTGGTTTGGTCTTTTTATACCAGCTAACTCCTTAATTTTTTTATGAAGGTTAAGATCATCGTGTTTTGTCAGTAAGTCTTCTATTTCTGTAAATTTTTCTCCATACCATTTTTCTTTGGCTTCACGTATTCTTCTTCTTATCTCTTTTTGTGTATGGTTATATGCGTTTTTGTCTATGTTTTTGTATGATCTTCTTTCCTCCATTAGTTTTAAGATTTCATGGGTCATCCATGGTTTTTGCTTGTGAGTAGTATTCTCTGGTATAGACTATTCATAGATTCGTTTAAAACAAGTCTAAAAGCTGTTTTACTTTTTAATGGAAACGAGCATCCATCGGTTCCTATAGGTCATTCGGTAAATATGAAAGAAACATATGACAATCTTAAGATGTGTAAAGTACGAAGATCACAAATGGAACATATGTGCAGATTTAAAAGTGGTGGCGTTACTGACAGGACTGCAAGCACGCTATACAAAACACTGTTGCGTTTTGTGTGAATGGGACAGCCGTGCAAGAGACAAACATTTTTAAATTAAGGTTTGGTCTCCACGTGACACAATACAAGTTGGCATTAAAAAGTTGACCCGAGAACCATTAGTTCAGAAAGAAAAAATATATTTACCTCCATTAAGCTGGGTCTGATCACAAATTTTGTTAAAGCACTGGATAGAGAAGGAAATCCTTTCAAGTATTTAAAAGACAAATTTCCACGTATCAGTGAGGCCAAAATTAAAGAAGGAATTTTAGTTGGTCCCCAAATTAGGCAATTATTTAAAGATGCGAACTTCAGGCATATTTTAAGTGACAATGAAAGGCGGGCATGGAATGCATTTCAAAGTGTTTGCAACAATTTTCTTGGAAATCGTGAACTCGTGGAAGAACTGCTCACGGCCTATCATATTTTAGAATGCAACATGTCACTAAAACTTCACTTTCTCCATTCTCATTTGGACTTTTTTCCTGAAAGTTTAGGAGCAGTATCAGATGAGCATGGAGAACGATTTCACCAAGATATTGCCTCCATAGAGAAAAGGTATACAGGAAAGTGGAGCCCGAATATGTTAGCCGACTATTGCTGGACCCTAATACGAGACACATCCAGGAGTTCTTATAAAAGAAAGACGTTAGGAAAGTAAATATTAAATTTTAAATTATTTATAAATGGTTATAATGTACCTAAGCTAACTGTTAATAAAATATAGTATAGGTTTTTAATTGTTCAAAGCATGTCCCTCCCTTATCATTGGAGGCTGATATCGAAAATCTGAGGCCAGATTCAGCAGGCTAAAATATATAAAATCCAGCCAAAATCATTCCAGGGAGGAAAAATGTTTTTAAAAATGTTCGTCAGTGTTATTATCGACTATACTGGGTGCACCAAAAAGGCAGCGCTTCTAAAAATTTTTAATTTTTAAATGGGACACCCTGTATGTTTTACATATTTAAATTTACCGTGAAATTGTGTACACAGCACAGCTATTATTCAAATTCATTTTTGCAACGTTACGATATAGATTGGAAAATTCCTATAATTTGTGAGAAAACATAGATCAGTGAAATGTGTAATATTTTATAAGTTATAATAAGTTGAAAGATAATATTTTTATAGACGCAAGAGGAATGTTGACGAAGTCCCCTATGATAACACAGATTAAGCTTTTTGTACAGGGTGTTTTTGTGCAGGTCTAAAACCTAATTTTCGTAAAGTTAAATGAAACAGCGTCTATCCGATTCCCTTTTCTTGCAGGGATTTTAATGCCCTTTGACGTATGTTAAGGTGTTCCTGTACTTATTTTTACCAATTTTGGTGATATTTCACTTCTAGCAAACTGGGTGTAATTTACCACCATCCTTTTTCTAGTGACATATGACATATAAAATAACAAGAAAATGTTGTAATTTTAAATAAAACGTCAGTCTGGCGACAATTGGACGACAATTAAAGCGATTAGGTGAGTTGTTTCTTTAAAAATTATTAAAAATACAGTCACAGAAATTAAACCCTCTCTAAACCACAAATATGTTTAATAAAAATTTAAAGGGAGAAATCTTTACATTAAGTCAAAGATCAGAATTGTTGGACATGTTTAGATCTTAGACAAGGTCATCTGCAGTAGTAATAGAAGGCTATGGGACATAATACAACAAGCACTATATTTATTTTATTGTTGATGATGACCTTCCCTAAAATCGAAACATGTATAACAATTTTGATCTTTGACTCAATCTAAAGAGTCCTTCCGTTTAAAAATGTTATTATATACAGGGTGTCCCATAACTAATGGTACACAGGAAAACTGCAGATTCCTTGGGTAAAAATACTGCGATTTGGCCATACTTAGTTTAGTTCAATAGCTGGTAATAACCGAGATATAGGGTGTCCAAGTAAAGATTAAATTTTGAATTTTCCTAAATAACTTATTTCTGAATCAATATTTTTGCACAAAAATTTGTGACTAGGGTTTTTTTTGGGACAGGAATTTGAATTTGTTAATAATTTTGATTTAGATTATAGGGGGCGCTCTCTGCGGTACTTTAGATACATAAAAAGAAATGTAACTTTTTTGTGCCTTAGTATAATTATATTTGTATTAAAAATATCAGTTTTTTCGTCATTTCTAAGCAATAACGGTATACTTTGTAAATGTCGCTCCGACTAACCGTTTTCGAGATATTTTCAATTACAATTTCTAATGCGCCCGTTTAAATTTTGATTTGTAAATATGAAATTTGTCATAGTAGGATTTGGGAAAAAACAAATACAATGAAAGCACTTTGAAACCTCATTTCTGTCAAAGTTTATTTTCATTTGTCAGCATTGTGGGTGTTTTTAAGGAGTTTTTGAAGATACTATTATCAAAAATTAAACTAAAAATGCCGCGACATAACTTGTTTTCTAACGGAGAAATGCGAGACATGGTATGTTTATACGCACAAGAAAAATTTAACCGACGCGGGGCACATCGGCGGTATTTGGTATTTGGAATTGTATCCAAATAGAAGGAAGCCAGATTTTTAGAAGCCCATACGACAGACTGGGAGCAACAGGATCCTTGCATCCAAAACGTAATAATGGAGGACAAATACAAATCAAAATTTAAACGGGCGCATTAGAAATTGTAATTCAAAATATCTCGAAAACGGTTAGTCGGAGCGACATTTACAAAGTATACCTTTATTGCTTAAAAATGACGGAAAAACTGATATTTTTAATAAAAATATAATTATACTAAGGCACAAAAAAGTTACATTTCTTTTTATGTATCCAGAGTACCGCAGAGAGCGCCCCCTATAATCTACATCAAAATTATTATTAACAAATTCAAATTTCTTTCCCCAAAAAACACAAACACAAACACAAAATTTTGTGCAAAAATATTGATTCAGAAATAAGTTATTTAGGAAAATTAAAAATTAAATTTTTACTTGGACTATCTCGGTTATTACCAGCTATTGAACTAAACTAAGTATGGCCAAATCGCAGTATTTTTACCCAAGGAATCTGCAGTTTTCCTGTGTACCATTAGTTATGGAACACAATGTATATTTGTGGTTTCGAGAGACTTCTGTTCCTATTATGTTAATTTTAATTATTTTTGAAAAGCAACACAGCAAACCACTTTAATTGTCACCCAATTGTCACCAAACTGATGTTTAACTTAATTACAACATTTTCATTTTTTATTTTATGTGTCGTAGATGACTAGAAAAATACATTGGTAAAATACATCCAGTTTTTTGCTAGAGTTCAAATAAAAAGTTAAATCTCCAAAATTAGTAAATATTGCCATAGGAAGACCTTAGCATAAGTTAAAGGGGATTAAAATCATTACAGGAAATGGAAATCAAATACAGGATATTTAATTTAAAGAAACCCTGAATAAAAATTTTAATCTGTGTTACCTAGGGGTCTTCTGTCCCCGTTATATAATTCCCGTTATATAATTCCCGTTATATAATTATTTTCTTTCACATTATTATAACTTATAAAATATTACACATGTTTGTGTAACCATGTTTTCTCACACATTTAAGGAATTTTCCAATCTATTTGGAAACGTTACAAAAACATGTATAAATAATAGATGTGCTATATACAGAATTTCAGGGTGAATTAAAACATGTAAAAATATAGATAGACATTTAAAAATATTAAATATACAACCCCCTAGAGTCGATAATAAATTTAGAAGATGCACCTCTTAATCCTTCCTGAAGGAAGTTTTCCGCTATTTTTAATGGTACAGGAGATATAGGCCTTTGTCGCACTAATTGGCCACCCTGTATCTATTGGTTAACATTATATTGAGGTGTAGCTGTACCCACGCCACTAGTTTGTGAATAAAGATTTTTTGATTTCATTATAGTCTATACCAAAATTTAGTGTAATATCTCAAATTTGTTTCGAGATTTTTGATAAATACCAAATATATATATAGAAAACAAATCATTTTAGGACAAATATACAGTGTTATGGAAATTACTTTTTATATTTAAACCGGCAAATCCTGAGATGAAAATAAATTGAAGAAAAATAACCATAAATTGCGCTTTGAATTATACACTTTATATGAAATCTGAAAATTGACGTGGCCTCTACTGACGACGTTCGCAATCAATAATTTCTTGAGGCAGTCTCAAAAGAGGTCAGCGCATTGTAGGCGGTGTTGTCATATTGCAACACAGAAGAACGCACGTTAAAAAGACGTCTTTGACCCGCGATATCACTTCTTTTTCAAACTTAAAAAACTACAATTATCAGGTACCGACTCTCTTACCTTCTATCTTATTTTAAAATAATCAGTTTTATAATTAAATTCCATAAAAAAATAAAACACTATAAGTATGTTTTGCAACAGAACTAACAGCAGATAATATCACACAAATTTGAAATCACATCACAACATTAATTATTATGAATTATTTCACAACAGGAAAAAAATCGGGTAATGCTGCAACTAACACGTTTAAAATTCGTATACATCAAGCACGTAGAACCCTCGGCAATGTCGTTCCAATAACGAGTATTGGAACATACTGAAGCAACGATACTGAAGGTTAATCATATAAATGCGCGCGCGTGGCGGTTATCCAAGCAAGGGCGAGACAGGCTGTGCCATCTGGCATCACTTACTCTTGTCATCTATATTGTTGCTAACTGAAACCAAATGGAGCTGCGCGACAGCATTTAGGCAAAAATGGGTCTAACCATTATTAGATAATCTTTTTAAAAAAAAAGTAAATAGACTTTCTCTAGGACACCCAAGGAATCACCCATTTAAATATAATAAGTCATTTTCATAACTATAGAACCTTTCTATCTAAAATTGTCCAGGAATTACCCATTAAAATAAGTACATATTATTAAATAACAACCTGTATACTGTTATTTATTTTCTTATAAATCATAGAGATAAATTTATATTCTAAGAACAGCTACTATAACTTTGAGTAAAGCAAAAATACAGGGGTAAACGGAATATTTTGTTAAAATAATATCCATATTAAAAGTATTTAAGATAGGAGCCCAAACCGCATGTAGGTGTTTTTTCTACAATATATTTACATCTACCATGCAAATCTACTCAAGACTCCTAAGAGATATTTCTAAAGGTGACAGTCTAGTTTCTGCTGTAAGAGGAGGTGGGATGCAGGAAGCACGTGTTATAGTTGAACTGCTCAATCGTGGCCTCACCTTTGCTGTTTTTCGGCGGGCTCGAATATTAAAGATCCCATACACAACAGGATTTGCACACGAATTCGTACAGGCGAAAAGGAAGAGACCTTTTTGAATACGTTGATCGACGTGTATGGCAGATTCCCTGTCGTACCAATACCTGAAAAATATGTTTTTATAAATATTGATGTGTAATCTAAAACTTTATATTTTTAGTATTATTTTAATTAGAAAATACCTAAAATATAATTTATTGCTTGAGAGCCACCGACTACCCTGCTGGAGAGGTTTTATTGCTTAGCGGACTTCATACACCGTGCCGACTTTATATAAAATGTACATTACCACCTATCAAAGTGGCTATAGATCACGTTGCCTTCTCTTTTACCTGGTTACGCCAGTTGATGTTTAAGACGTGGCGTTGCCGTCTGTACAATTGTCAAAGGATGCCACTGTCTAGGGGCAGCGTTTATAGTTCATTTAATTTTTTTTTACAGGATATCATGAAATATATTTTAGCAGTCATCATTTTATCTTTCTTCTTAAAATATTTTTTGCTTCGATGACCTTTCTTTTTAGTTTGCTCATGAAATTTTTTTGTTACGATAACATATAATTGGAAATATAGGCTTTATTCTCTATTTTTGGTAATACGGTCATAAAAATATGCTCTTTACCCTCCTATTTTTTTTAACCTCGTGACAAGAAAACACTCATATAATAAATCGCAGGAAAATAAAAACCCTTAGACAGCACGCCAATGTCAATACGATTATAAAAATATGCTTTACTATCCTATTTTTTTTTACAATATTATGTGCTATTAAATTTGGTGATTTCTGGTGATTTTTCATAACCATTTCTGGTGATTTCTATTTTTTTCACCTGGCAACACTGGTTAGCAAAATGGTTAAACTATCTGTAGTCATACAAATTTAACAATCGACTTCCAAAAAAAAAAGGTGATCTGTGGATCTTCCGGGACAAGAGCTGTCCATATATAGACTTATCTGTATTTTAAATAATGTGAGTGTAAATAATCAAACCTGTCCGCAAATGATGTTTATTTTCTAATAAGGGACTCAAAATATATCTTGAATAAAAGGTCACGTGGCGAATAGAAATTAATTTCAAGTAATATATTGACGTTAATTAAAAGTAATATAATGTCACGTCGTTTGACAAGACATTAGGAAGTTATTTTCACGTTATAATTACGTCGCCAACGAATACAAACTGCAACGATTTAAACAAACAGTCAATCACTGTATTCGCACATGCACCACTTCCAGTGCCATAAAGGATTTTTCCTTTATTGCCAGCATTTAATCATAAAAACTCGACCCAAGTGCACCATTTACAAACGAAAACATATTCATTTTTCTAAAAACGGCAGCAATTATTTTAAACAAAATATCAATTATTATTTATACCAATAGGTATCACGAGGAGTACTATCTATATACCAGATTAGTAATTTTCTTCACAATTAAAACAAACAATTGTGTCGATACAATAAATAGTGACAAACATCATTATACCTAAATGTTAATCTTGAAATTTTTTTTTCATGATCAAACACAAGCACTATAGGAAAAATCCTTTAGGGTACTCTGGGAGTGGTGCGTGTGCGCAAAAAGCGATTCACGTTGGTTTTGAATCGTTGGAGGTTATATTCGTTGGGAAAACGACCTCGGGAAGGTCGTTCCACAAGGATGAAGTCCTCGAGATGAAAGAATTCTTAAATAATGAAGTTCGAGGAGTACTAAGCTTAACCACATATGGATGGGCCACAGTGGTTCATCGTGTATTTCTGCTATTCGTCGCTTTGGGCGGAATTAAGAGGGCAAGGTCAGCCGAGCACCTTCCATGAAAATATCTGTAAAAGAGAGTCAAATCCCCAACCTGTCTTCGATGTTCTAGGCTGTCAAGGTTCTTCGTCAGCTCGTGGTCTCCGATCAGACGAATAGCCCTCTTTTCGATGGAATCCAGTAGCGGAAGAGTATGTTTGGGTGCAGAGTTCCAGACATGAGAGCAGTACTCTAGTGATGGTCGAATCTGGGCTTTGTATAGTGTCAAAAGTTGTTGAGGTGTGTACAACTTTCTGGTTTGGAAGAATACCCCAAGCTTCTGAGAGGCTATCTCGGCGATTGCCACAACGTGGTTATGCCAAGAGATATTTCCTCCCATATTGACTCCCAGCAAATTAATAGATGAAGCCAGTGGGATTGCGTGTCCGGCCATGACTATATCCGGTTCTGTGATGTTAACCTTTTTAGAGGAAACTGCTGCCTGGGTTTTTAGCGTTAAATTCGACTTGGTTACTGTCACCCTAAGCCAAAATTTCTTTCAGATCTTTGTTGAGGCGTGATATTTCATGCTGTCTGCGAGGATGTGCGTCGGCAGCCGATGTTTGTGCATTCAAAGAGAAAGATGAGATAAGTGTGCTATCGTCAGCAAAACTAAATATCGGATTTTTAGTTTTACTAGAAGGTCGTTATTGTAGACTAAGAAGAGAGTGGGTAACAATATGGACTCTTGAGGAACACCGGCATTCATGGTGAAGGTGTCTGAGAGAAATCCGTCAATCGCCACTTGCAGAGAGCGGTCCTTAAGAAAGCTAGACAACCATGCACAGAATCGACTGGGCATACCATAGGATCGCAGATTACTTAGAAGCCCCTCATGCCAAATACGATCAGAAGCTTTAGAAATATCCAGTGCAACAGCCCGACACTCCCCATGATGTTCGATTGCGTTGTTCCAAATATGGGTGACATAGGCTAGAAGATCTCCAGTTGATCTGGACTTGGACTTGAAATAAAACCTGTTTCCTCTATTATTTAGGAGGTAATTAACATTTTATTAATAGGATATACCCGATAAACCCTATAATCATTCGGTGAGTTTTTTTTTATTATTTCTTTATTTTATCTATAAATAAAAGTAACTGATCGATTTTGAATAGCTTTTTTTTGGAATATAACTATTTTCTAATTAATTTTAAAAGGCATATAGTTTCTTTCTTGGATTTTCCATTACATCAAAAATTATATTATTCATAACATTTTAGTTCCATTGGTGATACAGTTTTTTTTTTTCAGCCAAAAAGTCACTGGATTTGACATTGTCGGATTCTTATAATAGTGTGTATCCCTGAAATAAACTTTAATTTATTTTCCTTAGATAAATTGCTTTATTTTGTTTTCGTCAACTACTTCTTAACGGATGACAGTATAAAGGCTTTGTTATTCAAATCTGACATACATTATCAGTAAGGACATCGTTAGTCTGAAATTCAACACAAGAATATGTCTATGCCTTGGACATTTTTTCCTTTTTTTATCGCAATGTCTAATCAATAAATGTGTGTTCCACAAAGGTTAAAATCAATTGAAGCAAATACATAGATGCGATATTTACATTCGAGATGCTAAATATTTCCGATATAATCTCGAATGGCCAAAGTTTCGATAATTTTAAGCCAGAATAATATTTTGATTACAACAAATATTTTCCACCCACATAATTATTTATTTATTATATAGTATAATATAATAAACGCATTAATTGCACACTAGGGATCCAAAATGGTAGTCTGGGTTTGTATAAAGGTTAAGCAAACAACTATTATAATCAGACGTATAATGGGCATAAAAGAGAACCTAATGTACCGTATAAATTAAAAATGAACGAAACGGATTTCCTTGTCAGATACTAATTCGCTTGCTTTCCCGTTCTACAACAAGACGGGGGTTTCCGTACTTTCCACTTACATATTTTACAAGGCGAGCCGTCGATCCAGTGTGTTTAGTAAAACTTCACTGATATGATCTTTTTTCATTGTGGTGATTTAGTGATATTTTTTTACAAAATGCTATTTTCTATTGATTTTTTTATTCCCATCCAATACGGTCTCGAAAAATGTGTTGATATTGATGGCGATCTTTTCGAATAATTTCTTTTTAATTATTAAGAGGGTATTAACAAAAAAATATTTTTCATTTCCTTCTTTGCTGTGTGTGCGTCATTTTTTGCAATTTTTTAGTTTTTCCTTTTTTGGAACACCCCCGTATGAAACTCAAATTACTTGCACGGAAAATTTTTTATTGAGAGTAATATTTTGCCGAAAATTACAAAATAACAAAAAATTTTCCTCTTATTAACTCAATCTATGGACACCTACCGCATTTTGTTATAATATTGCATTTTTTATATAATACATTGGCTTTCCTGTAGAATCGAACAAACCCGCCCTGGTAAACCTTTCAGAGGCGAAGGCCAGAATTATATATTTTTTTTTTAAATTTTAATTATAAACGGAACGAACAAACCCGAGCAAGACCATAGCTTTCGAATTGGGATTTCTATATACTTGAGAGCAAGACTTTTATATCAGAATCTCTGTAAACACTAACAGGTCAAATCATATGACTGCTAAATCACTGTAATGTGCTTTCTCGCACTGCAGTCGCGAATATGGACATAACCTGCATTGAGTTCCTGTATGTTTCATAAACTCACTGCTGGCTAGTAAAAATATTTTAATCCGGAATTCGCTAACAGAATATCATTAATGCCCCTTTTATGCACGCATTTTTGTGTCCAGTCGCTCGGTAATAGAGAAAAAGCAGCGATCTCTAAACACATTATTCTAAATGTGCGCTTTTATGCGGGATAAGCGGCTGAACGATATAGTTGCGACAAATATTTTAAAAATGCATTGATTTAAATTGGTGCTTTTAGCTTTTTTTATAGCTGCTGAAACAAATTACTTAGTTTGGTGGTCTATAATATTGGGCCGACATGGAAAGGTATTGCTGGTGCTATAGAACAATTCGATGTTCAGGTATTTATCTACGAAATAAGGAAACGTCCATCTTTGTGGGATCAATTATCAGATGATTACAAAAATAGCCGACTTAAACATGAATTTGAAGTTTGTGGAAATGTCTTCATTAAGTTTATAATATGCCCCTCTGAGCAAAATTGATTGAATTCACAGCACAACGTCCTTTGCGTCTATTTGTAATTATATCTTATTTGGTTGGTTGGTTGGTTGGTTGGTTCACACCAAATCAACAAAACAAAAACATCCAAGAGCGACGAATAGCAGAAATACACGACGAACCACTGCCGCCCATCCATATGTGGTTAAGCTTAGTACTCCTCGAACTTCACTATTTAAGAACTCTTTCATCTGGAGGACTGCATCCTTGTGGAACGACCTTCCCGAGGTCGTTTTTCCCAACGAATATAACCTCCGACGATTCAAAACCAACGTGAATCGCTTTTTGCGCACACGCACCACGCCCAGAGTGCCCTAAAGGATTTTTCCTATAGTGCTTGTGTTTGATCATAAAAAAAAAAAAAAAATCCAACATGACAGGAACAGAATAAATTAGCAACTTTCTGGAAGCAAAATAACGCATCCACACTGGTCAGAAAAAATGTCAACAAAAGTCTAGGTAGTAACTAGGTAATGTAGTTTTGGTTTTGTTTCGTGTTTTACCAACAAAACAGGAACAAAACAGCAACACAATATTTTTCATTAATTTGGCAAGAAATCGGAAACATTTTTTCAGTTTCATTGATCACCAAACAAAACCACAACTACTTAATTGACAGTGGCGTAGCAACAGAGGGCGTAGAGCGGCGATCTATAAATGCCTGTTATTAAATTCTAAAACAATAATATGATAAAAGGAGTATTTCAAAATATAGGCGCCCCAAAAGGACTTCACATCGCATATACCAGTCCGTTAAGCCACGAATAATTCTTCTTTTATATTATCTGATGTTAATACCACCTGATAAGCAAACATACTTGTTCGTTCCATTTCGCGGCGTGTGGGGGCGAGTTCTGACCGTTTTTTTGTGTGTGTGTGTGTGTGGGGGGGGGGGGGGTTATGAATCAAAAACTATCGATTAAATATTGATCGTGCTACTGGTGCGACTATCAATAGTTCTCAACCTCTATCTGTGAGTGCTGCTGTGTTTTGTTTTGGTATTTGTTTTACAGTACGTACATACCGCACCGACAGTACTGCCGAAAAGGGAAACAAAACAGAAATTCTTTGATGTTTACCGCTTCGCGACGGGAAGACTATAGGTTGCCAAAAACAGAAACAAAACATAAAAGTTGGTAAAATGTTTCTGAAAACGAAAGGAAAACATTAAAATTAGTAAAATGTTTCGGATTTGCTTCTGAAGTATTGAAAAACATTGTGTTGCTGGTTTGTTTTTGTTTTGTTGGTTGAGTGTGGACCAGGTAGAAGAGAGTATATCGTTGAAAACGAAAACAAAACCTTAAGATTAGTAAAATGTTTCCGATTTGTTTCTAAAGAATTGAAAAACATTGTGTTGCTGGTTTGTTTTTATTTTTTTGGTTTAGTGTGGACCAGGTAGAAGACAATATGTTGTGGAAAACGAAAACAAAACATTAAAATTAGTCAAATGTTTCCGATTTGTTTCTAAAGTATTGAAAAACATTGTGTTGCTGGTTTGTTTTTGTTTTGTTGGTTTAGTGTGGACCAGGTAGAAGACAATATGTTGTGGAAAACGAAAACAAAACATTAAAATTAGTAAAATATTTCCGATTTGTTTCTGAAGTATTGAAAACGTTGTGTTGTTGGTTTGTTTTTGTTTTGATGGTTTAGTGTGGACCAAGTAGAAGACAATATGTTGTGGAAAACGAAAACAAAACATTAAAATTAGTAAAATATTTCCGATTTATTCCTGAAGTATTGAAAAACATTGTATTGTTGGATTGTTTTTGTTTTGATGGTTTAGTGGTTTAGTGTGGACCAGGTAGAAGACAATATGTTGTGGAAAATGAAATCAAAACATTAAAATTAGTAAAATGTTTCCGATTTGTTTCTGAAGTATTGAAAAACATTGTGTTGTTGGTTTGTTTTTGTTTTGTTTTTTTTTGGTTTAAAAGACATGATTCCATTTTTGTTCAATACACTTGGTTATTGTTGAGACGGATATCCATTACTGAAGTGTTTTACAAATTTAACTTAAAAGCGGCGCGCGATAGGAAACGCTTGCTTAAAAGTTCATCAAAATACTATTAAAAACGCTATGATTTTGATCGCCGAGCGACAGATGACAAAAAGGCAGTGGCAAAATTACGAGGGGATATAGGGGATATATCCCCCTCATTGACTCTGTTTTTTTTTTTAATATTGTATCAACTCAAGAAACTATTGATGTATTTGTGATTTTTGTTAATTTTGATATCAATAAGTAACTTTTTCGAAACAATTTTTTTTTATACCCCCCAAAGTTCATGCCTCGATACGCTACTGCAAGAAACGCATACAAAGAGGCCTAGGAAGGTGGAATATAATTCAATACCTACGATAATACGAAGCTTAAACTTGAATTAACTTACCAGATACACATCACGTGATATGGAGTCCAGCACACAAAGAACACAAATACAATAATGACTGTCATTTTCAGAGTTCTTGTTTTTGCTTTTCCTAGAAATGCCAAACTGGATCTTGTTATGCTGTCAGCTGGAACAAAAAAATAATTGTTAAGTAAGTTTGGGATACAATTCTATATGCCTATTTTCCGACTTGACAAATTACATTTTGTTGTGCTTGTTTTTATTTGAAACCTTTATTTTTAGGACCTCTAGGTTTTCTGTTTCAGCATAGTCTCCGTTGTGCATCTACTTGCTGCGTATAATTTATTCCATCAGAACAAATTAGTTGCCATTAGCCTCTAAAATAGGCATTTCAGTGAGAATAAATTTTTACTACCCTTTAAAAATTTTAACTATGACAGCAAAAAAATACGTACATAAGGGACAAAAAAATACAACTTTGACAATCAAATTGATTTTGCTGGGAATATCATTGCTGTGGTAGTTAAGTTGCTGAATAAATATTTTCCTGCAGTTATAGCAAAGGAAAGTTCTTATGCTTACAAACTCACTTACCAGCGATTGACAAGATACTTTGCTGGGACGAGAAAAACATTTTCTTACGGTTATGTTTGGTAATTTTTTAAAGTGTTTTATTCAAAATGTGTTCTACAATATACATATACAAAAAATTTAGCATAATATTTAGGGTTATTTACATTTTACATTTAAATCTTTAAAAATAAATTTAATACAAATTAAGCATATTATATATAGCTTATATGAACAATATTTAAATTAATTAGTAATACAACCAATATAATTCATAGGTTGGTAATACAACAAATATAAATCATCAGATCAGTTCAGTTGGTCCAGTTGCATTGCGCTCGCTGTTGCAGTTCACCGACTTACGCTGGGAAACAATCGTTTATTTATAAACATCGCAGTTCGTTAGCGGTCGTTGTGCATTTCATTGACCAAACTGCCACGATCGATAGGGTGTTCGAATTTTTAACTTCACATGGTATATTATCACCTTACATTTGAAAATAAAACACAGCAATTATTAAATTAACACAAGATAAACTATACTATTTGCAAGAGGTAAACAACGAATTTATAACCCTAAAAAGACTAGACGTCACCTCAGACCATCAACAATCACGTGATTCATTCTATTGGTTACAATGCGAAGTGCCGACGGGCAAAGCGAGACCCAACGTACAACGGAAAACTCCGAAAGTGGCCGAACGTAACCGAAGGTCCGCTTTTCGATCAAATTTTTTTAACGTACCGGTAAAGAAATCTTATAAAGAATTTTTAAAAAACATTTTTCAACCACAGTAAAGTTCATCCCTTCCCCAGCAGATACATGGTGTTATGGAAATGACTTATTATATTTAAACCGGCAAAACCTAAGTTGAAAATAAATTGAAGACAAATAACCTTAAATGGCGCTTATTAAGCGAAATATACACTACTTTATATGAAATCTCAAAATTTACGTGGGCGCTACTGAGGACGTTCACAATCAATAGTTTTTTGAGGCAATCTCGAGTCTCAAAAGAGGTCTTTTGAGGCAGTCTCGAGTCTCAAAAGAGGTCAGCGCATTATAGGCGGTGTTGTCATATTGTAACACAGAATTGTAAACGCACGTGTTCAGTTATTGACAACAACACGTCTTTGACGAGCGTTATAACGTCTTTTTCACACTTTTTAGAAAAAAAATTACAATTTTAAGGTACATACTCTCTTACCTTCCATCTAATTTTAAAATAATCCGTTTTATAACTAATTCCATTAAAAAATGAAACAAAAAAGTATATTTTGCAACAGAACCAACAATAGATAATATCACACAATTTTGAAATCACACCACAACATTTATTATTATGAATTATTTCACAAGAGAAACAAATCGGGTAATGCTACAACTAATAAAACGTTTAAAATTCGTATACGTCAATCACCTGGAACCCTCGACAGCGTCATTCCATCCCCGAGTCCCGAAACATACTGAAGCAACAATAGTGGCACGCGGCGGGTATGCAAGCACGGGCGAGACACGCGGTATGATCTGACATCACTGTTAGTATACTCAAGTAATTCATTGTTATTAAGTGAATCCAGATGGATGACGATAGTATGTGGGTAAAAAGGGTTTTTACCTCAGTACTTAGATATCCGATTAAAAAAAAAGTATGTATACTTTCTCTAGGACACCGTAGGACTCACCTATTTAAATATAATAAGTCATTTCCATAATACCCTGTATAAGGATTAATGACAGGAAATATTTGTTACAATAAAGTAAATAAATATTTCTAAAATGGAGAAGTTTTTTCTAACAAGGATGAAGAATATCCAGGAAAATGGTTTCTACTATCACAAGAAATTTCGCTGTTACAGATGGAAAATATTCGGTCTCAGCTAAAATAATCCTAGCAAAGATTTTTAAGCTGGAGCTGTGATCATCTGTAAGATGATGTGCCTTGGTGTTCAAATTTCTAAATAAAAAACAAGTCAGACGGAGCCAAATCCGGATTATACAGTTCATGGTCCAGCTCAACGCAGCTGGTGTATGAACAATGTGACGCAAACTAAAACGTTTAAATATCCATACGTAACTTTGTTAGCTATTATTTCATATTGGTAATTTATTGCTTTATTAGTTATTATCTCCAGTATTCAATATCTCCAGTTTTACTGATCGGATCAATATCGTTTTTTTTATTTTACACCTTTCGAAGTGTATTCTGGTGCATTCCCCGCGCTCTGTGTGGCTTACAATTGAAAATATTTAATAACTTCCGAACTAAAAGAGGTACCACTTTTTCGTAATATAGGTTTTGTAGATAAGAGGATGAATAACAAAACGGTATTTTTTAAAATTAATTTATGATGGGTTAAAAGCATGTTAAAACTATTTAACCAATTATATCGTTCATCTAAGAAATAAAAAGTCTATGCTTGTCAGGTGGTATTAATATCAAATACCAATATGGAAAATTATTATTTCCAGACCACCAGACAATCCTTATACAATAAGGGCGTATTTTTGTCTACACAGTAGCACTTTAAAATACTATTTCAGATTGAATGGTACTACCAAGAAAAGGAAGCCCTCTCCATTGATAGGATGCAACCACCTGTAGACCGGTTTTGAACTTATTTGTTCTCGTCTGTACAGGGTAGGTGTACATACAAATCATTTTTTTTTTTTTTTTTTTTTTGGACACACGATGAGAAATCTGCTTACAGACACCTGACCCTCGCGGGGGTCAGGTAGTGTCAGGTTAGCAACATTGCGGGGAAAGACCAGACCAATGTCAACTTACAGAGTGTAAGTATCGCCTACGAGGTAGACGAGCCGACTGACTAAAACTCACCGTCTGAATTAGGTATCATACCTATAACTCGATTTCGCTATATGACTGGTTAACTGCATATTCTGATTTTGATTTAGCTATGCTATACATTTATGTTGGGTGCCAGCTCTAGAGATTTTTTCACTCGAAGTTAATCGAGTGAACAAATTTCGAGAGCTCCGAACGTATAAGGTAGTGGGTAGTAGGGTAGGCGTAGTCGTCATGTTACACCTGGTTTTTGCAGGTTGTGCAAAGCAAGGCAGTCTTTGTTGTTTTTTGTATTTTGATTGTTTTGGACTCAGACGCGGTTGCGCGTGAGCCAGTCTTTCGGTAATTTGTATGTAGCGTTAGGTCGTGAATGTATGTGTGAAGCAGCGATCGTGCTATTGTTGGCAATGTTAGCCTTAGTATGGTATTTGGTGATGGTTTTGTCTAGAAACTCCGAAATTGTAGCAATTTCGAGGTCTCTGTGTATAATGTCGTTCCGTGTGTATCGAGGAGTGTCAACTATTATCTTTAGTACCTTGTTTTGAATTACCTGTATTTGTTGAAGGGTAGACTTACATAGGGTGCACCAGGCTGGGGCACCATACATCATCGCTGATCTGATGAATGTCGTGTAGAGGTTTACCTTCGTTCTTAGATTGAGTTTACTCCTTCTGTTGAGTAAACAGTATATAGCGCCAAGTTGTTGGTTGGCCTTCTTCATGATGTTGGCTGAGTTTACCCTCCAGGTCAGCCTTTTATCGAAGTGTAAACCAAGATACTTAACACTCTGTTTCCAGTCGATATCCTGGTTTCCCACTTTGAGTTTCCCCGTTGGGAGTTTGAGGCGTGCCCTGGAAAAGTAAATTGCCTGAGTCTTGTCCGGGTTTATTTTGATCTTCCATTTTGAGAGCCACTCTTCAAAGAGGGCGATGTTCCTGTTGAGCCTTAGGGTTAGTATTCTAGGGCTTTTTCCTGATACTGCAAACGCCGTGTCGTCTGCGTATATGTAATTGTCGCACATGGGAAACTTCGGCATGTCAGCAGTGTAGATGTTGTAAAGCAGGGGGGCTATTGCTGAACCCTGAGGTACACCAGCTCGAATATTCTTTGATGATGACAGTTCTTCGTCAATCCATGTTTGGAAAGACCTGTCTTCCAGATAAGACGCAATCTGTCTTATCAGGTAGTCAGGTACTCCCATCCTAATCATTTTTAGTAGAAGCCCGTTGTGCCATACTTTATCAAACGCCTTGCTTACATCGAATAACACGGCCGCTGTGTGTCTCCTGGTGTTGAAACCCCTAAGAATGTTAGAGGCGAACCTTGTCGCCTGTCTAACGGTGCACAGATTTGCTCTAAAGCCGAACTGCTCCTCTGGTATACAGTGATTAATTTCGACAAAGGCTGATAGCCTACCCGAGATTAACCTTTCCGCTAATTTGCCCAAGTTAGACAGTAGACTGATTGGCCTATAGCTACTCAGGAGTTTCTTATTTTGTCCAGCCTTCCCTATCATTACGATCTTTGCCTTCTTCCAGGCGACAGGGATCATCAAAGAGGACTGTAACTTAACGCCGTACTATCGACGGCAGTCGACAAAATACAGCGCGCAGCGCCATCTTCTAGTAGTCCCACACAATCTGAACAAACGTTATTTGATTAAATCAAATTTTAAAAATCCATCTAAGAAATAAAAAGTCTATGCTTGTCCGGTGGTATTAATATCAAATACCAATATGGAAAATTATTATTTCCAGACCACCCGATGATCAATCTGAAATAGTATTTTAAAGTGCTACTGTGTAGACAAAAATACGCCCTTATTGTATAAGGATCATCGGGTGGTCTGGGAAATAATAATTTTCCATATTGGTATTTGATAAATAAGTTTAGTTTTTGCTTCTGATGTTGGTGGTGTGGGGTTTGTTCGCTCATTTCTATTCGTCACAAAATGTGGAATAAAACCAATATAAATGCAACAAGAAGCTACAAAAATTTTAGTAATAGATATTTTCTTATTACTACATGTTACTGAATAGACAAATTCGTTTGGAAATAATAATAATAATTTTCCATATTGGTATTTGATAATTATATCGTTATTATTTTTCATTTATTCACAATGACGGTTTTTTTAATACACTTCGAAAGCTAACGTAACAAAATATAAAATAAAAGAAGACTGATATTGATTACATCAGTTGGGAGATATTAAATTTCAAACATGTGAAGATTGGAGAAATTCCAGCAAATTATCAAATATTTATGTGTGGGTATTTTCAGGAAAATCCTGATTCACGTGTCAACTAATTTTATGTACATGTTGTAAAAAAAAATTTGGAAAGACTCTGAAAGGTCAAGATTATAAAGCATGCGGCTTGTAAAAGAATGACCCATATGCATTTAGAGTAGTTTTGTAGGAGGTATCAATAATACTGCAGGAGATGAGTGTAAAATTTCCGATTATGAACTATTAGGTTAAGATAAATTGTTACAATTCAAGAAACTCGAATAAATTATACCGAAAAGGATATTATTCTGAAATATATATCCGTGTTTAGTACGCAATAATTTAGGGAAAGCATTGCATGCTTCCATGGACCACACGCTCCTGATAAGAAAAACCATTAATTTAAACTGTCGAGTGCTAGCACACCCCCAATTCGAATATTTAGGCATATCATTGTTTCTTTCCAACAACGCGTTGCGAATTATAAAGCTAGAAGTAATAATAAAGCAAATAAGGTCAAAGTTATACAGTGTGTCCCTAATTCATCGCTTACACTTCGATTATTTTTTAAGTTAGAAAAATGATTAAATTCGAATAATTTTGATAATATTAGAGCAGGTTTCAAATAACTTTTGGTTAAAAAAACCTTTTTTGGCAAATTATCATATAGTAGACTATGAAAATTTAAGATTTTAATTTTTATTATTTATTATTTCGATAATATTATAGTGAGTTACATAAAAGTGAGTTATTAACAAATATTAAAATTAAAGTTAAAATTACGAATATAATTTTCTACAAAACAAAAAATTCGACTTGAGAGTAAGCAAGAATCCGAATTCGTACTTAAATAAGTAATAATTTTATTATTCACTAAATACGTTTAAATTCCATCAAAATATTTGGACCTTATAATCACTAAGTTGTGTTCATATCGTGCAATTTTTTCAATTAAATTAATATCTTTGCAGTTAATTCATTTTTCGATGAATATTTCCATCGCGTTATTGCAAATTTTTCTTTTAATTCCATGAGTATATTCTAAAATACATTTTCTGTAGAAGTAGTAAGGAAAGCCTAAAAAATAATTAAACACACACTTGGTTGACTTATTCTACTTTGTCATTTTAAACTTCTAATTGTCAGTTTGGGACAGTTCTAAATTTTATATTCTTAAATTAACGTGGTTATAAGTTCCTAAATCATTTTTGTAAAATAGATCAAGTTGTGTTCTTTAATACATTGATAATTTTGATTAATATTGTTATAATTAATTATATTAATTACATTAATTATATTAATTATATTAATTATATTAATTATATTAATTATATTAATTATATTAATTATATTAATTATATTAATTATATTAATTATATTAATTATATTAATTATATTAATTATATTAATTATATTAATTATATTAATTATATTAATTATATTAATTATATTAATTATATTAATTATATTAATTATATTAATTATATTAATTATATTAATTATATTAATTATATTAATTATATTAATTATATTAATTATATTAATTATATTAATTATATTAATTATATTAATTATATTAATTATATTAATTATATTAATTATATTAATTATATTAATTATATTAATTATATTAATTATATTAATTATATTAATTATATTAATTATATTAATTATATTAATTATATTAATTATATTAATTATATTAATTATATTAATTATATTAATTATATTAATTATAGATAGATAAAGTAAGGTATTGCATAGATAATAATTAATAAATTACATAACCAGTGTTACATGTATGCAGGGTGTCCGCTAATTAATGAGACATGGAAAAACCACATTACTCCTTCCGTAAAAATATTAGGATTAAATTATACTTAGCTATATCCGAAAGTTGATATTAACTGAGATACAGGGTGTTAAAGTTAAAACTTCATTTTTGTTATTCTCTAATAACTTTGACAGAATCCAACGGTTTTTTACAAAATTTGGCAATTATGGTTTTTTTAGGACGAGAAACTGATTTTCTGGTGTAATTTTAATGTACAATGTAGCGGTACAACTGTCTGCGGCATTATTTGCACATTTATTACATCATAATTTTTTATGCCTCAGTGTATTTAAGTTTTTAATGAAAATAATACTTTTCCCATATTTATTTCGTAAAAAAGGTATATTTATGTCAGGTCTCCCAAAGTTACCGTTTCGGAGATATTTGCATTTAAATTGTTTAGTGCACCCTGCCCAATTACTAATAATTTGCAAACAAATTTTTTTTTCTTAGAGTAACCTATGAGCAAACAAATGAAATTTAGAGATGCAGTTGCTTTGGAACAGAAAATCTTTAATTTTTCAGTTTATCGTAAGTTTGTGTTTTCATTGCTGTTGGTTTCTTTTGACACGATATTTTCTAGGGTCAAAGTTATTTTAATTAAAGTAACAATCCAATTGTTGTATTTATTATTCTCAATTACTATTACTAAAATTGTTGCACATATTTTAGTATACCCAAACTTAATTAAAATGCGTAAGATATTAATTACCTGAGCCGTCAACATCGTAGATTCGCTGGCAGGTGCCCGACATGTCCGAAATCTTAGTACTCAGGCCGGAATAATTATATAATCGATTTCGTTCGCAGCGGGCTAATAACGCGTCGTAAACTTAAAGCATTTGATTTTTTTATTTATTTATTAATTAGCTTCATCAATACTATAATTTTTATATTATGGATACATTTTTTATATGCGGTGTTTGTTCGGGTTTATTTGCTTGATGCAATGGGCTACATTCTGATATTTTGTCGAACATGGCCATTATAAGAAATATCATTCAGGTAGGTAACTAAAGAAACTATCTGGCATTTCCCCAAGAGTTTATATTTCTCGTACATAAAAGTACAGAGCTTTTTTTTATCGGATAAACTTTTACTTTTTATGATAACTAGATCGCTTAGAAATTTAACGAGAATAATCGAACTTTTTATCTAATGCCATTTGTTCGAGTTTAAATTGCTAAAATATAGGTTCATCCGATCTGAAAAAAAATATAGATCATCATTAAATCATTTATAGATACTAATAAATAATACGTTTATTTTCTATGCAAGTTCGTCTTTAATAA
Organism: Barypeithes pellucidus; assembly: GCA_963991005.1. Taxonomy (NCBI): domain Eukaryota; kingdom Metazoa; phylum Arthropoda; class Insecta; order Coleoptera; family Curculionidae; genus Barypeithes; species Barypeithes pellucidus. The sequence continues at coordinate 35,011,764 of OZ022556.1, forward strand.
TTAAATCTCAAATTAACAGTTCTATCACTGAGAGAAAGCGACTGATAGCATCAAAGTTGATTGTAACAATATGTTATGTTGTTGGGCAATGGAAAAGAAAGGCTACTAAAATTTGAGCAGATGATTTTTATCGCTGTAAAATGGGATGCACCTTTTTTATCCATGTAAAAGTGACAAAAATTACATAGTTAAATAGACATTTTATTATATGAGTGAATTTATCATATATAAGGTATCTGAAAACTGTTACAGATTACCTGCTGTAAGAAACTTGCGCACTTATAGCAAGGATCGATATCAATAATTTTTTTAAATATCTCTAAATACTTGATTCTATTATTTTTAAAATGATATTTACAAATCGTCAAGTTCACAAAACTCTACAAATTAACCTTTCACACACCAATACTATCCAAGATCATAAAGGAAAGCATCGAATGTGGGGACACACTGTATAGGCAACTTTTTCTGTTCTCGCTCTTTGCTTTATTCTGTACGTATCTTGCATGAACGCTTTGAATGTATTCATTATATTATACAATAGGCAATAAATTTGATCGCCATCACTACATTTCCAGAAAAAAAATTTAGATTGGATTTTATTTTCGGAACCGTCCATTATATTTCAAATTATGATACCTAATTTGCAATATATAATAGTCTATTAAAGTTCAAGTTATATAAAGCATCATATAGCGAACGTATATGTCAAGAAAAAATGCCATATAAAAATTCTTTAAAATTTTAAATCTAAATTTATTCACAACCAAAAATTTATATCAATTTTGATATTATGGATTTTCCAAATCTGTTGTTCGTTCAAATTGATTTTTTTTAATTCAAGGTTTTTTTCTTAGGAATATAAAAATATTTATATTCTTGGTTAAAAAAGTATCTTTAGTATGTGTGTTATAAAAATGTTGTGTTTTCTTACCAAATTTCAAAATACCTTGTGGGGTAGGTATATTATTCGTAGCAAGTTATTTCATATACCGCCAAGTGAAAGTCTTCTAGTTGTTTCCTCTACATTTTTTTCAAGTGAAATTGCTTCATTAGAAAATAAAGTTTAACTTATTTTGATTTTTATGAAATCAAGCAGGCCTTGACCGGAGCATTATTCTCATTTTCTGTCTAGATAAAGTGTTTCTTTTTCACATATCGATAAATTTTATTAAAAGAAGTTGCTCGGAATTCAAAATCATACAGGTGTGCCACATTTAATAACCATAACCTTCATTTTATACAATATTGTAGAAATTTATTATTTCTTCAATTTAATCATCTTTTGTCATATTAGCCTAGGAAATGAAATTTGATCATCAAATGTTATTTCTGAAATAATATTTTCTAATAAATGTATTTAATATCATGAATAATTTTTTTCCTGTTTAGAAAAATGAAAAAAACAAAATGTCTGATGGTTATTAAACTCGGTACGCTTGCATGATTTTGAACTCCGAGCAACTTTTCTTAATGATATTTCTAGATATCTTGCGAAGAAGAGTCTCTTTACGACAGAAACAAAAATATTGCTCCGGTTAATGTCTGCTTGATTTCATAAAAATGAAAATATATTAAATTTCACTTTCTAATCAAGCAGGCCTAGATCCCAAATGATCAAATTTCAATTCGTCATTTTGTCATTTACACTTATAGGTTCGCTTATCCTGGGACATACTGTATACAGCGTGTCTTCGGAAGTTCTTACCAAATGGGAAACTTTTTAATTATTAACTCTACGAAAAAAAGTGCCTCTTCCTAAAAAGTCCTGCTTGGTGAGAAAATGAATTTGCACAAGATTATTTGTATGTTGGACATACAGGAGGGTGGCTTCAAAAAGTACCGGGTTTAAAATTTATAAAAGACGTCGGCTATATTTACAAAACTAAAAACTTGGAGAGTGCATGTTTAAAGGCTAACAGACTATAACAATTACACAATTTAAAACTCTACTTAAGAGAACTACTTTTATGACGGATATAAATTAGTTCACTAATTTCTATGAGGTGGCCAATTTCTAATTTCCCAATAACAAAAAAAACTAAATGACTCCAAAAATAATCTAGGTCTCCACATGGCCCCCGTCTTTTTGCATACAAATGATTGTCTTTCTAGAAAACTCTGACACAGCGTTACTGATCATATGAGGAGTAACTAGCCGGATACAGTGCCTTATAGTTTCTTCTGGGTGATCAATATCACGGAATGGTCTGTGCTTGTACACCAATTGCTTCAAATGACCCCACAAGAAAAAATCTAGGGGTGTAATGTCCGGTGACCTAGGTGGCCAGGATAATTCTGAACGGCGTCCTATCCATCTTTGTGGAAAAGCTCCATCCAAATATTCGTTGACCCTGGCTGCGCTGTGACAAGGAGCTCCATCATGCTGATACCAAACAGCCTGTCGCGCGTTTAATGGCAGGCCGTTAATAAATATAAAAATTTCGGTTCTTAGGAAATTTAAGTAAATCTCACTATTAAGATTTTGATGAAAAAAATATGGACCCACTATTTGATTATTTAAAATACCGCACCAAACATTCGTTTTGAAATACGTTTGGTCACGGCATTCGATTACGAAATTGGGGTTCACATCGCTCCACCAACGACAATTCTGGGAACATACGACACCATTGGAAGTAAATGTTGCCTCGTCACTGAATAAAATTCGCCTTCAACTTCTCCTTGAAACCAAGCACAGAACATGAAACGCGATTCCATATCTCCAGGTTTGAGCGTGTGTACAAATTTTGGCTTATACGGATAAAATTTATTTATTCTAAGTATCTTACTAGCAGAAGCTCTTGACACGTTATCTTGAACTGTCTTCTTTATTCCTTCCAATGAAATTTTTGGATTTTCCACAACCGCTTGCAATACTTGTAATTGATTTTCTTCAGTAAGTGTTCGAACTGCATGTTTCTTCTTGAAATTATTTTCGACAGAGCCAGTATTTTTAAATTTATTGACGACATTGCCGATAGTAACGTGGCTAATATGTTTATTTGGGTGTCAAGTATTAAAAATGTCGGCCGCCTCGCGATGCGCCTTATAATTATCGCCAACAATAAGAACTATTTCAATTTTTTCATTAACAGTCAGTTTAATCATCACTATTATTGTTTAAAGTAACTAAGAAACGGAAAAACCTTTTTTAACAAGAAGTTCACGTTTTGAAACAGAAATTATAATTGCCAAACTGTCACTGCTAAAACGCCTGTTCTGTTACCAACAACAATCAATTGTTCAAAGCCTACTTATCCAGAAATACTTATTACCAAATCTTTACGACTATTAGTTTTGTAAATATAGCCGACGTCTTTTATAAATTTTAAATTCGGTACTTTTTGAAGCCACCCTGTATGTCCAACATACAAATAATCTTGTGCAAATTTATTTTCTCACCAAGCAGGACTTTTTAGGAAGAGGCACTTTTTTTCGTAGAGTTAATAATTAAAAAGTTTCCCATTTGGTAAGAACTTCCGAAGACACGCTGTATAGTAAGAAATCATCTTGTAGAATATTTAACAAAAAATGGCCAGTTTCTGTCCCCGACCTAAATCCCACTGAACATATTTGGGATTATATTGGTAGGCTGTTACAAAGCAGGAATGACAACCTCGAAACTTACAAGAATTGGGCGAACGCTCATCGAATTATGGAATGGCTTAGATCAGCAAGAAAAGAACCTTAATTTTAAGTATGAATCAAATATATCGGGAGGTTATTCAGGGCAGGGGTGGAAACACCGGATACTGATTCTTTATTTACTTTAAATTTTGCATGTGTTTATGTTATTGTTGTTGAGTTAATTAAAACAATTCGCTCATTTTATGGTGTTGTTCTTTTTTAACTAAAAAATATAGTTAGTAAATAAGAACACATTTAAACTAAAATTGTGTTTTCATGGACTAACTAAGATACACATTTAGTTTATTAAATAGTTTGATTTTTAAATAATACTTTTGAGTATCTAGTTGCATAATAATGGTAAAAAGTTTTTTTCGCACTCTGTGCATAATCAAATCGTTTGATACCACTAACCCAATTTTTATCTTTGTTACGACGCCGACGCCTCTGTTTTTATTCCCATCATTTTTAAAGTACATCGGATTTTTTTATTTTAGTGATACTTGCTCTCTTATCTGTGCATTTATTAAAATAAATATCCTAATCATCATAATATGAGGTGCGCTTTGTTTGTTTGTTTACAACTAATTTATTAACTTGAGATAATGAACAACTTTATTTGTCAATAACACTAAAATTAGTAAACTGAATTCGTAGTGAACTGTAATTAATTTTGGAAAAGTTTTCAATACAAATATTTGGAGTTTCCATGGTATTATTTAATTTCAGAAAGTTTGTGATTGATGATCCCTCGTCATTATTCCATAGGGGAATATTATATGTTATTATACTGCATAAACCAGAAGTATAATACTTACATACTAGTCGTAGATAAATAAATAAATTATTTTTTGTAACATATTTCAAGCTAAATCTTGCCTGTGCAAGTAAATAGTAAACTTGGGACTATATTTTGATAGTATTAAACTACAATACATATGACGTAGAAGTTAAACGATTTTCGACGCTCAACAGTTCCTGACTTTCTCGTGAATAGTTAGCTTAGGTAGTTTTGGCAACAAATTAATATAATTTGCCTAATTATAAACACTCTAAAGACGTCATTAAACAATATTGTTTCATTTCTATGAAACATACCATTCAGAGTTTATTGGTTATGAAAAGTAGCAAATTGCGACGAAAGGTTCATTCAACATACCTACTGCATTCTTTATGTTTCTTATTTTATACAAATTAGGAATTGTATTGAGTGAAAATCATCTCGCGTAACATGTACTTAGTATACCGGGTATTTCAGGAGGAACGCTCACCACTCACCATATCAAATATCTCCGAAACGGTAACTCTGGCTGACCTGAACTTAGTATACCTTTTTAGGTAGTAAATATGAGAAAAGTATTATTTTTATTAAAAACTTAAATACACTGAGGCACAAAAAGTTATGACATTATGAATGTGCGAAAAATGCCTCAGATAGCGCCCCCTACATTGTACATTAAAATTTCACAAAGAAATCAATTTCTCGTGCTAAAAAAACCATAATTGCCAAATTTAAAAAAAAGTTAGTTTCTCACAAAGTTATTAGGAAAAACCAAAAATTTTAAATTTAACACCCTGTATCTCAGTTAATATCAATTTTCTGATATAGGTAAGTAATTAAATCCTAATATTTTACGTAAGGAGCCATTAACTAGCACCCACCCAGTATAATTATATTGCAGATAAAGTAAAACTTGCCACTGTATGAAACTCATATAAAGCTCCGACTGCTGAATACTGCAACACAAAAAACGTCTTTTAAGACACAAAAACTGGATATTATATTCTCGTCTGTCATGTAAGATTTTTTGCATCTACACAATGCTTGTAACTTGGTTATATCCAGCCCCTTTACGAGTTGGTTTTTGTGTTTGTTAATCGAAAATGGGGATACATTTTCCTTTAATTTTGTTTGGATGAAACAAATCATTATTTTTTAACGAGTTTTGTATAATTTTTTTTATTATTTGTGAAGCTGTATGTTCTAAAACTTATAAAAATTTAAATAATCTACACGTACCAGTCCAAATGTTGCTATTAGTTATTGTAATTCATAAAATCTATTTAAGAAATAAAAAGTCTATGCTTTTCAGGTTGTATTAATATCAAATACCAATATGGAAAAATTATTATTTCCCAGACCACCCGATGATCCTTATACAATAAGGGCGTATTTTTATCTACACATATGAATGAAGTAGTAAATGTAGTATGAATGAAGTAGAGTAAAATACTATTTCAGATTGAATGGTACTACCAAGAAAAGGAAGCCCTCTCCATTGATAGGATGCAACCACCTACAGACCGGTTTCGAACCCATTTGTTCTCGTCAGTACAGAGTAGGTGTGCATACCTACTTTAAACATATACTTTAACTTAACGCTGTATTATCATCGGTTGTTGAGAAAATACTGTGTAACGAAAATGCCGATGGAATGTATTTTAATATAAGGCTTTTTCTAGTATGTAATTCTATCAGATATATAAAATTTCTTATTTTAGTTTTAGATATCTCGGAAAACGACAGCCGGATAAAATATTTTTTTCAATAATAAAATAAAATTTAATTGAACAAGGTTCATTTTCTAAACCTCGATCTAAAATCTACCATAGGGAAAACGCGAGACTTCTGAAATAAATGTGCGGCTGCTTCATTCAATTGCAACAAATTCTATTATAAAAATAAAGAATAAACTATATGTGAAACATTTCTAGGCATAATGGAGAACAATATCCGTCATTGTCTATTTTTTAAGAAAGTAAATTTCGGGAATAATATTAAGACTAAAAATAAAATATTATATATTCCTGAGAATCTTGTTAAAAAATTAATTACATTATTAAAAAATATATAGGGTGACACATTTGAAAAAAAAGCAAATTTGTTTTTTTGAATACGTCACTCGATTCTACGTCAAAAAACTACAAAAAAAAACATTTTATTTATTTTTAATAAGTTACAGATTAACTGAAATATGAGGGATATCCCAAAATATCATATTCTCAACAACGTCCGGTATATCAAAAACGAGGAGGCCTGGAAAAATTCTAATTGGGGCATTTTTTTTTCACAAGTTCCACAGTACTGCGAGAACCTCATCCATCTATCTTTACTAATAACGGAGATGATTGATTTTTTTCAAAGAGACCTGATCATTTATATATTAGCTGAATAATAATAAATTTAGCTTGAACGTATTAAGGAGGATTAGACTAGAGAGTGTTAAAAACATCCCCCTTTAGCCATTTTCTTGACTCAAATTACAAAAAATATTAATTAGTTTCTTATACTGGTTTAACGTGGGTGTTGGCAAGATATTTCTATGTAGAAAAAGATCCAATATCAAAATATAAGCCAATGAAAATCCGTAGAAATAACTTTCTCATACTCCTACTCATTTCATGTAAAGTCTAAAACAACAGAGTTTTTAAAAATCGGATATGACCAGGATTCGGGTCAAGGGGTCGCAATGTTTTCAGCTGTATCGGTCTCTAAAATCGACTAAGCATAATGTACTGTATGTGCTGTCATTTCTGACCGTCGGAAGGAATGCGAGCAAAAAATATGCTTTGCTGCAGTTCGGTATGTTGTAAAAATAGTTAACAGGAAAGAATCATGTAATTTCCAATTGGAATAATTAAACTTACCAACAATACAGGGTCCTACATCTCACCTCCCGTCCAATATAGCTTGGTTATTAATTAGTTAATTAATTTAGGATTTGTCACGCCTTAAAATAGCTAATAAAATGACTCTTTTGTAAATAACTATTAATGAGGTAGGCATTTCGATAGGGTTATAACTAGGAAAATGTTTAATATTTAATTCCTTCATAACACCATAATATATACAGAACTTCAATTAAAAATAAGAAAAATACATTGCTTTAAAATTCGAAAAGTTTGAAACAAAATTTAAGAAACCCTGTATCAATCAAACTTAGTTAACGAGACTGCTACACTTTATTTAATAACTGCCTTGTATAATTCTAGTACAAACGATGCAATGTTTATATTTTCTATTAGTTTTGAAATAAGTGGTGTAAAACTGTTTTTTCCAGTGTTTATTTCCACTAAACCGATTTTAATCAAATTTTGGGGATATGTAAGTTGTAAGAAGCACCCGAATAAGCCACAAAATATATAGCTATGTAATCTAACAAAAAATACCATCTTAACTTCATACTCTTTGGGAATTCCCTGTATATTCAAAAATATTTTCCTCCAATGGTAACGGGTAAAGTGTGCAAATTCTAAAATAATTAATAACCGAGCTATAGAGGACGAGAGGTGATATGCAGGACCCTGTATAACAAATTTTAATATAATGTTATGCATAGTGTTATAAAATCCACCCAGACCAAACGAGATGTTTAAAGGCGATAATTTTCCATAGTATTTAACTTAATAAATCTCTATTTATTGTCTTCAGATATATCACAACTCTGTAGGTGCGGTATGTCTTTACTAAGGGGGGATAACATACAAGATTTTTCCATAACCTTTCATTAAGTTAACAAAAAATAGCCAACAGTCAAAATTGACTGAAATGTAAACAAGTTCAAGATAATTTGTTATACGACTCTTTATAGGTTCCATATAATGTCACTAATGTATTTTATTGAATTTGACATCCTGCGCTAAAATAAAACTTAATTAGTTTAATTTAATTTCTTATCAAGTCTTGAACTTTGTAGCTTCACTTGGCACCGTTAAAACGCACAGGAATTTGGCACTAAAGTGACGTGAAACCCGTTGAGAAAAGTTTGTGTTTATTTATTATTCCGACTTTAACGTTTTGCTAATATTCTTTTTCTCATCATCCTCATCATCACGTAATGGATCAGACAATAATTAGAAATAAACATTTCAAGAGTTAAGCAAACGAAATAGTGGCAAATATTTACAACGTATGTAAAGAAGGGTGTACATCTTGCTAAATCCCCAATTGATATTATTTTACATGATACATATACACTCGTCGGCATAAAATTCCGCCACCCTGATATTTTGGTGAAGTTAGATATTTTATAACTTTTTATTTTTTATGCGATTTTCATGATTTTGTTATCAGTTTGTAGATCCATTTATTGTGTTTTTCCTGAATTATTTTATAAAGTAACATTTTTTGATTAGGCTATATTATACAGGAGTAAATCAAACTCAAAACAACCTGTAGGAAAATTGAGGTGAATAATTTTCTTTACATACTGTTTCTGGTAATCTTTGATGTAATCTAAACATTTTGTTTTTTGATTCATTCCATTATCTCATTTCTGCTGCGAGCTGCAAAATTTTAAATGAAACGCTGATTTGAAGCCTATTTTTATTAAGAAAAACAAACACTAAGGTATATCATAAAGTTAATTAACGAAAATAATTTTAATATCGTGAATTTCCTCCTTTCACAGTAATGACAGCTTGCTGCCTTCGTGGCATCGGATGAATAAGGTTACTTATCCTTTCTTGAGGGATAGCCTGATACTCCAGCGCCATTTGTAAGTCTTGCAAAGGTTGGTGGTTGTACAGGACGACGACGAACGGCCCTTTTAAGTTCATCCCAAAGATGTTCGATTGGTTTGAAATCCGGGCTACATGCGGGCCAAGTCCAACTTTATCCAGATACTCGCTCACTACAAGTGCAACGTGAGGTCTAGCATTATCATGCATTAATGTAAATTGGTTCAAAATGGAAGGAGCAAATGGAACAATAACTTCTTGGAGGATTTCTTCAATGTAACGGTGGGCGGTTAGAGCTCCATTTTCAACATATACAAGGCTTCGGTAGAAATACCGGTCTAAATCATGAACTAACATGATATGAGATTCGTTCTGATATGATGCAGTCAGCATATCTTTCATTTCTACGTATGTATACCCGCTCACGACCATACGGCGACCTTAAACAATCTCTGGATTCATCAGTAGTAGTACGTAAGAATGTTGTCACTGTCAAATATTCTGTCACAATAATCGCGTACTTAGCCAACGTTGATAATTTTTAATCGAAATCTTGACGTACATTTTAAATAACATCGTTTCATTTAAAATTTTGCAGTTCACAGCTGAAATGAGGAAACCAAATGTTTAGAATAAATCAAAGGTTACAATAAAACAGCATGTAAATAAAATTATCCACCTCAATTTTCCTACAGGGTGTTTTGAAATTAACACAAAAAACAAAAGTTTGTTTTACTCCTGTATAATATAGCCTAATGTTACTTTATAAAATAAGTAAGAAAAAACACAACAAATGGATCTACAAACTGATAACAAAATCTCATAACAAAATAAAAAAGTTATAAAATATTTTGACCGAAATTTCAGGGTGGCGGAATTTTGTGACGGCAAGTATAGATTGGTGATAATTTTCTCGATAGAAGCTCATTTTCAGAAAATGAACTAGTTTTGAATTTTCAGGAAGAATCCGACTGCGGAATCAACATAATTCATTTATTTATTTTCTATTTAATAAATTATTGTTTGAGAGCGCCTTGAAAAAGTGATTTCAAGCATGGTTTGCTTGGCATTTTTCTATGATCGTTATAAAAACTATTTCTTTTTAACTAAATGAATGCATAAAATTGGTTACAACAGTAATTTAGCATTAAAAAAAGTGACGTAACATGTGATTTTTTGATTTGTGTTTGAATGATTATAATATCAAGTTGTCATGAAAACAGCTTCCGAGTCGCTCGTTACCTAGGCGCCGCACTACTATTGTTACCTTACAAATATCAATTTATTTGAAATCATCAAAATGTTAAGAAATAATTGCGATTTCGAAGAAGAAAACTCATTTCAATGCACTTTAGATGAAATAATTAATAAAGCCAATGAAGCAGCATAAAATGTATTGCCTGAAAAATTGAAGGAAGCTTATAAAAAAGAATATAATACGTTTATCAAATTGCATTGGACCAGAAGCAAGTGAATAGATTCAGCGGACGGGTATTGTTAACATAATATGTTCAAGGTAGTTGAAACATTTTTAAATCTTCGACTTTATGGTCGTGCTATTTCAAATCATTATTAATTCTGAATAATCATGTCGATATTTTAGCAAACATCCCAAACTTATTGCATTTCTAATTGACAGTCAGTTGATTATACACCAATATAATTTTTTTTTATTTCGAAGGGGAAAAATGATACCATCGTAGATCTTAATAATAAATAATAATAAAGTTTCAAAAATAACTATTGTCTCCTCTTGCTCTTCATATGGAAACGTTCAGAATCCGCTAGTCAATAATTAATGCATCAAAAGAATAAACAGGAGATCTTCGGTATGCGACGATGGAAAACCATCGAAAACACTATCGAATGAGATGCTAACACTGACGCGGCCCCAGCTGAAACAGGTGATGGGTCTGCTGATAGGTCACTGCCACCTGCAAAAACATTTTCAACGGATAGGTATGAACAACGGATCCATGTAATGCAGACTATGCGGCGGCGAAGAGGATGAAACCGCCTCGCATATAATATACCGCTGCGTAGTGCTGTCTCGTAGAAGACAAAATATCTTCGGGAACATACAACGTGGTGATAACCTCCCACATGACAAGCTTGATAGAAGGCTACTGGACGTCATAAAAGGAACAAACATATTCTAACAAAATCGGGGTATACAATAAGCCGGTAGGCTCCAGTGATAGAAGTTCGGGCCTTTAAACCGACCCCTGCCTTTAACCAACCAACCAACCAACCAAACAACCATGCGACGATAAATGTTGCATTTCTCTTTACATCGCAGCTGATGCCACCGCACATTGATGAATTATTGGATTTGTATAGTTCGTAGCTTGGCTATTTCTTGGAAGTTTGGTAACCGTGAAGGAACAGCATTAGGGTTAAAACAACTTTGAAAAGTCATTAGGTGCTGCTAATAAAAAATAATTAAGTTTTGCTAATGTAAAAACTTTCGTTGTCCTAAATTATAGCAGAATACTTTCCACGAGGACCTCTTGTTTAGGAAAGTTCGTTTTTGTATCGTCGTCGAGTGCTGAATAATGACGGGGCTCGGAGCATAGCTGTTTATCATTATTTGCTGTTAATTATTATATAAGTATCTTCAGATGGTTAGGAAATATTTTTCCCATATATTTATATGGTATTACCACCTGACAAGCTAGACAGACTTTTGTGTTATTACGAGATGGAAAGAACCATGAGAATTGCTGCTCAGATTGTTTGGGACCACCGAGAGATGGAGCTGCCGGTTGTCTTTTGCATACTTGGGTTGATTATACAGCTTGAAGTTAAGCAGATACATATGTACATCTATTCTGTATTGACGAGAATGAAGGAATCCAAAAACAATCTGCAGGTGGTGACACTGACAAAAATAATTATGTCAATATTTACTCAAATATAAATAAATTCAAGATAATTTGTTACACTAATTCATTATATGAACCATAAATTAGTGTTGGGAAAAACCGATGATTTTAATAATCGAGTACTTGATACTCGAGCCATTTCAATAATCAAGTGAATCGATCGAGCGATTAATCACTTGAAATTTTTATGACTATGGAGAATGTGTTGATAAAACACCAGGGGTTGTTTTTCTAAGTTTTATAAGTTTAGAGAGTTTTTATTAAGGAAGAACAGTTGATTCTGATTTTTAAAAATTTACAGTTGCCGCTGGCTAGCCAGCCAAAACTCGAATATACGAGCAGTTTTTTACCTCGATCGATCACACTAATAAGCAGCACTTTTCGGTCCGCGCCAAACGAAGGTCGGGTATCGAGCGAAAGGTAATAAGTGACAAGCGACGATTTACGTTTCAATTTGTAACTCGAGTAGTTTTTTTTAATAATCGAGTGATGTCGGTTATTTCAATAATCGAGTACTCAAGCGGTATTTCGCTCGATCGATCACAGCCCTAACATAAATGTTATTAATATTAAATATCATTAAATGTATTATATCCTACCCTCCTAAAACAAAACTTCATTGTTTTAATTTTATTCCTTATATAGTTCTCTCTCTTCGCAACGAAATTAAAACAAACAGAAAATTGTTTCTACAGTGGCGTAAAACGCCGGCCGGTAGGAAATTTTGTGTTTCTTTAGTATACCGGCGATTTGCTTATATTTTTTCAATCAATTACATGATTTATCAGACAATAATTAGAAATAAACATTTGAAGAGTCAAAATAAATATTTACAACATATGTAAAGAAGAGGGGACTAGTAATTATATAACAGTACCAGTCAGAAGGACATTTTGAGAAAAAACGATGTTGTTGGGTTTTTAGAAATAATCCAACTGCGGATAAACACAGTGTATTTATTTATTTTCCACTTAATAAATTATTGTTTGAGCTTGCCTACGGTAAGGCGCTTACTAACATGGTTATTAAACATTCTTCTCCCATCGCTCTTTATATCGAATCGTTCAAATAAAACTGTCAAATAATACGTATTTGGGAAGCCATAAACCTTATGTCTTTGTGGAAAAAAAATTCATTCACTAAATTGACCATGAAAAACTGCTGTAAAATATTTTCATATTTCTAAAATAACCACTAGGTGGCGTAATTGCTATAATGAAGACATAAGGTTTATGGCCTTCATAACATCGTACATTGCCAACATCAGTTGGACACCCTGTAATATATGCATAAATGAGAACCTAGACAGGAAGAAAACATTACTTTTGATAAACGCTATCTATACAAATTAGCATTCATCGAAACCGATAAATCCCGGTCTGACGTATACAAGGTATTATGGAAATGACTTATTATATTAAAATGGGTGACTTCTTGGATGTCCTAGAGAAGCGCTACATATTTTCTTTAAAATTTTTGGGGTAACAAACCCATATCAGCTTGTGGAGGTGTGTCACAAAACACGTATTACGCATAATGTTGCCAAACTGTGTAAAAATGTTAAACTTTAGTTTCTTATTAAAATAAATATTTTGCTTAATTTAGTATCCAAATAGGAAGTAAATTCATCACACTAACACTAGCAAGGAATTCAGGGCACATACATCTTCAGTTTTTTTTTCTATGGGAGAAGCTTTATGCTCATCACGTGCCCTGGCATAATAAGCTTATACCCATTAAAACCCCTTCGGCTTCTTCTTTCCAATCCCAGAGCATGACCGGCATTTCGTCGAGAGAAAAAGATACATAGTGAAACAGAACAAATTACACTAAATTACTTAAGGAAACATACCCACGAATTTCAAATTAGTTTTTTGAAGATTGGTACTTATTATCTGATTACACAAAATCACTAAACATGTTGAATAAATGCACATAGGGGATAGGACACAAATTATTTCAACACGAGGCCACACAAGGGGCACATAACACATAGTGAAACAAAACCAATTGAACTAAATCAGTTAAAGGCACACACACACATGGAATTTTAAATTAGTTTTTTTGAAGATAGGCACAGGTATCAGATTACACAAAATCACTAAACATTAACTCATAATTACACTTTACAACACTACCGTATACATAGAGCAAAAGCACATGGGAAATAGAATAAAAATTATTTCAACACAATATTTCACGATAGTATACAACATTCAGAAATAATAAAAACGCTAATTCCTAATAGGCCTACATCAAATTTATTATTCCTTTTAACCTTTACCCTTAGAATGGAAGATGTTGAAACTGACCGCCTTCTGCTTCAATACAAGCACTATTCGAATATTCGGAAAAATACCTGGAACTAGAGCGCGGTTGCCATTTTCGAGACTTCGACGTCTAGATTTGCGCGATATTAAATTAAAAATTCGATTAGTCCTAGAGCAAGAAAGAAAATTATACATACAGAAAAATAATATTACAGAAGGAAATTACACAATTTATTAATGTAATCTTATAAAACAGCGAAAACACACCAACATGTGGCACCGCTGTATTTTTAAATATTAGTATTTCGTTGTTTGCAACCCCATATTTCCGACCCGACCCCGAAATATCGATCGACCAAGCAAACCCGAACAAACTCGGCCGAATGTCACACTCAAACGGCAAACGTTTAATTATTTCTAGGTAAATTTAATATGATATGGGTTTTCTAATCAGTTAAAGACAAAAATTTTACACAAGACGGCGATAGAGGAAAATTTGCTGTAAAGAAAATACGGTGTCAATTGAATAACGGTTAAGTTAGTTGAAAGCGATCACGTAAAGTTCTCTAAATTAAATTTCAAGCTGCAATGCAAGATCTATTTTTCTTACCTTGCTCGTTTTATTTGGTTTTTTATGGAAATCAAGTTATGCACTTTTCTAGGAAGGTTTTTGAAAATAAAATATTAGTTACAATATATTCTATTCATCTCTAGAAATATGGGAATAGTAGTGGTAGAGGATGTAAACAAGTTGATTAGCCCGTTCTTACCAACTCTATTTTACATTTGTCAGTCATTTTGTAAATGTTATTGTAGAAACATTTCTTGTCCACCTTGGACCTCGATTAACACGTCTTCATGATGCATCTTCAAAAATGTTTCCGAAAAAAACCTCCTATAATCAGTATTAAACTCTCTATAGTACGTATTCTTCGATCAAGGCGTCCCACGGTGGGGCAGATTTAAGAAAAACCTGGTCAAAAAGAAAATCATCTGCTAAACATTAAAATCATAAAATAATGCCTTTATGTTGAAGTACAGTGAAAATATCATATATAAACTACTTAACGATTGAAATATTCAATATATGTATCTGTTATACAGAGTGTTACAAATTTTTGCAAAGTTATGTAATTATGGGCCCAATAATATGCAGAAAAAAACCCCAAAAATAAATACAGGGGCTTTCAAATTTTTTTGGAAAAACCGAAAAATTTGCGTTTCGATTTTTAGTTTTTCCTGACTCCATGAGATGGCGTTGTTAGATTTTTCATACGACGTTTCGTCTTTAGGTCACCATCATAATCTTAATTTTTTTAAATACGGGGCTGAATCTTTTTGTTTAAATTATGAAAGAGGATCGAAATCTACACGAAAACACATTGGTTTTCCGACGTTTTGTTCCTTAAATTGACATTCTTCATTAAAATAACCCTAGTACGTTCCTGTAATTGACTTTTTTTTAAAATTCGGTATAATTCGAAAACATAAAACTCAATGCCTCTTCTTAAAGTTAAGAAAGTGCTGCCTTTAAGAGTCAAATTTTATTTGTATTAATAAAATAAATTACTTTTACTGACTTACGCTTTGCAGAAATTTGATACAACTATTAGTTCGAAATAACAAAAAAGTAGTAGTACGGAATAACAATAATAACGAAAGACAGAAAGTGCAATATTAATTAAAAAATCTTCAATTTCTTCGAAACAAAAGTAAATTACAGGGACGCTTAATGAAGATAGACAATTTAAGGAACAAAATGTCGCAAAACCAATGTTATATACTACTGAACGTAGATTTCGGTCCTCTTTCATAATTTAAACAAAAAAAATCCAGGCCCTTATTTAAAAAAATTAAGTTGATGATAGTGACCTAAAGACGAAATGTCATAAAGTGAAATTTATTTTTGGACATCTCTTTGAAGAAAGTCAGGAAAGACTAAAAACCGAAATGCAAAATTTTAGATTTTTCCAAATGTTTTGAAAGCCACTTTAATAATTTCTGATTTTTTGCGCTATATTATTTGGCCCAAAAAGTATGCAAATTTGTTCCAATTTAACCAACATCGTATCTCTTACCGTTTCTGAAATCACAATGGTGAAGGCTGAATTTGTAACACCTTGTATATCTATTATGATTTCAATACTCTATGGCAGCAGATACAGCAAACACTGTAACATATTATTATTTGTGGCGATAAATAAATATATTAAATATATAATAACATAAACGCAAAACAAATAAACAAAACGTTATATTATCACCTAAATCTTCAATGCTATAGTGCCGATATCCGAAGGCATATTATATTGGTACTATCGGTAACGTGGTATTAGGTTAAATTTTCCACTTCTTTATTATTATGGCCAGGTTTTAGTATTTTTCAATTCTGTGCGCCCCGCAATCTATCCGAATCAGTAACACATGCGTCACTGAATCTTTTACTTGCTTGGACGGGCGTTGTTTTTTGATAATATGCTACAAAGCGTAAGGTATACATTACTATCGCAGGTAGATTCTAACAAGGCTTTCGGGAAAATAACTAGGTTTATTCGTTGTTTCCCTGAAGCTGAATTTTTTGTATTTGAAAATTATGATTGCAATAAAACCGTTATAAATAGCAACACGTTATTTCCTATCAGCGTGTCAGTGGAAGCTATCGCAAAACCATTGGTTCACTATTTATTTGCCATGTGTAATGTGAACTATATTAGTCATTCTATACCATAATATGAATAAATATACAAGGATTTCCAGGCTATGGCTCCCAAAATAAAAACCAAATACAACATTTTGCATTTGCGTACAGTAATCTTTAACAAAACATTTTTATTTGTTTTAATCAAAAGTTTCGCCCATATTACTCCCCGTTGAGCCATTTGTTCTTTAGATTTGGGGAGATCTCTTATCGTTACAGTTAGTTTTGCATTCGACAGCAGTGGACCTTGTTGAGCCTCTCTGTATAATGTCTTTTATATTTTCATAAAAGAAAATTTGTTTGTCGATAACGCCTTCCTATCTAACTTTATTAGTGTATTGAGACCTTACTGGTTTAAATGTATACAACATGTAAAAATGAAATGTTGTTGGCAAGTAAGGAAATACGTCATGTCTAAAAATATAGCATTAAAATGTGTTGATTCTTAAAATTATTTGAGACTTTCTAAGCTTCTTCGTGAGTAATTCATTAAATAGCTTGACCACGCAATAAAATCTCAATTATGATTTCTGTTTTCTTGTTCTAGAGATGGCTGGAGCTGATGTAATCGCACCGCACATAGACAAATCTACACACAAGACGATATCTGTTTTCAAACTTAAGTTATGAGAAAAATCTATTTTTTAACATTTTTAAATGATAACATTAAGTATTCGTTAATAATAAATAAGCCATGAAAATCCAAAAACCAAAATTTATAATTAGTTGTCTTTTGTTCCACCGTAATTTATTATTTTGAATACCAAAATTGTGCTTTTGTTGTTTAAACACAGATTAAACAATTTGAAAGTTGTCGTATTCTATTTTTTTTATGATCAAACACAAGCACTATAGGAAAAATCCTTTAGGGTACTCTGGGAGTGGTGCGTGTGCGCAAAAAGCGATTCACGTTGGTTTTGAATCGTTGGAGGTTATATTCGTTGGGAAAAACGACCTCGGGAAGGTCGTTCCACAAGGATGTAGTCCTCCAGATGAAAGACTTCTTAAATAATGAAGTTCGAGGCGTATTAAGCTTAACCACATAGGATGGGCGGCAGTGGTTCGTCGTGTATTTCTGCTATTCGTCGCTCTGGGCGGAATTAAGAGTGCATGGTCAGCCGAGCACCTTCCATGAAAATATCTGTAAAAGAGAGTCAAATCCCCAACCTGTCTTCGATGTTCTAGGCTGTCGAGGTTCTTCGTCAGCTCGTGGTCTCCGATCAGACGAATAGCCCTCCTTTCGATGGAATCCAGTAGCCGAAGAGTATGTTTGGGTGCAAAGCTCCAGACATGAGAGTAGTATTCTAGTGATGGTCGAATCTGGGCTTTGTATAGTGTCAAAAGTTGTTGAGGTGTGTACAACTTTCTGGTTCCGAAGAGTACCCCAAGATTCTGAGAAGCTATCTTGGCGATGGCCACAACGTGGTTATGCCAAGACATATTTCCTCTCAGATTGACGCCCAGCAAAATAATAGATGAAGCCAGTAGGATTGCGTGTCCAGCCATGACTATTTCCGGTTCTGTAATGTTAACCTTTTTAGAGAAAACTGCTGCCTGTTTTTTTAGCGTTAAATTCGACTTGGTTTCTGTCACCTCAAGCCAAAATTTCTTCCAGGTCTTTGTTGAGGCGTAATACTTCATGCTGTCTGCGAAGATGTGCGTCGGCAGCCGATGTTTGCGCATTCAAAGAGAAAAATAAGATAAGTTTGCTATCGTCAGCAAAACTAAATATTGGATTTTTAGTTTTCACTAGAAGGTCGTTAATGTAGAGTAAGAAGAGCGTGGGATACAATATGGACCCTTGAGGAACACCGGCATTGATGGTGAATGTGTCTGAGAGAAATCCGTCGATCGCCACTTGCAGATAGCGGTCCTTAAGAAAGCTAGACAACCATGCACAGAATCGACTGGGCATACCATAGGATCGCAGTGTACTTAGAAGACCCTCATGCCAAACACGATCAAAAGCTTTAGAAATATCCAGTGCAACAACCCGAGACTCCCCATGATGTTCGATTGCGTTGTTCCAAATATGTATAGTATTCTATTGCTAAAGCATGTGACGTTTTGCCTGTCAGGAGTGAGTACGCTGTAAGTTATCCTGAGAGATAAAACTTTCCGCGGATGGTTTTAGTTTGTATCGGTAATGCTTGTCCAGGTTCTCGCAAACTTCTTGCTATACGCTTCTTAAAAATCATCCGCCAAAAATGTTGCCCCTCCTGATATCTTATAGTGCACTCCTGATAGGCAATAACTGTATTTTAAAAACATTGAAAATACACTACCAGTGTACTAGGCTTTAGCAGTAGAATACGACAATTTTCAAATTTGTTCAATCGGTTTTCAAGAACAAAAGAAAAATTTTAATATTCAAAATAACAAATTACGGTGCCACTAATGACAGTCAATTGTGTGGATTTTCGTGGCTTACTTATTATTAACAAATATTTGATGTTATCATTTAAAAATGCTAAAATAGATTTTTGTTCATAACTGAAGTTTGAAAAGCGATATCGACTTCCGGATTGCGCTACTTTTTAAATAATGTTACGAGCAATAAGGCCAGTAAATTAAAAAGTTAGACTTTCATTTAACTTTTTCATGGAAAATTGAGTAAATTACTAAAGCGATCAAAAAACCCCATCTAGCGGATCAGTCTTAAAGTAAAAATTAAGTATTATTACAAATTATAAATCAAATAGCTTTAAAGCAAGGTAAAGTTCGATATAATCGGTTTATGTATTTGAAAGTTATCGAACTTTTTCTTCAACAACAAACCCGAACAAACCAAAACCTTCCCCCCTTATTTTAGAAGATAAACCAAAAGGTTAAGAAGATAATTGAGTGTTAATTGGAGAGTTCAAATAAGTTCCACGTGGCATACCTTATTGATTTTAAGAGATAGGTATTATCATCTTTTGATTTTAAACTAAAAATACGCCATCTAGCGGTGAAATTTCAAGGTTGAAAATAATGTTAGTATAGTGGCCGTATCAAAAATTTTTTGTGTGATTATAGGAAAAACAATATTCTTCAGAAAAAGTTTTAATTACCTTAAAAACTCCTAATACCCGAAAAAAATGACAAATATTAATGTACAGGGTGGTCAATAAATAAGAAAATGTGCAAAAATACTAAGTTACGTAATTAATTTACATGATACGAAGAATTTATTACCTTCCTATACCTATATTTTCACACACGTTGTACAATGTTACCGTAAAAACACGATTTTCATAGGAAAAACTAGTCCCTTCTAGTAAATTCTAGATTTAACTAGTTAAACATTCTCAGTTAATTAAAAGAGGGCAATTTTCTCTGAATAGCAATATCGCAGACGCATTATTTCGATGGGACAAACATAGTGGATAAATTGGTAAAGAAACTGATAAGTAATGCGTTCGCACTGCGCATACTATCAGACATTATTCAGAGAGAAAATTAACTATTTTGCACCCTTTCACGCAGTACCAATATTTCAAACAGATATCTTATTTAGTTCCCGAGATATTTTAATTGGTCACTCACCGTGAATAACCCTGTATATTATGTTATCTGTGAATACTGACTGTGGTTCTGATGTTGTCAGTATCCTAGAATGATTCATCGCAAAAAATGTAGCGACAGCCTCGTCTAGCATTTATTCATTTTTGAAATAATTAAACTTGTAGAACAATCCATTTAATTATTATCAACTTTCATAAAACACAGAATATCAATAATTATTAAATCGAGGGCAATACCAATCATGTTTGGTTATATTCGATAATAATAATGACGCGATTTACTAATATCTTCTCTAAAATACTGTTGATTTGGCTTTATTACTATATACCATGACAGTTTACCTGTTTCCAGTCTAATCTGTAATGCTTTGCCCGAGGTTACTGTATAGTTTTACAGAATTTCTGCTCGCTTGAAAAGGGCCTAAAGGTTTCTGGTAATTTATATGTCATGATTGCTAAAGTTACTAAGAGCGATACTAAGATATAATACTCACCTTGTAATTCGTTCCCTCTCAAACTAACCATATTTTATCAAAAACTTAGACTTACCGATAAGAGTGCCCAGAAGACATACAGGCTGAATAATAACTAGAAAATTAGACTCGTGTTTTGCCTTTCGCCGTGATAACATCCTCGTTGAAAAAACTACAAACTTTTGCTTCCGGTTATTTATGAAGGGAAACGGATATTGGACGACTGACGATAGAACAAGACTGCACTCCTTTTAAAAGAGGATTCCAAAATCCGAGGAGTGAGCCAAGATGGCTACCATCCGTAACTTAAAAAGGGATAGATAGAAACTCTTATACCATTTATTGGGTTTTTTTCAATATTGCTTCACGAAATTTTGTTAGCAAACCTCAGATTCGGATTCAGCACCCCTAAAAACAGTAGGGTGGAAGAAATGAAAACTAACCCAAAGACTGGTAAAAACACAATTAAGTTGGAGTGTAAGGGCCAATAGCAACATAAACTAAGGACAACTCATTAAGTCCTGTATAGCACCAGCACCAGCACTGAGCACCAGTTTAAATTTGGATGTCTTCGGTAATAATAATGCCTAGTTGTAGTATGTTCTTAACAAATAGTTACATTTTGCTGTTTGCGTTGGCAATGTTATTGTAATATGAGCGCTTGTCATCAGTTGTTAAATATTCATTGCCAAGATAGAAAAAAAATATATTAATTTTTTTGTGAGATACGAAGTCGGTTAAATTGGAGCAAAGTTGAGTAATTATGGGCCCAATAATATGCATTTAAAAATTAAAATAAAATACACACACAAAAGTTAAAAATAAATACAGAACACAGAACATAAAAATATTATATGGTTCAGACATAGAATTTAGAAGAATGGGATGGAACAAGAGTTATCAAAATATTTAAATTTTAATAAATTACACTAATCAACACAAAAATCCTCTTTATAAAAATATCGTGTATTTTGCAACATTTGGACTTAAACTAATATACAACTCAAATGTTTATATTGGCCTCAGATTTCTTGGAAGGGTCGAATAGGCCCATTAATAGGTAATAAACGATCGCCCCATTGTTATTTGCAGCTTATTTGGATCTATGCTGGAAATATCCCTTTAGTCGTTACTATATAATCATTTAGTAAACATCTATTAATATTTTCGCTTAGATCTATGTGCGTGGTAAAACGGTACCAAAAATGTCGATGCGTGTTTGCGTTAATAAAGCCGATACCTTCTGTTAAAAATCGATATCTTCATTAGTAAAAAAGGCTTATGAACTGTACTTTGGATGCAAAGTTGGCGATGAAGATAGGTCCTGGGAACCAAAAATGTGTTGCAGTTCGTGCTCGAGAACATTTACTGGATGGCTGAAAGGTACTCATAAATCTATGCCATTCGCAGTTCCAATGGTTTGGAGGGAACCTCGTAATCACGTAGATGATTGTTATTTTTGCATCCCTAGTGCTCATAATTTGCGTGATACACCTCATTTAATCACTCAAGGTGAATTAAATGACCTTGTTCGTGACTTGGACCTCCCGAAAACAAAAGCTGAACAGCAGGAAAAGGCAATCTACTCTCACAAATTTTTTTGCAGTGGAAGGTGATTTAGTATTTTGCCATGACATACCTGGCCTAATGACCGAACTGAACTTACCATATACTCCCGATAAATGGAGACTATTCATAGATTCGTCTAAAACAAGTCTAAAAGCTGTTTTACTTTTTAATGGAAACGAGCATCCATCGGTTCCTATAGGTCATTCGGTAAATATGAAAGAAACATATGACAATCTTAAGATGTTACTAAGATGTGTAAAGTACGAAGATCACAAATGGAACATATGTGCAGATTTAAAAGTGATGGCGTTACTGACAGGACTGCAAGCAGGCTATACAAAATACTGTTGCTTTTTGTGTGAATAGGACGTGCAAGAGACAAACATTATAAAATTTACGTTTGGCCTCTACGTGACACAATACAAGTTGGCGTTAAAAATTTGACCCGAGAACCATTAGTTGAGAAAGAAAAAATATATTTACCTCCACTTCACATTAAGCTGGGTCTGATAAAAAAATTTGTTAAAGCACTGGATAGAGAAGGAAATGCTTTCAAGTATTTAAAAGACAAATTTCCACATATCAGTGAGGCCAAAATTAAAGAAGGAATTTTTGTTGGTCCCCAAATTAGGCAATTGTTTAAAGATGCGAACTTCAGGCAAGTTTTAAGTGACAATGAAAGGCGGGCATGGAATGAAAGTGTTTGAAACAATTTTCTTAATAAATCAGAAAATTATCGTGAACTCGTGGAAGAACTACTCATGGCCTATCATATTTTAGAATGCAACATGTCACTAAAACTTCACTTTTTCCATTCTCATTTGGACTTTTTTCCTGAAAATTTAGGAGCAATATCAGATGAGCATGGAGAACGATTTCACCAAGATATTGCCTCCATAGAGAAAAGGTATACAGGAAAGTGGAGCCCGAATATGTTAGCCGACTATTGCTGGACCCTAATACGAGACACATCCAGGAGTTCTTATAAAAGAAAGACGTTAGGGAAGTAAATATTAAATTTTAAATTATTTATAAATGTTTATAATGTACCTAAGCTAACTGTTAATAAAATATATTATAGGTTTTTAATTGTTCAAAGCATATGTCCCTCCCTTATCATTGGAGGCTGATATCGAAAACCTGAGGCCAGATCCGGATTCAGCAGGCCAAAATATATAAAATCCAGCCAAAATCATTCCAGGGAGGAAAAATTTTTTAAAAAATGTTCGTCAGTGTTATTACAAACAATATAAAAGTTGTGAAATAAACTTATTTACTCTGTCGTTATTACTCAATGCAATACTCTAGGAACATAAATTGATTTCACTTATTACTCTTGACTCTAACAAAGTACATTCTGCCGTTGCTATGCAAACTAACTTAAACCATTACCACGTCTTGTTAGAGGAACTAAGCTTGATATTAACTTGTTTGTTGTTCTTACCAGTCTAGCTTATTTGTGTTCTAGAAAATTTTAAGCTAATTTATACTTGAATTAATTTCATATTTATTTGAATATCTTAGATAAACATGAGGTTGAATTAAATTAAAAATTGTTCTGTTTTAATTAACTTTAAAATCAATTGGATACTCTTACCATAGTTATGTAAGTTAAATTATAATGATGGTTCATTAAAAGTTTCTTAACAACAGACGCCAGAGTTCGCTAGCAATGGAAGGGCCACGGAACGGTGTTCAATTTCAGGAATTCTAGGAAACTACGAAGGTAAAAGTTTGTTTCCTCATTATTATAGGCAGAATAGGAAAATATTAAACAAAAATACAACAAGTTCGGATTTTTTATTTAAGGAAGGAAGTAATTTGTTAAGTATGACCAATTTAAACTTTGTTTATTCGTGTATTCTTTATGGTATCACTCCTCACCTTTACCATATTTGAATGTCACAACAAAATATATACTAAATATTAATGAAACATAGGTTAAAATTGTTAATTTTTATTGGTTTTATAGGTTGAATATACTAGCTTTTGGAATGGAGTTGTTAAAAGTTGGGTAAATTTAATCATTATGGAGTAATTTATACTACATAAACCAAACACGATATAAAAATTCCATTGTGCAATATTAAAAAATGCACTTACTTTATGAAATGTACTTATTTTAATGTGTGATTCCTGGATCAATTTTAGGTCGAAAAGTTCACATGTATGTCCTAAAATAATTTGGTTTCGATATACAGGGTTTAAGATATTACGCTAAATTTTAGTGTATAGTTAATAACGTTTAATACATACTTAAAACAAGAAGACAGAACAGAAAACAATCTAAACAGCCCTCTACTTTTGGTCTGTTTCGAAATAGTTGATAAGAAATTACAGATTTTGTCATTAATGCGCAATTTTAGGGGGGAGGTCTGTATATTCTCTGTAAACCGTATAGTTTTTTATTGGTTTAAATTTCTAACTTTTTTCCACGTTTTACTTATCAATCTATAATTTTATATTCTAAATATATAAATAGTATAATTATTATTATTATTATTATTTAAAATGAACCTCCAATAAAAGAGTTTATATTCTTGTAAAAAAATATTAATAAATAAAATACTCACCACCACCGGGATTTCTTGTTCTTCTGAAAATCTCCAGCAAAATTGACGAATAGGAGAATATAATGACCGCAAGAGGAAACGCGTACATCATGACCATACCCGAGATAGTGTACGCATTTTCATGTGCTGTGGTAGGAAAACTATGATAAGTCACGCACTGAAGATACCACGTGATGTTGGGATGATTCTCCACGTGAAATACAAACATCTGAAAAATAAAAAGTAACTAAAAAATGGAAAGGAATTCAAAAAAATGAAGGTACACATTCAGTGAGTCCTGATCATATTGTCTATAATTCTTGGGTGCGGTACGCTTATGGTTGTGTATTAATGAGTTTGATTTGATACTTTGGTCCCTGATACGGAGTCGGAAGGAACAGACCAAACCTCAGGAGTATATTTGTGCAAGTTAAAATAATGTAAAAACTCACATGTTATCCGATTTTCATTTGTTTATAAGTTATAGCGTAAGTACAAATAATCATACAACGTTTCATGCATTAATATTTTTTAAACCAATCGTTATTTTGATAAATATTTAAAAATATCGCCATTAACCTCTATACATTTTCAGTTTCGTTTACGAAGCGCGACTGTTGCCCTCCTGATTGCTTCTTGGATTTCTTTAATATCGGCAGTATTTCTAATAAGCTGAAGTAGTGAAGTAGTGGTGATTACTTTGTGGACTTCATTTTTGAATGGTTCCATGATAAAAGTCTAGTGGTATAAGGTCAAGAGATCTGGGAGGCCAACTAATAGGACCACAGCGATTAACTCTGGAAACCTTTCATCCAATGCTGCTTGAGTTGACGAGCGAAATGTGCAGAACACCATCGTGCTAATAATATAATTGCATTCTGATGTTTACAGGAACATCCTCTAGTAGTAATTCACTTTATAAAATACTTATATAGTGCCCTCCCATGAGAAGATTCTCCAAAATGAAAAGGCCAATTAAATAACTATGGACCCTGCTTCACCCGTAAAAGGTATGTATGTAACAACTATTTACAGCAATGCGAGATAACAGTTTTTAATTACACTATAACTTGAAAACTAAATAAGGATATATGAGTTTTTTATATTAGTTTCAGATATACAATACCGACTCACCCTGTATATGCAAAGTGATAATGCAAAGATGCAATCACATAGTTATGGATCTGAATAAGTGATTTCACAGAATTCTTTATAATATAAATCTTCGGAAACAAATCTAATGAGATCTCGTAATTGATGTTGTGAACAATGGCATTCTCAAACACCGCCATACATTGAAAAGCCCACTATTTGTTGGTTTTGATGATTTGAATGATCGATTGAAAAGATTCGATCTTTCTTGAAATGGGTCAGTGACTGGTTCGGTCGTTTTTGGGTGATTGATTTTCACACCACTAGTTAAAAGTAAAGACAATCTATATTTTGTACTTACAGTTATAAATTTAAACATTTAAATTACCAAGGAAATATGCCAAAGGGAGACAGGAAAAAGAAGGTTTAAATAATACTACATTTCTATATTGAAAAAATAAATATTTTTCATTTATAGATTTTTAAAGCTGTTTTTGAATTATTAATCAAATGCCCTCTCACCAGTTTATTTTTAGGATTTCTTTCAATTTCTTATGATTAAGGCAAAAGTACATTAAAACTTTACGTATAATTAAAAAAAGTATTTAGGTCGAAATAACTTAAGTATATTAAAGTTTTTTTGTAATTTAAAAATGGTATTTGTGTCAGAATAACTTTAAATATTTACGCAATATCTTAAAACCATTTTCGGTTTATAATTTCTGTTCTCATTTTAAAAAAATTATTATTCCGTGAGCTTAGCTTTACAGGTAAAGAAAGTTTCACGATCTTTCGTTTATCTTCCACTATTGACATTACCTGTAATAAAACCGGGTAAAATTGTAAGAACTGTAAAAAGTGTTAGCAGTAATGAAACAACAGATATTAAGTTTAGTTCCTATTCGTTTTGTACACCATGTAGTTATTTTAATTTAGATAATTTGAACCGATTTTATTTTTATTTCGAAAATCATAAAAATATTACTCCTTTGGAAATATACAGGGTGATTCACGACGAGCGTGCATTAGAACTTTATGGAGAAATACTGAATCTATGTTCCTGAAACATTGGGGATTTGGGTTTATCGATATGCTCTCTTTAACTAAAATATTGACATGTTTCTGTCATTTCCGGTTATACCGGAAGTAGCTGCCAACTTTCGTTTTTTAAATACAACATGGTAATTTTTATTACATTTTTCGATTAAGCATTAAATACTAAGCACATTTTATAGAAAATGTTTTTGTCAGACTCTATTAGTTTTAGAGATATCTGGACTTTTTGTAATTATTTGGCAAATGCATGACGATGAAATAATCCATATAATTTTTTTACCTTAGCGCTTGGACTAAAATTTTTTTCTCACCGAATAGCTAGAAGATCATCAAGTCTGAAAAATATTTCAAATTCGGCATAAAATGTACAGGGTGGTCACAATTCAAGCCTCATTGTGAAAGAATTCAACCATTAAAAACTTTCTTAATAGAACACCCTGTATATTTTTATATAATTTGATGGTAAATTAGTTGTTCTTTATAAATAGTATTTACTGTCCGATACCTATATCAAAGCGTTTTCTCAAAAAATCTAATTGTATTCCAAAAATACTATTTGTTCAAGTTTGCTATGAAAACAATTATACTTAGGGGCTGTATACTGATGTCTATACGGAGGAAAAGTGATTGATTGCTTAAAATTACAACATTCTAAATATAAACCGCAAATAAATTTAAAAAATCTTCACTTGAAAATCCGGAGCGTGACATTTTTTAGTAACAGAATAATTGACAGTTTGAAAATACGCCAAGAAATATCAGACAATTGTTTTTCTTGTCAAAGGACACTAGAAAATATTGCCGTCATTATTAATTTTCCTCCGTATAGACATCAGTACCCTAAGTACAATTGTTTTCATAGCACACTTGAACAAATAGTATTTTCGGAATAAAATTGGATTGATTGAGAAAACGCTTTGATATAGGTATAGGACAGTAAATACTATTTATAAAGAACAACTAATTTTCCATCAAATTAAATAAAAATATACAGGGTGTTCCATTTAAAATAAGAAAGTTTTTAATGGTTGAATTCTTTCACAATGAGGCTTGAATTGTGACCACCCTATACATTTTATGCCGAATTTGAAATGTTTTTGAGACTTGATGATCTTCTAGCTATTCAATGAGAAAAATTTTTTAGTCCAAGCGCTAAGGTAAAAGAATTATATGGATTATTTCATCGTCATGCATTTGCCAAATAATTACAAAAAGTCCAGATATCTCAGAATCTAATAAAGTCTGACAAAAACATTTTCTATAAAATGTGCTTAGTATTTAATGCTTAATCGAAAAATGGAATAAAAACTACCATGTTGTATTTAAAAAACGAAAGTTGGCAGCTACTTCCGGTATAACCGGAAATGACAGGAACATGTCAATATTTTAGTTAAAGAGAGCATATCGATAAACCCAAATCCCCAAAGTTTCAGGAACATATATTCAGTAGTTCTCCATAAAGTTCTAATGCACGCTCGTCGTGAATCACCCTGTATTGATCATACTGCCTCGTTGGGGGCTAATTTGAAAAGAAAATATTTATCGCCCATTGCCAAGCAACGTCTTCATTAAAGGAAAGTCATTTATCTACAGTTAACGATAATAAATATAGAAAAGAATGCAATGATATGGGTAAAATAGAAAATAGCGACTAATTGAACATGAATCCAATATTTCATGAAGCAGGCCAACCTATTGAAGGGTACGATCTCAAATTTGTCGTATCGGATCATTAATTAAAGACAGATGTTAATGGAATCACAACGATTACGACAGTGTGGCTTTGAATATCTAAAATCTTCAGGGTGTTCTGAAAGGAAAATTTTGTCGTTTGTCATCTTACTACCAAGCAGCAGTCCGCTGAAGGGGGGACTCTGGCTATGGTTCTCACTAAATATTTTCGAAACTACCTAAAATAAAATATGAACTTTTGCTAAACTTTTTATGCTGAGACGATCTACTCACTTCAAAATATCGACATGGAGTGCGTAGTGGACTAAAAATGCACTTTTTTATATTAAGTTAAAGAAATTCAATGCATTTGACGAAAAAAAAATTTCTTAGTTAGTTAAGTACTATTTAATGTACCATCTCGTGAAAAATTGATTTTAAAATTACCTTGCGCTAGAAGAAAAGAACAACATAATTTAAAAAATATATACGGGTGTGTCAGTAAGGTGTCTGGCTTCGATAGCGCCTAAACTCTTAAAGATAGATAAAAACGTTCCATACAAAATATTAATGGTTTATTAAGATGCATAACCTAAAATATTTTGCAATCTTCAGGGTGGCCCTAAAAAGTGGCACGGAATATTTTATAATTTTTTTAAATGAGACACTAGGTATCTTTTTCCACATTTTGATTTAGCAGACCAAGAGCGTTACAACCGTATTTAATTTTTTTAACTGAAATGCAGCCTTGTCAAATAATTAATTTTTTTCTGAAATTTTAGTACTTTTTAATGGTACGATATAAAAATCATAGCAACCCATTGTACAACCTGAACAAATGCGAAAGTGCTTTATATCGATTTATGTTAGTAATTTTTAATTCTCTTATACAAAGCGTTCGTTAGATCTTGGACAATTTAGGCAAGATGGAGCACCACCTCATTGCAGTATGCTCGTAAGAAATTTTTTAAATGATCGATTTTCTGATCATTGGATAGGTACAGGAGACCGGCAATAGCTCCCGATCTGACCAAGCTTGAATTTTCTTATGGGAATACGTAAAAGAGAAAGTGTACCAAACTGCTCCCACAATAAGAGAAAACATGCAAGCACGAATTAGGGAAGTTTTTCACACAATTACTCCGAATATGTTGAGAAATGTAGGCAGATCTTTTGAAAAAAGAATTCGAGCTTGCATCTTAAATTTAGGAAGTCATATTGAAAATAATTTATGTATTTTTTTAAGTATTCTTATTTGTTTCTTGTCAGCGAAATGCTGACATGGTCTTGTAAATATTGTTAAATTTGATTAATTATTTAATTTCTTAGCCTTAACTTATCCCAGCATCCTAGGTGTACTTCTTGTTTTATCAGTTTCACAGTCAGTTCATTTAAAAATAAATAACTTTGTATTTGTTCCAAGGCTATCTTGAGTAAATTCTGTAATCAGAACTTCCAATTTTTACCGGAATTAAGACAAATCTTAAAATATTTCAGAAATTATAAGATTTAGATATAGGACATATTTAACAAAAAATAACGGTATTCGCAAAATAAATCCATTTGCCTTAAAATGTATAGGGTGTCCTATTAAAAAAAATTAAATTAAAGCATATTTAAATCCCTAAATTGTCCAAGATCTAACGAACGCTTTGTTTAAGGGAATTAAAAATTACTAACATAAATCGATATAAAGCACTTTAGGGTACCCACTATGTAAATCGCATTTGTTCAGGTTGTGCAAATGGGTTGCTATGATTTTTATATCGTACCATTAAAAAGTTCTAAAATTATAGAAAAAAATTAATTACTTGACAACGGTGCATTTCAGTTCAAAAAATTAAATACGATTGTAACGCTCTTGGTCTGCTAAATCAAAATGTGGAAAAAATATCTAGTGTCTCATTTAAAAAAATTATAAAATATTCCGTGCCACTTTCTGGGGCCACCCTGTAGATTGCAAAATATTTTCAGGTTATGCATCTTAGTAAACCATTTACCTTTTGTATGGAACGTTTTTATCTATCATTAAGAGTTTAGGCGTTATCGAAGCCAGACCCCTTACTGACACACCCTGTATATATATTGTTTAAAATCCAATTGCTTTAAAAAAAATATTTTTATTTATTTCAATTTTTGTTGGTTTGTTTGTTTGTTTGTTTAAAGAAATCAATTTGAATTATTAGGGTGCGTTTAAAAAAATAAATAAAATAAAAATAAAAATTGTTTAATACAACATACGAACTTAAAAAAATAAAGGAATGTAATATCAGCCATTTATTTGTTTCTCTTTGTTCGATTGTGTACCTTTTTTGTAAGATTCATTACATTTCTTTAGCTTACCATAGAAATTGCAAAATTCAATGTTTCAAATAAGTTAGGTCTACTTTAAAGACAGTAAGTCGTCTCAGCGTACAAAGTTTACCAAGATTTCCAAATTTTATATGCTTATCTGTGATAGTTTCGAAAATATATGGTAGGAACCATCTCCAGAGTCCCCTTTTTAGGGGGCTGTAGTTTATATGAATTTCTGGTCTTGTTTAGACCCAATATACTTAATGCTTAATTACTGATCATTCCTTTTAGGACACCATGTGTAAAGAGTACAGATTAGAAAATTGTTAAATTTTCTACCTCGATGAAACCTAGTTGGATACCCATGAAACTCAAGCAAAAAGCAGAGTTTGATAAAAATTACCATTTCACATGCTGGATCCGAAGATAGTTGTGGTCATGCTCCACAAATATTAAAATCTTTGGACTTTAAACATTACCTAAGCGAAACGTTTTCTTTTTTTTAAAGCATATCTGGAGTTTTAAATATATATTTCAAATTACTTATAATGTAAAGGGGAACAAAAAAAAATTTATGAATTATAAAAAAATACAAGAAATAAATTAAGTAAAATTAGACGTTTGTAAAATTGGAAATACAGCATGATTGAAAAAATTCGCAACATATGGAAAACTTTTTCATCTGTGATTTTATAAAAAACCATTCTTCACAAAAAGTTTTTCCAGGAAAAATCACAAATATAACGTAAAGAGTCAAAAATTACGAAAATTGGTTGCCACAATGGTAACAAACGATAATAGTAGAAAAATGTTTTTTAGAAAAAAGTTGCCAATAATGAAATTTAATATGGAAATATAAAAAAAAGACCCCCTACGAACAAAAATATTTTCATTTATTTTTGCTTGCCCAAGATATGGAAAACATTTAGAAACAATTTTAAAATTTTTTTTTATTATTAGGCTTTAATGGACTGCATAGCTCGGATTAGGTTCTACTTAATCTAAGGTTCACCTTATCTCCAGAATTCGGGTTGCACGCGTTCGCTTTTGCCTTTACTTACAGTCAGACTTAGCTAAGCCCCGGAATTATTCTGCTTATCCTGGAAATCTAACCCCAAACCAACCAAAAAAGATTTGTCGCTGACATAACAAAAAATGTGTCAATGGTGATATATGTATATAGATAATAGGTTTCAAAAAAATGTATCTATTGGAACTAGTTGTTAATGATGATATAATGTCGACGATATTAACCTAATTATTTTTGGATTAGAAGAGTATACATTACTGCAGTCCTAAACAAAAACACCGCATGTGCCAAAAAATTGAAAATAGAGTTAAATGTTAGAATCAATTGAGAATATAGTTGTTATTGTATTTAACACTTAATATATTTTAATTAAAAATTAATTCCTATCTTTTGTTAAATAGTCGCAATAGTAGTAAATAGTTTGTGTAAAAATAAATAATACACCAAGGAAGGACACAATTTCTTCTATATACTATATACTATAAGTCTTCAATTATTTTTAAAACACGATTTAATCGTGGACGTAGGACGGCAGAATAAGATTCACTATTTATCTTTTTCACGTCATCTGCCTTTCTATTTTCAATTACGTTCTTAAAATTAATAATAATTGAAACACATTTTTTCAATTTATTACGTTTTTCTACATTTTCCATTGCTAGAGCTATCTGAGCTAGTATAAATAGCAAAGATGAATTACACAGCACATACAAAACAAGTCATAAAAAAATCTAAATTGACACGTTGAGTATTGATAACTTAGATTAGGTTAACAATGACAAGACTATTAGTGCAAGAGAATCAGTACAAAAGTTACTAGAAAAATCAGCAGATCGGGTCTGTTGCCAAACTTGTGGAAACCCTTACTAAGTTTAATGCCGTGCAACCGATTTTAATCTAAGATAAACCTTAAGTATAATTTACGCACTAGCTATGTTTTCAATTTAAGCAAGGCGATGCAACCGCCTCTATTCAAATAGCGTTAAAAATAGTTTCCTAATTTATACAATAACTTTCTATCTTTAATGATGCCAAAGTTACCAACATTTAAATTGGATCACCCTGTGTACGTATATTTAAAAAAACCCATGTAATTTTATAACGATACGAATCGCACTTTGTTGAGGTTATCACAATTATTCATAATACGAATTACATATATTTTCTGGTTTTCACAATTTTATAGTGATACGATAGTCTTATAAGTGTGCCCGAGTCCCCAAGATGGAAAAAATCTGTATTATTGATTTTTACGACAAAAAGTAATTCTTTATAAAACGTTTTGCCTGTTGAAATAATGAATTTACAATATAATAAATTTTATTAAATCTACAGGATGTTAATAAATTAGGAAAAAATGGAAATGCTGCACGAGAGAAGTACGATTATTTATTACTTTAGCACAAATGTTATAAAAGAAAGTTGTTTATAAACTAACATGTAGTCTAATACTTTGAAATAAAAATATTTAAAAATTGAATAATAATTATGGCTTTATATGACGACACGTAATTATTTGCATTTAACAAAATATAATCAAGATAATAAATAAAATGCTGTGAACGATCATTGAATTCAAGATATTCATTTTTTATTAAATGCAAATAAGTACGTATCGTCACATGAAACCACAATTATTATTGTTTTTTTAAAAATTCGAATTTGTATTTCAGAATTTGTATAATATCTCTTTAATAAGGAAAATAAATCATTGAAATCTAAATATTTATTAATATACATCAGATGTTTCCGAATATCCAGCACCCAGTATTTAGAACGTTCTTATGCCTCATATACAGGGTGTTCATTTGAAAACTTCCCACCACGGATTTATCGAAAACCACTGATTAAAAGAAAAAACGCCGAGACACGTCAAAAGATTTGCCAAAGGGGACAACTTTTTAACGAAAAACTACTTCACCCCCTTTTACCCTCTGGCCCTCGGGGTCACCCCCTTAAAAATTTTAAATGACAAGGGGTAGCAAGTAATAGCTTGTTTGAAAGTTCTTTCAAAGTGCTTTATTTTGACGTTTGATTTTTTAAAATCGGTCGATTCGTTTTCGAGAAAATTAGAAAATTTTTTACCGCCTACTTTTTATCAACACAGATAACATGGGCGAACTGTTTTTATTCTTATACCTGTTTAGTTTTTTATACCTGTTTAGTTTTTTATAGTTGCTAAGGGAAAGAAACAATTTAATTTGCTGTCAGTTACCTTTGTGACAATCTTGGGATAGTGAAAATTAATTTATTGATTCAGATTTTACTTCTAAAATAGTTTGCACACTAGCGGAAAGAGTGGAAATGATTCTAATTTATGGTGCCCAAAATCAATGTGCTCGGCAAACTGCCGTTACATTTAACGCCAGACATCCGGAAAATATAACTTCGCATAGGTATGTTTGGACTTTGTTACTAAATTTACTCAAACTGGATCTGTTGCAAATAAAAAACATAATCATCGTAGAGTTTTGGATGAAGTCGCTCAAGTTGAAGTTTTGGGTCATTTTGCCATAAATCCTAATACTTCTTTACGCAAAATTGTTGATGCGACTGGTATTTCATTAGGCTCTGTACACACAGTTACTAAATTACATAAACTTCATCCATTCAAAATGAAAATATTGCAAGAGTTAACCGAAGATGATTTCGATAGGCGAGTTGAGTTTTGTGAACAAATGACTGCAGCGATTAATAATAATACCATTCATGTAAAGAATATCTGCTTCAGTGATGAATGCACATTTTATCTAAATGGATTTGTTAATAAGCATAACTGCAGGTATTGGAGCAATGAAAATCCTCATGCTTTTGTAGAAGGACATACTCAGTACCCCCAAAAAATTAATGTATGGGCAGGAATTTTAGGAGACAAAGTGATTGGGCCATTGTTTATTAATGAGGATTTAAATGGAGGCATTTATTTAGATATGTTGGAAAATACCATCAATCCGCTTATCACTGAAACCATTGAAACCCAAATCGAAGACGATGGAAACTCTATACTTAATGAGGCTGAAGTATATTTCCAGCACGACGGCGCTCCTCCTCACTATGATCTTCCGGTTCGGCAATGGCTAGACGACGAGTTTCCAGATAAATGGATAGGGCGAAGAGGGCCTATAGAATGGCCTGCTAGATCTCCTGACTTGACGCCATTAGACTTGAATTGAGATTTGAAAACTATTGTGTTCACTCCCCAACCTAACAGTTTGGATGAACTTCGTCAACGCATCACCGAAAGCTGATGATCTCCAACAAGATGTTTTTGAAAATGTCCGTCAGGAATACGAAAATCGCCTATATCATTGTTTGGCAAATAACGGGCAACATTTTGAACACTTATTGAAATAAAAAGTGATATTTTCGTGTGCTTTTTTTTCTATCTGAACAAATTAAGATAAATAATGATTTTTCTAATTTTCTCGAAAATGGATCGACCGATTTTAAAAAATCAAACGTCAAAATAAAGCACTTTGAAAGACCTTTCAAACAAGCTATTACTTGCTACCCCTTGTCATTTAAAATTTTTAAGGGGATGACCCCGGGGCCAGAGGGTAAAAGGGGGTGAAGTAGTTTTTGGTTAAAAAGTTGTCCCCTTTAGCAAATCTTTTGACGTGTCTCGGCATTCTTTCTTCTAATCAGTGGTTTTCGTTAAATCCGTGGTGGAAAGTTTTCAAATGAACACCCTACCCTGTATAGGAATATAATCTTTTGAACATCATGGGAATGATATGCCAATGTGGAACGGATGCTTACGACGGGTATTATTTCATAATGCAGTTTAAAAAAAGTTGCATATTTTTATACATGTGTTGTCTGTATTTGTGACAATATCTTCTTTAGTGATATATTTAGAGACTTACTCTTTGAGCGGTTCTCATTAGATAACTAAAGTTAATTTTACTTTTATATTATCGTATGATACTATCTAATATATTATACTTGCTTTACATTTATATAGAGTTTATTTATCAATTTTTATGATAAAATGTTTGTGGTTTAGATAGACTTTTATTCGTACTAAATAAAAGAAATTCGCACCGTCGGCGTCGCACATGTTTTTTCCTTAGAAAGTTCCTTATACAGAGTGATTCAGGAAGTTCGATTATTGTTCGGCGTCAGCGAAAATAATCTAATCGATCCGACCAATAAACAATCAACTTTGACATAAAATAGACAGTTATCCCACTAAAGGCAAGTCGATCACGATCACTTCATGAAAAATTGTGATTGCGTTTATCAAGTTTTCCATTACTAGAGCTAGCTGAGCTAGTACTCCTCGAACTTCATTATTTAAGAATTCTTTCATCTGGAGGACTTCATCCTTATGGAACGACCTTCCCTAGGTCGTTTTTCCCAACGAATATAACCTCCAACGATTCAAAACCAACTTGAATCGATTTTTGCGCACACGCACCACTCCCTGAGTGCCCTAAGGGATTTTTCCTACAGTGCTTGTGTTTGATCATAAAAAAAGAGACAAAGATGAATTACACAGCACACACAAAACAATTCATCTAAAAAATCTAAATTGACACAGTGAGTGTTGACAACTTAGATCAGGTTAACAATGACAAAACCATTGGGGGGAAAAGAATCAGTACAAAAGTTAATAGATAATCACCAGCTTAGCTCTCTTGCAAAACTTGTGGAAAGCCTTACTAAGTTTGACGCAGTGCAACCTATTTTAATCTAAGGTGAACCTTAAGTATAAGGTACGCCCTAGTTAAGTTTTCAATTTAAGCAAGGCGATACAACCGCCCATAAAATGAGCCGTCATCATTTCAAATGCAGTTAACGAGGTTTAGAAAAGATCTTCGAACAGCGTTTTCAATTTCAAATCCTTGTACTTCCTTACAGGCCTTTGTAATTCTATTTTTTGAATTTATTGGTAATTATTCCCAGCCTTTAGAAATAATCAAGTTTTCCATATCTTGGGGAAGAACAAACACATGAGCCCATTTTTTGTCTTCATAAATTACTGTTATTTTAACATTAAATTTAATTCTTAACAAGTTCTTCCAGATACATTTTTTTGTCCCAGTAAATTAATGTTACTTTACTCTTAGCATTTTAGCACATTTTCTTCATATCTGACCACTCTGTAAATATTTGTGATTTTTTCGCAAACTAGGAGTTTTTGGGCCAACAAAGCTTTTCATGAAGAATAGATTTTTTCTAAAATCACAGGTAAAAAAGTTTTCCATGTATTGCCAATGTTTTCACACGCGCGATAAAGAAACGGGTACTCATTTTTTTAATTAAATATTTGTGGTTTAGATAGACTTTTATTCCTATTAAATAAAATAAATTTGCACCGTCCCACATGTAGTTTCCTTAGAAGGTTCCTTAAACAGAGTGATTCAGGAAGTGCGATTATTTTTCGGCGTCATCGAAAATAGACTAAACAATCAACTTTGGCATAAAAAGACCTTTATCTCACTGAAGGCATTGCGATCACGATCTGACGCTAAAAAGTCGTTTGATAGTTATTTTTCTTTGAACTAGATATCGTACTCGTTAGTTGCAATCGGATGGCTTCCACCAAGGTGATCGCGACCCTGAAACAACCTATCGCCGACAAGTAACTCGCGATTGGATATACCAGTTTCCTGTCGATTATTTTTCCCAATTGCTGTTAAAATGGCATAGAAAAATGAACAAAAATTGTGCATAAAGCTTGTGAAAGAAGTACAAAATACAATTGTTGGTATGTATAACTACAAATTATCTCCTGCAAGGACATCACTGAAAAGGCTAGGCGGAAGTAGGAAAAGAAGTAAACGAAAGGTTAGTCTCGATAACTATGTTAATATAGGATTTTAGCTCTTTTGGACAAATTTTTACTGGTTGACGATTTTGCAAACTCTTAAAATCTATGGTTTTAAAGAGTCACTCGTAACATGTTTCTGAAATTAATGTGAAACATTCATACTCACTGATTAAATGTTTTATAAACGCAATACCATTGATACGACAAAGATGCATGTGAAAAAGTAATAACTTAAAATAGTCCCTTCAATTTTTTAAATCTCTCGTTAAGAATTATCTTGGTAGTCAACATTAGAAGGAAGTTGGCATTTTTCATTTCTATCATCCCTTTCATTCTCATTTGTGAAAATATGATAACAAATATGTACCAATGAGAAAACTGTGAATAGAAAACGCGTCATCAGCTACAAAATAATACTGGAAAACTTATTTGCTCTTGTCTACCTAATGGGGTCGATCTTTTAGTGTTATTGCAGTCAACCAGTTTTCGTGAAAATAATTATTTTTTATATGATATTTAATTTGATTTATTATGAATCTAGGGCTAACCGGAACGTTAATCGAATAATTCTAAACATACATTTAATTTAAATAAAATGATCCTTATAAGAAATCCAGAAGAAGATACCTTTAATCTGCTACACAAGTTAACCGTATAAAATACATCTCCCAGGAAAAATCTGGTTGGGCTGCAAACTTTATTACAGAAGCCATAAACATATTTTTGTAGAAAGAGGTATAATCTTTAAGCGGTGAAATTATTAGACTAAAGTTTACTCGATGGTTTGACGGTGAAAATATACTTCCCAGTTTCGCCTTGTTCCTGGAAAACGGAAAACCCGTAAGTTCAATAGCGGCGACCAAAGCAATTCCGTTTAGTTTATTTCAAATTAAAATGAAATTTTTAGAACGTGCAATACGGTTTTTTTTTATGATTAATACTGTTGAACTCCATAATAGATTCTTAATTAATTAAATTACTAAATGCCAATCATATTATTCGAGATTGAATTCAAAATTCTAGCCATTTACTTTTAAAAATTTGACAGCCGTAATCAGAGTATTAAATTGTTGATTGTTTAAAATGACTATAAGAAAAAATTATGTATTATGTATTCAAATTTTTGGTTTTCTTTCCGATTTCTAAAGAACTAAGTATTGTAGGAAGTGTTGTTGTCACTGATAGAACTAAAATATATAGCAGAGCGAATATAAAAACGATGACACGGTGAAAACACAACTGAGCGACTAAGATCCAAATATATTGACGGACTAAACTTGAATCTCTTGAAAATAACTTTTACTTGTACATTTAATTTTCTTTGACGTTTTTAAAAACTATTATTTATTAATTTATTCTAAGAAGAGACCTCATACTGATAAACTATTTAACTCTGATGGTTCCTTGTTATAGATGCACATCCCAATAAGAAGTAAAACAAACACTCCGTGAAGTATGTAAATTTGGAAAATATCGAATTGAGTGAAAAAGTCTGATCCTCTAGTCTATTGTACTGATTTCCTGAACACTTTTATGCGAAATTGTATTTCCACTCATGATCTCATATAAGTCCTTAGTTTGTAAAAATGATTGCGATATCAAATAAATTAACCGCAGATGGTTTTGTAAAGTTTATTACACTTTAATTTGTTATTGAACGTAAACGGTTGTCTTGGTGGCAGCTTTAATTTTCAAGCTAATGGTGATTAATTTTGTCAATTATTCAATTGAGCGTAAATGATGGGTTTTGAGGGGAAACTCTGGAAAATTAACAGCAAATTTATAAAAGCGCGCTTGAATACTGGTTGTGAGACGAAATAATATATTTATCATCCGCAATGTCGAAGCAACTGAAAATGGATTAATTGAATGAAAATACTGTTACATTTTTCGAGTTCCTATAAAGAATGAAGCAGTGGAATGCGAGACGCTAATAAATCACTGATAATTTCATTAGTGTAAGTTTGTATACTTCCGATGAAAAAAATTAGTGAATATGTAATAAAAATACATAAAATTTTCTTTGAACCTTTTCTGAATATATAGCAAGAGCTCGATTTTTTATCGATAACATTTTCTTCTACGAACTTCTATTCGCATTAAATCCAGAGAGCAAAGCCCGTGGGCTTTAATATTTGAATAAACATACCAAAATTGTAATGAGTATAACTGCATAATAGTTTAAGTCTAATTAAAAAATGTAATAAATAATGGAAACTAGACTCAGGCACTAATGTCTAAAACTTGGACTGGCATCTTAAGTCAATAATTGAGTGTTAGCAGATAGTTTTACGATGGAGATAAAGTATCAAGAACTCCCTGCTAGTTGGAAATTTAAAAATATAGAAACAAATTATAATTCATTCCAGTATTGTTCTTATATGTTTTTAAGTGTAATTCTAACTTGGAAGTGGAATTACTATTTGAAATTGTCTTGGATTTTATTTATCATTGCTATTCTCTAGTTTGTAAGTTTTATTCTCAAGAATTTTATTAATTGCTCTGGTTTGCTTAGATGCGGTTTTTAATACATTATGTAAATTAATTATTGATTATTCAAAACTGCATGTCCAAATTAATAAGCTGTTATTTCGTTAATAATAAACCAATTTCAATAATTTTTTCTAAATTATAGAAAACAGATTCTAGAGTTTAGGGCAGACTAATTTACGTTGTGTTGTACACATTGTACATGAAATGCAAATTTCCTAATATTAAATTTGGCATATCTAAAAATTTCATTTATTTTTCAACTATTCTTAAAGTTGTCATTTTATATCGACAAGTGTCAATGTAGGAGGCTTTTAAGATTGTTTTGTATGTAAAATTCCATACTTTCCAAGCACGAGCAGTTGTATGTAATTGCATTATTTAGAACGTATAAGCTATATAATAATAAATAAATGAGCTAAAATAATATCGAATGCAGATTAAAACCAAGAAAATAAGCGTTTTTATTGGTAGGATTTCAACATGCATGCCGGTTTCGATGTTCTTATTCCAATCGATACAAGGTAGATGTTGATATATGAGGCAAGCCTTTGAAGTTTATCATATCTATCATAGTGGGCATAATACAATTTTCAGGACCAATTACATACCACTGATTTGAAATTTAAAAATAATGAAAAAGTAGCCTAATCACTCGGCCGTACTTTGCTTGCAGTTTGAAAATATTTATGTTTAAAGATTAGATTAGTATGTTTGCAAGAACTATCTATTGTGTAAAATTAAACCTATAACTAAATTGTTACTTTCTTTCAGTGTAAATTTCTCATTGACGTACCCATATATAAACGTCATCCTATATTTAAATATAAGCTTTAATACAATGCTTACCTGTGGCATGCTACATATAACTGCTCCGATCCACGCGCTAAGAATCATAAATTTTTCTCTTCTGTCCAAATCAACCAAATGTAAAGGTTTCAGAACGGCATAATACCTAGAAACAAGATGTCGATGAAATTTTTTGCTATGCAGTGTGGCTGAGAACTTAGGAAGATATCTTATATGACATTATATTATATTTAGTTCGGATGAAAGAAATAATTTGATAAATTAGGACATTAAATTTCAGATAAATAATTGAAGTTAGATAAAATTCAAATTTCCTGTAAGATAATTTAATTAATCTTTTTAACTTCTAATATTAACACACATTAAATAAACAATCTCATACAGAAGAATATCAGAATATTTAGTAGAAACAGTAATTTTGCAAAATATCTGTCTTAATTCTAATTGGATAATGAAATCACCTGAAGTCTGCCCGACCATTTTCATGCATAATTTTGACCATATTCAGGAAACATTAAAAACATTTCCGATGGCTCAGAAGTCTGTATCCTCTGATAAACGGAAAGAGATCCCTTTACAAAATTAAAATTCTAATATACATTCCCCGACAATAAATTTCGAATAAAGATAAATTGTTTCCCGATGTCGGTTCAATTTTTAGCAAACTGTAGAGTTGTGTCTCGGAATTTTAGTTTTCAAAAAATATTGATGTCTTAATTATTATACTTAACCACATTTTTTATGTTCAAACACAAGCACTATAGGAAAAATTCCTTAGGGCACTCTGGGAGTGGTGCGTGTGAGCAAAAAGCGATTCACGTTGGTTTTGAATCGTTGGAGGTTATATTCGTTGGGAAAAACGACCTTGTGAAGGTCGTTCCACAAGGATGAAGTCCTCCAGATGAAAGAATTCTGAAATAATGAAGTTCGGGGAGTACTAAGCTTAACCACATATGGATGGGCGGCAGTGGTTCGTCGTGTATTTCTGCTATTCGTCGCTCTGGGCGGAATTAAGAGGGCAAGGTCAGCCGAGCACCTTCCATGAAAGTGTCTGTAAAAGAGAGTCAAATCCCCCAACCTGTCTTCGATGTTCTAGGCTGTCGAGGTTCTTCGTCAGCTCATGGTCTCCGAGCCGAGATCTCTGAGAAGCTATCTTGGCGATTGCCACAACGTGGTTATGCCAAGATATATTACCTCCCAGATTGACGCCCAGCAAATTAATAGATGAAGCCAGTGGGATTGCGTATCCGGTCATGACTATATCCGGTTCTGTAATGTTAACCTTTTTAGAGAAAACTACTACTACTGCCTGAGTCCTGAGCGTTAAATTCGACTTGGTAACTGTCACCCCAAGCCAAAATTTCTTCCAGGTCTTTGTTGAGGCGTGATACTTCATGCTGTCTGCGAAGATGTGCGTCGGCAGCCGATGTTTGCGCATTCAAAGAGAAAGATGAAATAAGTGTGCTATCGTCAGTAAAACTAAATATCGGATTTTTTGTTTTCACTAGAAGGTCGTTAATGTAGAGTAAGAAGAGAGTGGGAGACAATATGGACCCTTGAGGAACACCTGCATTGATGGTGAACGTGTCTGAGAGAAATCCGTCAATCGCCACTTGCCGAGAGCGGTCCTTAAGAAAGCTAGACAATCATGTACTGAATCGACTGGGCACACCATAGGACCGCAGTTTACTTAGACGCCCCTCATGCCAAACACGATCAAAAGCTTTAGAAATATCCAGTGCAACAGGCCGAGATTCTCCATGATATTCGATTGCGTTGTTCCAAATATGGGTGACATAGGCTAGAAGATCTCCAGTTGATCTGCACTTCCGAAAACCATATTGATGATCGCTGATAATGTTGAAGCCTTCCAGACACTTAAGAAGATGTTGGTTAATAGCTTTCTCCATAATTTGGCTTTATTACGTTTTGTTTTGAAGTATGACCTTTTCTTAACTCAATGTTTTAATTCACGTTATTATCTGCTTTTTAAACGAAAATACGTTTTTTTTTAAATATTACAGTTTATCAATTTTATTCACGATTCAGAACATGGTATTATTTTATCAAGTGGCATAAACAAATATCTGAAAATTAATAGTGCGTATTGTCACCTCGTTTTCTTATCACTTCTGCCATGTGAAATTGCATGCTCTAAAGGCAATATGGGCTATTCATTTTTGGATATTTGTTTATGCTAGTCGATAATATAATTAATGTTCTGAATTGTGAATAAAATTTAAAAACTGCGATAATTTAACAATTTGTATCTTCTTTTAAAAAGCAGATAATGAAGTGAACCAAAAAACATTATGTAAAGAAAAGGTCATACTTCAATACAAAATATAACGAATACTAATTCTACCGCTCAATTTTTCCATAGGGCGTTCGGAATTTCAAGGTAAAAAAGTAACTTTTGTTTCTGCTTATATAATGATCCAGATATCAGTATTTTTCGAAAACTAAAATTCATTCCAAAACAGAAGTCTACAGTATGCTAAAAATTTCACCAAGATCGGAAAACAAATAAAAAAGTTCCAGTATTATAAACCTGGCTTTTGTACGGAATTTATTGTCGGGAAGTATATATATTTTAAGGGACATAACCATTAGCAAGCATAATAAGTAATTTCGAGTAAAAGCTGTGTAATTTATATTTTTCTAGGTACTGCCACAGTCAGGTTTTTCTGGGGTTTTCCCGGTGATTTTTCCCCTAGAAAAGAAGATTGTCGTGATAAGTATTTTTTGGCTCTTGGCTTTGTACAGGGTATCCCACTAAGGCCAGCGAGGTAGGATATTATGGAAGACATAAACCATATGTCTTTGAAGAAAAAAAAATTCACTGACTAAATGACCAAGAAAAATTGATGGAAAATATTATCACGTTTCCAAAATAACCGCTAGGGTTCGCAATTATTATTATATAACTAAAAATTCAAATTTCTTCGAATTATCACTTAAAGTTTCCATTTAATAACTGATATAAAACGATCATGAATTAATTAATGCGTTTGTCGTAAGACTTTTTTCGTACCGGCGATAATAAGGATGGAGGAAGCATATAAAACATTATATTTAAAATTACTGTATATTCCATAACCTTCATCCAAATTTATTCAATTTAGGCTCGTTTTAAAGATAATTTTACACTTATTAAATATCCTATATTGGTAGTGATGCCTAATTCACACTGCGTCTTCTAGAAGGTGATGTGCGCCCATGACTGAATTTTTTTAATAAAATTCAATAGCATGATACATTATTTATTACTGTAGTTAAAGAGCACAAAGATAGCTACATTTTGACGCAAGCCGCAATTCAATACCTTTATTGCTTCTCGAGTTATTTACAAATAACCATTTTATTTCAAAAAATTGATGTTAAATACCTACTAATCATGATATCCATGAAAACAGAATGTTGGCAACTTTGATATTAAGTTAATTTGC
Source organism: Barypeithes pellucidus (assembly GCA_963991005.1). NCBI lineage: Eukaryota > Metazoa > Arthropoda > Insecta > Coleoptera > Curculionidae > Barypeithes > Barypeithes pellucidus. Next base: position 35,056,476 of record OZ022556.1, read on the forward strand.
TATTTATGCAATTCAACCTTCGCTTATTATTTCAAAATAACAAAGTTAGTTTGATTAACTTTAAGATTATAAACATATTTATTTTTTAACCGTTAGGCATAAATATCTTATTTTTTATTATTAAACGAATACAATGTATACAACGTGTCCAAGATAACACACGAACAAACCCGTACAGGGATCTCGGAAACCGTAAGAGATACGAAGTCGGTTAAATGGAGGTAAAGTTGCGCATTTACGTGCCTAATAATATGCCGTTTAGAAAGTTTTAAAATCCTGAGTAGTTCCGGAGATATCCGGAAAAAAATCGAAATTCTGAAAAAATCGTTTTGTTTTCCTGGGTTTTTTTAAATCGAATTCTAAAGTAATTTGCACTTTTGCATTGCCACTTTTTCCGCTTTATCTAACAGCGTTAATTGTTTTTGTAATCCAACGAGTCGTCTTCGTAGAGCCATTATCAACTTTCTTTTTTTAAATACGATCCTGTTTTTCTGATATTGGAATTTGATAGCTTTTTTTCTTCCGAATGCAACGATGATTTTGTTTTTCTCATGGTGATTATTGGTGAAGGATGAGCCCCCCGCATAAAAAAAATTTTCGGACAAAAGATGTTTATTTTTGGTCGGAGAACACGATACGGCAATAAAAAATATGGGGTTCCATTTGAAAATCTTAACTTACCATCACCCGCGCCCGGGGTTGAGAGGGTGGGGTGGTTTAAATTGCAGTCTATTCCTCCTTCAAAACCAAACAACTTTTTCCCTAGACATTTTCCGCTGCAATGCGATGCATCGGAGTTATTCCTGGGTACTGACCTTCCTTCAACACCCTATATAATAGAAATAGCGCCTCTATCGGTCATTTTGGAACGGTGAAAATTTTTTTCTCCCAAATACATAGAAGTTTTATGGCTTTCATAATATCGTACCTCGCTGACCTTAGTAGAACACCCTAAATATGCATATTTTACTTTATAAAATGCATAAGAAAAAAAAAATTGCTCTCATGTCCGAACGATTTTTAGAGAAATCTACCAAGGCGAGAATACAGAATTTATTCTATGCATGTTAGCTGTTCATACTGTATAGTATTTTCAATATATCATCGCACTACATACGGAAATCTACTACAAATATATAAAATAATTGTTTTACTTTGCTGCAGTGTTGATGCCTCACAGGTAGTTACTATTTTATGTAAAGTATCAGGGCAGTAGGAATGAGAATTAGTAAATTATTTAATACACAAGTAAATCTAAACGTGTCAGAAACAAGGGAAATAAATTGTCTGAATTTAATGCGTCATAAACTTAAGGATAATGGAATATGAGACATCTACATCTACTTTTTTCGTATCCAGTTATATCACAAATTGAATTTAACTTAATGTCGGAAGTAAACTTCTTTACTTTGTCTTTATTTTAGGGACTGTTCTTAATGCTTAATTACTATAGAAATACATTTATATTTTATTATCATTTACCTAAAAGGCTATATAGAAACACAGAGACACAATAAGTTTATCATGTTAAATGATGCTTTAAGCAATAATCTCTTTTTTTGTCACAGAGCTGTCCTAAGGTATTAATTTAACAGATTATTGACAAAAAATATAATTTAAATTTAAACTCGTTTCTAACGTTAACATAACAGAAACACAATAAACTAACAACTTTTTGGAAACAAAACAAAACGAAATCTTGCGTCCATACTGGCGGGGCAAAATGTCAACAAAAGTCTATGTAATAACTAATTAGTTTTGGTTTTGTTTCGTGTTTCACCAACTAAAAAAAAAAACCAAACAACAATACAATGTTTTTCAACAATTTAGCAACAAATCGGAAACATTTTATCAACTTTTATCTTTCACGAGACAAAACCGAAACAACATAGCTGACAGTGGCGTAGCCACAGGGGGAAAAGGTGGCCGATCTGTAAATACTTAAATAATACTTAATATGACAACACAATGTGTATTTAAAAATATAGGTGCCCCAAAAGTACTTCATACCACGTAAAGCAACCAATAATTTTTCTTTTATCCTAAAATATGATATTAATACCACCTGATACAGACTACGGTAATTTCGGTGGGTGTGGGGGCGAGTAATGAGCCTTTTTGGGGATTTTATTAATTAAAAATCATCGATTAAATATTAATAGGCAGTGGATCACTATCGATAAATTATATCGATGGTGCGACTATCCATAGTTCTCAACCTCTACCTGTCAGTGCTGTTGTGTTTCGTTTTTGTATTTATATTAAATTACGTACACACCGCACCGACAGTGTTGCTGGAAATAAAACAGAAAAATGTTTACCGCTCCACGACGGGAAAACGATAATTTGCTTAAAACCAAACAAAACATAAAAGTTGGTAAAATATTTCTGATTTGTTTCTAAATTGTTGAAAAACATTATGTTCCCATTTTGATATTATATTTTTGGTTTGTTCGGGTATGGACGCGGCATTAGGTTAAATTATAATTTATCGAAGGCTACAAGCTTCAGAGCAATATCAGATACAGAAGCCTCGATTCCTCTTTGCTGTTCAACCAGCTTCAAAAAGAACGACTAAGTCCTTTCTGTTTCCTCAGCGCGGAGGTCATTCATACATAATTTTCTTTCTATTTTCGTTATAAAGATTTCAACATCAATCTTCATAGGAATAAATATGGTATCGAAATTATTAAAAATTAATCAACATTCTCTAATTGGTAACAGCAATTTGTTTTTTTTCTCAATTTTTTCCTCTTCGCTCGCCTGATAGGGCTACTCCCGAGGGAATATACAGCCTAACGCGGGCTCCGAACCACTATACTCGGTTATATGCGGGGCTGTCAACCCTTGATTTTTCGCTTGCAGAATGAGTTACCAATTAGGTTGCGTACCGTCCCCCGTATTCCATGAGATATCTGATCTCATCAGGCTTGGTTACCGGCGTGAATGAAGGATGATATTTTTTTGACGCTTCCCTATATTTTGCATGACGCCGGACAGTAACGCCTTGACTTATACCACTAAAATCCACTGAGTGCGAATCGGTTTACCGGCCGTGGGTTTTGAACCCACGAACTATTATCCTAGAGTTGTCAATGACTGTCGGTTTAACAACGGAGCCACTAGAGCCGATGTAACAGAAGTTGACAATCATGACTATTAAACCTTTCCTAAAAATATTGGTGTTGCAGCCCCCTAAAAGCCTCGAAATTAAATATAGGCCCCCAGAATCCACTCAATATGTATATTTAATGATTTTAAATTACTAACATCACAAGATATGTGTTCACATTTGCTACGAATTTCGAGAGCCACAGGGCATGTATAATTCTTTGTCGTCATACTACGATTGCAATTGCGAACTTACAAATATTTACCGCCCTTGCACAAGTTTCCTATCTTTACTTTTAAAAGCGCAGAAACGAGAAATTTCATTGTTTGTTACATGTTTTCGGTCACAAGTAAAACGATTTATTCGTTCATATATGGTGTTAAATAATAAGTAACAGTGCGGTGTAATGGCAAATTGATAAACAGTATTTTTTTACTCCTATATTAGTAAGAACTATTTACGCTACTGTCTACTGTTACATAATACATATATTACGTAACAGTCCTACAAATCACATTACCCGTGATACGCCAAAATCTTAAATGAATCGATTGTATGTTCGCCTTTACAACGTAACCTGATAAACACCTGAACAAAATTCACGCATCATAAATTTCCCATATTTTTTATGCTATTTTTTTTCTGAATTTATGATCCGATTTGAATAATTTTTTTTTGGATTGTAGGTTGGTTCCTTGACAATGTCATAGTTTTAGCTGTTTATGATAAAAATGTAATTTTCCGAAAATTCGCATCACCCAGTGAAGTATATTAGCAACCGAAGCATATTACAGTTGACATTAAACGGTAGGTCCATCTTTCCCCAACATTTTCTTTTTTGATTTACTTTATTATATTTGTTATGACTTTAATATTCAACACATTCATTGTTAAATGTTTTCAAAGTAGGTTTCAAGATTAAAATACTCGTCGGGCAACTGGGCATACGAAACGAACGTTTAATGAACAGTTTCCGAACAGTTTTTTTTTATCAGTATGGCGAATTTTATTTGACCTTTGTAACTCTAAAACACAACATCTGTTGACACATCGCTTGCAATGTCAGAAAAAGTCCATAGTCTACTTGAAAACATTTAACAATGAATGTGTTGAATATTAAAGTCCTTAAAAACATGTTACGCTATAAACTGGTGTATCTCCTTTAATAACAGAGGTAGTGAAGTAAACCAAAAAAGAAAATGTTGGGGAAAGATGGACCTACCGTTTAGTGGCAACTGCAATATGTTTCGATTGCTAATATACTCCACAGGGTGGTCCGAATATTCGGAAAGAAACATAGCATTTTTAGTACACCCAGTATAAATCGAAAATTACATTTTTACGTACCGTAAGTTTCGGAATCGTGTGTAATAGGATTCATACCACTCTTGGTACATAATATACTATTAAAAAGTTAATAGGGACAAATTTGTGACAAAACGAGATGCACTATATGTCGTCCCACCCTTAATATCTCGCTACCAATAGATAATATAAAAAATAAGAAAATTTTACTGTGAAGAGGGACATTTTATAGAATATTTGCAGCCCTCGTGGTTTAATCTCCTGGGAGGGGTTAAAATCTTAAATAGGATGAGGTCAAATGGTACACCGCTTTAAATGCTATTGAAATCTCTTTCCGACACTTTTAATATTATATATATAATTAATGTGACTAGGAAGAAGTAAAAAACTATACCACTTTAAAAATAACACAATATAGAGAAGTATTAATGAAATTGAAATGGACAAACAAAATCAAGCGAATTATTTATCATTCAGTTCTGGGAGTGAACAGACGTCAATATACCAAATATTATACACTTGACAAGCAGTTGATTATAACTTTTATTATGTGGCTTCCAGGTTGAGAAACGATGTTATAGAGTATTCCAGCTATTTAATTCCCAATTTGCGGTTAGCCCATATGAGGGAATTGTAAGTTAAATTTAATACGGATTTAAATGTGACATAATAGTATAGGGTATAATATTTGTCAGCTAAATTGTATTTAAATAGCATAATTAATACGTAATCTTATATTATGAACATGCATATTACAATAAGATATAAGCAATTAATTTTATTACTGAATAAAAGCAAATTTCATGAGACTCGCGAACTTAATCAAATGGGTTAATGACCACGATATTTGAATGAACTCTTTACGTTCCCCATTCCAACTAACTAATTAAAAAGATAATTAAAATAATTTATCTTCATAGCAAAAAGGTCAATTCATTATAAAGTTTTTATAATTGAGCCTCAAGAACCTTTTAAATTGGATTCTCTAAACTTAAGTTTGTAAAAACTGGTCCGGTACAGACGATCTTAATCTTACTAAGAGACGTATATTAAGAACTTCCGCTTAGAGGATCTACTTTATTCTATTGTCGTTATTTGTTCGAGGTATTTAAGTTTTAAACAGCTGTCTTTCTTGACACACTGTACCAATAAACAATTATCGATGTTCAACAAAGAAAAAATAATTATCATCGATTACAGAGACTGAACATATTTCAAAATATTGCGCCCTTATTACTAGAATCCTAGTCGTATTTATTAACTGATTGAAAAAATCTCTCTTATTTGGTCTGTTTAAGAAGAATTTTGGAATGTACGATTTAGTTTTATTTTATATAAAATAATTTTAAATAATTTTTTCCACGACTAACCATTTAATTATTAACCCTGATTACTGCTAATTATAATGATGTGTCAGAAAAACAAAAGAACAACATTCTGTGAAACAAATCATAGATAATTTGACTGAAATAATTAATAAAGCCGATAATGCAAGTGAGTAAAATTAATAACTACAGCAAGTATTTACTACACCAGTATTTTGTAGACTTTTCAACTTATCCTACAAAAAAGGAATATTTCCATCTTGCTCTTGCTTCCAAAGGAAGGTAAGAGAACCCTGCCCAACAACTATCGACCAGTCGCATTGCTTTCAGTTATATCAAAAGTAATGGAGAAATCTATTAAGCAACATCTTCTAAATTACCTGGAAGGCTTCAACATTATCAGCGATCATCAATATGATTTTCGGAAGTCCAGATCAACTGGAGATCTTCTAGCCTATGTCACCCATATTTGGAACAACGCAATCGAACATCATGGGGAGTCTCGGGCTGTTGCACTGGATATTTCTAAAGCTTTTGATCGTGTTTGGCATGAGGGGCTTCTAAGTAAACTGCGATCCTATGGTATGCCCAGTCGATCTGTCTGTGCATGGTTGTCTAGCTTTCTTAAGGACCGCTCTCTGCAAGTGGCGATTGACGGATTTCTCTCAGACACCTTCACCATCAATGCCGGTGTTCCTCAAGGGTCCATATTGTCTCCCACTCTCTTCTTACTCTACATTAACGACCTTCTAGTGAAAATTAAAAATCCGATATTTACTTTTGCTGACGATAGCACACTTATCTCATCTTTCTCTTTGAATGCGCAAACATCGGCTGCCGACGCACATCTTCGCAGACAGCATGAAGTATCACGCCTCAACAAAGACCTGGAAGAAATTTTGGCTTGGGGTGACTTAATTCCGCCCAGAGCGACCAATAGCAAAAATACACGACGAACCACTGCCGCCGATCCATATGTGGGTAAGCTTAGTATTCCTCGAACTTCATTATTTACGAATTCTTTCATCTGGAGGACTACATCTTTGTGGAACGACCTTCCCGAGGTCGTTTTTCCCAACGAATATAACCTCCAACGATTCAAAACCAACGTGAATCGCTTTTTGCGCACACGCACCACTCCCAGAGTGCCCTAAAGGATTTTTCCTATAGTGCTTGTGTTTGAACATAAAAAAAAATGATTTTATAAATAGCTTAGTAGTGGAAAAAATATTATTTTAACCACGGTTTAGGAAGCCATTATTGCCCAATCGTCGATTGTAAATCACGAGGCTCTAGGCGCCGAGCTATTTAAGATGATAATATCGTTTTTAAAACCTTGTGTAATAATATACTATTAACAAGATAATAAATTTTACTAGTTTATAGTACAGGGACCATCAAAATTAATGGACTATAATATTTAGATCATACATATCAAATAAGCGAGTAATTTAAATTAATCTAGTATTAGTTTGGTAGAGTACCTACGTCTTCGAAAAATTATTTGACAGTTAACAAAATGGACTGTTAGTTCCTAAATCACCGGGGCCTTATTTTTGAGGAAAATAATTCAATCGTCACTATTAGTTCTCAAAGATATGCAGCAATGCTTACTGGTTTCAACAAGATGGTTATGTTCTTATAACAGCAACTTTCCCGGGACTCTGCAAAGTGTACGAAGAAAAATCGAGAGTCTAAGAGGAACTCTTAAGGAACATGCGTCAAAGACTCGGGCACTTGTAAAAAAATAAATAAAACCAGAGATGCCGACTACGGGATTTGAACCCGCGACTCCCAGTTCACAAGGCGAACGCTAAACCACTAGGCCACCGAGCCTATTTGTCAAAAATAATAAATAGATATTTACATTTTCCATGCGCGAGTGTTTTCATGTCATCTAGACAGGAAAACTGTCTGAAGAATTTCTTTATTTATTTGGCATCAAAGCGTCGGAGCACTTGTAAAAAAAAATACGGTACATATCTCGGGCCGTCGGAGGCTTTTCCGGACTCGTGCGGTGGCCTCCCTCACCTTCGGCTTGGTCAGCCATCTCCGCATCTCGTCCGTAAAAGCCTCTTTTCTTTTCGGCCCTTGATACTTAATGTACTATTACAATATTATATTATTATTCTTACACTTGTCCGCTTAAACCCGTTGCTGTCAATTTAGAACGGTTTATAATTCAGAACTCTTTAGTAAATATCTCTCTAGTGATTATGACTGTTAATTGGGTTATTTGGGCTTATAATGCAAAAATCTCTTAGAATACTGGAATAGGTTTACTTAGTTCTCGGCAACTTGACATAATATTTGCCAATTAACGTGACTATTTATGCTAGGCTGTAGATATATGTGCAAACTGTTACGTAAATATCAGGGTGAGAATCGAAAATCAAACAGTAGATTCAGGCAGGACAACACAACTTTTTTATTGACATAATAGCACTTAATATAGAGTAATTGCAAATACGATAATCAAATATTTAAACGTAAATATTTCCAAACCCACATAAGCAAATTTTTTAAAATATACATTATATCTACTTAAGTTGTAGCCATATGAAAATCTTTTTTGCTATTAATTTTAAGAAAAAAAGTTATTCGTCATAAAAAGTTATTTATGATCTAAAGCCTAAAATACAATCAGCTATTAATTTTTTCAAGTCGTATACGACGAGGTTTCTAAAAAAATATGAGTCTGGCTTAAGAGTAAAACTCATTTTTTTGACAACATCGAAAATTGTTATAAAAAAGTTTATAAGATTTGAAAACTACATACAAATATGGAATTACATCCACATATTATGATAAATTAGGTTTTTTTATTTTTCCGAGAATAAATATAGAGCATATTCGCAGACAGCATGAAGTATCACGCCTCGACAAAGACCTATATGAAATTTTGGCTTGGGGTGACAGTAACCAAGTCGAATGTAATGCTAAAAAACCCAGGCAGCAGTTTTCTCTAATAAGGTTAACATTGCAGAACCGGATATAGTCATGGCCGGACACACAATCCCACTGGCTTCATCTATTAATTTGCTGGGCGTCAATCTGGGAGAAAATATGTCTTGGCATAAACACGTTGTGGCAATCGCCAAGATAGCTTCTCAGAAACTTGGTGTACTCTTCCGAACCAGAAAGTTGTACACACCTCAACAACTCTTGACATTATACAAAGCCCCAGATTCGACCATCACTAGAGTACTGCTCTCATGTCTGGAGATCTGTACCCAAACATACTCTTCGGCTACTGGATTCCATCGAAAGGAGTCATTCGTCTGATTTTAGACCACGAGCTGACGAAGAACCTCGACCGCCTAGAACATCGAAGGCAGGTTGGGGATCTGACTCTCTTTTACAGATATTTTCATGGAAAGTGCTCGGCTGACCTTGCCCTCTTAATTCCGTCCAGAGCGGCGAATAGCAAAAATACACGACGAACCACTGCCGTCCATCCATATGTGGGTAAGCCTAGTACTCCTCGAACTTCATTATTTAAGAATTCTTTCATCTGGAAGACCTCATCCTTATAGAACGACCTTTCCCGGGGTTGTTTTCCCAACGAATATAACCTCCAACAATTCAAAACCAACGTGAATAGCTTTTTGCGCACACGCACCACTTCCAGAGTGCCCTAAAGGATTTTTCCTATAGTGCTTGTGTTTGATCATAAACATAAAAAAAAGGTACGCTAAATATACGCTCTATTAATACTGGTTTTGACAAATTTGCTAATTATTTAAACGATTGTAATTTCGATGTATTGGGTCTGTCTGAAACGTGGCTGACATCTGATTATGTTAATGATACTTTTAAAGTTCCGGGTTATATTTTTTTAAGACTAGGCTAGAGGAGGTGGGGTGGCTATTTACATTGGTAAGGGCTATAAATTTAAACATGTGGAATTTGACACGGATACTCCTGTGAACTGTGAATATTTAAGTGTAAGGTTTTCTGTTAACAATAAGAATATATTATCTATCGACACCCCCCCCCCCCCCCCCCCCTATTCAAATACTAACAATTTTATTAACAGGTTAGAAAATATTTTTGGCTTGACTGTACCTTCTTATGATTATATAATATTTACAGGGGATCTGAACATTGATTTTTTTAAAGATTTCATAGCTAAAACCAGATTAGAATCTTTGCTCCGAATTTTTTAATTTTAATCAACTAATTAAAGCTGCAACACGTATTAATATTTCAGCAAATAGCTCCAGCCTCTAAATGTAATAATAACAAATAATACTCTTGATGTAAAAGAAAATGGCTCCATGAATATATCTGAAGCCATATCAGATCACAATAATTTAGTTTACTCGGTTCTTAATTTACCCAAAAAGTCAAACATAACTAAGAATATGAGATTATAATAATATAAACTTAGTAAGTTTTCAGAATGATGCCCAACAATAGTATTGGGATCAAATTTATTATTCTCAGGATGTTGACGAAAAATTACGAATATTTAATGACAATATTTTGTTTTTAATAAATAAACATGCACCTTTTAAACAAAAAAAACATTCAGGAAAGACCCTTCACTTCGTGGATTACTAATAATATAAAGTTTCTTATGAAATTAAGAGACAAAGCTTATCGCAGATACTTGAAACAAAAAAACGGAAGGACACCTGCGATATTATAGGGAAATTAAAAAATATACAAAGCATGCAATTATAAGGGAAAAAATAACGTATTTTAATTTAATGTCTCAAAAAAATGGCAAAGATTTCTGGGCAAACGCAAATAAATTGAATCTCACTCGCGAAAGGGATTTTAGTTTACCCGACACGTTTACTGATGTAACCGTTCTCAATAATTATTTTGCAAGCCGCAATAATGTAATAGATACAACCTCAGGGCATAGGATAGAGTTTTATAAATCGAATAGGCTTACTAATATAACCTCAGAGTTAAACTTTAAATTAATTAATGAACTAGAATTACAAAAAAATTTACAAACGATAAATATAAATGCTGTCGGTGAAGACTCTCTGTCAGTAAAAGATTTAAAGCTTTCTGTATAAAGCCATTAATAAATATAATTAATTGTTGTATCTTGGATGGTTTTTTACCTGCAGAGTGGAAAAGGGCCATCATAAAACCGTTGGGTAAAATTCAAGATCCGAAGAAACTAAAAGATTTAAGGCCTATTAGCATTTTGCCCGTTGTTTCTAAAATTATAATAAAACATATTTATCATCAAATCTGCTCGTTTGCTGATCGGTTTAAAATTATTCCTGGCTGTCAATCAGGCTTACGTAAAAATTTTAGTTCAACTACCAGCCTTGTTCATCTTCTTAACGAAGTACGAGCAAATATAGAAAATTGGCAGATTACTTGCCTAGGTTTGTTAGATTTTAGCAAAGCGTTCGAAACTTTAAACCACAAAATGTTGTTAGCTTATTTTGGACTATCGGAGAATTCTATCACATTTTTTGCATCGTATCTTAATGATAAGGCCCACTGTGTTCTTCTTAAACAAGATTGCAAATCGATAAAGTCAAATTACATACCTATGACTACCGGGGTACCAGAGGGGCTATTTTAGGGCCGTTATTATTTTCTTTATATATCGCATATATGTTTCACATTTTAAAATTTGCAAAACTTCAGCAGTATGCCGACGACTCACTGATTTATCTAGCCTTCTTATTTGAAAATTTACAGGTGGCTCTAGAGCATTTTAATGCCGATTTAGACATTATTAATTCGTACGCTCAGGACCATAATTTAAAGCTAAATGCTAGTAAATCATGTATGCTATTTTTCATCAGCAATTTTTTTTTTTTTTTTTTTATGGTCAAACACAAACACTATAGGAAAAATCATTTAGGGCACTCTGGGAGTGGTGCGTGTGCGCAAAAAGCGATTCACGTTGGTTTTGAATCGTTGGATGTTATATTCGTTGGGAAAAACGACCTCGGGAAGGTCGTTCCACAAGGATGTAGTCCTCCAGATAAAAGAATTCTTAAATAATGAAGTTCGAGGAGTATTAAGCTTAACCACATATGGATGTGCGGCAGTGGCTCGTCGTGTATTTCTGCTATTCGTCGCTCTGGGCGGAATTAAGAGGGCAAGGTCAGCCGAGCACCTTCCATGAAAATATCTGTAAAAGAGAGTCAAATCCCCAACCTGTCTTCGATGTTCTAGGCTGTCGAGGTTTTTCGTCAGCTCGTAGTCTCCGATCAGACGAATAGCCCTCCTTTCGATGGAATCCAGTAGCCGAAGAGCATGTTTGGGTGCAGAGCTCCATACATGAGAGCAGTATTCTAGTGATGGTCGAATCTGGGCTTTGTATAATGTCAAAAGTTGTTGAGGTGTGTACAACTTTCTGGTTCGGAAGAGTACCCCAAGCTTCTGAGAAGCTATCTTGGCGATTGCCACAACGTGGTTATGCAAAGACATATTTCCTCCCAGATTGACGCCCAGCAAATTAATAGATGAAGCCAGTGGGATTGTGTGTCCGGCCATGACTATTTCCGGTTCTGTAATATTAACCTTTTTAGAGAAAACTGCTGCCTGGGTTTTTTTAGCGTTAAATTCGACTTGGTTACTGTCACCACAAGGCACCCTTCCATTTATCTATGATAATTTTAAAGTAAACATTAACAATATGTCGGTCCCTGTCATTAAGGAGGCAAAGAATTTGGGTGTTTATTTTGACGAAGGCCTCACTTTCGAAACGCACATAAAGAACAAACTTAAAATGGCATACATGCGTTTGAAGAAACTGTACCACCTTGAAAATTTTTTACCGGCGAAAACTAAATACTATTTATGCAACATTCTTATTTTGTCTTTACTTGATTATGGAGATGTAGTGTATGGTGATTCTTTGACGGCTGCGCCTTCTCACTCTATTCAGAAGATGCGAAACTCTTATATGTGCTTCTCTTTTAATATTCCCCTTAGGAACCATGTCACTCCTTATTTAAATAATAATGATATTTTAAATATGAAGAATCATAGAAAATATCATATGTATACTTCCGTATATAGGATTTTAAATATTGGAGAACCTCAATATTTAGGGCAAATTTTCATTCTTATGCGCATCCTCATCTTACACTAAATGTAAATTACTTCAACATCGTACATTGAACTTTCAAAAGTCTTTTAGTTTCACAGCAGTTCAAATGTGAAATAATTTACCTACTAATCTTAAGCAACTTTCAGTTAATAAATTTAATGACTATATTAAATAATATCTTTTAAATGCACAGAGAGGGGAACTTCAGTTTTAGTATTTTTATTTCTGTTTTATCTCTCTTTTTTATTTTAGGTTTATGCGCTCTGCTATCTTCTTTGTATGGTTTTGACCTGGGGATTGCTCGCATTTTTCTTTTTCTTTAAGCGTCTCTTTTTCCTCATTTTTTAGTTTTATCTACCAGTGCTCCTCTGTGCTCTTCTCTCTCTCTTGCGCCTAGGTCGGTTGATGGATTGCTGTATATTTGATTGAATTAAATATAGGTCTTAGTAATTTCTATATAGTTTCGTTTAATTATTAATGTCGTATTTTGGGCTATGCCACACAGGTATAGTGTATCTGTGTCTTGTGATAACGGTTGATATAATCGAGGTATAGTCCAATTTATTTATATTTTTATTCTTTTTTTATTGTGTTTTTTAGATAAATAAATTGTGTGTTCGAATTTGAATCACTACATTCTTTGAATATCGAAGGTTAAAGAAAAACGGATCAATGTAAAAATCTGCGAACTCTATTGGGTTTGGGATTTCAGCCTAAATCAGACATACCGCGTTGAATATCGTCGATTTGGGAGTTCATCGCATTAGAAATTGGTTATACCTATCCGTCTTTCTTATAGTTCAAAAATCAAAGCTACAGTTCTACATTCAAAACAGTTTCAATTTTTTCTTCACAAGTTAATAACACTATCTTTATGTATTTTATAAATTATAACGACTATACTAGATTACCTACATATAACTTAAAAGTATACAGTGGAATGTAACTGCATATATAATTGCAGTTTTCAAATCTGATCCAACTTCATCTCATAACAATTTTCGATATTTTCAAAAAAAGATAGTTTACTCTTCAACCAAATCCATATTTTTGAGAAACCTCGTCTGCGACAGAAAAAGTTAATATCTGATTGAATTTTAGATGTTTGACCATGCAGAACTTTTTATGAAGAACTTTTTTTTGAAATTACTAATAAAAAGTTAACTGTATGGCACCGGCCTAAGTAGACATACTGTATAGTGTATTCGGAGGAATACACTCCTTTTTTTAGCGAAGTGGAAATCTTGTGTTAAGGAGCAACAGTTTCCGTAAAATTAACTTTTAAAGGAGCAATTGCCGCATTTACAAGGATTCGCTATTGTTATGTTTAAGTTACGATGAAACAAGCGAATAATAAAGCAATATAATAAAAATATTCTTACCTATCAATACTTATACAGCATAGAATAAAACCGGATAAATATAATCCAAATATTCGAAAAAAACTCATTATTCTACACATCGCATCTCCCGCCAGCCATTGGACGGTAAAGGCCCATGCTATCTCCATAGGCATCATTAGGAAAGTAACCTAAAACAAGAAATTAATATATTATATCTTAAATGTCTTTAGTCTAGAATTTGACAAATAATGATAAATTAGAACATTAAAATGATCCAATATTGAGACATATTAATGAAATGACCAGCGATATCCACAATTAAATATTTTAGAAATTAAAATCAAGAACATTTTTGCCATTTAATTTAACGAGTCCGTAGATGTATCGAACTTAGTTTGCAATAATACCTGGCAATGAAGCCGGTGGAAGATTTCTTGAAGTAGTTAATAATGCAGAAACAAGCGAAAATTAGACCCCAAATAAATGTATAGTGGCGAGATAGTGAATAGCTAGAAAATGGTACGCATATAGAGAGACAATTTACAAATTTTCCTGCTAGAGCACCTGATTTGACACCCCTAGAATAGTATTTATGAGGTAGATTAAAAAAAATTGTCTACCGAGGTAGAACCGCAAATGCTGAAATTCTACAAAACAGAATAACATAACCATGCAATGAGTTGCCGAGGGCAGAAATAGGAAGAACAATAAACAAATAAAAAAACTAGAATGATGTATTGTATCAGCAGACAGTTGGTTTATACAGTTTGGACTTTTCTACAGTTATGTATTAATTTTCTTATGTAATCTAACTCATTGTTTTTATGTTTTCTCTTAAAATAAACTTTTTAGTTTGTTTTATAAAATTGGCTAATTGGTGACCTCATAGGTATCTGTTTCTAGTCAGCTTGTTTAGAGAGAGAACATACTTCTACAAAGAGATCTAAAACGGCATTTTGATGTATTTTTAAAAATAATAGTATTTTATTCTTAGATCAATTTCATATTTCTTTGCCACTCTGTACAATACTTCGGATATTCGACTATGGCATGCTCATCTGCCAATTTAGGACGGCTAGAGCCATCTAAACACAAAAACTAGTCAACTTAAACTAAAAACTATCAGCTTCTAATTTTTAATAATGAAATTATTTTGAGAACTAAATAGATTTGATGAAACTTGGAAAGTTAAATTGGTTAATGTAATTTTAAACTTTACACATTAACTGAACGTCTTTCCTAGGTTGTTCCCTGTAAGGGTCCTTTGTACCTAAATATCCAAACAATTTAATTGCGATAATTAAACTTTCCCTGAGAGTGTTAAAGGTTAACTTAGGCTATGGATTATTTAATTCGGGGGGATCAATGATAAATAAACATCAATCGTCTGGAATAAATACCCAGTTTTATTAACTATGGGCTTATGAAGACAATGGTACACGACGTTATTGTAAATCAAACACATATTGTAAAAAAGTCATGTACATATGTTTAAGTTCACTAGCAAATTATTTCTATTACTTTTTAACAGAACAATAATATCGTTTTCTGTTTTGTCGAGAGTAACCAATCAAAACTTTAGAATTGTCGTCACAAAAAAAAGCCTTGATGTATATCATATGTCGAAGGGGTATATTTCCTTCCTATGCTTAACTCCAACCCCTTAAAATTTTAAATCTAAATAACATAATAGTCTGTATAAACTTTTAGGATCATATGAGAGAAAATATGCTATTAGTGTCTATTTTCCTGGTTTGTTCGTTCGTCTGTTGTTATCTTTTAAGGCTCATTGACGGCTTAGAAATTTTCTGGACATGATGATGTAAGTGACTGTTGGGTTGTAATCGGTAAAAATTCTATTCAAATTAAAATATATCCAAATATGCGCTCAAGTCAACGCTAGAAGTTATTTCTCTATCTGTGCATACCTAGCTTCTGTTTCAGTAGTACTTCTTGATGCATACTTTATTAAGTTCTGTAAATTTTCTTATTGTTTCTAAATGTTCTTTACATCAATCCACAGAAAACTATGTATCTAATTTTAAAGGAAATAGTGTCACATATAACCATCTCTCGGTCCCAAAGACTAGCTTACATATGACATTATTTCCCTTATAATTAGATAGATTAGACATATTATATAATATAATTTTTAATTTATTTATCTAAAGAACACAAAAAAGCACATTTTGAGATGTAACTCTCTAGTTTAATAGACTTCCTATTAATCTTATTACCAAATCCTTTCATATATTTTTTAACTATTAGGAATCTCAAGGAAATTTTAGATGGCCAAAACAATTCCTATATCAATTAAGTGTTAGCGCGATTAGGTTCATTGGACCTTTTATATTTAGTGTAACATTACATTTTTCAAATCGTAAAAGGGATTTCTTAAATTTATCATAATATTCTGCTCGAGACTGGTCTATTATGGAAGCGACATCTGTTTGATTTACTATATCATCAATATAATTAAGAATCTGATCTAATATTTTTAAATAAACTACATATTTTATAGTGTGTAGCATCACTGTTATGCTATACGCATTCTCAATAGTGACGAATTCTATCATTCTTTATTGAGTTTTAATTCAATTGTTCACGTTATTCGCTATTTAGTTAGAGAAAGTAGTAGTTTTAAATTTGATTTTTGGAAAATAGCCAAAAATAATTTTGAAAAAGGGTAAATTTAAACGGACATAATTGGTGTTGATTCTATAAATATACAGGGTGTAACTAAATAAGTGTAAAACATTTAAGGGGGTGATTCCTCATCGAAAAAAAGATAGGATCTTTCATATAAAGAAACTTCATTGGAGCATCCCTTGTTAAGATACAGCCCATTAAAGGGGGTACATAAAATTTGTTTAACAATTTTTTTCACAAGCACTAAAAAAGTTACAATATTGAAATTAAACTGACATTTTCTACTACCAAAAAGACACTTAGCCAGTAATTTATTTGGTTTACCCCATGGTTATAAGGGGTGGAAAACGCAACCCCTAAAATTTATTTCCAATGTAAGTTTTTGTCTTATTATTTGTTTACAATCTAAAAATTTATTTCCGATAGCCTGTTTCATTCTAAACAAAAAATGTCTCTTGAATTTTTTGCCCAAAATAAACCAGTTCGCAGCAAAAAATTATTTTACGAACAAGATACATATCGCCATGAAACGAAAATACGAAACTAATTTATCCAGGCCGCTATTAGCGATAGTGACAATTAAATTGGTATCAAACTGTCAGTTTGTAAATTTTTGAATGTTGTATGTTTTGTTATTAATAAATTAGTTTTGTTTACTTATAAATTTTATGTACCCCCTTTAAGGGGCTGTATCTTAACAAGGGATGCTCCAATGAAGTTTCTTTATATGAAAGATCCTATCTTTTTTTCGATGAGGAATCACCCCCTTAAATGTTTTACACTTATTTAGTTACACCCTGTATACATACAATTTTGACGTGCTTCTTCCTGGGCACTATCATATCAATACTCTTGTATTTACAAACCATACTATACGATTTAAAATACTTATTTCTTGAGAATATAAAATTTAATGACCAAAGTGCCTATTTTAAAAGAATTTTTATGATTAATATACGAAATTGACAAATGAAGGAATGGATATGTTAATTTACAATAACATGCAAAAACGATGTTTTACATAGAGGCAGCTATATGAAAGGAATAAGCTGGTAATACAAAATTTTTAATGTAAAAAAGTCTAAATACCAAAGTAACATAAATTTTGGATGAATGGTATTTTTCCTGAAGAATCAATGTCCATAATCATGGATAGATAGGATTTTTTGTTAACACTTATTATTAAAAGTTTAATTTTTTAACAAAGTTCCGAAACTACGTGTTATATTAACACGTTTTCAATATAGTCTAAAATGTCATTAATGTTCTAGCCCAACAAAAATAAGAAAAATGTTTCACATGGCATAAGGTGTCATTTAAAATAACCCGCATCCACTGTGACGTGCAAAAGTTTTTTTTACGAAAGAAGTAGAATTTCCGTTAACAATAGTGTGCTGAATTATGAAAATTTGATAAACTTTTAAAATTAATGATGGCAGATATAATCTTTTCTGATCTGTATAGGACATTTTTCCAGTCCGTAACCAAATCAGAATTAAATAACTTCTGTAATAATTCGTCTGTAGAAGCTTACTGCTGTTTTCTTTTTTTAAGCGTTCTTTTCGTATTAGCTAATTTTTTTTTGTAGAGATAGTCCACTCCTCTCATTTCAATTTAAACTGAAATAGTGTATGTGTGTGTGTGTATTGAGTTATTGGCCCTGGTAGAAACCAAATGGCCAGATAAACTGAAAGAGAATTTTCGTTCCAACACTGCACGCTATATATTATTACTGATATTATTTGGTAGAATATTAGCGATGACAAATAGACTGCAATTTAGAAATATGATACATTTAAAGAAGCTTTTGAATTTACACTTCTCAATTATTATCTACTGTTTTTTTTTAATGTCAAACCATGCAGGCCTATAGTGAGCGTACACCTATAAAAACCTGATTGAACGTGTATTTGTTTTTGAAATACAAACAATAAAAAATATATTTTACTCATGGTATGTTCTTTTATAAACAAATTATATCTCTTGTTTTTATTTTATAGCATGTATTAACTTTTAACCTTTTCATTTTTTACATTGAACGTAAAATGTCTAAATCACCAAACATATTTAACCAAAGTTTTGAGTTTAAGGCTTTTTAAGCGTAAGAAGTGATCAGAAATTAGCTTGTGATCATTATTAACTAGCTTAAGTCTTAAATGAGTACACATTTTTTGGGGTAGTTTACAAAGATAATCAAAAATATAATAAAAATGCATACACTTCATTTTCAAAGCGAAAATCTACTACGTATTTCAGAATAAATCAATTTCATTTGACGGAATAAACATTTATAATGAATTACCTGAAACAAACCCGAACAAACTTGAAATATAGAATAGTACACTGTGTAATAAATGCGTGAAGAGAGCCTGTAAGCGAGTATTGCAAACCGACCGACTATATAGTGGCTTCACGCACTATACTTATTCAAGTACCCTATATTTTGCTTAAAACAAAAAAATTCTAAATAATAATTAAATAATAACACTAGTCATAGCTCGCAAAACATTAATAAATATAGAACAAGCCTACCCACCTATTAATTTTGAATTCACGTCTTTCTTGGACGTATGCGTGAAGTAAATCCAATAAGAAGTACATGGTACTTCTAGTTGTACTTTACGCATTAGTAGTGATTCGTGAAATTGTATTTCGGGCATGGTCGTAGAAAAGAGTATATTGCCTAGCATTTTTGAAAAAATGTAACCACATTTGGATTATCCTTCCTTGTACCTACTTAACATCAGAATGCAATTGGTGTTTATGATGTTCCTTAAATGATGGAAAATAATACATAATCATTAAACCCGGGTATCTGGGTGGAAATTCCATTCATTCTTTTACAAACTGCACCCTTCTTAACTTTGACATTTTATCGGCCAAATTTTTTTTACAACTTATCTACATACAATTAGTTGACACGTATTTCAGAATTTTGGTAAAAAAAATGTATTATCCAAAATATCAACACATCAATTTTTGATAATTTTCTGAATATCTCCAATCTTCTCATACTTGAAATTATCTCAGTTGAACTGATAGTATCAATGTCGGTCTTTTTTATTAAAAAAATTTGTTATGTTAGCTTTTGAAGTGAAAAATAAATTGTCATAGTGAACAAATGCTAAATAATAACCATTTAACTGTAACTGTAAAATTAATTAAAAAAAATACCGTTTTGTTCTTTATCCTCATATCTGCAGAACCCATCTTATCAAAAAGTGGCACCTCTAGTAGATCGGTAGTTATTAAATATTTTCGATCGCAAGTCACGCAGAGCGCGGGGAATGCAACGGATCGAGGCCTACACGATCGAGTTCGGTGCAGTGTGAATCATTAATATTTCCATACTTTCTATCGTTCGGGTTTGTTCGAACGTCCGAACAAACCCGATTTAATAGAGGTGACACCTTTTCTCAAAACGGGTTTTGCAGGTAAAAGGATAGCGAATAAAACAGTATTTTTTTAAATTAAAGGGGCGAGCATGTTATAACTATTCATAAAATTAAATTGCTATTATATTGCATTTGTTCACAATGACAATTTTTTTTAGTATACTTCGAAAGCTAACATAGCAAACTGTTAAATAAAAATAGACCGACATTGATACGATCAGTACAACTGGAGATATTAAAATTCAAGAATGAGAAAATCGGAGAAAATTAACAAAATTATCAAAAATCCATGTGTCGATATTTTGGAACATAAAATTTTTTCCGCAAAATCCTGAAATACGTGTCAACTGATATTCTAAAATATCAAGGTTAAAAAGTGTGCGGTTTATAAAACAATGACCCAGTTGCTCGCTGATTAATCTATTGTCGAAAAAATTGCTTAAGTAATTAATATTTTCTGAGGCGGCATGGGCGGTTGCACCGTCCTGTTAGAAATATCCATAACGTAGTTCATCATCGTGTATTGTTCCACAAACACATTTAAAAAGTTGCCCCTATAATCCTGTGCTGTAACCGTGTTGTTGCAAAAAATGGGTCCAATAAATTTTTTGGTTTGGAGACAGCAGGCCAGATACCTAATTTTTGCTGGTGGAATGCATACTTAACAAAAACGTGAGGATTTTCGATACCTATATTCGCATATTCTGTGAGTTCATGTAGCCGAATAGATGAAACCAGGCTTCATTCGGAAAAAAAGCCAGGTCTAACAACTTACATTAAATTTTTGCGCAAACTAATGACAATAATTCCTCAGCCTTTCAAAAATGACATTAGGAAAATTTTCGCTAAATTATTCCTTGCAGAGATGCTGATTGCAATGCCAGAAATGGCGTAAGAGTAAATCTTACGCCATTTCTAAAATACACCTTCAATTGTAAATTTTTAATATTCCTCCCTAAAAAAATACTTACAATAATTGAGCAATTAATGCTTATTACTACGTATGAGAACCGAGGGAGTGATTAATTGATTGACAGTGTTGTGTTGATAATAGCGAATATTTACTGAGAACAAACAGTTATTCAGCGAAACTACTAAGCAATATTCTCGAATTTAGGGCCCTCTCGAAATTAGAATTATGACACAAGCAGGGCTTAACCTCAGAAAATGAAGTTTCAACTCAAAAAATTGTAGTATTATTTACCAATTAATGCTTCGTTCTGGGGACACACTATATATAAAATAAGTAAAAATAATATATAAATCCCCCCCCCCTCTCCCCATCCCTTCCCCAATCTAGATTGTCTTCGCTCCGACCTTGCCTATGTATATCTAATAAATTTTAAAAAACTTAATTTAAAAATGTATATAAATATATTTATATTCCGACGTGTCATAATGACATTATTATAAATTTCATTTTCAGTGTCAAAATGACATACTTTATAAGACTGAATACTATAATGAAAAATAGACGTAAAAATTATTCCTTGAAATATGCCAAAAGTACCTTTTCGTGTACGATATTGACAACCTTTTTCTGGGGACACCAAGTTTTGTAATTGGCATAAGTTTTTCATATATGCCTTTGGACTTTTCGGGCAACAAACCAACAACTGCTTTATTGGTCAATTCTTCGATTTCTGATGGCAAATTATCCATATTATATTATATAAATGTTAAAATTAAAAATTCAATTCTGACAATGACAATACAAACAAATATTTCTATAGTTACCTGGTTTTATTAAAATAAAGCTATTAGTTTACTAACGAAAACTTAAATTTCTACAAAAAAACACAAAAATCGTCGGAATATAAAATATTGTATGAAATTCGGATCAGAAACAATCATTATGGTACACGCCATGTTATGAGACTCGGCTAACGCCTCGTCCAATAATACTCACGGCTAGTACCATAATGATCGTTATTATGATCCTTATAACATAAATATCTATTAAGGCGCCCAGGGAAAGCCGATATTGATATTGACATTGACACTTATTCAATTTCAAAGAGACTTTTTTTTAAATCGTCAGATATATTTTTTTAGAGGAAAAGGACCTTTACTGTTACATTATCTTTAGAATTAAAGTTAATAATATTAAGCTAGAGAGAGAGAGATAAAACTCGTAATTCAATATAATATTATACATATTACTTTATATAATATACATATTTGTAGCTACTGTAGACATTTTATTCCTGTCAGATTCTGCGTCAACACAATATTTTGTTCAATACTATTATTTATTATTTTGTTCAATATTTTAAACTTTGTTCTGCTCGCACCATAACTCAAAGTTTTGCATATTCTTTTTAAAAGTTTTTCTAGATTATTTTCTGCAATTTCTCGTATTTCTGACCGAGTACAACATTCTTCCTGACTAATTTTTGTTAACTTTAATAATATAATTATTTTTAATTATGACGGATGGGATGAAGCTTTGTTGTGTTCAATTGTTTCTATCATGGCATATTTGATACTTGTGACATTTTATGAAATTGTAAAAGTATTGCCAACCCAAAAAGATAATATTAATTCAAATAGAAAAAATCCTATATTTTTTTAAGTTTGTCAGACTTTAAAGACCCAATTAGAGCTTTATCAGGCCGACACCGTAAAGTATCATTTCTTATACCGCGCCGTCCGAATTTGCTGATTCTCTACATGAATCTAGAACCTGTATAAGACACTTAATTTAATCCTTAATTTTATCAAAAAATAAATGAGAAAAAATTTCTTCCAGTTTTGAATTGGCCAATTTTCGGTCGCTTCCTTTTTTAATTATTTCAGGTTATTTTCATTTATATTATAAATTGTTATTCTCCTCTGGTGGTTTAAATTTAATTTGAATCCCTAATTATTTTGCTCCCGGAACGAAGGGGAACCGTTTCTAATTTCTGAAATGTGTTAAACATTTCTCGTCAAATTTTTATTTAATATAACTTAACAGAGCCGTCAATTTTATAGCTTACATTAAAATTGTTCTGACAGAAGATTAGTTTTAGATTAAATCTTCTTTTTCTCCCATGGAAAAACAAAGTAGGAGTTTAGTATAAAACATGTTTTCTGTATTTATTTACAGTAAATAAGGTATGTTTAAAATTATTCCAGATCTTGTCCAAGAAGATGCACAATTTCTTGTGCAATAAATAAACTGAATATTGTTGTGATGGTAAATAACACTGGACAACAAATTTTAAGTTATTGGTTGTATCTTGTATCAAAATGTATTTTTCTTGTTAATTTTGGAATGCTGAATACAAAAATGATAATGAGATTAAAAACTTAGTTGCAGTTTTAAAAGAAAAGGTTTTCTTATTTTTTTTAACAAAATAATAAAAACTAGATAATTTTACACTTTTAGAGTCACTAAATGCGCTGTCGTCTGGCAATTCTTTTGTGAATTGTTTCTGGAGCATCTCTAACAAGAAACCAACAGTAGTCGGCAAACATGGACACATTCCAGTTTCCCTGGTACCTGTTCTCCATTGTTGATATATCCTGATGGACACGTTCGCCGTGCTCATCACTTACAGCTCCGCAGTTGTCGGGAAAATAGTCCAGGTATATTTCCTACAAATGGATCTTTAGAGACATATTGCAACCCTTTTTTTTGATACGACGACAGCATATTTTCAACAAGAGTAACGTAATTGCCAGCTTTTTTATTTCCCAAGGAATTAGTGACCACGAGGCGAAACCATTCCAAGCGTTTTTTTCAATGTCTGTTAGAGTGCTGTCAAAGTGTTCGTCTTTCAGAATATTTCGAATCTGTGGCCCAATAAAAATACCTTCTTTAATTTTTGATTCATTAAGCCTCGAAAATTTCTGGCGTCGTTACTGAAATGCTGGCTCATCTTTATTCAGTGCCTTAACAAAGTTTTTCATTGGGTCCAATTTGATATGCAGAGGTGGTAACAAAATCATTTTGGAGTCTACCAATTGCATATGTTGTAAATTCTTGTGTCCTGGCTCTAATGGTTGTCGAACGTACCAGTATTGTCTATTATAATGAAGTAACCTTGCCCGACTGTCCCATCACACAAAAAATAGCAAAACTTGGTGTAGCCTAGCTGCAACCCAAGTAAAAGTGCAATAACCTTTAAGTCGCCACATATCTGCCATTGGTGCTCATCATATTTTATGGTTGTCAATAGGAACTTCATATTGTCGTATGATTCTTTCATTTATATATAAAGCCGCCAATAAACCGCCAACGTTATTGCAGGAAACCAAATTATTTTCCATGTAAAAAAAACTGTTTTTAGATATTATTTTATTTATTCGGATAATAAGATATTATCCAAAAACAAAAAATCACAATACACTGAACGCAATGCATTGCCACATCAAAACATAATCAGGAAAGAAAATGACCCATGTGTCAGATCGGCGCAATCGCAATTGAAAATTGTACAAAAAATTGCTAGAAAAATAGGATTGCTTGAAAGATAGGATTTTTCTTACAGTTTTGGAACTCAATTCAATTTATGACACAATTTACTGTAGGAAACTATACAATTTAAATTTTGCAAAAAATTCTACAATTTCTTCTACAAAACATTGAAAAATGCAAGACACGCTTAAAGCAATGAATTTGAAATCAATTTCTTCATGTGGTAATAATCTTAGAATGATAACTCATACGGTTCAAATGCCACACATTTTAATATTTTAGACATTTATATCTATAAGCTTAACCTGGCGCACACTGTATGCATGAGTTATCCTACTAGTCAATCATGATATATTGACAAAGCTATTCTATTGGGATCGTGATCAAATAAATTTTAAAGTTATTTACCAAAAAAAAAATTGTTAATTTTGGAATTAGTGGACTAATTTATGGCAACTTATATAAATTATATCCTCTTGTTTCTAGAATATGATGGTTTGGGAAAACGGTTCATGGAGGGTTAATTAATTTTTTGTCAACTGTAGAAATATATTTCGGTTTAATTGTGGGATTCTCCATATGAACTTATTTTTTGTTTTAAAAAAAAACCATTACACAGAAGCAATATTGATCAGTTGACACAAATGTAATTTATAAATTATCTAACCAACAATAAGATAACAACAGGTGAATACGATGGATGGGCCGAGTTGCACAAATACTTTCTAAAAGTATTTAACTACTAAACTAAAAGCTGGTGTAATAATCAAATTCAATAGGACTGAAATATAAAACAATCAAGTATTTGAATCATAATACTAATACTTTTAAGAATTAAATAAAAAATGTAAATGCTTTGTAAGTATTTAAATAATTTAGTAGTATTTCTATCTCTATCATGTGAATGAAACATGAGGTTTATTTGGAAGCATGCACTTTGATGAAAATGCCTAAGTCTTCGCAACATTGCTTAGAGTGCACCTAAAGAGAAATATTGCATGTCTTGACAAGTGTAAACTTTTTTCCACATGAGCCATAATGATACTAAATAGAAAAAGTAGTTGAATAGTAAAAATTATTTAAAAAAATATATATTTAAATACAAGAAAGTAGTTAAATAGTAAAAAGTATTTAAATACTAAATACTTTGAAAAGTATATGAGACAATAAATACAAATACCTATTACCAGAAAGTATTTAAATAAAAAAAGTATTTGTGAACACAAATAGTTCGCAGCTCTGCCATAACACGTACACGACAATGACCAAAGCCAAGAAGTTATGATAGATAGAACCCATTCTAGACAATTTAAACTTGCAGCTGAAACCCACATACGATTGTAAAGCTACCTGAAGAAGAAGATAATGGAATTAACAGCTGACATTTCCGCGACCACGCTCTAAGAAACTTTTTAAAATTAAATAGCCAACTTAATATCCTTTGAATATAGGTGACTTTATTGTTCTACCTTTTAAAATTTTACCCTCGACGTTGATAGAAACCAGCAAGAGTTAGCTAAATTTTTATCTTCCTTGGGAATATTTTTCTTTATCTTTCCATATTATGCAGACGAATAAAATTTTTCAATATAAATTTCTCATTCTAGCTCGCATCAGGTTAGTGTATTTCTCTCATAGTTATAGCGGCAATCTCCTTCTCAAATATGCTTTATATTAAAATAGAATCACAAAAATAAAATTCAATCAAACCTAAATAAAAAATTATAAATTTAAACATAATATGTGAATAAAATAAAAATATACAATAAAAACATAAAAAAAAGGAAACATTAGTGATTTATGTACTCGGTCATAAAATATGATGATATTATTTCTCCTAATCATAATACCTAACATTATATACTGTACATTTTTAACATTTTTTCGAAATTGTTTAAAATAAATTGTATTGTCGCTGTAAGATAATAATACCAATAATAAAATTTAATTATTTTCCTCCATAAACTCTTCGGGCAGGCATGATATGGGAGAAGTCAAGTCTGGAGCGCGATGGTGAAATCTTCAATATCAAAAGAACTTATATAGATGACTAAAGTTTGCATGGAGGATACGAGAAAATAAGTAAGTTTGACATATACAGTGGACTTAAACAAGGCGACGCTCCCTCAGTATTAATTTTCAACATCCTCTAGGAGAAATGGTTCTCTTGAAGTCAAATCATTTCAGAACCGTTTTTAACGTGAATAAAATGGGCAAGCTAGATCTTTTTGGAAAGATGTATCCGCCAGAGGAATGATATTCAAGGCGTTGTGGGCTGGTAGATAATATGTTTGGTTTGATGTGCCACTAGAGCTGCATCTATGGTAGAAAAATTTAATCAATCTATGGAGGAATATCTTTCTAATGTTTTTAAAATTTCATCAACACATTTCGACCTGCATTTGCATTTATTTTTAAAGTTGTACAGAGCAGCTACACATGACATCACCGGATAAGCTATTGCGCAGCTGATCGTCGACAGGTAGCTGAGGTGACTTTGTGATTTGATGCATGGGTTATCAAGTGAGAACGGCTGACTAAAATGTATTCAAACTTGGCACATAAGCTTACCATGTCGTCCTCGTCAAGAAGTTATAATGCAGTATTTCTATAACATTTGGAATAATGGAATTTCCTATTTTCAACTTATCGATGCATCATCCGGTATAAGTTTCAACATTTGCACGTCAAACAAGATATTAAATCCTCTAATTTATATTATAATCGTAAAAGATTATCTTCATTCGCCAAAAAGTATGCAAAAAGCACTAAGTTACATTTTATAGAGCTCTGGTTTTAGCATTGATTTATAGCACTGCTGTCGAGCACAAAAAAGGATTCTCTTAGCTCTTTTCTCTAATATAAAATGTCAATCTTACAAAAATAATTTTTCTTTGAAACCGCATTAACAACATTTTCGTATAGTTGTTCTATAATGCACTTCATAGGAAACTTTGGTCTGCCTGTGATTATTTCATAATGTATACAGCCGTATTGAAGTTATATTATCCACCAGTTTTATGTTCAAAAACAAAATAATGAGAAGAATGAAGTCATAGTGTAAAATTTGAAGCATGCCACTTACAATGTTTTGTCAAACACCCATCGAAATTACAAATTATAACAACAAGATGCAACAAACACTAGCAGTAAACTAGAACAGTAAAATAAATTGTAAGATGCGTATGCGTCTAGAACGAAAATAAAATAAAAATAATTTTTTATTTCCGCAGAAAATCTTGTTAAAGATTACCGACCCTATTCACAAGGGAGGCGACCTTTGAAGCCGCTTGATATTTTTTTATACACGTGCAACATTGACCTTTGATCAATTATATTTTATATTTATATTATAAAAAGTGTCCAAGGAAATTCTACAAGGGAACCTTTTTTATTATGAGTTTATGAAGAAATTGCTTTTTCTAAAAAGATTATATTATAGATACAGTGTTCTCAAAAACTACAAGAATTTAAAAAAGGTCCAAGGGAGAACTATCCCTATGTTGAATTTTTAAGTGAAAAAGGTTTTTGGGAGTACAAATATATAATTTGAATTAAATATTATTATTTTTAAAAATATCACAATTTCTTAGCCCACCATTGTATCAAATAGGCTGAAGTGATAACACATTTCCTTTTGGGTGTTAGAGTGACGTAAACTACTTATAACATACATGAGTTTTCAAAAGGATAATTATAACTGTCCTAGAGAAGCGCTACATATTTTATTTTTTTTAAATCGATCGTTTTAAAAGTGGGGTAATATACACCCTTACTCACAGGTCAGTCCGCGCTACTGTACAACATTTCACCCAGAGCCAATAGCAATGTTGCCAAACTTAATATAAAACTGAAATTCCATATAAAATTATAAAAATAAATTATTTTCAACCTACTTGTATTTATCCTTATACCTAAAGAGCGACGAAATCTAGGCACAAAAACAATCAGTTTTTTTTCTTTTTCATGGGAACACTCCTGGAAATGCTTTATGGACACACAGTAATAGTGAAGCAGAACCGATAGTTAGCTTTAGAAAATACAATAATACAGATTATACTACAGATTATTAGATTTTATTGCACGCGACGAAATTTGACGTCCAGAAGAAACGCGTCAATAAAAACAATATTCAAAGATTATTTATGGACGGGCAAGATACACGCGTAAACCGAAAAAAAAAACAGGGCGGATTGCTGAGAGTATGTTGGTGAGAGTGTGTTGGTGATCCACGAGACACAACGTATCCGGTCGCCGGTTGGTTTTCAACTAACAGGCGCAAGCGTGCGGCGCTATATGAAACTACTTCGCTCAGCTGATGTAAGGCGTCAAGAGGTCCTCGGCATTTGACCTAGTGACGTACGTGGCTATTACTATTCCATGTGCTTCTTCGGGTTGTTTAAAACATAGTCAGTCGTAAATGTTCATCAATTAATTGTAGAAAAAGGTATTACAGAATTGAAAAGTGTTTAAATTATTTTATTTTTTCTAAAGAGTTTAAGGTGTACATGTGACAACACCGGCCAGAATTCCTTGATTGCTTACATGTATCGCAGTGCCACACAGGTGTTTTTCTGGTTTAATGTCAGGTCATTTTTACCGCTGAGTGAATTGAAAGCGCCATTTATGGCTATTTTTCTTCAATTTGTCTTTATCTCAGGAATTGCAGGTTTAAATATAATACGTCATTTCCATAACACCCTGTATAATCAGTAGACAAACGTATCATTAACTGTTAAAATTATTTCAAATAGGCACTTCGCAGCTTTTCTGAAAATCTGAAATGAGTTTGAAGTATTGGACCAACTGCACCGTAAAATTTTAAATTTAGCTTCGAAACACGACTTGAATTTTTCGAAAAAGAATTTTATCTTTTTTCATAACGGTAAATAACGTTTAAATTGAAAAATATGATTATACAGTTAATTTTGAAAGTATGCATGCACTATCAATAATCTCAATTAATTTCATAGTTTAGTTTTAATGCAAAAAAAGTCACACCGAGGATTTCAGGAATAATATCTAAAATCGCAACTATGTAAAGTGATTTGGCAACGGTTCGGGTGATCAAAGGCAGAAGAATAAGGAAAACGACTCCTACACCATCGATAGAGTCGGCCAGCGCGCTGGCTCGTCGTTTCATGGAATGGCGATGTTGTCTCTTTGTTCAATAACAATGACTTATGCTGTTCCGCGGCAAAATCTCAAATCGGACCACGCGGTCCACTGATAAATACTCTTAAGGCCTTAATTTATAACAAGAATATAAATATTCGATTGAAGGATTCATTACTGGATGAAAATCCATTATAAATCTTGTAAACACATTGTAGTATTATTTATTTTAATTAATAATAATTAATGTTAAATAAATATTTATAATTAAAACACTTATCGCTTTTTAATGCTTCAAGTTAACTTCAAGTTACTTCAAGTTTACTTCAACTTGAAGCATTGAAAAGCGATAAGCGTTTTAATTATAAATATTTAAAAAATGTTTCATAAAGAACCAAAGGCCGAATCAACACAGTGTGTTAAATAAATATATGTAGCATCTAGTTTCCTCACTCTCACTCTAAGTAACATAATAGATCTGGTAAATAAGTCTGACTTATTAGACTGTAAATTGAATAGAGGAAAAATATGTTTACTTCAAGATATTAACCATAAAACGATTGATTATGGAGATATATGAATAGCTTTCCAATTAGCTCTAGTTTGTTCGGGTTTGTTCCGGTTTGAAAATTTAGTTAATATAGTCGGCAAGAACACAAAGGCTAGTTAGTTACTATGTACTGAAGGCCCTAATTGGATTCAAAATTAGCTCGTAATTCTCATCAGGATATGTACCCCAAAATTGCAGTGAGATTTGTCAATATTAAATGAGTCCTAAAAACACGATTGGATACATAAAACAAGATTTTTCCCAATTATAAGTTAATTATATAAGTTCGTCGACTAAAGTTTAAAAATTAAACAAAACCTTTACTTGTCAGAGATTACGGCCAATTTGTATTGCCGTTAAATTATAATATTAAAATTTTATACCAAAAAATATTTCTTCTACTATTCATACATATTCTACATAAATATTATTATTATACAGTGTAAATAGTCTGGAAACCAATAATTACTAAATGACCCCGCACGGAACATGTGGGAATCGGCCCTCGGCTAAAATCTTTGATACTCGGGGATATTATCCAAAAATCGATGCTGATCAAAAGTCTCCATGGGCCCGAGGTCCGAAAATGCGATCCCGGGGAGCTACTTTCATCGCAATCACAATAGTAAAAATGAGCAAATGCACTGGCAATAGTGTGTCAGGCTTCCATAGCTCCTATACTAATTAACTTAGGAATTTTATTCATATGCCGATTTATACTGTATTATATAGTGCATTTCAGGAAAATATTTTCCATTATACAGGGTGGCTCAAAAAAGCGTGGTAACATAATGCTGTCTTTTTTTAAATGGGACAAACAGTATTTTATTGCATATTTAGGTTCGTATTAGTGTCCTTTATAATTGCCTAAATTTTTATTTCATTTGGTTATGTAGTTTAAGAGTAATAAATTAAAAAAAAAAAAAAGTTTTGGAGTCTCAGAAAAAAATTCAAAAAAAATACCTAAAGTAACTTTTTTTTACCAAGGCAGTGAGTAGAATTTAAGACAAGAGGTCTAGAGAAACTGTGAATATAATAACGTTTATTTATACAGGGTGTTCATAATTAGGTTTCAAACACGACACATTTCAAAATAATTTTTCTCCAGATTTTCAAATGAAATATATTATTGGGCTATTGGATGTAGAATTCATAAGCATTCTTTTTTTTTGTAATGGAAGCATATAAGTTATTTCTAGTCGTTCTCGAAATAATTGCTTTCATAAATTATGTTGTTTAAATATAGTTTATATTATGAAAATTAAGCATAGGCGACTAGGTTAATAATTATAAACTACAGTTAGTGTTCAAAATGCGTACTATGTTGATCTGATACGCTCTTCAAATGATCTATTTACATTTCTCAATATTTCAGATGAAATACTAGCAAGACGGCTCATTAGTGATGGTTATGCCTAAAACCCATGGTGGGCTTTGAAATAAAATATGAATTCATATAATAAACAAATGCTTACTTTTGATGTAGTGACGGAAATTGTCATTTATACATGCAAAAATATCTATAACTGAAAGTGAAAGAATTACAAAACAGCTGGCAACAACGCCAATATCGTCATTCGATGGGCAAGATCATCCTAGACAACTGTACCCATTAGATTGTTATTAAGTCGTTTCCAGACTATACCGGGTGGTGCATCCGGTCAGAACTCATAAGATATTTCACGTATATTGTAAGGTGATCAAATATTAGCTCTCCTATTTATTTTAGCCCAAAAATGTTCTCAAACAATTTAAAGACTACAATAAGAAAAACGTCCTTGTTGAATTTAGAGTGTATTTTCCTAGTAATTTAAGAGTTATTTAACAAAATTTATTTATTAATTTAAAATAATAAATTAGGAAATACGAACCTGACACCTTCCTGCGAATATACACCAGCAAATAACCTACTAAAAATTATTCAAAGTCATTTTATGCCAATGTTAATAATATTTTATGTGATAGATACTATTTCCGCCCTACTACCATTAAATCGTTGTAACTTTGTCCTCAATGGAATAGCTTATGTCGATTAGATACATTCAACGAGAAATATATTTGAAAAAAATTAAGAGCGCTATCAAATACTTACAAATATAAACGTAATTATAAAGGTGAATATTGGTAGTTTCATTTTAACTTGACTTAAAATTTAGAAGAATCGTATAGTATTTGCAGATATAGATTATCCCTTCGACCATAAAATAAATAAGGAAATCCCAAATTTTAAAACCTTTTCGAGCAGAGCCGGACCAGGTATACAAATTCCATTTATACCTATGCCTGATGCATATATAAATACAAAGTGATTTTTAATAATTTTAATCTTTAGTGGTTTTCCGGCGAGTAATTTTTAGTTAGGCTTATTAGTGGTAGAATGTGGCGTCCTTGGAATTGTGCTGATAGGGGGGCATCTTCAAGTGCCATTTTTAAAAGAAAGCATTTATCTACCGATGCCAAACTAATGTATGAGGCACAAACTGTACCCACTTTGATTTCCCTCAAAGAGCGGCTGATTAAAGACGAAACAAATATCTCTTGCAGCCTTACAAGCCTTAGGAAAATATTGCGTAAAATGGGTTTTAAATACCGAAGCATTGATAAAAGACAAACATTAATGGAATCTCATCAACGTTTACGGGAATGGAGACTTAACAGCTGTTAAATAATTTAGAGAAGAAAATCGTCCAATTATTTACATTGACGAAACGATACCCATGACACTCCAAGAAAAGGTTGAGATGATTCTTCCAAAAAATGTCAAACCAAGGCACCATTAAATAAAGGCAAAAGAATCACAATATTACATGCTGGTTCAGAGAACGGGTTTGTTCCAAATTGTCTGTTGCTTTCAGCTAAAAACATAGCAGATTCTTCTTTAGATTACCATCAAGATACCGACGCACAACTTTTTAAAGATTGGTTTAAACATAAACTCCTTAAAAATATACCTGAAAATAGCATCGTTGTAATAGACAATGCTAGTTATCATAGTCGGCAAGCAAAAATCATTCCCAATTCTAATAATACAAAAGCAGATATTCAAAATTTAATGATTGAAAATGATTTATATTTTGAAGAAACTTACAAAAAAACGAGAGCTGCTAGAAGTATTAAAAGCTTTTAAAATAAATAAGGAATACGAGTGTGACAAACTTACAGCAGAAAATGGACATTCAGTGTTGCGTCTTTCTCCGTACTATTGTATATTCAATCCTATTGACCTAATACAGAGAGATAGTGTGCACGTTTGTTCTTTAGTCCGGTAAAATCTTTGTTTTCTGTGGACATAGTTATCCAAATAAACTATATTTTGGATGAGTGATGTGGTATGAGACCACCTAAACAGTGAACTAATTTTCAAAAGTCAATTCTGCTATATATTGAAATAAATTAGATTTAGCTCCTGAACAATGATGCTATTGTGACTGTTATCATCGATCAATAAAAAAGGGAAAGAATTTGCAGCATTCCTAAACCATTTTGGTTTGTTTATTATCTGAAAGTGTAAATAAGTAAGCTGGTAAATATAGAGGTAAATAAATAAACAAACATGGATGGCAATGAACTTAAAGTCAATACATGTGTTAAGTGTAAACAAGCATGTGATGATGAATTTTATAAATGTGATTCATGTCTTGGGAGAATTCATAAGGTATGTTCAAGTGTATCTCCATCTGAAGCACGTTGCATGCCATTACTTAAACGCATGCTGTTGTTAATTTGTGAAGAATGTAAAAAATGCATAGACAGAATGCCGTATATGATAGAGATAATGGAAAGCATGAGGAAAGATATAGAAATTCTGAAAACCAGAGTACAAGAACGTAATTATGCTGATACTCTTAAACATGCAGTGGGAGAAAAGGGGAATGCTGTGAACAGAAGTTTACCAACGCTGATAATTAAACCCAAGATAGCCCAGAATACTGAAGTAAGTAGAAAAGATCTTAAGGCATCTATAAATCCGACAAAGATAAATGTAGGAATAAGAAACATAAAGGAAACAAAAAAGGGAAGCATCATAATAAAATGTGATACTGAACAGGAGATGAAAAGACTAAAGGGAGAAGCTGAAAATAAACTTAAGGAGAAATACGACATTGAAATTCCTAAAAAAAATCCTCCAAAAATAAAAATCACCAATTATTCTGGAGACAAGCCTGTGAATGTTCTAGAAGACACCATAAGGAAGCAAAATTTATGGATTGACAAAGGTGAACATTTTAAAATAACATTTATTAAGCAATTTCAGAGCAGACCTACCTCGACAATTTTTGCGGAATGCTCTGGAAGCCTATATGCTAAGATGATGTCATATGGAAAAATATATATTGATTGGGAGCGACTTCCAGTCTACGAAGATCTAGCAATAACGAGATGCTATCAATGCCAGGGTTTTCGACATAAAGGTAAAAATTGTACAAATGATGTGGTATGTGGAAATTGTGCAGGAAGGCATATTACAACTGAATGTAAGAATAAAACAAAAAAGTCTACTAATTGTGTAACGGCCAATAAACAATATCAAACTGGATATGTGACGGAACATAGCGCATTGGATGAAAATTGTCCATCACTAAAGTATATAGGACTGATAAGAAATAGAACAGACTACAAAACTTAACAAAACGGTAAACCACTTACAGGACGAGTTACTTAAAGCAATTGATGAAAATAATGGTACGGAGGGTGATTAACAGTGACGCACTTTTAAATATAATTCACCTAAATATTAGAAGTCTTAATAAGAATATTGATAATCTACTTACATTCATAGAATCATATAATTTCCAAAATATAGATGTTTTTGTCCTAAGTGAAACCTTTCAACTTGTGCCTACTACAAACTGCAATATACTTGGATATCAGATTTTTTATAATGAGGCAAATTTTAACAAGAACGATGGTGTTGTTTTCTTGATAAAGAACAACATTAGCGTTAACTTTTCGTCGGAGCATTTAAATACCTCAAGAGCAACACTTGGTAGAGTAACGTTTGAGGTTGATAATATTTCATTTGGGGTTACAGCCATTTATAAGCCTCCACCCATACCAACGACCGATTTTGTAAATGATATAGGTACATTTCTTGAAACCAAAGCAACAGAAAAGATTGAAATTTTTGTAGGGGACGTTAATATAAATTTATTAGATAGTAGTGACAATGATGTGATGGAATATCGAGCTTCAATGAATTCAAATGGTTTTCAATCATACATTAATTCTGTAACTAGATCACTTTCCAAAACATGCTTTGATCACCTTTTTGTCAGCGTGAAACTAAAAACTAGCAGCTTACGCATCAATTCTTTCATTGTTGAGGAGGATATCACAGATCATAGCCCTATTATACTCCTTATTAGTCAAAAAACCCAAATAGAACAAAAGGTAATAATGTAAACGAAAACCCAATTAAAAGTAAGATTAATATAAATAAATTTAAAGATCGACTACATCAATATGATTGGTCTCATGTTGTGGGGATGGATGATCCCGAAGCAGCGACTCAAGTTTTTTTAAATATATACCAGAACTTATTGTCAAAAGCAACCGAAACATATTCAATTAATGGGAAAAAACACAAAAAAATTAAAGACTGGATAAGTGATGGTATTGTAGTATCTATTAAGGTTAGAGATAAAATGAAAAAAAAATTATTGTCTAATTATGACGCGCATTTTGAAAAAAAGTTTAAAGAATATCGTAATTTACTGAGCAAGTTGATTCACAGGCAAAAGAATAATTATTATAAATCTCAAGTTGAAAACAATAAGAACAATATAAAAAAAACTCTACCAAATAATCAGGGATGCGACGTATGAGAAGGGTGGAAATTTTCATGACACTTTTCAAATGGCAAATTATTGTAATGATTATTTTATAAATATTGGAACTAAAATGGCAGAAGCTATTCAATCTACAAATGGTTACACGAAATGAATTAATAAATCATATATCATCTTTAAGGAATAACAGCTCACCTGGATACGATGGTTTTCGGGTAGAATTAATAAAGCAGACTCATCAAGAAATAATCACTCCATTATTGCATATATTAAACTTAATTTTCGAAACGGGAATTGTCCCAAGTGCGTTTAAAATCTAAATTGTTACTCCTGTGTATAAATCTGGATCAAAAAATGCTATCAGCAATTATAGACCAATAAGTCTTATAAGTAATTTTGCGAAGATATTTGAGAAGTGTCTTAAGCGACGACTCAATGATTTTTTTAGGGATAACAACATAATATCGCCCAATCAGTTTGGTTTTATGGAAGGAGTCAGCACTTCGGATGCTATGCATAGGATGATTACAGAGGTTGTAAACAATTTAAATAATAGAAAGAAGTGTCTTGCTGTGTTTTTAGACCTTGCAAAAACGTTTGATACTGTTCCCCACAATAAACTGATTGATGTGTTTAACAATTATGGCATACGGGGGATTGCTGGTGAATTGCTTGTTAATTACCTATCAGATAGATATCAAATGGTAAAATTAAATAATGCTATTAGTAATAAACAAAAAATTATAATTGGTGTTCCACAGGGGACCGTAATCGGGCCACTTTTGTTCATTATTTACATAAATTCATTGGTGAAACTGAATATTGATTGTTTGACGATTTCATATGCAGATGATACAGCCATTGTATTTTCTGGTGATACTTGGGAATGCGTGAAGAATAGAACAATGATTGGTTTGAACAAAGTAAAAGACTGGCTTCAAGAATACAAACTGACACTGAACTTAACGAAGACAAATTATAAAGCATTTTCACTGACTAAAGCTGACAGACCAACATTTAATAACATTTTAATAGGAAACCACCTTATGCAAGAAACATCACAGACTAAGTATCTCGGAATCATCATTGACCAGTACATTAAATGGCAGCCTCATGCTGAGTACTTGTCCAACAAAAGTCGTAAACTAATTCACAAATTCTATTTGCTTAGGGAATTCCTTGATAAAAAAACCCTAATAATGATATATAAGGCATTTGTTGAATCAATCCTTGGATACGGAATTTTGGTATGGGAGGGACTTTACAGTAACGGTTTGTATAAGTTAGATATTGTCCAAAGATACATTTTAAAAATAATTTAAAAAAAAAATAGACTTTATCCTACCAGAATGTTATTTACACCCGAGATATGTAACATAAGAACTTTATATATGCAATCAATTTGCTCTTATATTCGTCAGAGAGAAAAGTTGCAGAATTTTATTAAGGATGGTTATGTTACACGTGGTTATGTGAATAAAAAATTGCAAATACCTATAAGTAACAATAATCTAAACTTGAGATATGTAAATTATATTGGACCTAAAGTTTATAATGTGTTGCCAATGCATGTTAAAGAGATTAACAACAGGAAAAAGTTTGCAAGTTCGTGCAGGGAGTTTGTCTGTAGAAATTTTGAACAATTTGAGAGGTTGTTTTGATTCTTTCGTTTTTCTATATTTTTTTTTTGTGTGTTTTGAGTTTGTTTTTCTTCTTGTATAGGATTCCGGTTATATTGATACTGTACATTAACGCAAATATATTTATAGTTGTTATTATATACATATAAACCTATTTAAGAACATTATGACGCATACAGCTATTTGATTAGCTAGGCGTCTTTAATTAAGACTATTTTGAATTTCATTATATAGTTTAATTATTTGTCTAATTATTTGTCTAATGTAATAATAACAATATGAAATAAATATTATTTATTTATTTATAATATGGCACCAATTAAAATCCAATATTAGGATAAATAATATTTCTGCTACATTAAATGCATCTGTAGTAGAATTAATTAAAAACGAAGTAAGAAAAGTTTCTGCAGACAGCTGGAAAAACTGTGTATAGCATGTACTTAAGGTGGAAAATTCTTCCAATTGTATGATTACAAATGTTCAACCCTAAATTAAAAGATTAGGCTTAGATGAGGATAGTGATAGTGATACAGAGTTAAATTTTGAATAAATTATCAATAGTTTCTTAGAATTTAATTAATTTTTATTGTACTTGTTATCCTAATAGTTATACTTTTAAATTATATTATTTTCAATTATCATTAATATTGTTATCATTATTTTACATTTATTATAGGTACCTAAAACAAAAATACCTTTCTATTTATTTTAAATTGTGGTGTGTATACATTTTCAAGCCCGCCCTGATCCCATTTATTGAGTTTTGAAGAGGTTGAGGCTTACAGTAAGAGTCAACGGTATAATTCTGCAACAACTATACTCGAGATTTCAAAAAGTCTTAATAAAAGTTTTCTTTAAAATCAATATGAAGCGAATATTTGACAATTTCGAAATTTACATAGAAAATCTCATGTTGTTCGGGTTTGTTCGCACCCTGTATATACACACTGTATATTAAGAGCAGCCGTATTAAGTAAAAATAATTAAATTGAAGCCGTTCTATTGTTACAATTAGTGTTTTATAAAGAAATCTTAAAATAAGTTATAACATGAACAAACCCGAACATGACCTGTCACACCGATTTTAATGAAATTTGGTATAGAACATAGACCAATAATGCACACTAATTTTTTGACAGCCCATAGTCATATTAAATGAGTAGATATAGTAAATGCCAAAAATGACCACCAACAGCTTCATTACAAGCATTGAACCTTCTACGTAAAGATCTTCTCACTATCACACAAATATGAGGATTTTGCCGAAATCTGACCTTATTTGAGCACCTCATCTCACGCCCCTGGCAAGCCGGTTCACACATTCTTAGAAGACGGCATCAAACTCGCCACATCTTAATCTCTTAATCCCTTTTGCATTTTTAATGAGATTTTTAAAACTACAAACTCGGCACAAAGTGGTGCACCTGACCCCGTAATAATTATTATTAACATCTTAATCTCTTAAACCCTTAGCATTCTTAATGAGTTTTTATAACTACAAACTCTGTACCAAGTGGTAAACCTGACCCCTTAGTAATTATTATTATATTGTCATCTATAAATTCGTCTAAAATTTACATGGGGATTTAGTTTATAGTTATTGCTCGAACAAACCCGAACAGAAGGATGGGTTCCTTCTTTATTTATTTTTGTTAATTCACTTATTAATGTATAAACTGAAATATATATCAAATGCAATACATTAACAAAACACATAAATATAAAAATATAGCCAGTAAGAAAGGTTATGATTTTATTACCAATACCAAAATTACAGAATATAAAAATAATGTTTTGTCAAGACTACAATATGTCAAAATAGTATCCCTTATTATGACTGGAATTAAGTCCAATATAGCTATATTTTATAAGTATATTATTATTAATATATATATATATATATATATATATGTAGTGTATCTACCTGAGGCATGTGCCGAGTTTGTATTTTCCCATCTTATGTACTTTCATATCATATATGTCACTCCTTATTTGAAAATAATATTCTAAATATGAAGAATCACAGAAAAAATCATATGTACACTTTCGTATATAGAATTTTAAATGTTGGAGAACAAGGGCACATTTTCATTCTTATGCGCATCCTCATCTTACACAAAATTTAAATTACTTCAGACCGCCTCAACATCGTACATCTAACTTTCAAAAGTCTTTCAGTTTCATAGCAGTGCTAGTGTGGATTAATTTACCTACTAATGTTAAACAACTTTCAGTTGATAAATTCAATGATTATATTAAACAATATCTTTTAAATGCACAGAGAGTGGAACTTTAGTATCAGTATTTTTTTCTGTTTTAATTTAGGTTTATGCACTCTACTATCTTCTTTTTATGATTTTGATCTGTGGACTATGATTTCGCGTCTTTTTTTCCTAATTTTTTAGTTTCATCTACCAGTGCTCCTCTCTGCTCTTCTCTCTCTTGTGCCTTTGATGCATATTTGATTGAATTGAATTTTATTGCCTTAGTAATTTCTATAGTTTTGTTTAATTAATTATTAATGTCGTATTTTGGGCTATGCCACACAGGCACAGATTATCTGTGCCTTGTGATAACGGTTGGTATAATCGCAGTATAGTCCAATTTATCTACTAAAGGTTACATTTATTTTTATTTTTATTGTGTTTTTTAGATAAATAAATTGTGTTTGAATTTGAATTTGAATATCCCATTTCAGCAAGAATACTAAAGCTCTTTCAGAAATATCTTGAATACACCGAGAAAATTGAAAAACTTAACACACTGTATCTTTCAAACAAAGCATCTGTAGATCTATATTGATAGGAGCTATATCTCTTATTTTCGGATAAGGAATCAACACACGAGCGATGGTAAATGTTTATTGAAAGACCCTGTATATTAATTGAACAAATTGTCGCTAGAAAGGAAAACCACCTGGAATACCTACTCACATAAAAACAAACGAATTCTCTTTAAGTTTAATTTATTGTCATTTGTATACTTAGCTCATGAATTGAGATTTTATAAAATAAATCAACACCAACCAACTGTAAAATATTTTAAAACTAAAGAATTTTTTACCACTTACCAGTAAATCAGCAATAGCCAAGTGCATTAACATCGTATTAATCCTCGACGGACTTTTACGTCTTCTTTTTAATAACAACACTAAAATAGTAGTATTTGCCACAGCGGAAAACACCATAAGAACACTGTACACTGTTATAGAAAGTCTGTGTCCATCATTAAATTGCATGTTTATCGGAAGGTGGTGCTCGGGATCCGATAGATTTGTGGTGTCGCTCCAGTCCAGAAGGTTTCTGTGATCCTGGACTGTTTCGCTGGCATCTGGAGCATCTTTAATATCCTTCATTTTAAGTAGTTATATAACAGCACTATCTGAAAAAAAAAGATCTATTAGTAACTGATCATGTATGAAATTGGGACGCCATCTACGAAGAAATAATATTTTCATCTATTTTTCCTTCCGAAAATATGGAAAACATCATTATTTCTAAGGGTAAAGTAATGCATTTTTAAAAGAACAAGATATCAATTCACCTATGAAACAATCCGAAGTAAAAATAATCGTAAATATGATTCTTTAAACTTTATTGATCAAAGATGCGACTTATTATGCAAGAAAAAGTAGAAATTTTGCTTATTGTGGGCAATAATGAATTAAAAAATAGAGCTACACAATCCTGCAACGAAATATAAGGATTTGAAATTAAAAAGGCTGTTAGATGATTACGCAAAAACCTCCGTAAATGCATTGAGAATGGTGGTACTCAGCTGAAGTCTAATAATAGGAAACCTTTTTTTTTCTTCCTTTTTAATAAAATATTTTCGATATCTGGGACAAGAACAATAGATGAAATTTTTTTTGTAGAATGCTTCTATTTTATTTTTGATAAAATTTTGTTCTTAACAACTTTTTCTTACTCTTTATTAAAGGTGGGGTTATTTGTTTATTAATATTTATAAAATTACACATATGTACAAATAAATATGTTGTTCTTTACAATTGCGTCGGCGAACAAAATACCCTGTATACTCTACGAAATCTTTAGTTTTTTTCAGCTGGCCCGGAGACCGGTTTTATAGTTAAACCAGGGGCATTGTCGAAGGTAATATAACTAGATCTCGTTTTCTATCGATAAAATTTTTCGTGTTCACGATAAGTTTTGTTTTGGAAATTTTACGAAATGTCGTTGGCAATTTATTCTGATTAAATCCGGAGAGAGAAGCTTTAGTGATATATTCTATGAAAATTTTAATCGCTAATTAAAACGATGCTCGAGTTATATTTGATAAGAATATTTCCAGAACCTGAATTAAATATTATAATAATTTCAGAAATACTTTTAATATACAACGTATCCAAGATAAGGAGGGCCAGTACAGGGATCTCGGAAACCGTAAGAGAGACGCAGTCGGTTAAATAGAGGTAAAGTTACGCATTTACGTGCCTAATAATATGCCGTTTAGAAAGTTTTAAAATTCTGAGTAGTTCCGGAGATATCCAGCAAAAAACGAAATTCTGAATAATCGTTTTATTGTTTTCCTGATTTTTTTGAGATCGAATTCTAAAGTAAATTGCACTCTTGTATTGCCACTTTTTCCGCTCTATCTAACAGCGTTAATTTGTTTTGTAATCCGACGAGTCGTCTTCGAAGGGCCATTATCAACTTTCTTTTTTTAAATACGGTCCTATATTTCTAATATTGGAATTTGAGAGCATTTTTTCTTCTGAATGCAATGATGTATATGACACATTGTGGTTTAATGACGTTTCGAGGGTTTTTTGAACAACATTAGGAAATTTTGGTATACGGTCCTGTATTTCTCCCAATTTTATAAATAATTTCTTATAAGTAAGCTCCAAAATTTTACTTATGTTGGACTAGTTCAATAAATAACAAATAATTTAATAATAAAATACAAATAAGCGAACAAAATACAGATACATTATTTCAAACTTCCGTTGATTCTGGATTTAAAAGAAAAGTAGGCGTTTGAAATATAAAAATTAAGATGGTGACGCGTGATTTGTTTCAATTGACATTCCCATTGTGATCGTTTGAAAGCGTTTTAAGAGGTTTTCTATTTTCCAAAAATATGTTTAATTTTGCAAATGCTGAAAAGTTTGATATTCTATCGCATGTTTTATTTTATCTCAAAAAAACTGTTATGTGGCAGTTAGCAGATGTTATTTGTGCTTAGAGAGTAACTGAAATCATTTTGAACACCTGATTATGTAGTTCCTCACTTTTTTAGTTATT
This sequence comes from Barypeithes pellucidus, assembly GCA_963991005.1. NCBI lineage: Eukaryota > Metazoa > Arthropoda > Insecta > Coleoptera > Curculionidae > Barypeithes > Barypeithes pellucidus. The sequence goes on from OZ022556.1 coordinate 35,099,416, forward strand.
CGTTTTATTACTGTTTTGGTATGATTTTTGTTCACTTATTTGTTGTTTATTATTAAATTATTTTTTATTTATTGATCTAGTCCAACATAAGTAAAAAATTTAGAGCTTACATGAGATATTATTTATAAAATTAGGAGAAATACAGAACCGTATCCCAAAATTTCCTGATGTTGTTCAAAACGTTCGAAGCGTCATTAAACCACAATGTGTCATACATCGTTGCATTTGGAAGAAAAAATTCTCTCAAATTCCAATATCAGAAAAATAGGACCGTATTTAAAAAAAGAAAGTTGATAATAAAACAATTAACGCTGTTAGATAGATCGGAGAAAGTGGCAATGTAAAAGTGCAATTTACTTCAGAATTCGATCTCAAAAAAACTGGTATCTTCGACTTCGTATCTCTTACGATTTCCGAGTTCCCTGTACTGGCCTTCCTTATCTTGGACACGTTGTATGTATACAATATCGATAGTCATCGGTATCACTAGCTTATGCTCTCTACTCTAGACTTCAAATCTTTTGACGTATCGTAGGTTATGTAACTAAAATTTCAAAAGAAAATAAGTTAACAATATCAATAGGATGACACATTGTAAATAAATCGTAATTACCTACATATTTTTCACTTCAGTCCTACCTTTAAAGTAATTTTCCGATTAACTTGAGTAACTAATAATAAAAATCCAAAAAAATATGCATATATTGAAAGAAAAAGTCTTTCAAACTTGACATTTATTAAAACTCATTCTCCAGGACTCGGCCCACTTAGAAACGCCCTTTAACAATGTTATGGGCCAATGAGACAGTTTTATCACTTGTAAGGAAGATGTACATTTTATCACTATAGTCACATGTGACTGGTGCAAGTGAAAGAAGCTGATTAGTCAAAACATTATATTTGACAGGTGATAGAAAGAATCGATTAGAAACAGAAGATATGAATGTGTAGGTTGTTTCCCGTCGATCCTGTGACCTATCAAAGGAAGTTGCCACTTTACTTATCCAGAATTAAAAAATGCTTAAAACAACATGTCTTATTGAAAAAGTAGTATTTTTTCGTGGAGTAAAAAACAATTAATTAATATTAACATCTGTGTATATTTTCTATAACAACGATACTTCTGTAGTTTGCTGTAAATTATGATGCAACCTGCACAAGGAAATTCTCACCCAATTTATTTAATATTTAATTTGTATCTACAAATTTATAATTGGGCTTAATTTAAACATCTCTTCTAAAGCTGATATGTTAAAATGTTAAAGTTCAGTAGACATTTTATAAAGTTAAAATATAAAAAAAATATTTTACAGGTATCAGGTTTGATGTTATCGAATTGCTTCTCACACGTGGAAGTTTCCGATAAATATAATTGAAATTTCCTTGGATAAAAGTTTTAAACTTTAAGAAACTTTTCAAATTATGTATCTTCGGATGTACGAGGAGGTTCAAGAATATGAACCTATTGATTCACTGGTCTTTTTTATTTTCGTGTCGGAAATGTTAATACTTATTTAGAATTTCGAATAATAGACAAAATTAATTGAATTAATGACGTGCTAATATTTCAGGGAGTGATTTCTTAGGTCATTTTATAAAGAAAAGTTTATATGAACATATGTCCGTAACGGCTTAATTTCTTTGCTACAGGGTGTTGAATTTTTATTTTTTAAATGGTTATTTTTTAATATCTCCGAAAGTACTTTAAATATTATTTTCTATTTTGGTGTTTGTTAATAGGATATAGAACCACAAATTTTAGTTAGGAAAGTTATTCAATTGTTCCACCAGTGGCGTCCCTGCAAACATATCCTCTGATATTTTTTACAAAAAAGATGGTACGCCACTGACATTTTTCCATGTCTGATTAGCCTGGTCAATTCTACATGAAAACGGTATCTTGAGTTTTTCTCGTCAGATTAAAACCACTAAATTCATATTGAAACTTATTATTATTAACATTGATAAAATAACTAATGATAATTTTTTTTTTATAAAAATTGTTGGAGTGGACAATTCGATGCGGAGATTGGCGGAAGCATGCCTTTTAAGTGAAGGTAGCCATTTCCAACAATTTTTATAGAATAATATATATTATTAATTATTTTATAAATGTTAATAATAATTAGTTTCAATATGAATTTAGTGATTTTAATGAAGAATGGTGCGTCTCACGAGAAAAACTCAAGAGACCGTTTTCGTGTAGAATTGACCAGGCTAATCAGGAAAAATATCCACATGGAAAAATGTCAGTTGCGTTCCACTGGTGGAACAATTGAATAACTAACTAACCCAAATATTTGGTTCTATATCATATTAACACATACCAAAGTTGAAAATAATATCGAAAGTACTTTCGGAGATATTAAAAAATATCCATTTACAAAATAAAAATTCAACACCATGTAGCAAAAAATTTAAGCCCTTACGTACATATGTTCATATAAGCTTTCCTTTATAAAATGACCCAAGGAATCACACCCTGAAATATTAGCATGTCATTAAGGACACCGTGTATTTCTTTGCCTAAGAAATTCTATTTGAGCATTATATTTTTTAACCAAGTATTTATTTTTTGTGTGTAGTTTCTATCTACGGCATACGTTATAGTTTTTCTTTTTTTCAAACCCCTTATATTCTGTATAATTTGTGTCGTTTTCTCAACAAGCGGAGCATTTTACGGAGAAAACGTTTTATCTAAAGATATTGTAAACTCCAAATAGAAAAATGTACATTTCTAGCCTACGCAACGAATATAAACAGTCTTTCCCACCGATTTCGATCATTAGTGCAGAAATAGCCAAATTGACATATTTATCGCAAAGGTATCTTGCAAAATCCCAATTAAAAATTTGTTAATTTGACAATAATTTTACTATAAACTGTGAAAAGGCGATGACAGATTCTTTAAATAAATATTATTATACTTAAAAGTATCAAACGAATGAACTAATCCAACGGCACTCTAGCAACATCCATTTTTATTTTACTATGGGCTATGAATGAATACTAAACTCGTAACATAACAACGTTGTCGTTGTGATTGCAGAATTGTTTATATATTTTGGTTTATTTGTGTTTTTTTGTGATTATTGGTGAAAAATCGTCTTTATTATAAACAATCATGGTGCATTCATGTGTAGTTTGTAAAAGAGTGAATCATTTAAATAAGGATTTATCTTTCCATCGATAAGTATACTTATGTTATAATATTTAACCATCTTATATAACCAGACTTCAACATTGTTATCATTCAGCGCACACACATGTAGTTCTCTCTTCAACCCATTTTCAATAACATTTCACACAATCACAGCTTCGCTTTCCAAGAGTTTTATTAATAGATTATGGGACCTTTAGGCTAAAAAATGTGAGCACATTATTCTTTGCTGAATAATTGTATTATTTAAAATAATTTTAAACCAAATTTGCAGAAAATATTTACAAAGATATAAATTCTTATAAAATAAATTGAAAAATAATACAATTCAATTAGAATATCAAACAGGGTAAGTTAAAATATGAAGTTACTTTACGTAAGTCGCAAGAACAAGTTCTGTCTTTTTTTCAATAATTGGGACTTACATGTTAAGCCCTCTTATATTCTCAACAGAAACATTTTTCGAGATTTTTTAATATTTCATTCGAGTCAGCATTTATGACCTAATATTTATATGCAGTTAAATAACTGAATATAACTAAAATTGTACGTAGTTGGGAATATTTTGATCAAAATATAATCAATGCATGAAACAAACCGGAGGTCATATCGGATAATTTTAAAAAAAATTTTTGTTCAGTATTATTATTACTAGTGAGCTATTCTTTTGATGTTTCATATTACAAAGTGGTTACCATCGTCAACTGACTACAAACAGTGATATTCAATTGCTCAGAAAACTACTCATAAATGCCCAACCGAATAAAATAGCAAAGAATCTTAAAAAATGTTTTTGTTGTAACATGTACCAATTACTTAAAAAAAGAAAGAATTTATATTTGCCAATTGTTTAAAGTAACTTCTTATTTTAACCTGGCCTGTATGATGTTCCAATATCATCTAATTATTTTCAAATTCACTCTACAAGAACTTATACTTTTATAATAATGTTTCCTGCAAATTTAGTTTGAAAGTCATCTTGAACCGTAAAGTTATTCAAGAAAGCACAATATGATCACTTTTGGCATACCGTGTATAATATAATAAAACTAAAACAGCCTCTAGTACGGGTCATTTTATTGTTGTTTTATGGTTTCTCGAAATGGGAAGAATATATTTTTATATCTTTTGTTTTGCACTAAACGAGAAAGTCTCAGGTAGTTATTAAATATTGTCCGAAATGGGAATACTCGAATGGAGAAAACATCTTATTCTTAGAATAATGGTAAATATGTTTTCAAATCTAAACTTAAAAGATGAAATGATAATAAACATTCTTTAGTTCAGAATTACTTAACATAGAATGAAATAGTGTCAAAAATACAGCAGAATATTGCGAATCATAGATTTGACGCGTTTGATAAATTTTCTTTAATATTATAGGTTACAATGTCTTTAAATAGCTTAAATACACTTTGTTAAACTTTTTTAATGTTAGCACAATTTTTAATATGATATGATATGAAGTCCATTGTATAGTTTTATACAGTTGTAATACACACCACTTTCGTACAATGTTAGTGTGTGTTTAGGAAACGTATAATTCAAAGTTCTTGTTGAATATACATTTTGTGATTCACTACTTCTAAACAAATATCTATTTTTGAAAAATAATATTATGCTTCCTTATGTGTAAACTGCAGGGTCAGTAAGAAGCCCATTCGCTTTAAATTTACCTCTACAACTTTCTTTAAAATTGTAACCAAATATAATTCTTATTACTTTTTTGACATAAAAACAACTGTTCTACATCCCTACATTTTCCATATAGAATAATTCCATATCTAATATGTGATTCGAAATTTGCATAGTATACAATTCTACACGTTTGTCTAGCCAAGTATTTAGATAAAATGCGCATGGTGATCCCATAAGCATTTCCAAAAATGTAGTTGTTCGTGATATTTTTAGTTGCTCGGCATTAAGAGAGACCTTCTAATGGAGATCTTGTTGTTATAAATATTATAGAATTGGCTTTTGAGGTGTTTAGTAGAAATAAAACTTTTGTGTGCTAGAAAATCCTAGCATGACGAACTTATTTAGAACATTAACTTGTTAAACATGAATTATTAGTAAATACTTTTTTTTTATTCATAATCAAAAAAAATAGAAAATGAAGCAGCCTTTGTATTTATATTACTTTACAATATTCTGAAGTTGTTAAATACTTCAGTTTATAATATATATTATTAAACTTAAACGATCTTATACATAAATTTGAATTCGACAAACCCATCTTATTTTAATTTATTCCATCTTAACAAATTTAATTTTATCCTTATATTACTGATTGAATTAGTCCTTATACAGGCGTGCGAAAATGTTCCGGAACGGGTTAATTACAGGAGAACGAAAAGTGATGTCAGATTCGTATTCGGACAATCGATGGGGCTAAAATTTTACTATTATGTGCATTCCATATGTCAGTAGCATCATCAACTGTCAAGGGGTGACGTTACATTTAATTTTTTTAAATTGAACACCCTGTATTTTATTAGTTATTCTAAATTCTCAATAAATTTAAAACATTTTTTCATTCGTCTAAATTCTATTGTTTCGAAAATATTGACAAATAAATGAAGGAAACTATACATTTTATTTTAAAAAATAAGTAACGATTTTTATATAAATTTATATTGAAAATAAAATTTATTTAACTAAATGTTCAAAATGTTGTTCGGTCACGTGATAGTGTTCAAGCCTGGGAAGCACGTTTTGTAAATATTAATGAGAAATCGCTTGAACAGAATTTCAAATTTCATTTTCAAGATCCTTCAAATAGTTTTCATACGATATACGACAGTCTTTAAATAAACACAAAATTAGAAATCTAAAGGTGTTAGATCTGGAGATTTTGGAGGCAATTCTATGCCTCCCCGCCTTCCTATCCACCTTCCAGGAAACGGTTCATTCAAATAGTTTCGGATATGTATAACAAAATTCGATGGCGCTTCATCTTGCTGAAACCAAATGTCATTCCGTAATATTTGATCGTTATATCGATCATCGTGTAAAGTAATTAAATTTGATATAATTCTATTTCGAGGTAAATGTAAGTAAGAATTAGCAGGAAGCAACATTTTATATGCTCAATAACATTTGTAAAACATGCTTAACAACATTTGTAAAACATGGTTTCCCGGACACTGTAGAACGATATTGTAAAGATTTATTTAAATAACTTTTATTTTAAATTGTCGTTTATGTAAAAATCGTTCTTTATTTTTTAACATAATGATTTCCTCTAATTTAGAAAAATGTTTTAAATATATTGAGAATTGAGGATAACTAACGATATACAGGGCATTACATTTTTTGTAAATGTAACGTCACCTTTTGACAGTTGATGACGTTACTGACATATGGAATGCAGAGTCAAATACTAAAACTTTAGCCATATCGATTGTCGAAAAACCGGTTCTGATATCACTTTTCGTTGTAATTAAGCCATTTCGGGTTTGCTCGAGTTTGTTCGAGATCCATTATACAATAATACCGACATTATTGTATTATTTACTTAGTATTAGATTTTAATAAATCTATCTAAAAATGAAAAGAAAGTTAATACTTTCCCACAATTTCTAAGTTATAATTACCATTAAAAACTAAGTTATAATTTTAAATTTTTTATGTACAAAATAGTCACGCCAACTTGCTCCGGTTGTTTAATGGTATGGAAAAAATTGAGCGCTTGTAAATCTAAAACAAAATTTTGTGTCGTCTTCTAATGGATTACCTAAAACACTTAAATTGTTAAGAAGTTTAGCTGGAGGGAAAAGACAAGGGATAATATTATTATAATATGTAAGATCACAACGAACATTCTTCCTTATCATAGATTTATAGACGATTCTGTAGTTAGCAGATATACGGGGTGTTCGGATCTCAGGATAAATGCAGAGGTGATTCTACATGTTAAAATAAAGATAGTAAGTCATAATAATAATAATAATGTTTATTCCCAACGAGCTGTTTTAGTCCATTACAGGGAATATTATAACATAGAACATAAATAAGTAATTAATCAATATAAAAATTAAAAATAAAAATTATTATAAATGTTTTTTTAAGTAATTTGTATATTTTCGAGAAAAAATTTCTTTGCATTTTTTTTTAAACAATTTTTTTTAATACTTTAGGTAACGTATTATAAATATTTATTCCATCAAATAAAATAGATTTCATCACTATGCTACTTTTAAGTTTTTTTTTTAAATGGTCAATATTGCTGGTATTATGATTGTGGATATCAGCTAATTTTATAAAATTTATACAAAATTTTTTATTTTGATTATTAATTGCATAAATTAGTATACTGATTTTTAATTTATAAAACTATTCAGATCTAGATATACTCTTGGTTTATATAAATTTGTTGTCGGTTCCAAAAAATTGTGTTTATGAATACATTTTATAATTTCGTTCTGTAGTCTTTTTAAAGGGTTTAATATTGTGGGACATGCAGATCCCCAAACTGATATTAAATATTGAAATTTTGAATAAACTAATGAATAATAAATATTCTATAAATGTATTAAAGGTATATAATCTCTAATTTTAAATAATATTCCAATGAGTGGTGATACACTTTTTCTACGGTTTTCAACATGTTTTCTCCAATTTAAATTTTCGTCTATAAATAAGCCTAAAAACTTTACGGATTTTGCATAGTAATTTCGTTTCCATTAAAAATTATTGGTAAAATATTGTCCCCAATTCCACATTTAGAAAAAAAGAAAGTTTATAGTATTGCAGCCAATGAAAGTATAATTTTCAAATCATTAGTAATATCAGTTTGAATATTGGAAGAAGACTCGCCAAAATATAAAATTGTAGTATCATCCGCAAACAATTTAATTTTACCTCATACAACAAAGAATCGAAAACTTTCAATTACAGCCTGTCAAAGTTAAATTTTTGTTCCTTTATTTTTAACATCTTGCGGTATCATTTTGTTCTAAAAATGTTTTTCTTTTTCTATTGTTCCACCGGCTGCTACTCCCACTACATATTCAAATTTAATTTTTGGAATATCTTTTTTGTTATGACAGTTATCATAACATGACATGTTATTTTAAATGATACTCCTTATTCGAGTCGATAAACCACACCCTTTAGGCGTAAACAAGAAGTTTTTGTTAGCAGTAAGAAATTTCTCTAATGAAAAAAAAAAAGGTATTGAGGTTCGTAGTTTTTTTAAATGACTTACAACCTTTATTTTATCACATTGAATCACCACTCTAAATATGCTGATGCATTATCTGAACACCCTGTAATAATATTTCAATGGCTGCATTCAGCAGCGCCCATCGATTTAAAGCGATTTTAAATCGGTGACGTCACAATGCGCATCAATTTGAAATGCATTTTGTTGTCAGTTTTTGGTTAGGATCCCTCCGAAATATTATCATCAAATATCATATTTTTTTCTGTACAAAATGGACAATTTTATTTTCAATGCTCTTCTTCACTAGCTATTTTCTACTCCTATATTAGTAAGCATCTACTGACGCACAGTCTACTTTATCAGTAAGAGTATAATAACACACGCTGAACTATTAGAAGCCAAGCGCTATTACGTTATAATATATACAGGGTGTCCGGGAACATGTGGGAAATCTCCCGGATATGAAGAAAACACGTGAAAAGAATACTATAGGTTCATATAAACTTCTTTCGTATCGGCCTCCCCTTCGGAGATATGGGCTCCCAATGAGCACCAATGGAATCAAGATTTTTACACATAATTATTGAACCACCTGGTATATTTCAATTCTTTTTTAATATGATGTATACCAGGTAAGACCCGTCAAATTACTATCCAAGAAACTGTTGTGAATTACTCACAGCTGCAGGGACGGACTAGCTGTAACACTCATGGGCCCATTTTTTTTAACGCCCTGTATGATGAGAACTTTGGACAACGTTTTTTACATACCTTTAACTATTGACTAAATATTAAGTACTCTTCATTTCTGTCGCTAATCCTAACCGTTTTCGAGAAAACGTCATTTTATTTGCACTGATCCCCCTGTCTTCTCACGGGTTAAATATGAAAAAGCGGAATTTTGACGTTCATCATTTCATAGGAACAAAGATGGATCTCTTACCGAGATACGCCAAATACATGATGTAATTAAAATGACGTTTTCTCGAAAACGGTTAGGATTAGCGACATGAATGAAGAGTACTTAATATTTAGTCAATAGTTAATGGTATGTAACAAACATTGTCCAAAGTTCTCATCATACAGGGTGTAAAAAAAATGGGCTCATGAGTGTTACAGCTAGTCCGTCCCTGCAGCTGTGAGTAATTCACAACAGTTTCTTGGGTAGTAACTTGACGGACCTTACCTCGTATACATCATATTAAAAAATAATTGAAATATACCAGGTGGTTCAATAATTATGTGTAAAAAACTTGATTCCATTGGTGCTCTTTGGGAGCCCATATCTCCGAAGAGGAGGCCGATACGAAAGAAGTTTATATGAACTTATAGTATTCTTTTCATGTGTTCTCTTCAAATCCGGGAGATTTCCCACATGTTCCCGGACACCCTGTATATTACGTAACAGTTGTACAAATCACATTAGCAGCGATATGCCAAAACCGTGAATGTTTCCAATATATTTTGCTCAAAGTTTGCTGTGTAGCATCGCATCGCCTTGACAACACAAATATCAATTTGCAATTTTAAACATGAACATTATTAATTTGGATATTATTGTTTGGTATATTAGTAAAGTAAGAGTGAGTATGACAGATTGAGGGAACACTACCGGAAATTAAAGCGAATAATTTATTGCTAGAAAAAAACAGGGAGAGATATGAATACTAAGTGTATTAAGAATTTATTGAGTGGTGTACTGACGATAACCATGTGAGTACCTACTCAGAAAATATTTATTGTTTCATTACTAATTTGTTTATTTTCTAATACCTATGGATTTAACCCAATAAACTGGTGTTTCCTTATTATTTATTTATCTATCCTATGCGATAATATGTGCTGTGAATGTAGAAGTGGTGGTGTAGGGTAAGTATTTTAAAAACGTATTTGGACTGCAAAGCAGGAAGAACTGAAAGTTTTTCGATAAATGACCAACGTTCCATGTATCGAATTATGTATACCTCAGGAATGAATTTGATTTATTTGAAATAATTAAAAGAAAATCGTAAAAAGTGTAAATATAAAAGAACGAGTAAAACACCAGGGGAAGGTGAATTTAATAAATTTCAATGTTTTATAAAATTTCGGTTGAGCAGGCAAATCAAACGTAACTAAATAAGTTCATTTAAATATTTACAATGGTTTGATAATATTATTGAATATAGTGTTTTAATCTTAGAAACGTGCTTGCTCAATAAGTTAAATAAACGAATTTTAATCTTTAAATGAAATAATTTTAAAATCCAAAATTCTGTTGTTTGTAATAAATAAATCACGTAGCGTAGACATAAGAAAAATTGACGTTTTTCTCAAGGATCTCTTCATCACGAGATTATTAGACTGCGTTTTTCAGGTAATGCAGCAGGGTTTACCCCCACCTTCCACAGTCAGCAAATATTGCCTTTTTTCTTTACTGCCACCACCTTCATAGCTTATAAATTGAAGAACTTGATACCGACTAACGTAACTTTTATCTTATTGTTACACTCAATAATCCCTCAATGAAGTTTGTTGATCTTAGTCTCTATATAATTTCATCTAATAAAAAAATTTACAATTAATCAATGTCAAGCTTTCCATTAGTGTGAAAAGTTTTTTTGTCTCGGGAAAATATTGTTGATTTTGTTGGCAGAAAAAGTTTTTCAATTTTAAGATATTCGATATCCTTCATTAATGTTAGTAGTTATTTACTTTTTAAAAATATGTAGATAGCTCAATCGTTTCGCTTGATATCATGATGAGAATTAGCCTTGAAACATTCATTATATTTTTTGATAGATTAGGTGTCATTATCAACAAATACTTTACTAGGATAAACCGATTCATTTTATGAATCTACTAGGGAAGTTAAAGTGTGGAAGGAGAAAATAAAACTCAGAGTATGATGCACTTGTTTAATGCAAATCTAACGTAGGTTTAATCTGGAACTATATACTGTTTCGGAAGCAAAATCTTCATCTGCAGTGGTTTACAGTAAATGAACAAAACATTATTACCAGGATCTTATTTAATTAAATCTCCAACCAGGCTGGGATACTTCAACTTTAAAAAGAGTTATAAATTAATTATATATTAGTAAAGTGAAGCATAGATACTCTTAGTGTTACTTCCTTCTTTTATAATTAGGTTAGAAATAGAGAGAACCTATACAGGATGTCCCATAACTTATGGGCCATAGAGCAACTGGATATTCTAAACATCAGATCCATGTCATATGTTTTTCGAAATATTTCTTCATGAAAACATCATACCACCAACTCCCAATCCGATACATTGAACCGTTTTTAAATTATGGCTTATTTTCGAAAATAAACTTCCACTTTCAACACCATGTATTTCTACAACGAGAAACATTTCGAAAAACCTTATATGAGTTAATCTGTCTAGTTTGATGTTTAGTATCTCCCGTTGATCTTGGGCTCATAAGTTATGTAACACCCTGTATATGTATAGAGGTAAATGACACAATAGGATTCTCATTAAATGACTTCCCTTTATTCAAAAGTTGTTTAATAATCCCGTTCAGCATTTTTTTTATTTTAGAAATCACTTTCTAAGGCAATTTCCAAATTTTTAGGGTTTCATTCGGACTTTTAAGCCCTTAAATAAAAAATTAACAAAGTTGTACCGCGCGAAAACGGCGGAGATTCACGTGACGTCACTTCTCTGTATGAAATCGGTGTTTGATTGTTAAATTATATCTTTATTATCTTCTTGCTGGTCTAAAATAAGTGATAAGAAAGCATCTAATAAATATTGTGTGGTTCCTGTTTGCCCTAAAGATGTGTATACATATGGCGAGGCGCGCATGAGCCTGCAGCGAGCCTCTTCCGATTTTGTTCCTTTTCGCATGGCAAGTCGAGCCCGCCACGAGTTTTCCATGAACCAATGTTATTTTTAGTTGTACATGGTGGGCCGAAGGAGGTAGACCATATCTGACGACGAAGAACATACGGCAGCTTTTTTTATTATGTGTATTGGTGATTTACTACTATCAAGTTTAGTGAATAATAACATTTCTTTCTTTGTCGCCTCTACAGATTTCTGGACGACTGACGCAACCTCATTCCATGTACCCTTGTTTTCTTTTTTAAAATAATCTTTCACTTTGGAATCCCATACATAATAAAAAAAAAATTGTAGGTATCCACTAAATAATAATGAACGTTCCTATAATTTAAGAAAAACAACAATTATTAGTTTCAAATGAACATGGTGATATTTATGCCTTCTTCGGACCACTCTATATCATATAAAACGTAGTCAGTTCGCTGCAAACAGAACTTCTTCACGAGCCAGCCACAAACCCGTCCCACTAGACGCGCCAAATTCCTTTGAGCTCGAGGTAAAAACCGACAGAAAATGGATCGCTGCGGTCCTCGGACGAGCCTTCTTCAAGCTGCTCGTGGTAGGCTCGTAGTAGGCTCGTTAGAGACTCGCAGCCCAATATAAATATGACGAACTAGGTTCGTTGTTGGCGCGACTTCGGCTCGTCTCGCCATATTTATACGCACTTAACACTTGCAGAAATGCACCAGAAAAAGTGTTTATAAGCGTAGCCTATAGTAGTAGAAATTACTTATACTCCATTTAAATAATAATGCTTATTAACCATTTTCAGGCACCGGTCACGCATTATAAAGCTCATAAATTAAATGAAGTTATAGGTAGTATTCAGTGTATATAATAACAAAGTAATGTAGTTAGCAGTTTAAATGATTACATTATATCAGAAAAACGATTAGTCACGACTACTCGAAAGTAACGAAAATCAATACCTCCATTACTATACTGCCCAGCTAAGACTAGTTGTCCTAACTGCTTAAAGTAGTTTTAAGAAATTACGCAGTTTGTTATTATTACATGCACTTCTTCTCTAAATTGATTTAGAAGAGAGGTGTTTCCTTAAATATTTTTGAAAATATCCACTAATATTATAAAAATATATAGATACGAACACATCTCAAAAAGTGAAATTTCGCAGATAGAACTAGTCTTAGCACGGCAGTATAGGAAACCCAGTCTCTCACGGCCGGTGATGCGCGCGTTTATAGGGAGTGACGAATCACGAATCGGCAATGTGCTTTCTACCAAAACCCAATCTTTAACATGCAAATCTATGGATTGGATATACATATCGAGCTGAAATTTTAACAGCTTATTTAGGTAGAGAATTGTATTGGATATCATAAAAAAATTACAAAACAAAACTATCCGTAACAAGCTCTTTAATTTTTCTCTCACATTACTTTTGCAAATATTCGTGTAAACATCCAATATTTTCGCTGATTTATTGTGCAATACTCTGAGTAAGATAACAATGCCAATTAAATTGAATTATAAGATTATGTTAACCAATCTTGTTTACCAAGGATTATTTTGTTCAAGCCCTAATTAATTATAAGTCTATGATGATAAGTCAACCAATTTAGTTTGCATTTTCAGTTACCGGAGTGATTAATGTTGGAATATTAATTCAATATTGGAAAATTTTATTAATAATTAGCAAGGAGTACAAAAGAATTACTTATTAGAACGAGACATTCTTTCGGGACCCTGCTGAGAATTGGTTCACAATTTAAACATCTAACAAAAAATGATTGTCTTCCGGTTACAGTTCTTATTATATTCGTCACTCGCTTATGGATGTCATGTAATCCTTCTATATGTTCAAGTTTTTCTCAAGTAAATATGTGAACTAGAATTTTAAAAACTTAATTGAACGCAGAATTTTAGATTCCACTTTTGCTACAGGAATTCAGCAAACTCTTAACTTGTTTTGGATTGAGGGGCCTGCCAGCTAAATATATCCCCTTATTAGTAAATATAGTAAGAGTTAATGATTCAACATTTCAACAAATTTTAGAGTACGTCAACATAAAAAAGACTTGAATCGGTTTCTATTGAGGATTTCCTTATAGAGTTGGAACAAGTTACCTTCGAATTATGCTTACATTTTACAACAAACCTAAATATGAGACAATTACAAGATAAATGGTTTTTAAGAAGTGTTTAGTAAGACGGTTGCGATCACCTGGACACGTATTACCGATACAAGCTAAAACTATCAGCGAACAATGTTGTCTCTCAGGATCTTACAACGTATAGTTGTTGCAGAAATATACCGTTGGCTCTTACTGCCATAAATAAGTATACGCCTCAACCTCTTCAAAGCTCAATAAATGGGATCAGGGCCGGCTTGAAAATGTATACAACATCACATGATTTACTTTTATAATTTAAAATAAATAGATAGGTATTTTTAATTTTAGGTACCTATAATAAATGTAAAATAATGATAAAAATTAATGATAATTGAAGATAATATAATTTAAAAGTATAACTATTAGGATGTCTTTTATCAATGCTTCGGTATTTAAAACCCATTTTACGCAATATTTTCTTAAGGCTTGAAAGGCTACAAGAGATATTTGTTTCGTCTTTAATCAGCCGCTCTTTGAGGGAAATCAAAGTGGGTACAGTGTGTGCCTCATACATTTGGTAAATCTTTCTTCTTAATAAATCCATGTCATTTTCGTAAATGTGCCAGAATCACTCCGATTTTTTCTAGGATTAACAGGTTTAAGTACTATGTCTCTTACCGAAGAGTTTTTGTCAAAGTAGACGTCTCTGCTAAAGCATCCATCGAATTAAAATTTCTACTCAACAACGATTGATACACATTTTTAATTATTAGTTTGGCATCGGTAGATAAATGCTTTCTTTTAAAAATGACACTCGAAGGTGCCCCCCTATCAGCACAATTCCAAGGACGCCACTTTCTACCACTAATAAGCCTATCTAAAAATTACTCGCCGGAAAACCACTAAAGATTAAAATTATTAAAAATCACTTTGTATTTATATATGCATCAGGCATAGGTATAAATTGAATTTGTATACCTGGTCCGGTTCTGCTCGAAAAGGTTTTAAAATTTGGGATTTCATTATTTATTTTATGATCGAAGGGATAATGATGTTTTATTGCAGCCAAAGGTCTACGGTATAATTCTGCAAATACTTTACTCTTGACAGGCAATCACTGTATTTTCAAAACATTAAAGATATATGGCCAGTATGTCATGTCATCCGATATTTAGCTCTGCTGGCTAGAACACACTTGTCTCATATTTCTCTTTGAATGCACAAACATCGGGTGCCGACGCACACCTTCGCAGACAGCATGAAGTATCACGTCTCAATAAAGACCTGTAAGAAAATTTGGCTTGGGGTGACATTAACCAAGTCGAATCTAATGCTAAGGAAACCCACCAGAAACTTGGTGTACTCTTCCGAACCAAAAAGTTGTACACACCTCAACAAAGCCAAGATTCAACCATCACTAGCGTACTACTCTTATGTCTGAAGCTATGCGCACAAAAATACTCTTCGGCTACTGGATTCTATCGAAAGGAGGACCATTCGTCTGATCGAAGACCACGAGCTGACAAAGGGCATTTAATATCGAAGAGGGGCTGGGGATTTGACTTTGACAGATATTTCCATGGAAAATGCTCGGCTGACCTTGCCCTCTTAATTCCGCCAACAAAGGCGAATAACAGAAATACAATACGAACCAATGCCGCCCATCCGTATGTGGTTCAGCTTAGTACTCCTCGAACTTTATTATTTAAGAATTCTTTCATCTGGAGGAATTCATCCTTATGGAACGACCTTTACGAGATCGTTTTTCCCAACAAATCTAACCTCCAACGATTCTAAACCAACGTGAATTGATTTATTCGCACACGCATCAATCCCAGGAGTCCTTAAAGGATTTTTGATTTAATTTTGAATTTGTAGTTTTTCAAAATTTATTAGAAATTCTTGCTTTAATTCAGTTTTGTTCGTATACATGACCGATGCTCACTCTTAACTGACGAGCTTATCCTCAAGAATCCAATTCGCGTGGTGAACCCTAACTGTATAAGATAAAAATAAGCTTGAGCAACATTTGTATTGGAAAACGGTTTTTCTTTACTATCTCTCCATAAAAACTTCGTATCGATGGCTATCACGAGGTTAAAAATAACGTTTGCAATGAAGAAACTCTTAATCGAGGAACAAAACGGAAATCGAATACTTACTCAACTGAAAATGAATCTCGGGATAATCTTTTTTTTTTTATTACCGATACCTACCAGAGCCAACCAAGCTTAATTTTAATGAGTCTAATACGTTGATCAACAAGCCTGTTTTTCGAGGAACATAATTCAGCAATCTTTCAATTGTTTTTACGTTGAGTTAATTAATTACAATTTTCCACATCAGATGCTCGAATGATAAGAATTATAATAATTATTCTTAGTTTTGAATGATTTAGTTTATAAAAATGTATTACTAGAATTATCGTGGAATAAATTCAAGAAGTTTTCCTTCTCACAGTGGTTTGAGTATAATTACTGGAAATAAAATACTGTGCCATAAAAAATTGAATAAAAAAAATACGTGTTTCGACCTTAGCGAAGGTCATTATCAGTATTACAATGATAAAAATAAAGGTTCCGGGCATAAACAATATGATGTAATAACAGGAATCAAAACTTAGCCTTAGAAGTCATAATATAAATTAAGTCATGAAAATATTAAACTTAGTACTGGGTAAATGTTATTCTGCACCTAGATAAAATTAAATTTTAAGAACCAAATAAGCTTGACAATAATAGAAAATTTATAAATTATCAAAGAAGGAGGAGGGGGTAAGGGGGGGACCTTTATTTTAAGGGTATCATTTAACTGGTTAGCAAAATATTCTTCTTTTTGCAAACAAAAAAATGTAATCGGTCAGCCAAAATGGCTAGTTGGTCAGCAACTTATGGACAGCAAACATTTCTGAATCGTGACAGTGCCCTGGGAAAACAAGTGAAAAGCCGCCCCCGCTACACCTTTTGTAGCCGATTTCCTTCTGTATTCGGCAGAAGAAACCACCAGAAAGTTACATAAATTAACAGTGCCCTGGGGCCTCTGAGGTAAACTGCTTCTAGACATGTTTGTTTCTACTGACCAATTGTAAACTCTTGCTGACCAAGTAATCGTTTCGCAGCTCGACTGTTAATAACGGCAAATCATTTAATTTACTTCTCTTTTTTTAATATTAATGTGTTTGATGAAATAAGTCTTTTTACGTTAGGCAAAGATTCCATCCCCCCCCCCCCTTCCTTTTTTTTTAATTATTTGTGGTACATACATAGTTTTATTTGTACTAATTATCGTGGAATAGTTTAATTCTCTAGAAAAATTTCACTCTCGATACAAAACCTCATTTAAAAAACGCAATAGTTCATAAATTAATAAAGTATATGTTTTTAATAACTAAAATTACATGAATAAATAATTACGATAATTTAATTATTTCAAGTCACATAATATTTTAAAAGTTCAGTTAGAAACTTTGGTGAGTGTCATCCATATTTGATATCAACTTATTAACTTCCTATATATTTTATTTAAATATTAATAACAGGTTTAACAATATAATAACATGTTCGGCTAGAGATAAGATATCAACTTGTGGTTTTTGGACAATCCTTTTCATCATGTCAAAATAGATCTACCATTCTATTTCAAACTTTTAAGATAAGCCGCAAAATATTTTGGCATTTCAATCAGTGCCCTTCCACGTTTAAAAGTCATACGATGCAAGAAAAATAATAAAGCAAAATAAGTACTCTTTACAATGACAATAGATTCGCTTAATTTTGTTAACCAGAACCGGAGTTATCAACATTTAAAAAAATAAATGGTTACCTTCCCCCCACCACAATATTTGTTGAGCTAGAGAAAAATATCCAGCAGTTAAATTATGTAGATTATTCAAAGGATTACAATGAAAATATTTTTAAAATACTTAACTAAATTAAGGATAAATTTCATTTTTCTCATTTGTAATTAGTATTACACCCTCTTGCGGCCACTTATTTCCAACTATTTCTTTCGGCTACTTTTCTATAGGGAAAATTTCCCAGAGATATGCGAGTAACGGTTTCTGGTACCAGGGGTTGTTTTTATAGGTTTTAGAAGTTTATTCTAGAGTTTTTATTAAGGAAGAACAGTTGAATCTGATTTTAGAAAAAATTATATCCTTTAATTTTTTAAGAATTTACAAACGCCGCTGGCTAGCCAGTCAAAACAAGGCCCATGTCGCGATTAATCCACTAAGGGATTTGGCATACCTACTTTTTTATATGCACCTTCTCGTTTATGTGTCTGTAAGCAAAACGTATGTCGTGTCAGCCTTCTTAGCGTCAAACTCGAATGTCGCAAAACGACACATTTCGGGTGACGCGCAAAGATCGGACATCAACTGAAAGGCAACGACAGTAGTATTTTCTAGCGAGCGAAAAACGAGTGAGAGGTAATAAGTAATAATCGACGATTTTTGCTTGAATTTATAACGCTAGCCATTTTTTAATAATCGAGCGATGTCGGTTATTTCAATAATCTAGTACTTAAGCGGTTAATCGCTCGAGCAATCACAACACTAGTATCAACAACTGCGTAATGTGTCCTATTTAAAGATTTTTTTCTTCAAAGCTATAAGCAACTAATTAAAACACTAGTTAAAAATTAATAGTCTTGCGTTTTGACTGTAAAAAATTTAGTAAATGTGTTTTTCAAACGGTTGTCGAAGAAAAGACTCCTGGACATTTCCACTTTTCCACATGACGACATTAAATAAT
Source organism: Barypeithes pellucidus (assembly GCA_963991005.1). Classification (NCBI taxonomy): domain Eukaryota; kingdom Metazoa; phylum Arthropoda; class Insecta; order Coleoptera; family Curculionidae; genus Barypeithes; species Barypeithes pellucidus. The sequence continues at coordinate 35,118,424 of OZ022556.1, forward strand.
GGATCCCTTGTGTGATTCTGATTGGAAATGTCTGCACAAATAAAATGGGTCCTTATTTAATTTTACCAACATACAGCAAGGGAAAAAATTTCCGAACTGCGTTGAAATATGAAATATCTCGAAACATTTAATGGAGCACTATTTAAAAACTATCTGTGATAAGTTTTAATAGAATATACTAAAGTTATATTTTTTTTTAGTTTCCCGAAAATAACATAATCGAAGTATGTTTATTATCTTTTCGATCAGATTTTTTTTACAATTAATGTTCAAAGAAATAGTATAGTACATTAGTGTTGAAAGTGATAGATTTCAAACGTGGATGTATTTAGCACAAGGCACCAGCCGAGTATGGAAATCCGCCTAGTTTTAGGAAGTCAGTTTTACACAAGTAATGTATACAATTTTTCCTATGACTACACAGATTCCAATTATTTGAACATTTTAGCTTACTTACCAGGTTGTCAATAAAAATAATAGCTATTCTCCTATTTGCTTACGCTAATTACTATATATTGTGTGTACACATTTTTATAGTTCTCTGATTTGTTCATTAAATTAATACTCTTCAGACGTTGTTCAACTTGTTGAATGTAGTGGATTGTTTAATCATAAGAACTTTTTTACTTCTTAAAAATTGTATTAAGGTATTAATTAAAACAAACCAAATGGATGTATTCTCTCCGCTGGTATATTATCAGTTCTTGGTTGTGGTTTTCTTCTTGCCGCTAAGCGTGTTACCAGCACTATTCGTAGATAAACTATTTTAGACTATTAAAATTCAAGGAGCCGAACAAAAAAAAAATTAAACTCATTAAATAAATATAGATAATTCCAAGAAAATTATAAAACTCATAAACTAACCTCAATATTTATAAAGATGGAGTTAAATGTCGTTAATTTGTCAATGATAAATAATATTAAAATTATAATTACAACAAATATAATTCAATAAATCAATATTATACTTACCCTGCATAAATATTCTATCTTTTATAATTGTAAAAATCGAAAATATATCGGTACTAATCCTATTAATCCTTACCCAAGCACTTGTTATGTTTAATGGCTTACCTAACAATTCTCTGTTACCGTTTTTATATCTATCATAGAAAAACCGTAAGGATTCCCACAAAAAGGAAGAGAAATATATCTAATTTTTTTAATGTTCAGCTTTAACTTTAGCTCAGCTCTAGCACACTTTACCGCATCCAATATCCCAATTTACTTCGAGAGGTTGTTCGACTTTATTCGGGTATTATATAGGTACATTGAAATGTAATATTTCAACTCTAGATTTGAAATGAATTTTTTCAACACGCGTGTGATATAAGATACTTTCTAAGGAAGTATACCAATATTTTTTTAATTGTGTTTTAATTTTCCCGATCGATTTATCTCGAAAATAGCAGATTCAATCGTAGTTAACTAAGAATACCTTTCTCATAAAATATATTGAGTTTTTAGCTTGAGAAAATGCGAAATTCATTGTTAGAAATAAGTTAGGTATATTTTTACTCCACTACGCCCTCATTTTGTGTCGACATTATCAAGATAGGTTTATTTAAATAAACAACCAAAAATTGCAAAATTGCAGATTTAAAAAAAAAATGTCTTTAAATTAGGTTTTTCTTTTCTCGATCGATTTATCACGAAAATGGTAGATAAATAGTATCTAACTAAGAATACCAGTGTACAAAGTTTACCAAAATTTAGAAATTTCATATTTTTATCCTTGATAGTTACAAAAATATTTAGTGGAAATCATCTCCAGCACCCCCCCCCCCCCCCCCCCTTTCACGTGGTTGGAAACTTACCTATTCAAAATAGTTCTTTATGATACTTGACATGTGTAATAGTATATTACGTACCGAGGTGGAAAGTGTTTCATTCCTGTCGATAGAGTCTGTAGCTAAATCTAGACACAGTAATGAAACTTTTCACCGAGGTTTGTATACTATTTTATTTACAACCATATCTAACATCCATTTCTTATTATTTTGAATTAAAATTATTAATAAAAGATATATATCATTTTGACTTTTCGATTGAAAAATTAGACAGAAATTTCAAATAACCACAGGTGATAAAATAACGTAGGTAATAATACACATCAAGATGGCAAATATCATTTTTTTTAATATGGTTTCCATGTCACTAAACAATATATAGTTTTAACAACAGAAAAATCAGATGAGGAATTTGATTTTGCTGCTACTCCACCAGAAATTCGAGAAGCAGCAAAAATAGTAGAAGAATATCTTCTGCCAACTAAAAGCCGCCCGAGATATGACAAGGCATATAACTATTTCTAAGAATAGTGTACGGGAATCAAAGTTCAAAATCCTGGTTATGAGTCGGTGCTACTAGCTTATTTCAGTGAAAATGGTAAGACAAATAAGCTATCAACGATTTGGTCACAATATTCCATACTGAGGACCACTCTATCAATTAGGGAAAAAGTAGACATATAACACGCAAAGCATTTTTAAAGAAGTGTTTTCGTATATTATTTTGAGAGATCGATTTTAAAAAAAATTACAAGAAATTAATTTACTTTCCACCCGGGTGGAAAGTAAAAGTAAGAAAAACTCAACTTTTCATCTTTCAAAGATAGATGAAATGTCATTATTACATACATCATTGTAAATAAAAGCTATGGTTTTCCTTTTTTAAGAAATTAATCATAGAATATAATTAGGACGAACATGTGTTGGAGGAATAGAAACTTCAAAAACATTTCATTAGGTGTGTCTAAAAGAGCTGCTTTAAAAAAAATCATAATTCTGGTCGTGACGCATGAAACAAAAAATTGTCAATACATAGTTATAAGGTATGAAACAGCATTCTATATACAATAAAAAAATACCGACAAAATGACATGCAGTTGAAATTACAAATGTCTTGCAAAACTTTCTTAACCACGTCATGCTATTAATCTACGATATTTTATAATCTGCAAGCCACCTTCACGGAAAAATAATGTGAAAACAGATTTATCCTATTTTCGGCCCCGAGTATATAATCGCCTTTTTATAGATTTCAAAATATTTTTCCGGTTATTTGTCCTTTAACAGTTTGTCATGCCTTACAGGTGCGTACCTACGCATTTATTTTTTAGATGCGTTTTGAAACCTGAGTAATTCATCCAATGTCATTGTCATTGATTTTACAATAGATTTATTTACACATTTTAAAAATAATCCTATCCCGTTTCTAATTTATCTATTTTCCTAAAGAAGACATGAACTTGCGCTATTCAATTCACTTACATGATTATATTATTTACCTACAAAATCACTTACCAAATTAAAATCTCGTAAAAGTGCAAAAATTTAGTCAAAATAATAACTTTGAATCCCGACAATCATTCCGAAACGCGATCGAACTAAACTGGTTTCATATAAGACATGTACTGTTGAGGATTATCTTTTCGTTTATCACTGACCCCTGCTCATTTAAGTAAACAAAGTAATAAATAATATTTTTCTTAATTTCGTTTCTGCGAGAATCCATATATCACTAAAATTGTCCAAATTGGTTTTCATATACTATATTATTTCATTAAAAATAACTGTTTTTTTTTTTTAATTTAGACTGAACTGACCGATGTTGTGTAACATATTTGGCGTTAAAGTTGCGGAATATATATAAGACATGATCGAAACTGTTCCTTTAATAATTTATGTTTTTTTAATGTCGTACTAGAATCGGCAATTTATTTTCTTGCTCCTGCAATGCCAATTGTAATTATACCTAATCATGCACAGTACACCGTCGTTGATCAGCTAGCGAAATACTTCCTGCATTGCGAATGCAATGGGAGAATGAAATCCGTATTACAGTCGGCATATCTACCATTGCGGCAATTAAAATTGCACGGAATCATGCGCAGTACACCGTTCTCGATCAGCTAGCGCAATTAGTCTTGCATTGGCAGAAATAGGTCGTGCGCCATTTTAATTGCCATTGCCCCTGCAAGTCTGGATAGAGATGGATTATTGTGTTATTTTTAACTGTTTATTATTTGGTCGAAGCAGCTATGAACAGCTAATGGTGATTAAAACTAACTAGTACTTAAATTAGCAGTTTATATTCTTTATTAAGCATATGTACTGCATCGTTGCAACTTTTTTGAACTTGCTACTTGTAAGTAGCAGTAACTGCTTTAACTAGTAATCAAAACGAACAGGTTTGCCCATTTCTAATTCTGGGGGTATTATAGGGATTTCTACAGTACCAACTGCTATTCTGACTATCGGCAATGTGCCAGCTGATCGAGAACGATTTAGTGCACATAAATACGTGCAATTATTATTGCCATTGCCGACTTTAATACGGCTTTTAGGCAGAACCTCTTAAGGTCGCTATATGCGTCGACGCGCCCTTGGTCATTCGCGGAGCGCGGTTCGTCCTGTTCGCGCGAATTATCGCGGATCGGAAGGAAATGGAATGGAATGGGAAGGAATGAAAATTCTGAATTTCCGAACATTAACGCGGAATTCCGCTGAGAAACTTATTTGTATAGAATAGCTGGATAAAGTTTTATTGTGTATTATTCTTTTGGAATGGATACTTCAGACGAAAAATTGGTGGCTTTCTTTTCTTGTGTGTAGATTTAGAAGAAGTTGAGAGAGAAAACAACGAAAAGCGAAAATGGGTTCATGAAATTAACCTGAAAAGACAAGAATATGAAGAATTTTATCATCTCTTTCCAGACCTTCTGGAAAACGAGCAAAACTTTTATATTAAATATTACTTGCAAGTTGATTCTATATCGTACAGGAACTAACATGCTTTTTGCACGTTGGTCCGTCGGATGGCACGCGAAGAGCACTCTCTCGTTCTCGAAATAAAAACCGAGGTATAGCCAACTGGGACCTTCACTAGTTGAAATATCATGTTTTTTACATACGAAATGGAAATTGACGACACTCGACATTGGACGAGACCAGATATAGGCAAAAAATAAAAAAAAAATAACAAAACACAAATTTTAGCTTTAAACCCGCATATCTTTGTGAATTTGTGAATTGAAAATTATTCTAGACAATTGTTCTCTAAAACATACAGATACACTACCCCAATTAATTATCGAATATTCAAAATGCTGTTATTTCGTTAATAATGAACAAATTTTTATAAATTTTTGTTTAACTGATACAAAACAGATTCTCGAATTGGGGACAGAGTTGTTTACGTTCTGGTACGTTCAATTATATGGCGTATTGCATAAAATCTAGAAGTAGCTATTTCCTAAAATTTAAATTCGACATCATAAATAATGAATTGCATTTATTTTTTAATCAATTATAGATGTATATGACTTAGACACTGGCCCCAAAGAATCGCCATGCCACTTGAGGTAACAGAAAATTACCATTTCTTCTAAATACGTTATATTGTTGAAAAAAGCGTTTCAACAATCTATGGGAATTTTATCACTTTTTGCGTTTGCTACATTAAAAATAAAAGTTATTTAAAAAAATAAATTATATAGTGAGTGCTACTCAAGGGGTTATCAATGTTCGTGGAGGAAATTAGTGGTTTATAAATCAATCATTTAGAGGCTATCGAATCAGTCACTGACCGATTGCATGCATGCGTAGCACACAAGTCTTAAATACTTATCCTGTTATTCACCGCTTCCGTTTAGCGAATGACACATGAACAAACCCGAACGATTGATTGCGAATTCTGTTCTGATATTAGCTTGAGAAAGAGAAATTAAAAATGTAAAAAATTGCAAGGAAGAAAGATAATTCCATGCTGATCCAATCCATAACACAACAATGGCTTATTTGCAATAGGACGTAACTCTTCGCAGGTAAATTTTTCAAAATATAAGAAAAACTAAATAAATGTTAAGGAAAATATAATGTTAAGGAAAATATAAATTCCAACGTTTGTGATACGACTTACTGATTCAACGCTTAAATGGTAGATTTTCATTGATCATAGGGTTACGAGATTTTCCAAATAAACGGAACACTTTGTGGTTACCTCCTATTGCAAATAGGATGCGATAACTAGTAAACAAATACGATGATTCTTATTGAGTAAATACAGGAAGAGCCATAATTCTTGCTCTCCAATGAAAATAATAATGTGTACGTACCTATATGGTTGATTATTATCCATGCTGGAAGTAAAAATATTTTAACTAAACAAGAATAAGCAAACGGTTAAAATAAACATATTATTTATTTATTATTGGTATCTGTCCTAATATTACTTCAACTTTAAATTTAAAATCAGATTTACTGTATACGATTACACTTCTTGAAGAATAAATTTCATTTTTACTTTCACTGCTAGTAATTTCAAATACAATAACAAAAAATATTTTTCGCGGCCATCCACATTACCGCATTTCTCAAATAAATCGCGATAAATCTAATCATTTGTTGACATTTTTATGATTTATTTATCGAAATCACTACCTATTGCCGAAATGTCTTATATTCCGAAGCATGATTAATGTAATATAACTTTAACACTGTATAAGGTCGTACCCATTGTATCTGTTACTAATTTTAATACATATAATGGTTCAGTATCCACAGGTTCTACGCAGGTTTGTCCATATTTTTAAAGAATATTAGCATAAGAATCAGGCATAACTACTATTGCGTTCTAAATTATACTGGGTATCCCACTTAGATCGGCGAGGTACGATATTATGGAAGCCATAAGCCCTCTTTAGGGAAAACATTTCATTGACTAAATCCATCAAGAAAAATTGATTGAAGTCTGTTATAACTAAAAATTCAACTTTCTTTGAATTATTTCCCTTTACGGTTTTCATTTAATAACCGATATAAGTTCATTAATTTTTGAATTAGTTTGTTCGTTAGACTTTTTTCGTAACGTCGCTAATAAGAGTGTAGGAAGCTTATGAAAAAATGTTTTCAAAATTGTTATATCTTCTATACTGTGTGTCCAAATTTAATCAACTTAGACGTTCTAACTAGTATATTACATACCAAGAGTGGTAAGAAGCCTATTACACACGATTTCAAAACCTATGGTACGAGCGTAGCGACGAAATACTAATAAAACATTTTTTGAGTAGTTACTCACATGGTTATCGTCAGTACACAATTAATAAATTCTTGATAGACTTTTTTCATACCTCTCCCTAGATTTTTCTAGCAATTAATTATTTAGTGAAATTTCTGAATATCGTACTCCCTCATACTTTACAACTATACCCAAAAATAAAATCCAAATTAATGATGTTGACGTTTAAAAGTTGTCAAGGCGATAGGATGCTACACAGCCAACTTTAAGCAAAATCTATTGAAAACATTCACGGTTTTGGCATATCGCGGCTAATGTGATTTTTGAAACTCCTACGTAATATATATGTCGGTAAATTAGTGAAATCCGTCATTCCCAGAAATGCCTAGTCATTTCACGTATTGCCGGCAAATAGTGTAACTCTACGTTTGGTACACCGTTTGCCTAAAAGCATCAGGTATTTCCTGTAATGACGGAATTCTTTCAGTCAAACGCTGTACTTAACTAAATGATTTAAGTTACGCTGTTTGCCGGTTTCAGTCGTACGCTGTAATTGTTGTTAACATTTGTATTTTTTTTTTGAAAATGAAATGTCGAAGCATTCAGAATTGTTTTATAAGAAGTTAGATGACTATTACTTCGATCCAAGTAAGAAAAACCCTTGGAATATTACGGAATTGACGGAGGTAAGAAAATTCTTTAGGATTTCAAACATAACCTCAAAACACTGTCCCAATTACAACGATTGACTAAAACCGTCAAACAGGGTAACTTAAATCATTTAGTTAAGTACAGCGTTTGACTGAAAGAATTCTGTCATTACAGGGAATGCTTGATACTCTTAGGCAAACGGTGTACCAAACGTAGAGTTATACTATTTGCCGGCAATACGTGAAATGACTAGGCATTTCTGGGAATGACGGATTTCACTAATTGACGCCGACATATATCTACATACAGGGTGGCCCATCGAAAACAGTCCAGCAAGGTTTACGGCTGTGTACGTGAAAATTTAAAAAAAAAACCTCGGACCCGTAAACTTGTGTTTTCAGGGGGAGCCGTTTCACTATTAATTTCATCCCTGTAACCTCAACCCCCTAGCGGGGGCGGCTACTTCCCTTGTTTTTTCACATTGGAATGGGTATGTTGTGATACATCTTTTTAAAGGGCATTAAATTCTCTTTAAAATGGGGCTTTGTTTTGTAAATTTGAGCTACGCGCCGCAGAGAAATTGCGTTTTAAAAAATGTAATTTTATTGAGTAATACTTACATGTTATCTTATTAAATGTTGAAAATGTCGGCCATTCACCTCCATATAATAGTACAACAACTGTTCAAAATGTTCTCGGACATTGTGAAGAACATCTGGTGTAATTTGTTGATATTCATTAGTACTGCGGTTCCGTAAATCTTCTAAGGATTCGGGTTGGGTCGCATAAATTTTGGATTTTAGATATCCCCACAAAAAAAAATCAAGGGGAGATAAATCGGGCGATCACGTGGGCCATTCAATAGCACCATTCCTCCCAATCCATCTACCAGGAAACGTTTCATCCAGAAAGTGGCGTACGGGTAATGAATAATGGGGGGGAGCCCCGTCTTGTTGAAATATTAGATTTTCTTCCTGGTAACGTTGGTCGTTTTCCATAATTTCAATCAGCGTTTGGTTGACAACATTCTCCAACAAGTCTAAATAAGTATCTCCATTTAAATTTCCCGGTAAGAAAAATGGCCCAATTATGTGATCACCGAAAATAGCCCAAACGTTTAATTTCTGAGGATTTTGAGTATGAACCTCGTGGTAAATCCTTGGATTCATGTCGGACCAGTAACGACAGTTATGTCGATTGACAGTGCCATTAAGAAAAAAAGAACATTCGTCTGAGAAGCAAACGTTAAAAAGGTAGTTCGGATAATTTAATACTTGTTCTGACATTACTTCACAAAAGTGTAAACGGCGGTCATTATCATCTTCATTCAACTCTTGGAGAAGTTGAATTTTGTATGGGTGCCATTTGTAATGTTTCAAAATTCCCGTTACATCAGACATTTTTCTGGGACTTAATGTTGAATTCATACTAACTTGACCCAGAACAGCTACTTCTACTGCTTCATTTCTTACCGGATTTTCAATGATCCTTTTTTTATTTGCCACTGAACCAGTTTGTCGAAATTTTTCTACTAATTCTAGGATATAACCATGATGTACGTATCTATCTGGATGTATATCATTAAAAAAAGTTGCCGTTACTCTTGCACATTGATTGTTTATAAAATACAATTCTATAATTTCCACTCTCTCCTCAACAGAATAAACCATTTTCACGATCAAATCAAAAAAAAAAAAAAGCGCAGAAATAACGTATGTAGATCTGGATCAACCACTTTACTGAAGATAAAGTTGAATTGACTGATACTTATTACTTAAAAAAAAAAATTGTTTACGCACAAACCTATGTACTTGAGGTGCAGTGAAATATTTCAAATTCCGTTGCTCGGCGGCGCGTAGCTCAAATTAAAACGAAGCGAAATTTTAAAGAGAATTTAATGCCCTTTAAAAAGATATATCACAACATACCAATTCCCACTTGAAAAAACAAGGACAGTAGCCGCCCCCACTAGGGGGGTTGAGGTTACAGGGATGAAATTAATAATGAAACGTGTCCCCCCTGAAAACACAAGTTTACGGGTCCGAGGTTTTTTTTTTAAATTTTCACGTACACAGCCGTAAACCTTGCTGGACTGTTTTCGATTGGCCACCCTGTATATTACTTAACAGTCATTACGTAACAGCGATTTGCTTCTAACATTACAGCGTGTGCTACTCGACTCTTGCTGCTAAAGGAGACCGTGCGTAAGTATTCCATTTTAGGATGAGAAGAGGGTCAAGTGACACATAATTTTAAAGGTCAGCTTTTAATAGAATGATTGGGGGTGCGTAGGTAGTTACTCCTGGTGACACACTTTCCAATTCTTTACCAGGGGCAAAGTCACAGTCTAAAAATGCACATGAATAAGTGCATTATTGGAAAGAGATTCCTTGGAAAGTATTATGGTACATAATCCACTATTTCTTGACTAAATGTTCTGTTTTTAAATAATCGTTTGCAGAATATTATCTTCCACATTTAAGTAATTCGAGCCTATTTTAAGGTAAACAACAACAAAAACAAAGCGAGGAGATAAAAAGTATTTACCGATTTTTACAAGAATAGAGATTATTCTCCGTTAAATTTATTTTTAAAATAAGGCTATATTTATAAATATCTATACAAGTAAAAATAAGCATACGTATCGACAGTAACATCAACGAGATATTACATCGTCATGTATGTAACGAACACTTCAGTTGAGTTGATCATAACACAGATTGATACCGATATATTCATGAAAATATACACACATCACAGTTGAAAATTTTCTATGCATAAATACATTTCTATAGCAGGTACGCAGAGCAGACAAGTAATAACTTGAATTGTCCAAACAAATTGTTTATAAATTTGTGTGAACAAGTTGGCACTACTGCCGTAAAGTTCTGTTGAATTGTGAACTAATTTGCTGCCATGTGCGTGTTGTTTGTCTCATTTGCAAGAAATAATTTGTTGTCGTGTTTATGGACAGTGTGGAAGGAATTGCTGAAGTAAGAAGTATTAAATTTTATAGCGTACACGGCTTTTTATGACAATTAGATAAGGTAATTTTTCTCATCCTCAAAAACTTTTTTATTGTTATTTTTCTGCAGTTTGTTTGCATGTCAGGATATAACATAACAGCCTATAATGCTGAATGAAATACATACCAAGGGAGGAAAATAATGCTTTTCCTCTCGAGGATCGTTTAATCCGAGTGAGGAAATGCATTTTCCCCCTGAGGTATGTAGGCATATAGTTTTTTCAACTACTACTAGTTCAACCATTTCAATTTTACAGGGCACCAATGTCAAAAAAGTCGATTTTCAATTATTAATATATCCATAACAATACTATGTGGGTGTTTTTGTCTAACACTGTAGCCCTTAGAATAGGAATTCTGATTGAATGGTACTACCAAGAAAGAGAAGCCCTCTCCATGAGAAGCAAGTAGGCTTGATCTCTTGTGCTTAATAAGGTTGTGTGGGACTACCAAGAGATTGCACTACTTGAACCTGAAGCTAGTACGGCTTGAAGTAGTAGTCTTCTCTGATGATAGGTATGGACACCTTCCCTATCAATGGAGAAGCTTCCATTTTTTGACAGTACTATTCAATCTGTATTCGTATTTTAAGAGGTGAGGTTGAATGCTCCCCTTACATTTATATGTGAAGATTTCCATAACTGTTATTTCTTCAATATTACAAAGTCTTGCTTATTAAAAGTTTTAACAAGAGGGAGGAAAAATTTATTCCTCACCGAGAGGAAAAGAACCATTTTTCTCCTTTGTCGTGAGTCGAAAATATTCTTTACTAATACGGTAGTAGAAGAAAAATGCAACACTATTCAAAATTATACCAAAACATAATTTTTTTTTTATGATCAAACACAACCACTATAGGAAAATCCCTTAAGGCACTCTGGGAGTGGTGCGTGTGCGCATGAAGCGATTCACGTTGGTTTTGAATCGTTGGAGGTTATACTCGTTGAGAAACACGACCTCGTTCCATATGGATGACGTCCTCCAGATGAAAGAGTTCTTAAATAATGAAAATCGAGGACTACTAAGCTTAACCACATATGGATGGGCGGCACTGGTTCGACGTGTATTTCTGCTAATCACCGCTCTGGGCGGAATTCCATAGAAAAATCTATAAAAGAGAGTCAGGTTGGTGATTTGACTCGACAGCCTGGAACATCGAAGACAGGTTGGTGATTTGTTTTCGATGTTCCAGGCTGTCGAGGCTCTTTGTCAGCTCGTGGTCTTCTATCAGACGAATGGCTCTCCTTTCGATAAAATCCAGTAGCTTAAGATTATGTTTGAGTGCAGAGACATCAGAGCAGTACTCTAGTGTTGGTCGAATATGGGCTTGGTATAGTGTAAAAAGTTGTTGCGGTGTGTACAAGATGAGACAAGTGTGCTGTCATCAGCAAAGCTAAATATTGGATTTTTAGTTTTCACTAGTAGATCGTTAATGTAGAGTAAGAAGAGGGTGGGAGATAATATGGAATGTGGAAAATACTGGTGTAATAAATTCATTACTACACACGCATGTATATAGTATTAAATTTTTTTAAAATAAGAAGATATGCATTATCATGTATTTTATGGATTTTGTAAACGTATGTGGCAGTGGCTACTGCATGTTTCATAACAGTTGGTCATGTATCAATATTCTAATATAAGTGGTAAAATGAAAAAATATTATTTTAAATGTTTAACTGCGGACTACTATGCCTCGTACTTTTATTCAAACAATTTGACTGGAACTAAGTATTTTAGCGTTAGGCAACTAATAGTTTCTGTAAATCGCCATTGTCCGAAACTACAATAACATAGCAGTAATTATAATGAAATATCTCGTAAGTTGTTTCAAACCTACTTAATTATTGCTAATGACTGCCTAAACAGCTTTGTTAGGAAGTTATATGCATTGTTTCGTATTAACCTAGTATAGTAGTTATAGATTCCATTACGCTCATAATGTGAATTATCATCTTATAAACTTTACCTCACTTAATAGAGGTAATCTGCAGGTGTTTATCTTATTGTTTGATATTATCATTTTTTATTTGTAATTATTTCCAATAATTCTCAAAATCGTAATTTCTAACGATTCTAACAGTAATAAGACTTATATAACTTTTATTAATTATTCCATCTTATTGGTAAGATCAGTGACGGTTTAAGGACTTATAGGACCCTAAGCGGTCGAGAGGATAAAGCTCGCCTCGGACCACACCCAAATAATGCTAAATTTGGTCAGTATTTTAGCATAATAAATACTAGAAAAACCGATGCGGGAAAGTGTAATTTAGATAACTTGACATAATATAAAATTAGGTTGTTGTTCATCTAATTATAAATAACCGACTATTTATGGCAACCCTATAAACTCTACTCACTAAAGGCCAATTCTCACTATCTTGCAAGGCACGTGCTCGGCTTCAACAATAGGTTGACAGGCCATCGCTTGGCGAGACGTTGCGCGCATAGTGTGTATTTTATTTACACCCGCAAAATCCGTTAAATTCAATGATATAGTACATGACGTATCAAGGGCCGAAAAGAGGCTTTTACGGATGAGGTGCGGAGATGGCCGACCGAGCCGAAGGTAAGGGAGTACCGCAAAGCATCGGCGGGAAAGATTTGAACCCGCGACCCTCAGATCGTCAGGCGGACACTGTACCCACCGAGCCATACTACAAGCGATAGTAAATAGCGGATTATATATAAATTAAATTGGCAGTTAATTTTTCAAAGTTGTTTTAGAAAAATGTCTGAAGAAGAACTTGTAAAAAAATAAATAAAACCAGAGATGACGAGTGCGGGATTTGAACCCGCGACTCTCAGATCACAAGGCGTACGCTATACCACTAGGCCACCGAGCCTATTTGTCAAAAATAATAAATAGATATTTACGTTCTCCATGCGCGAGTGTTTTCATGTCATGTAGACAGGAAAACTGTCTGAAGAATTTATTTATATATTTGGCATCAAAGCTTCGGAGCACTTGTAAAAAAAAATACGATACACATCTCGGGACGTCGGAGGCTTTTTCGGACTCGTGCCTCTTTTCGGCCCTTGATACGTAATGTACTATTGCCAAGTTGGTGCCTTGCCATTGCCGAGCATGTGGTTTGCATGATAGTGAGAATTTGCCTTAACTGGGTTTTTTCTCTCTATGTTGCTGTGCTGGTGCCTATCTAACGGGTACGCAGGGCCTGCTTTTATGGGGGCCCGCGCTCGGTCTGTGTGACACTATACTTATTTAAATAGTACGAGACAGAAAACGTACTTTAGTTTGCGAAACTGATATCATAAACTTTTTATTGCAAAAAATAATATCTAATTAACTTATTAAAGAAAAAACACTTTTTAAAGTGGCGATGGGTTTGTTCGTACGGGGCGGGGCCTAGGCCCCCCTATAACCGAATATATTCAATACTGATACGTAAAGTATATAATAATAAGTAATTAACATAATATTTTGCTAAATATTACCTAAATTTAACGTCGTATTTAGTATATTATTATGTTATCAACTTTATTTGACGTCTTTTTCTAGCAAAGGCAAAATATGTTTCGCCGTCATTTTCTGCTTCATTATTTGATTTTCAATATGTAAGTTAAAAAATCAGTCTTGATGCATTTTAGCTCGTAGCCATGTCACGCCCATAGCAGAAAAGTAAGTAAGTATAACAAATAAAGCATATATCATAAATTGTTGTTTGCCTTTGAGCCGCCACCAGTATTTTCGTAAAATATCAAATACCGCAACGCCGCGCGTCGGGCTATGCCTTTGTTTTTGTTATACAGGGTGAGTTTTTTACAGTGTTACAAGGCGATATCTCGCAAACGGTTTAAAATATTTTCTTGAAATTTTAATGATGGGGGGACATATTTAAACATATTTTTGTTATCTACCCCCTTTCCCCATTTTGAGGGGTGGGGGGGTGGGGGGTAACTTTGAAAGTTTAAATGGGAATATGTACTTTTGTTTATTAAATTCGGCTCTACGTAAAAAACTACGTATTTGTACAAAAAAAATTTTTTGGTTAGCTCCACTGGGTACCGAATTATAATTAATTAGGTTATAAAAATTTAAAAAATATTATTTACCCTTTATCGCCTGTCATGTTTCAGAAGATGTTCGAAATGTCTCCCTTGAACTTTATAGTTGTAGGTGCAGTCGCCATCACTTTGTTTTTTATAAATCCCCAGAAGAAAAAGTCAAGAGGGGTCAAATCCGAGCAGGCCAAATTTGACCCCTCTTAACTTTTTCTTCTGGGGATTTATAAAAGACAAAGTGATGGCGACTGCACCTACAACTATAGACAATATGAAAGACCGAATCCGCTTTGCCTGCTTATTAGTGACACCTGAAATGTTAGAGCGGGTACGAAATTCGTTTAAAAAAAAGAGTGAGAAAGTGTTTGGAAGTTGAAGGGAGACATTTCGAACATCTTCTGAAACATGACAGGCGATAAGGGTAAATAATATTTTTTAAATTTTTATAATCTAATTAATTATAATTCGGTATCCAGTGGAGCTAACCAAAAATTTTTTTTTTGTACAAATACGTAGTTTTTTACGTAGATCCGAATTTAATAAAAAAAAGTACATATTCCCATTTAAAATATCAAAGTTACCCCCCACCCCTCAAAATGGGGAAAGGGGGTAGATACCAAAAATATGTCCCCCCATCTCACTATTACCTCATTAAAATTTCAAGAAAATATTTTAAACCGTTTGCGAGATATCGCCTTGTAACACTTTAAAAAACTCACCCTGTATAAAGGATTTGTTATGGTTTTTGCTATTTCAATTGATTGCCTTGGTCCCAAACAAAAGTTTACCGAATAATATAATTTTCTATAAACTGTGTCTAGTTAACATTAATTTTGTTTTCGATTTATGGCCACGAATTTCAGGCTCGTCTAAGCTGAGGGGCACTAGGCGGCCGCCTAGTCGTCAAATGGGTAAATCGGCACTAGGTAAGAACCTCTAATCCATCTGTATGATTCGTAAGAGGTAACTTTACTTTATTTTTATTACCATTGATCAATTTTGCTCTAACATTACATTAACTTGTTGTGACTATAAGACGTATCTGAAATCATTCACTAACAAATACTTCAGGTATATCTACAGAGTGATTCAAAAGATATGTACTGTCACTTATATGGTAATTCACTATCCAAAAATTCGACAAATAGTTCCAATGAATATGGATCCGCCGAGGCCTTGATTGGAAGATACAAGGTGTAAAAATTTTTTCGTTATTATCAAGATATTTCCGAAGTGGCTTTAGTAATTTTACTGAAATTTGAGTTATGAACAGTACCTAAAATAGCACATATTATTCATTTGTTTCGAGTTATAGTCGGCCATAATATACTAGTTTGTTTGACTTATTCACTTTAAGCTTGATATCTAACAGTTTGGTAAAATTGCATTTATCTTGTTGCATTTAAATTTCTAACAAGCTCTGCTATGAAAATGTGAAAAAGTCAATGTCGTACCTATTTTTTGGTAAAAATTATTAGAGCAGCTGACCGCACGCACGCCTCTGGTAAACATGTTCACATATATTTATTGCTGAAACATGTGCAATCTTAGGTACTTTTCATAATACAAATATCACTAATATTATTAAAGCCGTTTCGGAATTATCTTGAAAACAAAGAAAAAATTTAAAATTTTTAACACCCCGGTATCTTTCATACAAAGCATCTGTGGACCTATATTGATAGGAACTATTATTTGTCATATTCTTTAGGTAATGAATCATCACACGAGCGGTGATACATGTTCTTTGAAACACCCGATATAATAATATTTAATAGTAATAATAAAATGTAAATAATTTGTAAAGACAAATAATTTACCAGAGAAATCGGTTTTTGTTCTGGAAATAATCTTATAAAATAATATACCATCATTCTAATTAACTATTAAAACTTTCAGTAACAACTTGAAGTTTTGTATTTTAGACAAAATTATAATTAAGAACAGGTAAAGAAACTCTTTGTCTGGTCCACTAGTTGAATAAATATTGTCTAAATTAATCCATATATGTTTCGAGGGCATATACCTTTATCTTTAATGGAAAAATATACATGAGAAGAAAACTTATTAACATTGCGAAATAAACTTATGCAGCAGGAAAAGAAAAAATTAATTAAGTTAATTCAATTAAAGTTAATTAAGTTAACTAAGTAAAAATATTAATTAATATATTAGGAAAAAACTAATTAAATAAATACAAAGGAGAACAGTTAGGAACTGTTACCTACCTTTTAAATTCTGGATTTTGGGAAAATTTTAAAAATATTTTTTTTAAAATGAGAACCAAAGAAAGAAGACATGTCGTGAACAACAAAATTCATTTTGTATGTGCAAATTAAATCCAAAATTTAAAAGGAACTAACAGTTCCTAATTGTTCTTCCTTTCCTTTATTTAATTAATTTTTTTTCTGCTGCATAAGTTTACTTCGCTATGTCATAAGCTTCTTCTCATGCATTGACTTGAAACCAACATGGGCCCGGTATTTTTTTATCTATTTTGTACACGGTAATGTGACGCCTGTTATTAGGAAAATAAACACAATCAAAAAGAGACGGGATTATATCTGTAGAATCCCCATCTATTTTTATCTTCTGTCTGTTTCTATCTTCATTCTAACCTATGATCGGTTGGATAAGTTTTGGTTAGGAAAAAGAAACAATCGACGGACGTGACGTGACGTGAAAAAGTCTATATTTTTATCCAGTTTACCGCAGACTTGGCACAGTCTTACCATATTGAGTTAAGAATTACTAATTTTTCCACAAACAATACTTAGAGTTAACACAGAAATACTGAAAAACAACAAATAATTTTATTTAACAGTAACGACCAGGGGAGGTTCTTCCACAGAAGCACATGCGTACGTGCACCCCCAAAACAAACCCGAACAAACCCGACCCTTCCTAATATTTTATCGTACCGTCAAACTAAAAAAGTCCGACCCTCCCTAATATTTTATCATCCCGTCAAACCAAACTTTATAGATTCGGCAACCGTGGTCGAGGTAAATGACGATTATGACGAGACTTGCTCGCACGTGCGATTAAGTAGTGCAGTTTCTCTGTAGTAACAGGTGGCGGATGGCAGCGGGGGCTAGCAGGGCTATAGCGATTTAACATGGAAAAGGCGCACAGCTTTTGTGTGCACCGCACCGCGCTGTTGTCTGTTCGGGCATCTAGTTAGAAATTCGAGCGTGTATGTTTTAATATCTTAATATTATATATTTATTAAGTTAAAATGAATAGTTGACGGTGGACTATTTAAAAAATAACTTTAGCTCTTTGAGTTTGGAGCAAAAAATAGAAGTGAAGAATGCGGGAACACCTAAACCCGAAATTAATTTAACGCAGACCACAAGGGGTAAATCTAGGGACTTTATTAGACAGCTTAAAAATGAAGTATATAAAAAAAAATTTATAGAGGGTATTCCAAACTTAATGAGGCTGTTATTGATCAATTTTCTACAATTAAGAACCGAATAATGGACTTTACGTTTAAGCACTATTCTGTAGGATCGATAAATGTAGTGTATTTCGATAAATGATACTCGATATGTTTTTAAACCATTTTATTTAAGGATTTAAACTAAAAAACACTGAAAATATGAAGAATGCCAACTTCTAAATCTCGTGGCTCGATTCGTTCTCGTCATGAAACAGTTAACTATTGCTCTCGTCTTGGTTGCGCCATCATTCGGTTTCTTGATAACTCGTAGATGGCGGTAGTAGTATTGGACATCATTCGGTTTTCTTGATAGCTCGTAGATGGCTTCAGTAGTATTAGTAGTGGACTTTATAAATATTGTTACGATGGTTGCATGCGATGACGTTGAGATCCGACAGCTATAAACACTAAGAACACCTTCCTTATTTTCCAAAAGTTGTATTTCCTTGTGTAAAATTAAAAAATAAATAAAAATATGTTTTACCTAACGCATTTTCTTATTACTTTTTTTCTTTCTACATTTGAAACGTCTAGAAAGTAATTGTTTGGTCGTTACACAAAAATAAAATTTTAAAAATAATTTCACCCTACTTGTGAACCGCCTCTATCACAGGTCACGAGCCGCCACTGGTAAAGACAAATATGACAGTTGTTAATCCAGGACTGTCAAACGTAAAAGCAGGTATGTAAGACGGTGTTCCAATAAGGGCTTTATAAAAAGTACGTTCCGAATGCTCGACGACATAATGAGTTTGTCTAATCAACAGGAAACGACAACCAAAAATGATACTAATTTTCAGAGCTCCCCGATTATATTTTTTGGGAAGTTATTTAGAACCTACCTAAGAATGTGAATTGAATTTTTCAAAGACTGTGAGCCAAAGCCGTGTCCTCCTTGCTTTAGAATCCTTGTTGTCATGTATATTTTCCACTGAAGATGAAGGTATATGCCTTCGAAACATATATAAATTAATGTAAACAATTTTTATTAAACTAGTGGAGCAGGCTACGAGTTTGTTCTTTACCTCTTCATAATTTCACTCCTCTGAGAGATGGACTACTTCAAAAAAATTAAAATTATAATAACTTTGATGATTTAGGTCCGATATTTCAAAGTCACCCTAAGGTACAGAATGACTTAAGTCATTCTTAACACAGCATATTAAAGTTCTTTTTAGCTCTTATCTAAAGGTATTGATATTAAGGACGTGGTAATCTTAGTGCCTGTTCTCACCAAAGCAACTGGCATGCGTTCCCACTGGAATCAAAGCAACCGCAACGCAACTGCAACGCGACCGCAACTTCAGTTGAGTTGCTCTTGCATTCCCACTGGAATGAACTAGTTGGAAGCCTCCTTTGACATGAGCAAAATGTCGTCTTCGTCAGATAAAGATATAGCCGCAACATACTTGCTCGTTAAAAAGCTTAAAAAAAACAATTTGGATTAACCCTTTTTATACCATAAATTTGAGACATAGTTCGTAGATAGTGGCACAGGAATTAAATAATGATCCTGTTAAATTCCCTAGGATTTACCTAATGAGCCACAAAAGTTAAATGTTTTGCTGTCTCGTCCGCCATGACACCACGATTGGAAGCAACTGACGACGGCGACGCGGTATGCCGGCAACTCATCAACAACTAGTTGCGTTGCAGTTGAGTTGCCTTAAGTCAGTGGGAACACGCGTATTTAAACATTCGTGCTGTGCCGCGTTGATGTTGCGTTGCCGTTGCCAGTTGCTTTGGTGAGAACAGGCACTTAGAGTAAACGCATCACTTAACCCTCCAATTAATTTAAAACATAGTTTTTTAAGGTTTACCTTAACCTTAAGGCTACCTTGGCTAAGGTTTAACTTAAGGTAACATTCAAATATTGGCACTTAATACCTTAGTTTGTTGCACTATTACGACACCTTGTATAGTAAACCAGAGGTATTATCTAAGATGGGCATTGCAAACAACAAAAGTAATTCACTTTTTCATCAAGTTCGACAAAAGAGTCCTTGTTCGCATGTAATAATCAATTGACCTTATTTCTTTAAGATTATTTTCCTATTTCCAAATTCTTTAATTAATTTATTTTCTTGGAAAATATAGGGAGAAAAATAATTTCTTATTATAGATCAAGTGATCACAATTTTTTTTATTGCTAATAAGGTATGTAATCAAATCCTGATAAACAACTTAGGAAGCGACCTGATATTTACTATAAAAGTCGTCCTACTTATTTACAATTGACTCGACCTCATCAAATGCTAAAATTTTTCTCTAGTCTCAAAACACCACTTTTTGACTTTATATACCTATACTACGTTCAAGTTAAGTGGATAGTTGGTTCGTAGGAATATTTATATACATCAATATCCTCTGGTTTTTTGTAAAATATAACTAGACTAGTGTACTATTAATACTAACTATACAGGGTGATTCATGGTGGATGGTACATGAGACATTCCTATCGAACCGGTGTTTTTAGATAATTATTTACTCCGGGCTATTTTTATCATTTAGTCTCGAAATTCCATCTAGATAACTTCGTTATTTTTAACTTTAAGCCGATATCGTGCATAAATTTATTTGCGGCCGAGTTATACCGGGTGTTTCAGGAGAAACGCTCACCCCTATAACTTTTTTATAGTTTAAATTACAGAAATAAAAGTTGTTGGGTTTGTTCGGGTTTGTTCATTTATGTGTATGATATTATTGTGCTTTTATGCTATGATGGACTATATTTTGTCACTTCCGGTTTCACCTAAAATGACCTCAATTTGCAATTTTCAATTTTTATTGTGTTTTAAATTTTTCCCAAAAAAATCGATTTTTTTTAAATTAAAACATATTGTCTCACTCGGGCAAAAAGATAGAACTCAACAATTTGATATGGCACATCCTTATGCCAAGTCAAAAAAGGAGATATAATTAAAATATAAAGCGCAAACGACATTGCATTTATCTAGGTAGCCATGACGCCATGATGCTAACACACAAATTAACATAATTATAAATCCGTTATCATTTGGCTTAGAAGTAAACCACTTCAGGGAGTTCATAGCAATCGAGATGAAAAAATGGAAATATAAGAAGCAAATGATTTAAAGTGTCAAAAGTGACGTATGGGGTGTCGTTGAATTTGGAATGGTATTTGGAATCGATGCAGCCCAATATATACTGGGTGTTCCATTTAAAAAAACAAAGTTGAGGTCATTTCCGGTTAAACCGGAAGTGGCAAATTAAAGTCCGTCATGTGAAAAATGCAAAATAATATCACATAAAAACCCACAAAATTTGTATTTCCTTAATTCAAACAATAAAAAAGTTATAGGGATGAGCGTTCCTTCTGAAACACCCGGTGGAGAAGTATACTCCTGCCTATTTAAACACAAGTGAATTATTTGAAATAGTGCAGTAACGCAATTTTCAATATTTTTTCGTTTTTTCCGTTTTAATCAACTGGAAAATGTCACAGTTTACTAATTCAACAAACATCGTGACTCTAATAATAATATTAGAGTTAGCAATAGTGCCTGCTTCATCGGAGGCGTGATGCTGTCTATGAGAATGAGATTATTTTAGCAGGGTGTTCTTTTAAAAGCAAATAGATGCAATAGTAATAAATGGACCTTAGTCCATCACGATTTTTTTAGATATTAAAGTTATAGTTGTATTTCTACTGTGTTTTTGTTCTTATACAGGGTGTTCCTTAATGACGTGGTAATATTTCAGGGTGTGATTCCTTAGGTTATTTTATAAAGAGAAGTTCATATGAACATAATATGTCCGCAACGGCTTAAATTTTTTGCTACTGGGTGTTGAAGTTTTATTTTTTAAATGGTTATTTTTTAATATCTCCGAAAGTACTTTAGATATTATTTTCAATTTTGGTATGTATTAATAGGATCTAGAACCACAAATTTTAGTTAGAAAAGGTATTATTCCACCAGTGGCATACCTGCAAACATGTCCTCTGATATTTTTTACAAAAAAGATGCTACGCCACTGACATTTTTCCATGCGGATATTTTTTCTGATTCGCCTGGTCAATTCTACATGAAAACGGTCTCTTGAGTATTTCTCGTCAAACGCACCCTTCTGGATCAAAACCACTAAATTCCTATTGAAACTCATTGTTTTCACCTTCACTTAAAAGGCATATTTTTGCCCGTCTTCGCATCGAATTTGTCCACTCGTTCAAATATTCCCAGCGTGTTCGTTATTGTTTCACACGAGGTAACTATTCGCTCTCTTAAATCTTCTAAAGTGTCAATTGGAGCTTTATACACCAAAGTTTTCAGATTACCCCACAAAAAGAAATCTAAACTATTGAGATCGGGGGATCTTGCTGGCAATTGCTACGGTCCTCCGCGACCTATCCAATGATTAGGATAAACCGCATGTAAATAGTCGCGAACAATTACACTGATATGAGCAGCAGCTTCACCGTGCATGTACGACATTTGATTCCTTAACGCAATTGGTACATCTTCCAGCAATACAGGTAGTTCCTCTTGGAGGAAATGTAGGTAAGATTATCCATCAAGGCATCCTGTGAGAAAAAATGGGCCGATAAGATGATTACCAATAATTCCTGACCATACATTAACCAAAAATTGCTGTTGGAAATTGGTTTCGGTTATGGCATAGGGAATTTCGTCCGCACACACATGATTTTTATGGAAATTTTGAATAACATTCCTAGAAAAAATTGCTTCGTCTGTGAACATAATTTATGACTCAAACTACGGATTGAATGTAACATTCTGAAGGTACTACTGACATCAGTTCATACGCTATGGCAAATCCCTGGGAAGCAATGCCTGTACTCTTAGAATATGATACGGATACAGTAAATAATGAAACAAAATTCGCCAAACAATTTGATGACAAATATTCAAACCTCTAGCGATCTTCCTCGTACTCATCTCAGGATATTCGTCGATTTCCTGCAGCACCGCTTCCTCAATTTCGGGTGTCCTGACAAGAAGCGTGTTACAGCTTACCTAGATAAAAACAGCTCAATTTGGGTTTCAAGCATCAAAGAATACCAGTGATGTAATATTTGCTTTCCTTGAGGACGTGTATGTAAGATTTAATGACAGAGATTCGGCGGTTTCGGTTTTCTGCGACCTTTCGAAGGCGCTTGATTGTGTTAGTCATCCAATTCTTCTCCATAAGTTAGAAATCTATGGATTTAGAGGTAAAACAACCCGCAGGGTTCTGTGTTGGGCCCTGTATTGTTTTTGTTGTATATAAATGATATAGTTGATATTGACATCACAGGATCATTTACTCTTTTTGTGGACGACGCAACAATATTTTGGTATAACAAGGACCCGGAACAGCTGTACAGGGAGGTAAATACCGATCTTGTTGAAATAAAGCAATGGTGTGATGCAATGCTTGCTTTGAATATTTCAAAGACTGGAGTTATGTATTTTAGATGTAATCTTGGTAACGTGGTCTTGGGTGATGGGATTATTGCTCATCATCGGGAAAGTAGGTTTCTTGGCATTCATATAGATGACAAACTTAAGTTCGAAAGTCACATAAGAAACTTAGCGACTAAGCTGTCTTCGGGTTGCTTTGCAGTTAGGGCAACATCATACGAGCTTAATGCAGAGATAACAAGAAATACTTATTTTGCCCTCGTGGAGTCCCATTTACGGTATGGAATTTGTTTTTGGAATCAGCATGTCTGATGCACAAGAAGTATGGATCCGATATTGATAGGTGTTCGGGGTATAATACACGTAGTTCGTATAATATTTCATTGCCTTGCCCTACGTCGACACTCACAAAGAACTCCATATTCTATGGCAGTAATAATATATTTAACCATCGTCCCCTCGCTTTGAGACGGATTCAAGGTATAAAAGCATGTAGGAGGGGTTTGGCAAAGGTTTTAGTTGTGAGACCCTATTATAGTATGGAGGAATTTTTCCAGGAAAGTTTTGATTAAATATGGCGGGAGGGGTATTGAAATGCCAACCTGTTACTATGGTGTCTATCTAAATTTATATTTGTATTTATGTTTGTATTTCTAGTTTTATTTATATTTATATTTGTATTTATATTTATATTTATGTCTATATTTATGTTTTGGTTATTTGTTATTCACAGATTTGTTAACGAGATACCATTATATTATATTAATAATAAAGCATATTTTGAGTTGAGTTGAGTTGAGTTGAGTTGACAGTTCGAGGTCTACCTACCGAAGTACCTTTATGGAAACTACCAGTTTCACTATGACGGCGATGAATAGTCGAAAAGCCGATCCGGCAAGGCACGATTAGGATATCTTTCCTGATAAATATGTCTCGCTTCTGTTGCATTACCGTCTGCGAGACCATATACGTGATGTATTACCGCCAGTTCCGCATTCGTATAACTCACCATATTCGAATAAAAAAAAAATCGACGAAACACTAAAAATCGAAGAAATAATACTTCTTAGATGGTTTTTAACACCACCAACTTACTTTATGCCAACAAGTATTGTTTGTTAAATGATATTTGTAAAACGTCATTTATTCCAGGATAACTCGATGTATGAAGCAATGTGAATTTAATTGCGCGTTATGATGAGAAAAACTCAAGAGACCGTTTTCATGTAGAATTGACCAGGTTAATCAGAAAAAATATCCACATCCACATAAAAAACTATCAGTGGTGTACCATCTTTTATGTAAAAAATATCAGAGGATGTTTGCAGGGACGCCACTGGTGGAACAATTGAATAACTTTCCTAACTAAAATTTGTGGTTCTATATCCTATTAACACATACCAAAATTGAAACTTATATCTAAAGTACTTTCGGAGATATTAAAAAATAACCATTAAAAAAATAAAAATTCAACACCCTGGAGCAAAAAATTTAAGCCGTTGCGAACATATGTTCATATGAACTTTTCTTTATAACATAACGTAAGGAATCATACTCTGAAATATTATCACGTCATTAAGGAACACCCTGTATAGGATGACCGTTACATGTGGAAAAATACTATAGCTCCGTTATTATTCAAAATTAACAAAAAATGTTACACATCGACGTAATAACAAATCAATATTTTACACTGTAAAATTTTTGACTCTATAAGGCGGCTGGCTACTGCAGTAAAGCAGAAAGAAAAAGAACATATTTTTTAAATAAAAAAACTTCCTAATTTATACTATTTTCAATTCTGGGGAAACTTGATAGAAAATTGTTGTATTTAATGTTTCCCATACCTAAAAATATCTACTTGAGATACTATTCACTATTAAAATGAGACATTTTCCAAACTTTGATTTCTATTAAAAATTTCAAGATCCGGTTTCGCTATAAAATCATATTGATCAGTTTCAATATACCGCACGAAAGTAGAAATACCAACGATAAGATATTTTTAAATCCAAACTTCTGATACATTACACATATAGACGGATTTTCATCGTCCATAAATATTATTTATCATTTACATACACATTCACATTAAATTCCCGTCTAAACAAAGTTCCTACATAAGATAAAACTTGCATCAGGTCAAATTAGTCGGCTTTCCAGATGATTAATTATGCATTCAGCTGAAAGGTGAAGGATAAAAGTCAAGTACATTTTAAAATATTATTTACTCGACATTGACTACGCTTAGGTAATTTTAACTTGAAAAAGTTTATAAGCAAGCCATTTTTACTATACTTATCAGAAAGTCTCATGTTCACCTGTCCTTACAATGTAGATCAAGGTAATGGTTGCGCACTTTCAAAAAAATCCAGAACAGCATAATTTGTTCAAGTTACCTATTTTCGAGCTTCCAGGTAACCCACAATTCGAGTTTTTCTTCATTGGTATAAATATCCAAAATCATAAATATTGAATATTATGTTATTGTTGTCATAGAATCAATGGCTGGATTCAGCAGATCCCATCGACTTATAAGCGCTGTTTAATTGGTAACGTCACGATACGCATCGATTTGTAGATCTGATGAATGTATTTTGTTGTCAGTTTTTTGTTTGGTTAGGATCCTTCCTAAATAGTGTCATCAAATATTAAATTTTTTTCTATACGAAATGGATCATTTTTTAAATGCTCCTCTTCACTGCCGGAGATCGTGTATAATATGTTTTTATAATTATAATTCACTTCTTTCGTGATTGGTCAAATCACAAATGGCTTTGTAAATTCGATGGAAAAATTCGCATTCGATTTCCCATCGGTTTGTGAAATCGATTTTTTTAGTTCATTTTGCAGGTGATTACTAATCGCTTACAAATCGATGGGCTTTGAAGAATGCGCCCATTAATTCGAATACCTCCATAGTAACAGGAGGGTTCTGACAGGGTTGTCAACGGTTCTTCATTTTGATACTAGGAAAATAGAGATATATTTTCAATTAGTTCCAGATTACAATAACAGTTTGCTTTTAAGACGCTGAAGGGAAATCGGTGAGTACAATATTGTGTCAAGTATTACATTGATTTTGTTTTATTATCTATATAAAATTTCTTTTCTAGTACATTAATCACAAAAAACACTACGCATTGTACACATTGTACGCCATGTTACTAACAATTTTCTTAGATATAGCTACAATTAATATGATGTAATTTTAGATCCTTTGGAAGAAAGTAAAGTAATTTAGGTAGAGCCAGCAAATCCCATAGAAAAGCAGAATATTTATAAAGAAAAATTAATGAAGTCTGTACCACGAGTCAAGATCCTCAAAGTAAATGCAGTATTGGTAGTGAGCGGTGAACCTAATTGAAGAAGAAAAGAGGCATTCACTCACTACTCCAGAAAACATTTTGTATTTTCCTACGGATGCTATGAAATGTTCCACTTCTCTCATCGCTTCCATACGTTCAAAACGGAGAATTTCTCACGCAGTGAGAAATATCCGCCATTATAGTGAGAAATAATTTCTCACTGTTAATATGATAACCCGAGGTAGCCATGAATTGTTACATGGCAAATTGATACGGCACGTCTTCCATATTGACGACGCAATATCGACGATTAGAGCGCAATATCTCCTTGGGCCATGAAAACATTTGCCGGCGCGGCGTTTCCATAATAATACAACCGAAATACTGTACAATTATTATTGCTGTCAACTTACCAAACGGTTGTTGTACTTGTTGGCAATATTGTTGATTTTTATACTAAAACAGGTCAGATTTGTTAAATATTGATTATAATGGAATACGAAGATTTAGAGTTTGAAAGTACACCTCCAGATATTGTTCGAAAGGCATCCGATGTTTTTAATAATGTGCTACCAAGCACATCAAAAATTTCAGTCACAAGAGAATTCTACCAATTATACAAAAAATATGCAAAGCTTTGACCATGCACGGATGAGACACGCTTTTTAAATTACCATAATGGCAAATGTACAAAACAGCCCGTGGGAATAAATAAATTGGGCACCATGGCGAAAGATATAGCGCAATTTTTGAAATTACCTAATCCGAAATTATATACTGGCCACTGTTTCCGAAAGTCATCTGCGTCTATGTTAGTTAATGCAGGAGCAGATATTTTAACTCTAAATCGCCATGGGGGTTGGAAATCCAGCAATGTTGCTGAATCCTATATCGATAACTCCATGGCTAACAAAATGAAAATATCAAAACTTAGTAGAGTAGAATAGATTCCGCCTCCAGCGCCAGTAGAACCTGAATACAACAATGATGTGGAAGCTCAGTACGTTTCCCCATCAACTTCGACCTCAGCTAATATTTCAATTATCGAAACTGTATTGAAGCGAAACGACCTACCAGGAATTACTTTCCTCGCCTTCGGCTCGTGCCAACAAACTTCTGCGCTGGGGAGAAATATGTAATTTTTCTCACTTGTACAATATACTATTGTCTTTTTAATATTTAAAAATAAAATTGTTCTAGCCTTATTTATTTTTTAATACAAATCCACTTGTACCTTAAAATATGAAAGCGATAAATGAGACAATTTAAATTATTTCTTTACTTTGTTCCAAGCCAATAGATGACGATAGTGAATGCAGGTCGGTTCATTCTATTTCCCCTTATAATCATTTACCTATGGCCAAGGTGACATTTTCAGAATTGTGTACGCAATTTGCTTCCCCCAATCTCTTTTTCCGTGTGTCAAATAACAATGCGTTCAGATTAGACTTCAATCAATATTTCATTCTTGTCATTTATTACAAATTTAACAAAGAGATCTTATCATGAATGCAAATTGACTAAAACTTAGAGGAAAATCCCAATATTTTGAACCAAGCGACAGAACTGAGTGGAGATTTATTACCAGTGATATCCTGGTCGAAATATGATCACGAATATTACATTTTTACTGAATAGCAATGAACGAATCAAATCAAATATTGATTTTTCTTAGAATTACCAAACTCTAAGTAATTAATTGTACTTTTTCACTGTTCGGCTGCGTCTCACACGAGAATTAGTAACGCGCGCATGGAAAAGACCTTATTTCCGCACTGGTAATGAAATATACAAGCTTACGTGTCTTCATGACAATTGGAAAAATAAATTATTTTCAATTTTTTCAGCATTTCTCATATCTTCTATATACAGGGTGATTCACGACGAGCTTGCATTAGAACTTTATGGAGAACTACTAAACATATGTTTCTAAAACTTTGTGAACTTAGGTTTATCGATACGCTCACTATCGCTAAAATGTTTTTTAAATACTAATTCTAAGCAAGTTTTATACAACTTCTTTTGGTCTGACTCTGCTAGTTTTTGAGATATCTGGACTTTTTGTAATTATTTGGCAAATGCATGGTCGCATAATCGTTATAATTTTTTTACCTTAGCTCTTGAACTATATGGAAAATTTTTCTTACCGAATAGCTAGGAGATCAAATCTCAGAAATATTTCAAACTTGGCAGAAATTGTACAGGGTGGTCACAATTCAAGATTAATTGTGAAAGAATTCAACCATTGGCCTTTCTTATTTTGAATGAAACACCATGTATATTTTTATTTAAGTGGGTGTAACATAAATCTTCCTATGATGTGGTCAAAGTTCACTAGGACTTATTCGGACTTAATTGACGTTGTTAGACGAACCCTCAAGAAGAAAAAGATAAAACACTCATGTTCAAAAAAACCTCCCCAGTGTCCATTGTTGTTTTACAAAACCTCTACCAGACAACTTTTAAACGGATCTACTAAATGCAAGGTTTAAACAAATTTGTATATTAGACCTAACTCTAAAGTAATTTAACTTTCAAAGAGCCAGTATAAAGACTATAGAGGCAAAAATCCAACCTAGTTTACAAGTTACATCTAAAAATAAATAATAGACTCTAAGTGGAGTTTAAGAGCACTTAAGAAACGGGGATGAATAATAATTTGGTTAAAAGACTTTTGAATTATATAGTCCGAACTAAAATACTAATGATGCTGTTAGGCATGGTGATAAGAATAAATCACACCACCGGCATGAAAACATAAGCTCGCGTCTGCTTTACCTAAGAGTAAACTAGCCTAATTTTTCAGTTTTATGAGAAATGACATTAGGAAAAGTCTGCTAGAATTGCTTTTTTCTTCATAATTCAAGAATTTAGAAAAAATTATTTTTGTATACGGTGAGGACAATATCATTTTTTGATTTTTTCAAACATGAATTCTATTCGGTATAAATTAAACCAGCATTTTATTTAAAAAGTTTTTAT
The DNA here is from genome assembly GCA_963991005.1 of Barypeithes pellucidus. Classification (NCBI taxonomy): domain Eukaryota; kingdom Metazoa; phylum Arthropoda; class Insecta; order Coleoptera; family Curculionidae; genus Barypeithes; species Barypeithes pellucidus. Next base: position 35,148,271 of record OZ022556.1, read on the forward strand.
TCAATGTGAAAATAAACTCTCTGTACTACATTTTCTAATTACACACAAATCTTAATTTTTTGACAAGCAAAATTTTTTATAAAGAATTACTTTTTATCGACAATTTGAAAATTACGTCCATTTGTGGTATAGGTAAGCCCATCCAGGGATACCATGTATATACACAATACATTAACACTAAATAGTTTGCTTGCTTGTACCACTATATTTTATATTACCGGTTACTTTAAATTACCCCAGATTCAATGTTTCAAGTTCAAGACCTAAATTTTCTTTAATTGGATTAATCCTATAAAACGTTATTTTCCACCATTTTACTTTCGTGGTAGATTAAGGAAACTTTGTTCTAAGATCAGAATACGAAATTATTGGATTAGCGATCCTAATATAGCTTGAAGGCCGGCCGGAAAAGGGAAAAAGAGAACAGGAGGAAAATACTAATTTGTGATGTGTAATAATATATTCTTTAAGTTGTAACAAAGGAATCCTTAATCCAGGTTTTTAGCGGAGAAGAGTGAGAACTAAATGATTAAAAATATAGATGATACTATACGTAAGTGTGATAATTTTGGGACAACATTTTTGATTTATCATACCTCTGTTGTGTTTCCTTTTAGTAGTACTCGTATGAAGAAGTAATTGAGCTAATCTTTATTTTAAAGAGTATTGTTAGAAAAATAGTTTTCGGTACAAATATAAAGAATATTATTTTATAGGGGTAAGTCCAATGATAACGAAAAATAAAAAGTATAGACAACTTCATTTAACTAGGCGCGTTATTGTGTACACCAATCAATAGAACCAGAGATCTCAAAAATATTTCCAAAATAAAGAACAATATGGTGGTTCAAGAACATCCAAAGCTCCATAAAATTTATTGGAAAGTGGCGAGTATAATGGCGGGCACCGGTCGATGAAATGTATCGTTCCGAAATTAGTCTCAGCGACGCATTCGTTTGTTGCGTGAGGTTGTGTTACGAATTTTAAATATTTTTTTCTTATTTATAATTTGAAGAAACAAAGTAAATAAGAAATTAGATAACTAAAACAAATATTAATATATCGAAAGTAAAAAGTCTATACTTTTCAGGTGGTATTAATATCAAATACAAATGTATAGAAAAATTATTATTTTCCAGACCACCCGATAATACCTTATACAATAAGGGCGTATTTAGTCTACACAGTAGCACTTTAAAATACTATTTCAGATTGAATGGTACTACCAAGAAAGGAAGCCTTTCCATTGATAGGATGTAACCACCTGCAGATCAGTTTCGAACTCTTTTGTTCTCGTCAGTACAGGGTAGGTGTACATACCTATCACCAGAGAAGCCTCGAATACTTCACGCTGTATTTTCCTCGGTAGTCGAGAAGATACAGCGCGTCGCGCCATCTCTGAAATAGTATTTCAAGTGCTACTGTGTAGACTAAATACGCCCTTATTGTATAAGGTGTTATCGGGTATTCTGGAAAATAATAATTTTTCCATACATTGGTATTAAATATTAATATGTTTCATATATTAAATTTTTTTTTACTTACTTATTCATTAAAATTCAGATTTTAATTAAATGGGTGATGGATTCTGATTTTTCTGAACCAACCATTGAAAGACATATTTTTCCATGATGAATTGGGCTGTTTATTTATTTAATGAGAATGATTCGACAGATTATCTAGCACAATTAGAGACGGTTCATCCATATGTGGTATAAGTTTTTATCTGGTCTACTTTTCAAAAAGCTCACAATCCATGTCATCGTGGCAGTCGGGGTTCTTTGATTTAGAGTGGAAAATTATTTCACTGGCTCCACCGAGTAGTCTTGTCATGATTTAGACCCACTTCCATTCGAAAATATCCAAGATTATAATGCGTCTAGATAAATGAAATTCGACTATACTAATAATTATAGACCAATGTTTTGTTTATACCTCAAAAATAGGAACAGTCCAATATCGACGAAGTCTAGAAGAAGAGAACTACATTTACGTTTAGGAGCTAAGGAATCTTAATGCTATATATTATTATTTTTGTAATAAAATTGAATATACATTAATGCAACACATACATACCTGTTTCTCTATTTTTAATTTATTAGAAATAAGTTAAATCTTCTACAGTTACTAATAATATTGAAAGAATTTATATCTCTCCAACATTCTACGTAACAATATTTCCTCACACCTTGAGTTATCACTTATACGCCTCGACATTCGTCGCTATAAAATAAAATACGTCTCTGTTAAAGAGATTGGACTTTAATTGCTTTGTGAACTCGCACATTCTATCGAAGTCGGACATTTTTTGGGGAAAACAGGACGGTTTTGATAAATTACCGCACATTATTTTATTTTCCTAACGTATTAAGTAGGTAACTATTGTAGTTGTAGTGCCTTTTGATATATACAGGGTAACTCAGGAGCAACGGGCCAAACTTCTACATCATATTGTATACTTGAAAATAATGCAAAGGACTCATATGTCTTTATCCGATTTTAAGTTATAGCTTAATTAAGGAAACAAATTTTCGGTAAACTTGTGCAGTGATATGGTTCACAGTTATTTAATTGGCCAATTCATTTTTGGGAATCGCCTCACGGGAGAGCACTACTTAAATTTTTATCCAAAATAAATTACAAATACTTCTTCTAAAGGATATTCCTGTAAACGTCAGAATGCAACTGTATTAAGCACGATGGAGTTCCTACACATTTCGCTCATCAGGTTAAGCAATATTTAGACGAAGGGGTTCAAAGGTTTTAGATTGTTCTATTAGTTTATGTGTACTGTTTTAGGTGGTCCTATTAGTCAAGATCTCAAAACCTCACACCCCTATATTTTTGTTTTTGGTGCTGGTTCAAAACTAAAGTTTACACATCAAGCAATATTTCAGGAACGATCTCCAGGGCTGTGGACTGGCCATGGTGATCCAATTAGTTGGTCTCCAAGATTTCCAAACCTCACACCACTACACTTTGAATGTAATGAACTTTAAACTTAAGTAATTGTGCGCCTTTTTATACTTCCCTACTTACTTTAATACGAGCAAACATAGGAATCGAAAGCCGTATGATATTGTGGTTTTGCCTAGCCAGTACTTTTTAATGGAAATCACTGTAAAGAAATATCAATTCCAGTAAAAACTGATATAATACAGTTTCTGGCGTACTTATTTAAAAAAAAAGTTAACTTACCTACTAAAATTAGTGAATCTAATCAACTTAAGCGTATTTATTTCAAAAAAAGGTTAACTTACCTACTAAAATTAGTAAATCTAATCAACTTACCTCCTGAGGCCTATTGAGCCCTAAAAATAATTTGAAATTACGCGCCTCTTAAACTTTAATTTACCATTTATACTTAATCAATGTTGTAAGGTCACTAAGCGAATTAATTGTATTAAACGAAATTTTCCGGCGTTTTACTTCCTTGGCAGCTCAAGGAAATTTATTCTATAAGATCAGAATACGAAATTTATTTAGCCCTTTGGATTAAAGGTATACATCGAACCAAGCCAGAACGAAACAAAAAATTGATTTTATAAGGTTTACTAAAATGTAATGAGTGATCGACATACAGATCGTACGATGACGTAATATTTATCAATTTGACTTCAATGTTAGAAATACGTTCGAATAACGCACATCATATTTTTTTAATCGTCAAGGCATACACACAGCATGTATTTGCCAATAGAATTTACTTCTAAAGGTACGTACTCATTAGAGCATTTTGTTCCGAACGAACCAAGTGAGCCGAGCGCGCACGAACGAACTCAATAAGGAAAAGATCGCGATGTTCAGAGTGCTTGTTGCGTTCGCTGTGTTCCCACGTTCAGTTGTATTTAATTTTTATTCGCGCTTTAAATCTCTACGTCACAGTTCGGCATCGAGTGTGTTAATGGACCCGGAAAATGCTATTATCGCGTGATTGCTTCCTTACAGCTAGGTTAGAAATCATGTGACATTTGCCAAATCATTCCATTAAAAAAAAACAAGCTTATTATTATATTCGTTATAATTTGTGTAAATGTACCTTTTCCCGTTCCAATAGATTTTTTTCCTTTTGCCTTCTCCCTTCTGAAACTAGCCAGAAGACTTTCAATTTTTTTATTTGCTTCTCCAGAAGCACATCCCATGATCTCATCTATCTACCTCCACGCATCAAACTTCTTAACTTTATGATAGTATAATCCATCCTTTGGATTCCAAAGCACTGGATGTTGTTCATAAATGTCTATTAACTGAAGGCACTTTTCTCTATTCCACCAAAACAATGAACATTTTTAGCCGCGAATGTTCCGAATAAGACGAACACCATGAACGCAACAAACCTCCGTACCCACTGAACAACGCATCCCCTTTGAGCAAAATGCATTTACCGACAAGCCGGCAAAAATGTTTGGAGCACTCGGTTCGGTGAAGTTTTGCTCGCAAACACGTATTCACTTGCCGAATTCGGCTCTGCGCGCTCGGCTCGCTTGGTTCGTTCGAACCAAAATGCTCTAGTGAGTACGTACCTTAAGAAAACGACTTCCTACACTTATTTAACGAACAACCAAACATTTGCCTCAACAAATTACACCCTCTTCTGTTACAGCAGATACTCTTGAAGCTTCATTATCGGGTTCTTTGGAGGCGCAGGAGAGAGCTGGTGCTTTAATTCGAATAGACTAATCCTAAACAAGAACAAAACAGAGAGAATGGTATTCACGATGGGAGAGATTGGGAATGTGAATGTTGCTTGTGTGAGGTTTCTTGGGGTCTTTATTGACCCAACAGCAAATTGGGGAATGCATATCGGAGCTGTGGCCTCAAAGCTAAATAAAAGTCTGTATCTGCTGCGCCGCCTCGCAGAAAATGTTTCCCATACAGTATTAAGAACGGCTTATTTTGCGACTTTCCATGCACATCTCCTATACTATACTTGTGTGGGGTCATACCCCGGGTGCTTGACGTCTCTTCGGACTGCAGAGAAGGGCAGTTCGAGTTGTGAAGGGTCTGGGTTACAGAGAGTGGCGTGCGTCTCTTTTCGGCCTACGGGGACGTGCACGGCTATTCGACTAGGAATGGGAGAAACTTAGTTCCAGCATATCGGAGACTGGGGAGGCGTCAGGATGGCCCTAGCTACTGGGCGGTAAAATATTTTAATGTATTGCCAAGGGAAATGAGGGAACTGCAGATGGACAAATTTAGGATAAAAGTAAAACAAATTTTAATTGAAAATGTATTTTATTCAAGTGAGGAATTTTTTTGTTATTTCCGCTCATAGTATGATGTCTCTGTGATGAGTGTATCCTGGCAGACATTTTAAATTGTGGATTGTTTCTGTCTTTTTACTTGGTTTTATTTTTGTTTATATGTTTTTTTTATTCTGTTTTATTTTCGTTTCGTTTTTTATTCTAGCTAATATTGTGACATGTAAAATTGCAAATTTTGTTAGATTTACTAAATAAAGGTTGATTGATTGATTGAACTTTGATGTTATGTAGTTTCGAAATTTGTTGCTCGATTTAGTTAATTTTAGTACTAATTGTAGATTTTATTCTTAAAAATATCGGCCTTTATTGTTTTGGTTAATAAAGTAACTTTGGGAGTATCCTGGGAATTGTATGTTATTACAGATACAGCCAAATGAAAGTCTCATGTCTCCTTTACATATTTTCCTTCCTGATTCCTTTGTTGATCTCTCTTACTTCATGAAATGAACAAACCGGTCTGCAGGTGGTTACATCCTATCAATGGAAAAGGCTTCCTTTTCTTGGTAGTACCATTCAATATGAAATAGTATTTTAAAGTGCTACTGTATAGACAAAAATACGCCCTTGTTGTATAAGGATCATCGGGTGGTCTGGAAATAATAATTTTCCATATTGGTATTTTAAATATGAAAAAGTAGATATTTTATATTCTTATTGTATAGCATTTCGGTAAGGTCCCTTCTCGCTTCAATTTTCACTCTAATATATCCGCCTCCAGATAACTCACTACAAATATTTCGTGAAACTTCTTACACACCTCTCAACAGCTGGCGTATGATCGGGAAACTTGTCAAATACAACTACATTTTTGTTCCTTAAAATGTTTTCTAAATCATTATCAGTAAATCGCATTATCAATGGTGACTCGGTTACATCTGTAGATTTCCACTCGATGAGGTCTATCTATGTAATCATCGGCCTCAAAGTTTATACTACTTTTAAAATTAGGATTGCATTCTTCATATTCTATCTGATATTCTAGATCTTTCGAATAGCCAATACCCTGGTATGCTTACGAGGGTCCAATAGTATGGACTGAAGAACGTTTTAAGGGTGCGAAAAGTAAGCATCACTTGCGAAAACTTTGGCGATTATTTGCTGTGGAAACTCCCTTGAGGTTTTAATGGCTGTCCAAAATGAGTTGATCCACTGATGATAAATGTCCAAAATAAATATTGCTCTATGGTTGCTCTATGATTGATATGTGTTCTTCTAGAATGATTGCATCTTTTTTACCATGAAAATAAAAACCCAGTAAACTTTTTCTTCATAAATTAAGTTAAAATCTTGCCAAACTGCATTAACAGTTTTTCCAACACATCATCACTGCTACTTTCTGTAGAAATGCGACCTCTAACAATTCAGTTTACTGATAATGATTTGTAGAATATTTTAAGGAAGAAAACTGTACCTACCTATATTTGAAAAGTTTCCCTGTCATAGTTAAACTGTTGAGGGAGGTGAAAAACTCATTATCGAAGCTTCATAAAAGTTTTATGGTGAGTTATCTAGCTACAGATATCTTAGAGCGAAAATTGAAGCGAAATGGAACTTGCCTCTTTTTGATAATAAATACTACAAACAAACAAATAATCCAAGTGAAATGCTACATATTTTTAACTCAAGAATATCAAATTTAGCGAAGAGCTGCACAATACGAAAAATTAGATTATCTACTTTTTCAGAAATTTGCATTTTGGCGCCTCTGGGGCCCGGTGAAAAATATGAGTACGGCACTGATTTGGTTTTCTGAGTTTATATACTATCTACCGAACTTTTTCGAACTAAGCCCAGTTCATTTTCCAAAAAGAAACATTTTCTCGTCGATTTCCACCCACCCTAATATACAGTTGAAATGGGGAAAGAATGAACGTAACTTTATAATAATTCTAAAAATCTGTTATTCGAAATACAATTCCAGTGTATTAAACGGAATTGGCAAAATTTAAATATTGATATTTCATTCTTGACATTTAGTATATTTTGTGTTTCGTGTGACACAACTTTTCCGCCCTAAGCCCATAGATTTAACAAAAAAAAAATTTTCGGCCCACCCTAATGTATATTTCGGTCGAAATAAACTACAAGTACCACCATTTTTAGACAAGCCCTTGATTATCATCTAAGCGGAGAGTAAGTATCAATATGTTAATTTTCCAACTGTTTAGAAAAGATTCTTAATAATATTTATGTTCCCTGAAAAAACTGTGACATTGAATGATGATCATCTCAATACCTACATATGTGTTATTATATTAAATTACGTCCTGTGCGGTAGCCAATTTGTTAGATAGATGGACAGCCTATTGATTTAGGAAAATAACGATACAAAATATATTTTACGTATCAGAAATCGGTCGTGTAACGACTAAAGTATTAAGTTAATAAGGTCACGAATTGATATGATAAAAGTGTGGACGAGGGAAAGTATTATATTTCATTATTGCAACAAACCCAAACCGTATGTAGTATTGTCTATAAATGAGGAGTTCCATTTCAAAACAAGTCTTATTAATGCTTAAAAAGAGATAATGGTGTCTATAGTGGAGTCGTTCCAGTATTCGAAAATCCCTTGACGAAATCGAGTAATTTTTTTTCCCCAATCGATACAGTAGGATCCCCTCGACATTCTGAAATGATTTGTGTAGGGCGCCGCATGGGAGGGGGGAGGGGGGCACGCCCCGTAAACCTAATCTACAACGGGAAATTGAAAATAACACAGCCGGTTTTGATGCTACAAAAAAAATGTGTAAGGCAAAATTGAAGAGCTTGACAGAGCGCGTAAGCTCGAATAAACCCGATTCCGATATCTCAATGAGTTCGCGCGAATTAACGCGATTTTCAACTGCAAAAACAATAAAATTTAATTAATCATATCTCGAGAAGGGGTGGAGTTGGGGCATCATTTTTTCGCGAATTAACGGGTGATACCGAGTACTTTGATGGGCCGGAGGCTGGGGTTGGTGGGGCAATTAGGAGGAGAGTAAGGGGGATTGGAATTTTTTTACATAAATGCTAATAAGTAGTTTATTAATTGAGCTACGGGGATCAGTCCAGATTCAATTTGTTCATTTTTTCATCAGCTACGAGGTGGGATTGGCGAAAAATTTTTATTTTCCCAAATGCGCGCTAGGCGCGGCATACAAGAAATGGCCATCTCCGAAAATAGTTTAGATATTATGACTAATCTTGGTATGTGTTAATAGGATATAGAACCTAAAATTTTAGTTAGAAAAGTTATTCAATTGTTCCACCAGTGGCGTCGCTGCAAACATGACCTTTGATATTTTTTACAAAAAAGATGGTACACCACTTTTTTTCCATGTGGATATTTTTTCTGATTGGCCTGTTCAATTCTCCATGAAAACGGTCTCTTGAGTTTTTCTCGTCCAAATTTCTTGTTAAAACCACTAAATTCATATTGAAACTCATTATTTTTAACATTGATAAAATAATTAATGATAATTTTTTTTCATATCATTTGCGAAAATAAAAATTAAAAGGCATTCGCCCGCCTCGCATCGAATTGCCCACTCGAACAATTTTTATAAAAAAAATTATCAATTATTTTATCAATGTTAAAGATAATGAGTTTCAATATGAATTTAGTGGTTTTAATCAAGAACGGTGCCTCTGACGAGAAAAACTCAAGAGACCGTTTTCATGGAGAATTGAACAGGCTAATCAGAAACACATGGAGATATATCAGTGGCATGCCATCTTTTTGTAAAAAATATCAAAGGACATTTTGGCAGCGACGCCACTGGTGGAACAATTGAATAACTTTTCTAACTAAAATTTGAGGTTCTATATCCTATTAACATATACCAAAATTAAACATAATATCTAAACTATTTTCGGGTTTGTTCATACACTATTTCGAATAGGATTAGATAACTTGCTTTATTTTTATTTTAAAGTATTTTTTAATTAAATTTATTAAAAGTAGAAATTAAGTACAGGAACAATGTTCCACACCTGTAAAAAAGGGACAGGGGAGACGCTGTCAGCGAATCCATTTTATTAATCCATAACTTGTCTGTTCCAGATGGCAATGCCAAAACTTGTCTTATTTATTTTGGTGACTTTGCAGAATTTATACAGGGTGGTCGGATAATAGTTCAGGATACTTGGAGAGGTTGCTTCTACGTGTTAAAATAAAGGTACGAAGGGCCCACATTTGAATGTTACCTTAAGTTAGACATTAGCTAAGATATCCATAAGGTTAAGGTAAACCTTAAAAAACTATGTTTTAAATTAATTTTAGTGGAGGTTGACGCGTTAAATGGAAGATTACCACGTCCTTAAAGATAAATTTCTTTAGATGAGAGATAAAAAGAACTTTAATATACCGTCAAACTTGTGTTAAGGATAACTTATGTTATTCTGTACTTTAAGGTGACTTTGAAATATCGTTCCTAAATCATATAATATAAAGTAGGAATTTTTTTTTGCTTCTATTTGAAAAACTGATTTCACTGCTAATTTTAATACCAGTTTTGCGCCTAAACGGTGTTGTTCATCGACTGCCTTTATTTTAATGTGTCGCCTGTCCGAGTATCCTGATGCATCATCCGAACATTCCGTATAAATTATACAGTGTGTTTTACAAATCTCGTGTGGTAAATCTGTGCCCAAAAATAAGGCAAATAATTCATATGAACATGGGTCCGCATATTCTTCGTTTGAAAGATACAGGGTGTTAAAATTTTCAAATTTTTTCTGTGCATTCAAGATATGTTCGAAACTTCTTTAGTAATATTAGTGAATTTAGAGTGTTGACAGTTCCTAAAATATGTACTAGATTTTTTAAATTAATTATTTTAAGCTTTATATTTAAAAGAGTTTGATAAAATTGCATTTACAGTGAAACCTCCCTTCGGCGGACACCTACGGGACCGTCTAAATGTGTCCGCCTAATAGAGGTGTACGTCCTTGGGAAATTTTTTATTTGGTAATATGTAAATGCAAAATTATTACTGTGTATATGTATGTACAAATAATCAAAACATAACAAAAATAGACTAGTTTTAGTTAGGATGTAGTACTAAAAAAATCTAATAACGTACTTTGACGTGTTTGCGTTTTATACTTGCAATCTAGAAAATGTAATTCCACGTCTGCTAACAATTTTTGAGTAAGGAATCACTACACGAGCGACGGCACGTGTTTTTGGAAACACAATGTATAAGGGTGTCCGGGAAATTGTAGGAAATCTACCGGATATGAAGAAAACCAGTGAAAAAAGCACTATAAGTTCATATAAATTTCATACAGGGAGCTGCTGTAAGTAATTCACAACACTTTCTTAGATACTAATTTGAAGGGTCTTAGCTGGTATACATCATATTAAAAAAAAATTGACATGTGCTTCAATGTTTATGTGTAATTGACGCTCTTTGGGAGCCCATATCTCCGAAGAGGAGGCCTATAAGAAAAAAAATTTATATGAACTTGTAGTACTCTTTTCACTTGTTTTCTTCATAGCGGGGTAATTTCCAACATTTTCCCGGACACCCTGTATAAGGTAGGCAATTGCTTCGTTGCGTATGTTTGCGCATGCACAAACTCGTGGCTCTATAGATAGTGCTCGGTTAATAAAAAGAGAACCCAAACTTTTAAGCTATATTTAGATTAACCTTGGCATTAGCAACATTTCGTTCCATATACATTACATATTATGATTTTATCTGCTAAAATGATTGAGAAAAAATACAAATTATTACAGTTTAAAAATGTTCAAATTTAAATTCATTGTAATAGTTACTTTATTGCTGGTATTTTTTGGGATTGATGTTCTACAGTTTCCTTTCTAAAATAACTTGAAGCATCTTCGTCGGGATGATAAGCGTAATAAACATTCATTTGGTCCAGAATTTTTACTAACTTTAAGTCTAACATCATTTTGTACAAAACAGAGGTAAACTTGCTGACTAGTTAGGGAAAACGAATTGGGAACTATTGGGCTTTGCAGCAAATTAAAGTGCACTCTTTAAAGTTGGTCCAATCTTTCGGAAATCTTTATTTCCATCATCAGGGAGCCTACAATATGAGGAAAGGTTGACTAATGTCAGAGATAAGCTCTTAAGAAATCACGACAACCGTTGTTACTTAGATAAGCTCTTAAGAAATCACGACAACCGTTGTTACTTACAACTTCGTTGAGGTTGATCATGTAATTGTTGAAATACATTATATATAGTAACACAGTAAAAAATTGGAAGCACTAAAGTAGTAAACAGACAAACTCCTTTACGGCTAGCAAACTAATACAGACTAAAACGTAATACATTACTTAAAAACCCCCAACAAGAATTAAAATTATTTTAAAAATTACTGGTCTTCCTGCACATGTTTAAAGACAACGACCATTTTGTAACGGTATTCCTTGATGAAACAAGCCTAGAGAAATTTAAGGAATAGTTTTGACCCATACTGTTCTGTGGTCAAGATATATCACAAAGAAAATGTCGGTAAATCTCTTAACATTGGAAAAAAAGAAGAAAAATATTGACACTTTTAATTATATTAGTCAAAAAGTTGATTCAATACCTAATGACTAATATAATTAAAAGTGTCAATATTTTTCTTCTTTTTTTCCAATGTTAAGAGATTTATCGACATTTTCTTTGTGATATATCTTGACCACAGAACAGTATGGGTCAAAACTGTTCCTTAAATTTCTCTAGGCTGGTTTCATCAAGGAATACCGTTACAAAATGGTCATTGTCTTTAAACATGTGCAGGAAGACCAGTAATTTTTTTAAAAATTTTTAAATAATTTTAATCTCTGTCGTTTTTTTAAATAATATATTACGTTTTAGTCTGTATTAGTTTGCTAACCGTAAAGGAGTTTGTCTGTTTACTACTTTAGTGCTTCCAATTTTTTACTGTATTACTATATATAATGTATTTCAACAACTACATGATCAACCTCAACGTAAGTAACAACGGTTGTCGTGATTTCTTAAGAGCTTATCTCTAACATTAGTCAACCTTTTCTTATATTGTAGTCTCCCTGATGATGGAAATAAAGATTTCCGAAAGGACCAACTTTAAAGAGTGCACTTTAATTTGCTCCAAAGCCCAATAGTTCCCAATTCGTTTTAAATATATATATATATATATATATAAAGCAGGAAAGGTATTTTTCTTCAAGGTTATGTCAAAATGTATATATGGTCTGGGAGGTCAAAACACAAATCCCCCCTTGGTAGCCAACGTGTTTTAATTTCCATATAAAGGTACATTAAGGAAGATTCATTTTTACACGAACATTTTTAGAAGAAAAAGTAATAATATACACTTATTATTTTGCATATACTGGGTGTAACAAATTCGTCCTTCATCATTGGGATTTCGAAAACAGTAAGAGATACGAAGTTTGTTAAATTGGGGCAAAGTTGCGTAATTATGGATCCAATAATAGGCTGGAAAAATAAAAAATATATACAGTTGCTTACAAAATATTTGTAAAAATCTAAAATTTTGCGTCTCGTTTTTATTTTTTCCTGGCTTTGTTCCAAAAGATGTCAAAAATAAATTTAACTTCCTCATTGATACTTTTTATTCTCCACAAGATGGCATTATCAGATCTTTAATGCAACGTTTCGTCTTTGAGTCGCCATTATCAACTTAATTTTTTTAAATACGGGCCTGAATTTTTTGGTTTAAATTATGAAAGTGGAACGAAAGCTACGTTCAACCGTAAACAACTGATTTTCTGAGGTTTTATTTCTTAAATTTACCCTCTGCGTTAAAATACCCCTAGTACAACTTTGTCCCAATTTAGCCGACTTCTTGTATCTCTTACCGTTTTCGAAATCCCAATGGTGAAGGACAAATTTGTTACACCCTGTATATATATATATGTCTATGCAATCTAATTTTCTTACTATCTAGCATCAATCAAATGCTAATAATAAGGCAATTGGCTGGTTCGGCGAGTTCTAGACCGCACTTTTTCTATTGTAAGAAAATACCGAGCAAATGTCTTGCAATTTAAATGCAAAAATCATACTAAGTGCTCATAATATTTAACTCTGACAATTTTAATATACTTATATGATTTGAGCAAAATTTAAAAAATCGTGAGTTCCTATACACGTATCGTGTATCGTGTAGGATTCGAGTCAGAATCGTGAGCTCTCATGATAAATTATAAGAATCTGTAAAGAAAAGTTAATTGGATTTTTTACATACAATCGAATATAACGTCAGAATGTATACGGTATTCCTTCTAATGTTAAGCCTAACTTACGGTATAACCGGAAATACGTCAAAATATCTTCATTAAAAAGATCGGCATCTATTATAGTGAATACCACTATCTTTTTTAGTTCCCGAGATCTTTTAATAGTCCGCTTACCATATATGACCCTCTATTATTACTAGAGGTGTATCTGTCGCAGCCTTCTAGTATAATCAGCCGTTCCATGAAACAAATATCTATTACGCCAAAAGGCGTTACATGAAACGTCTGTATGTTTCAGCCTCTTGATGAAAACGAGCAAAATTACTTTACTGGACTTTGCATGTAACGCTCCGAATCTACTTTGCACTTGATTTAATAAACAACGAAATAACTTTTACTACAAAAGAAAATAACTTTTATTACAAATTAGGTATCATAGCGGCTAGCTACAGTACAGGATCAACAAAAATACGAATGAAAGTAGAATCCTCAATTATTAAAAAAAAAAAAATAAACGATATGTTACTTATTAAAGCACGGCAAGCTATTATGGCAACGGCTATTACAAAGTACGCTATTTCTTTACAGATACACTTATTCCTAGTACACTGTTGTTTGCTAGGTTTACACTAACATTTCAGTATGCCTTGACCACCTGATTCCAATGACACAGCTTCTCTTAAGCTGAGTGATTTTTCCAAGGGGATTTCCTCTTTATTAAGAAATGATGAACCCGCAACAGTAAGACTTTCAGCACCACACCATCCCTTTATAGTACCGTGCTTACCAGCAATCTGATTTACGCCATTTTTTACTGGCAGAACATAATTTGCACAGTACTGAAGATACTTGTTGACAAACTTCTGCAATGTTAACAACACGTAAACAATTTTTCACATTGATTCTTGAGATCTGTTTATATTTTTTTCCTGCGGCACAATATTGGTAATATCAGCGACTTCTTTAGCGAGACCTTCATGTGCGTCAGATATTTGGAGAACTGAATCCTTTTCATTCATAATTTTCATTCATTCATTCATTTATTTTGTGCAAGCACTGAGGGAATGTTACTAGAAGATATACCAATTTTAGGTTCACAACCTAAGAGTGCATTTACGGGGACCATCCTATTGTTGTGTGAAATGAGATATTTTTTGCCATTGCACAAACTGAAGCTATTATATTATTACATCAAGTGCAAAGTAGATTCGGAGCGTAACATGAAAAGTCCAGTAAAGTTAGTCACTTAACGTAATAATTTTCAACAAGAAGCCGAAACAGGCACACGTTTCATGTAACGTCTACAATTTATAACCTTTTGGCGTAATAGCTATTTGTTTCAGTATTTGGCAGCGTTTCATGAAAAGAGCAGACTTTCACGGCTGATTACACTAAAAGGCTGCGATATATCGATCGCGAATGATTCGATCAGAAAAATCGAATTAATAGACAGTATTGAATGACCGAATACTTATACGGATAATATCAATCATTCATTTATTTCATTCATAATACCGAGGCTCGTAACTGACGATGCCTACTGAGTATCAATGCCGCTGTACCAACCGCCGCAAATATTATTATATTATTTAGTAGCGGAGAACGAACTAGGAAATATTTAAACGAAATGAAGAATAACATCTGAGCTAGAAGCAACAGAGCAGTGATGTGCAAAAAGTATCTATCCGATGGAAAAGATCGGATACTTTTCTCAGTTGAAAATATGACACTTTTTTGCAACGGACTGGATATAATGGATACTTTTTCCAACTGACGACCTCTTCTTTAATTGTTAAATATCTTCGGGACACTGTAAGTAACGACCTTTTTTTAGGGCGCGAACCCTGTGGTTAGTGTTTTATATTATTGCAATTCAATAAGCAGAAAAGTATCCATTTAATATCCATCACAAAGTATCGGATATGTGTGATCAGGTATCCGATAGTATCGGATACTTAAAAGTATCCAAGTTGCACATCGCTACAATGGAGACAAGCAATTTCGCCCACTTTTGTTATGCTGGCGATGTCGAGACACCCGGCGCTCTCAAAGGGAATGAAATAGGAATGCATACTTTTGTGTATTGGTTAAGGACGAATATAATCTACAATAATCCATAACAATTATATCGCATATCAATAGGTCGGAAAACTGAATGAGTGAACTGAACAGATCGATATATATTTTAAGACTGATAGGTAGTTGTGAATTCATAATACAAAAAATCAATTGAGAAGATTGTATCGTTTTTGAAATAGGTGCGTGTATGATTCGGTCGCCTCTAAATGATTTATTTGCCTACCACTAATATTACGTTCCTGAAACGGTTCTGCACGCCATTAACGAACGAACACCTTATATAGGTAAATATGGATACAGGGATATACTATGTAATATTAGTTATATTACAATTACAATTTGTGCATATAATTTTACGTTTCAAATTTACAATATTGTATTCCCCGAGATGTTATGTAATAAAAAATGTAATCTACCACCTTAATTATATTTTTTACCATATTGTCCACTCGAGAAATGTTCCAACTACTCCTTATATAGAATTACATATTTTTTTCAGTGTTATTGGACGGAACATCGCGGAGATAGTATTTTCAGCTCTCATTCGTAGAAGAAATAATAACTGATCCTCTTATTACATACGTTGCCTTATTAAAAAAAAATTTAAGTTATTTAATAAGTTACATGGACAGATAAAGAAATGTTGCTTATAATAGCAAAAATTGCTACGTTTAATTTTCTCATATTCTTGTAATAAAAGATGAATACGTAAGGGAAATAAAGATAAAGTTACCTATGGAGAACAATCGAGCAAAATATGTATTTATTTTTAGATATGGATGATATTTTAGTTTAGAACGGGAAAGAATAAAGAACAATTTTGTAGATACACTGCAAGCAAAATTTCCTATACATGATGTCCCATAACTTATATGCCATAGGCCATCAAACTAAACCGATTATATTATATACAGTGAAACGTTTCAATGTATCGGATTGAAAGTTGGTGGTATGATGTTTTTATGAGTAAGAAATAAGAATTTGTAGAATTTTTAGTTTAATTTTCATATTAGAGGGCGCTAGTTACATACACTGGGCTTAATATTAATAAATCTACGATTGTTTTTTCTTACCAGTTCTTAAGTATTTTTAATCCAAGATTCTCAAATAATGGCAATTTCTTAACTAAATAGGTATATTTAAGAAATAAAGAGTCTATGCTTGTCAGGTGGTATTAATATCAAATACCAATGTATGGAAAATTATCATTTCCCAGACCACCCGATGATCCTTATACAATAAGGGTGTATTTTGTTTACACAGTAGCACCTTAAATACTATTTCAGATTGAATGGTACTACCAAGAAAAGGAAGCCCTCTCCATTGATAGGATGCAACTACCTGCAGACCGGTTTAGAACTCATTTGTTCTCGTCAGTACAGGATAGGTGTACATACCCATCATCAGAGAGGACTCTGACTTGGCGCCGTATTATCAACGGTAGTCGAGAAAATACAGCGCGCAGCGCCATCTTTTAGCAGTCCCACATAATCTGAACAGACGTTATTTGATTAAATCAAATTTAAAAATCTATTTAGGAAATAAAAAGTCTATGCTGGTCAGGTGGTATTAATATCAAATACCAATGTATGGGAAATTAACATTTCTCAGACCACCCGATGATCCTTATACAATAAGGGCGTATTTTGTATACACAGTAGCACTCTAAATACTATTTCAGATTGAATGGTACTACCAAGAAAAGATAGAGTCCCCTCTGATGATGGGTATGTACACCTACCCTGTACTGACGAGAACAAATGAATTCGAAACCGGTCTGCAGGTGGTTGCATCATATCAATGGAAAAGGCTTCCTTTTCTTGGTAGTACCATTCAATCTGAAATAGTATTTTAAAGTGCTACTGTGTAGACAAAATATGCCCTTATTTTATAAGGATCATCGGGTGGTCTGGGAAATGATAATTTTCCATACATTGGTATTTGATAAATAGGTATACTAGCTCGATCTTAAATCTCTAACCGTTTTCGAGATAAAGTTATGTATATATAAGTTATGGGACACCCTATAGGTATATACCATTATTTAATATAAGTGCAAATTTATAATTTAATGCTATTTGAATTCGGAACTTTAGGGCTCCCTCTCTTACAGATATGTCCATGGCAAATGTTTGAGTGACGTTGCCCAATTAATTCAACCGTGAGCGGCAAATAGCAAAGATATACGATAAACCACTGCCGTCCATCCATATGTGGTTCAGCTTAGTACCCCTCGTTCCTCGTTGAAAAAGAAGCCTGTCAACTGGAGGACGTCATCATTGTGAGACGATCTTCCTGAGGTCGTGTTTCTCAACGATTATAACCTCGAGTGACTCAAAACCAACGTGACGCGCTCTTTATTTACACATGCACCACTAATAGAGTGGCTTAAAAATGATTTTTCATATAGTGCTTGTGTTTGATCATAAAAAAAATAGGATAACCAAACAATTTGAAACCTAGCTAGAGGTTTGTCAATCATGAATTATTACACATATTGTATCAGTAGAAAGTACTTATTGAATGTATAGAATTCTTACAGGTTAATATTAATCGATCATGTATTTCAATCGTAAACTCCATATCCAAGCTCGCGATTGACGATGACTGAGATTGCTGGGTACCGAACCGAGCACCTCAAACCAATTATTGCTTGATGGAAAACGAATGATAGGAAATATTTGAACGAAATAAAGAATAGTAGCTATAAGCTAAAAGCAACAGAGAGAAACAATTCAGTATCCTCTAATTGTGCTACGCTGTCGGCGTCTAAACACTCGTCCCTCTCGAAGGAAATGAAATAAAATGCATACTTTTGTATATTCAATAAGGACGACGACTGTTCTAAAAAATATATCAGAATGTGTAAGCGTAGGACGATGTGCAATGCATGCATAATAAATAAGATCGATTGAAAGATTGGACCGTTTTCGTTCGTCAGTGACTGATTCGATTGCCTCTAAATGATTAAGTGACATAAGAGATATCCTAATAATCAACAAAATATGTGGCATGTAATCTAAAAAATATACCATCAAGACGTCACACTTTTTGGTACTCCCTGTATAATCAAAAATATTTTCCTGAAACACACCCCATGTAAAATATGCAAAATATCAAAATTTTAACTTATAATAACCGCGCTTTAAATGGCGGGAAGTGAGGGTGAGGTGCAGGACCTTGTGTAGCCTTTGTTCAATTAAAACGTATCCCTATTAAAGGCAGCATATTTATTGCATAAAGGTCGTAAAAAATCTTTATATTAAATACATGTTTAATTAAGCATGTCAACGGAGATACGGGACACTAACTTTCAGTTCTCCGATATTTCGTAGCGGCTTTTAAATAGAGTTTCAGAAATATTTTTACTGTAATTTTCAGTCGAATATTTATAACGTGGGACATACGAGTAGTTGAAGTTGAATTAGAAGTTCAGAAGCGAGGATCCAATAAAGCAAGAAGCCTATTCTCTTCAGTGCGATAAAATATAAATTCTCATGAGATTCAGAAATCTGACAAAATTAATAAATATCGACGGCTGAACAGAGAATCGACTAACCAGCCATTATGCACAGTTGCAGTCTGCTTTAATCTGAACGCGGTTTATCTATTTCCGTAGCCAATACAATTTCTTCAATTCTCTTTTCCAGCGTCGATATGTATATTATGATTTTTGGATCTCCGCTCTATGAGGAAAAATGGATTTAAAAAATATGGGTAAGTTGAAGTAGGGAACATACAGTTTCCAAAGTTATATTATTTTACACAATATACAGAGTGTCCCAGCGGGAACCGCTTCGATCTATACAGCGTTATGATAAAGAAACGGGTCAGGCTTTTATATAGAATAATGCCCACTTAATCAAAAATTGCTCGAACGTGTCAAATTCATTTTTTTGAAATGCATTTTATTTAGGAAAAAGATATTATACAGTGTGGATCATAAAACTGCTACTTGTAACAACTTTAATTTTTTAATTTTATATTTATAGATAAATGGAACATTTTGTCTGTTATTAAATTTTTACATTCTACAATAAATTCTAGACATTTATACTTATCTTCAACCATTTACGAAATATTAATACTTTAATGCTGGTATGAATTGATATGTTTCTCGGAATAGCAACGTTCTGCATTCAAATCACAATCTTGAAAGCATTGACAATGACAATTTACTACTTAAGTTTGAAACTTCAAAAAATGTCAGTGAATGTTATTCAATTGCTATGTCGACAAACATATCAATGGTGCATACCAGCATTAAAGCACATATTAATTTTACGGTTTGATGATTGATATGGGGCATTACTTATCAAAAATGACTAGAATTGTTTGTGGAATGTGAAAATGGAAAAATATATAATCTGCTCCATTAAAAAAATTGTTGATAGAAGTAGCCTATTTATGATCCACTCGGTATAATATCTTTTTTCTAAAAGAAAATGTATTTCAAAATATTAATTTTTTACGGGTCCGTGCGATTCTTGATTGTGGGGGTTAGTCTATATAAAAGGCTGATCCGTTTCTTAATCAGAACCCTGTATATGGGAAACTATATGTATATAGGAAAATTTTGAAACTTGAATAGTACGGATGGGGGTAACTGAGCTAAAATATTTTTAAATTGCAGTTCCACCGGAAGTCCCCGGGAACTTGCTTATTTTAAATGGAATACCCTGCATATTATTACATTTTTGGATTCTAAGCAAGATTTTAGGCAGATTTCGTATATTATATCCTTTACTTAACCAAATATAGATGGGCGGCAGTGGTTCGTCGTGTATTTCTACTATTCGCCGCTCTGGGCGGAATTGAGAGGGCAAGGTCAGCCGAGCACCTTCCATGAAAATATCTGTAAAAGAGAGTCAAATCCCCACTCTGTCTTCGACCTTCTAGGTTGTTGAGGTTCTTCGTCAGCTCGTGGTCTCCGATCAGACGAATAGCCCTCCTTTCGATGGAATCCAGTAGCCGAAGACTATGTTTGGATGCAGAGCTCCAGACATGAGAGCAGTACTCTAATGATGGTCGAATCTGGGCTTTGGATAGTGTCAAAAATTGTTGAGGTGTCTACAACTTTCTGGTTCGGAAGAGTACCCCAAGCTTCTGAGAAGCTATCTTGGCGATTGCCTCAACGTCTCTGCCAAGACATATTTCCTCTCAGATTGACGCCCAGCAAATTAATAGATGAAGCCAGTGGGATTGCGTATCAGGCCATTACTATATCCGGTTCTGTAATGTTGACCTTTTTAGAGAAAACTGCTGTCTGGGTTTTTTAGCATTAAATTCGACTTGGTTACTGTCACCCCAAGCCAAAATTTCTTCTAGGTCTTTGTTGAGGCGTGATACTTCATGCTGTCTGCGAAGATGTGCGTCGGCAGCCGATGTTTGCGCATTCAAAGAGAAAGATGAGATAAGTATGCTATCGTCAGCAAAACTAAATATCGGATTTTTAGTTTTCACTAGAAGGTCGTTAATGTAGAGTAAGAAGAGAGTGGGAGATAATATGGACTCTTGAGAAACACCGGCATTGATGGTGAGGGTGTCTGAGAGAAATCCGTCAATCGCCACTTGCAGAGAGCGGTCCTTAAGAAAGCTAGACAACCATGCACAGAATCGACTGGGCATACCATAGGATCGCAGTTTACCTAGAAGCCCCTCATGCCAAATATGATCAAAAGCTTTAGAAATATCCAGTGCAACAGCCCTAGATTCCCCATGATTTTCGATTGCGTTGTTCTAAATATGGGTGATATAGGCTAGAAGATCTCCAGTTGATCTGGACTTCCGAAAATCATATTGATGATCGCTGATAATGTTGAAGCCTTCCAGGTACTTTAGAAGATGTTGGTTAATAGCTTTCTCCATTACTTTTGATATAACTGAAAGCAATGCGTCTGGTCGATAGTTGTTAGGCAGGGTTCTCTTATCTTTCTCTGGAATAGGCTGGACTCGCGGCGTCTTCCAGCAAGATGGAAATATTCCTTTTTTGTAGGATAAGTTGAAAAGTCTACAAAATACTGGTGTTCATCGGCGCATCTCTTGAGAACTATAATAGGAATTTCGTCTGGACCAGCAAGATGGAAATATTCCTTTTTTGTAGGATAAGTTGAAAAGTCTACAAAATACTGGTGTTCATCGGCGCATCTCTTGAGAACTATAATAGGAATTTCGTCTGGACCAGCAAATTTTTTGACGTCGACTCCTTTGAGGATTCGTTTGACGGAACACGATTTTGGTCATTTCGTATTGAACTGCAGGAATGTCGGGTGGTGTTCTTCCCTAGAAATCTACAGTGGAATGCGAAGAAAATAGTTCAGCAAGTAAGTTTGCTTTGTCTCCGGCTGTGGATCCTATTGTACCATTACCAGACACTTAAAATTAAACGTAAATCTTTGACATTTTCCATTTGAGGTTGTTAATACTTTGATAAATATTAGGGAGTTCTGTTAAAGTATCATTATTGGAATAAACTGTATATGTCGAGGGCGAAAAGTGTATTATTAGAGGTCGGGAAGTTCCAATTAATCTCGATACGAATTAAACGTTTCACAGAGAAGCATACTATTTTATTTAAAACTATTTAAGAAGGGATTGATGTCTTGTCAATATCAATATATCAACTAGACAAATCAAATATATTTTTTAAAGGAATCAATAAGCTCTATCCGCTTCAGAAATATATCACCAGTCGGCAAATAAAATGGAAGTACATAGTTCTTATTTTTACCAATATTTTATAAGTACACTGAGTAGAAAATATACTTTTTAACAGATAAAATAAGTTTGGCAAGGAAGCCAGCCAAACGCCAAATCTAATAATCTTACGTTAAAAATCAAAAAAAAAATGTAACTAAATAATAATAATACCAACATAAACTGATCTTAGTTCAGCTAAACTAAAGTTTAATTTATATTGACCAATGTAATATCGAACACACCCGCACAAACCCTGATCGGCGTTCCGTTGAACCTAAGTTCAAAATTGTTTTATACAACCGACCCTTAATCTCTGAGGGATTATATGTGCCATGACAGTTCCCAAAAAAAATTGACTAGGACAACTATTTTAACTATGAAGTGCCAATAGGTTTATTTTTCACATTTTTGAACGCGGCTCGCTATATATGATCACCTTACATTAATTGTACACGGAAGTATCCACTCACTTATTTTCAAGAACTTCAGCCTTTTCTTTCATCATCATTTCTAATTCATGATCTTCCATGAAGCGTACCCAATGCTCTAAATGTACAATTTCCATTGAGCTGTTCCAACCCAGCTTATCCATAACTATTTTTTCACATTTGAGGAACTATAGCACTGGAATTTAGAATTGTTAAATTAAAGAACGAATGACAGTGACAGATTGGGTCAAGGTTAGAGCTCGGTTTACCATCTGACACGAAGAGTCAAATAAATATTCTATTTTTCGTAATTTTCTGTTATAACTGCATAGCGGCAAATTATGTTGGGAATGGTGTATATTAGGATGTAGATTACGAATTTGGAAATTAAATTGGGCGAAAAAGCTTAGTTTTCGATATATTTCTTCCTGAAGTGCTGTATCTTTGAGGTTTGATTGCCGTATAATTTCTGATCGTTCCTTATCTCTTGAGTTGAGTTCCTATTTTTTTCATATACACAACCAAAATTACTTTCCTTCCACCTTATCATAACATAAAAATAAATCCAGTTTGCATATTTGTAAATAAAATATGTTGGTCTACTTTGCAGTTGTTTCTTGGAAAAACGAAAAGTTTCAGTTAAAAGATCGCTGATGGAGAGCGAGGAAATGATAAAAAAGAACAAATTTAAAATACTTGTTCAGGAGGCTTCATCCATTTTTGTCCCCAATTAAAATTATGCAATTTCTTGGAAACTACTACTCAAAAAATAGTAAATTATGATATTTTTGGGAAGCGATGTAAGAGCAACTTGACCCCTTAAAGACTTCACTTTAAGGCAACACCTTCCAGGGGGTTAAACCACCAAGACGGCAAATATTATTTAAGAGCGTCCTCCTTCACAATAAAATTGACATATCTTTCCGATTTTTAATATTATTTACTAGAAGCGAGATATTAAGAATGGGCTATTTTCAAATGAATACCCTGTATATGAGTTAAGGCCGGTTGTATAAACACTTTGAACTATAGTTCACTCTTGAACTCTAGTTCAAAGTAAGAAAGTTGTTGTACAAACAGTATTTTTCAACGATCTCAGTTCAAATCAGGAGTTCACGTGAACATCCACTTTTGACGGTTCAGAAGTTGAACTGTCGATCCAAGCCATCACCGGGGTGAAAGTTGAATGGGGAACTTGGAAATAAACAAGGAGGCCATGAATATAGTTCGAATCCTAACATGAGCCACCAGAAACGAAGTGTTTATAATTAATTTTTTTTATAGTTGATGTTTTATTAACAACTTTGTGTATTATTTGTAACATTCGACCGCTTCGAGACCAAGAAACGACGAAGAAGAGACCAAAAAGGATTAAAGAATCCCATATCTTAATATTTTATTTTTAACTTTAAAAGTTATGTTATAATTTGTGATTACTTTTTGCTTTTCTTTCGGTTTTTGGCATATAAATTTGTTGAAAACACTATCCAGGAGACTTGCTCCAATTCAGTCTAGTAGCAGGTCGATGACGAAATGAAATAATTGATTATTTTTCGAAATTTTAAATTCACGTAAGTTTTTTTAAAATATCATCTTGCATCTTGCCATTTTTCATGCTTAAATTTTTAGTAAATCATCAAAGTCTAAGTTTTTTTTATTTACCCCTGTATTACTTCCAATTAAATTGCATATGTTATGATAGATTGGAAGTTTGTAAAAATAGGTGCAAGATAAACCTAGAGTTTTGAATTTGTGAAGGTCACTTTGAGAAATTTAAAAGTCCTGTATTAACGGCTCAATTGGAATGCAGTTTCCAAAGCTCTTACTGAGCTCTTGCCTCCTGAAAATGTTTCATCGCTACCCAATCTAACATCTTCATGTGCCACAGAGACTGGCAATTTCAACATTTTTTACTTGCACTCGTGAAGTATCGGGATTTACACCTTTATGTCCCACAGAGCCTGGTAATTTCAGTATTTTTGCCAGCACACCGAAAGTATCAGGTCAATTTGTAAAAAATTCTGATGCACCATCAATCTTTATTAAGTTGAGAAGGAACCTAATTTAATTGATTCTTATCCAGTTACTTCACATTTTGATATCACAATAACAGATAAAACCAACTTCTTATTCAAGTACTGAGGGGATACATACTTCGGGTAGTAAATAAATTGAATAAAGCTTTGGCAAAATAGAGACATGAATTTAAAAAACTGAAAGATATGCATGACAGTGGTATTTTTCAGTACATCGAAAGTAATCTATTAATGAGGTTTCTAACGATTTTATAACCTCTCAATTGAATGTAGTACAGTCGATAAGTAAGTAAAGTACTATACCGTTTCTTAGATGATCATGGTCATTAAACAAATTTACGAACCACCTTTAAGGCTTTATACTCATCAACTTTAAGCTCCTATCTTATCTCGATCATGACCTTGATAATCATTTAATCAACCAAACCATTGGTCTTGATATTTTTAAATACATAAGAGATAATATGTCAAAGGAAGATTATACCACAGGACCTGATAATAAAGTAAAAAAAATTAAATCCAGTAAATTAAATTAGCTTTTTCATAGGAAATCATTCTCTTAATTTATGCTAATCCTCAAATAATAACTACATATATTTTCAGACTGTTAGTACTAACGATTTTTCTTTTTCATGAACTCCATCGAGCTAAAACATACGCCTGGATGTGAGGAATATGTTATAAATTTCAAACTGTGGCATGAACCTGAAAATGACACTGTGTTCCTGATAACAAAGTGATGTGATAAGTGAAAATTCCTAAGACCTGTGAAAGCTACGTAATAATTTTAGTGTTTTTTTTTGTTAGTTAAAAATAATTATTTGCTGTTATTGTTGAAAGTTTTTATTCATTGTTGATTTGTTTTTCGTTTAATGGGTATTTAGTGTTTTTAATAAAATATTTATTTGTATTAATATGCCTAGTTTATTAGTTACCTATCTAGATTTTTCAGTATTTAATTTTTATGGCGTTATTTCTTTTAGAACATTAAGTAATCCATAAAATCTGAAATATAGAATATTGATTATTTAAGTTTTAAAAAAAATAATATGTCTAAAATTTAAAATACTGTTAAAAATCCAAAAATTAAAAAAAAACTGAATTTTGAAAAGCCCGCCACGAAAAAATTTCCTGTGGCGTCATCAAGTGGTAGGATGCGAACTAATTTAAACAAAATCTTGTTTCGCTGGTTTTCTATGTACTTTTCATTTCGTTTTTAACTGTTTTATGCAAGCCATTTTCTAACCTTAAATATTTATTGTGTCTGGTCAGTGTCATATTATACAATACAGTTAATTATCGTTAATTTGTTATTTATAAAAATATAGGAATTTAATGAAATTGTAACTCATGATAAAGAATTGTGAGTCTTGCAGATACTGCGGTTAATGCTGTGAACACGGATATACCGAAAAAATCCTGATCAATTTACTAAATGGAGAGACAATGACATTGATTTAACCTATTATGGTTAAAATTAGGGAAGTGTTATTACATTCGTAATAGGTCCTCTCAGGTAAACAGTATTATATTTATATTCTTTTATAACGTCGATTTTGATTTTTAAAATTTTTTTTTTGTGGTAATTTCATGTATGCAGGGTAGCTCAAAAATAAGTTACGACCATCAACTTCATTTTTTCAAATGAAAACATATATTTTTTATTTCATTTTTGAATTTTGCATTGAATTCTAAGCATGTTTCATGTACCATGTCCTATACATAAACTAAACAGTTATTGAAAAAATTAGGATTGAACATATCATTTAGGGAATCCAACGATCTATCAAATCTTCTGGCAATATTGCATTTTGGGCTCCATAATAAGTAAGAGTGTACTGTCTCACTGTCACCGTTTATTTCCATAGAAACTGTATGACAATTTTATTTCAAATAAGTATAATTTTAAAATTATTGTCAAGCGTAGTTTCAAAGTTGCGGTTTTCACAATAATGGTGAAGTTAACGGAACGGGAAAAAATTGAAATTCTATGCATGGTTGGGTTTGGTGATAAAACACTTACTCAAATAGAAACAGCCCAATTATTTAATGAAATCCATCCTGATCGTCCTCCCATATGTCAGAAGATGGTGAGTAGAATAGAGGCTAAGTTTAGAGAATTCGGTCATGTTAGAGATTTGCCTAAATCTGGTCGTCCTACTCGAGATGAAAATGAACAACTTGACGTTTTGCTTTCCTTGGAAGAAAATCCATGTACTCCCCTGTCGCACATTGGGGCCGATTTACACATGCCGAAATCTGTTGTTCACCGAGTAGTTCAAAAGCACAAATATCACCCATACAAAGTTATTCCAGTGCATGAGTTATTTGAAGATGATTTCGATAGGCGAAGTGAGAAATATTATTTTTTCGGATGAAGCTACGTTCTATTTGAATGGTAATGTGAACAAATAAAATTGTCGATATTGGGCAACAGAAAATCCACATTGGATGATAGAGGTTCACAGCCAGTACCCTAAGAAAATAAATGTTTGGTGTGGAATCGTACACGAAAGAGTAATTGGTCCATTTTTCTTTGAACAGTCTTTAACTGGACAAGTATATCTCGAATTTCTCCAACTAGAATTAATTCCAGCATTAGTGGCTTTATTTCCGAATCCATTGGATCCAGACTCCCCTGACGAAGAACTGATATTCCAACAAGATGGTGCTCCTCCGCACTATGCGGCCACTGTGCGCACATTTTTGGATGAGAGGACCTATCGAATGGCCTGCTAGGTAGCCAGACCTAACTCCGCTGGACTTTTTTTTGTGGGGTTACCTCAAATCAAAAGTATTTGTTAACAGGCCAAACAATATGCAGGAGTTGAAAGAAAGGATCCGAAGAGAAGTGAGTGTCATAACTCCGGAAATGGTTGGAAACGTGCAAAGAGGGTTTATTGATCGTCTTGGATATTGTCAAGCCGTAAATGGCGCATATTTTCAACATTTAATTTGATTTTGTTGTGTTTTTTAACAGGTCTTACTTATAGATATGTTCAATACTAATTTTTTCAATAACTGTTGAGTTTATGTATAGGACATGGTACATGAAACATGCTTAGAATTCAATGCAAAATTCAAAAATGAAATAAAAAATATATGTTTTCATTTGAAAACATGAAGTTGATGGTCGTAACTTATTTTTGAGCTACCCTGTATACATGAAATTACCACAAAAAACAAATTAAAAAATCAAAATCGACGGGTACGCGCGTTTTTTGAAAAAACTTACCGCTGAATTTTAAATGAATTTAGACATTTCTTCTGGGACTCACTGTATACCGTGTAGAAAGAGTAACAATTGGGAAACATTTTTTCCTTCATTTCATCGAAAAAATAACTCTTGCTAAAAAGTTTTGATTAGTTGAAAACCTTCTTAGCCATAGTCAAGTATCAGAAATATTGAACAGAGTGGTCAAAACATGTGTAGTTGATCTAAGAATAAAATATCCTCAGTTCTAAAAATACATCAAAATGCCGATTTGAATCTCTTTCTAGAATTATGTTCTCTCTCTGAACATGCTGACGAGAAACAGTCACATATAAGAGAAATAATTATGTCATTTTATTTTTATTAGTATTTGAATGACTACTAATTTCCCGACCAGATGGATATGACATGGTATGCATAGAACAGACAATTTACAAATTGGTCCTCGAGAGCATCTGGTTTGACTTCCCTAGTCTACTATTTCACTTTCACTTACTCACTCTGTCAGAGACAGAAACTGCCCATTATATCAAAGAAGGTTGGACAGATTTAAGAATAGTATCAAGAGGGCAAGTATTTTGGGACCAATTTTGTTCATTATTAATGATTTAAATTTGGAAATTAATCCTGAGATCTGTTTAACAACATACGCGGATGACACAAATCTGTTGGTGGGAGCATGTCGGACTCCTGCGCTTATTGAATCGGGCAATCATGTGTTTGATACAGTTAAACAGTGACATGAACAGGTTAATAGTTAATGTAAATGTTAATTTCTAGAACCCGACAAAATAAAAACATTATCCCTGAAGAAATTACCTTTAATGATAAGCAATTAAACGTTCAAAAAACAACAAAATTCTTAAGGATACATGTAAATGAGTTTTTGGATTGGACAGAGCATATACAGAATCTAAAAAAAAAATCTGAAAAAGTTTAAAATATCTTAATGAAAAAGCAAAAAGAACCTTGTATTTTTCAAATTTTGAAGCGCTATTAAGATTTGGTATCCTTTTCTGGGCATCCGATTCAAAAATGCAAAACATTTTTATCATACAGAAGCGAGTAATTAGAATTATACATAAAATGTCATTTTTGCAGACGTGTAAAGGAGTATTTAGAAGCAAATAGATATTAACGGTAGTGGCTCTGGATATATTTGATTCGATAATGTTTTTCTATAAGAATAGAGATAGGATTAAAACCAGTATGCGGCGTGAACACGGCACTCGTTCGTACAATATCATTTACCCTACACATCGATTAACTCTGCTTGAGAAAAATCCATACTATGTTCGCATAAAGTTCTTTAATAAGTTGCCTCATTATATAAGTAAAGCAAGCAGTTAATGAGAGAATTTTTAAAAACAAACTGAAACAATTACTTATAGAATTAGAACCATACAGTGTGAATGATTACTTAAGCATGTAGTTTTCTCGCCGTATATAGTGTCATTTCATTTTATGTTTGTATTTAGGAATGTAATTTGAAATAAAGGAAAATAAATAAATAAATTTATGAGGTTGATTAAAATAAATTGTCCGCCGAGATAGACCGAGACTGCAAGTGCTGATAATCTATGCAATGAGTTGCCAAGGGCAGAAATAGAAAGAACAATGAAAAAAACTAGAAGGATATATCGCAAAAGATGGTGGCTCAGCATAAATTTGACAGTTGTTTCAGACAGTTAGGATTTTTTTTTCCGTTAAGTTATGTATTTAATTTCTTCCAACTGTTTGTTTTTATGTTTTCTCTTGAAATGAAATTTTATCTTGTTTCATAAAATGACCTAATTATATCTCCAAAGGTGGCTGTTTCCAGTCAGTATGTCTAGAGAGAGAAGAGAGAGAGAGAGAGAGAGAGAGAGAGAGGGAGAGAGAGAGAGAGAGAGAGAGAGAGAGAGAGAGAGAGAGAGAGAGAGAGAGAGAGAGAGAGAGAGAGAGAGAGAGAGAGATAGGGAGAGGGAGAGGGAGAGGGAGAGGGAGAGGGAGAGGGAGAGAGAGAGAGAGAGAGGGAGAGGGAGAGAGAGAGAATATAATTGTGGAAATAATGGCATTTTATTCTTAATTCAATTTCACATTGTTTTGGCTACTTTGTACAATATTTCAGAGAGTTCACTATGGCTAGAGAGTTTTTTTTTAACCAAGCAAAATTTTTGACCAAGTGTGACTTTCTTCGATAAAATGAAGGATAGAAAAGTATCCTATTTGTTACACTTTCTACCAAACACGCTGTATAATATTGTTTTAAAATAAACCCATACTCCTCTTTAATAATTTGTTTGAATTCATCCATTTATATAGCTTAACAGTTAACACCTTAAATGATTATTGGCTTTCAGGAGAAACTGAAAGGAAAAGCATGTATAATACACTATTATAATACACTATAATAATACACCATTATAATTCAATATCTATTAATTCGTGGCTGATCTGGGTCTAGAAATGAAATGAATATTTAAAATCGATTATAGGTGTTTAATATTCCTTCTATTTGGGGCTTAAAACAGCTTTACGATTTTAGCACAATGTATTAATAATAATATTATACTGTCTAAAGTTATAGTTGGTTGGTTAAAAGTGTGGGATTAGCGTGTGATCTTCTGGCTTTTTGTTCAACCCTATCTTGTTAAAAGAGACTTGTTCCTTTATACAAAATATGTCTTCCAAGTTTATAATACGGGTTTGTTCGGTCCACAGGGTAGTGAATTTCGTCACCACATTTAAAACATTCAATGGGTTAATTCCAACTTCGTATGCTATGTAAATTTGACAGAGAAAACCACCCACTTATTTTATCTGGATGCGCATCATTAGAAGTAGCATTCCAGTAATAGCGAGGATACTACTACTCTTGCAACTCTTGTTCGCGACTCAGATTCATGTTAATGACGAGAGTATAGAACAGGTCACACAGTTTAAATCCTCGGGATGCATGATTAATGGGGAATGGAATCGTGATCAGGAGATAAGATGATCGAGCTAGCTAGAGCAACCTTTCAGACTTAGAAACTTCCTTACACTTGAACAACTTGAATTTTGACCTCAGATATAGGATGTTAAAATGTTATGTTTGGTCCATTCTCCTGTACGGTATTGAGGCATGGACGTTAAAGGCAACAATCATTAACAAAATGTGGATCCTACGACGAATATTGAGGGTGCCTTGGGTCGATCATGTCGGGAATAAGGGCATTCTCCGAAGAGCCGTTGTAGCGGGCCGAGAACTTTTCGAGAATATCAAAAGGTTATCTCGAACACATACTGCGCGGAGATCGTTACCACTTTCAAGGTAAAATTGAGGGAGGAAGAAGAGGAATGGCAGAAAGAAGTTATCATGTCTCAGGAATTTACGCCAATGGACAGGCATAAATGACTTCCGAACATTGCAGAATGCTACAGTAAACAGGGTTAATCCGGAGAAATCCAGCTTTCGACCTAAAACTATAATTCTAGAACGGCTGTTAAAGAATTCATTAAAGCGCACATGAATTATTCTGTTGTATTGTACTGGTCGACATAAAAACTGCCGCCTCAGGCCAAGTTCTCCATCTCGTTTTAACAGGTTGAAGTGATAACTGAATATCTGTATGCTTCTCTTTATATAATTGAACCCTCAATAATTTATGTTATACCATAGGAGAAAACCCAGATATCAGAAATAAAAATTGTTTGGTATAAAAATATGTAAAATTTACCATTTTTTAGCACACAAGTCCGAGCTCTGGATCCGGTTTGATCCACGTTGGATCGTACTTCACTTTCGGTATAACATCAAATGTTATGAACTATCAGCACGTCTATTCTTTTAGTAGTAAAATGATTTATGTCGCAAGAGGATAAGCTAACGTTTTAAAAACATCGAGAGGAAACGGTGTAAGTATTAAAATGAAAATGGAATAGTTATTTATTTAGCAAATGCGTAAAATATTGGGATTGCGGGACTCGCCTTCGGTTCGTGCCCTCAAAAATGCATAAGTTTTATACAATATTTTTTCTGCAGGAGTATCATTTTCCGTATTCGAAATTTAAAAAAATATATTTTGGTGTGTGCACCAACTCACTCACTTAGGAATGCAATAGGTTTGGGATATTTCCTTATATCGATTTGATTATTAAGAACTAATGTTGATTTTATCTTACCTGTCGGCTGAAAATCATCATTTGCTTTTGGTACAATGCAATTTAATAAACGAATTATATTCCATTTTGTTAGTTTCTTTCGATTTGTGAGGCAATATATTTTCTATTGCTTCATTGGCTCTATTAATTATATCGTCTAAAGCGCATTGAAATGTGTTTTTTTCTTCGGACTTAACGACAATGAAAAAACTCGAAGGGTTGACCTTTCGCTTATGTTAATTTCTTTCATTCATTCTTATTTAAACTATTCCTTAAATTTGGCTAATAAAAAACCAGTTTTAAAAACCATAGCTATTAATTTTCTCGAATTAATAATATATGTTTCTTCGTTAGCAAAAGTGTAAAGATTGTTCCACGAAAAATGGATATAACTTAATAACTGCAGTAAAAGTACCTTTGGCGATCCCATTATTTATGACCGTTTGTTATTATTATGTGGAAAGGACCGGATTGTAATAATTATAATTAAATATAGGCACATCAGGTAGGTTAGGTTGTTTAATTTATATTTAAATATCTTTTTGTGATAAAATTTGTTAGTTTTTATTTCTTGCTGGAAGAGTTTAGTTTACAAAAATGGCGTCATGAGTATATAACTTCTGTAAGGAACTCGTGTTCTGAAACCGTCCTATAATTTACCTCGACGAGACTTGATTTGACACGCATGAAACACCATCCAAAGGCTGGTCTGATTCTTCCGATAAGTGTAAAACAAAAGCTCCGTCAAATAAAGGAAAAAGAATAAGCATTTTACATGCTGGGTCAGAAAACGAAAAATGCGAGTTATCACAGTCGCCAATTACATAAAGCTCCAAGCTCAAATAATACAAAATTGGAGATTCAGAACTACATGGGGGCGAATGATATTAATTTAGGATAGCGATAGCGAAACAGAACTATCTATAGACTGACCTTATAAATGTAAATAAATATGACTAGTAATATTTAAAAAAAATGTTATTTCATTTGATTACATTAATATAATCATATCATTATTTGTTTTCCTTCGTCCGTCCCTTCATACTTCACTTGTTTATTGCCAAGCTCTTGTCGACACAATGGGACCGACCCAGGAAATAATTAAGTCATATCCAAATTTCGTGAAACGTACTTTACATTAACTAGTATAATCTAAAAGTTTGGCCATAAATCAGCCATCATGGCACAATAAATATGAAAGATATGCTCTACAAGGTGTTTCAAGTACAATAGATTTTTATACTAAAAATACTAATTTGGCAATAATTTGAAAATGAGATGATGCTTTATTAAAATATTCGAATGACTTAAAATAAAGTAAAAATTTATTAATTTAGGGGAGTGACAATAATATTTTCTAAATTATTCCAAAACCAAAGATAGTACAGGGTATTATTGCATTATGTGAAATGCCTTATTATACAGGGTGTTATGGAAATGACGTATTATATTTAAAAGGGTGACTCCTGGGGTATCCTAGAGAAGCGCTACATATATTTTTTTTTAAATCGAACGTTTAAAAAGTGGGGTAATTCACCCCTAAACCTACACACAACTCCTCGGCACATTCATATATGAACATATTACATTGCCCAGCTGGGTAATAAGCATATGTTCAGGAACAATGTTGCCAAAATGTTTCAAAGTGTAAAACTTTAGTTTCTTATAAAAATAAATATTTAGCTTACTTAGAAAGTAAATCCAGGACGCGATTAAGGAATCCAGGGCACAGACACTTTCAGTTTTTCTATGGGAAAATCTTTATGCTCATCACGTGTCCTGATGATAGTGTGGGAGTGCATAATAGGCTAATCACTAAACCCCAACACTAAAGCATATTTACACTTTACAATAACACACATAGAACAAAAGCACTTAATCATTTCGCAATAGAAATAATAAAAACGCTAACTTCTATGAACCATTAACCCTTTACTAAAGATAAAATGAAACAATTATGTTAACAATTAACAGGAACTACCTTTTGAAATAATGTTCTAGTCCATCTTCGAACCAGTCGTTGACCTTTCTTTCCGAGAACTTTCCGCTACTAGAGCCAGCGCGGTTGCCATTTCCGAGACTATAATTATACAGGAAAGTAATATTATAGAAGGAAATTCGGCAATTTATGATAGTCGCTTATAAAACATCGCTGTATTTTTAAATATTAGCCCGATTATCCATAATCAGCTGTTTAAAGCAGCCGGCCGATATTGATCGAGAGAACCAACCAAAATTTTTAGATGTTAAATACATTATTTCCCAGCCAATAAGGGTGTATTTTTGTCTAAACAGTAGCACTTTAAAATACTAATTCAGATTGAACGGTACATAGATGTGTTGTGACGCGAAAACTAATGTGATTTTGTGATGTGAGTACTTGGTGTTTTTTATAAATTAAGTTGGTTTTAAATAAGTCCGAAAAGGTAAATAAAATTGCATTTTTTTTTTAAAGGGTAAGTGACATTTATAAACTTTTAAGTTGTCCAGATCTGACAGGTGTCATTCGAATTGAACAAATGAGAACATACCTGACCATTTATAAACTCCGCGGCGGTTCGTTCGAGTCAGTTCAAGTTTATAAATCAGAGATGGTTTCCCAGCGAACTGAACGTAAAAGTTTATAATAATGTACCCTGAAAAATAAACAACTTGAAATCTGTCAAACGGTTATTGACTTTCTAAAGAGTTTACCCTGAAGATATGACAACACTGTTCAAGATTCACTGCCATATGTTGCTGTGTTTACCTTCCGAACAGGGGTACCATTTGGTAATTTTTGGTTTGACATAAGGTTATGTACAGGGCATATTAAATTAAAGCACCATTTTTGGATATTTTCTTCAATTTGTTTTCTTGTCAGGAATTGCCGGTTTAAATATAATACGTCATTTCCATAACACCCTGTATTTACATTCGCAATCATAAGCGCTCTGAGTTAATGAAAGATAATTATCACCATTGTCATAAAATTCCAAGTGCACTGCTGAACATTTGTAGACAAGCCCGTAACTGAACGAATCAAACCAGTAAACTACGTATCTGTGTGCCTGGTACCGAAATGGGTTATCTATCTATCTATCTTAATGATCTGAATAGTTTTTAGAATAGTATTAATCTAGATTATTCTAGATAAAGGAGTAGGATGAACTAAGAATTCTGTAAACTTCACACAATATGCAATTTTGTCCAAAATTGCCAAAAAATACTATTTCCATATTATTTGCCCTTTATTTATAACCTTCGAACTCTACCAAAATACAATTGCAAATTATAAGACATAAAATGTCGATCGTTTCAAAATTGAGCAAATATCACCTCACCTGGACTGAACTGAATTAATAATGGCATAGAATATAGATAATTCCGTTTTAAATTCAGGTGGAGAATCGAAGCGTTCTATAATGTATTCATGTAAAATATTCCTCGGCAAAAGTAGGGAAAATTAAATTTTAAAAATTCAAAGTCAGGAAATCTCGATATGTTTAGAATTTTCAATCAAAAGCAGCTGCATGAGGAATTACGAGCCATTACCATATTTAAATTCGACCTACAATGACGTAAACAGAAAGGGAGACGATTATGAATTCGGAATTAATTTTAAAAGGTTTTCAGATTCCATTAAAAGATAGGGCTTAATTTAATTTACAATAAAAAGTTTTTTGTCAAAGTAAATTCAGCATTTATTTTGCTTACGTCATTGTTCCTGTTATAGTAACATTTTTCGTCATACTCGGCAGCAGTAGACATTTCCATAGACAAAAGATACCTATATAGATATTAAGCAATTAATTATGACGACCTCTGGCAACGTGGTCAATAAACTAGAAACATTTCTTGTTTTTAAATTTTGATTTATATTATACAAGATGAGTGGGCAGAGGTTTTGTTATTTCGCAAGCTATTTACTGAATGAACTTGAGAAAGAACCAAAAAAATTTCTACACGAAAACTTTCAACGGAAGGAAAGAAGCAATATATGCAAAATTATTCAAATATAATAATAATAATCATAATTTTAATATTTGTATGGAAAATCATTTCCTTTTAACTTGAAAATGCCTGATATCTGCACTAAGGAATAAAGAAATAATGTTAAACAGATTCTGGGTTACAGCCGCCAAGTGCGGAATTATACACAAACATTTGTTCGGACTAATTCGAAACAATTTTTGTATACAGCGTGTGTGAAAATATTGGCACCATACAGTGTGGCCGTTTAAGTGTGCAACATATGGGAAAGTTTTTTATTACCGATTTCTCAGAAAATTTTATTCTTGATAAAAGTTGGTGCATGTTCGATAATCGTATTTGGTGCACTTGGAATGGTTGCAAGTCAAATGACGTACAGGGTACGACAAAAAATATAAAACTTGTACAAGAATAAAGTACCCCTATTTCAGAAAATTCAGCGAAATGTTATTAAGAAAAGGTGTTTAGAATTAAAAGTTATGCATAGGTTTGAAAACGTGGCCTCATAAAATATAAAACAAAAACTTTTTAAAAATATTAATTATTTCCCAAAAAAAAATTTTTTTTATTATCACCTTAAAAACCTTGATAAATTAAACAAAATCAAATCAATTTCACACATCTTTGTTCAAATTCAAGCACATTTGTAAAATTAACTTAACTTCATGTTTGTTGCAAGGACATTAAACACAACTTTAAAATACCGTAAAAATTATTTTTAACAAGATAAAACATTAGTAATGATAATTTTCAAATTAAAAACTCCCATTTAAAGTGCAAAATTTTTTATTTTAAATGTTTATTAGAAAATTGTACAAAATAATCGACAAACATGAAATTCTACTAATATAGTCGCAGATACCTATGGAAAAAACAAATAAGGGTTAAAAAGTAAACATTATGACAGTTTAGTGGCATTATTCATTCTTAAATAATTATTGTTATTAGCTGATCTCAAATGCCTCCTTCAGTACAGTTAACGTTAGCCGACAGGGCAGAATTAGTGCTAATATGTGGAGATAACTATAAAACAGTGCGTGAAGCAGGGGTTATATTCAATGAACGACATCCAGATAAACAAGTCCATTATTCAACCATAAGCAGAATTTTAAATAATTTTAAACAGACAGGGTTTTTAGAGTATAAATATAAAAATGAACGTACCA
The DNA here is from genome assembly GCA_963991005.1 of Barypeithes pellucidus. Classification (NCBI taxonomy): domain Eukaryota; kingdom Metazoa; phylum Arthropoda; class Insecta; order Coleoptera; family Curculionidae; genus Barypeithes; species Barypeithes pellucidus. The sequence goes on from OZ022556.1 coordinate 35,185,448, forward strand.
AAACTGTATGTACTGAAGAAAATCAATTAGAAGTACTTCAAGCAGTTGTTGAAAACCCTAGAAGATCCACCCAAGAAGTGCATGCTTATACGGGTATAAAAAAAAACCTCTATTAACGAGATTCTTAAAAAACATAAATATCACGCCTATAAGCCAATGTTTATTTGCACGTTTCAAAGACGAGACTATGACTTGCGGTATGATTTCTGCATGTGGATTCAAGGAGAAATAGAAAATCAACGTGATTTCCATAGACACATACTTTTTGGGGATGAATCCACGTTCACTACAAATGGCGTTGTTTCTTCCCAAAATTGTAGGTGGTGGTCGGGCGAAAATCCAAATTTTGTCATTGACAACAAAAACCAGTATTACCAAAAAACAAACGTTTGGTGCGGTATTATTAACGACAAATTAATAGGGCTGTTCTTTTTTCGCCAAAACCTAACTGGTGCTACCTATTTACATTTTTTGGAAAACGAACTAACAGATTTTTTGGATAATATGAGTATACAAGAACGACGTAAATTATGGATTGTACATGATGGTTGTCCGGCTCATTCTGCTAGAATTGTTTCTGAATGGTTAAATGGAGAATTTGGTGATAAATGGTTAGGAGGAAATACCGATCCACGGTGGCCTCCTCGTTCGCCAGATCTCACTCCACTAGATTTTTTTTATGGGGATATTTAAAGCAAAAAGTGTACAAGGATCGACCCTTTAATAATGTTGAGGAGCTTGAAATTTCGATACGATTTCATTGCAGAAATATTCCAGCAAGTGTTTTGCGATCCACGCTTAGTGAATTTTATGATCGGACAATTAAATGCATTGAACGTGAAGGTGGACATACGGAGACGCGTTGATAATTTGTTAATAATGCCACACAACGCCATCTTTTAGTAGAATTTCATGTTTGTCGATTATTTTGTACAATTTTCTAATAAACATTTAAAATAAAAATTTTGCACTTTAAATGGGAGTTTTTAATTTGAAAATTATCATTAATAATGTTTTATCTTGTTAAAAATAATTTTTACGGTATTTTAAAGTTGTGTTTAATGTCCTTGCAACAAACATGAAGTTTGTGATTCCTTAATAAATTAAAAAGCTAAGTTAATTTTACAAATATGCTTGAATTTGAACAAAGATGTGTGAAATTGATTTGATTTTATTTAATTTATCAAGGTTTTTAGGGTGATAATAAAAAAAAATTTTTTTTTGGGAAATAATTAATATTTTTAAAAAAATTTTGTTTTTTATTTTATGAGGCCACGTTTTCAAACCTATGCATAACTTTTAATTCTAAACACCTTTTCTTAATAACATTTCGCTGAATTTTCTGAAATAGGGGTACTTTATTCTTGTACAAGTTTTATATTTTTTGTCGTACCCTGTACGTCATTTGACTTGCAACCATTCCAAGTGCACCAAATACGATTATCGAACATGCACAAACTTTTATCAAGAATAAAATTTTCTGAGAAATCGGTAATAAAAAACTTTCCCATATGTTGCACACTTAAACGGCCACACTGTTCAGTTGTTCCAGTGTTGCTTATTCGAACTTCCGCTTTCTGATGCCAATATAGATTACCAACCAGTCTTATACTCTTCCCATCTGGTCCTAAATCTCTGAGGTATGTTATCAGAAGGTTTAACGTTGTCAAATGATTCCTCATAGTTATAGGTTATTCAAACAAAATACAATTTGAGTAACTAAATATAAAATATTTAATACTATTTAAAGAAATGGAAACGCATTGTAACTAATTGTTCTATGAACTGATTTTAATGTTTAATTGTTGTATTGGTATAAGTACTTTCGTATCTAGTTGTTTTTTATGGTTTACCCTATTCCATTAACAAAACATAAAGTGGTTTCCTTAGCTACCCGCATTTTCAGTTTTAATGATAAATTTGTAGCTATTCTGCGAGCCTCCGAGAGTAGCGTTCGCCACCAATTTTACAAAGAGGGAGGATCAGGTGAACTACTAAGATGAAACATTAGGAGCTCTTAGAATTAGACAAGCAAAACTGGAAATTTGGGTTTATAAAAAAAATATATATATAAAATATTAGAGTATATATATTGTTAATATATGAACCAGTGAGTGATTTATGATGGCCCAAAATTACTTTTCAATATTTTTTGTTCAATTTCTAGAAACATTTATATACAATATTTTTCTTAATCGATTAGTCAACCGGAGGAAAGAAAACGCGTTTTAAAGGTATATACTCTTGGTTGGTTGGTTGGTTAAAGGCGGGGGTCGGTTTAAAGGCTCGAGCTTCAAATCACTGCAGCCTTTCGGCTTATTGTGTACCCCGATCTTGTTAGAAGATGTTTGTTCCTCCTATGAGGTCCAGTAACCTTCTACCAAGCTTGTCATGTGGGAGATTGTCACCACGTTGTATGTTCCCGAAGAAATTTTGTCTTCTACGGGATAGCGCTACGCACCGGTATATTATGTGTGAGACGGTTTCATCCTCTCCGCCGCAGAATCTACATTCAATGGATCCGTTGTTCATCTCTATCCGTTGAAGGTGTTTTCGCAAGTGGCAGTGGCCTGTTAGCAGACCCATCACTTGTTTCAACTGGGACCGTGTCAGGGTTAGCATCCCATTCGATAGTATTATCGATGGTTTTCCAATTACGGCCCGTGCGTGTATTTGACCAGGTAACTCTTGCCATCGAGATAGGTGTTGTTTTTCGACCATCTATCTAATGTTGTTTTCGTTGCCTGTTTTGATATTCCGAAGGCCGGTTCGGGGCCCCTGAGAATTTGGGCAGATCCGGCTCTCGCCAGTTCATCCGCTTTTTCGTTTCCTAATATTCCGGAGTGACCAGGGACCTACAAGAGTTCCACCTTGTTCCCCCTGGCCGCCAGTACTTTTAGGTGGGTATTGCACTCCAGTGTAAGTTTTGAAGTAAACCGATTGGAGTTCAGAGCCTTAAGAGCAGCTTGGCTGTCCGAAAGGATGTAAATCTTTTGGTCGTAATAGCCCTTTTCAAGATTTTGTAGTACACATGCTTGTATGGCATCAACTTCCGCTTGGTCGCTCATGTCCATCCTGGGCCCACACCGTTGGCGGTTTTTGATCCATCGGTGTATCAAACTAGACCCTTGTCAAACGACGGGGATGCACTGTTTGTCCATTTATCAAAGTTCCAGTCAATCTTGAAAGGCTTTGTGAAATCGTATGTTGCTTTCATAAGATCAGATTGCATATCCAAGAGCTCATCGTTGATTAGATCCGTGGCTCCTGTGTGTCCAATTTTTACGGGGTGTTGTGTCCATTCCCCATTGGTGATCATCCTTGAGGCGCTGCAAATAGCCTCCATTCTGATGTGGATGTCTAGGGGTATTAGTCCCAGTATGACTTCCATTGCTGCAGTGGGGGTACTTTTCATCGCCCCACTGGTACACAGGCATGCCAGCCTCTGCAAACTGTTAAGTTTGTTTGCTGTCGTAATCTGCTGTGTTTTTGTCCACCAGACTACAGACCCATATGATATCAGGGGTCTGATAACTGTGACATAGAGCCATTGCATCATCTGGGACTTGAGTCCCCAGGTTTTCCCGACCAAGCTCCTCCAACGCACTAAGCACATTTTTGCTTTGTTTAGGTTTTTGTTTAACTGTTGGTTCAATGTCAGTTTGGCGTCCAAGGTTAAACCCAGATACTTTACCTCGCTGACTGTGTTTATCCGTTCACCAAAGATTTTCAGGTCGTTGTAGTTCCCTATTTGTCTTCGTTTGGTGAATGGTAGTATAGCAGTCTTTGCGGCGTTGACTTTAAGACCCACCCTCATACACCAACGCTGTACGATATTCAGAGCTCTTTGCATAAGCTCTGATAATATGGTGGGATGCGCTCCTATGATGAGTATTACCACATCATCTGTATAGCCTTGGGCGTAAAAGCCCTCAGCATTGAGATATGCCAGTAGCTCATCTATCACCAAGTTCCATAGGAGAGGCGAGGGTACCCCTCCCTGTGGACATTCCTGTGTTACAGCGGCTTCTATGGAGTCGCCGTGTAAACTGGTTTTGACTTCCGGTATCTCAACATGTTGTGAATCCACACACGTGTGGTTTCATCGACACCATGTTCACTGACAGCTGATGCCATCGCGATGCAGGAGGCGTTGTCAAAAGCCCCCTCTATATCGATGAAAACGCTCAGGGCAATCTCTTTCTGATGTATGGCTGCTTCGACCCTTGATATTAGGTTGTGCAGCGCAGTCTCACAAGATTTTACTGGTTGATAGGCATGTTGATGTTTATGGAGGGGCTTCTCCGTGAGTGCCCCGTCTCTTATATGCCTATCAATGAGTTTCTCCAACGCTTTGAGGAGGAACGATGAAAGGCTTATCGGGCGAAACGCCTTGGCCTCGGTGTACGTTTTCCGTCCAGGCTTGGGGATGAAAATGACGTTAGCCGTTCACCATGCCTCGGGAACATATCCCCAGGCAATACAAGCACGTATATTCTGCAGAGGTATGGTACTAAATGTTCTTGCCCAGCTTGCAGAAGAATGGGATAGATTCCGTCTAGCCCCGGCGATTTGTAGGGTTCGAACGTCTCTATTACCCATTTGACTTTTTCGTAGCTGACAGTATCAGCCGCTATTTTCCAGGCCACCTCCTTTGCCCTGTGAGCAAGGTTCACTGTTTCATGTCTGGCTGCCGGTTGTGTGATTTTCGAACCCGGAGTCCTCTTAAAAATAGCAGATATTTGATAATACTGTAAAGTATGTCAAGCTTCATACTGGCAGAAACATGTGTAGTCATAAATTTACAAATAATAAAATAACAAACTTTTTACCTTGGTAGTTTTCTCGAAAACGTATATTAAAATTGAGAACCGTTAGGTGGTGTTGTCATATCTTTCAGACTCTAGCGTCCGTAGCTTTCATTGAACCATCTTCAAAATTTAAAATAAACATGGATATATGGAAAATAAAATATAATAATAATATAATATAAAATAATTATAACCCAAAATTATATTTTAGAAAAATTTTTTCAGTACAGGAATTCAGGAGACTAAATATGCCAGAATTTGATCCTAATTCTACATCGCTCAGGGTTTAAAAATATTTATTTTAAAACTTTTAAATATTTTCGTGTTATCTTCTCAATCAATCACTCTGTTTATTATTTACTTAACGCTTTTATCAGCTCCGACAAATAAACTTCACAAGTTCTGTGTGCCAACCTTTTTTATACGTCAAAAAAACTCTGTTGCCTGAACACATATTTTCGGGGTAATTTATCTGGGTAAATATTTTTTCTTAATATAAAACGCAGTTTAACCGACCGACCGAAAAGTACGATTAATTTTATTACTTTTCCAGACAGAATAAAGAGTACAAATATGGGGGGCCGTATTTCTTTCCGTAATGTGGTTTTGTTAAGCGTGAATTTTTAAAATTTTAAATTTATACATTTTTAATAGTGAGAAGAAGCAAATCGCGTTGAAATGATAAAGTTATAGCAAATATTTCTATATTTATTTTGTTAGTATACTTGATTTATTTCATATACATTTTATTATACCTTAATAACATAATACAACGTGTCCAAGATAAGGAGGGCCAGTACAGGAATCTCGGAAACCGTAAGAGATACGAAGTCGGTTAAATAGAGCTAAAGTTGCGCATTTACGTGCCTAATAATATGACGTTTAGAAAGTTTTAAAATTCTGAGTAGTTCCGGAGATATCCGGAAAAAATCGAAATTCTGAAAAATCGTTTTATGGTTTTCCTGGGTTTTCTTGAGATCGAATTCTAAAGTAAATTGCATTTTTGCATTGCCACTTTTTCCGCTCTATCGAACAGCGTTAATTATTTTGTAATCCGACGAGTCGTCTTCGAAGGGCATTTATCAACTTTTTTTTTTAAATACGGTCCTGTTTTCCTAATATTGGAATTTGAGAGCTTTTTTCTCCCGAATGCAACGATGTATGACATATTGTGGTTTAATGACGTTTCGAGGGTTTCTTGAACAACAACAGAAAAATTTGGGATACGGTCCTGTATTTTTCCTAATTTTATAAATAATATCTCATAAGTAAGCTCTAAATTTTTTACTTATGTTGCACTAGTTCAATAAATAACATAAATTAATAATAAACCACAAATAAGTGAACAAAAATCATTCCAAAACAGTAATAAAACGAACAACGAAAAAAGTAAGGAACTACATAATCAGGTGTTCAAAATGATTCCGTTATTCTCTAAGCACAAATAACATCTTCTAACTGCCACATAACAGTTTTTTTGAGATAAAATAGAACATGCGATAGAATATCAAACTTTTCAGCATTTGTAAATTTATGTTCCATATTATTTTCTGGAAAATAGAAAGCCTCTTAAAACGCTCTCAAACGATCACAATGGGAATGTCAAGTGAAACAAATCACGCGCCACCATCTTAATTTTTTTGTTTCAAGCGCCTATTTTTCTTTTAAATCCCGAATCAACAGAAGTTTGCAATAATGTTTCTGTATTTTGTTACCTTATTTGTGGTTTATTATTAAATTATTTGTTATTTATTGAACTAGTCCAACATAAGTAAAAATTTAGAGCTTACTTATGAGATATTATTTATAAAATTAGGAGAAATACAGGACCGTATCCCAAAATTTCATCATGTTGTTCAAAGAACCCTCGAAACGTCATTAAACCACAATGTGGCATACATCGTTGCATTTGGGAGAAAAAAAGCCCTCAAATGCCAATTTCAGGAAAACAGGATTGTATTTAAAAATAGAAAGTTGATAATGGCCCTTCGAAGACGACTCGTTGGATTACAAAACAACTAACGCTGTTAGATAGAGCACAAAAAGTGGCAATGCAAAAGTGCAATTTACTTTAGAATTCGATCTCAAAAAAACCCAGGAAAACAATAAAACGATTTTTCAGAATTTGGTTTTTTTTCGGATATCTCCGGAATTACTCGGAATTTTAAAACTCTCTAAACGGCATATTATTAGGTACATAAATGCGCAACTTTACCTCCATTTAACCGAATTCGTATCTCTTACGGTTTCCGAGATCCCTGTACTGGCCGTCCTTATCTTCGACAAGTTCTTAAATGTTGTAAGAAGCATATTACGATATCTAATCTTCATCTTTAATAATATGTGGGCAACTAATAAATATATTTATTTGTGTTTTTATAATAGTGGGTCAGAAGCGAAGAAATATAATTTATTTAAATTCAAAAATAATACGACTTGACTTAAAATTGTCGGTGACAAAAAAAATTATATAATAAATTTTAAGGACCCTTTCGGTATCATTTTTGCTTTATCGATTACTTACCGTTTCTGAGATATAGATATTACAGAACTGTCATTTTCACACTTTTACAGGCTTAATACTTTCATGTCATTACTAAGAGATAGCCGACTTACCTTTCCTATCTTATTTTTCATTATCTATTAAAGAAATTCCAACTTCTGATTTAACTGTTAAATCGATTCACATATTTGTACAGGGTAACTGTTCTATATTCCATTTTCTTATGATCGGTATTGATTTAATATTTTTAATTATGCAATTGTTCTATTTGTTCCATATAATTTTAAATTGAATTAACTTATCAATGCACGAACAAATAACTTTTAGTCAATTAATACCGGGTTTGTTGCCAATGAAGCGGAGACGGAAGATTAAATCATTATCGAAGAACTTATTAAAAATACTAAAATAGCTGGAGTGTGGAATTAAAAGCGGCATGTTTTACAAATATTTTACTTTATACAGGGTCCAAAAAAATATGATAAGATAAAGTAATATCTTGTTAAATGGGACACCCGGTATTTTATTGCATATTTAGGTTCGTATTAGTGTCCGTTATAAATATATGTCTCAAATGTTATTTAAATTGGTTCTGTAGTTTAGGAGCAATAAATTAAAACAGAAGTTTTGCAGTCCTGAAAAAAAATCTAAAAATATTCCAAAACTATTTCTTAACCAGGGCATTTGGTGACATTTATGATAAGAGGTCTAGAGCAGTGGCGGTTCTTCCACAGGAGCACATGCGCACGTGCACCCCCAAAACGAATAAAAAAATATTAATTTATATTCATTGAATATTATTTATCGTATAAAGTCCGACCCTCCCTAATATTTTATCGTGCCGTCAATGATCGTATAAAGTCCGACCCTCCCTAATATTTTATTGTGAACGGTACAACCAAACTGTATATTATAAGCTCTCGATCCGGCAACCGTGCCTCGGTCCAGGTTAATTACGATTATGACCAGACTTGCTCGCATGTGCGATTAAGTAGGGGGGGGGGGACATAATGCAGTTACTCTGTATTAACAGGTGGCGGGAGACAGTGGAGGATAGCGGGGCTATGGCGATTTAACATGAGAAAGGCGAACAATTTTAGTGTGCGCCGCACCATTGTCTTGTCTTGCATCTAGTTAGAAATTCAAGTGTGTATGTTTTAATATTATATATTTATTACGTTAAAATGAATAGTTTGACGGTGCACTATTTAAAAAATAACTTTAGCTCTTTGAATTTGGAGCAATAAATTGAAGTGAAGAAGGCGGGAAGACTTAAACCAGAAATTAATTTAACGAAGACCACAAAGGGTAAATGTAGGGACTTTATGAGAAAGTTTAAAAATTAAATATATGAATAAAAATCTATAGAAGGTATTCCAAACTTTAATGATGCTGTTATTGATCAATTTTCTACAATTAAGAACCGAAGAACGGACTTTACGTTTACGCACTATACACACTAAGAAAACCTTTCTTAGTTTCCAAAAGTTGTATTTCCTTGTGTAAAATTAAAAAATAAATAAAAATATATTTTACCTAATGTTTTTTTCTTATTATTTCTTTTCTTCCTACATTTAAAACGCCTAGAAAGTAATTGTTTGGTCGTTACACAAAAATAAAATTTAAAAAATAATTTCACCATACTTGTGATACATAGATCACGAGCCGCCACTGGTCTAGAGATAATATGAATCTAATAGAGTTTGTCTGTTTTATACGGAGTATTCATAATCAACTTTCAATTCGAGATATTTTAAAATAATTGTCCTTAAGTTTTTCAAATGGAACACATTCTATATTATTAGGCTATTTGACGTAGAATTCATAAGTAATTTTTTTGTAACACAAGTATATAAAAATCAAAGAAATACCGAAATTCCGATATAAGTAATACTAAATCAGCCTTCGCGAACCATTTGGTGGAGTCGGCACATACTTTTTGGGCATCGGAAAATGTAAACATGATTGTCAAGAAGGTAAAAACTTAGATTTACTTGAAAAAAATAACTACAGCCAAGAAGAGCCATGTTCTGTCTTGTGTGAATAAGGTGTTCAATTTTGAGCCCCATTTAATTATTAATAACATAGTTGATTTATGTTTGTTTATAACCTCTATTTTATTTTGCCGCCTTTTTCTGACAATGACAATATTGCTTACGGTTTTGTCTTCTTTATCGACAAGAGCGCTAATTTCTTAAGATAAACAGTCGACCTTTTAACGTTCAATATTAGTAGTTTACATTAATGAGCGCATATTTTATTTTTTAAATTTAGCTCTTGAATTTGTTCAGTTGTTTGTTTTGTGGTGTCGTTTTTATTCTAAGGTAATTTAGTGACGTTGTTTCGTTGTTTTATCTTTTTTCTATTCCAATTTTTGAAATGAATGATAAAAATTAGGTCTGATGATTCCCAGCTGGGCGAAACATGTAACCTCCTTTATGTAGTTCGTTAGAGCGCGACTTTGAGTTTACTTATTATTAGTTACAAGTATATAAGTTATATCCAGCCGTTTTCGAAATAATTGCAAATTTCATAATTTATGTTGTTTAAATACAGTTTTTATTATGAAAATTAAGCATAGGCGACTGGACTAATAATTGTAAATGTAATTTAAGTACATTATGATTCAAATGTTTCATAAAAATTAAAGTAAAGAACGATAAAATAATCATTAAGTTAGAATCGACGACACATTCTTATAAAAAGCTTTTTTATGTATTTTGAGCAGGAAAAAAACCATTTATTTAGTTACGGCCAATAAGCGTTTGGGGAGAAGTGGAAACAGTAATAAAAAGTTACTTAATTTAACTTAGGTTTTAAGAGTATTTTTGTATATGACAAATTTTATAAAAGGAAATATAAATATGTTTTAAAAATATAGTAAATATTTCTTCCACGACAGGTTTGTTGGATATGAGTTTAGATTTAAATCTATAATGTGTTTCCTGGAGCTGTCAATAATATCCGATAAACTATCACAAAGAATGAAGCAATTCATTTCTCTACACTATTATATTGTGCAATTTGATTTAACATAACTGAACACTGAACAGTATTATAAGATTATAACATTAGAGGGATATATTAGGGGCAATCAAATATAATTTGCTCTTCGGCTTCCCAGGTGTTGTACGAACGAACCCCGGAAATAAGAAATAATAATTATAATAATATATTACTTAAAAAGTTTTACAATATCTCATGATATATTTGTTTATGTTATTTCCTATATTTATAACTTAAACGCTTTTATAACTACGCACCTAGGTAAATAAATGCCTGTTTGTGCACGTTCCTAATTATTCCCCAAATTTATGCAATAATATAATTTAAAAAATTATGTCATTAATATAATTATGTAGTTATAAAAAATAAGCATAATATTTAAAAAAAAAAAAAAATTAAACTTAAATTAAAAACTATTTTTATCTAACAATTATAACAAATAGTTTAACTTATTAACTATTTTGTTAGTTTATGTTTATAAAAAATTAGAACATTTTTTTTTATTTTTAAAAAAATTAAATTATAATTAGCAAGGGGTGTATTTGCATCAGTATATTCAATGCAAAGAAGAAAGATTATAATAAGTTTTTTCGCATACCATTTTTTTAATATTCTATATTTTTGAATTACGCTCTCGCAATTAAAATATGTTTAATTAACAGATATTGAAGTTAGTTTACTGTATCAAGTAGACGTGATTTTTATCATGGGGTAATAATTGCACTACACGTAATTTTTCGGACGCTTGAAGACGAAGGTTAAATATAATATATAATTTTATTTGCTAAACTAAAGTTAGGGTTTATTTGATTCATATTAATAATATGTACGCTTTTGAGAAGAAACAGACAATCGAAATTTTCCTTTAAATCACGTTTTGATTATACAGGGTGTAACTAAATAAGTGTAAAACATTTAAGGGGGTGATTCCTCATCGAAAAAAAGATAGGATCTTTCATATAAAGAAACTTCATTGGAGCATCCCTTGTTAAGATACAGCCCCTTAAAGGGGGTACATAAAATTTATAAATAAACAAAACTAATTTATTAATAACAAAACATACAACATCTAGAAATCATAGTAAATGTTCAATATGTTTACCTTCAGACATTACGCATGCGTCTAGAGGTTGGCGCATTGAGCAACGAATTCGCGCGTTTTATGGCGATATGTATCTTGTTCGTAAAATAATTTTTTGCTGCGAACTGGGTTTATTTTGTGCAAAAAATTCAAGAGACATTTTTTGTTTAGAATGAAACAGGCTATCGGAAATAAATTTTTAGATGGTAAACAAATAATAATAAGACAAAAACTTACATTGGAAATAAATTTTAGGGGTTGCGTTTTCCACCCTTACAACCATGGGGTAAACCAAATAAATTACTGGCTAAGTGTCTTTTTGGTAGTAGAAAATGTCAGGTTAATTTCAATATTGTAACTTTTTTAGTGCTTGTGAAAAAAATTGTTAAACACATTTTATGTACCCCCTTTAAGGGGCTGTATCTTAACAAGGGATGCTCCAATGAAGTTTCTTTATATGAAAGATCCTATCTTTTTTTCGATAAGGAATCACCCCCTTAAATGTTTTACACTTATTTAGTTACACCCTGTATAGTATATCATGTAGAATATCGATGAATATCCACTAAGGATGCCTAATAATACTAACCTAGTTGATATATAAGGATAACTAAAAATACTAATCTAGTTGATACCTCATGCGGAAAGTAGTTGCATACTTGTTAAGGATAACTGGAGATAATAACCCAGTTGGTATGTCTTGTAGAAGACAGATGAATATCTACTAAGAACAACTGTATATACTGACCTAATTCGCATTTCATGCGGAAGGCAACTGAATACTTATTAAGGAAAACCTGAGATAATCACCTGCATAATAATACAGATGAATACTTCCTAAGGATTACTGATGTCATCAAACACAAGCACGATAGGAAAAAGCCTTTAAGGCACAGGGCACTGGGATTGGTGCGTGTGCGAATAAAACGTTGGTTTTGAATCGTTGGAGGTTATATTCGTTGGGAAAAACGACCTCTGGAAGGTAATTCCATAAAGATGAAGTAAAGTATGACATAAATAATGAAGTTCGAGGAGTATTAAGCTTAACCATATGCGCGGCAGTGGTTCGTCGTGTATTTCTGCTATTCGCCGCTCGGGGCGGAATAAAGAGGGCAAGTTCAGCCGAGCACTTCCATGGAAATATCTATAAAAGAGAGTCAAATCTCAAATCAGTATGTGCAGAGCTCCAGACAGGAGAGCAATGCTCTAGTGATGGTCGAATCTGGATTTCGTATAGTTGTTGAGGTTTGTACAATTTTTTGGTTCGGAAGAGCACACCAAGTTTCTGTGAAGCTATCTTGGCGATTGCCACAACGTAGTTATTCCAAGACATATTTCCTCCCAGATTGACGCCCAGCAAATTAATACATGAAGCCAGTGTAATTGCGTATCCTGCCATGACTATATCCGGTTCTGTAATACTGTAATGTTAACCTTTTTAGAGAAAACTGCGGCCTGGGCTTCTTAGCATTAAATTCGACTTGGTTACTATCACCCCAATCCAAAATTTCTTCCAGGTCATTGTTGAGGAGTAAGCCGATGTTTGTGCATTTAAAGAGAAATATGATATAAGTGTGATATCGTCAGCAAAGCTAAATATTTTTGGTTTTCATTAGAAGGTCGTTAATGTAGAGTGAGAAGAGGGTGGGGAGACAATATGAACCCTTGAGGAACACCGGCATTGATGGAAGGTGTTTGAGATAAATCCGTCAATCGCCACTTGCAGAGAGCAGTCCTTAAGACAGCTAGACAACCATGCACAGAATGAACTGGGCATGCCATAAGATCACAGTTTACTTAGAAGCCCCTCATTCTAAACACTATCAAAGGCTTTAGAAATATCCAGTTCAACAGCCTGAGACTCCCCATGATGTTCGATTGCGTTGTTCCAAAGATGAGTGATATTTGCTAGTAGTTCCCCGTTCCCGTTGATCTGGACTTCCGAAAACCATATTGATGATAACTGATAATGTTGAAGCCTTCCAGTTACTTTAGAAGTTGTTGGTTAATAGCTTCCTCCATTACTTTTGTTATAACTGAAAGCAATACGACTGGTCGATAGTTGTTAGGCAGGGTTTTCTTACATTTCTTTGATATGGGCAGGACTCGCGCCGTCTTCCAATATGATGGAAATATTCCTTTTTTGTAGGATAAGTTGAAAAGTCTACAAAATAGTGGTGTTAGTTCACTAGAACTATAACGGGAATTTCGTCTGGACCAGAAGCTTTTTTGACGTCGAGTCCTTTCAGGATCAGTTTGATATATCTATAATTTTATAAGATATTCGTAGTATGATTTGTTTATAAGCACTAAATTATTTAAAAATTAAGACGTTAAGTCTTTTGAAAATTTGACGACAAGAATGTTTTAAGCTTGTTTGCAAGTCCTTTAAAAATAACGACATGAAATCAATTAATTTTTTATTAGGAAGCTTCAGGGGCTTAAAAACAAAATATTTAAAAGAATAATACTGTTCTTGGAATTGCCTTCTAATTAGGTCAAAGAGGTTTGGCTTTAATTCTTAATTATAAGATTCATAAATAGGTCGGCTTCCTTTTTATAAAAGAGAAATAAATACATTCAAAACAGCCTAAAAAATAAAAAATAATATTTGTTAAAATTTAGATTTAAGTTTCGACATGATCAATCTCCTTTACCTATAACGAACTTACCTGCTTTCTAACGTTACAATTCACGAGTAAATTATTATCTTATAAGCTTTGAAAATCCTTCACGTTATGCATTAAATATAAGTTCTAAATTAGTTATCGTCTTCCAAATGTACTACCAACTTTAAAAAATTTTTTTAATGAAAAACTGATAACTGATAAAACAAATATACGTTAAAAATATCACTATTTTGATATTAGGTACTTTAAAGTTATGGCATACGTTCATTCTTCCAACTATACACAATATAATATAGAGTATAGTTAATAAATAATCTATTTTATTTAACATTTAAAAAAATCAATTAATTATAATTATTACACTTAATACTGCATACAATAAAATTCTCGTTGAGATGTTTTCGAAAAAAGAACAAAAAATATGAAGAATGAGAAATGAGAGAGAAATTTAATGCATGAGTAAAACATTCAACAGATGCAACAACTGCCATACTGTGAATCTGGTTGAAACTATAGTAAATTTCTGATTTGTAAGAAAAATAGATAATTACGAAAAACAATTATATACAATTCTAAAGTTATCTCAACATGCACATATGCCGGTCGTGTTTGTTATTGGATTTATTAAAATTGAATAGCGGCGGATATTTAGTTTTAAGTTGAAAGTAATCAAATCAACATCAACTTGTCAATAATAATATATCTAAAAACGATAAGACATTACAATCTATTATACTATAGAATAGTCCTCTAAGCTTGTCTATGAACAACATAACCTCAAAAATCAGAAATTCTTTCGGCGGGAAGAACTATTTTAAAGATAGTCAATTTTTCTTTATTTTATTATATTGTTAATTCCAACACGGCGTGTACTATTTTGATATAGTATTAATTAAGCCAATTAACTCATAAAATGTTAATCGACTTCTCTTTATCGATCCACATAAAAGCGGCTGTTGGTGGTTCCATTGCTGATCTAGAGAGATCGGATATCTCATTGAATAAAAGTGAACATTCATATTTTTTGGTCGATAGGCCAAAATTGCAGATGCCAGGTCAAGATTTCTGGTTATTACTTTAAAACAATATTTAGTCATATTCACAATTAAATTTATCTTGATATATTATGATAATAATCATGATGAATCCGACGCAGATGCATAAATTAATATGAACTTATACATTCTAATTAATGTTTTACTTATTTCATTTATGTCATATCAGTGCATTATTGTATTTTTATACCTTAGATACCATCTACATAATGGATTACTTTATGCCCGTGCGGGCATAAATTACACATTGTGGCCCGCGCTGGCATTAAGACGCAAAAAACAGTTTTCGATTAACTTATTCTTTATTAACAAAATATAAATTTACGGTTATATATTATTTGGTTGTATTTACATAAAACTGGCAATTCTGAAAGGTTACGCTGATAGCTAAATTTCCTGCAGCAAAGGTTGACTCATGATTCATTGTCTGGGTCTCTAGTTTCTGTAAGGAAATGCGAGATCCAGATGGTACACCTGCCAACATCCTTGAAACCTCCTTTTTTTGAGGTTATGCTATCCTCTAAATATCCTTCATCAACTGTGGTACTTTTTCATCCACCATGGCGCTTCAGCGTAGTCATATTTGCTCCAGCTTCTGCTTAAAGAGTTACCCACGTTCGATGTAAACAATGACCAGTGTACTTTTCGGGATTGTTCAAACCCAAATATTTTACAATAATACAGGGAATTTTCGAACAAACCCAAATGTGTTTTTCGAACAGGTTGTACAGTACAGCGGCCTTGTATGTAGCTTAAAAATAGTATTTTTTCTGAGCAGCCATGTGGCCACAAACACATATAATCTCTTGTAAATTTCAAACTATTCATTTCGTCTTCATCAATAATGGTGAAATCTCGTTTTTTGTAAGTTTTGGTTTCTGGCACCGTTATCTATAACAAAGACTGATTTTCTATCTTCTATATATGTGATTAACATATTTACAAGTTCTTGCTGCCGACATCCACCAAATACACCAAATAATAATGGGACCTTGTTCATTAAAAACGTTTCATTGGTGCCTCATGAATAAATTTTCGGACATATTCTCTGATAACACACTGGATTTTTTTGGTTGACCTTTGCTTTAAATAGTCGTTTAATTTGTAAAAATTACATATATTAATATTCTTATTTACCATTAAAGTCTTCTTTATCATCGAATATTTCGTCTCTGATAACAGGTTTTGCGTTTTTTTCAATTTCGTCGGGAATTTCAAAATCTTGTTCCATTTTTGATTTTTGACGTTAACACATTAAACATTTGAATAATTATCTCCCTAGCAACAAGAACGCAGGCAATAATGGTGTCAAGGTAATGCGCAGGTTAAGCGCCTTTTTAGTAAATAATATTTATAATATGAAGGTTCTTGAATAATTTCAATATTATTATAATTTTTATTTATTAGTTATTTATGCGAGGAACAAAAAAAATTGGCAATTAATAGAAATAATAAAAGTTTATTATGTTAAATAGGAAGAAAACATTTGCCATAGGTATAAGTTCTAAAGCACCAATCAAGCTCGGACCATTGTTGTCTCAACCTGCCTTCTGCCTTCAAAGACACAGGCAAGTTTGGAAATTCTAAGACCCTGAAATCTACCTTATGGGCATAAAGCAGCTTTTAATTCATCCAGAGAGGCTCTGTATTAATTCATGTGCGTTATAATTTTACACTTGTATGGTTAGGTGTGTAAAGTGTTTCGACCTCTTATCCGATTAGTTTTAACCTAACTGGATTAAGTTACATAAGATTATCAAACCAGATCCGGTATATAGGGTGTCGCGGATAAGAATGTTAACATATCGAAATTATGAAATTAGAAAAATGTTGCATATTAGTGCGTTCTGCATCGTCATGTTATCAAATTTAAAAAAATTCGAATATTTCCGAAGATACTTGGGAAGAACCTTCTTTCTGCTTCCTGATTCTACTTGAAGAGATATGTGAAAATAAAGTATCCATACTTCTTGTCACTTTTTTTCCTTTATCAGATAATTTAATCAAATTTTTAATCCGACGTTGACGATATAATATTAGGTCTATTATTTATTAGGCGTTTCGAGCTAAAAAAAACAGTTATTTTCAATGCAAATAAGAACCTTATTGAACATATTTTTTCCTACTACCACCTACGAAAATGAAAAAAAGCACTGCTAACTTCCTTAGAAAGTGTCTTATAGCACACGCGTGTTGAAAAAATCATTTCAACTCTAGAGCTAAAATATTACATTTCAATGCATATAATATCCGAATAAACCCGAACAACCTCTCGGAGTAAATTGGTATGTTGGATGGGATAAAGCGCCCTCGAGTAATACTGAACATTAAAAATATTACATATATTTGTCTTATTTCTTGTGGGAGTCGTTATGTTTTTTTTATGATAAATATAAAAAAGTAACAAAGAATTGGTAGATAACCCTTTAAACGTAATAAATGCTTGGATAAAGGAGTACTGGAATAAGTACCGATTTATGTTCGATTTTTACAATTATCCAGGATATAATATTCACACAGGATAAATATAAACCTGATTTATGTAATTATATTTGTTGTAATAATAATTTCAATATTGTGTTAACCCTTAAGTACTGACATATAAGTTCTAGGACGTAGTCACTGACATGTCGTCTGTGAGACGACGCCATAAATTGGGAATGTTTTGTAGCAAAATACATAAAAAAAGAATTAAAAATTTGTTATATCTTTATTCATTATAGAGATGGAAAAAATCCTCTGAACGAAATAAAATTGAAAAAACATTGGTTCGGAAATTACATTTTGGCTACAAAATGGCTATTCCACGAGATTAGTTGACAAAATTTTGCAAAATCGTAAGACTCGGCCAAATACACAAAAATGAGAGACAAAAGGGGCTCAACCAACACTCACCATTCCATATATCAAAGGAAAATCCGGGAGAATTAGAAGACTAGGACAACGATACAACATCAGAACGGTATTCAGCTCGAGAGATACCTTAAGAAGCCATCTAACGAAGACGAAATCAACTAGCCAAAAAGATAGGAAAAACTGTGTCTACCAGATCCCCTGCGAATATAGCCGATCGGGGAAACCATGCCTGGACACACGGCCATCACATCAGGTGGACAAAAGCCGAAATCCTGCTCAAAGAACCACATTGGAGAAAGTTCAAGGAATCTGCTACCATACACCAGAACCCAGGCTGTTTTAGTAAACCTTCATTAGATTTAAGAAATGTGTGAAAACCTTTGTTAAGTAGCTGTAAGCTTAGAATTACTAATATCGTGCAAAACTGAACGCATGACTGCATCTATCTCAGTTATGCTTCAGTGTACATAGCTAGTATAAATAGAGCTGTAGTTACTTCTCTTATTTAGTATTCACCTGAAGACGACTGGAGGTACTTACCAGTTGAAACGTTGTGATTTATAACAAATAAAGACAATGCAAGTCCAAAACTTTCCTATCATTCAATTGCATTTTTATTAGGTATATAGCTAATAGAAAATCATATTATCAAACTTAGCGAAACTGAAACACAACTAATACCATTATCTATATTAATCATCTTAAATGGCTACAAAGGCTCTACCCCAACAAATGAACTACAAAAAAACATTTAAAATTCTAAATAAAGAAGCTATTACAATAGCGAAAAGTTTTTCACGGGGCTTCGGCCCACCGAAGACATATTTTCTTCACACACTTGAGATAAATTGTCATATTGCATGAATGACAAAGATATTTCGTCATTCTTCTTTTTCTGCTAGAATAAATGGAGCATATTTTTCGCTTTTCCCGAATCTGTTCAGGAGGAGGATCCAAAATAGGTTCCTCTTCAATGCCAAGATATCGTTACATTCGTACTGACTACTGGACGACGCTGCATTTTCGTCGGAAAAATTCGGTTATACTCGACCTAGGCTGCTCTTGCCTAGGAAGCATACTTGACTACCCTCTACTTGAGAGTACACTGACAGAAAATTATTAAACGTAATAAATAATGGAGAACGTCAATACTTAAGGGTTAAACAATTATGCAAAACTTTTATAATTTTATTGATAAATTAACGACATTTAACTCCATCTCCATAAATATTGAGGTTAAGTTTTGAGTAATCTATTTAAGAAATGAAAAGTCTATGCTTGTCAGGTGGTATTAATATCAAATACCAATATGGGAAATTATTACTTCCCAGACCATCCGATGATCCTTATACAATAAGGGCGTATTTTTGTCTACACAGTAGCTCTCTAAAATACTATTGTATGTATAAGGATCATCGGGTGGTTTGGGAAGTAATAATTTCCCATATTAGTATTTGAGGTTATGAGTTTTATGATTTTCTTGGTAGTATCTATATGTATATATTTAATGCAAAGATTAATTTATACGATTATTTTTTGTTAAAGTTAAAAAATTAGCGGTTCGGTTCGTTGAAATTTAATGGTCTAAGATAGTTTTACAAGAACGGCGATGGTATCGCGCTTAGCGAAAGGGAGAAGAACCAAGAACTGACAGTAGACCAGCGGCAAGAATACAGCCATTTTGTTTGCTTTAGCTAATACTTTTTAAGAATTAAAAAAGTTCTCTTCTGTCTGATTCTGATTAAACCATCCACTACGTTGAGAAGATGAATCGATGCCTGAGTACTATTAATCTAATTAACAAATCAAGAACTTTAAAAATATATAGGCCCACGCAATACATAAGTAATTAGCGTAAGCAAATAGGAGAATATCTATTATTTTTTATTTACAACCAGGTAAGTAAGCTAAAATGTTCAAATAATTGGGAATTGTATTTGTGGTCGTAGGAAAATTTGTGTACATTACTTGTGTGAAAGTGACTTTCTCAAACTCGGCGGATTTCCGCACTAGGCTCGTGCCTAGTTCTAAATACCTCATCGTTTCAAATCTACCATTTTCAATACTCGTTATGTAATATACTATTGTTTTTATTGTTGTGTTTATTCTCTAGTTGGCATTAAAAACTATTAGTTGAAGAAAAATATTATATTTTTATCACTGGCATTCATTATTCAGTTCACGAACGATTTAAAAATTATCCCGAGGTGAAGACGAGGTATAATGTTTTCAAAACATTAGGGAACGAGAAAAAATTTCCGGATATTAATTTAAGCGCGTGGGGGGATTCAATAAGAAAACTTCACATCAAAAATCAAATAAATTTTTATTTAACAATCAATTTTTATTTAACAATTCACGTCAAAGTGCATTCCATGTGTTATTATTTTGACATAAATATTTATATTTATTAATATTTTACAGGTATATACCCTGCAGGATGAATATTTCGGTAAATATTTTGGATTTCCATGGTAACCAAACCTAAAATAAGTCTCTGATTGGCTTAAAATGCCGGTGTGAAATTTTCGTTGTAAACAATTCCAATGAATTTTATATCGGGTGTTGCATCGTTGAGTTGAACATAGGAAATCTCATGTTATTTTTGAGGTGGCTGAATATTGACTCTTGTACATTTTATACAAAACTGCATTATAACTTCTTGAAGAAGCCGACATGGTAAACCCTTGTGCCGACTTTGAATACATTTTGACGAGCCAATCTTCAGCTATTAATTAAACGTGATGGCAAGACCACGAACTCTCATAGTTCAGGTAATACACCAAATACGAGCAAATTATATTTTGACATCGACAAAACACAAAAATTAGTTTCAATGACAATATTTCATTATTCGTTCTGTTCAGCTTTACGTCGATTTTTGACAATAGCATCATAGAAATGATTTGCTGGTGTTTGCTGTATAGGCTTAACTATGAGAGTTTCGTGTTGTTTCCATCAAGTTTCATTCAATAGCTTAGGATTGGCTCACCAAAATATATTCAAACTGTGCACATGATTTTATCAGGTCGGCCTCTCCAAGAAGTTATAATGCAGTTTTTTCTAAAATATACAGGGGCGCCAATATTTAGCAACCTCAAAAATTACATGGGATTTCCTATGTTCAACTCATCACCCGGTATATTATTTACATATGAAAGCATCAATCGGAAATACGTTCCAGCCTTTTATAAAGTTTGCAATTCATGGAGGTTGCATGAATTATTAATACTTCCATTAATAATTAATCAGTTTTTAAAAAGTATATTTATTTATCCGCATAAACGTCCGGTTTCCTTTCACCGTTTGTGAAATAACAATTCAGATTAAAGGAAATATCTGGTAAAGTTATTTATGACATTGAATTTTTTTAACAGGGGTTTTGCGGCCCGCAAAATTAGTGCGGAGAAGCAGAAGAGAAAGCCAAGCTAAAATTGTGTAAATTCCTGTGCTAAATTGATGAAGACATTTGTTGTGCCACTCCGACAATACTTTAAAAAAAGAGATTAAGGTCGTAGACGAATATTTTTGCATCTTGAGAATTATTAACATATTATTGTAATCACGTCGAAATAATTTTATTAATCACGGTTGTTTAAACAAAAATGCTACACCAAGGTAATACAAATAATTGCCAAGCAAATTGTTGTAAAAAAAAATGCTCATACTTAGACGCGTTTAGCCGTATCACGGCTCGTAAGTACACGGAAAAGTTAAATTTACTATACACTTTCTAAAACTAATCATAATTTATGGCTCTATAAGTGAATGGAATAACTTTTATTAAGAAGCGTCATTAAATTATAGCAAAATTTTAACCTAAATTTTCAGTAAAAATTACAGAAATATTTTTGGAAAATTTACTAATCTCTTTTGTAAAATTTAATAAATATACTAAAATCTTTTGTAAAATTTACTAAAATATTTTACAAAATGTACTAGTAAAAATTTTGACACATGGTATTCCCAAGCGGTTATCCATCCAGGTTCTCACCATAAATAAAGTCGCTTCACTTCAGTGATCGATGGTATGTTTCATGTTGTTCTACTCATATTATTTATTACGACAAAGGAAATCTTAGCAATCCGCTGCATCTTATTTAAGCTTTTCGTTCTTGTAATACATACTAATACTAATTACTAATAAAAAATGTAGCTAATACTATATTTTATAGGAAATTTTACATTAAAATCTTGACTATAATAATTTTACTATAGTCCGCTCTTCGTCTAAGGCTAGACTGTGACAAAAAGATTTTGCAACGCTCTCCAGTTCAAAGAATGAATTTCTACGGCAGAATAATACTCGCCGTGACATCTTGTGGTGTAATTACTTAACCAAAGCAGTATCTTAGAAGAAATCGGATGCATTGAGTGGTTGTTACTAATTGCGGAACCAAATATGCCAGATTTGGCGAAATAACGAGATAGCACGTCTAAGAATGAGTTTGACAAAAGGAGAAGGCCAAAAATTCTATATTTATGATTTATACAGAACTTCATTCCTTTTATTTTTACCTTAATCACTGTGAAATTGACCACTTCTAAAACCTTTATAAGTACTACCTCAGAAAAAGACTTACCAAGAAGTTAATGGCTACCAGAAGTTACAAATATTTTCCATTCATATACAGGATAAGCCGGAAGGAACGGTCCATATACCAGGAGTTTATTGTACCAGTGAAAATAATGTAAAAAAAACTTATATGTCCTTATATTTTTTTCAATTTGTAGCGTATATACAAATGCACAAAGGTTCATGCACATTAACATTATTTTTACCACAGCGTTCTTTTAAATGTAAGTATTTTCTGCTTGGTCTACGAAGGGCGCCTGTTATTCTTCTGATTGGTTCATGTCTTCCTTTAATATCGGCTGCAGTATTTTTCATTAATGCTTTTCCAAATGTAGACTACTATCTTATAAACTTCATTTATGAACCAGCCCCATAAATAAGAGTCTAGTATTGTGGGGTTTGGACATCCTGGATATCAACTAACCGCGACTAATCTAAAACACTGGAAACGTTTCGTTTAAATGTTGCTTGGCATAATTAGGGAAATGTGCAGGAGCTCGATCGATAATTAATTATATTGTTTACAGGAACATCCTCTAGTAGTCCTTGTAATTCCTTATTCGTTTTGTAAAAAATATAAGTAGTCTTCTCTCATGAGGCATTTTTCCAAAATGAAAGTGCCAACTGCATAACTATTTACCATACCACATGTAATTTGTAACGATACCTTGTAAGACAAGGAGTAATAAAATAAAACCTTCGATACTCAATTAGAGAGAAAAATGGACACATTCCTTCAAATAATGATATTCGATAGATGGGCCTTTAAAAGTCCTTACCTTGATACTCGTTGAAGGCTTCCAGCAGCACTGCTTTTGTAGGAGATTTTTGGTTCGGTTACTTCTAACGTAGGGGTGCGGGTGATAACAATTACGATCCGTTTTCACTACCGAAAACGTCTGGTCGAAATCAAATCAAATCAAAATCAAAAATGCCTTTATTGGTTCATAAAATTCATTATAAAAAAAAATATCGGGTGACGGTATCCAACATAGTTGCTCATGAAATCACTGTATTAAGTCGACTCTCTTTCTCCGTATGCAGCGCCCTGTATGTGATAAGAACCGAAAAACACTTTTTATGTCGAACTTACCTAACTTTTTGTTTCACATGGATAGTCAGTTGGATATTTTTATTTTATTTAAGGCGGATTAACTCGATAATAAGGCAAATGTGAACCATTTACAGCAACGCTATTATATTTTTTTAATTACTTCAAAACAAAAGGAAATCGGATAAATCCATAAGAGCCTTTTTACATTATTTTCACGTAATCAATACGCTTATGGAATTCGGTCCGTTACTCCCGACTCAGCCACGTAATCAATACGCTTATGGAATTCGGTCCGTTACTCCCGACTCAGCCTTCTATAATTCCCAAAAAAAATTTAAATATATTTAATCTCGTGGTTGGGAATATAAGCTAATAATAGAATATTAACAAATTCAAGTAAAAATTAATAAGGTGCTATTTCTTAATAATGAAATTTTAATATATTTTTTTAACTAATAGGGGTTAGAGCAGATCAGTTTATGATACGTCTAATTGTAGGGGGAAGTGCATAAAATCTAGATGCATGTAAATTTCCTAAAATTGAAATTTGACATAAATTATCGTACATAAAAATTTATTTTAATTTATTTTATGTCACAACAGTGCATTATTGTATTTTTATACCTTAGATACCATTTACATAATGAATTACTTTATGCCCGTACGGACATAAAGTACACATTATGGCCCACGCTGGCATTAAGACGCAAAAAACAGTATTCCATTAACTTAATTAACAAAATAACAAAATATAAATTTACGTTTATATATTATTGGATAAATCTAAACTTCCTGCAGCAAAGGTTGACTTAAGATTCATTCTCTGGGTCTCTAGTTTCTGTAAGGAAATGCGAGATCCCGATGGTACGCCTGTCAACATCCTTGACACCTCATTTTTTGAGGATATGCTATCCTCTAAATATCCTTCAGCAATCGTTAATGTTTTCTACAGCAATTTCTGACATCCACTTTAAAAATTCAAATTCATATTCTTTGTCGTGTGAGTCTCTGAATTTTCTCGGTAACAGGTTTTGCGTTGCCTTTTCAGCCGTTTTTCAATTTCGTCGGGAATTTAAAAATCTTGTTCTATTTTTGATTTTTGACTTTGACACATTAAACATTTGAATAATTATCTCCCTAGCAACAAAAACGCAGGCTATAATGATGGCAAGGTAATGTCGCAGGTAAAAATAAAAAATTGGTAAGTCAAATTAAATTTTAAAAAAATATTTATTATTTAAAACGAACTGGTATGACATAAAAGTTTGTATGCACCACGGGTACTAATAGATATATGCCCTCGGGCGACTTACGAACCCCCGGGCCAGATGCCCTCGGCTTTATAAGACTCCCAGGGAATAATTATCTACCTAGTACCCTTGATACATAAATAACTATTTTACACGAAACCAATTAGAGATATATCTGGGTTAGACATTGGCCCAACAGTATCGCCATACCACTCGACGCAACAAAAAATTTCCATTTCTTCTAAATGCGTTATATTGTCGAAAAAAACTTTTCGTAAACAATGATTCCAACATTTTATCCCTTTTGGCTTGTGCTAAATTAAAAATAAAAATCATTTCAACAAATAAAGCTTATAGTACTCGTATAGAGTGCTACGCAATTAACGTTTAATTCATTTATTTAACATTGAAACTACATTCTAGGTATGGCTTATGTGTATATTGTTTTTATTTTATATTTTTTGATGCTAAGTAAATGAATTAAGTGGATAGATAATTGCGTAGTATAATAGACTTTATTTATTGAAATGCATTTTAATTTGAAAAAAGTCAGAAGAATAAAATCTTGCCTTGCTTGTTTATACAGGGTGTTCCTTAATGACGCGCTAATATTTCAGAGTATGATTCCTTAGGTCATTTTATAAAGAAAAGTTCATATGAACATATGTCGGCAACGGCTTAAATTTCTTGCTACAGGGTGTTGAATTTTTGATTTTTTAAATGGTTATTTTTTTAATATCTCCGAAAGTTCTTTAGCTATTATTTTCTATTTTGGTATGTGTTAATAGGATATAGAACTACATATTTTAGTTTAAAAAGTTATTCAATTGTTCCATTAGTGGCGTCCCTGCAAACATGGCCTCTGATATTTTTTACAAATAAGATGGTACGCCACTCACATTTTTTCATGTATATATCTTTTCTGATTAGCCAGGTTAATTCTACATGAAAATGGTATCTTGTGTTTTTTCGCCAGACGCACCGTTCTTGATTAAAACTACTAAATTCATATTGAAACTCATTATTATTAACATTGATAAAATAATTAAGGATAAATTTTGTTCTATAAAAATTGTTGGTCACCTTCACTTAAAAGGCATGCTTCCGCCCGTCTTCGCATCGAATTGCCCACTCGTTCAAATATTCCTACCGTATTCCTTATTGTTTCACACGAGGTAACTATTCGCTTCTCTTAAATCTTCTAAAGTGTTATTGGTAGTTTTATACCCCAAGAGTTTTAAGATGACCCCACAAAAAGACATCTGAACTAATGAGATCTGTGGTCCTCCACTACCTATCCAACGATTAGGATAAACCGCATGTAAATAGTCGCGAACAATTACACTGAAATGAGCAGGAGCTCCATCGTGCATGGTACACCTCGTGTGAAACAATAAGGAATACGCTGGGAATATTTGAACGATTGACAAGTCGATGCGAAGACGGGCGGAAGCATGCATTTTAAGTGAAAGAGGCCATTTCCAACAATTTTTATGAAACAAAATTATCATTAATTTTTTTTGTCAATGTTAATAATAATGCGCTTACATATGAATTTAGTGGTTTTAAAAATATCCACATGGAAAAATGTCGATGGCGTACCATCTTTTTGCTAAAAAATATCAGAGGACATGTTTGCAGGTAAGCGACTGCTGGAACAATTGAATACATTTTCTAACTAAAATTTGGGGTTATATATCCTATTAACACATACCAAAATTGAGACTAATATCTCAAGAACTTTTGGAGATAAAAAATAACTATTTAAAAAATAAAAAAACACCCTGTAGCAAAAAAATTAAGCCGTTGCGGACATATGTTCATATGAACTTTCCTTTATAAAATAACCTAAGGAATCACACTCTGAAATATTAGCACGTCATTAAGGAACACCCTGTATAACGTATTTAGAAGAAATGATAATTTTTTGTTACGTCGGGTGACATTGTGATACTTTTGGGCCACTGTTTAACACAAATATATCTCTAAATTGTTTAGTTAAAAAAAATAAAATTCAATTTTTATGCAAGATATATCAAATTTAAATTTTCGGAAGTTTACATTGCGTTACCTCATCCCCGTTCAATTAGACGGGTTATGGCGTAAACTGCTCTGTCCTAAACTCTACAATCTATTTTCTATCAGTTAAAATAAAAATTATTGAAATTGGTTCAGTATTAACGAAATAACAGCTGATTAATTTATACGTGATTAATATTCAACAATTAAATGGCTTAGTGCATTATCGATTTGCCAAATGTGTTTGTTTGAATGATGTATGTTTTTGAAATAAAACTATATGATTTTTTTGTCCCAAATTTTATCGCCTTCGTTTGCTGCCACGGCCATTCCCGAGGGGACCTATAGCTTAACGTGGGTTCCGAACCACGATCCTCAGTCATACGCTGCGCCAGCACCACCATCAAGCCTTGGTTTCTTGCATTGTGGTATGACCCACCAATTGGGGAGTGCGTATCGTCCCTTGTACCCGACGAGATATCCGATCTCATCCGGCCTGGTTACCGGCGTGAATGGGGTAGGAATGGGGGAGAATACACAGTTCCCAATGACTGGCTCTTTAACCGCGGAGCCACCAGAGCCGGTGTATATGATTAAATGCCAATGAATTAGTGCAGTATGCTACTTGCAGTAATTATTAATATTTATTCGGATAATTTCGTCCTTATAAATTTTAACTTTTATTACCGCACGTGAATAATAAATTTTGAAGTTGCTGTACAACCGGTATCAAAGTTTTGTTGCTTATATGGCAGTCTTATTTGGAGCATCATACGTGTTCATTTATTTAATATAGCGTTTTATTTAAATTTTAATTGTTATAAATGGTAATATTTCAACAACTTTGTAAGATATTCTAAAGTTATTAAGCGTAAAGTATGTACTTTGAAGCACAATTTAGCCTACCAAGGTAATCTTTAAAGTCAGAAACTCGAGTGTTTCGCATTGTTATACTAATGATGCTTCCATAAATTTTGGAAGTCTCAGTATCTTTATGTATTATTTTTATTATTCTCTGTGATAACGTTATAATGCCAGCTGAAAATTTAGACAACTAAGGAAATAAAATCTTATTCTCGATTATATTTATTTGAAATATAATAATAACAAATTAATTAAAATTGGTGTCAATTAAGATTTTTTTTAAGAACAATACTTCAATAGTTTTTTAGAACGAATTATACGGAGTGTGCAGAAAATATCTTAACAAATGGGAAGCTTTTTATTTTTGATATTAAGAAAAAAGGTACTTACTTATTCTTTGCACAAAATTCTGCTTATTGAGAATAAATAAATACTCAAATCAGAAATTTTTTGAGTATAATTTTGAGCCATCATGTTCTGGGTGTCAAAAAGTAGAACATGCAAATTCAGCAGATGGACAGCTATATTGAATTTTAGACAAAACGCCCATAATGATGGTGCATTAAAATCAAGTATATGAGGTGTTGAAAAATAAATTCAACAAGTTTCGATATATCTGGGAAACAAAATATTTTATTTAATTAATTAATTTACAAAGTAATGGTTGATACCAAAATAA
Organism: Barypeithes pellucidus; assembly: GCA_963991005.1. Lineage (NCBI taxonomy): Eukaryota > Metazoa > Arthropoda > Insecta > Coleoptera > Curculionidae > Barypeithes > Barypeithes pellucidus. The sequence continues at coordinate 35,213,832 of OZ022556.1, forward strand.
CAATTAATTGTGTTAATTATTATCAATGTTAACTGTTTACTTTTGATTAAATATGTTGCTTAAATTTACCATGTAGGAAATAATTGAAATAGTATTAATTTTTGGCGGCCACTGCAATACATATAAAGATACTGCTCAACTTTTTAATGCAAGACATCTGAATAAAATAATAATCCATGTGAGTGTAAGAGATATTTTGAATAAGTGTAGAATTATCGGGCTTGTAAGTAATAAATTCTCGAACAAGAACAAGGTTTGGCTGATGAATGATAGATATCAAATTAGTAGTTTTGCAAGCTACCGTGGAAAATTCTAAAATTTAATTGAAAATCTCGCACTAACATTCTTCAACCAATTAGGAGCTTGCTTTTTGTTCCGTTACCACGGCAACTAAGAAACTTTCCGGAAATTTTTCTTCTCCTCGGGGCAGCAGGAAGTGATTACAATGGAATTTTTTTGACGTTCTGTATAGAATGACATTTTGCTTGACTGAACACAACTTTCTTTAAATAATATGTTTTACCAACTTTAGTAGATCAAATATAAATAAAAATACAAATTTGAACTATTTTTTATTTGTTAACAACAATTGGATGCAACTAAAGTTGGTAAATAGGAAATTATTGCTCTTCGAACTAAGAACTAGCATAAGTCATCAGCTCTTAAATTCATAACACAACTTTTTTTAAATAATATAAGTTTCATCAACTTTAGTACGTTGAATAAAAATAAAAATAAAAATTTAAACTATTTTTATTTAAAAAAATAATATCAATTTCATGCAACTAAAGTTGGTAAATATTAAATTATTGTTCTTCGAACTAACAACTAACGCAATCCTAATTTTTTCTACCTATTAATAATTTAGTGCGAAATTTTCTTACCGAATCTCCCTCGTTCTTGAATTAATATACGGAAATTTTCCTTCTACACGAATTTTTTCAGAAAATTATCCCTCGTCATCGACTCGGGATAATTTTCGAAAGATCGTGTAGTCGAAAAATTTCCGATAATAATTCAAGTACTAGGGAGATTATAAGTGAGAATTAACTGTTTCAAGACCTGTGACAAAATCCACGGTAAAAGATATTTTACGGAAAAATAACAAACCTGCAGCATAGAGATCTTGATTCCCTGGTTTTTGTTTTGCGGCTAGTGTAAATGAGGTAGAAGATTTGCAAAAAGACTATTTGTAGAAGAGGCGATGTTGAACTCAAATTGACTATGTGTTATCAAAACTGTAGATGGTGGAGGGATGAGAATCCGAACTTTATAATTGAGGGTCTTACCCAATATTCTTTTAAGATAAAGGTTCTGTGTATTTTCTAGTATATTATCACCGGTGAAATAAACAAACTTTTTGTACACGGAATTATTTTAATTATTTCACTACAAGTTGGTATTTAAAAAAAAGTATGTTCTATATACGGTAATTTCTTGCAGTTTTTAACTATATTGTTTGAGAAGTTGATGTTACTAATAATAGAACCTACATTGAGACAGCCCATTGAATTATTTTCAAACTGAAACTAAATATCCACCCCCAGTTCAATTTAAATACATCCAATGGCAAACATGACCTGCATATAATTTAGATTACTTTAGAATTATATAGAATTGTTTTTCGTCATTATTTATTTTACACTCAAGTTCACTGAAAATTAAATTAGAAATTAAATATTCTATAGTATCAACAGGATTCGCAGGTTATGTGCCTACTCGATGCTTTACTTGTCGTATTAAATTTCTTAAACATTTAAATGCTCAAATTCTAGTCAGGGACAAATTTTTTGTTCTTTTGTCGAAAAAAGCACAACGAAAATTGTATGCAGTAAAAAATGTATTTTGTTTGATTAAGCAATGACATCAAACCCGAACAAAACCGGGAATGTCTATTATCCCATCGATAAGGATACATATTTCATCTCCAGGGCTTTGTTTCTCCGAAAATATGTTGAAAATCGCAATAGAGTTCATAAATGTGAAATCCTTTTTCTATAATATACATGAATCTATTCGAAAGGTAATAATAGTACCTATATTGTTTAGCAAGCACGAAATAATAGCCATTTCGCACGATGATAAAACTTGTGTAAGAGCCGGAGGCTAGTAACGCAATTCATTAGAGGTGCGAAATGAACATTTCGTACGATTTAAACACTATACTTTTTCTACGACTACACAGTCGTTAAACTTAATTTTGTACGTTGCATTATAATTAGATTTCGATTATTCGGACAGAAAACTTAATATAGCTGCGATAGCAGCTTCTTTGGTTTCAGGTGTCGATTGAATGAATGCTTCCTAATCACTTTCGTTCATATTTTCTATTTTAACAGGTAAAAAGCGCATGAATATTAATAATAATTATCGAAAACTACACGGCAAAACGCGAAATCTGTCAAATGACAGATCTGTGACAGTTGCAATGTCCAGCGGGACGGACTTGTCTCGGCATACTATGTTTTTATAACTGTATCGAAATGAGCTCATTGTTTCATTCCAACATCGCTAGATTGATGGAAATGAAAACCTGTAGGAAATGGGTGTTTCCTTCAGCGGCGTCCATGGCTACTTCTCTAATATTTTTAAGCTCTTCTTCCCAGCTGCTCTCCAACAAAGAGTGCCGTATGAATATTTGAAATCATCTCCCATTTGTTTACCGTTTATCTAATGTCGCCAATGAAAGGCCAAGATCGCTGTTTTTATTTTTAATTGCTCTTGGGAATAATATCGTACCTGTGCCTCATCGACAAGCTTCTGCGACTGGCTGTCTCCATACGATTTGTCGTTTCATTTATAAAAATGAAGGATTTCTTTTATCAGCAACAATCAAATAATTTTTATCACTCTAGGCTAACGACAAAATAGAAGTTCCATTGGATTTCTTGTTATTATGTTATATTATGTTATTCGTTATTGATTTCTCAATGTGGCTATTACTTTGTGGTTATAGAATAGTACATTACGTATCAAGAGCCGAAATCTCCGATGGCCCGAGATATGTACCGTATTTTTTTTTTACAAGTGCTCCGAAGCTTTCATGCCAAATAAATAAAGAAATTCTTCCTGTCTACATGACATGAAAACACTCGCGCATGGAGAATGTAAATATCTATTTATTATTTTTGACAAATAGGCTCGGTGGCCTAGTGGTATAGCGTACGCCTTGTGATCTAAGAGTCGCGGGTTCAAATCCCGCATTCGGCATCTCTGGTTTTATTTATTTTTTTACAAATGCCCGTGTCTTTGAGGCCATATAAATAAAGAAATTCGTCAGACATTTTTCTAAAACATCTTTGAAAAATTAACTGCCAATTTAATTGATATATAAGCCGCTATTTATTATCGCTTGTAGTATGGCTCGGTGGGTAGAGTGTCCGCCTGGCGATCTGAGGGTCGCGGGTTCAAATCCCGCACCGACAATTCTGGTTTTATTTAGTTATGAGAACATGGTTACTCGAAGCGGGCGAGAAAAACCTTTCCCGCCCGCTTCGATACTTTCCTGCCCGCTCTCTTGGAAAACGCCACTTTCGGTAAAGAGAACATGCATGAAAAGAAGCACTTTCGGGACACATGTAAAAAAAACATATTATTGGCATGCTTTGTAAGCCAGTTGGTTAACTTGTCAACTGCTGAAGTAGTTTTGTTTCATTTAATCTACATAATCTTGATTTCAATCACTGTTACAGCTGATTCATTATTTCCCCGGCTCAACTATATACCGGATGGTACGTCCGGTCAGGACACATAGGATTTCTCACGTAAATCGGAAGATTAGCACCCCTATTTATTTAACCCAAAAATGTACTTAATCTTTATTAAGACTACAATAAGATAAATGTTCTTGTTCAATTTAAAGTGTATTTTAATAGTAATCTAAGATTTATTTTACAAAATGTATTTTTAAAATTATAAACTAGGAACTGCGGCTCTGGCATATTTCTGTCAGTACACCAGCAACTAAATGATTAAAAATTTGTCATTGAAGTCATTTTATGTTAATAATATTTTATATTATAGATATTACTTCAACAGTAGTACCTTTAACCATATAACATTGTCCTCAATGGAATGCCTCATGGTGATTAGAAATGCTCAAAGTGAAAATTATTTGAAAAAATATTAATTAATATGTAAACCTAATTAAAAAGGTGATTCCTAGTATTTTAATTTCAAACTGAATGAAAATTAAACAGCATCGTAGTCCTTGATTTAGGCTAGCTTGATGACAGAGTTTTCTTAATATCTTAAAAACGGTATTTGTAAAAAATTTCTAATTTAGCTAACTTATTTTTAAAACGTCTTAATAAAAGTTTTATTTAAAATCAATACGGATGCGAATATTTGCCCACCTCGAAATGTACAGTTGTGTTCATTGAAAATGGGGACACTAAATTTCTTATAATGTAAATCGGTCTTCATAGATTTTGACTTCTGCAAAAGTTTATGGTTGACAACGCTGTCACTGTAAGAATTCTCAAAATGCCTCGCCATTTAACAGAACTTGAAAAAGTTCAAATAGTAGCCAGAATTGAAGATCGGTGGTTAATACTTTCACTAGCAAACTTATACCGAAAAAGCAAGAACACAATTTTACAGTTAAGCAACTTTGGGGACAAGAGGAGTATTTTACAAGAAAAACTGGTACTGGTCAGGCCCGCATTCTCGACCCAAAAGAATCGGAGCTGAAAACTGGGTAGCTGCGTAAAAAATAAAAATGCTCACAGATGAATGTAGACAGTCTCGGATAGTTTTCACGTTAAATTATATATTCCGCGACTGTCAATTTTTGAATGCGGCAGTGTTCACTGATAAAACGGTGTTTCAATCTAAATATAGGTAATAAATTCGGGGACCTATCAGTGGCGGCTTTTCCACAGGAACACATGCGCACGTGCACCCCCAAAACGAAAAAGAAAATATTAATTTATATTCATTGAATATTATTTATCGCATAAAATCCGACCCTCCCTAATATTTGATCATACCGTCAATTATCGTATAAAGTCCGACCCTCCCTAATATCTTATCGTATATTATAGGCTCTCGATCTGGCAACTGTGCCTCGGGCGAGGTTAATGACGAGACATGCTCGTATTTGTGCGATTAAGTAGGCGGGGCATAATGCAGTTTCTTCTCTGTAATAACAGGTGACGGGTGACAGCGGGGGATAGCGGGGTTATGGTGATTTAACATGGGAAAGGCGCACAATTTTAGTGTGCGCCGCGCCGTTGTCTGTTCGTGCATCTAGTTAGAAATTCGAGCGTATATGTTTTAATATTTTAATATTATATATTTATTAAGTTAAAATGAATAGTTTGACGGTGGACTATTTAAAAAATAACTTTAGCTCTTTGAGTTTGGAGCAAAAAAATTGAAGTGAAGAATGCGGGAAGACCTAAACCCGAAATTAATTTAACGCAGACCACAAAGGGTAAATCTAGGGACTTTATTAGAAAGTTTAAAATTGAAATATATGAAAAAAAAAATATAGAGGGTATTCCAAACTTTAATGAGGCTGTTATTAATCAATTTTCTACAATTAAGAACCGAAGAACGGACTTTACGTTTAAGCACTATATACACTAAGAAAACCTTCCTTATTTTCCAAAAATTGTATTTCCTTGTGTAAAATTAAAAAATAAATAAAAATATGTTTTACCTAACTCATTTTCTTATTACTTCTTTTCTTCCTACATTTAAAACGCCTAGAAAGTAATTGTTTGGTCGTTACACAAAAATAAAATTTTAAAAATAATTTCACCATACTTGTCCTTCTATCATAGGTCACGAGCCGCCACTGGGGCCTATACATTATTAATTATATTACGTTGAGTAAAAAATATGTCTTATTACAGAAAGATTTTTATAAATTCAATTAGATTATTTTATTTTGTTTAGCGCCGCCAATGCTTATTGCTCATAACCTTAGAAACAATAAATCAATCAGAACAGCCTGATTTACGCAAATATGTGACAACTAAACATAAGACTTGTACCCGAACAAACCCTATTTTCAATGAATACAACTGTACATGGGAGATCCCATGTGACCTGTTCGGACGCACCACCCGGTATAAGTACAATAATGTTATTCGTGTAGAAGAATATTGCGTCAATCTAGTTTATTATAACAAAATAATGAATAAAATTCCAATTGTACAAAATTAAAAAGGTTAAAAGTAAACACTGCACTAAATATGATCCAAATCCAGTTAAAACATTCACAAAGAAAGAAATAAACTGACGTACGTCGGTTGGATATATATACGACTTCTTACAAATCAACGGACAAAAATGTCCTTCTTCTTTCAACACAGTGAACTGGTACATAGATTATCAAATAAAAATTATAGGTTAATTATAAAAGTTAAAAAAGAATTCTCTTAGAATTTTTTCACGGTCGTAAACAGATAAATGTTCACTAATAAATTTAAATTCGACTTAATCGAATATAGCATTCTGGAACACCGATAAAGTTAAAAATTTATCCACATTAAACTGTGTTCTATTCTGGGGTTTGAACAAATTGAAATCTCATTTGTTAGAAACCGCAGACTCTAATTTGAACAGATGCAGTGTGGTGAACGTAGGTGCACTATAGTTTCGATCTAAATTGAAATAATAAACGAGTTAAAGTTAATAATTGTTTTCATTTAAATGTGAATTTTGGTAATAATAATAGCATCTATTGCCCAAGAAGAATCTATTTATAGAGCAATGTAGCTTATATAACAACACAAAATTAAAAATACGATAACTATGAAAAATTCTACAAGAAATTAATTTTATTTAAAATTATCATTACATTTATAAGGTCATATCTAGTGGAGGCCGAGGAGAATTGTGACAGAGTAGAGTTGTGACAAAGACGATTTCTCGGAACCTATGGCAGTTAGCGAGCTGGCAACAGCGCACGATTGTTTTTAATAGACCCGCTTGACGCTGTACGCGCCAATGGCCCACGACAAGCGGTTGCGTGATTACGCCGTCTGCATGAAAAAACAACCGAAAAGTAAATTTTTTATAATTTTTTTTATTGTATTTATATCTTAATATATTACATTCACGTGGTTATGCTATTTTTTCTTATATTGGGTGGGTTTGGAGTTTCAAAGCGTGGCATTGTCTTGCCGTCTTTGCATCTTGTTTCGAAACTACGAATTATTATTCTGACCAGATCGTGATTTTTGGCACCTAGGAGAGTTGTGACACGCTGTCTCTGTTAAAGGTTATTTTCTGGTTAGCTAATTTTACACGCTTTTTGCAATGTTTTTTTCTGATTTTGTTCGTTTGCTTTGATCAATTCTTATAACCTAAGTTTGATATAATAATGCTAAAATTACTTATAAAATATTTAATACTGTTATGTTAATGTTTCATCTTTTTGTACAATTATGCCAAATGATAATGTGTGTTTTGTTTATAATTCATATAAAAGTAATTATATCTATTAAATATAGTCTAGATACACAGCTGTCATAACTTACCTTGGTACCGGTCACAATTTACCTCGGTGTTAGGAGAGTTGTGACAAAGGGAGTAGTCTCAGTTTTCGTGGATTTTCTCAGAAACCTTATAACTTTTATTGACTTTGATTACTGTTTTTAAAAGGGTAAGGATTGAGCTACATTGCGGAATATAATTTATAATGGTGGTATGTTTTTAAAAAGTTGTGTTTGTATATACAGGGTGTTATGGAAATGACATACTATATTTGAAACAGCAAAACATCAGATAAAAACAAATTTTTTTTTTTTTTTTTTTTTTATGATCAAACACAAGCACTATAGGAAAAATCCTTTAGGGCACTCTGGGAGTGGTGCGTGTGCGCAAAAAGCGATTCACGTTGGTTTTGAATCGTTGGAGGTTATATTCGTTGGAAAAACAACCTCGGGAAGGTCGTTCCACAAAGATGTAGTCGTCCAGATGAAAGAATTCTTAAATAATGAAGTTCGAGGAGTACTAAGCTTAACCACATATGGATGGGCGGCAGTGGTTCGTCGTGTATTTCTGCTAATCGTCGCTCTGGGCGGAATTAAGAGGGCAAGGTCAGCCGAGCACCTTCCATGAAAATATCTGTAAAAGAGAGTCAAATCCCCAACCTGTCTTCGATGTTCTAGGCTGTCGAGGTTCTTCGTCAGCTCATAGTCTCCGATGAGACGAATAGCCCTCCTTTCGATGGAATCCAGCAGCCGAAGAGTATGTTTGGGTGCAGAGCTCCAGACATGAGAGCAGTATTCTAGTGATGGTCGAATCTGGGCTTTGTATATTGTCAAAAGTTGTTGAGGTGGGTACAACTTTCTGGTTCGGAAGAGTACCCTAAGCTTCTGGGAAGCTACCTTGGCGATTGCCACAACGTGGTTATGCCAAGACATATTTCCTCCGAGATTGACGCCCAGCAAATTAATATATGAAGCCAGTGGGATTGTGTGTTCGTCTTTGACTATATCCGGTTCTGTAATATTAACCTTTTGAAAATGAAGAAAAATAACCATAAATGGCGCTTGGAATTAATAAAATAAAGTAGTAGGATAGTTATGCTCTTAAAGGATGTCAGTTGCTGTTGAATATTTCGCCGTATTGTTATATTTACACGTCAAACACTTTACAGAAGATAACTATAATTTAAACTCTTTTTCATTCGCTCATATCTTCTGGAATAATTTTATCTATAAAAAGTTCTACTACTGATAAATTTTACACCTTTTTTATTAAGCCAGAAATACCTAAACGTTTAAAATTCGTGTGTAAATTACTGGGAATTGAATGGAAACCAGCGCTGATGACGTGTCCCTTCAGCATATCAAACGAGACTGAAGCGAAAGGTTCAACGGTTTCAACGGTCTGGCATCACCGCTAACTATAATTTATTGATAATTTTGTAATATACTTCTAATAAAATCATATTCAAACCAGTGCAGCATTTTATACAGTCCACAACAGTACCAGAAGGAACATGTGCTATAAAATTGTTAAGTGAAAACAGGCGTGTATGGCGTTGCAGCATGTGGGGCATGTACTTTTTGTTCGTGATATTTGAAGTTTTGAACTGTCTAGTTCCCTATCCTTTCCCTATAAGTAGCCCCTTAACCCCCTGTTACTACATCTTGTACCTACATATTATGCCTAGGTAACGTTCTGTAAGTACTTTATGCAGTCTGAATTTACATGAAATGCTGTAATCGAGGGATTAATTAATACTTAAGAGTCTATACCAGTTTCAATACAAGTATTCCAGGTCAATTTAAATTACTTGATGGAATTCGATGATATTGTTAAAGGTCTATTATAAATTGTAACTGGAATCAGCAGCACAGTGGCAGTTCTTATTCAACTCACCCCTTAACAAGAAAAAAAGTTTCATTTAATTTATATATTCAATTATTTAATTTGTTACGGAATCTTCGATCAATTATAACTTTTTCTTTAATGTCTATTTTGATGAGTTAAAAAAAAAATGAACAAATATTTTTTTTAACAGATTAAAAGTTCGAATTAATATGAAAGTATGAAAGTTATTTTTATACAGAATAAAATTCCCATGACAGAGAATGAATGCCAAAAAAAAACTCAATTTCATTGTTTTGTAAAAAATTATGATTTATTTTTAATAAAAATAACTTGCGTATCATCATTTAATAAGTAGGTACAGTTGTATTCATTGAAAATGGGGACAAGTCTTATGACTAGCTTTTGCCATAATTGCGTAAATCAGGCTTTTCTGATTGATTTGTTGTTTTTAAGGTTGCTAGCAAAAACATTGGCGTCGCTAAACAAAATAAAATAATCTAAATAAATATGATAAATTAGCTGAATGTATAAAAATATATCTGTAATAAATCACTTTTTTTTAATTCAACGTAAGATAACTATTCATCTAAGAAATAAAAGGTCTATGCTTGTCAGGTGGTATTAATATCAAATACCAATATTGAAAGATATTATTTCCATACCACCCGAGGATCCTTATACAATAAGGGCGTATTTTTGTCTACACAGTAGCACTTTAATAGTACATTACGTATCAAGGGCCGAAAAGAGGATTTTTTAAAAAACAAGATGCAGCATTTTTAGCCAAGTTTTTATCAGATTTGGGTTTTGAGTTTTTATGACAGTAGGTGTCATATGTCACACCGAAAATCAGTAGAAACGATTTTAAAAAAATATAAGTTCCGTCCATACAAACCCACAAGAGTGCAAAAATTAACGCCTGGGCCAAAGGAAAATAGGCTGCATTTTTGTAGATATATAATGGACGAAATAAGATGAAACCCTTACTTTTTAAATTCTATATTATGAACAGATGAGTAAAATTTTTTCACCAGTAGGGGCTGCCGCCGTCGAAATACGCATCATTGGTCAGACGAAAATCCTTTCAATATTCAGGAAATCCAGTTTCAAGGGCGACAAAGTGTTAACGTTTGGTGCGGATTAATTGGTGATCGGGTTATCGACCCAATAATTTTCGAAGGTTCGTTAATTGGTCCACGGTATTTGAATATGCTGCAGGAGAAAATTGAAGATCGCTTAGATAATTTACCCATTCTAACCGTAAGAAATTTAATATGGCATCCCATGTCGCCCCAGTAACTCGGGTACTATAAAATGGCCGCCGAACAGCCTAGACCTAACACCCTGCGATTTCTTCTTTTGGGGTTATATTAAAAATATTGTTTATAATACACCATGTTATTCGTTGAATGAATTGTACATTAGAATTGAAAACGCAATCCTTCAGATTCAAACTAATAGAGAAGTTTTATTAAAAATTAATAGTCACATTGTAAAAGTGTTTCGTATATGTATCGAAAATGGAGGTGGTCATGTACAACAATATAGATTATGAAATAATTATTATATAATTCTGGTTATTAAATTAATGTTATAAACTTTTGTTTTTCTAGTTATGCCAATATTAATAAAATTGTTTTCCTACTATTCATTTGAAGAAAATAATGCATATTTTTGAGATCGGAAGAAATTCTGATATATAGAGTGTCCCATAAAAAAAATAATTGCTTTTTGACCTACTGTCATTTTTGACAACACTCATAAAAACTTGGCTAAAAATGCTACATCTTGTTTTTTGAATGAACGCGCTAACTCAAATTACAAAAAAGTTACCGGCTCTTAAAACAAACTAAATAGACAACCCTGTACAAATCAAAAGAATTTTTATAATCGGAAGATATACGTGGTAAGTAGCAATATTTCACATTGTTGACCTTTAAAATCGACTAAGTGTACTCTTGGTCTTGCCGCTTCGGCATTGGAGAGAAAAGCCGCCGTACAAATATCTCAATTAATAACAATAATAGTAATATGTATTTATTCTTGTAGATTAAATAATAGAATAATCGACCAAGATTAGCCAAAACGGCTACTCAATCATTCATTTCTGATTACACCACGGCTGATATCATAAGATATTGTACGAATGCACTTAAGTGAAATCTTTAATTTACTATTAGAGAGATAAAACTTTTCTTCAATCACACCTAAAAGTATCTATTGGCAAATTGTCGCTTCAATTTTGTTCCATAATCATTGCAGTGAAGTTGAAAATAATTACACAGCAAAAAAAGTACAACTTTAAAGGTGCTAACACACAATTAAAAAAGTTCACGGCATCTTAACTAATTTGAACCAAGGTCCCTTACATAATAATCAACTAACCTATTATTTAATATCAAATTTTGTTTTTAATTACATGTCATAAATGAACTAATTTGTATTTGCTTAAATTATAATATAAGGCTTGATCCCATCTAATTCCGAAAGCTCGTGAAAATTTTCCACTTGCGGTTAGGCTGTGACCTGTGCAGGAGTTGTTAACCCTTCGTTTGCTATTCGACAGTAATTCTGCTGTCGTCAATCTCTTTCGAGTCAATGCTCTTTGGAAGGCAACTTCAACCATGACGGGTACATATTATTTACTGGAAAAATTTTCAGAAAAAAACAGTTTAGATCATAAAGAACATGTGGTGACTTGTTGTTGCTCTCAGGTCGTTTTGGGTTGATGGTGAAAATAATGTTTGAAGCATTTCTGCATAGTGCAAAGCATTAACGTTTACAGTTGCCCCATTTTCTTCAAAAAATATGGTCCGGCAATCTTGAACGAGGAAATTTGCGTATCAGACCTTTGAACGGTGTAAAGGTCGTCGGTAAATTTCTCGAGGATAAGTTTGAGCTTGTTTAAATCACCGTTCAAATATAAAATCCTTCTTCTTTATCGCTCAATACTGCAATCTTATCTAAAATATATCGGGTGTTTCAGGAGGAACGCTCACCCCTATAACTTTTTTATTGTTTAAATTACAGAAATAAAATTTTACAGGTTTATATGTGATATTATTTTACATTTTATGACTTGGCGAATTCCATTATGTCACTTCCGGTTTAAACGGAAATGACCTCAACTTTAGATTTTAAATAGAAGAAAGAAATAGAAGTATATTTTTGGCTATATCGATTCAGAAACCATTCCAAATTCAAGGACGCCACTTTTTGACACTTTAACTCGTTGTTCTTTTTATTTTTATTTTTCATCTAGATTGCTATGAACACAATAAACTTAACTGGACATAAGGGTGTGCTAGATCAAATTGTTGGAAAAAACTGCTCTATGTTTTTATCCGAGTGAGCAAATATTATGTTTCCATTTGAAAAAATTAAGTTTTCTGGGAATAACCCTCGTAAAAAGTTCGTAAAAAATTTAAAACACAATAAAACTTCAAAATTGCATTTGTATCAAGAATTTGGCTCAGAAGTAAACCATTTTAGGAAGTTCATAGCAATCTAGATGAAAAAATAGGAACCAAATTTCAAACAATTTAAAGTATCAAAAAGTGACGTATGTGATGTCGATGAATTTGGAATGGTGTTCTGAAGAAAGAATGTAATCAAAAATATATTTAAAAATTTAAAGTTGAAGTCATTTCCGGTTAAACCGGTAGTGACGAAACAGAATCCGTCATGTCATGACATGTAAGATAATATCACATACAAACCTACCAAATTTTATATCTGTAATTTAAACAATAAAAAAGTTATAGGTGTGAGTGTAATCCTGAAACACAGCTATTTTAAGTTTAACTTTAATCAGTTAGATTTTTAGTTTAGTTCCCAAATGTTAACCTTTTATATTTAATTAATTAATTTTATTAATTAATTATTCCTTGGAACTGTAAATTTTCAAGGGCTTCTTAACAGAAGTATTCGCATAGAAGGGGGTCCGGTTGTACGCTCATTTTGTCATATAAATAAAACAAAACGTCTAAATTGTATTCAGCGTAAATTTTAATGTTACCATCGCCTAGCGCTTTCGGCCTCTAAAAGGCCATCATCAGGGCTAAGGCTCTACAAGAAATCAAATAACAAAATAAAAACTCAGACATGTATAAGACAAACATAAGGAATTCAATTTTTTTTTAAATTATCGTAAAAACACGTTAAATTAAACAATTTAAAATTAATTGAACGAGTGAGTATACTCAATTAATTTTAAATTGTTTAATTTAACGTGTTTTTACGACAATTAAAAAAAAAATTCAATTCCTTATGTGTGTTTTATTATACATGTCTGAGTTTTTATTTTGTTATTTGATTTCTTGTAGAGCCTTAGCCCTGATGATGGCCTTTTAGAGGCCGAAAGCGCTAGGCGATGGTAACATTAAAACGTTTTGTTTTATTCATAGAACTATTCGCGACGTCGCAACACAAGGATCTTCGACTTTTGTAGATGGTTCTCCTAAACAAATAATTTAGGAGCCGTTAATACTAAGAAATGTATAGGGGGCAAATAATTCACATTATTTTTCACAATTTACAATATTTTTCGTTTATTTCTATAATAATGTATTATTTTGATTAAATTTATACAGTTTTCTACAATATAGTTAACTATAGGTGGAAACAAAAATGTTTTAAAACTTAACGAATGAAAAAGCTTTTGAATAAGCCTTTTAGAAATTGCTGCCTTCCAATTATTGAATCAAGATAAATATTATATTCATTAAGTTGATAATTGAATCGGAATTGAATAGTACATGTCCAAATAGTAAACTATTGGGAAAACGAACAAACTGGCCTGTTAAGTTAGTTAAGTACTGTTCTTACTCTCAGTGCTCCACACGCGCAGAACGCTTTCATATTGTGATATCAATATTGTTCTTACACTCATTCGATGCAGCTTCGTATTTAAAACAAAATGGCTAGGACAGATGGAAATATCAAATTTTGGAGTATATTAGCAACCGAAGCATATTACAGTTGACATTAAATGGTAGGTCCATCTTTCCCCAATATTTTCTATTTTGGTTTACTTCATTATCTCTGTTATTAAAGGAGATACACCGTTTTATAGCGTAACATGTTTTTATAATTCAACACATTCAAATAGGTTTCAAGATTAAAATACGCATCGGGCAACTGGGCATACGAAACGAACGTTTAATAAGCAGTTTCCGAACAGTTTTTATCACTATAGCGAATTTTATGTGACCTTTGTAACTTTAAAACACAACATCTGCTGACACATCGCTTGCAATGTCAGAAAAAGTCCACAGTCTACTTGAAAACATTTAACAATGAATGTGTTGAATATTAAAGTCTATAAAAACAAGTTACGCTATAAAACGGCGTATCTTCTTTAATAATAGAGATAATGAAGTAAACCAAAAAAGAAAATGTTGGGGAAAGATGGGCCTACCGTTTGTTGTCAACTGCAATATATTTCGGTTACTAATATACTCCACAGGGTGATACGAATTTTCGAAAAAAAAATATAACATTTTTAGTACACCCAGTATAAATCAAATATTAAATTTTTATCATAAACAGCGAAAACTATGACATTGTCAAGGAACCAACCTACAATGCAAAAAAAAAAATCATTCAAATCGAATGATAAATTCAGAAAAAAAAATAGCATCAAAAATATGGCAAATTTATGATTTTGCGGTAATTTTGCCCAGGAGTTTATTATTGAGATAAATAGTCATTACTGCTTAGTTCGTCGAGCTTTAAGATAATTATATCATTGCGAATTCACCGAATATCAATTCTAATTAGAGTGATACCGCGTATTTAGCACAAATTACCGGTAAAATAGGCGGTAAATATTCTCTAAGCCATCTAGCGGGAACCTAACTACTGCAAAAGATAATACATCATAACAGTGAACGAATGTAAATTAGAATCACCAAAAAAATACGGTAAATGATTCACAACACCCGACTACAGGAAACCACGTTGCTACATTTGTTCTAGCATATAGCGAACATTGAACGATGTAAGTACGCATCGGGTAGTATTAAAATACCCCATTTTTTTTAAATTAAAAAAAATCTGCTCTATACTGTTAATTCGAAATTACTTTACTACCCTTTCCCTATATGTCAAAATTACTCAAGTCATCGTCAGTTTATCTTTAGCTCAATACATTACAAAGAATCAATCCTAATAACTGTGAATCTCTAACCTCACGTGTGACTCAATCAATGTCACAATTTTAGTCTAAAATGGCGGAGTCACCTGTAAAAATGATACGAGAACCCTTATCTTAATAAAGTGGTAGATCGTTAATGCAGAACAACAACTGGACATAAGAACTGAATCACCACAGGGTGTTTTATGTAACAAACCCGGTATTTATGAAAAATAAGTTTCCGAACAAACCTGTCATCGGAAACAACATCCTCCTAACCTAAAGTTATTTTGCAAAAAATTAACTTTAAACTTTTACTTAATTTTTGCTTATGTGTTAATTACCTAGAGAATTGATAATCTATCAAAATATTAATCTATAAAATAACAGTTTCTTCCAAATATCTCGAAATTTAAATGCTTAAATGCTGTAACATCCACAAAACTTTTTTAATTTAAGTGAACTACTAACTTTTATAATAACCGAGATCTCAATGTACAGTCTCGCATTCCGATACGTTTTTCCTTTTAATTTTAATGGAGCTTAAGGAGGTTTTAAAGGGGGATATTCTAGCTCAAAAAGTAATAGCTGTAGATACTTGAAATACATTTCTTGGTTATAATACTTTGCAACTAAAAATTTTCGTTCTTATTTATATTCAATTAAGTAGAATGATAAATTCATGAACTCGTCCTATGATACATATTCTTATTTTTTATTAGTTCTAATGTCGAAATGACTCTTCCAAGAGATTACTTCAAAGTACGAGAACGTTACAACTTTCCAAAGAAGTTCATACAAATAGGACAAATCTACAGGAATAAATAATAAGTTCTGTAGGGAACTATAATTTTAATTGTTTTTTTTATAGTCCGTCTAGAAAGTATCCGGAAGAAAGAAATTATTATAATTTTTCGGTATATATTTTTATTATTTGAATTACAAAATTAGAAAATTACAACAAATAATTCATCTCATTTACTTATACAACCTTCATTTAACTCTAAACGCTAAACGTACAGGTACTCCGAAACTAGGTCACAGCCATAATGTTCGGTGATGGTGGTCCCGGCCTGTAAAACTGACCAAATCAAACCTTCTGTCTTTCGTAACGCTGATCATTCCACTTCAATGTCCTTTAGCCCTTTTTTATTCTTCGTTGATTTCCAAATCCATAAGCCAATTTTTGAAAACCTAGGCACGGAAACTAGTCTATGCCTCATATCTGCTCCATTTTTTAACCCACTTTATTGAGACATTATTTCACAAATTTTAAGCCTGCTCCAAATAAACAATATTTGACATAAATATGGTCTTGTCTCGTCCTGCGATTTTAACCATAGCCTACTATCGGCACAACTTGATACATTCGTCATGTCTTAGAATTTTACAAAAAACATATTAAAATTAGGAAAAACATCAAATTCCGGATACTTTCTAGATGGACTAGACAGGGTGTTTCGTAATAACATTTTCAATTTTCAGAAAAAGCTTCATATGAACATATGTCCTAAACGTCCTATCTTTTGAGTGTATCTCAAGGTATTAAAGATTTTCATGTTTTTTAAATAATTTGTTAATGTCAATGACTTAAATACGTGACAATTAGACTAGGTAGACAACTGACAAAACTGTTTATGTTTACAAAAGACAATCTGCTTCTTACCTACTTTTTTTTTTATGATCAAACACAAGCACTGTAGGAAAAATCCTTTAGGGCACTCTGGGAGTGGTGCGTGTGCGCTAAAAACGATTCACGTTGGTTTTGAATCGTTGGAGGTTATATTCGTTGGGAAAAACTACCTCGGGAAGGTCGTTCCACAAGGATGTAGTCCTCCAGATGAAAGAATTCTTAATTAATGAAGTTTGAGTAGTATTAAGCTTAACTACATATGGATGGGCGGCAGTGGTTCGTCGTGTAATTCTGCTATTCGTCGCTCTGGGCGGAATTAAGAGGGCAAGGTCAGCCGAGCACCTTCCATGAAAATATCTGTAAAAGAGAGTCAAATCCCCAACCTGTCTTCGATGTTCTAGGCTCTCGAGGTTCTTCGTCAGCTCATGGTCTCCGATCAGACGAATAGCCCTCCTTTCGATGGAATCCAGTAGCCGAAGAGTATGTTTGGGTGCAGAGCTCCAGATATGAGAGCAGTATTCTAGTGATGGTCGAATCTGGGCTTTGTATAGTGACAAAAGTTGTTGAGGTGTGTACAACTTTCTGGTTCGGAAGAGTACCCCAAGCTTCTGAGAAGCTATCTTGGCGATTGCCACAACGTGGTTATGCCAAGACATATTTCCTCCCAGATTGACGCCCAGCAAATTAATAGATGAAGCCAGTGGGATTGCGTGTCCGGCCATGACTATTTGCGGTTCTGTAATGTTAATCTTTTTAGAGAAAACTGCTGCCTGGGTTTTTTTAGCGTTAAATTCGACTTGGTTACTGTCACCCCAAGCCAAAATTTCTTCCAGGTCTTTGTTGAGGCGTGATACTTCATGCTGTCTGCTAAGATGTGCGTCGGCAGCCGATGTTTGCGCATTCAAAGAGAAAGATGAGATAAGTGTGCTATCGTCAGCAAAACTAAATATCGGATTTTTAGTTTTCACTAGAAGGTCGTTGATGTAGAGTAAGAAGAGAGTGGGAGACAATATGGACCTTTGATGAACACCGGCATTGATGGTGAAGGTGTCTGAGAGAAATCCGTCAATCGCCACTTGCAGAGAGCGGTCCTTAAGAAAGCTAGACAACCATGCACAGAATCGACTGGGCATACCATAGGATCGCAGTTTTCCTAGAAGCCCCTCATGCCAAACACGAGCAAAAGCTTTAGAAATATCCAGTGCAACAACCCGAGACTCCCCATGATGTTCGATTGCGTTGTTCCAAATATGGGTGACATAGGCTAGAAGATCACCAGTTGATCTGGACTTCCGAAAACCATATTGATGATCGCTGATAATGTTGAAGCCTTCCAGGTACTTTAGAAGATGTTGCTTAATAGCTTTCTCCATTACTTTTGATATAACTGAAAGCAATGCGACTGGTCGATAGTTGTTAGGCAGGGTTCTCTTACCTTCCTTTGGAATAGGCTGGACTCGCGCCATCTTCCAGCAAGATGGAAATATTCCTTTTTTGTAGGATAAGTTGAAAAGTCTACAAAATACTGGTGTTAACTTGGCGCATCTCTTGAGATCTATAATAGGAATTTCGTCTAGACCATTAGCTTTTTAATATTTGTTAATACCTAATTTCGGCAGAGTGAAAATGAATCAATTTCATTCTTTTATCCGTCAAACGACAAAAAAATCAAGAGACAATATTTGCTCAGCAAGGAATGAGAATTTCAAAAATAATTTTTGTTTAAAAATAGGAAGTGACGTGTTAATAGTTTCTTCAAAAATACCGAGGGCAATTCCCGCACGAACGCCACTGGTTGCAATAAAAACCATACATCATAAAATACCTCTTGATGAATAGAAAGTGTGTACCAAATTTCATAAAAAATTTTTAGAGCAGTATCACAGATATTATACAAAAAAGATTGTACACCCTGTATCTCAAATGTTAAGACATTAGGACATTTGTTCATATGAAGTTTTTTCTGAAAATATACCCAAAAATAACCTAATTAAATATTACCATATTATTAAGAAATACCCTGTATATTGGTTTCCGATTAAGTGTGGTGCCCGAAAGAAATATCGTAATTTTTTATTGAACTTTTGGTCTCAAACTGTAGCTTTCACAGGAGTTTAAAGATTTGTCATCAAATGTTATTTCCGAAATAATCTTGCCTAATAAATTTATTTAATTCATTATTTTTTCCTATTTAGGGGTTTAAAAAAAATACAAAAAAATTAATGTAAGCTGATTGTTATATAGGGTATCGAAAAAAGGTCGGTACCCCGGAATAACTCCGGTGCATCGTATTGCAGCGGAATACAAACAACTTTTTCCACGGGCATTTTTTAGTACAAAACAGAGGAAAAGAGTATTTCAGGGATAAAACTTGATTTTCGCACGGTTCTTATTTTGTCTTTCTCATAGTGATTATTGGTGAAGGATGGGCCCGAATAAAAAAATTTTTGGGACAAAGTTTGTTTATTTTTGGTCGGAGAACACGATACGCCAATAAAAATATGGGGTTCCATTTGAAAATCTTACCTTACCCACACCCGCGCCCGGGGGTTGAGGGGGTGGTTCAAATTGCAAACTATTCCTCCTTCAAAACCAAAGAACTTTTTTTCTAGACAATTTTCGCTGCAATGCGATGCACAGGAGTTATTCCGGGGTACCGACCTTTTTTCAACACCGTGTATAATAAATATTTGGCCAAAGTTGATTTTAAAGCCAACTCTATTCTCTAAGAGCGACATTGAAATATAACATATCCAAAAATCTTGCACTCTTGTCAGTTAAAGGATAAAATTACATGAAAGCGTTGATTTGTCAACGCCCTGCCGTTCCGCGGCTTTTCTCAGAGAATACAACAAGGCAGTGCAGCATTCGTTATATAACACATTTGTGTTTTCGGGACATTTTCCTGTAGCAAATTTTAAAAATAAGGGACGGATTGGACAATTGTCTAAACCCTCTCTCAAAGAACCTTATCTATAAAACGACAATTTTAAAAAAAATTATTAAAACCATCCAAAACAACATTAAATATAAACAACTTCAATCCCGCCTTGTGTTAAAAACAATCACCCAAAAAATTGCATAGGAACTTGATTTCTGTGACGATGCGAAATTTACGAATAATAGAATGAACACTTGGAAAATAATATCGCGACCTTCTTACTCAACGTCTGTTTGGATATTGATGAATCAGAAATGCACTTGTAACAGTTTCGTTTGAATAAAATATCTAATTGGGAGATTTGAATCTGTCCGACGCCTCCCTTTGTACATGCCCTCCCGTTCTCCCCTACCTTCTCTATTAGCTGCTTGTCCTTAAAGATAAAGGAACATTCTTTTCCAAACACCCAAGAAAAATTAAGGGTCCTTAGTAAGATACGACTTTGAAAAAAGATAGGCAACTAGTTGACACAGAGATTAATTATAGCTATATTTTACATTTTTATTTTAGGACAGAAATATTGTCAAGAACACCCTTAAGAAAGATGAACCGTTCTCACATTCATATTTTAAAGAGCTTCTGTGGTTTAACCTTATGACGGTAAATGATGAATTATTGTGGCTTACACAATTTACATTTATAATACTCCTCTATCTTGTCCGTCTTCATAGCTAAACCTCCCATGTTTAAATAGGCATTATTTAGATTTGAGTAAGCCTTGGGTTTACTGTTATTTCTGGAGTAAATTTTCAAAATAATAGGCACTGAATACAGTGCGAGTGTATTAGTAGTAGAGGTGTGTCAATCGTGAATGACTCGATCACAAATATTGTATCAGTAGAAAGTATTGAATGACCGAATCATCACCGGTTCAAATCAATCATTTATTTCAATCGTAATATCAATATGCATATCCAGGTTAGCGATTGGCGAGGACTACTGAGTACCGAACGCCGCAAGCCAATTATTGTTTAACAGAGAACGAACGATAGGAAATATTGAAACGAAATAAAGAATAGTGAATCCAAACTAAAAACAACAGAGACAAACAATCCAGTCTCCCATTTTTGCTATGCTGTCCGCGTCCAAGCTCTTGGCACTCTCGATGAAAATGAAATATAATATAAAATATACTGTTGTGTATTTAGTAAGGACGACAATATTCTAAAATAATCTCAATCAATCCTCTTTGCATTATATTGTAAAAATATTAGATTGGTAAACGGAATCAGCGAATCAACCGATATTAAGGCTGATGTGGTGTGAATGCATAATATAAATGATCGATTGAATGATTGATTGAAAAGAGTCAATCTTGTTTTAAATCCGTTAGTGACTGATTCGGTCGCCCCTAAACTATTGATTTACATACCATTATTTTCGTTAAATGAACAAATTTAAAGGAGCCATAAGGACAATGCTCAATTTCCATTCCAAATTCCTTCAAAGTCTGTTCTGGAACTGTTAGGACCATTGTGTTTCATATTGTTTCCACACTGAATTCCTTATACTCTTCATCATACTGTTGTTTCATGTTAAAAGCGTAATATTCTTAAATATTTACAATTTGCCCGGCAGTTGTAGATTGTCCCATTAATCAATATTCACTGAAGAGCTTCAAATTCTTCCAGTTTTAATTTCTTCCTTATTTATTTTCTGTTTCATTTAATTCACAGGTAGATACGTATCATTCGAGAGGTACTGCACCGCATTCACCAGCCTCTTTTCTAAAAATTACATTTTTTCAATAGAAATTTTCTTCTATTCTGCATAAAATTTTTACACAATAATATGTTCTGTCTATTCCTTACCCCCACCATTTTTCTATCCCATGTCAATTAATAATTATGTATACTAGCGGCGCTGTAAATGAACCTGTTAACAGTACATCGAGTTTACTCTTTGGGGAAAATTATATTCATTAAACTTGTAGCATGTAATTTAAGACACGTTCTCAACCTTGTAATTTAATATTAATTATCTTGTTGTAATGTACCTAATTTAAAATATTTTTTGTAAATAATATAAACATAATTAAACAAAAATAGGTACCAAAAGAGAAACTAATAATAACAAGCAATATGCCGAACTGCTCAGGCTTTCCATATTTTGTTTTTACCCTAATTATATTCTGAAAATATAATTTTAAAAATATTTTGTATTAAATTATTATTTTTTTACTATTTTTATCATCAAACAACCTATCCCGTCCACTACTAGACATTGGCCTCAAATAATCCGACACTACGTTTAATTTTTCTCAGTTTGTCGAATTATCTTAATGTGGTCTGTATTGTCCGCCACACGTATCTGGCTTGATGAAAACAATGGGGTTCAAAAATTTACTGGTAATTGAGACATTGTAAAGTATCCATTCTGATAAATCGTCATTTAATTTATACTTTATTTCTTTTTATTTTCAAATTGAATATAAAGTAGGGATTTTTAAGTTGATAAGAATTATTTTATTTTATGATTTATTTATGATATTTCGTCACTTAAATTAGAATAAAATATTCATATCGCCCTTTTTTCTGCCGCCGGCATCAGTGCTTAGTTGCCTATCGCTGTGATGAGTTGCAGGTGGATGTCAATACACTAATCCGCATTAACGTCCGCCAATTGGTCCTTGGCATGTGATGGTCGTTTATCTAGCGAATGTCGGAAGGTTGGGAATATAAAATTGTGAAAATTGTTTATTGTTAATTAAGTATCTATATTTTACATTTTCTAAATTTTAAATTTATAATTGCTTTTTGGGATTGTTATTCCTTAAATTTAATTTCAGTCAAAATTTAGTTCATTATTTAAGTATAAAAATATAATATTTAATTTCTGGCTGGCTTGTTGTGTACCCCGATCTTGTTAGAAAATAGGTATTCCTTCCATGAGATCCAATATCCTTCTACCAAGTCTGTCATGTGGGAGGTTGTCGCCACGTTTGATGTTCCAGAAGATCTTAAGCCGTCTGCGAGTCAGCGCCTCGCAGCTGTATATTGTATGGGACTTCTGACATTTTCTTTCTCCTTTTTTCCGCTTTGTTAGGTAGGCTAGTTCACCTGAAATCCCAATACTTTTTTCTGTTAACAATTGGATCAAGAGACCTATTTATCATGGAAAGTGCTGTGCCCCTTGCGTTAAAAAGCCACACATCGTATCCTCTATCAGCTAAATGATAGAGAGCTCTCGCTAGTTCGTCTGGATCGTTCGACCAGGAACTCACAAAACTTCAACCCCATTCCTCCTGGCCGCCAATCCTTTTAGATTATTAAAGCACTCCAGTGTGAATTTTGATGTAAACCGATTGGAGTTCGAAGCTAGCGTTACAATGACAAAAGTTTAATTTGTACCCCCCCCCCCCCCCCCCCCCCCCCCAATTCTTTTTGACCTTCCAAATATACCGTATTTATTAGAAAACTTTTAACATTTTCACTGGTTTTACATATAAATGTTAAAGTTTTATAATTAAATTTTTCTTTTGTTAAAGGAAAGATTCTCTTATGGCAATATTATGACCATACTCCCCGACAATAAATTTTGGACAAAGAAAATGTTACTTTACTTAGGCTTATAGTTGTGTAACTTTTTTAATTATTTTTCGATCTTGGTAACATGTTTAACAAAGTGTACTTTTGTGTCTTGGAATGTTAGCATAAATTTGAGTTTTCAAAAATATTAATATCTTGTATCTATATTTACCCGTAATTTATTATCGCCTAGTGGAAAAATTGAGCGGTAGAATTTAGCTTTATTATATTGTGTTTAGAAGTATGACTTTCCTCAAATCAATGTCCTTGGTTCATGTCATTATCTGCTTTTTAAAAGAAGATACAAATTTGTATTATAAAAGTATTGCAGCTCTTCAATTTGATCTTATGGTACCATTAGCTAAGTTTATTGTACAGTACTTTCATTAAAAGCAAGATATTGCATTGATATTGATCTAAATACAATTGAACACACAAAGCATATGCTGGGTTGACGTGTCCGTAATCGACACCCAAAAACCTTTCCTGATCTGCGAATAGCCTTTCGTGAAGAATTTTAAAAATATTCTTCAACAAGTAATTGAAAACTGTATTGAAATGATCCCACATGTAGAGGTGATAAGAACACTAGGTGGCATTACGATCTACACTTTTCTGAAAATTTCACCAAGATCCGAGACCAATTTAAAAAGTTCGATGACTATAAACCTGATTACATTACCTTTGTCCGGAATTTGTTATCGGGAAGTGTATTAGAAGCAGCTAATTTATGTTGTATTGGGTATTGGGATTTGTAGTTAAAAACAACTATATAACTGTGATGAATTGAAAAATCAATTTTTGTTGTTAGGTTAAGGAATTGAATTATAATTTTCAGATTCTAAAGTAAATTTAATTGTATGATATACAGAGTTAATATATTCTAAAAAAATGGGAGCAATATGTTACTACCAGAAAAAGAAACAAGTAATAGACTTATCTATACCATAACTGACAATTTTTTGCTGATGATGTGTGTGGAGTATAATTTTCTAAGTGACTCATGGATATTTCAACGACAATTGGATTTAGTGGGTTAGCCATAATTAATCCATATTTGGCAGTGTTGTTAAACTGAAAGTAATTTTTAAACATATTTCAAATAAATCCATTATTTCATTCACTTATAACTAAAGAAAAAATTCAATTTGTTGCTCACTGGAGGTCGCTCAATATTTAGGACGCCCTATTTTTTTGAGAATGGAAACATCCATTAGATGAAAATAAAAGTATACATCGTTGTTTTATAAAATAAATATTTTAGTATACAGAATACAAAATAAGCAACGGAACAAAAGAAATAATATTTACTTTTATTCGAATCTGCCAACAGACCACTTGTTGTTTGCTTTCATTTAAAATGATATCGTTTCAAATGATTTAAAAATATTGTCTAGAAGCGCTGGCATAATTCGTTGTTGCGTTTTCATAAATGGGACAGAGATATTGTTTACTGAGGGCCGATATTTGAATATTACCTTAAGTTAGACCTTATCTAAGGTAGCCTTAACGTTATGATAAACCTATAGAAACTATATTTTAAATTAATTTAAGGGTCTAAGGTTACCATGTTCTTAAAAGTCTTTTCCTTCAGATGAGCGTAAGAAAGAACTTTAATACACTGTCAAATTTGTGTTAAGAATGACATGTCATTCTGTAAGCTGACTCTCAAATATCCGCGCTGAATAGATCTACTTAGCCGTTCTACAGGCAACAGCACTCGCTGAGCCTTAGTTACGAATAAATGTAATGGTGTTTACATTATATGAATAATATGCAGGGTGTCCCAAACCTGATTAGGTAAAAATATTGTGATTTGGTCAAGCTTAGTTCAAAAGCTGATAATAACCTAGATTTGAATACCCTGCATTTTAGTTATTATCAACTAAGCAAAGTTTGGTTTTCTTCAAAGAAACTGCAGTTTTACTGTGTACTATTAGTTTCGGGGCACCTGTATAACATCTGTACAATTACAGTGAAGAGTTTGACGTTGCCCTTCAACTTGAAAGGAATCAAATAACGTGTAGAATTGTTATGCAAATTATTTCTGTCGGTTTGAAGAAATCAATTTATATAACGTTCTTCTTAAAGTGATAACTAATTTATCTACTCGCTTAGAACACAAAAAGCTACGATTGGCTTACATTTTCCTCTAAAACAGTAAAACATTTGCCTTTAAGATAGGAATTTTTTAATTAGTTATGCTCGGTCACCGTTTATTAGGACATAATAATTATTAATATCTAAAATAATACATGCCCAAGAGTATTATTATACCAGAAATGACGTTATCAGCATTCTTGAAAAACTAGCCGAACAATATTTTGGAAGTGACGATTATACAGTGATGTCTCTAAAATATAATTAAAACTTTTATATGATACAATGACTTGTTTAAAGGATGTATACATACAGAGCGAGTTTGTATCCTTAAGTAAGTTTAGTAAATCCAGTACAGGTGTTTTTCTGGAAAATTGATAGGGCACAAGTATTAAAATTTTAAGTTGTGGTATTTTTATAAAAATAATTATTAATCAAGTTTGTCGCATCCACATTAAAGATATGACGATAATGATCATTTTTTTTAAAGGATAATCCAGTTTTATTGACTATTTTTAAGGTTCAGATTAACTATCAAGAATCAATTTTTTATTTCTTGTCATTTATAATATATTAAACAAGAAAATAAGACATGAAAGTAGGTTAATTTCTCCCAAACTGGTTAGAAATATATAAAACATATCTTAATTGCGTTTCAGATATTGCCAAATAGTAATTGAACAACATTTTGAGCATTCATTGACGAAAAAGCATTAAAGATGAATAGAAGCTTTTTATTTTTCAATTAAATTATTTTTTTGTTTATTTAATATCTTACAAATGACAAGGAATACAAATTTCAAATTTGGTAGTTTGGTATAACTTAATATACACTTTAAAAATAGCTAATGATTTTTGACACACTGGATTGATATTTTTTTAAAGAAAAATTACCACAACTTAAAATATGGCCAGTCCAAGCATTATTACACTACTGAATTTATTGACTTTTTGAATTTATTCCAAATTACAAAGTTTAAAAACTTTTTTAAAAAATTAACTTGATATCTGCAAACTTTTTTGGGTCCACCCTATACAGTAAAAATTATCCTAAAAAGTGCACAGCAAAAAACAAAATCCAAATATTAAGCGTTTTAAAAATATTGAATTTATTCCATACTTTACTTTATCCGTGTATATGACGTTACAACTCATCGATGTATGATGTACAATGTTCATATGACACCACAACTCGATACTGCACAATACGTTGGTATTCTAGACGTTACAATTTATCAATATATAATACGCCGATCTATGACTTTACAACTTCTTAATGTACGATGTGCTTGACATCACAACTTAATAAAATATCGAAAGGCCTACTGATATATTATACTTTTTCAATTTATTGACGTATGATATGCACGTGCCCACAATATCCCAGAGCAGTAATATGGTATCCAGTTTGTACGGCAAAGTACAATATATCCATTGTTATGTCAAACAAAAAACATTAATATGAACCTCTACCGAATCAGTTAACTGCAAATTAATTATTAAGAAGAGTTATTAAGAACAAAGCGCTGAAATGGCGTTTGTTCAAAATGATTGCTTGAATTTAGATACAAACACACAGGCGGTATTGATGAAGTAAAAGCCATATAGAATTATAACTGTATTAAGAAATTTAATGTGAAAGAGAAATTTTAAAGAAATAATTAAATTTTTAACGGAAATTTTCTATATGACATAGAATTTTTTATATTTGTAATAACCTGATTTGCCTAAGTATTTAAACAAAATCTGGACTATTACAAATTTAACTAGAAAATATAATAAAACTTCTGCAAAAATGGTTAAATTTTTCTAATAAATACATTAATACCAGTTTGAAAACTTCTAACTAAGCTTCGCGATAACTTGTTATATTTTTGTTCTGCCAAATCTATTTTTTTACTGTTTATCGTTACGGACAACTCGAAACCTATCCTCAAGGTATTGTATGCATTATTTTTTCCTCTTAAGCTATAATAATTAATCTTCTCCATTTGCAGAATACGGTCGATCAAATCGAACACCTTGCTGATATCAATTGAGAGTCATAAACATTTTTTAATTGTATTCAAATCTGTATTTATTTAAGTTATGCAAACGATTGCAGGATTGCCGAGGTTCTGCCTTCTTGTAACATAAACAAATGCTAGTAAATTTTGGTAATATAAATATTTTGCTATAATATGTTACATCCATGGCTAGCAACTTTCATTTTTAAACAAAGTACATAATAAAATGCCGAGCTACTTTAAAATTTGGATTACATTACGTTACATATGTTACGGTTAACGTGTTTACTTGGCTAGTTTATAGACTAGCTGGATACTATATAAACTATTCAAATGTCTGGCTATTTTAAAGAAAAACCACATATCTACTAAAATAGCTACGAATATTAGTTTGTATATTATCCAGATAGTTTACAAACTATACAACATTTATCGCTAAACTACAAACCACAAGAAAAGGACACAAATTAATTTTTTTCACAAACTATCCACATTAGTTGGATAAAGTGTGAACTTAATATAGTTAGTATTACATAATAACCAACTCGTTGGTTAGTATGTAAACTAACCAATCCTATTTGGTTAATTTATTTAAAAAAAGTAAATTAATTATTATTGGTCAAAAATAAAGTTTATTTATTTAGGGATATTACATAACATTACTATTACTAATTAAAAATCAGTAAAAAAAAAACGAAAGTGACATAAAAATACCATTTGTGTGACAAAATATTAATGATAAATCTGAAAATATTGAAACCACAAAACGAAGAAAATTATTATTTATTGTTGCAGTTGCAGTTACACGTATATCCGGACGCAAGATATTTACATTTTTAATTTGTGCAACTTCTTGTATTCCTGCGCACATAACCCTGGGTTCAACGGTTAGTGAACATTTTAATGCAAACAATAACAGCACACACTTGTCATAAACATAACCTTACTTTTTAATAAATTAACCAAAGAGGATTGGTTAGTTTGCATACTAACCAATGGTTAGTTTATATACTAACCAACGAGTTGGTTATTATGTATTTATTATTAGCAATATCATGATCACACTTTATCCAACTACTGTAGATATTTTGTAAACTAGCTGGATAGTATACAAACCAATCATGATTCGTAGCTATTTTATTAGAAATATGATTTTTCATCAAAACAACCAAATATTTGTATAATTTGTATACTCTCGAGCTAGTCTATAAACTAGCGAAGTAAACACTTTAACCGTAACAACCGAACAAACCCTTTATCCTATCCATTAAATACGATATACATATTACGTATATATATTCTATTCTATATACAATACCACAATATAAGTTAAGTCGTATAGTGTAGTATAATGAATTTCCATCAGATAAAGGTCTCTACTACTCAAAAATTAAATACAATATTTACAATCACTTAAGGTTTTCTAAAAAAAAACAATAACTATTAAACATGCGTGTCATATTTAACTTTATCGTTTAGTATTTTTGTTATAAACAATTGTTGAAATAGACAACTAAAAACGGGAAGTAAATTCTGCTTCTGTCGTTCATGAAAAGTATTTCGAAGAATTTAAGAAAAATATCTTAATTAATGAATAGATTTGTAAATAAATAGAACGGTGTAGTTTTTATGTCGATCAATATA
This sequence comes from Barypeithes pellucidus, assembly GCA_963991005.1. NCBI lineage: Eukaryota > Metazoa > Arthropoda > Insecta > Coleoptera > Curculionidae > Barypeithes > Barypeithes pellucidus. The sequence goes on from OZ022556.1 coordinate 35,243,116, forward strand.
TCTGAAACGAAGACACATTGACTATTGATAGCCAGCTGATAAGAAAAGATTCGAAAAACATTTCAAAAGAACAATTATATGTACGAAGAGAATGTGCCGCTGACACGAAGCGTTACGTCAAAAGAAATAGATGACAAAAGGAATAAAATCGACATATTCTATTAATTTCAAGGGACTAAGTTTATTGCGCAGACGATAGCAAACCTCTTTGATTGATTAAGTTCTACTGTTAGAGAACGTTTGTTAATACGAAAAAGAATCTAAGAACGATATATTCTATGACGATACAGGGTGTTCCATGACTTACGGGCCAAACAACCACTTTAGATACCAAAAATGAAACTAGACCGATTAAGATATTTAAGTTTTTTCGAAATGTTTCTCGTTCTAGAGATTCATGGTGTTGAAAGTGAAAGTTTATTTTCGAAAATAATATGAAATAATTTGAAATGGATCACTGTATCGAATTGAAACTTGACGGTATGATGTTTTTATGAATGATAAATAAGAATTTGTCGATTTTTGATTTAAGTATGACATTAGACAGCTCTAGTTACATACACTGGGTATAATAATAAAATCTATGATTTTTTTTTCATACATGTTTTTAAATATATTTAATCCAAGATTGTCAAAGAAGGGCAATTTCTAAGCTAAAAAGGCATATTTGCTCGATCTTAAATCTCTAACCGTTTTCGAGATATTTTCATTTTCACTTTGATTTTTCTGATTCATTCTGATGTTTAAATATGAATCTCGAAAACGGTTAGAGATAGAGAGTAGCACATTTTCTGCCACCTCGCAGCAAGTAGCACGTCGCATGCGACTTTCGTGTGAAAGCTCGATAATACAGGATGTTATGGAAATTACTTATCATATTTAAACCGGCAAATCCTGAGATGAAAATAAATTGAAGAAAAATATCCAAAAATGGCGCTTTTCATTATTAAGCGGATTATATAACCTTATGTCAAATCAGACAAGCACATGTGGGACACTGGCGTAATATGCAAACAATCAACACTGAGGTCTGCAGTGTTAAAACACGTCAGCGCATTTCGGCCGGTGTTTAACAATTTTTCATTCATCATTTAAGAACAAATATGATTCCTGAAAACCGACGGTGAAAAATGTTTTGCAAAACGAATAATGGTAAATCACACACAAATTTCAAATTCGTCACAAGCACAGAAAAGTAAATAGGTCAAACATCATTGACCTTTTAAATGTTTATCTTTCAAACTCTTTCAAAAAAATGCAATTTTAGTTAAAACACATGCTCTCTTACCTTTACTTATTTAAAAACAATTATTAGTTTCATAATTTCTATAAAACAAACTATACAGAATCTGAGTTTTAGGAAAACAACCCTCACATACACACCATACAAATCTGGGATTAAAAATACTTAATAACGGGTAAAAAAATCACAGATTTATTTAACCCAGTATATAACAAGCGCACTCATGTGAAAAAATTCTAAAATTTTTTATTTGTTACTACTAAATACATCATACCGCCGAATTTCAATTTGATACATAGAACTATTTTCAAATTATGGCTTATTTTCGAAAATAAACTTTCCGTGTTGAAAAAACTTATATGACTTCGATCTAGTTTGATGTTTAGTATCTCCTGCTGCTTTATGACTCATAAGTTATGGGACACCCTGTATAAGGTGCTTATTCACGTAATGTTTGAGATATATATATTTCATATATTTGTCCAAAAAATGTATGTAGTGTATGAATTGAAAGTTACGAATAAACCCGAAATAGTAATTATTTTCGGAACCAAAAATATATTAACAACAAAATATCTAATCGACCACACCACACCGGTATAGTACTGAAAAGTGACAATATCCAAAAAATCTACAGGCCTACAGCATACAAGAATGGGCAGATGGGGTCTTAGAAATAAGATCCACAGAAATATCCAAGAAATTAATTTGAATAGATAACAGATTTTGTAAACAAAATGTATATATATATTAGATTGTTCCAAATTTTTTGAGATGTAGCTACATTAATAGATACTGTATCCGTAGTGGAACTTCAAGCTATTCAAGTCCTCGAATTTTTTAGAACGCAAACGTCTACGACTAGTCTATTATACAGGGTGTCCGACCGAGAACCAATTAGCTATATATGGAAAATTATATATAGGAAAATTTTGACAAATGAATATTACGCTAATGTTGATAGGGGCAACCCGGCTAAAATATTTTCTGTACGATAGAAGTGGTTGTCAACTTGCTTATTTTAAATGGAACACCATATACAACGTGTCCAAGATAAGGAGGGCCAGTACAGGGATCTCGGAAACCGTAAGAGATACGAAGTCGGTTAAATGGACGTAAAGTTGCGCATTTACGTGCCTAATAATATCCCGTTTAGAAAGTTTTAAAATTCAGAGTAGTTCCGGAAATATCCGGAAAAAAACGAAATTCTGAAAAATCGTTTTATTGTTTTCCTGGGTATTTTTGAGATCGAATTCTAAAGTAAATTGCACTTTTGCATTGCCACTTTTTCCGCTCTATCTAACAGCGTTAATTGTTTTGTAATCCGACGAGTCGTCTTCGAAAGGCCATTATCAATTTTATTTTTTTAAATACGGTCCTGTTTTCCTGATATTGGAATTTGAAAGATTTTTTTCTTCCGAATGCAACGATGTATGACACATTGTGGTTTATTGCCGTTTCGAGGGTTTTTTGAACAACATCAGGACATTTTGGGATATGGTCCTGTATTTCTCCTAATTTTATAAATAATATCTCATAAGTAAGCTCTAAATTTTTTTACTTATGTAAGTAAGTATTTTAGACGAGTTTCTACCCAGCAATATTAGTGCACTGTATAATTTGTCAAAATTTTCCTATGTATTGTTTTTCATATATAGATCCAATTTGTTACCGGTGTGCATAAATCTACCAACAAGGAAATTCGTGCGAACGGATGGGAAAATAATTCCGTCAGTCATAATTTTATAGCGATATCAAAAACCTGTTATTTTTGATCAGATTATGTTTATGCTTTTTGTTTTATCAAATAATGAAAGAGGTTAAGAATACAACGTTCTTCTTTGGAAACGAAATACAATACCCGCATATGGTAAAACTAAAATATTGACCAGTCATTATTAACATTTATGTTTTGTGAAAGAAATAAAAACCTGTCTAAACCACAAATATATAATTTTTGCCTTTTTTCTATTGTCAAATACCTTGTAGCGAAAAAAGCCAAATGTTTGAGGTATTTTTTTAACTTCCCTTCTACACTACTTAATTTATAATTTTTTAATGAAGAATAACGACTAATTAAAGAAAAACAAATTTCGAAAAGTCTATCGTATATTGGGTAAATGTTAAATATTTTTTTTCCTTAATTAAAGAAGGAAATTATATTATCACGAAGTTTCTTACAACTTCTAAATGAACATTAATTTTTTAGGTAACAAGGCGTTAATTAAATAAAGAGCTTTTCTGCTGAATTTTTTTCTTAGTTTCATCTTCGTAAAAATAATGTACGTGCCATGCATTTATTTGTAATTTGACTTTTATACCGCTGAGTAGCGTGACAGGAAAAAATTAAATCACTTGTTAACGACTGTATATTTTGACATAAGGACAGATAATGAATTATCAAGATTGAAGCAACTTTAATGTTTTATCGAAGCAAGTTAAATTTAAATCATAATTTGTCATTTTTATCGACTTTCGCATAACTTTTGGTTAACTAATTATTTATAAAGCTCGTTCTAAGCGGTTTTAAGTTAAGGTTCTTTCGTAAATTCATTTTTACACCTTCACTTCTATTTTATTTCTCAAATAGTTTTTAACTGACAAAGAAAAACTGATTTATTCATAAATTTGCAACATATTTACAAAAGTTTGGGTATCAAATTGCTATTTTGTATTAAAGTGAAAACTTTACGTGAAAATCGTAAATTAACGTATCAACGAAAACTTTTTGGATTTAATGTTCAAAACATTGTTTCGTGAGAAGCTATTTCTTGAAATCTTCTTAACTTTAAAACCTTTCCGAGTTCCTTAAAATGTAGATTTTTTTTTTACAAATATTTTTACAAATATCTATGGAAGGATAATTTCTTAACCACCAGAGAATATCTTATATACAATGGAATAGGGGAAAAGTCCGAAATAGCTATTGTCCGGGCTATGGACTCCGTCTGGCGCTGAATTATAGGCAGAAACTCTTGCCTAACACACTTATATCTAAAAAAATTAACTCAGACTGTGTCCTGCAGGGACTCATGCGGGTTCCTGCTTGGATCGTGTGGGACTTCTGAGATGGCGCAAGTTGCATTCTGTCTACTAGAGTTGATAATACAGTTTGACTCTTTTCTGATGGTTAGCCATGAACATTTAGCCTATATCTGATGAAACCGGTCTGCAAGAGGAATTCTTGATATCACTATTCAATATGAATTAGTCCTTGGATATCTAACGGTGTTAAAGAAAAGATGGCAATATTCCATATCCATATTGTATGAAGATTCCTCAGGTGGGTAGTAAATCAATACATACAGGGTGGTTTGTGTATTTTTGTGTAGCAATCGCTTCTTTAAAACATTAAAAATGTTGATACAAAAGTTGAAGGGTAGTAAGTGAGTTATAACGCAAAATTATTTTTGACTATAGGGTTGCGCAAATAAGCGAAACAAGAAAAAATGTTTTTTTACAACATCCTGTATATTTTTGAATTTTTAAATTGCCCTAAAAATTTGGCGTATCGTGGCAAAAATAGTTATTAATTATTTTGCAATGTTGACAAGTTATTTCAAAAAATTCTTTTATTTGAAAAAAATTTGTAATCTTAAAATATAATAAATATAATTCAATTAACTTAAGATATTCGAATCATTCTGTAGGGTATGAAAGACAGAGACTAATTTAAGACTTTAAACCCTTGCAACGTTCCATATTTTGTGCAAGGTGTTCTCTACAAACGCGTCAACACTTAATTTAATGTATTTTCAAATGGAACACCTAGTATATTAATATCTTATCTTGTAGAGTTTTCTGTTCTCTATAACTATTGTTAGGAGGTTCATAAAGATTTTTCTACTCATTTTGGCATAATATCTGTTTTTTATAAAAATTCTGAAAAAAACGATTTTCTCTTATAATTTTTTGATAGAGCCATGACAGACAGAAGCAAATAACAAAAGCAATAGTATCATTTTATTAACATGTCATTGTCATTTTATTACTTACTTTATATCAAGTTAAATTTATATTGCCTAGTATGTATAAACGATATATATTTTGTTTTGGGAGCTAATAATTACTAGATACAAAAGTTTATGAAGAACGATGTCCAGAGCGAAGACACCTTTCACACACACACATTCGAGAAGCTAATGAAGATATTTATATATTTGACTTGAACAAATTTAAACAATCCCTATAAGATTAGATATTAAAATACATGGTTTTCCATTGGAAGGAACAGAGTAAATTAATTTTAAAATGAGAAATGTTGACACGTATGTAAAGAACACCCTGTACAAAATATGGAATGTTCCGAGGGTCTAAAGTCTTAAATTAGTCTTTCATACCCTCGAGAATGTTTAGAATATCATAATTTAATTTTATTTCAAATGTTAAGATGACAAGTTTTTTTAAATAACGTTGCAAACATTGCAAAATAATTGAAAGCTATTTTTGCCACGATACGCGGAATTTCAAGGGGAATTTAAAAATGCGAAAATATACAGGGTGTTCTATTTAAAAAAAATCTTGTTTCGCTTATTTAAGCAACTACTTCAACTTTTAAATAGTAACGGAGCTATTGTATATTACCACATCCCGTATACATAATAGTTGCTCACAAATGGGAAACTTTTTATTATTGAAATTGCATGATTGGTAACCTGAATATTTATTTGACATTCATTATGTGACTACTCGTTTGGCTGGAAAATTAAAAAATAAAATTTTGGAATGGAAAACAAGTATTAGGTGACCAGAGATCGAAACAAGTTACTTGAAAAAAGAGTCTAAATTTTAATCATCTCTGTTGTAAAGTTTGGAGTCAAAATTCCAAAAATTATATTTTTCAGAAAAATATCCAGTATTATTTTCATAAGATTCATATTCCCAGGAATATAATGAGAATGAGATAGAAAATCAAAGGTATAATCTATTATACTCTGTATCTATTTCTGCAACAATATGCTTACAAAAAGCCGGTTTTCTAATTTTGCAATATTAACGTGTATTAACCTACTCTTACGAAATATAGAAATAAAAACTAGATTCTCTGTAAACTAAAATAACTTTAATTAGGAAATCGATATATCACGCTTAGTTTGTTATTGTTCAATGTTATTTTAATATTATATTAATGGATTTGAGTCTGAAATTTAATATCGATTTTACCTTTAACAAAATTATAAAGGGCGAGTAACAATCAGTTTTCACCAACCACCCTAGTTGTTTACACATTATTCAAATTGTATACTGCATTTAAAGGGAGCCCTAGCTTAAATGTTAAGAGACTTTTACAATAAACTTAAAAACCTCTCTCCAGGAAACAATGTGTCCTACTGAAAGGGTTACCCTTTGAAAGTTGAATAATTAATTAAAATACCTGCCGGGAATACTGGTTATTGTTTGACTCATACAGGGTAAACACTATAATTCGGAGAAATATTAAATACAGGGAATACCACTTATAATGACCTACGAACTTTTTCTTTTTTCTAAACTAATTTTTTCGACGCAAAAAACACGACTGAAATTTGAACTTAGAACCTCACATATTTGACAGTCGATATCAATAACCACAAAACGTTTTAACTATGGTAAAGATGGCGAATTTGCAAATAGTTTTTGAATGTAAAATTTCTGCAAATTATTTTGCGCAGATCCGCCATATCTACAGGTCGGCAAGGATGCAGTATGCATTTTAGGCAATATCACCCTGTATTAGCCGAATGTGGAAGTGGAATTCAATTCAATTTTCCATTACCAGAACTCAGTACAATTTAATAGGTGGTTTAACAGTAAACATTAAGATAATTTTAACTGAGCTGATATTGATACATGACGAAAGGCGTGTTCGCGATACCTATCTGTACATAGAACATTTGTTATTTTGAATTAATTTAATATAATTATACAGTGTTCTTTTTAATTTGTTGACAGTTCTTCCAAATCTGGAGATCAATTTTTTTTAAAAAGCATATGCTGTTCAGGATATCAAGGAGTTACCAACTTCTCATAATACCCTATATTATGTTAAATATATAACTTTTTCCCAACCTTCTACAAAATTCAAAAAATAAAAGATCCAAAGAATGAAACAGAAAGTATTTTCCTGTAGTTATTAGAAACATGTTTAGCATATTTTTACATTTTATTCCTAGAGACCAAAAACAGCTGGTCGGCTACGACGAAAAAAACATTTAATCTTCGGCATAAAGTACATTTAAAAAATTACAACTTTTGTTTTTATCGTACCATTGGAACACTGTCTTTCTAAAGACTTCCAATTTTTGACACATTTAGACGATTTTTAATTAAACTGTACAATCAAGTACATCACTCATAAGCTTGTCGATTGGGGTTTATTTCAAAAGATAAAGAAAAACTGAAATACTTTTACTGTAATTAGTGACCACACTAATAAGTTTCCAAAAGGGTTAATTAGTTGGATAACTATCCTTAACAAACTTAATAGATCAAATTGTGTATTTTGTATAACGTTTCTAATTCTATGATGTCATCCTTAGGTCTATACGGATGAGATCTTCCGTATTACAATTTTACACATTTAAAAATACTATAAGGGATTCCAAATGGATTTTACAGAGTACATGGGTTTGTTCTATATAGTTTGATATATAGAGCGTACATTATGGGCTAACATCTCAAAAGTCGAACAGTTGTTGGACGAAAATATGACGACAAACGGCTAATTTGCTGGTGCGTATTTAACAGAGTTTTATTTAAGAATAATATCACAGTTGGTCATAAGAAATAATAATTATAATATTTTGAAATACATAACTTAATTTTTATGAACAGATGATGATAATTCCTATGGGCATTAATAGGTTCATGGTCCTTAGTACCATATTATGAAATAAATTTTCCATATATATTATGTATATTTTAATACTTTAAGTTTATTTTAATATTTTACACATAAAATCGGAGTTTCTTGCAGAACGTATATACCCGTGTATCTGTGCTAAGTACGGCAATCAATTATAAGGTTGAGAAAGCCTGTTTTTAAAGTACAACATAAATTTCTTCGGGTAAAGTACAGGATTATGAAACAAGTAAAAATCGTCATCCATGAAAAATACAACTAAATTGTAAAATTTCAAAGAAATATCTAATTAATAATAATAATAATGAAACTTTTATTCAACCCACATCATAAGAGAGAAAATACAATTTCAAATAACAAAAAAATGTACTTCCTGATAAAATGCCAATGGCCATCCTTCTGCATAGAGAGTACAAGGCAGATTTATACATGTTACATTAAAAATAAGAAGTTAAAGTCAGTTGAAAGTGCGAAAATATCTGGGGCCGGCACATACCAAACAAATTCTGCTCATGAGCGGAACATATTTTTAAAAAAGTGGAAATACAATAAATTACGTAGGCACTTTTCAAATGTTAAGCTTCTTTATCTTTAAAACATGCTTGGAATTTACGTTGTAAGTAAAAGAATACAGTTTTTTAAGTCGACCATAATTCATTCTTTCCCTATTGGACAATTATTAGTTTTTTGTATACTACGCATAATTTGAAGATATTTTGGTATAACATTCTTTGGGTCTAAATTCTCCTATTTCTAAGATATCGACTATTACCGAACAGTTCTCATTGACACCCTTATATATATAATTGGGACAATGGAAGTTGGAGCAAAATGAGATTCTCTGCAAAATTTATTCCAGGATTAACATTGTCCTAAGTGATCTTCAAATGGTCTCCAAATCCATTGTACAATTCATTAAACAATTCTAAATTTCACAAGTTATGTTGTTTAAATACCATGCCTTGACTAATAAATAATTCTAAACTACAGTAAATCTTCAAAATGTCTTCCATTTTGATCTGTGCAGGAGTAAATACGTTCTTGAGAAGATCTGTTTACATCCCTCAACATTTCAGGTGAAAAACTTTCAAACACGTCTGTTATTGTGTTGCATAATTGAAGATACAAGTGGATGAAGGGTCTATGTAACATCAAAATATGATTTAGAGAAAATTGAGCATAAAGTTTTTTTGTCTGGTATGATCATCAGTAAATATTATCCTTCATCAACTTGTATTCGACCATCACTAGAGTACTGCTCTCATGTCTGGAGCTCTGCACCCAAACATTCTCTTCGGCTACTGGATTCCATCGAAAGGAGGGCCATTCGTCTGATTGGAGACCACGAGCTGACGAAGAACCTCGACAGCCTAGAACATCGAAGACAGGTTGGGAATTTGACTCTCTTTTACAGATATTTTCATTGAAGGTGCTCGGCTGACCTTGTCCTCTTAATTCCGCCCAGAGCGACGAATAGCAGAAATACACGACGAACCACTGTCGCCCATCCATATGTGGTTAAGCTAAGTATTCCTCGAACTTCATTATTTAAAAATTTTTTCATCTGGAGGACTTCATCCTTGTGGAACGACCTTCCCGAGATCGTTTTTCCCAACGAATATAACCTCCATCGCTTCAAAACCAACGTGAATCGCTTTTTGAGCATACACACAACTCCTAGAGTGCCCTAAAGGATTTTTCCTATAGTGCTTGTGTTTGATCATAAAAAAAATATCTATTATTTACCATTAGATCAATATTGAAAGTAGTTGTAACGAATTTTATTTACCGGGTGGTCATATAAGCGAGGAAGCCGGCTATATCTCGGTAACCATCAATCGTACAGCATTCAAAAAAGTTTTTTTATAGGAAAAGTGGTCAAGAGAAATCGCTGTATATATAATAATTTTTAAGTTTACCAGTTGGCTGCTAGAGGGCGTAACACCAATACCCAACTGGGAAATCGAGGTTTTCTCTTTAATACGCCCACTTATGCCTTATTAAAAATATATATATAGTAATCCCGGGGGAAAACATGAGCAACTTCGGTTTTATACTTATTGCTTCAACTCATCAAATAAAGTGGTGGGGGAAGGACAAACATTTATTTGCAAAAAAACTAAGTAACTACGGTAAATGTAAACGAAATTTATCAAACATAGTCTCGTTAGAAAGAGAGTTTATTGCTTTATCAATTACATTATAAATTACGCCCTTTTAGTTTTAGGGGAAACAGCTAGAGAGCGCTTTTGGGAATGTCAATGCAATTTGCTGTTTTTCTTCAAAATTGTAAATAGAAGCATATGTTGGTTTTCACATAGTTAAAAGAAGAACTAAATTTTCAAGAACACAGTGAAAACCGCTAGTTGCTATGTCTTCTCGAACTAAAGATATCCACAAAACATTGTGAAAAAACTTTATTCAGGCTACTCTCATGTCGGATAAAAATAATGGGTAGGCTTTGATATAAAAATATTCTAAAATTAGTAGGCTTTGAAACAAAAATATTCTAAAAATATGTAGGATTTGAATGAAAAATTTCATTGTAAAATTATAAAATTATGTTACTAATGTATGTAATAATATGTTCAATTATTTTCCATCATTTTCAGTGCAGGATTTGAGTCTATCCCCGGGTTGAAAATACGGCCGCCTCTACTTCTGCCATGGAAAGTCCTCGCACTTCTAATTCTATTAATCATGGCTTCTCGTGTAGTTGGTCTACTTTTAAAAACAATGTCTTTTAACCTTCCCCATAAATAAAAATCTAAACATGTGAGATCAGGTGATCTGGCTGGACACGGAAATAAACTTCCCCGTCCGATCCATCTAGCAGGGTATATTAAATCTAGGTGTTCTCGGACAGATGCAGAAAAGGGCTGGACATCCATCGTGCTTAAACATCATCAAACATCAATCTTTTTTTACAATGCAATTTTTGCTTCAAAACCTACTAGTTTTAGAATATTTTTGTTTCAAAGCCTACTAGTTTTAGAATATTTTTTTATTAAAGCCTACCCATTATTTTTATCCGACATGATAGTAGTCTAAATAATTTTTTTTTAAAATGTTTTCTGGATATCTTTAGTTCGAGACGACATAGCAACTAGCGGTTTTCACTGTGTGCTTGAAAATTTTAGTTCTCCTTTTAACTATGTGAAAACCAACATATGCTTCCATTTACAATTTTGAAGAAAAACAGCAAATTTCGTCGACATTCCCAAAAGCGCCCTCTAGCGGTTACCGCTAAAACTAAAAGGGCGTAATTTACAATGCAATTGATAAAGCAATAAAATCTCTTTCTAACGAGACTATGTTTGATAAATTTCGTTTTCCTTAACCGGAGTTACTTAGTTTTTTGCAAATAAATGTTTGTCCTTCCCCCACCACTTTATTTGATGAGTTGAAGCAATAAGTATAGAACCGAAGTTGATCATACTTCCCCCGGGATTATTACATATATATTTTTAATAAGGCATAAGTGGGCGTATTAAAGAGAAAACCTCGATGTCCCAGTTGGGTATTGGTATTACGCCCTCTAGCGGCCAACTGGTA